>OW569404.1:34768836-36023654 GCA_937654795.1 Cistogaster globosa | reverse complement strand
ATATAACAGAAAATAATATACTCCGCTTGAGTCAAATAAAGAGAAAACAAATTAAGAGATTTTAAATGAAATGAAAAAACATTATAAAATAAGAAATTTCAATTGGTTGAACATCGTTCAACATTCTCCCCGGCGGCAATGAGACTTGCAGCGGCAGCCATTCCACCATCCATAAATAATCCAACCAAAGGGGATCCGTTGAGCCTTAGGCAAGCCCTGGTAGGGCTGATGTGCGGGAGAAAGAAGTAACCCTTCGAGGATGGGTCTTCCTAAGACGCCATCAACCTTCCTATATGTAGCGAACCTTGGATGTACCAGCGGTTGGAGCTGCGAAAAGTGTTCTCGTATCAAAGGATCACGTACTGAACCAGGCAACGTGAGAGTTATGCCATCACGAATCTAGAGGTTCCATCGCATAGGTTCGGTTTGGTGAAAATTTTGATCTGTCGGAACTGCTTCAAAGAAGACCATGTCTTAGTCTTTAGACTTTATTACTTGAAGGTCGTGAAACAGGTGTGTAGCATGACGCAACAAAAACACTACCTAGCATTCCGATCAAGTAGAAAGGTGAAATTAACATTAATTAACATAATTAGCCGCTGTGTCTTCTTCATAACTGGACGACGAAGAATTAGCTTCCTGAGCGCTTCTGAGGATCACTGAGTGGTGCTTGGCGAGACACAGGTTACATCGGTTATTTGAGTCGCACTCTGCTCGAATATGGGTTTCGGCAAAACAATTTAAACAGAAGTTCCGTGTTTTCACATAATCTCGTCTCGCGCCGAGTTCCATGGCCCAGAAAGTATGGCAGCATTTCAAGGGATGCTAACGTCCACATAGTTGACAGCGTGATTTTCGGTTCATCATTTTTGGCTAAAAGAAAGAGAAGAAGAAATATGTACCGTAAACTTAGCATTTCTATTAAGCAACAAGCTCTCTATTCAATTATTAAATTTGTTTTCCTTTTTTGGTTTAAGATTAAAGTAGTATTTGGTGGGAGTGTGAACGCAGATATAGAAAACTGTCAATTCCTTGAAGGTGAGCGAATATTTGGTGGGGCGTTTGAAGTGGGTAAAATGCAAAGTTTTACAACTGGACGCGTAATCGTACCATTCTGGGTTTTAAGTTCGGCAACGCGAACCTGGCCGTCTCTTCCACTTATAACTTTGGTTACGCGCCCTAGACGCCACTCGGTTGGTGGTAGTAAATCATTCTTAATGACTACCAGATCGTTGTCTTTAATGTTGTCTCTTTCTTTCTTCCATTTGAATCTACGTTGGAGTTCAGTGATATATTCGTTCTTCCAACGTCGTGCGAAGATAAGTTGTATGGCTTTTATTCGATCCCAACGCCTCAATGGGGATAGATTTTCAGGTGAGGGTTCTGCTGTATATTCAAGAGGGGCAATCAGGGGCGCCCCTCTTAGTAGATGACCGGGAGTCAGTGGAAGGAGCTCGTGTGGATTTTACGATAGCGGCGAGAGTGATCTTGAGTTTAATATTGCTTCAATACGAACAAGTAACGTGGCAAACTCTTCATATGTAAAGTTGAAATTTCCGGCAGTCTTCTTTAGGTAGGATTTCATACTTTTAACGGCTGCCTCCCAGAGGCCGCCCATGTGGGGTGCGTAGGGTGGAATGAACGACCACTTGAAGTCGTAGGAACTATACTTTTCTACTAACGTCCTTTCTGCAGTTTTAAGGAAACTCGTATGTCATTTTATCAATTTCATGCTCGCACCCAGGAAATTTCGGCCGTTGTCTGAAAACATAGTTTTGGGAAAACCTCTTCTTCCCACAAATCGATCAAAATATGCTAAAAAGCAATCCGCGGAAAGTTCGAAACACACTTCCAAATGTACGGCTTTTGTGGAAAAACAAATAAAGACTGCGGCATATCCCTTGAATAGTTTTGCATTCCTTAGGCTTGATGATTTGATAGAAAAAGGACCAGCAAAATTAACGCCTGTGTACGTAAATGGGAGCGAGAAATTCACTCTTTCTGGAGGTAACGCTGTCATTATTTGATGTTGAAATTCGGCCTTATAGACGGTACATGGCTTACAATCTCGAATGCATTTCCGAATAAGATTTTTCATGCGTGGAATATGAAAGCTTTGCCTTAAAGCTCGTAGCATAATGTTGTGTTCGGCATGGAGTGAAATCTTGTGCGTATAATTTACAAGCACTTGGGCCAGTTGCCAGTTAGTCGGTAGTATTATAGGGTGGCGTTCTGCGTAGCTTAGGCCCGAATAATTTAACCTGCCGCCTACCCGCAGTAAATTATCTTTGTCAAGGAAGGGATTTAGAGTAAGTAGGCTACTTTTGCGGTTGATAGGCAGCGTATTCTGCAGACACCGGTATTCTTGGGGAAAATAGATTTTTTGTGCAATCATCATCAGTCGTGTTTTGACAAATTAGACTTCATCTGCTGTTATGTAGGGTTCTAATGCCTTTGCACCATGCCGAGTACTGTTTATAAACCTAAATATGTAACTAATTACTCTAAAGGCTCGAGCATAGCAGGAAAAAACTTCTAGTAGGTCTATAGTTGCTACGATGAAAGTAGAGAAACGTTTAACTTTGGCATGATTTGGTCGTGCATTCGTTTCTATGTGAAATATTGCGACCCCTTTATCTTCCAAATCGATAGGATCGAACGAACGTGGTTTCGGCCAGCTTTCCTCCGGTTGAGTCAGCCAAGGGGGCCCATACCATCATGCGCGGTTTTGAATAAGTTCTTTTGGGGTGCACCCTCGAATGCCGAGATCGGCAGGGTTGTCTTCAGTATTGACGTATCTCCATTGTTTGTGTTTAGCCACATTCATGATTTCAGTGACCCTATTCGCCACACATGGTTTTAGCGTATGGGGAGGCTTTTGTAGCCATCCAAGGACTATTTAAGAGTCCGTCCATAAAAAGAGTTCAAATGAGAAATCGACGTACCTTAACATTTGCTCAAGTAATTTTGTAAGTGTCAAGCACCGCATAGTTCAAGGTTGGGAATAGTAAGTTTCTTAATGGGTGCTACTCTAGTTTTAGCAACTAGTAACTAGTTTTTTTTTTTAATTATTTCTTTTTCTATAATATAAGATGCATAAAATACATTAAAAATGTGATCAGAAAATATCGGTTTTAAGGCTCTAGGACCTCTAGTTTACGAGATAATTGAGTTTTAAAGTTTTTAATAGTAAAAAGCACTTTTTAGGTACAAAAAA
Source organism: Cistogaster globosa (assembly GCA_937654795.1). Classification (NCBI taxonomy): domain Eukaryota; kingdom Metazoa; phylum Arthropoda; class Insecta; order Diptera; family Tachinidae; genus Cistogaster; species Cistogaster globosa. The sequence continues at coordinate 36,020,437 of OW569404.1, read as the reverse complement.
AAAAAATTTTTTTTAATTATTTCCTTTTCTATAATATAAAATGCATAAAATACATTAAAAATGTGATCAGAAAATATCGGTTTTAAGGCTCTAGGGCCTCTAGTTTACGAGATAATTGAGTTTTAAAGTTTTCAATAGTAAAAAGCACTTTTTAGGAACAAAAAAAATTTTTTTTTAATTATTTCTTTTTCTATAATATAAAATGCATAAAATACATTAAAAATGTGATCAGAAAATATCGGTTTTAAGGCTCTAGGACCTCTAGTTTACGAGATAATTGAGTTTTAAAGTTTTCAATAGTAAAAAGCACTTTTTAGATACAAATTTTTTTTTTTTTTTATTATTTCCTTTTCTATGATATAAAATGCGTAAAATACATTAAAAATGTGATCAGATAATATCGGTTTTAAGGCTCTAGGACCTCTAGTTTACGAGATAATTGAGTTTTAAAGTTTTCAATAGTAAAAAGCACTTTTTACGTAAAAAAAAAATTTTTTTTTAATTATTTCTTATTCTATAATATAAAATGCATAAAATACATTAAAAATGTGATCAGAAAACATCGGTTTTAAGGCTCTAGGACCTCTAGTTTACGAGATAATTGAATTTTAAAGTTTTCAATAGTAAAAAGCACTTTTTAGGTACAAAAAAATTTTTTTTTAATTATTTCTTTTTCTATAATATAAAATGCATAAAATACATTAAAAATGTGATTAGAAAATATCGGTTTTAAGGCTCTAGAACCTCTAGTTTATGAGATAATTGAGTTTTTTTGTAGATAAACTTCCAATTCCCGTAAATTTATTACGTATAAATGATACTCGTTTTAAAAATATTTTGTTCAGATTCGCGTAGAAAATTTCTCAGTTGCATTAATATTATAATTTTATACGCTACCTCCCTTTCCAACATGTATATAAAATTATTTATTAAAAACCACTTACCACTTGTAGAAATAACTTTATGTTTTGTTTGTCTTGTAGGCTTAGTTTTGCTTATTAGGTTTATGCTCTTTGATTATATTCAACGATTTGATTTATTTAAAACTTTGTTTTTATTTTTTAACCGGCGCGTTTGATTTTCTCTGTAATTAATTTTTTACTTTTACACTCCTAGTCACTAATAAAGTTAAATTTCTACTGTTCTGTTTTAATTTTATTTTGATCTGTGCAGGCACTTAAAATTTTAAAACACAACTTATTCTTAGTTATTGTTGTTATTGTTGTGATGTTCACATGCAAATAAAGTTTTTTGTTAATAGGAAATTTAAAAAAAAACTATTTTTTCTTTAATTTCCTTTCGGTCAGCATGACCGCACTTTATTGAAGTAAAAATTGAACTTAAAATAATTTTACATTTTTTAATATTTATACTCCATAAGTTTGCTTATTCTAACAGATTTTGAAAGTGGCGTGATTATTGATTTCGTAAATTAATTTCTTGTTGAACTTATTTCCAAAGAAATGTTAAAAAAGTTATTTTGGATTTTGCAAATTCATTTCCTAAGAAATAAGTCGTTGAACTCATTTTCAAAGAAATGTTAAATTATTTCCTGAAATGTCGATGTAGGCGTCTTTAGTAATTTTATTTTGCTCTAGCTTATTTTCAAATAAATGTTTACGTTAACTGAATTTAATAATTTTATTATATTTTTGATTTGACTGATTTTTATTATTCTACTTTGTTTTTAATTAATGTTTACGTTAACTCCTCCCCTCTTAAGTCGATTGTCCTCGATCGATTATTAACAGGATTGGGGAGTTGAGATTTCTAAAAATGGTTGATATTTTATATTGGGAATATAACCCGTGGTTAATTGTGGTTTTGGCAATGTGTACCGTTTCCGTTTAATATTGTAAATTAATATAAATGATATAAAAAAAGAAATATAATTGCCACATCTGTACTAAGGCTTATTAAATATGTATTTTTGTTCTTACTTGCTAATATTTATATGTTATCCTCATGCTGCAGTTGTTTAACGTATAAATTTTCAAGTTTTAAATTAAGCTTTGTGTTATTATTATCTGTGATCTTTGTAATCATATTAGGTAAAACAAGTGATTCAAATATCTTGAAATTGACATTAACATATGTTTTATTTACTACATTAATTTTACAGTTTTCAAATCTGATAAAAAACGTTCCTTTCTGTTTTATTTTTATATTACTGCAGCCATGAGTTATGATTCCTTCAAAATTCTTGAATATATTAAACGTTGAATTATTTTTTTAATTACAGTTTCTTCTGAATTTTCAAGTTTACATGGAGCTTCCTTAAAATCTAAAATATTTGATAAGCATTTATTATCCAATACAATAAAATTTTTTTCCAGATTATCTTTTATGTTTAAGTTATAAATGTTGTTATTGCTATCAACTAATATTTCCGTTTCGTTTAATACAATTGATTTATTTTGAATATTTGGGAGGGGCTCAAATTTTATTTTTGACAAAACATTAGAAGAAAATTGGGGTATGAATAATGTTAGAATGATATTGTTATTTTGAAAAAGTACCACAATTTGTATGTTACTATAACTGTCGAAGTCCGTAATTAAGTCTAGTTCTTTTTGTGTCAGAATGTCTGCGGTAATAACGCCTACCTTACAAGAGAAAATTATTTGTCCTATATCTTGGACGTGGTTGTCCAAAAGTAGAACGTCATTGTTCTATTTTGAGTTTCATATTGGAACTTAGTAATGTAATTGCTAATAAGAGCTTGTTGTTTATTTATATGCGTTGTGATATTATAAATCTGTTCACTCATGAGATTGCTTACAAGAGTTAAGTTATTAATTGATCTGTCGGTAACTTGTTCGTTCTCATGTATTTTTGATGTGGTCTCACGTAATTCTTTTTCGTCGTCACTGTCCATGGATCCTGCAATTATCTTTAAACCTTTTCCTACTATATTAAAAAGCCCTCTTTTGGATTTTGAATTTATGTGTAGGTTATTAATTCGTGCATTGAGTAATTTATAATTTTTACTTATTGTATTGATAAGTTGTTTGTCTTCGAAAGTAGTGGCATTTAAAGTTTCTATGTTTTTGGAGGTAACGAGCATCGTATCTTCATACGCAGTCAAGTTTATGAAGTGTAAAACTTTATCATAATAGCTTATTGTCTTCTGTTCACCTGTCTTAATAGGTATATATTCGTTATTATTGGTCAAATCCTGCACGTCCAGTTGTTGCCTGTTTGTCATTAGTATCCAAACAAAAATTGCAAGGAGTTTCATTTTGTCCTGAAAAATAAAATTTGATTAATTTTGTAGCGCGCATCGTGGAATATTTAAGATTGCTTAATATTGTTTTTATGAACCAATCTTCCCGATTTGGTTTTGATAGTGGTATTTAAATTTTGTGCAACTATTTCTTTTTTATATTTAGCTGACAGTTTGTTGCCTAGTCTTTTGTTTATTTTAACAAATACTTCATCTCCCTCTGCATATTCTTTTGGGAGAGTTCTATTTGCGTTATGGTATTCAAGATCTTGTATTTGTTTCTTTTCTAATTTTTTGATTGTTTCTTCTCTATCTTTGGCTAAAAGTTCAGGATTCGTACTTACGCGTCTCCCAAAAAATGCTGGTTTTTTCTTCCGTTACAGTATGAATAGAATGGTTGTACTCGTTTACTGATCTGTCTAGGAGTTCGTGAAATGACCGGTGTATTTTTTCGGTTTGCAAACAATGCATTATTTCTTGCAAGGTTGAGTGAAACCGTTCCGAATTCGTTCTCAATCATAAACTTTATGGATTCCGAGTTAAAGGATTTTTCGTTATCCATAACGAAGGTTTCTGGGATGAGTGCATAAAGAATTTCTCTTAGAGGCTGCCTTATGTCTTCGGCCGCTTTAGATTTTATAGGTTTTGCAATAGAATATTTAAAAAATTTGTCAATTGCTGTAAGTACAAGTACTTCCCCAACTAGGAATATATCGAGATGAACTATCTGTCCTGGGAATTGCGGAATGGGCGTTGGTTGAATCTGGGGTTTTGGTGGATGACGATCGTATTTATTTTCTTTAAATACAACACATTTTTTTATGAGGTTTTTAATTTTTCTAGACATTACGGGAAAGTAATATTCTTCCAGAATTTGTAATTTATTTTCTCTTGCATTTCTGTGAGCACGTTTATGGATTTTCAGGATGATTTCTTCCTGCTCTTGATCGTTTCTAATATCCCTAACTTGTTTATTAGAAAATTTTATTTTGTAATTTTGAAAATGATCTGCAAATATTTCTTGTATTATTCCTATGGTTGATTCGGATGCTTTTATGCAATTAATGATTGACGGATAGACATTTTTTTAAAATTTGTACCAAATTTTCTTCGTTAAATTAAGGTTAAGAAATGGTATGTCTGTGGTAAATAGGGAACACAATTTCGAATTTATAATTGGGTATAGGAGCGTTTTCAAGGAAGATTTGGTTTTTAAAAGCATTTATGGGTGTATCGACGTGATATATTAGTTATTAGATGAACTTTCAGCGATATTTGTAGCTATAGATAGTGTGTGAATATTTGTTTCGCGTGGTATTCTTGAAAGCGCATCCGCAACGTGGTTTGCTTTCCCTGGCTTATATAGGAGTTCATAATTATACTCCTCTAGGATGGCCTTTCATCTCTTCATCTTGCTGTTGTTGTTCTTGTTGCTTAATGCATAGATGAGAGGTTGATGATCAGTATATATTTTAACATTTGCCGGTCCGTATAAGTAGTTTCAAAATGAGTTTAATGCCCATATAATGGCAAGGAATTCTTTCGGCATGAAGTGAAATCTTGTGCGTATAATTTACAAGCACTTGGGCCAGTTGCCAGTTAGTCGGTAGTATTATAGGGTGGCGTTCTGCGTAGCTTAGGCCCGAATAATTTAACCTGCCGCCTACCCGCAGTAAATTATCTTTGTCAAGGAAGGGATTTAGAGTAAGTAGGCTACTTTTGCGGTTGATAGGCAGCTTATTTTGCAGACACCGGTATTCTTGGGGAAAATAGATTTTTTGTGCAATCATCATCAGTCGTGTTTTGACAAATTAGACTTCATCTGCTGTTATGTAGGGTTCTAATGCCTTTGCACCATGCCGAGTACTGTTTATAAACCTAAATATGTAACTAATTACTCTAAAGGCTCGAGCATAGCAGGAAAAAACTTCTAGTAGGTCTATAGTTGCTACGATGAAAGTAGAGAAACGTTTAACTTTGGCATGGTTTGGTCGTGCATTCGTTTCTATGTGAAATATTGCGACCCCTTTATCTTCCAAATCGATAGGATCGAACGAACGTGGTTTCGGCCAGCTTTCCTCCGGTTGAGTCAGCCAAGGGGGCCCATACCATCATGCGCGGTTTTGAATAAGTTCTTTTGGGGTGCACCCTCGAATGCCGAGATCGGCAGGGTTGTCTTCAGTATTGACGTATCTCCATTGTTTGTGTTTAGCCACATTCATGATTTCAGTGACCCTATTCGCCACACATGGTTTTAGCGTATGGGGAGGCTTTTGTAGCCATCCAAGGACTATTTAAGAGTCCGTCCATAAAAAGAGTTCAAATGAGAAATCGACGTACCTTAACATTTGCTCAAGTAATTTTGTAAGTGTCAAGCACCGCATAGTTCAAGGTTGGGAATAGTAAGTTTCTTAATGGGTGCTACTCTAGTTTTAGCAACTAGTAACTAGTTTTTTTTTTAATTATTTCTTTTTCTATAATATAAGATGCATAAAATACATTAAAAATGTGATCAGAAAATATCGGTTTTAAGGCTCTAGGACCTCTAGTTTACGAGATAATTGAGTTTTAAAGTTTTTAATAGTAAAAAGCACTTTTTAGGTACAAAAAAAAAATTTTTTTTAATTATTTCCTTTTCTATAATATAAAATGCATAAAATACATTAAAAATGTGATCAGAAAATATCGGTTTTAAGGCTCTACGGCCTCTAGTTTACGAGATAATTGAGTTTTAAAGTTTTCAATAGTAAAAAGCACTTTTTAGGAACAAAAAAAAATTTTTTTTAATTATTTCTTTTTCTATAATATAAAATGCATAAAATACTTTAAAAATGTGATCAGAAAATATCGGTTTTAAGGCTCTAGGACCTCTAGTTTACGAGATAATTGAGTTTTAAAGTTTTCAATAGTAAAAAGCACTTTTTAGATACAAATTTTTTTTTTTTTAATTATTTCCTTTTCTATGATATAAAATGCGTAAAATACATTAAAAATGTGATCAGATAATATCGGTTTTAAGGCTCTAGGACCTCTAGTTTACGAGATAATTGAGTTTTAAAGTTTTCAATAGTAAAAAGCACTTTTTAGGTAAAAAAAAATTTTTTTTTTAATTATTTCTTATTCTATAATATAAAATGCATAAAATACATTAAAAATGTGATCAGAAAACATCGGTTTTAAGGCTCTAGGACCTCTAGTTTACGAGATAATTGAATTTTAAAGTTTTCAATAGTAAAAAGCACTTTTTAGGTACAAAAAAATTTTTTTTTAATTATTTCTTTTTCTATAATATAAAATGCATAAAATACATTAAAAATGTGATTAGAAAATATCGGTTTTAAGGCTCTAGAACCTCTAGTTTATGAGATAATTGAGTTTTTTTGTAGATAAACTTCCAATTCCCGTAAATTTATTACGTATAAATGATACTCGTTTTAAAAATATTTTGTTCAGATTCGCGTAGAAAATTTCTCAGTTGCATTAATATTATAATTTTATACGCTACCTCCCTTTCCAACATGTATATAAAATTATTTATTAAAAACCACTTACCACTTGTAGAAATAACTTTATGTTTTGTTTGTCTTGTAGGCTTAGTTTTGCTTATTAGGTTTATGCTCTTTGATTATATTCAACGATTTGATTTATTTAAAACTTTGTTTTTATTTTTTAACCGGCGCGTTTGATTTTCTCTGTAATTAATTTTTTACTTTTACACTCCTAGTCACTAATAAAGTTAAATTTCTACTGTTCTGTTTTAATTTTATTTTGATCTGTGCAGGCACTTAAAATTTTAAAACACAACTTATTCTTGGTTATTGTTGTTATTGTTGTGATGTTCACATGCAAATAAAGTTTTTTGTTAATAGGAAATTTAAAAAAAAAAACTATTTTTTCTTTAATTTCCTTTCGGTCAGCATGACCGCACTTTATTGAAGTAAAAATTGAACTTAAAATAATTTTACATTTTTTAATATTTATACTCCATAAGTTTGCTTATTCTAACAGATTTTGAAAGTGGCGTGATTATTGATTTCGTAAATTAATTTCTTGTTGAACTTATTTCCAAAGAAATGTTAAAAAAGTTATTTTGGATTTTGCAAATTCATTTCCTAAGAAATAAGTCGTTGAACTCATTTTCAAAGAAATGTTAAATTATTTCCTGAAATGTCGATGTAGGCGTCTTTAGTAATTTTATTTTGCTCTAGCTTATTTTCAAATAAATGTTTACGTTAACTGAATTTAATAATTTTATTATATTTTTGATTTGACTGATTTTTATTATTCTACTTTGTTTTTAATTAATGTTTACGTTAACTCCTCCCCTCTTAAGTCGATTGTCCTCGATCGATTATTAACAGGATTGGGGAGTTGAGATTTCTAAAAATGGTTGATATTTTATATTGGGAATATAACCCGTGGTTAATTGTGGTTTTGGCAATGTGTACCGTTTCCGTTTAATATTGTAAATTAATATAAATGATATAAAAAAAGAAATATAATTGCCACATCTGTACTAAGGCTTATTAAATATGTATTTTTGTTCTTACTTGCTAATATTTATATGTTATCCTCATGCTGCAGTTGTTTAACGTATAAATTTTCAAGTTTTAAATTAAGCTTTGTGTTATTATTATCTGTGATCTTTGTAATCATATTAGGTAAAACAAGTGATTCAAATATCTTGAAATTGACATTAACATATGTTTTATTTACTACATTAATTTTACAGTTTTCAAATCTGATAAAAAACGTTCCTTTCTGTTTTATTTTTATATTACTGCAGCCATGAGTTATGATTCCTTCAAAATTCTTGAATATATTAAACGTTGAATTATTTTTTTAATTACAGTTTCTTCTGAATTTTCAAGTTTACATGGAGCTTCCTTAAAATCTAAAATATTTGATAAGCATTTATTATCCAATACAATAAAATTTTTTTCCAGATTATCTTTTATGTTTAAGTTATAAATGTTGTTATTGCTATCAACTAATATTTCCGTTTCGTTTAATACAATTGATTTATTTTGAATATTTGGGAGGGGCTCAAATTTTATTTTTGACAAAACATTAGAAGAAAATTGGGGTATGAATAATGTTAGAATGATATTGTTATTTTGAAAAAGTACCACAATTTGTATGTTACTATAACTGTCGAAGTCCGTAATTAAGTCTAGTTCTTTTTGTGTCAGAATGTCTGCGGTAATAACGCCTACCTTACAAGAGAAAATTATTTGTCCTATATCTTGGACGTGGTTGTCCAAAAGTAGAACGTCATTGTTAATTCTATATACGTGTTGCATGAATTTAAATTCGTCCTCGAGTGTTTTGATTCTATTTTGAGTTTCATATTGGAACTTAGTAATGTAATTGCTAATAAGAGCTTGTTGTTTATTTATATGCGTTGTGATATTATAAATCTGTTCACTCATGAGATTGCTTACAAGAGTTAAGTTATTAATTGATCTGTCGGTAACTTGTTCGTTCTCATGTATTTTTGATGTGGTCTCACGTAATTCTTTTTCGTCGTCACTGTCCATGGATCCTGCAATTATCTTTAAACCTTTTCCTACTATATTAAAAAGCCCTCTTTTGGATTTTGAATTTATGTGTAGGTTATTAATTCGTGCATTGAGTAATTTATAATTTTTACTTATTGTATTGATAAGTTGTTTGTCTTCGAAAGTAGTGGCATTTAAAGTTTCTATGTTTTTGGAGGTAACGAGCATCGTATCTTCATACGCAGTCAAGTTTATGAAGTGTAAAACTTTATCATAATAGCTTATTGTCTTCTGTTCACCTGTCTTAATAGGTATATATTCGTTATTATTGGTCAAATCCTGCACGTCCAGTTGTTGCCTGTTTGTCATTAGTATCCAAACAAAAATTGCAAGGAGTTTCATTTTGTCCTGAAAAATAAAATTTGATTAATTTTGTAGCGCGCATCGTGGAATATTTAAGATTGCTTAATATTGTTTTTATGAACCAATCTTCCCGATTTGGTTTTGATAGTGGTATTTAAATTTTGTGCAACTATTTCTTTTTTATATTTAGCTGACAGTTTGTTGCCTAGTCTTTTGTTTATTTTAACAAATACTTCATCTCCCTCTGCATATTCTTTTGGGAGAGTTCTATTTGCGTTATGGTATTCAAGATCTTGTATTTGTTTCTTTTCTAATTTTTTGATTGTTTCTTCTCTATCTTTGGCTAAAAGTTCAGGATTCGTACTTACGCGTCTCCCAAAAAATGCTGGTTTTTTCTTCCGTTACAGTATGAATAGAATGGTTGTACTCGTTTACTGATCTGTCTAGGAGTTCGTGAAATGACCGGTGTATTTTTTCGGTTTGCAAACAATGCATTATTTCTTGCAAGGTTGAGTGAAACCGTTCCGAATTCGTTCTCAATCATAAACTTTATGGATTCCGAGTTAAAGGATTTTTCGTTATCCATAACGAAGGTTTCTGGGATGAGTGCATAAAGAATTTCTCTTAGAGGCTGCCTTATGTCTTCGGCCGCTTTAGATTTTATAGGTTTTGCAATGGAATATTTAAAAAATTTGTCAATTGCTGTAAGTACAAGTTCTTCCCCAACTAGGAATATATCGAGATGAACTATCTGTCCTGGGAATTGCGGAATGGGCGTTGGTTGAATCTGGGGTTTTGGTGGATGACGATCGTATTTATTTTCTTTAAATACAACACATTTTTTTATTAGGTTTTTAATTTTTCTAGACATTACGGGAAAGTAATATTCTTCCAGAATTTGTAATTTATTTTCTCTTGCATTTCTGTGAGCACGTTTATGGATTTTCAGGATGATTTCTTCCTGCTCTTGATCGTTTCTAATATCCCTAACTTGTTTATTAGAAAATTTTATTTTGTAATTTTGAAAATGATCTGCAAATATTTCTTGTATTATTCCTATGGTTGATTCGGATGCTTTTATGCAATTAATGATTGACGGATAAAGACATTTTTTTAAAATTTGTACCAAATTTTCTTCGTTAAATTAAGGTTAAGAAATGGTATGTCTGTGGTAAATAGGGAACACAATTTCGAATTTATAATTGGGTATAGGAGCGTTTTCAAGGAAGATTTGGTTTTTAAAAGCATTTATGGGTGTATCGACGTGATATATTAGTTATTAGATGAACTTTCAGCGATATTTGTAGCTATAGATAGTGTGTGAATATTTGTTTCGCGTGGTATTCTTGAAAGCGCATCCGCAACGTGGTTTGCTTTCCCTGGCTTATATAGGAGTTCATAATTATACTCCTCTAGGATGGCCTTTCATCTCTTCATCTTGCTGTTGTTGTTCTTGTTGCTTAATGCATAGATGAGAGGTTGATGATCAGTATATATTTTAACATTTGCCGGTCCGTATAAGGAGTTTCAAAATGAGTTTAATGCCCATATAATGGCAAGGAATTCTTTCTCATTAGCGGCATAATGTTCTTCTGCCTTGCTAAGAGTTCTCGAGATAAAAGAAATCGGTTTATTGTTCTGTGAAAGAACCGCGCCTAGCGCATATTTTGATGCGTCAGTTGTGAGTTCCATGTCTTTTGTGAAATTAGGGTGCGTTAGCAATATGTCTTCGGATACCAAAGAATTTTTTATTTTGTTGAACGCTTCCTTAGCTTCCGAGTTAAAATTTTTTGGGATAAGGGAAGATTTTTTCTTAGAAATTCTACCTTCCTCCACTCTTAAGAGCGATGTCAGAGGTTTAGCTAGTTTTGCGTAGTCCTTCACGAATCTTCGGTAGTATCCGGATAAGTCTAAAAACGCTCTGAGTTCCTTAAGTGTTTTTGGTTCTGGGAATTTAGCTATTGCTTCTACTTTGGTTGGATTTGTTTTTATTCCTTCCGCGGATATAATGTACCCTAAGAATTCGACTTCTTTGTGCAGAAACTTGCACTTATCTAATTGCACTTTTAAGTTTGCTTCTTCTAGAGTTTTAAAAATTTTGCTAATATTCTCCATATGCTGGTCTTCTGTCTTACTAAATATGATGATGTCGTCTATATATGCGTAACATATTTTCCCAATATGATCACTAAGAATGTCGTCGAGCGCTCGTTGGAAAATTGACGGGGCGTTCTTTAGACCAAATGGTAACCTGGTAAATTCATATTTACCATTACAAACAGAAAAGGCGGTCTTTTCGTAATCAGCTGGTTTCAGAGGGATTTGATGAAATCCACTCTTTAGATCAATTACCGTGAAGAAATTATTTTCACGTAATTGTGAAGTAACAAAATTTTTTTCTGGTATTGGGTATCGGTCAGAAATGGTTACAGAATTTAATTTTCGGTAGTCAATGACCATTCTATATTGTTTATTTCCTGCCGAATCAGGTTTTTTTCCAACAATCCATACTGGGGAGTTATATGGGGAACGCGATGGTTTTATAATTCCGTCTTGCAAAAGTTTATCAATTTGTTTTTCAATTTCGGATTTTAGTGCAACAGGGTACGGGTAAAATCTAGTATAAACAGGTGAGTCGGATTTTGTACGAATCTCCCCCATTACTTTAGTTGTGTAAGTCAATTTTTCTTCGGGCTCTGAAAATAATTTCGTATGGTTAGCCACAATCATACCCAATATTTCCTTTTGTGTTGGAGTCAAGTGATTATCTTGTATTTCAATTGAGTTCAAAGGAGCATGGGATTCAAGCTGCTTCATTTTTATTTTTGTAACATTTTTTATTTCTAGAAAATTTTTATTTACATGAACAACAGCATCGAGCTGCCTAAGCGTTTCATTTCCCAATATACCATTGAATGATTTTAATGTTGGCATTAGGTAAAATTTTATTTTTTCTTTAGTATTAAATAAGTTAGCGAAGGTATGTTCGTTAATTTCAACATCCCCTGCAACTGATTTTGAGTAAAAAACGTTCTTATTTGCTAAAGGGCATTTGACAAATTGTGGTTGAATATAATTTTTTGTTGACCCTGTATCGATCAAGATTTTAAGATTTTCGCCGCTCCTCGTTGTGAATTCTATGTAAGGCAACGAAGAGCTTAATTGTCTAAAAAATGAATATCATTAAACTCCAAATATTGGTTGTTTAGCATCTGAGGATCTTGGGTGGAGTCAAGATAACCGTCTAAAGTTTATCCTTCTTGTTTGTCTGATTCTTGAAGCTGTGTCTCGTACTGCTGATACTCGGTGTCCAGGTGAAAATTGCGAGCAATTTTTCTTATTGGTTGATTGATTGATGGCGGTGGTCTATCTCTAGTATAATTGGGACGTGGTCTATTCATATAGTCAATTCGTCTAGTCCGTAGACTCTCATCGACCTCCATGGGTTCTGGGGTAGGAAGTGGTTTGGGTCCTTGTGGTCTTGGGGGTGGTTGTGGTTGAAAGTCAAAGCGTCTGTTCGGAATGAATCTATGCTGAGGATTATTAAAACGGAAATTTTCGCGAGTCATTTGTGGATTATGAGTGAGTTGAGGAAAGAATGTCATAGGACGTGAGCGAGGAGAAACCTGGGGGCCTACTGCGTATTTCGATTCAAAATGTAAAATTTGTCGAAAGCAAATTCCGAATCGAAAGTTAAATCGTACTGCGTAACTCGTTCGAAACGATGACAGGGTTGTATTTGTATAAGAATGGGAAAATATGATAAAAAGTTGGTAGCACTGCAACTTAATTGTCAAACTTGGTGAAAATAACCCAAAACAAAATAAAATTGAAAATTAAAAAATACGTTTTTGCTAAAAAAAAATGTTATAATTAAATAATGGATTGTGTTTATTTGTGGTTTGACGAAGTCGATTCAACTTCAGAAAGAGTTCAAAGAAAAATTGTAAGGGATTCATCAAATATAATGAGTCTTAATGATAAAAAGTAAGTAATCATACAAATTATTTTTTTAATTGTATTATTAATATATATTGTTTAGTTTTGTAAACAACTTTAGACTTAGTAAGGATGCTTTTGCGTATGTTCTTACTAGCATAAAAGCCGAATTAAAAAGTGCACAAAGATCAACTGCCATAACACCTACTTTAAAACAATGTTATTTTTTAAATCAGTAATATAAAATATTTTTTCATACGACTGCTTTAAGTGATTCAGGGTATCCCTTAGAGCCTTGGATTCTAACTCTAACTGCTGAGAATTCTACAGAATCATATTTCAATGAACGACATTCCAAAGCACGCTCTATTGTAGAAAGAACTTTTTTTTTTTCTTGAAATCAAGATTTCGTTGTCTCTTAGCTGCAAGAGAAATGCATTACGCTCCAGAAAAAGCAGCTCAAATTCTAAATGTTTGCTGTGCGTTGCACAACATTTGTTTACAGTATAATGTTGAGCAATTCCCTATAGATACTGTTGAAGAAGATATTTTAACTTATGCTACAAGCTCCAGCACTGAAACGGAAAACAACAATTTTAGTGACGTAGCAAAAACTATTAGAGATGAAATTAAAAATAATTTGAGAAGAAACTAATAATATTTAGTGTTTTTATTTGCAGAAAATAAAACTATTTCAATTCATACAAAATAATTAAAGGCACATATTTAAATATTCTTCTTAAATTAAAATAAAAAAATAAGATAATTGAATAGAATAACTATTTACATATGTAAGTTAAATTAGTGTTTATTTAGTTATTTAAAAAAAAAAACACAATTTTTATTTTTGTTTTTCTAATTATATTTTATTTATTATGTTATGCCTTCACAGGGACCCGCTTTTGGCTGGTGTATGATCCGGCTACTTTAGTGTGTGAGTTAGAACTGTCTGTTACAATTTTGCGAGGTAGCTTAAATACTAATTTTGTCACTACAATCACTGGCTTATTTCTTAAGAATTATAATAGAATTTAAAAAACAATTATTTTAAGTAAATCTTAAGTGGTAATCGGAAATGGGTTTAATATTACAATTTTGTTTACTTATTATTCTTTATTATTTTTATATGTAACTTATTTTATTCAAAAGTCGAAAACAAAAGTTTAGAGTTACAAACTCAAAACAAAATTAAATATTTTTAGCAGACGCAATGTCAGCATAAATGAAATAAAGCGTGTGACTTTTTTCGAAAATATAATTTTAAGGGATGTTACCTCATACCTTAACTTGTATGTACACTTTTATATAGGTTTTTACAGAAAACAAATTCAGATCAGAATAAAAAATTAAATTCAAAATAGAATAAAAACAATAAAACTAATTCCAAAATAATGATAAAAAATATAAATAATTAAAATTAAAATAATTAATTAATGGATACGTTTTTCCATTTCAATATCTAAAATACTTTTTTTCATTTGTAGTTGTTGAAGTTTTCGTTTTGATTTTTCCAATTCATTGAGTTTTTTAAATTCAAATTTTTCTTTTTTTAACTGAAACTTTTCTTTTGCAAGCTCAAGTTTTTCTTTTTTTAGCTCAAACTTTTTAATGTCAAGTTTGTGTCGGCGTTCTTGAGTGTCAGAGCTTCTCTTTAAATATTTTTGGACACCAGCAAGATTTTCACCCACTTCCCTTAAAACCTTAATAGAATTCTCTTGGTAAGAAATTTGATTTTCCACCTGTTTTTCTAAGAGGTCATCTTTATTTAAAAGTTTTTTTTAAAGGACGATGTGTAGTTGAGTTTTTATTGATCTCCTCGTTGCCAGTAAAATTGGAAATTACATCTACCTCATTTTCGTCATTGACATTGGCTGCATTCACAGAAGTTTCAGTTGACGGGGCATGGTGTTTAAATAAGTTTTTGCGCCAAAATCCAGGGTACCACTCATTCCACTAACTGCCTCTTCAATTGAAAGCAGATCACAAGTTTGCTGTTCTAATGCTGTAAGGGAACAATATCTGCTTGGCCCGCCACCTGTCCCCGAAATACTGCTTTGGTTTCGACGGCATTTACCTTTTATATGATTTTTATAGTCCGCCCACACCTAGAAAATGTTTATTAAAATGTAATTCAATGTGCATATAAGCAAATTTCAAGAAATTAACCTTTTTCCAGCCTTTAACATCACGCTTAGGGGGGCCAAGTGTATTTAGGTCAGAGCACAATTTCTGCCACAAATTATGTGATTTATTCTTAGCATCCGGAACATTAAGATGTCCTTTTGCTAAGTCTGAATGCCTAGACATAAAATGTACCATTTCTTCATATTGAGTTTTATTTGGAGTATTCCTTTAAAAGTTTAATGTAAACATTAATTACTTTCTAATAAAAAAAATTAAAAAACACTTCTGTTATACAAAACTAATAAGGTTTTATTTATTTTAAACTTTTATTTATAATAAAACGATTGAAAACTTACATATTTTATTTATTTCTTTTTTTAATTTTTCACCAACAAGATTGCCTTCGATCTATTTTCTAACGATTTGTGCGTAACTGACGCTTGTTTTCGTACTAGAGAGTTGACCTTTCGAAAGGGATACAGGGTAATACAGAGTTGTGTTTTTTTTAATGGGATTTTTTTTCGTTAGAGTGCAAAACACTTCCTCGTCTTCGTAAAAAATATTACGAAAATCGCAATAGACAGTACAAACAGTTCGAAATCGTACATTTTTTCTTTCGAATCGAAATACGCAGTAGGCCCCCTGATTCGAATTATGGTTACGCGTTGATTGGTTTTGTAAACTGTATCCACTTCTATTAAAATTGCTACTGTGAGCAAAGTTTGACCGATATGTTTGATTTTCAAGCTTCAAATATAAGCGTAACGCTCTAGGGAGTCTACTGGCTCTTTCATGCCTAAAAGTTTCGGGAGATCCCCGTTAAGTCCTCGTATGAATGTGTCGAGGGCTTTGTCTCTGTAAGTCTGCGTTAGCAGGCAAACAGATTCATTTGACGCGTTTAGAGCTCCCAATTTATTTAACATAAGAGACAAATGTTTGTATACTTTTTGATAAAAGTCCTGCACGGTGGTCCTACCTTGTACAAGAGAGGTCATCTGGTACTCGAGAGTCGCCAGATCTCTCTTATCTGCGTAATGCAGAGACAGACATCTTGAGATAGCTGTCCAGTCCAGGGGAGTGTTATACGTTTCGAGGGCTATGTCAGCCTCTCCAACTATTTTGTTTCTAATGGTATTCAGTATACCATAATACCTAGGTGTACCCTTCATGCTATCGTTAATTTTTAAGATGCGCTCAACACTCTTTCCAAGAGTTAAATTCCCCCTGGCTTCCAGAAAATTCTATAAGACTTTTAAAAGTATCGGGGATCTTGTCAAGATCTCCCAAATTGTTTTTGAATCGTTCCTCTATTCCTTGATCTGTAATAATATTTGGTCCTGCATTAGGATTAATCGCCTCTTGAACTAATTGTCGTCCTTGTCTAGTAAATACTTCTGTTGCAATATTAGAAATTAATGCGTTTAGTTCGTCTAAACTGAGCTGTGAGTTAGGTGGTCGGTTGCTGCCTTGAGGAAGGACAGCGGGTCGTATTAAATTTTCTGGGTTAGACACTATTACTTTATTTTAATAAACCTTTTTTTTTCTTCTTATCTCTTGCGATATATATAAAATTAAAAAAATGCTTTTAAATATATAGTATACTTATATAGTACTAATACATACAAAATATTTTTTTAATTTAATTTCTTAAAAAAAAATATTAGCTTACTCTTAAAAAATACCTTGTGTGGATAGATGGCTAGCACTTTATGATACCTTTTTGCTGCAGCTACTAAGAGACCTTTTCTATCACGATTTTCCCACTTCTCTTGATGGTTGATTTTCTTGATGGTTGATTCAGCTTTTCACTTTATAAATGATTTCGACACTATATCAGTTTTTCATATATATTTTTATAGTTCGTTATAGTTTATTTCATTTTTAGTTTTTTTTTTAACCGCACTATTTGAGGGCTTTCTGGATTACTTTTAGTTTTTTTTGTTATTTAAACCGCACTACTTGAGGGCTTTTTGGTTTTTTTATTACTTTTAGTTTAATTTTTATTTTTTTAAACAGCACTACTTGAGGGCTTTTTGATTTTTTTCCACTTTTTTCGGATTTTAACGTTTAGTACGCGCTGTGCTACTTCAGGACCTTTTGCGCGATATTATCTACGTTATTCGCTTAAACATTCATTTCAGGATATTCGATCTGCTCGGGCGCCAATTAAGTTTCTTGTTAATAGGAAATTAAAAAAAAACAATTTTTTCTTTAATTTCCTTTCGGTCAGCATGACCGCACTTTATGGAAGTAAAAATTGAACTTAAAATAATTTTACATTTTTTAATATGTATACTCTATAAGTTTGCTTATTCTAACAGATTTTGAAAGTGGTGTGATTATTGATTTCGTAAATTAATTTCTTGTTGAACTCATTTCCAAAGAAATGTTAAAAAAGTTATTTTGGATTTTGCAAATTCATTTCCTAAGAAATAAGTCGTTGAACTCATTTTCAAAGAAATGTTAAAAAATTATTTCCTGAAATGTCGATGTAGGCGTCTTTAGTAATTTTATTTTGCTCTAGTATATTTTCAAATAAATGTTTACGTTAACTGAATTTAATAATTTTATTATATTTTTGATTTGACTGATTTTTATTATTCTACTTTGCTTTTAATTAATGATTATTAACAGTCTATATGTGCGTATATATATATTTTTTTCTTATTTTTATGAACACCTGCGTACTTAAATGCTCTTTCTAATAAAATGTGTTTTTGGTTTTGTTTGTGCTCGAAATTGTTATTTTCTTCCTTGTAGGAATAACGTGAAATGAAAAGACACCCATTATTGTGACATACGATTTAAAGTTAAATGTTTTATTGGTTTTGAATTGTCCCCTTCTATATTTATGTATGTAATTTTGAGTTTTGTTTCAAGGGCAAATGTCTTATGTGTGGAACTCAATTTTTAAAGCAGTTTTATTTCTGTTTTTTTTTTCTTTTAGGTATTTAATGTTATATACATACATATGTATATATTTGAACTCACTGTTTAATGTCTTATTTTAGAGAGATTTTATTGTTACATAAGAAAGCTAATTAATGGTACATACCGAACTTCTTGATTTTCCTCTTGTATTACCTTCGTTCTTTGGATTTGCTGACTCCTGATCAGCCCTTTTAGAATGTGCTTCAATGGAATACTCTTATTCTTGATCCTAAATGATCTGTTTGCTTTTAGGTCCCTGGCTTAGTATTCTTTCCAACCTTTAGTTGATGCGATGCACGCATATGTGTATGAGATAATGGATTTTTATTTATTTATTTTTATTTATTTATTTACTTTATTCTGTAATATAGAGCCAAACACGGCCAAAATAAAAATATTACATAGTAATTAAACCTGAGATAATAAATTAAAAAAACTGATTATTAGAATTTGTCAATGGCACCCCAGCCAAATCATTTAACTAAACAAGTAAGAAAAAAAATTATTACACACAGATGAGAAATTCATCTATGCAAAATAAAAATAATAATTATTCTGTGTGAAAAATGCTACGATTAAAATTAAAGAATCCAGTAAGTAGTGTCAAATGTCAATTAGTTACCGTTGGCACAAAGGGTAGAAAAAAGTTTACGACGAAAAACATTATTCGAATGTGAAAAAATTTTTAACTCGTAAGGCAGATAATTCCAGCATCGTTCTACTCTAACTAAGAATGATTTTTCGTACAAATAATAGGAAATTTTAGGTATAATAATTTGAGGATTTCTAGTTGATCGGGAGAAGGTAAAGGTTTCATATAGTGGACGAGGACGACGATCTTTTATTATTTTATAAAATGACAAAATGCAGCGCATTTGTACAAATGTAGCAGTAGAGCAACCTAGAAATCTCAGGGCGTAACCAGAAATATGAACTCTCCAATTCCAATTGTAAACAAAACGTATTATCCTATTAAAAATACGGTATATATTATTCATGTAGGTAGACGATGTGCCAGAAAAAACCTCAAGTCCATACGTTACATGAGGAATCAGGCAAGCATAAGCCAATCTCTGTCTAATGAAAAGAGGTAGGTACGTATTAGTAGAATATATTTTACGAAGTATAAGAATTATACGGTTTGAAATTAAATCAATATGAAACCTAAAGTTTAGTTTACTGTCTAAAATAACACCTAGGCACCTCATTTGATCAACAAATTCCAACCTGAAACCGCCTAAAAAAATTTTAAGATCGATAAAAAAGTGATTATTAGATCCAAAAATCATTGCCTTAGTTTTACTGCAATTAATGGTCATCGAATTTCTCAAAGTACATTCAGAAATCGACTGAAGCGAAAAATTAATATTTGTTTCTAGAATATCAGAAAAGTCACGGTGGCAAGAGAAGAGTAAAGCTACATCATCGGCAAAAATGTAGGGCTTACAAATGGGTGAATTGACATTGCTAGGAAGATCATTGATATAAAGAATGAATAACAATGGACCGAGTACTGAACCTTGTGGGACACCTGAATGAAGTGAAATTACCGACGACATTACATTGTTAAGCGAGACAAATTGAGATCTATTCGAAAGGAAAGAAAAAATAAGTTTACAAGACGATTTGAAAACATGAATTGGTCTTTAAGTTTTAATAACATTGTAGAGTGATTCAAACAGTTAAAGGCTTTAGATATATCTAAAGAAATAAGAGTGCTTAATTTATTATCATTAATATTCTTCCTAATGGATTCTGTAAGGTCAAGTAGCAAGGATGTGGTATTAGGACCACGGCGAAAAGCATACTGAGAGTTATAAATTTTACCTGAAGGCATTTCAAGAAATTGTTCCTTTAAGATATGTTCCATTACTTTGGAAAGAGCAGGAAGAATCGAAATGGGATGTAGATCTTCTAAGTCATTGACTGTTTTCTTCTTGGGAATAGGAATAACTCGAGCAGTCTTCCAGCACATAGGGAATTGTGATTGCATAAGAATCGTGTTGAAAAGGTGTAACAGTATGTGAGAAATATAAGGAAAAATAATCTTAATAAATTTAATGGGAATGCCGTCTACGCCTACAGAGGATGACTTAACTTTACATAAAGCTTCGAGCATTTCACGTTCACTTACGCAACGAAAGGACTTAGTGTTACCAGAAAAATCGAGATCATCTATGCTGTATAATTGGCCGGGCACAGCATTGCCGATACTACCGAAATAAGTATTAATGTCTTCGATGTCACCCTCCCAAGATAGGTCTTTATCGTTCAAGAAACCAGCTTTCTTAAGAATTCTCCACATACCAGCATAACCGGTCTCATTGAATAGTTTGGTGTAGTAAAAAAGTCGTTCTTTCCGAATCACCGATTTAGCTTTATTTCTATACTTGCAAAATGTTTTCCAACTCTGATCAGATTTATTAGCTTTAAATGCCAAGAAAGCCAAATCCCTTAAAGATCTGGCTAAAACAATGCGCTTTGAATCTGATTGTCTAGAAATATTTCCTCGAAAATATGGAATTAAAAAACGGGTATTAGTTTTGAGTTTTTATAAAGTTGGGGTTTTATTTTTGAATATTATTTAGGGTTATTTCTTTGTAATTTTGTACGTACCGTACACTTCGGGTTTACAATCGTAAGTAAATATTTATAAAAGATAGTTAACAATTGCGCCAATAACTTAACGAATATGTGTGTAAAAACGTCTTGAACAATAATTGTTAAGATGTTCACACTATGCACGAAAACATCCCGCCTCCCTTGCTATACTGCAACAAGAACGGTCAAGGACAACGCGGGTAAAAAACAATTAGCACCTGAAAACAAAATGAAGAGTAATAAAAAGTAGTTTTTTTTTTCGATTAATTCATTTCACAATAAAAATATAAAAACACGAGATAAAAAACGAAAATAATAAAAATAAAATATGCTGGATTTATGCAATTCGCCCATTCATCACATTAATAACAATGGTGGCCGGAGTTTGTGTAGCATTCGGAACGAGTGGTTGATGTGTTGCCGTGGTTTGTTGTTGATTACAGTGGCTGCAGCACTGATGTGTGGTGTTGTTGGCTACTTGGGTGCTCGATTTTCTTTTCTTCTGTCGTCGCTTTCTTTTTGCCTGCCTTGAAATGGTGCTGTCGTTGACAGTCGACGAACGGGTAGTTGAAACACTTTTCTTCACTCTTTTGGTCTTGTGCAGCAGAGTATGATGCTCGGATTTGCACTCCATGCATCTCTCTCGACTGGTGCATTTATCTTTCATATGGGAGTGTGCCAAACAATTAAAACAATACCGATATCTCTTCACTGTTTCCCAACGCTCGCCCACAGACATCTTCCTAAATTTTAAGCATTTTCGCAATGCGTGCTCGCTCTTACAGAGGCGACAGTCCCGAAGACTTTCATCGCGAAACGTTTTGGACTGGGGAGATGATGGCCCTTCAATGGGTTTGCGATGAACTTCTAATTTTCGAGATACGCTTGACATGATGACTACAGGGAAAAAAAACAAGACAGAAAACAAAAGAAGAAAAGATGAATTAGTGGGTTTCTGCTTTAGGTAAGAGAACGAGCTTCACTATCGGCCGGGTGAAAATGCCAGAAGCCGTTCTCACGTCCGCAGTACGGACTTTCGAATCATTTCCTACATAAGTTTTTTCTATACGACCTAGTCGCCATTCATTTGGGGGTAAATTATCCTGACGGATAACAACTAAATCTCCTACTTCAAAGTTCTTTTGGGGGTATTTCCATTTCACACGCCGGTGAAGTTCTTTGAGATATTCTTCTTTCCATCTTTGAGCAAACTGATGGTGAAGTACTTTGAGCTTTTGCCATCTGTTTGCAACACTCAAAGAAAGCTCGGAATGATCTGGTTCAGGAGGTGCGAGGAGCGGCGCTCCAATTAGAAAATGACCTGGGGTTAAGGGTATTAAGTCAGATGGGTCTTCTGTCATTGCAGTTAATGGTCTTGAGTTCAGGCAAGCTTCTATACGGGTTAACATAGTTGTGAACTCCTCAAATGTAAATTTCTGCACTCCAGATATTTTTCGTAAATGAGTTTTTACACTCTTTACGCCGGCTTCCCATAAGCCACCCATATGAGGAGCACCTGGGGGTATAAAATGCCATTCAATAGGCTGTACACTATTTCGCACCAGTAACTTCCTTTTTAGTTCGCCTAAGAATTGTTTGCGGTCGACCTCGAGTAAAATAGCCGCCCCAACAAATGCAGTTCCATTATCCGAGTATAAGTGGGCAGGACAGCCCCGACGAGAGAAAAAACGAGCAAAAGCTGCAAGGAATGTTTCAGTCGACAAATCACCAGTTGCTTCTAAATGGATTGCTTTTGTTGCAAAGCAAACAAAAAAAAGCACATAACCTTTGGTAATTCGACATCCTCGGCCTATGTAGGTTTTTATGTCGAATGGACCTGCAAAATCTAAACCGGTGTGGGTAAACGGCCTCGTTAGAGACGATCGTTCAGGGGGTAAAGCAGCCATAATTTGCTGTCCGGTCTTTTTTCTATTAATCGTACACTCCTTGCAATTATGGATTACTGTGCGAATTAGATTCTTTAGCTTGGGGATCCAGAATTCAGTTCTAACTAAACGGAGCATTAAGGAATGTCCGCCATGAGCACAACACTTGTGAACATGTTCAATAAATAAACGAGTAAACCTGGCTGAATATGGTAAGATTTTAGGGTTCCGTTCCTCATATGTCAAGCAGTCTGATCTAGTTAGTCTTCCGTTGATTCTAACAAAACCATTTGAGTCAATAAAGGGGTTCAAAGTGAGTATACTGCTTTTTGAAGAAATAGGTACACCCTTTGATAGTTGGATATATTCAGGTATACAGTTTTTCTGACATAAAAGAATCAAGCGATATCGTGTGAACGTTACTTCCGATTGAGTTAAATCTAAGGTATTATATAAGCATTTTCGGGTTTTCAAATACTCTAAACACCTGAACAAATACGAAATAATTCTCATTGCACGGGGTAAATCGGAAAAGCGTTCAAGTATATCATATGAAGGTTCAATCTGAGTAGAAAATGACTGAACTTCTAGGTGCTGGTGATCAATGGGGGAATGTCGTGGCCAAGACTGTTGAGGTTGAGGCCCATGCCACCATAAAGAGTTAGCAACTAAATCTCTAGCGAGGGTTCCACGACTTGCCAAATCGGCGGGGCTGTCCTTGGAATCGACATGAGACCAATTCTCATTACCAACTTTTTCCAAAATTAAAGCAATTCTGTTTTTGACGAAGGTTGGCCAATGGCAAGGTGGTTTTTTGAGCCAAGATAAAACAATAGTAGAATCAGTCCACAAATAAATCTTTCTCTTGTCTAGATTTAATTGACCACACAACGATTCTACCATGTTCGCCATCAAAGCCGCTCCGCATAATTCTAAACGGGGTAAGTTTTCGCATTTCACAGGAGCTACCTTCGTTTTTGAAGCTAGTAAATGTACTGTTATTTCTGCAGAAGAAATGCTGCGTACATACAGAGCTGCACCATATGCTTTTTCAGAGGCATCACAAAACGCATGAAGTTTAACTTCATTTTCAGGTAGAAAATTAAGCCATCTTGGGATATTAATTTTTTCTATATTAGGGTAGTCGTTCAAAAATGCTCGCCATTTAATAAGAGTTAAGGGTTTTAAACTTTCGTCCCAATCTGTCTTATCTTTCCAAATTTGTTGCATTATAATTTTTGCCACAATAATTTTTGGAGAGAGCCAACCGGCGGGGTCAAATAGCTTCGCTATTTCAGATAAGACAGCACGTTTCGTTACAATATCCTGGCGTGGCTGCGAAACTAATTTAAAGTAGAAGCTATCGCTGTTAGCATTCCATCGCAAGCCCAGGGTTTTTGTGTTACTGGCATCCGAAAACTTTAAGAAGTCTGCATCAAGCAGATTCTCACAGGGTAAATCTTCTAAGAGTCGTAAATGATTGGCCGTCCATTTTCGCAAAACAAAACCAGCCGAGCCAAGAACTTGGGTTAGTTCATTACGTCTCTTAAAAGCATCTTCTAGCTCATATGAGCCAGCTAGTACGTCATCAACATACATTTGGGTTTTCAAAATTTCCGATGCCGCAGGACTCAGGGTTTCACAATCATTTGCTAATTGTAAAAGAGTACGAATAGCTAAATACGGCGCGCAATTCACTCCGAATGTCACAGTATTAAGCTCATAGTCCTTAACTTCAGCTTCAAGATTTTCACGAAACAATATCCGCTGATACTGTGTATGATCAGGATGAACTAATATCTGGCGATACATTTTTTCAATGTCAGCATTGAAAACATAACGGAAGAACCGCCATCGCAAAATTAAGATGGTAAGATCTGCCTGTAAAACAGGTCCAGGGTATAAAGTATTATTTAGGCTTACGCCATTAGAGGAGGGATTAGAAGCGTTAAATACCACACGGAGTTTGGTGGTAACGCTGTCAGGTTTAAACACAGCGTGATGGGGTAAGTAATAATTAGTCGTTTCCGAGAGGTTGTACGGTCTTTATATGTCCCATCTCGAAATACTCGGTAATCACATAGTCATATTGTGATTTCAATTCGGGGTTTTTTAAGAGCCGAGTTTCATTCCGCATGAATTGGGTCAAAGCGCTATTTCGAGAATCTCCTAATAACAACTCATTTGAAAATTCCCGACGAAATGGGAGCGATACAACATAGCGACCATCAGGGTTTCTATAAGTGGTAGTTCGGTATAGTTTTTCGCAATATTCTTCATCTTCGGAAAGTCGGGTAATTTGTGGAACTTCTTCAAGTTCCCAAAAACGAGTGGGTTGAGTATTTAAATCAACGTGGGTGCAAAATGATGCAATTGAATAAAGGGGTTCCGATTGAAAAACTTCACCTGTAACTATCCAACCAAAAACGGTTCTCTGGGCGATCAGGTTGCCATTCGGATGAATTTTAACATCTGAAGTAAGAATTTTTGGATATACATTTCCTCCAAAAAGTATGTCCATACGGGTACATATGAGATCTGTCATTGTAATTTCGGGAAAACTTGAAGTTACAATATTAGATATAGTACACGAGGGCAACCGACCGGTGATTTTCTCAACTACATATGCGCAAACTTTAATCTTAAAACCGGGGTCGATCGGTGAACCGACCGTCAGAATGCACATAGTTGAGGATTTACCAGCTAAACAATCCATCATCCCAGTGACATTTGTCGATGGCACTGAAAATGTAGGAATAGCAAGCTTCCTTTGTAACCTCCTTGAGATAAAGGTACCTTGATAACCGGGGTCAACCAGCGCTCGAGCCGCACATCTAATGTCATTAATATGAATTAAACAAAAAGTAGTACCCAAAAGAACTGTTGATTTTGGGTTTGGATTTAGTTGTGCGGAGTAACTCTGCAAATTATGAGCAGCTGAGGATGTTGAAGGGTTTACATTGAGTGTGGGTTGTAACTGGTTGCTATCTGGATTCTGTGGGTGAGATGAAGGTGCAGCCATACCAGAAGCTATAGGGAGCTGGGTTGAGTTACCGGTGGACTTATTTAACCTTACATCTCTATGAAGCAAAGAGTAATGCTTTTGTTTACATAATGTGCAGACATGTATGCTTTTACAATTTTTGAATTTATGAGAGGTTGCCAAACAATTCGAACAACACCTCAATCTTTTTACTGTTGACATTCTTTCATCAATAGTCTGACTCAAAAAACAGGGGCAAAGTCTCAGGGGGTGAGAACCTTGGCAAAGATAGCAACGACAAATAGTTGGGGTAGAACTAGTTTTTGTCGCAAAACTTTGAATTTTCCTAGAATCATAGGAAGATTTTTTATGAACTTTGAAACTGGAGTTCTTTTGTAAGTTGACAGAGCTAGGGGTTTTGTTCGGGTTTTGAACTGGGCTTGAGTGTGACTGCCTTATATCAGAAATTGACTCAAGTGTTTTAAAATGGGCTGTCAAAAATGCGTCCATATCTTCCCACTTCGGAGTGGTTTGACAAAGCTTTTTAGACTGCTCCCAGAGACTCAGAGTATTCTCGGGTAATTTTGTAGCACAAATATACACTAACATAACGTGATAAAACACTTCTGGGGTTACTTCTAGCAAAGCAAGATTCGTTATACAATCGTTCATTGTTCTTTGTATGTTTTTAATATTTGGACCTGATTCCTGCGTAATGGGTTTTATGCTCAAAAGAGTTCGTAGCTGTTCGTTTATTAGAGCACCTTTGTTCTCGTATGTGTCCACCAATTTTTTCCATGCTACTGCATAGCCATCATTGGTCAACGGAACAGTTAGTATGGCATCATGAGCATCTTTTGCAGTTTTCTGCAGCAAATAATACAATTTTTGCACCGGAGTTAATCTTGGGTTATTGCCATATAAAGCTGAGAACATATCTCGAAATGAGGGCCAGTTCTTATAGTCACCGTAGAATATTGGGGTATCACAGTGGGGTAAATTAATCATGGGCATCGAATGGATGCCAAGCTCCATTGACCTTTCGGCCTGAGCAGCTGATTTTAAACGGTCTAAGTGAGCCGTAATTAAAGATATTCCACGAGTATATGTACTATAAGAAGCCATATATCTTGATTTTATTTCCACGATCTGTGGACTTTTTATTTTATCGGCCTCAATCAACAAAGAATCGTATGTTGACCGAACAGCTTCCCATAAACGATTGAGCTCTTTTTCATGACTACTTAAGGAACCAATTCGGTGGTCCGTCACGGGTATTATGGCAACATAAGCCTCAAATTCTGCCAAACGATCGGCATTACGAATTAAAGTAGTCATATCCATTTTTGAGCGTAATTGATAACGGGTAATTTTTAAAAAGTTAAAAAAAGTTTAAAATATTTAAATCAAGTCGCAAATTGTAAAATACAAAGAACAGATTAGCCTTAAATGTCAAGAAAGAAACGAAAAACGATTCTTAAAATTATCACGTATAACGAGTAAAAAGCTTTTAAACGAATATAACTTCGTTTAAAACGAATAAAATAAAAAACTCTTAAAAACAATAAATTCCAAAAACGAATAGGGTTTAGTTCAAAAAAATTTATTGAATATAAAGTTTTCCAGATATAATTGATTATAAGTGGTTAGAAAATAATAAAATTTTATAAAAGGGGTAAAAAAATGAATAAAAGTATAGAACAAGTCGCTTTTAACTTTATTCGTCTTTTCAATTACAAAAAAAAAAAACGAATTTAAATTGCAATATAAATTTAAATAAAAGAGTAAAAATATAAATTGAACAACAAATTTTCAGTTAAAAGCACTTTGTTAATAGAAAAGGTATAAAAATATGAAATACACTAGTATTGCTACAATATTAAATTCGGGTACTCACTTTTGGGTTAGTGAATATATTTATTTATTCATTAAAAAATTTTTATTTTAAGAATAAAATGGGTTAGAGTGCACTAAAGAGTTTATTTGTTATTGACTAATGGGGTAAAAAATATTTAAAATGCACTTTTTTACAAAACTTTAAAATTAATCGGTTTATTCGTCCGATTAAAATATTGCAGCACTAGTGTTTGTTTCTCTTGTGTGATAATATCAAAAGCAAAAGCAAAAAAAAAAAAAACAAAAAAAAGCAACCAACAAACACACTGAGTTAATTGGGGAGCTTAAAACCAAAAAAACTCTCTCACTACAAATAATTAAACAATTATTTGTGTATTGTTTTTGACTTAAAAAAAAATACAAAAAATCACAATATGTATATGAAATTTTTAAATTCGCGTTTAATGTCTGTTTTTTGTTGAAAATTTAACTAAGGAGTAAAATTATTTTAATTTATTCTCTTCTGTGCTTTGTTCTTGAATATGTAAATTAAAAAAGCTTCTGCTAACAGAGGAGTTAACTGAGAATAAAAAATCACGGATCAAAATCAACAAAAAAACACTCTAGAATGTTTAGAAAAAATCAAATCACTTTAAACAAATGAAATATACGCACAGGGTAAAATAGGTATTAATATTTTTATTAAATAAATCACTGAGCAAAGGGTTTTATTATTATTTCACTTTAAAAATAATATATAATTTTTTCTCTTAACACACGCGAATTTAAGGGTGGGAAAATTAAAAAAAAAAAAAAAAAACGATTAAAAAGTGTTTTGCCGACGGCAAATAAATGTTGCACGGGTTTTTGTTTTTGTGATTTTTTTGTATTACTTGTTGGTTATATGTCTGATTTTTCTCTTTGAAACACAAGAGTTTTGCTTTTATTATCACACTTTTTGTTTATTTTATTCACTTATTAAAATGCACAAACAACGTACCTTTTTTATTATATTTTGGGGATGAATAAAAAATGGATGGATGGATAAAAAATGGATGTATTTCCAAAGAGGATTGGGATCTAAAAATAAAAATACTTTCTTGAAAATATTTCTAGATTCGCGGGGGTTTTATCCGGTTCGATAGGACCATAATTGATTGTCTAGAAATATTTCTTCGAAAACATGGAATTAAAAAACGGGTATTAGTTTTGAGTTTTTATAAAGTTGGGGTTTTATTTTTGAATATTATTTAGGGTTTTTTCTTTGTAATTTTGTACGTACCGTACACTTCAGGTTTACAATCGTAAGTAAATATTTATAAAAGAGAGTTAACAATTGCGCCAATAACTTAACAAATATGTGTGTAAAAACGTCTTGAACAATAATTGTTAAGATGTTCACACTATGCGCGTAAACAGAATCAATCCAATTTTTACGTTTATCAATTTTCCTACGAACTAAAGGAACAAAAGAAAATAAGTCTTGAAAAAGACTGTTTATATTGACACAAATAGAATTAACGTCAGTATTATTATAAATATATGAAAGGTCATAATTAGTTAGGTAGGCAAGAAAGTTGTCCCAATCAATTTTATTGTAATCATGATATTCAATGGTTTCTAACCATAATTCAACATTAAATTTAAAGCAAGCACAAATTAATGCATGGTGCGAAATTCCAGGGCAGCTAAATTGATAAGAAGAGTTAAAAAAGGATTTATTACTTATCAAAATCATGTCAATTAGGGAAGAAGATCCATGTGATACATCACAGTGAATTGGTCTAGAATTGTGAACGAGCACCAAGTTAAGTCTAACACACAAGGAACGAAATTTATTAGAATTGGACTGGTTGAACATATTACAATTGAAGTCACCGACTGTAATAATGTCCCGATATCTGGAAAAGATCTGGAAGTGATTCTCTTCAAATGTAGATAAGTCACCGTGAGGAAGATAGACAACACCAAACAGAATTTTCTTACCATTTAAAGACAATTCTATAAAAAGGGATTCACAGGAATCGGGAACAGATGACTTGAATATAATATGGGACCTAAGACTCTTTGCCACATACATGCCTACACCACCGCCTCTCGAATGCACACGGTCATTCCTTAAAAAATTTATAACCATCTATATTAATTGCGCGATTAGAAATGTAGGGTTTAAGCCAAGTTTCGGATATAGCAAAAACGTCAAACAGAGAACTATTAATGATCTTTTCAACCTCTGAAAATTTACAAGAATTAACTGAGGGCCTCATACTCTGACAGTTCAGGTGCGCTATTTTCAATTCATTATTGTATCGGTTAAAAATAGAGTTATAACATTGACCACTAAATACTGGACCAATGTTATCATTAAAAGACATCAAAGCTAAATAAAGAAAGAAAGGTGGGGTACCAATTTACAAATAGATAAAAATGAATCAAAAAAATCATATAACTAACTGAAATAAACATAGTTTACAAGAAAGTATATCATTAAGTGTATCAAATATACTAAATCTTTGAAATAATAAAAATCAATATATTTTTATACAAACCAATTCATAAAAAAAGAAATATGCAGTTAATCTTAAAAAAAGTAGATAATTCAATAATTAAGACACAAAATAAATCCACTAGAAGTTAGATACATATGTGTGTGAAAATAAAACGAAGTCGAATGGTGGTATACAGCTTGCTAAACAGCTTCGTCAGCGTTGGCATTAATCAGCGACATACAATCATTTAAACTATAGATAGCTTCTTTTTCATCCAAGCAGGCGACCTTCACCCTTGGTTTATCGAAATTAAGAATCTTGAATTTCTTAATAACCTTAAGCCGAACAAGGCGTGTGCATAAGGAATTTATTTTGGCCGCAGCTGGTGTGAAGTGTTCATTAAGATATACTCGACGATCAATTTCACCTCCAATGAGATCTTTAAGCTTGAGCGATCTGGTTTTAAAGTAGGTGTTCATAATCTGATCTCTAATTGAAACGTTGTTAAATTTGGCAAGAACAGTTTTATGCTTAAACCTGTAACAACTATAGCTTATATCATTAGCTGTAATGTCCAACTTGAAGAATTTGCAAAGACTAAAAATTACTGAATTTAAATCAGCAAGACCATCCGGCAACCCATTTATAATTATATCACTTCGGTTGATTCTTTTATGTAGTGCATTGTTGTCGTCTTCCAGAGCGGTTATTTTTGAAAGTGTGCAATTATTAATATGATCGATTCGTTTATAACAAGAAGCAATGTCATGCTGCAAGTCTTTGCGACATAATGAAAGCTCAGACTTAAGTTCGGCTACTGCATCTGCAAAAGACTTCTTGAGAAGAAAGAAATCTTCATCGTTCTTTTCCAACAGGCGGTCCATTTTTTTATTCTGATCACTAATATCACAACGTCGGCTGTTATTAACCGAATTATCTTGGCACGCCGCGCAGCAGAAAGAAAGAAATTTAGTCCCTTTAAGTTGCGCCAAAGCTTCATCAGAAATCTTGACACACAGGTTGTGGAACCAATTCTCACATGATTTACACAATACGCTGGACTGCGTTTTATTTATGTTGAGCTGACAAGTTCCACATTTAAATAGTTTAGGAATCGGCATTTTGGATATAAATTGTTTTGTTTTATATTACTTTATTAAAGACAAAATTGTGTATGAAGATGTTTGTGGTTAATCACTAATTAAATAGCAGCAGTAACGTAACGAAAATGATGTTAGCAGACAAACAAATTCTAAGAAGATAAGTGTATGACTGCTGGGTAATTCACAAGTATTTAATATCGCACGCCTTTAATATTTGTCAAAAAGTTTATATTCACAGCATCAGCAAAAGTAAAATGCAAATGGCTTCAAAAATGCATATATTTAAGTACATATGTATGCACTTATGTCACTATGTATGGATAGCCGCGGTCTTAAGTCAATGCAAACGAAAACAAATTAAAAAACACAATAACTTTAAACAAATCGTTCAATGAACAATTAAAGTTACTTATTGATAATCACACAAAAGGTAAATTGTAAATTACTTTGGTTTATTTTTAATAAAATTTAAGAAAAAGACTAGCTGCAAATATTCTGACTCTTACTCAGGCAGAGATGCCTGAGTAAGGTAAAATACAATCTTCTCTGCAGTGAACGGAGTGTCACTAGTTTAACCCAATCCTAGTCTTTACCAGGACTTTTTCGAAGGACCAAAATGTTGAACAGCAAATGATGAGTCGTTTTAAATCCCCAGGATCCACCAAGGAAGTTTCAAACTGTAATATTTAATTCATTAGCTTATTTTCGCCTTCTTCATTCAGCGGTTCTCTAACGACTAAAAAAAATATGGTAAAAACTTAATCTAAATGCTTTCTTAACGAAACAATTCATATAACAGAAAATAATATACTCCGCTTGAGTCAAATAAAGAGAAAACAAATTAAGAGATTTTAAATGAAATGAAAAAACATTATAAAATAAGAAATTTCAATTGGTTGAACATCGTTCAACAGTTATTCACTTACAATTATTTTTTAATATACAATGTGTGCTGGGTTTTAACTGTCTAAAATGTTTATTTTCTTCAAATTGCATAGTTTTATCTTTTTACGTAAAAACTTCTTCTATTTTAGCTTTTATTTCTTTTTTATTATTATTTGGTAATGGTACAATTTTCCTTGTTTTTGCTTGTATGAATAATTTTGGTATTTTAAATCTTAGTACTAAATAAATGATATTAAAAGTTGCTAATCCTAATTGCAAATATTTTAATTTATTAAAATCAATATTATATTTATTAATTTCATGATTTGTTAAAATATTGGGATGAACTAATCCGTATTTTGCTGATACTACATTATCTTGGATTTGTTCTATTTTACTTTTTATCAATTGAATTTTAGTCAATTGTTGTAGATATGAATGTTGTTTGTATTCTTGGTCTACCATTTTATTTATGGTATTAAGACCTCTTTCAATTTCTTTCCTATCGTTTTTTACAATGTTTCTTATTTGATCTAATGCTAAATTAAAATGTTTGTTTATGTGTATTTGCGTGTTTAATGTCTCCTCTGTATGTAATAAGTGTTTTTGTATTGTCTGCCTATCTTCATCGTCCATTGTCCCAAATATCCATTTAGTTAAATTACCCATCGCATTTATCAGTCCTCTTTTTTGTCTCTTTTCCGTTGGTATTAATGTTAATAATTTATTTCTTGTTTCGAGTAATTAAGTTTGTAGTACGTCCTTGTTACTTGTTTTCATTAGTTTAATATTGTCTGTCATTTCATTAATAATATTTTCTATTTGTTTAGTGTCAATTATATGTAATACTATGTCACTATCCTTAACTATTTCCTGGTCTCTTATTTGTAAGTCAATAAATCCTGTCTGGTCCTTTAGTTCCGTTAAAGTCATTGTACCTTCACTTGGTCGTGTCCATGTCAACATTATCAGTAGGGCCAGTTTAAATAAGCACAAAATTTTGTAAAAAAAGCAAGCAAAAAAGTCTAAAAAAACACAAAGTATGACCAAATATAAGCAAAACAAAAAGAAAAAAAAATAGAAATAGAAATAATTTTTAAAAAATATTGCAAACGAACATATAATTAATTTTATTGAAATAAATGTTTATTACAAAGTATTTACAATCATGTGTCTTTTTGTGTTCTCAAAAGTAAACGATCTTGGATTGTCGCTTAAAACAGTGGAATTAATTGAAAATTTTCGCTCGACATCACTGGATGTCACAGAAACGAACTTAAACGATAATAATTCGGTTGGAGATAGTGAATTAATGTATTCATTGGATTCGCTTTTGTTTAAAAAAATTATGTTTTTAATTTTAATTAATGTTTGAACTCCAACATTTCGATTTAAAACTTTGTTGAGCTTTTCGAAAAATATACCATTTTCGTGATTTTCAATATCATCCCGCACTTTTTCTATAATGAACAAGCTTTCTTTTAAAGAAAGGCCTCTCTTTTCAAATATGATTATACTTTCGTAAATACACTGGAAATTATCTTTTATGTATGCAAATTCAGATTTTAAAGATGCTTTTTTAAATAGAGCTTTTGCTTTACATATTGATTCCGCATCGTCGTCGGACAATGCGTTTAAGACATTGTAAATTTCAGTACAGTTGTCACTGTAATAAATAGCAGCCTTGAGCCATGTACCCCATCTAGTTATGCAAGGAGTTTAGGGATTGTTTATACTTGGATACATATCGTGCAATAACCCAATGCGAGATGGTGCCTAAAGATGTACGATGGAAACTTGTTTCAATGCAATTGAAAGAATACGCATAGTACATGCGTACATACCTTTAGAAAAACATTTTTGCAATTTGCAATAAGTGAGTTAACATTTTCGAAGTACAACCGTATAAAATCGGCAACTCTATTTTATCCATGAGCTAGACACGTAACGTGAAGCATCTGCGGATATAGAATCTTTAATAATCTCATTGCAGAAACCATATAAGGTGCACCGTCAGTAACAACTAGCATAACGTTTTTATATTCAATATCTGTTTAAATTAAAAAATATTTTAAAACGATAATTAAATAACGATTTTAAACATATCTACTTACTTTTCGGGCATAATAATTGCAAACTATCTGTGAAAAAAGCTGCCATAGAGCTACTATTAGCTCTTTCAACATGTGCTAAATTAAGAAGATAAGATTTTTCTTTTTCTGTCTCATCCAATAGTCCAAATACAAAGTTTGCAACCATACGCTTTTCACTGTCAGTTGTTTCATCTAAAGAAACCAAGATTTTTTTATTAAAACCTTTAATTTGCAGTTCCTTAATATAAGTTTCGTAAAGCGTGGTTAAATATTTCTTTCGTCGAACTGACTCAGAAGGTGCAAAATGTTTTGCGTACTTTTCCAAGAACACTTTTACGTCCGGACTGTTAATTTTGTGCAAAGAAATATTTGCTGCTAAAAACGTTTTGCATAAATGCATACTAAATTGGTTTATACTTGGATCATTTGAATAACTTGTCAACAATGATTGTGAACAATTTGTTTGACTCTTTTCAGCGAACTTTTATGTTTTGCAGTTCCCAAATGGTGCTGAACGTTAAAAACTTTGCATCCAGAAATTGTACAATTACAAAGAACACAAAATAGATCAGAACAATCAACACTCCTGAGTAGTCTTTCACAATACGAGAATTAAATTCTTTTTTGATTTCTTTAGGCATTTTATTAATTCGTTAATGTATTTACAAAATTTAAACAACAAAATTTCTGCAGTTCACCAGAAAATACATAACTGTTTTTTTCAAAAGTACATATATGTACGTAACTACACTGTATAAAAATGTATGTGCAGTCTACTCATACTTCTTACAAATAGAAAATTATATTAGTGAGAAAAAGACTAACATATGTACAATGTATTTATGCTTTGTGTTTGCAACAGGAAGACTCAAAAAGCGCTTTGTATGCAATTTCAAGCACGATATAAATAAAGCAATTTCTACAAAAAAGTTAAGAAAAAAGCAAAAGTAAGCTTTTCCAGCAAAAAGCTTGCAAAACTTGCCCTGATTATCAGTATCATGATTAATATCTGAAAATTTTAATGGTTTTTTAATATTTCATAGGTGGATGTCTTTCAATTTTTGTTTTCTATATCCTTCCGGTCTTCTTTCTTCATAATCGTCTCTATCTTTTTTTAATATATTTATGATTTTATTTTTGGTTGCTTCTAAATTATTCTTCAATATTTTAAAATCTACTTTATTATTATGCACTCGTTTGGTGTATATTTTGTCGCTGAATGGAATCTGTCATTATAATTTCGTATTGCTTTCTGTATTAACTGTTTAACTGACAATCCTTTATTTTTAATTTATAAAAAATTCTAAATTTTTCTGCTATTGTGCTATGGAATCTTTTAATGTCGGCGTTGCCGTTGTGGCTGTTGGGTTTAGTTAAATGAAGTTCTATATTTTCTTTGTTCAAAAATTCCTTTATCTTTACGGTTTTAAATTCATTATCTGCAATTATTTTCTTTGGTTTTTCCAATTTGGTGAAGTGGTCTTCTAATTGTTCGATAATAGTAATATGATTTCCATCGGTTAATGAGTAAGCTGCTCCGAGTTTTGAAAATTTATCTATGATGGTTAAGAAGTGGTATCTCTTCATGACGATTGTATCTATATGTATAATTTCGTTCTTTCCTGCAGGCGTTTCTGTAATATTAAATTTCAGTTTGATTAGTTTTCTATCATATTTCACTTCTTGACAGATTTCTCACTGATTAATAACAACCTGAATCAACTCCATTAGTTTTGGGTAATATATTTTATTTCTTATCTGACTGTATGTTTCTAGTATGCCAGAATTCATACTTTGTCTTACGTGGTAAAAAGAAATTTGTTTAATGGCTTCGACTTCTGTTTCAATATCCTGTGCTCTTTTTGTACATTTAAAAAATTCTGTTTGTCGTTTAAATACATTTCAATAAGTTTCAATTGTACTTTGTTGTAATTGTGATCTGAAATCTCCCCATAGATACCGATCTTTCCTTTTGTAATGAATCTTCTAAATATATCACCCATGTTATCAAAATCACTTTCGGCAATAAATATTATTCTTTTCCCAAGCAGTATTCTAATTTCTTTCGTTTTATTATTTGTTAAAATAATTTGGGTTATATACTTATTCATTATTTCTTCCTTAATTGGTAAATAATCACCTAATTCTTCTTCTGCTGAGTGTATTGTAGCCATTGTCTCTTCATCCTCTATATTAT
This sequence comes from Cistogaster globosa, assembly GCA_937654795.1. NCBI lineage: Eukaryota > Metazoa > Arthropoda > Insecta > Diptera > Tachinidae > Cistogaster > Cistogaster globosa. The sequence goes on along the minus strand of OW569404.1, from coordinate 35,984,280 downwards.
TGACTGCAAATTCGTAAATGTCCATATTTTTATTCTCTTTTTCCTCTGTGACAACGTTCTCATTATTTTCTATTCTACTTAAAGAATCAGCTACTTTGTTTTCTTTGCCCTTTAAGTATTCAATGTCGAATTGGTACTCTCCTAGTTTAAGTAGCCATCTCTGATGTCGTGGTGACATATCTTTGCCCTTATACTCTGAATGTAGAAATTTAATAGGTTGATGATCAGTACAAAATTTTAAATCTTTTGCCATATACGTATGGTCTAAAATAGTTGACACTCTACATAATCGCTAAAAATTCTTTGTCCGTTGCTGAATGACTTCGTTCATGATTGTGCAATGTTCTTGATGCGTAACAAACTGGGTGTCCTTCCTGTGACAATACTGCGCAAATAGCATAGTTAGATGCATCTGTCGTTATAGTGAACAGTTTCTCAAAATCTGGATAGCGTAAAATTGGGTGGGTACTTATTAGTGTCTTTAGTTTTTCGAACGCTTCAATGTAGGTTGAGTCCTTCAGATTAATCCGTGCTCCTTTTTTCAAGTACTTTGTTATTGGCTGTGCTATTCTTGCATAGTCCTTTACAAATTTTCGGTAATAACCGGTTAAGCCCAAAAAGCTCTTTATTTGATTTTTAGTAGGATTCGGTTTCACGCCATCTTTCGTTAAGATGTGGCCCAAAAATTATGTTTCTTTCCTTAAAAATTACATATATCTATTTGAACTATTAAATTTTTACTTTCTAATATTTTGAATATATCTTTAATTGCTTTTATATGCACTTGTAGTGTGGTACTAAAATCAAAATCTCGTTCATCATACGTTGAAATGTTTCGAGTGCGTTTTTAAGTCTAAAATTCATCCTTATGAACTCATACAACCCGTGAGGTGTGACGAACGCTGTTTTTTCCTTATCCTCCTTTTTTCTAAGATTTGATGGTAACCCTTCGCTAAATCCAGTGAAGTAAAATATTGAGCCCTTCCTAGCTTATCCAGGATTGAATCAATGTTTGGCAGGGGATAGTAGTCGTCAATTGTTACGTCATTTAATTTTCTGTAATCTACTACTAAACGAAACTTTTTTTCACCCGAATTGTCCATCTTCTTTGGAACTACTATGAGTGGACTGGAGTATCTGGTGTAACTCCTCTGAATAATACCTTGTTCCTCCATTTCTTTTATTTGTCTCCTCACCTTCATTTCATGTTGAGGCTGATAACGGTATAGCTTTGATTTGATCTGTTGTTGGGTTGTCGTTTTTATTTCATGTTGAATTTCAGTTGTGTTTGTTAATTTATCACCTTCTTTAAATAAAATTTTTTTAATCGTTTCAGTAGCGTTGTAATTACCCTATACTCTTCTTCGTTTGAGTGATCTAATTTTAATCTATCTAAATTGGAGTCTGTGATTTCTAGGCTGTAAATTTGGTTAAAATTGTATGGATTATTTAGAAATTTTCTTTCTCTTTGATTTAATATTATTTTTCTTTCTTCGACATTTATGTGTGCGTTAAGGAACGTTAAGATATCTATACTGATTATAAATTCATACTTTCTTCTGGTGAACGGTGCTGCCTTCCATCTCACTCTTGCGTTATTAGGTAAATTAAACTCCTCTGGAGCCACTGTGCACATTTCATAATTTATTGAATTTTCAGTTGTTATTGTACTAAATAATATTGGGTCCTTTAGCCTTACTTTTGAAAAATCTTTTATTTCACTATTAATTAAACTAAAACTAGCGCCTGTATCTACAAGTGCACTATAATTTCTATTATTAATTACTAATTTTATTTTAGGTAGCCATTCCAAGGCCGTTTCGTAAAAAAATACAAGTATTTACTTCCTCTCTTCTGCTATAATTGGTTTGAGTTTCTTCTTGGTTTTGCCTGTCGGAGATTAAGCGATTTTGGCCAATCTGAGGATCAGGCTGTTCTACCAATTGAAGTTTTCTCGTATTTGTTTGAATGTTATCGATTTCCATGGGCTCGACCTGTCCTTGCCTAGCAGGATTTTGGCAATATTGGCCTGAACCTTGTCTAGGGTTTCCTGTCTGTGGTCTATAGTAATTAGCAGAACGTACAAACTGATTGGGATTGTTATACCTTCCGTTATTAAAATTATTATTTTGTCTATATTGCCCTGAATTGTTGCATTTTATTTCGTTTTGATAGTAAGGATTTCGATTCCATTACCTTTCTTGAGGGAAATTATTAAATCTATTACCTATATTTTGATTCCTGTTTCTAGCATCCACATATATGTATATTATTAAATCGTCGTCCTGTGTTGATACCTACTATCCCATACTTTTGTTTCCTTTATTTTAAATTTCCTACACTCGGGTCGAATACATTCATCTTCAAATCTCCTACTTGTCATTAATTTTAAAATATTATTTAAATTTACTTCATTATAAATTTTATCTAATAAAACACCCTGAGTCATTTCTTTTATAATGTTTATTAGTATACTGTCCATATTATTTAAATCTATATAGTGGTCGCCAGTATAGTACACTATCAATTCATCGAACTTATATTTAATATCTTAAATTTCTATGGATGGTTCACTTACATTATTTAATTTAAGATCTGCAACTCTCCTGCATAGTTGATGTGGTTCCACTTCGGGACGATATCGTAGCTTCAGGGTTTTTTTTTTTTAATACCTCCCAGTTATCTGGTTGAGGTATATTTATTATGACATTCTTTGCAGGGCCTTGTATAATCCTGTAGTAGATCATTCTTACTGCTTCTTTGTGTAGTTCAGCATCATTTATGGTTGACAGCAAATACTCTACTTCTAAAGAATGAATTCACTGTTATGTCTCCTGTACCCGTGAATGTGGGTAGACAGTTGATTGTTTTTATCACTGTTTCTAGTCTGCTACCTTCTGCCCTATTTCTTAGCTCAAGGTATGCTTGCCTCATAGCTTCGAATTGTTGTTCTCTTCTCGCCAGTTCCTCAATCAGTTCTACAGGTGCTACTGGAGGCTGTCCTTGCGCCATTCTTCTCTGATCAAACGCTCGTTGTCTTCTTGAATTAATTTTGTACAATTATTCAAGCAACTTTATTGCTTTCCTTTGTGTTTCACTTTGTTTGTTTGTAGTCCATGCGTTAAACTTTGTAGTGTCTACTTTTGGTTTAAAATGTTCACTTCAGTTTATTTCTGGCGGTGTTGGTTTAAGAATTTTTTTTCACTAAACGTTCACTACACCAAAATTACGTTAAACTTTGTAGTGTCTACTTTTGGTTTAAAATGTTCACTTCAGTTTACTTCTGGCGGTGTTGGTTTGAGAATTTTTTTTCACTAAACCTTTGCTATACCAAAATTATTTTGTACAAATTTATTTATTATTTCTTTTTTTCTTTTTATTTTACTGAACGGGGTTCGTATCACTGGATCCTTTTTTTTATTTACTAGTATCCTACCGACTGCGCCAATTTTATTTTTCGCCATGGTTCAAACGTTTTTAAAACAAGGAAAAGAAAAGACACAACACGTTGTTCTCAGGTCAATGGGCAGAACAGAACAGTCCGTCTTTTATTTTATTATCTTTTATTTATCAAATAATTATAAAATTAATTACAATTTTGCTTACTTAGCTAAAATTACTTTTGTTCTTTTAGATTTTTTATTATTTATAAATATATATTTATTAATTAAGTTTTATGATAATATTTATGGTTATAATCATGTTAAAATGTTGACTTGCAACTTACTTGGTTTAAAAATTCTTCGAATTTATCACGTTCATTGGACTTGGTATCAATACAGTTACTTATATATGTAACTCGTGTGTGTCGCGATGGAATAGCTTCTGTAATTGGCAATTTTTTGTTTGTTTACAAACTCGTAAAACTAATTTATAGATTAAAATTCCTTTTTCAGCGCATTCGAGTTTAACACTCACAAGAAGCGTCTAAATGCAAAGAAAAGAAAGACTATTTTTCTTGATTATTTTCTAAAATTTATTATGCCCTATTCATTGTCGGCAGATCTCCTATGACTAAATAAAATAAAAAGAATTCAGAATTAACAGATATAATGAAGATATGGTTTTTATCACAAAACGACAAACTTAACTCTCCCGGAGTAACTTTCATATAAATCAAAAATTGCTCAAATATAAGAAGAAATTAACGGCTTAAACACGGTTCAAAAATAGCGATAATTTAGAGCCTTCAAGAGTCTCTTCACTTCTTGAGAATATCTCAAATATAAGTTTTTCCCATGTATAAACAGTAAAGGGTGAAGAAAACAAATGTATATAAGGTCCAATTTTCATTCAAATAAGAGAGAAAATTATTTCTGAATGATAATAATTATCATAATTTCTCTCAGGTTTACATTTTCTTAATGCTTCCACTCTACAAATGTTTTGTAAATTGCCTTTTTTGGTAATTTCATCAGCCGCAGTAAAGATTTGTTGTTTCCTAAACAAATTTGCATATTATTTTTAAGTTTGCTTTTAAAAACACAGCGTTTTACACCTCCTATTTGACCAACATGCATTTGTCCTTTGCATGTTTAATTTCTTTTGTTCTATAAACAGATACATTTTCATTAAAGCAAAAAGCGAACAATCGTTGAACCCACAGTATGCAAATAAAAATATGCTTCCTTTAATAGACTTAACGCAGTAAAAACATAAGATGCAAACATTATTATGTTTTAAATATTCTTCTTTAACAATGACTTCGAGAAGATTCTTTTTGCTAATTGTAATGTCATTAAAATCTTTTCGATTTTAACTCTTTACTAGAATGCTCTAGAATATTGTAAAATTGGGGTTTGCAATTCTTATTGCTTTCAATAATTTCTACATTTTATCAGTAACTTAAATTAAGCTATCTTTTATTATTTTGAAATCAGATTATAATTCTTTAAAGGATTTTGTATGTTTGTAAACATCTTTTCGAAATTATTGCGGAGAATCATTTAGGACTGTTTGACTGTATGTATTAGTGTTCAATTGAAAATTTTTAGAAGCATATTCATTAAAATTTTTTTCTTTTTCAATGGGTTTAGACATTGGTTCTTTGAGTATACGAGTATTTGTTTAATATTTAGTACGTAAATTATTATCTGTCTTACTCAATAATGCAGATATATAATCCTGTTCCACTGAATATGAATTTTCTTCAAAGTAGTTTACATAAATTTTTTTTTTTGGAATATTCTCAAATTTGACTTTTCATTTTCAGAATCATAATGTATATCATATATAATATTATCGGCAACTTCAGGCGTGCCTGAGCCAGGTTTTGTTACTTTCCATTTTTTCAGCAAAAATTTTGCCACACTACAGATTTTTCTATTGCGCAAATTATTTTGTATATTAAAATTTTCTTTTCTTTTTATAGAAGTTTAAGAGTTTATAATAGTTTGAAGTAATTCAAATTTTTTTTAAAAAATGCAAAAAGGGACAGTGCATCAGTATGGAATTTAAATCAGTTGGATTTAAATTCTACTTACGCCTTACTCCCATTATGCTTACGCTTTTCCTAGCTCTATATAAATGTTTTTTATTTTGTCTAATAAAAGCACTAAATATTTTACCATTTTAGTTAATATATCAAAACTCACCGTCCCTAAAATGCAAGTCTTACTTGCAGAATCCTTGTATAAAAATTAAAAAAAGCCGGTCAAAAACCAGTACAAAATAAAAAATGATGAAAAAACTCGCTTAAATCCTTGACAAAAAAAAAAATCATTAGTGCTTTTGACATACTTTTGTCTGATGTTTTTGTAAAGTGTCATGATGACTTTGTTTTGGCGTGCCTTCCGTTATATAAGTTAAGTTGGTTATTATCCAAATGATGAAAAAAAAACAAAACTTTTAGTTTTTTGTTATCTTTATTCTTTCAAAGATAAAATATTAATCACTTCAAAATAAATTTACTAAGCTATTTATACTACAAATTTGTTTAATTAGCATAATTGCAGCAACTTACTTTATTATTAAATTTGCAATATTATCAGTAATCGAAGCTTGCGCAATTCGTCGGTTATTTTGGTGGCAATGCACTTTGTTTAAATTGGAACAAAGTTTTAATGTGAAGTCTGCTATTTTGGTGACAATGCACTGGTTTTAAGTGAAGTAAAATTTGTTGTTGTAGTTTAAGTGTCAATGCACCTGACGATATTTATTGTTTACAAAAGTATTTAAAAAATATGTTAGATTATTAAGGTCTAGTTGAAGAGGTAACTCTATTTTTTCCGTGCGCTCCGTTATAACTCGCATATTTGACTGTGTAACTGGTGGGAGAACTGATCGTAGCACTATCTGTTGCTTTTTTGTGTAACAAAGTAGGATTGAAAACGCTGTTAGTGTTAATAATGCGAAAATGGTTATAAGGATTTGGTTTATTTTAAAGTTTGTTTGTAATCGACCCAGGCGTTGTTTATATAAAGGGTGAGTTCCAAAACGTCATTTGCAATGCAACTTAACAAAGTCATGCATTCCTAAACGCAACCATGTAACAATGTACAATGTTACACATCCCTAAATGTATAATAAAAGTTATTGATACGCAAACAAAAGCAAACTGTGCATCACTAATTTTGTTACTGCTTTCCTGGCATTTAATGCAAAATAAATTACAAGCACATCAATCATGGCGGAAGAAAAGTAAGAAATTTTCTTTTCAATTTAATTAATATTTATATTGAATTTATTTATATCTTCAGAGACAAAAAGTGGACTTTTGAGAGGAAGCAGCTGTTGCTAACGACACGGTTGCAAAATGAAAGCGATTTTGCCTCCAAAAAAAAGAAAAGAATTGTTTTATGGGAGAAGGTGCTCCGGGAAATTAAAACTATTGACCCGGACTTTCCATTCAGCCGCGATGAAGTTATGCGCAAGTATTTAAACTTCATGGTGACATACAAGCGAATAAAAAAAAGAAACTGCACATCTGGAGAGTCGGCGACTTCATGGGAGTTTTTTGATAAAATGGATGAAGTGTATGGCGCTCGTAGCGATGTTACAGTTCCTGAAAATATGCTAGACTGCACTTTGGAATCTTTGTTATCTGATAGTAATGATTCAGCACTACACTTTGATCTTCCAAAAAGTCCACAAGAACCTCCGCGAAAACGAGCAAGATGTGATGTACTAGAATTTTTACGAAATGAGAGTGATGCTGACAAGGTGATAATGAACCAGTTCCTGGAGTGGGAAAAGCAAAAGCTATGTGTTGAGAAAACAAAAATTGAAGAGATCAGAAAGTTGCGTGAAGTTTTAAGTGAAATTTTAAGTCGAAGTGGTTGCAAATAATGTGTGGCTAATTTAAATCTCATTTGAATTGAATTTTTATTATCCCGAAGTCGAACTCTGTGCCTTATTTTCATCTAATGTGAATTTAATTTTTATTTTTACGGTTACTTTGTTATTTAATGAAGAGTACAAATGAATTGTTGTAATAAAGTACTTATATTTACTTTTTCTAACTTCAAAACTAAAAGTTTTTTATTTTTATGCTGAAAGTAGTGTTGTTAAGTTAATTCGCTTTCTTTTCGCTTCATCTTGTTCAAGTGGTGGCTGCTCTAAATAGTTGTTACATTCATGGCGAGAGCATCTTCATCATTTAAGAGACCAAAGTTATTTGAACCCTCATTTTTTAATATAATGTTATGAAGTATGAAACATGACATAATAACATATTTAATTAGTGTACAGTTAGTCATCTCCAAATAATTTAAAATTCGAAACTTTTTTTTTCAAAATGCCAAAATCTTGTCCTACAAATACTCTTGTGGAGCTGTGAATGTTGTTAAATCGTATTTGTTCCCTGGTCAAAAATCCATTGTGTTTGTAAGGTACCATCAAAAAACATTCCAGTGGATAAGCTGCGTCTCCGAGTAAGTGACACTCTGGTGGAAATCTTATCACTCTGTTTACAATTGCTCTCCTAAGCGGGCAGTTCTTCCAGATACTGGCATCGTGGCAACGACCGGAAAACCAACGAAAACATCCATAAATTGCATTTCGCTGTTTACAACGGCCTAAAAGCAGTCATGATATAAAAAAATAATTTAAAAAATCAATTGTTTGCATACCTGTGCCACCACAGAATACGTTCCCTTCCGATTATAAAAGCTGATACTGTCTTTTTTTGGTTGCATTATACGAATATGTGTACCGTCTATGCAACCCAGTACGAAAGGAAAAGGATGTGAACGGCTTGATTCAAACCCTTGCATAGTTCTTTCTTGCTCAAATTCGGTAGCAGGAGATTTAATTACTTTACCCTTCAATTTATTAATAAGTAGAATTATTTTGACAAAAGCCCTTTAGGCAGTACCACGACCAATGTTGAAACGGTCACTGATTTCACGAAAGCTATTTTGATTACCGAGTTTCCAAAGCGTAACATAAAGCGATTCTTTTAGCCCAATTCCAGGACGTCCCGTTGCTGCAGTTCTCCATAAGGATTGTAGCATTTTGTACAGTTTCTGGAATTTAAATTTTCCATACGAAAATGGCTAAAGAAAATATCATCCGGCATTTCTCCAATGGTTTCAATAAATTGTTTACATTTTGGCACACGTCTCTGTGGTTTTTTCTTTATAATTGTATATAAGGCAAGAGTGAGTTTGTTTTTTTACTCTTTATGTATTTTTGTACAATTTTATTATTGCTTTCAGGGGTTTCGTCCAATAATCCTATCAAGTTTTCAAAGATTATTGTTGACATCGCCATCTTAAAAAAAAACTGGTTGCAAAGAAGTGTTTCTAAATGTAAAAAATTTGCAAAGTTTTTTTTTACAAAGTAAACAACATAGTTGGTTACTTTGTATTAAAACAGTAGCAAAACCGCATCACTGCAATGTGTTTTGACGTTTTGGAACTCACCCAAAGTTCGTTAATGGATTCCGGTGAGAGAAGATGAATTCTTTCTTTTTCCACTGGAGTAAACTGAATTCTGGCTGGTTCTTCTTTTATCGTGTAGGCTTTCCCGTTAAAGAAAGACTCGTTCTTTATTTTTATCGTCATATTTGTAAATTTTACAATGTACGTACCACCAACTGTTATTTTTTCTGCAGTGTTGTTAATAGTGCCATTAAAATCATTCAAAATATCATTCCATCTTGTAGTATTTCTAATGATTTGACGTGATGTGCATTGCTAAATTTACAGATTGGGTTCTTTTCACTGTATAGTAGTTTTGTTGCTTATATTAATAATTTGATTTTTTTTTTACAAATTGATATAGAATTTACTGTCTTACATTCATTTATTACTGCAAATATGCTATTCTTATTTTTTAGTACATTTTCAAAGGGAATATCAATAATTGAATTATTTCTTTTAACTGGTTTAACTAATATACGGGTATAAGATTTGATTTCTGTATTTGGTATCTTTATAATATAGGCTAACATTGTTGCATTATATAAAACACTTGTTTCTGCAAAACCCAAAGCTTCCTCTGCAGATGCAAATGACATTTTTTCGCTTTGCAATGTCTTAAGAGCTATATCCAATTCTTTTTCATTAAGTAAGACGCTATTCATCATTTTTAATTTTGACCATTGCACGGCATACCTTACATTATTAATTTCCTCTTTGACTAATCGTAATCTATTTTGGATACTTAATACTAATTCGTTATTGAAACTATTACTACTTGTAATGGAGTTTGTCAGTTGGTTGGTAAGTAGCGTCAAATTATTCATTCGTTCAGTTAGAGCTTGGTTTATTAAAAACTGCCTTATTGTTATTTTTATTAAGTTCGTTGGCGTTGTCTTGCAGTGCCGCAAAGTCGTCATGGCCTGGAGTGCCTGCCAGGTATTTCCAACCTGTTCCTAGAAAATTAAGTGATTTCTTTACTCTGTGGCTTGTTGGTTTTATTGATTCTACTAATTTTTCTGTCTGTTCCAGTTCCTATTTCAAAACTGCGTAAAAAATATTGTGTGGTGGTATGTTCTCTTTCAGGATTTCTTCTACGTCTGGGATCCGTGCTAACTGTCCTACCGAAAAAAATTTCTATTGGTCTGCCTTTTATGGAACTATGAAAGGAGTAATTATATTCGTAAACTGCTCTGTCCAAAAGTTGAGTAAATGTCTGATCTTTGTTTTCTGCCTTTAAACAGCGCATAACCTCAAATAATGTCGAGTGAAATCTATCGACTTGTCCATTAACAGAACTTTTGTAAGGTGGAGATTTGTATATTTGTATTTTAAAATGTCTTCAACCATAAAAGTAATAGACGCAGAATTAAATGATTTCTCGTTATCAAAGATAATCGTTTTAGGAACGCCAAATAAAAAGAGAAGCTCTCTAAGTGGTTCTTTTATATCCTCGATAGCCCTTGACCTTATTTGCTTTACCTGTGCATATTTCGAAACTTATCTATAGCGGTAAGCGCTAAATGTCCTTCTGTTTGATAGATATCTATGTGTAATATTTGACCAGGCTGTGTGGGTATAGGAGTTTCCTGTATTTCAGGTTTATTTGGATGTCTGTCGTACTTATTTGCTTTGCAGATTGTGCAAAGTTTAATTATTATATTTTTTTTACCATTCATGCTGGGAAAAAAAGTATTTTTCCAGAATGTGCATCTTGGTTTCTTTAGCATTGCGATGTGCTCGCTTATGTGTTCCAATGATTATTTCCTCTTGTCTTTCATGATTTGTTATATTTTCTACTTCCCTCCATTTAAATCTAATGCCATACTTACTAAAGTAAATTGGAAATATTTCTTGAATTATCCCCATTATGGGTTCGGGGGCCTTAATCCCATTAATAACTGATGGATTAAGGTACTTTTTAGGATGTTTGTCAAATAACTGTAGTAAGATTTGCTTTTCATGTGGCGTTATAATTTCATCGTGAATCCTTATAGTATTTACTGCTGCATCAAGCTGTTTTAGGCTGTCGATGCCATGAAATGTTGTAAGGGAAGGTAGCAGAAAAAATTTAAAAGGTTCTGGCCGATTATACAATTTCAGATAAGTATGTTCTCTAACTTGCATGTTGCCTGCAATAGTTTTTATCGAAAAAACATTTTTATTTTGTATCTTAAATTTGATTGGATATAGTTTTGGCTTGAGCCAGAGTCTATTAAAAATTTCAATATATCTCCTCTCTTCGTACGACATTCTATGTAAGGTAGCGAAGAGCTAAAAACTTTACATCACAGCATTCTTCTGTTTCCTCAGTGTTTTCTGATACTACGTCCAAATATTCGTTGAGATGATTATCGGTTATTTGCCTAGCGCAAGTGCTTGGTCCGTTCGTAATGTAAAAATTACGCTGCTCTTTCCGTGGTTTAATGTTTTGCTCAGATGGCGTTTGGGATGGCCTTTTGCTAGGAAACCTATTGAACTGTGGTCTATTTACGTAATTTATACACCTTTAATTTATAGATTCATCTATGTCCATTGGACGTGGCGGAGGTTGCAATGTTGGTTTTGGTGCTGAAGGGCGCGTCGGAGCTTGCTGCCTATGCATTTGTTCATTTGAGTTAATTATTAAATGTTGGTCTAAAATATTTTGTCGCGAAAAAACTTGCTGTTGCGAGCGTGGTATAAAAGCTAGTTCTGGGTAAAATTGTTGTTGTCCTCCGTGCCTTCGAAAATTTTTTTGTGGCAACGGTGGAAGATTGTTTTGCTGCCTGATTTTTTAGCTGGGGCTAATAGTACTATGTGCGTATTGCTTGCGGTATTTTTGATTTTCCAATTTCAAGCACAAGTGGAGTGCTTGGGGAAGATCTGTTAGTTCCCTCATACCCAAAAGTCTAAACATATCACCGTTAAGGCCGCGCACAAAAGTGTCGAGTGCCATATTTCTGTATGCCTGCGTGAAAAGGTTTTGAGCCTCAATACCTACGTTCGTAGATCCTACTTTATTAAGAATTAACGACAGATTTGAATAGACTGCTTGGTAGAATTCTTTTACTGACACATTACCTAGGACCAATGAGGTCATTTGGTATTCTAAAGTGGAAACGTCCCGTTTGTCTGCATAATGAAAGGACAAACATTAACAAATCGCGCCCCAGTCTAAAGGCGCAGTGTAGGACTCGAGTGCAATGTCTGCATTGCCAGTAATTTTGTTTCTGATAACATTTATAATGCCATAGTACTGGAGGGTACCTTTCGTATTTTCATAAATTTTTAAGATGCGTTCAAAAAGTTTTTTTCACGAATTGAATTCTCCCGGTTGACCAGAAAACTCTCTCAAACATTTGACAACATCTGGTATCTTATCGAGACCAGACAAATTGTTTGCATGCTCTGCATTAAAAGTTTGGTCCTCAATGTTTGCTAAATCAGCAATTGGATTAAGTGTTGCTCTTACTACAGCTGGCGTATGTCTTTTACAACGTCTAATGCTAGCCTGCTAACTGGGGCTACAAGCTCTTCCCTATCCCTTTTATTTACTAATGCTAGTTTCCTAGTTTCAATAATTTCTTTCTTAATTTCTAATTTCTTTTCCCTATTGTTTTTAAAATGTAGCTCTGGTAGAACTTAGCAATTTTCCTACGGATTTGTACTTTTTTACCTCCCCTCTTTTTTCTTCTTTTCCGTTACTTTAATTTCAGTATTTGCTTTAGTTTTATATTTTTCTTGCCTTTTCCTGTAAGTTTCTTATGTAATTGGCTTTGGCCCACTAGTTCTATCTTAGAGGAGGTGTTCGGGTATTTGCTTCGACAGTGTGTTTTTTTACAATTGTCTCATATTTTTCGAATATTTTATCGATTGTATCTTATGAATAATTTTCCATTAATATCTAATTCATTTTAGTTTACAAATGTTTAAATTAAATATGTTTTTACGATTTAACAAAATTTAAAAAAAAATATTTTTATTATATTTTAAAATGCGGTTTTACGCAAGTTGTTCTAGGCGACCATTAGGTTGCCGGAGAAGAAAAAAAATTTTTTTTTTGTTATTTTATTATTTTTAAACTGCGTTGTTACGCAAATTGTTCTAGGCGACCGTAAGGTTGCCGGAGAAAAAGTTTTTTATGTTATTTTCTTAAAACAAATTCCTATATCTTACACTAATACTACAAAGTTCATCCTGGTCCGCTAGCTTGCGGTCTACGCGTCCTTTTTGCTGCTGATGCGACTACTAAGGGGCCACTTCCAACACTTGGATAAGTTAGCTAGGTGTATCACTACTTCTTAGGGGAATGTCCTGGTATGTATCCTACTGCCAGTTCCTTCCAACTAGTGAATAATTTTGCTCGGACGCCAGTTAAGTTGGTTATTATCCAAATGATAAAAAAAACACAACTTTTAGTTTTTTGTTATCTTTATTCTTTCAAAGATAAAATATTAATCACTTCAAAATAAATTTACTTAGCTATTTATACTACAAATTTGTTTAATTAGCATAATATCAGCAACTTACTTTATTATTAAATTTGCAATATTATCAGTAATCGAAGCTTGCGCAATTCGTCGGTTATTTTGGTGCACTTTGTTTAAATTGGAACAAAGTTTTAATGTGAAGTCTGCTATTTTGGTGGCAATGCACTTAGTTTAAATTGTAACAAAAGTTTTAATGTGAAGTTAGCTATTTGGGTGACAATGCACTTGGTTTTAAGTGAAGTGAAATTTGTTGTTGTAGTTTAAGTGTCAATGCACCTGACGATATTTATTGTTTACAAAAGTATTTAAAAAATATGTTTTTAACTTTATTGTTACTAACTTATATAAATACGAGTAAGTTGTTTTTTTGTAGACCTTTTTTTGCTATTTTAATTGAATTGTTAACACAAGGTTGGGCTTAAGGTCCTACTTGTTAATAAATAAAAAACAAGAACTCTTTGTTGTTTATATTTTTATTTTTTCAACATTACAATATTTCAACCAACTTTGTTGGCCATCTTCAGGGAATATAACTAGAATATATACAAAAAATATATGCTTTTGAGCATAAAAAAAATCTCAATTGAACAACAAAAATTTGTATTTTTTTCCGTGTTGTATTTACCAATATACACAATTGCCGTATTCACAAGCTCTGCTAAGGTGTAGGTAGTATTGCATACTACCTTTTGTTTACTTCTTTGTGAACAACCATTGTATCAATGTGCCATTCATACGTCAAAAACTAAATAAGAAGAAGAAAAGTGCTATTCATCATTTGTTATTTATAAGCCAAATGGGGGAGAAAACAGAAAAAAGTAAATTAATGAATTTTTTGTGTAAAAAATATAGTTTCGATATATTAATGGTTGACTCAAGTAAGTTATAACCGTTTTTCTTATTTTGTTTACATATTTTAAATGAAAAAAATTAATACTTGCTCTCCAGTCGCAGAAGTATACATTTAGAGCTACCAAAATCATCATTATGGCATAATCGGATTTTAAGATATTTTGATCAAAACAGATTTCTTCATATGATACGACTACGGCCAGAGGAATTTGCCTATATATTCAACCGTATAAAAAATGACGATGTTTAATACAACGTTTGAAAAACATATGAAAAAAAGTCTTAAGTGTTGTATCGCATGTTTGCATGAAATATACCAATAACACAGCTAGCAACGTTGTATTTTGTTAGCACTTAGCACGTACTAGGGGGCTTGTGAATAGTGCAAATATTTTTAAAATAACCCGTATACCGGTATACCGGGATGGGGAACCAAAAGTTAGATTTCAGAACATAATATTAACAGTTTTAAATAAGTTTAAGTTTATTGATAATAAGCTAAATTAATTACAAAGAATACCAATTATATATAATATGTACATATGTAACATAATTTGGAGCGCAAAGAATTATCAAAAGGAAAGCAAATAAAATTATTCACTATTACATTGCAAAGCAAAGAAAACCAATTGAAGTTCAGAATTCAAAATAAATCTGACAAGATTTCTGTATATATGCCATATAAATTAAGCAAATACTATTTCATTATTAAGAATAAAACGAGATATACATAAATACTCAGCTATACGATGTGATTAACCTCAGCAGACACGTAGGAGCTCAGCAGTCCAGCGTTAATTCCGAAATGCAAGCAGAATTCGTTTAGATAAAAAAATTCTCAAAGTAATATCAACTTTTGGTTTATCAGAATTGATGAAATGGTATTTCAAAATTTTACCCTCAGTCTTCAATCTGTGACAAAAATACAAAAGCTTTCCTGCTTTAGGCGTTAGATGGTCATTCAAATAAATCCTTCTATTAATCTCATAATCAATAAATGATGAAAGCTGCAGTTTTCTAGTTATGAGGTAATTCCTCATTATAAGATCTCTTTTATAGGTGCTATTAAATCTGACAAGAATAGTATATCCTTGATTGATAAAGAAACAATTATTAATATCATACGTTTCAACATTAACTTTCAGTTCCTTGAAGATTTGAGTTAAGGATGTCATTTCTATTCAAACGGTTCTGCAAGACTTCGTTCTGATTTTCAAGGTAGCCAAGTTTTTTACAAAATGATTCATCTAATAGTTTAATGGTTTTTTTGCAGTCGGATAAATCATCTTTGAGTTCACTGAATTTGGAGGTAAGTTTGCCCGTAACTTCAGATAATATAACGTCAAACTTTGTTTGTACATCAGCCAGCCCCTTACGTAATTCTTCACGAAGGGAACTAGACTCAGAATTAATACGCGTTGACGTGCAGACATTACAAATGTAGTAGAAGACACCTTTAGTTCTTGCAAGAGACGCGAGTTCTTCGGAGTTCACACCAACACAGCCAGAATGAAACCATTAAGCACACAAAAGACATGAGATACTTCCTTGAGTTTTAGTGATATTTTTTCCACGAGAAGGCAGCGAGCAGACAGTAATCTCAAAAGAAGGCATCATTGAACCATAGACAAACAGCGATAAGAAAAACCTTATTAGCAACTATAAATGGCGCACTATTGATAGTAAATGGCGGTGTTTTACATTTCTTTTGAACTTATGTATATATATAATATTGGCGGCTTTTTTATTCTTTTAGCACTTATGTCGAGAAAAAAAATGTATGCAGCAACACTAATGTAGGTATTTTATTGTTCTTTGGGTTAACACTTTATAACACACCATCTCACCAGGCATTTTTTAGCAGAAATTTCTTATTTGAATAATATTCCAACAAGATTTGGTATTTTCTTTGCAAATTAATTTAGCGGTTAATTATTCTTA
Source organism: Cistogaster globosa (assembly GCA_937654795.1). Taxonomy (NCBI): domain Eukaryota; kingdom Metazoa; phylum Arthropoda; class Insecta; order Diptera; family Tachinidae; genus Cistogaster; species Cistogaster globosa. The sequence goes on along the minus strand of OW569404.1, from coordinate 35,968,154 downwards.
ATCTCCTTATTTCAGTGTTGCCAAGTTTAGCTATATTAAGTTGACTAAAAAATCGTCCCAATTTTGCATTAGACCATGGCATGTCAATTCTCACAAGGAAACCTCAGCTAGCTATTTGCAAATTTTATTTCCATCCAAACTTCGAAATTCAAAAATCTTAATCCACAAATATGAAGTATCCGTTAGATTACTATATTTTATAGCATTTACATACAGTATTGTTCAAATCCTAAGCAACCTTTTCTAATGAAGTAATCAAAGTGTCATATTCTTGTTTTTATTGTATTTATTGAAAACATGATTGTAATTATTATTCCATTATGTGCTTACATTCTTATTATAATAAAATATATTAAATTCTTCTTTTAAAAAAAAAACAAAAGCAAAAGTAAATGCAAATATAGCTGTTCAAAACGTAAGCAATTTTCAATACTTTGTATGGTATCCCTTATTTTTAATGACCTCAGCACATCTTTTTTGCATAGATTCTATAAGGCAATTGAAAAGCTCCTGTTTGTTACCAAAAAGCCGAGTTCCAATTCTTCGCTTTAAGATTCCAAACAGGTTTTCTATAGGGTTTAAATCAGGGAATTGTGCCGGCCAATCCAACGTTTGAATCCCATTTTCAGATAAAAACTCTTTAACCAACTTCGACGTGTGTTTCGAAGTGGCATTTTCCGTTTTGCATAATCTAGCATGTGGTTGGCTAAAATGTCTCTGTAAGTAAAACGGTCAATTTTTGTACATATTTCAACAAAAGGGCCAACACCATTGGCAGAAAAGCAGGTCCACACCATTATACTTCCGCGCTTGATAGTAACTTTGGTATAGCGTGGATCTAAGCACTTTCCTTTTGGTCTTCGAACGTGCCATACACTATCCGCATTTAACAAGTTAAATTTAGACTCGTCGCTAAATAAAACTTTTTGCCATTTCTCCGCGGTCCAATTAGAGTGAGTTTTTGCAAATTCTAGCCTAAAATTTCATAAAATATACAAAAACTTACGGTTAAGTTTGAAAAATGTATACAAACCTTTTTTATATGTTTTTTTCTTACAACGGGTTTTTTAGACGGCATGAAGCTTCTCAAATCATATTCCAAGGGACGTTTCCTTACAGTGCTAGCACTAATATTAAGATCAAGCTTTTTTACAACATTTCGGGAAGTAACAAAGGGATCATTTTTAAACAAACGAACGATTTTTCTGCTTAAGTTTTTCTTTTTTGGCCGCCTTAATTTACAACTTCTATTGTTTCAGTTGTTTTATACTCTTTAACTAAACGTGAAACTATTGATTTATAATCCCAAACCCTTTCGCAATAGAAATTTGGGATTCACCGTTATTAAAATGTTCTATGATTTTGGATTTGAAAGCTTTATCGTATCGTGTACGTGCCATAGCTATACCTCTAAAGAACTAATTAAAAACTAACTAAATCAACTAAAATATATATTTTTTTATAATTAACGGGACTTAAATAACTGTTTTAAAATTTGTAATAATTTTTGCAAAAACAAAAAACAGGAGTACAACAATAAAAAAGTTGCTTACGTTTCAAACAGCTATGTTTGCATTTGCATTTACTTTTGCTTTTTTTTATTTTTTTTAAGAAGAATTTAATTTATTTTATTATTATTAGAATGTAAGCACATAATGCAATAATAATTACAATAAGAGTGCATTTACACAAGCAAAGTTTTCTTTGCAAAGTTTTGATTTTATGTGGGAGAGAGGGAGAAAGAATGATAAGCAGTACAGACTTTGATGTACTCGCAAAGTTGCTTTGTTTTTCGTTCGTTGCTTGTACACAGTTGTATATATGTACATATGTGTTTAAGCACCAAATGCAAAACATCCAAAAATTAAGAACGATCACACAGAAGGAAACAAAATTTGTAAAAGAAAACTTTGTGTGTCTGAACACTAAACAAAGTTTAAAAGAAAATTAACAAATCTTTGTCAAAGTAAACTTTGCTTGTCTGAATGCACTCTAATTGTTTCTAATAAATACAATAAAAACAAAAGTATGAGACTTTGATTACTTCGTTAGAAAAAGTTGCTTAGGATTCGGACATTACTGTATATTATTAAGTTGATTTAAAATTGTTTCGATTATTTCCGGGCTATAACCCAGTTGTTACAAATATTGACAACCACCCTCCTTATTTGTTCTAAATACGTCATTTACTGAAAATTTATCAGTTTTTTCTAAATTATTCCGATTTTCTAATAATCTGAAATGATAGAGTATCTATTAGTTAAAAAAAAAATTATTGGTCCAATTAAAATATATATCGTTATTTATCTTTCACTTAATTGTTTTAATACCGATATACAAAAATTAACATTCATGCCAGAAAGTATTGGATTTAAAAATGTCAGATAAATATAATTAATTGGCTCTCTATATATAATGTAAAAAGTTTCAGCAGAATTACATCTCCTTGAAAGGTCAGCAATACCAAGATGTGTTTCTAACTCTAACCGTTAATTAAGAATTCTTTCCACAGCAATTTTTTTTAGAAAGCTACCGAGTATCACAAATACGAGTTATATTCACAGTTTCCCAATGAGATATTGATTAAAAATTATATTCCAAAAAGAAAATATCTTATTTAAAACTTGCATTATTATCGTTAATTGTTTTGTACAAATTGTTAGAGGAATGTCTTTTTCGAGTGCTCCTGGAGAACCAATTTTTAATTTCTTGTACTAAAAATGCAAGGTTTCTGGGAAGAGTTGCACACCCATGATTTACTGCAAGTTGAACCGAGTGACACATTTAATTAATGTTATATTTTCAGCTATTCATATACGCGTTTGTTACGTCCCACAATTACATTTGCATTATAAATGCCAATCCCAAATGTAATAAGATACTTACCCAGAAGTTTAACTGTTTTAATATCGGTTGGTTTTTCTAAAAGCAGACTGAAACGAGATTTATCAATATTATTTTGTAATTCCTCATGAAAATGAACTTGCAATACATTTTTAACAATTTTAGTCCTATGCAACCGAATTTGTTGTCACGTAGTAGAATCTTCTTTTTAAAAGGAATGTTATGTGATCAATTGTTGCTATTAAGCCATATTGGGTAAAAATATAACGATAAAGAAGCTTCATGCTTTTTTACTTTAGTACATTTTGATAAAAAAAAGTAATTTTGTTTTCTTAAACAAGTCGGCATTAAGAAGACAAATGTTTCTTTATTGAAGCATGTACAATCAAGTCTGAAAATTTGCATTGCAAAAAACATTTACAATATCTACAAAGAGCTTTTAGTGGATTGTTACATTCACTTATCCAATCCATTAATTTTTGATTGGTTTTCCATTCTCTCTAAATTTCTGTCCTTATAACTGTTTACTCAAATTTCTGCAGATTCAATTATAATACATACTTATATTTGTAGATAAACACAAATTGAAGGGAATCTAGTTTAATGAAGAACTCTAATAAAAAAGCAAAAGGCAAATAAGATAAAAGTATGTGATACAAAAAAAGCGAGTCAAGAATTTTTAATATTCCATAAAAGATTTTTTTTTATAAGAATTACATTAAGAAATGTAATGCACAACTATAGTTTAACATAAAAAGTTCATAGGCCCATAACGCAAAAAAAAATGGGTAAAGGCCCATTTAGCCGACCGTTGAAATCGTAAATGTAATGTTAATGTAGCTGTACAGTAAATGTAAATGTAGTTGTGCTTATAGAAGGTGTAAAAACGTGTCATATGTTTTTGACATAAGCAAAAAAAAAAAAAAAATTACTAAAACCGTGTTGTGTTTTTTCTTATTTTTTATTTTTTGTGTGCTTTGAAATAAAAATGAATACCGAAGATTTGTTTATTACTTTAAACTTCTTGCGTTTATGTAAACTTTACATAAATAGAAAGAAAACTCATAAACGCCGAGTGAGAAGGTGGGGTGTTAGACCCATAAACAAAGACTATGTTATTGCTGGATACAATAAAAAAGTTTTTCGATCAATAAAAAAAAGTGATGAGGAACAGTTTTTTTAACATACCCGAATGCCTCGTGATTTATTTGAATTACTTTTAAGTATTGTTCGTGATGAACTTATTAAGCCACGACAACGGATTGGGCCAGAAGAGCGACTTTCAATTACCTTGTTGTATGTAATTGTAGTTTATTATATACATACATATGTATGTATATATATATATATATATATATATATATATATATATATATATATATGTATATTTATATATTTATATATTCATGTGGTTGGTTTATGCATACATATATATCAATTGGTTTAAGGTATTTGGGACATGGATGTTCCCTGCAGTCGATTGCTTGGAGCCACAAGCTTGGCAAATCTACCATCCGAGCCATTGTGCTACAAACGTGTGAGACATTGTGGCGTTTTTTGTCACCAATATATTTAAGCGAGCCAACAACATCCCAGTTTCAAGACATTGAAAAAGATTTCAATGCTTTATGGAATATGCCACACTGTGTGGGTGCTATAGACGGCAAGCATATAGCCACAAAGTGCCCTCCAAATTCTGGATCTATGTTTTATAATTACAAAAAATATTTTATTTTGGTGCTTATGGGAGTATGTGACGCAAAATATACTTTTACGTCAGTCAGCATGGGAAGCTACGGTGGTCAAAGTGATGCTGGTACATTAATATTTAATATATTTAGTTATACGTATAATTAATGTTTTGTTGATTGTTGTTCTAACAGGAATATTTCGTCTATCACCATTTGGACAATCTGTGATTTCTGGAAAAGTAGCTGTGCCGCCAAATAAGCCTTTAAATGCACAGTGTCAAGACACGTTTATGCATTTTTTTGTAGGAGATGCTGCCTTCTCTTTGAAAAGCAATTTAATGCGGCCTTATCCTGGGACAAATTTGGGTTCAAATAAAATGGTCTTTAACTACAGGCTTTCTCGAGCTCGACGGGTCATTGAAAATTGTTTCGGGATACTGTGCGCACGTTCGAGAGTGCTTTTAACGACAATTGAAATGTCACCGGACAATGTGGATACCATTGTACTGGCTTGCACAGTACTTCACAATTTTATCATGCTAAATGATAAAAAAAAAAATGGTATTGTCCGACAAACTTTATGGACCAGGACTTAGAAGATGGGGTTTTTCAAGAAGGAGAGTGGAGAAGACAACTTAGACACAATGGTGAACGCCCCATGAGGTCGATTTCTACGCATACATATACGCAGATCTACCCAAACGGCTATAAATTTAAGAGACAGATAAGCTGATTTTTTTTGCAATGAAGGCACTGTTCCGTTTCAATATGACCAATAAATTAAAAACAATTTAAAACTTTTAATATTATGCACATATGTGCATAAAAATTAATATATATATATGTACATACATAAGTATGTATTTACTTTTTATTAAAATTAAATTTTTAATATCTTAGTAAAACAAAACAAAAAAGATTTTCATTGGATAGGCACATCAAAGTAAAACAAAATAAAAGCAACAAAGAAAAAAACAAATATTAAAAACAAATATTAAAGGCTAAAACGAACAAAAGTAATATAAAAAAATTAAGTGTGTTAGTCATCGGGCTCTAGGCTCATTTCCATTACCAATGACGTTACCCTCTGCATTGCGATCTTTTGTTTTGTGTGGCTCATAGAGCGTATTGTTGACACAATAATTTTCCCAAAACAAGTGAGTGTATCATCTCCCTTATTTTTTCAGTTTTCTTTTTACACATCTTCGTGAAAGCATCCAGGGCTCTAGAAAAATGTTGGTCGTCGGTACTTTCTGCCTGTCTTTTTCTTTTAGACATTGCGGGCGTTGTTGGTGAAGGCAATATTGGCGCGAATGATGTTTCTGCCAACGCATCCGGCAATGGTGGAGACTCAGATCTTGGCGACTGAGCAGACAATATGGAAGTCACAGGCAATGGCGAGTCAGAAGATTACTGTGAATCATTGTTTTCTTTACACATGTTGAACGAACATCTCATTCTGAAAATAAAATTGTTAGAAACATTTGGACATTTGGTAGTTGCATACTAATGTCATCACTTACGGTCTCGGCACAATAAAGGGTGCTATAAATTCCATCGTTTTCATTAAAGGCCACTGCGATACAAACCTCGCTCCACTACCAGACGGTAAATTTGCATGCCTCTTCTCCTTAGCATATCTGTTCCGGAGGCACGACCATCTCTTCTGACACAATTCTTCTGAAATAATTTTATTAGATTTTTCGAAATTTAACAATATTATTTGTCTTACCTGGGTATTCCATTTCTACAGAAATCTGCTTCCAAATAATTTTTTTCTTCTCTGTATTCTTATATCCCGGGGAATATTTGTTGTAAAGGCATTCATTCGCCTGAACAAGAAGTATTAATTTTTCATCATCCATATTTTCATTAATAATTCTGCTTCTCAATAATAACAAAACACAGCTGTTCAAACCAATGATGGCAACTTTGAGATTTTGTGCAAAAGTACGTAAATATTTTAATGGTACTAAAAATGATATGTTATTGTAATAATGAAAAATATAGCACTTGCATAATTTATACTGAGCCTGAAAATTTTACACAACATTACATGTATAACATATTTAATTTAGAAAAGAAAACTCCATAACTTATTTAAAATTATATTGTGTGTGATAAAATTTAACAACTAAAAAATTTAAGTAAAAAAGGACAAAAAAGTACTTAAAAAGGGGGTTTGTTCTTCACTTAAATTTTTGATAATATTAACCATCACTGGCTACATCTGTCACGTAACCTCGTATTGAAATTCTATTTTCAGCAGGTTGAAACCTTACGACTACGTGACATTTCAGTCGGCTAAGCATTTACATAGCTCTTCGTATAACAGAAACGATCAGCTGACACAGCTACATTTACATTTCTACATTTACTGTCGGCTAAATGGGCCTTAACCGCCGTTTTTGTACCTTTTTGTATATTTTTTATCTTAAATTAAATTTTATATCTAAGGTATTTTTTATTTATGTATATTTATTCAATGCATAGGAAGCCTAATTTTAGTTGTAATTTTATTACAATCCAAATAATTTACATACATACATATGTACATATTAAATTCATTTAATACTAGAAAAATATTATTTTTATATTTACAATATATACAATGTCAAGTTCATTGACACGATTCCCCACTAAAACAGCTACAATTTTCTAAGTTTTTATTAAAAGAATAAGACTCGTCCATTTAATTTGTAGCCAACAGACAGTTTCGCCCGCGGTATTTTTTACTCTTCTTGTTATTGATTCTTCTAGTGATTTCGTTGAAATAAAATCCGGCTGCGACATAGTACGTTTTATCGAAAATGTATTTATTCTTCTGCACTTTTCCATCAGTTCATAAAAATGCTCAGGGTTGTATAAGTAATTTGCTTTTTTTATTTTCATTTCTGTCAACCCAAAATTACGGTCATTCGGTAGAAAGGAATGACCCAATACCAAAAATTTGTGGTATACCATTTCAATATTATTAATTTATGACTGAGCAATTTTCATCCATGTCAATGCTACTTTAATGTTCCCATTTTGGCCTGAAAAAGAATCACTGTTAGCAATTACGTGTTTTTGAGTAGTTATGTCCTACATATGCTTTAAAATGCATGTGCACCTCTTGAAGCTGTACTTTCATCCCATACGTACATGTTCACATTATCGTCATAGAAGTTATGGAAACCCAAGTTGTATAAATTAAAATAAAACAAATAGTTTTTAAAATTTATGCAGCACTATGTGCTTACTGTGTTTAATTTATTAAATAGAATTTTTATTAGCAGCACTATGTGCTTATTGAAAGTCTACAATTCAATCGTTCCTTAGTTTTACAATCTTAATATTTTATAGCACAGCCTGAGAACCATATGTGCCGACTCAGCTTATTAAGGTTTGCGCGTGTAGCGCAGTTTGACACTTTTTATTAAGCAATGCAAAAGCAAAAAAATAAAATGAACAGAATTATAAAAATATGCAGACGCTGTGGTCAGCAATATTTTAGTTATTTTATTGAGAAGTGTATGTTGTGTTAACTTATACGTACATATTTCGCTTATAATAGGCTAACGAAACAGACCGCTTAGGACACGGAAGAGCCTTTTGCAAATCAAATAAAAATCCATAATATTCTCTGGAATTTTTTTGCTTTTTTTTTTGGTCCTCTGCAAGACAGTTGCTAGCTCAATCGGCATTTTGTAAATGTATATCATGACTTTCTGTAAGATGTAATTTTTCTTCCTCATTATTGCATGCTCCGATTTTTTCCTGTAACAAATCGCATTTTTGGCATGTGTTTTTTCGAGGAGCATGAAAATTTAAGTTAAATTCTGTATTAATTATTTTCCTGTAGATCCATTCCTTATCAAAGGGTTGGATATTTTCCTCACATTTCTCTACATATGGACTATACATTTTACAAATATCCAAATTAGGACTTAAATATTTTCGATTAGGAGCATGACGAGCTCTGGTGTAGTGGCTCTCATATGCTGGGAAACATAAAATATGTTCTCGTACAGCTTTTCTCTTAATTTCATCAATTTTTCGCGAAGACCCAAACATTTTCAAACGAGGATCAGTTCCAGGTGTTTCAGCATTTAGAGCACGGGATAACCTAAAGAAATTTTATAAGTGTCTAAAAAAACACGTCTGACTTTGTTTTATTAATTGTTGGTGAACTGTAGTCCACAGATACAGATTCTGTGTTTCAAAATCTTTTAGTTTCCAGAAAATATCAAAATTGAATTTTCTTTCATTATATTCTACTCGATCTAAATATTTTTTTGAGCAAAAGCAATCCTTATTTTCAAAAATTATAGCACTCACAACTTTTGATTTTTTTGTCGTGTAGTCTATGCCATTATTTCTCTTAATTTTTCAAATATATTGTGCGTAGCTACCTTCATTTCATGCCCGATTTCTTGTCTTATCTTTTTTTTTCTGCATCATTTCTGGGTTTCTAAATTTACAAAGAAATCTTCATGTGATTCATTTGAAGATGATAACTGCCTTACTCTTTTCCATTTGCTGGAAGTATGACGTGGCCGTATAATACCTGCAGATCACATCGTATTCGAATAATAATTAACATATTCAATAACTTACCTGAACCACTATCTGTTGACATAGATAAACCGTAATGAAATTGTCGTTATAATTAAAATTTGATTGTCATTTATTTTATTATAGAGTTCAGAAACGCTTTCATAATTGACACTTTCATAATTAGCACTAAATGAATTCCATATAATGTTGAAATTACAATCACTATGTAATGGTTCATTTTTGACAATTTCGTAAAATTTACTTTGAATAAATTTTGTTTAACATAATAAGGCATGAAAATAGTTGGTAAATTCATTTTTTTTTAATTTTCACTTGACCACTTTAATAATTATATAGGCATAAGTACGAGTAATGAAAAATAAATTTCCCCTGCCAGAATTTTGTATTTTTTTTTTTGATTATTGAAGTAATTTAAAAGTTTTTTCTGTAAGTGCCCACTGAGTCTCTTACCAGAAATGAGTTTGCGAAAAATTCAAAGCTAATACGAGGTATATAAATTTGTAAATTACGTAAAGAATGAAGAAAATTGAAACTTAACGAAATAGATTTCAATTTCAACAATTTGATGACATAATGAAAATTGGATGGCTTTAGTTTTCTGTGAGTATACAAATAAATTGTTTTCTGTCATCCAATTTATAATTATCTGTAGGTGATCAATAATTAGCCTTTGCAGAAATCATTGCACATTTTCTCAATACATTGATTAAGAAAAAATTATAAGAAGTAGGGGACCCAAAACAGAGCCTTGAGAAATTCCCGAAGAGGCAGCCCCAACATCTGTCACACAATTAAGAAAACATAGGTCTGCACGCAGATAAAGAGAAATAAAGAGAAACCAAAACACAAGGAAAATGATTGTTTATATTACTGCAGCTGGAATCATACTGATTTGAATGTAGTATGTTGGAGCGATTTGCATAATCTAAGATTTGATATTTTATTGGGTGTTCAACAATTTTCGAAAATAACGGTAAGATACTTATCGGCCTTAAATTGTTTATATCAAATGCACTTCCGTTTGGTATTGGAACAACCCTAGCCAATTTCCACAACTTAGGAAAGGAAGAAGTTGTGCAAATAGAATTTACAATACATAATAGCTCACTAGAAATTAAAGGGTGTGTTGATTTAAAAAATTTTAGTGGAATATTATCATTTGAAACAGCATTAGATTTTATGTTTTTTATGGCAAGAACTAATTTATCTTCACTTGTTATACGAAAAAAAAGACTCAGTATCTGCTCTAAATTTAGCAAAATCAAAGCTACCAATTCGACTTTCTTGATAACTATCCGAAAACTTTTTATTTAAAAGATGCACATTAATATCCTCCAAAGGGATTTGCTTATTCCTAAGACCACCAATTTTCCTCAACCTAATCCAAATTAGTTTGCTATCCGTCGTGTTAAATAATCGAATTCCGAAACTCTTCCGTTCTTTCCTTATGGCCGCCTTTGCTTTAGTTCGGAAGTTACAATAAAACTTCCAATTTATATTAGTATTATCTCTACGATAAGCTTGATAACCCAAATCTCTTAAAGAAGAAGCTTGTACAACATTTCTAGACTTCATTAAATCTATATTTTTCCGATCAACACATACCCTTGAAGTAGGGACCATACAGTAAAGTTCGTTAAGCAAATTATAAAAAACATTGAGCTGTAAGTCTATATCGATTGTATTATATAAGACGGAAAAATCAAATTGAAAAACGTGCGAAAAAATAGTTCATAATCTATATTATCATAGTTTCTACATTCAAAAAATTCATTTACAGAATAAACTTCTACGTTGAGTGATATACATATCAACCTGTGATATGGATTAGCAACTGGGCGAACAAACTGTCCAGAGGTGTGGATTAACGACGTTATGCTAACCAAAAAATTGTTTATAAGTGAATAGCATCCATGAACTGAAGTTGGGATGCAAAAAGACTTAGCCTGTGGCTTATTAAGTGAAAATTATTTGACATATTTTGATTTAAAAGATTGTAGTTGGACTCGCCCATTACTATTACATTTTTATATTACTCAAAAAGATAGCTGCGCAAGCTTTCAAATATATCTACATTACCACATGACATGAATACGACACCAACTAATATCGAGGGAGTTCAATCAGTTAGTATCTCAACAAAGACTCGCAATTTCCAAAGTCAGTACTAATATAAACTATTTCATATTTTTAAGGAACTTAGAAATATAAAGGCAGACTCCACCACCTCTACTTGTAGTACGATCACTTCTCACAATGTTATACCCGGCTATTCAACAGCCTGCGATAAAGTCACACTGGTAAACCAGGTTTCAGAGGCACCAATAATACTCATGCCAGAATCATAAAACAGGTTACGAAATTTTTTTTATCTTAGTATATCTATTAGAGGGATTTAAACTTTATTTGTGAATGATCGAATAGTGCATTTACATTAGAAAGGAATCTGCTAGATTTGATTTGAAATCTTTCCCTAAATCCTGTTCGTTTAAACTATATTTTTTTGACACTAGCAAGATTTAACATTTACAACAATCAGAAAAATGGGCATTAAAACAATTGCATTGCTTTTTATTTATACATCAGAATTTTTTGTAGTTCTATATTTTCCTCACATGAACTTATAAAACGTCGTATTTTTTGGTACTCTTTTTTGAAAAGGCATAGTTGTATTATTAAGTTTTATTAGATTTTAAGAAGATTTGGTCAAAATCTAGTTGAGCAGTAGATTTGGTTTTGTAAGGAAAATCTACTAAAAATCTTCTAGATTTTGCTTGAAATCTCATAAGAACTAGATTTCGGTGTAATGTAAATGCACTATAAGGATAGAGCTTTCACTAGCAGTAGGACCCATGTTTTCATTATAGAACATTGAAATCATATTGAGAAAGAGCTGTTTGGGGGAAACATGTTACAATAAAAATAGCAAACATAAGCGGAACTATATTTTAAATGTTTAATTTTAAAAAGTAAAAATAAAACAAATTAATAATAAAAAAAAGTATTCACTGCTAATCGGAATTTATAAGTTTCAATTTCAGTTTAAAAAGAGTTCAAAAAAACAAAATGGAAGAAAGTCATTAATTCACAACAGAGCTACATGTGTAATAAAAACCAACTATGTACATAATTTAAAAATAACAATAACGAGTTTCTCAATAAAATTACATATGTACATAAGGTATAATTACAAAAATATAATTTATAAATCACAAAAAAAAGTTTAGCATAAAGGGTTACAATCAGAGTAAGTATTTGCCCACTCACTTAAAACTCACTGCACAGGAGAGCATGTAAGCTTTTTTTCTTCTTCATCAAATGATAAATTTTTTGTTTTGCTCATTTTACTTTACTCATGGGTGAGAAATGAGAATATTTTATTTTGCTCAACCTCATGTGTGAGAAATGTGAATATTTTATTTTGCTCATCCTCAAGTATAAGAAATGTGCGTTTTAGCAGAAACATAATGAAAACAAGTAGGTATTTAGAACAAATATGAAAATTAAATGTGTTATTTAATTGTATATTGGATTTTACGTACATACGTATTTATTTGTTTATTAAGTTATTAACATTTTATATGACATTACTTTAGTAAATGAAATTTTGTTATTATTAAATGTTTTTACGACAGCACTGAAAAATGTAGCTAAATATCTTTCGTTGTAAAATTTGATGAAAAAAAGCAAAGCAGATTCTCACTCATGTGCAATGAGTGAAAATTAGCAAAAATTATGAGCAAATATTTACTCTGGTTACAATACACATATGTGTTCAGTAAGGTCTTAGTTTTTCAATAAATCGAAAAATTGATCGTAATTAAATATTTAAAAGTTTTCTGTTTGAAGCACTTTTATCTTACATTTAAGTATAGCTCTATTTATAATCTTGAAGTTATATATTTTGTTATCCTTCACAAGCTATCCACAATATTTAAATAGTTTTAAAGCCATATATTTGAGATTATCGTTCAAGTAAACAAGGCTTTCATTATCTTTACCATTTCTGCCCATGTAGAAGTCAGACAAAAGAATTTTCTTTTTCTTCTTAAATTTCTCATTAACTAATCCTTTACGTATATGCTATCAAGTTTAACCAATACTGACATACTGTTTCTTACATAAATAGCTTGCAATAATTTTCAAATCAATATTAACATTAAAGTAGGAGCATAAACTACATCTTTTTCGAGGTCCTCACTCTGGTTGGGAAAACCAGATATTAACACATCGGCACGGCTAAGTCTATATTGCAACATATTGTTAGACAGTTCAAGCTCATGGAGTTTTTTCTTTTTATTGCGCTTAGATTTTGATACCATTTCTTTACATAATGATAATTCATTTTTGAATTCGCTTATACTTGTTGATATTTCATTTCGCATCTCTGTTATGACTGCGTTTTTCTTGTCCTCTACAAGACTGTTTAGGGACTTTTTAAATTCAGTAAGCATATAGGAGCCATTTTTATTTAATAAGATTTGAATACGCTGTCTTCCAATTCAAACGGTAAAATACAATGTATGTATCTATAAGCGTATGTATTCTTTTACGTATTATGTACGCTTGTAAAAAATATGTAAGATAATTTTATTCAACTACACAACATAGTATTGTTAAAAGAATATTCATTTATACTGTGTTAAATAAAATCTTAAACAAAAATCTTACCGAAAAATCTTTTAAAAAAAAACTTTTTGATTATTTTAATATTTTAGAAACTGGCCTAGTGCTAAATATTATATGTACCTTTATATAGAATGAATATATTTGTGCTCCAAAGAATGTATGCACTTTACAAAAAAAAAAAAAAACACTAAGTGCCGTTTACTTGTTGAAGTTAGTCTTTATATGAAAGGTTACAAATGCATAAATGAGCTTACTTTGTAACAAACAAAGCTGCTTATTGGAGCTTAAAAAACGCTAAAAAGAGTCAACTAAAAATGTACGCAGCTGAAAAACAACTTAGCGGTTTTTGTTTTAATTTCCCGCTTCTAAAAGTAAAAAACTACGAATTCTAGCAGGAAAACCGCCGTAATGGAAAACTGTTAGTTATGAAAAGGGATGACCGAAATATGATTTCGTTTAAGTCTTATTGTCTCATTTGTACTATCTAGTAAAGATGTTACTACTATATTGACATTATTACTAATATTTATAGCTTTATCTCATATATACAAAATTGAAAATTCTCGTTTGATAAAGGCAGTTTTTACGTACCACTTTGCATAAAGGATTAATCTTAACGTTTTAAATTGCCACTTTTCCAAAATATCGATATTTGAGTTTCTTGCGGTAGCCCATAGTTGGATACTATACGGCCAAACAGCTTTCAGATTACCTTGTTGATTCGTAACTTGTTGTTTAAATTTAATTTGGATTTTAGTTCTATAAGCAAGTAGACATTTGACAACGTTAGGAATACATTGTCGTTTAAAGTTATATTAAGATAATCTCCAGTTCTAAGAATGGATTTTTGGAAGTTTATCTTAAGCCAATATCAATACATTGTCCCTTGCAGGCATATCCGAGGTGTATATTGTATATAAAATGGAATTCCATTGTTGATTCTAATCTATTTTCATTAAATTTTAAGTAGAAATGTCTATTGCATAAGCAACTCTTAACGAATAGATAGTGAGGTACGCGCAAAAGCTTTTTCATCTTTTAAAATGGGCCCAAGGGTCAAAAACTTTTAAAAGTTTGCTAAATTTTGAAAAAAAGCAGCATAACAATATTTTTTTGTAGAGCTTCAGTCAACACATTGACAATGCAATAAATCTGTTCAAATCGATGCTCTGGAATGACATTTTTATTTTCTAAAATTTGTAATAGCCTTTGCTGAAATATTTTTGGGAAAATTACTATGAGAATAATTGGCCTAAAGGAAGTTAATTAATGTTGGGGTTTATTTGGTTTCTGAATCATTATTATTTTCGCACATTTCCACTTAGATGGTAAGTGATTAAGTCTTAAAAGTGAATTGTAAACTATAGTTACAAATAGGTCCCTTTTGTGCAATAATTTACTGACAACAACCGTAGTATTTCAAAGAATCGCATTCCTGAATTTCTACATCACCAACAGAAACGTTTAAGGCCGAAGTGTTATTTGTTGTGTAGGGTCTAAACTATATTAATAACACTATGATACAAATCAAGGCATATTTAGAAAACGCGTTTCTATTTATTTATTTATATTTCACAATAATCTACAAAGCCCTTAAGGGCCAATCAATATATATTACAGAGGAATTGACCGAGTAAATTATAAAATAAAAACTATGTAAACTAAAGTCATAGGTTTTTTATTAAATAAAAAAATGCGATTAATAGCTAGAACATATTGGCTCCCCAGCCAAATACTTAATAGGAAAATAAAACTAATATAAATAAAGTCCCAAGGTAGTAGCTGCGCTACCGAGAAAAAGTTAAAAATCGGAAAAACAAATACTCATGTAAAAATACATATACACACATACATACATGTACATATATATATGAGTAGTTGAAGTAAATAATTATTTCATCTAAAGGTCGTCTAACTCGGAAAGAGAAAAGTGCATTAATAGTTTTAAATGGAAGGAATTATTAGAATGCGAAAAAACACGGAGATTAAGTGGTAAGAAGTTCCAAGAACGTGCAACTCTAACAACAAATGACCGCTCAAAACAAGAATTTCTTATCCGTGGAATAATTATCTGTGGATTCCTAGTAGAAGCTGAAAATTTGAACATTAAACAGATTCGGGAAGGTTGTCCATATTTAATAACCCTGTAGAAAAATAGCAAACTCCGACTTTTAACGAACTTCTCAGAGGAACATGACAAAAAGCGGCGCATGTATACAGAAATATGCATTCTTCTTCGAACGCTATAAACATAGCGTACTACTATATTGGCGATTCGTTTTAATCTAGATAAAATACCTACCGAAGTGCCAGAAAAAACTTCAAGGCCATATAAAAGATGCGGCATTAAGAGGGCAAAAGCCAATTTGTATTTAATATTACATGGTAAGTAAGCTCCATTGGAGTAAATACATCGCAGAATTCCTAAAACACGATGTAAAACATGATCAACGTGGTATCCAAAGGTAAGCTTCTGTTCGATGTATATACCTAAGCACTTAATGTGATCCACAAAACAATACAACAACGAACAAAAGATATATTTAGATCAGGACTAATATATTTAGGGTCGCCAAAAACCATGGCTTTCGTTTTAGCAAAATTGACATGTAAGGAGTTTCTTGATGACCAACGTAAAAATCGCTGAAGACTGTAATTAATATTCGATTGTAATACATCAACATTATCACGAGTACTGCTAAATAGAAAAAAAATGTCATCAGCGAACATGTAAGAACTGCAAATGCTAGTATCAATATAACCAGGGAGGTCATTAACGTGCATTATAAAGAGAAGTGGACCTAAAACGGAACCTTGAGGAACTCCAGATACTAACGGAACTATTTCAGAATAACTACTATTCAAATCCACAAACTGAAATCTGCCACATAGATAAGAATATATTAACTTGCAGGCGGATTTCGAAAAACCGAAAAATTCACTTAATTTGGAAACCAGTAGTGGAGTAGCTAACAGAGTTAAAAGCTTTAGACAAGTCAAGGGACACTAATGAAGTTAAAAAGTTTTTATTAGTATTTTCTCTAACAAGGTCAGTCAAATTAAGCAGCAAGGAAGTTGTACTATAACCTCGCCGAAAAGCGTACTGGCACGGTTAAATTTTCGTAGTAGCAAGGGAAAGAATCTGGTTCTTCAATACATGTTCAACAACCTTGGAAACCGCCGGAAGAATAGAAATCGGTCTTAAATCGTCTAAGGTAGCAACGTTTTTACATTTAGGAATTGGAACCACACGGGAAATTTTCCAGGCGGAAGGGAACAACGATGTGGTCAGAATAGAGTTAACTAGAAAAAGAGAAATTTAAGAAATATATGGAAAGATAATCTTAAGAAAATTTATAGGTATAGCATCAGTCCCAAGAGATCTAGACTTAACTTTACAAATCGCAAACCAAAGCTCCTCTTCAGGTATTGACCTAAAAGAGAATAACCCAATATCAGGTTAGTTATCTATATGAAAGTCATCATCCTCTTCTAGGTGCTCAACATTTACGAAATGATTATTTATCTCATTAGCACTCCAATTAGATCTAAATATATTGTCATTAGAAAATCCACTTCTTTTCAAAACCTTCCACATAGCTGACGAATCAATCGCACTAAAGAGCCGAGCATAATATTTCTTTCTTTCTCGTCGAATTACTCGTTTGGCCTAATTACGATAGCGGCAAAAAACTCTCCAATTTTCATTAGAGTTAACGACGTAGCCAATAATATACAATTGGCTTTCATCCAATTATCCGCTTTATTCGAAAATTTCTTCCTGACAATAGGAACAGATTCATATAGTCCCTGAATTAGGGAATTAAAAAGAAAACATTGGGATCAATATCTGAGGTTCTAAAAAAAAGATTCAGAGTCGAAAGTGGATAAAATTGTAAAAAAATTACTCCAATCAATATTATTGAAGCACGGTACTCAAAGTATGTTGACAGTGAATCATACTTCAAGGAAAATGAAGCAAATATCCAAGCATGGTGAGATATAGCAGGGCATTGTACTTGATATGAAATCTTTATCATCGAGGAATCGCTTACCAACCAAAAGTCCAATAAAAACGTAGATCCATGAGCTAGGTCAAAGTGTGTGGGCTTAGAATTGTGAAACAATGACAAGTTGCATCTGAAACAGCAAGACCTCATAATATTAGACTTATTAACATCAAATAAATTGCAGTTAAAATCGCCTACTACAATTATATTTGAATATTTTAGAAACAAATCATAATGACTATTCTGAAAAGAAGCGATATCACCTGTAGGTAAATAAACAACACCGAAAAGAGCTGTATAATTGCCACTACAAAATTCGATGAAGACTGATTCACAACCAGGCTCCGAACATTCAAAAGTTATATTGAATTTAATACCCACAGACACAAAGATAGCCACATCACCTGCCCGCGAATGTAACCTATCCTTTCGGACCAAATTAAATCCAGGTATACCCATAGATCGAGTAGATACATATGGTTTTAACCAGGTCTCTGAAACTGCAAATATTTCAAATTTATCTGTAATTATATTTTTCAACTCGTTAAATTTACTAAAGTTAGAGGCAGGCTGAATACTTTGACAATTCATGTGTCCAATTTTTAACTGATTAGCATGGTTATTTAAGTCGATTGAAGAGCTTCTACTCACAATGTGACCAATATTATCGCTAGGAATCACGACAGTAAAAAAATGAGTATAAGACAATGATTATCAAATGCATTAAATTATGATTTTTAATCATTTCCGTAGTTATATACAGCTGTCTAAAGCAAAAAATAATTTACTTAAAAATTAAAAGTGTAATCAATTGCAAATGCTGAAACTCAGCTATCTAATATAAATGAGATAAAAAAAAAAAAAGAAATAAAAAAAGTATCAAATACATCATATTTACTAAAAGTATGCTCACATGAGGCAACATCCCGCAAAAAAAAAAGAAAACAAAAAAAAAAACGTAGCCACTAAAAATTCATAATTTCATTCATTTTCACAAAAATATTGGTTGGTTACGTTATGTTCGTTTAATGCTTTACAACGTTGCGTAAAAAGAAAATAATAAATAATAAGTATGTTTATATAAGTTATATTTTTGCTGATTGCAAAAGTTAAAAAAAATATTTTTTTATTTCTTTAGTCTTTACGACCAACTTTATTTGAGTTAATATTTAAAACTAAAAACTAATTTACAAATTTCTTGTTTTATACTCTTTAATTGACCTAATTAAAAGTGGCGTGATTTACCATTAATTTTAATAAGCAATAATTGCAGATGCTGATTTTGCAATTATTGTAAAATTTAGTTCAATAAACTTAATAAGAATTAGTTGGAATATTACATGTCATCATAAAATAAATAAAATAAATTTAAAGTGAATTTATAATTTTGTTTGTGTTAACTCTTCCCCTCTTAAGTCGATTGTCCACAATCGTGGTGGCTTAGTAAGCTGAAAATATGGCTTATTTGTATTACTATTGTTTGCATCATTGTCTTTTGAAATATAGATTTTTCCCTTATAATTTACTTTGTAATAGAGAATTAATATAGCTAGGATAACAAATACTGAAATTATAATATCTGAGCTTAAACTCATTATATGTGTGTTTTCGTTTTTATTAATTAACAATTTTATGTTATCTTTATTATTCAACTGGTTCACATACGGGCTTTCAAGTTTAAGATCTAATTTATTAATATTTGCCTTTTCTTTGATTTTTGTTATTAGGTTTGGCATAATAAAAGTTTCATGTATTTTTATATTAGTATTAGTATATGTTATATTTAGTGTAGTTACATTACAATTTTCAAACTTTATAAGGAATGTTCCTGTGTGTTTTATTTTTAATTCATTACAATTTTGCGTAATATTTTTATTAAAATTTTTAAATATAAGTATTCCTGGCATTACCTCAAACACAGAGGATTCTTTATCTGTTTTTAACTCACATTGTGCTTCTTGGAATTTTAAAATATTTTCCATGCATTTGTTTTCTATTCTTGCTAAATTTTTTTCTAAGTTATCTTTAATATTACTATTGAAAATGTTGGTGTTATTGTCAATCAGTATCTCATACGTATCCAATACCAAAGATTTGTTTGCGGTATTTTGGATAGGGACAAATTTTATTTGGGATAAAATGTTGCTGGAAAATTGAGGGATCAGTAGTGTTATTATAATACTATTGTCTTCGGCAAGGACCGCAATTTTCATTCTACTGTAACTGTCAAAGTCGTTAATTAAACTAATTTCTTTATCCGTAAGCACATCGGAAGGAATTATGCCTAATTAACAGGAAAAAATTATATGTCCAATGGCATCGATGTGATTTCGAAGGAGGGATATGTCGTTGTCAATTCTGTAAGTCTGTTCGATAAATTCTACTTCGTCCTCCAAAGTTTTTATCCTGTTCTGTGAATCGTCTTTGAATTTATTTATGTATCTACTAATGAGTATCTGTTGTCTATTGATATGGTTTGTAATATTTCTGATCTCTTCAGTCATACCTGTGTTAATGTGTACTAATTCATTCAGTGTCATGTTGGTGTTGCGTTCGTTGTCTCGTATGTTTGTAATTGTTTCGTATATTGCTTTCTCATCGTCACTGTCCATAGATCCTGCTACGTATTTTAGTCCTTTTCCTAAGATATTCATCAGGGGCCAAATTACCGCAGTCGATAGCGAGCGAATTTTTTTCGAACTATCGAAATTTTTGCCTTTTGGTATTCTGTCACTCGTTATCGAGTAAAGTGTATCGAAGTTTCTAATGATAGCACTCGATAACAAGCATACGTTCGAATACAACCGTGCGAGTTTTTACTCGTTAGCAAAATACCAATCGAAATTTTATTTTTCAAAGAATACATTTAAAAATAAAGAACATGTAAGACAATTTTTTATTTTTGCAAATATATTATAAGATGTTTATTTATTATTAGGTCAAATACAACAAAAATTAACTTCAGGCAAAAGCAAATTTTTGCAGAGTTCATGTCTGAACACAGTGATTTAGCAAAAGGAATTTTGCCAAATACATCACAAGGAAAAGCAACTGTCAATAAGCTGTGGGAACACTTGACAATAAAACTTAATTCCTCTGGCCCACCTGTTAAAGATTCCAAAACGTGGCGAAAGGTATGCTACAAAATGATTTCATTGTCTTCATTTATTAAACTTTTATTCTGTAGGTGTATGCCGATCAAAAGCTTTTAATAAAGAAAAAGATATCATTTAACAAAGCTTCTAAAAAGAAAACCGGTGGAGGTCCATACGAGGAAAAACAGCTGAGCATTGCAGAAGAACAAATTTTGGAGGCAGCAGGAATTAATGTGGCTGTTGCTGGCTTAGAAGAGGTCAGAACCTTTGGATCTCAAATTCAAAATATAGAACCAAGTACATCGTCAATTATATTACAAACAGAAGAAACGGATGAAAATATTTTAGCAGTAATTGACGCAATAGATGATGATGAAGAGGGCGAAGTACCACCAAAAAAAGTACAACCTGTGTACAAAGGCATGCCTTCTACAAGCAAAGAGCCAAGAGAAACGAAGACTCTTCTGCTAAAAAAATATAAATGCCGCTGATGTATATCATACAAAAGTCCTAGAGAGATTGGACAAAATTATAGAAATCAAAGAAAAAAAGTTAAAAATGAAGACAAAAGAACATGAAATTAATACTGAAATAAAAAGAATTGAATTACAAATTCGAATAAAGGAGTTGGAGAAACTGAATGAATTTAATTAAATTTAAAATCTCCTGACGAAGACCATACGCTTCAATTTCATTTTCATGTAGTTTATTAAAGCTTTATACATATATAAGAAACTTTTTCTTAAATCAAAACCGCAATGAATTACACCTTTTTATTTAAATATATTTTTTTTGTGAAATAAAATTTTATTTTTATTAGTAAAGAAATAATTTTTAACAATTTTTGCCTTTAATTCAAATTGATCATAACGAATTTTTTATATTGTCTCTGATTTGCTTCCCTATTTTAGTTATTTGGGTCTCGTTTCCAATATCCACTTCTGCCATGGAGCTTTCAACAGGGACTTGCGGAATGTCCTCGTAATTTGGCACTTTAAATTAAATACATATATTGTGCAAGGCAGCACAAACATTTGCAAACTGTGCCACCTTTTGAGGCGTATACCGACTTCTTTTGTCGTGGCATAAAATTTTCCACCTCGCTTTTAATATGCCAATGGTTTGTGTTCCATCTACACATCCAATAACTATAATATATGAAATGAATAACTGAATTGAAGTAATAAGTAGTCTTAAACGCTTACCTCCTGGAAGACTAAATTTTTCCATAAAATATTGTTTAGACTCGTCAAATTTACTCGGATTATATACGATGAATTTTATACAAAGTTTACTTTCCATTTCCTCCAAGACTCTTTTTATTATTTTACTAATTGTACTTTGGCAAGCACCAATCACAAAATCATTTTCGATGGTGTTTTGGAATCCCCCGGAAGCCAGGAGCGATAACGTTGCAGCCAATTGAATTTTGGGAGCTACAGCTGTGGATAAGTGTGCGAATTCTACCTCGTTTAGAATATAATTGAAAGCTTCCTTAGTCAGCCTAAAACGTTTTCTAAATCTGTAAAAGAAAATATTTTACTATTTATTGTATAAAAAAGTGAATTGAAACTTACTCAGTATTTGGCAAACTTAATGGATCACTGGTGCTACGTATTTGTCTCCTTATTGAATTTATATTAAAGTCGTCTTCGGATTCAGAAGATGAACAATAAAAAAACAAATTCGGGTCCATTTTTATGTATTTTGTAATATATATTTATAATTAATTTTCCTTTCTATAAATTAATAAATTTATAAATTTTTAAATTTCTTTTGTATAAATTTGTTATCAAACATATGCTTTTGTTTACATTTTTTCTTTAATCTTTTACTAATTTTCAGTGTTGATTAACTCTTTTAAATTCTTTCTTTACAACACTTAAACAAAATATCGATTCGTTTCTTATCGAGTACCATCATCTAAAAATTTCGAACTATCGAAATTAAACTCGATGAGAAATTATTTCGATCACGACTCCCATAATTAGCCCCCTGACCTCTCTTTTGCTTCGAATGTACATGTAGGCTGCTTATTTTTGTCTTTAATAATATTAGGTTTTTATTAATAGTTTCCAGAAGTCGTTTGTCCTCATATGTTGTGGCTTTTAGAGTCTTTATGTTTTCTGATATTAAAGTGATGGTCTCGTCGTAAGTAGTCGTGTTAATGAAATGAATGTCATAATTTTTAATTGTCTTCTCTTCTCCTACCTTGATTGGTATGTACCCATTATTGTTGGTCAAGTCATGAATATGAAGTTGTTGTGTGTTAATTACTGTAGCCAACGTTAAAGAAATTATTAAAGTCCACATTGTTAAATCTGAAAAATAAAATAAAATAAATTTGTTTTTATGTCTAAGACTGTCTGATGTTATTTTTATGCACAATTCTGCCGGATTGTGTTTTCACAGTTGTTTTATAGTTTTCTGCTACAATTTCTTTTTTGTACCTGGCAGACAATTTGTTTCCTAGTCTTCTATTAAGTTTAACGAAGATTTCTTCTCCTTGCTTATATTCCTTTGGCGGAAATCTTTTTGCATTGTGATAGGTTAGGTCAGCCATTTGTTTTTCTGTAAGTTTTTTAATTGTTTCATTCCTATCTTTTTCTAGCAGTTGGGGATCACTACTTACGCGTCGTCCGAAGAATACCTCTAAAGGTTTTTTTCCAGTAACTGAATGAACGGAATAATTGTACTCTTTTACTGATCTGTCGAGTAATTCCTGAAATGTGCGATGAGTTTGTTCAACCTGAAGGCAACGCATAATTTCTTGTAGTGTGGAATGAAATCGTTCCACCTGACCATTCGAACAACTAGTATATGGGGGAGTTCTAAAAATCGAAATTCTTAGTTCATTCTCTATCATAAAATTAATGGAGTCAGAGTTGAAAGATTTTTCATTGTCAAATACTATTGACTCTGGTATCATGGCCAAGAGAATGTCTCTTAGAGGCTGCCTTATGTCTTCTGCTGCTCTTGAATTGATTAGTTTTGCCATTGCATATTTGGAGAACTTATCTATAGCTGTCAAGACTAATGTTTTCCCCATCACTAATATATCCATGTGAACTAAATGTCCGGGATATTTGGGTATAGGAGTTGCCTGTATCTCCGTTTTTGGCGGGTGCCGATCATACTTGTTTAGTTTACATGTTTTACAATTCTTAATAATTTTTTTGATTTTATTTGCCATGGCGGGAAAATAATACTTTTCTAAAATTTGAGTTCTGTTTTCTTTAGCATTTCTATGTGCTCTATTATGGAATCTAATTATGATATCCTCCTGGTATTGGCTGTCTATTATATCCTCGACTTCAATCTGAGTAAACCTTATTCTGTATTTGCTAAAATGAAAAGGGTATAATTCTTGAATTTTTCTCATTATGTTTTCTTCGGCTTTAATACAGTTTATTACTGAAGGATTAAGATTACGTTTTAAAATTGCGGTAAGTGTTTCCTCAGAATAATTTGGTTCCGTAATTATGTGGCGATGGTAGGTTGGAAACACAATTTTAAACTGATAAGTCGAAGCTACTAGCTAGTAGTCCCCTTAGACTGAACATCAAATTTAGTTTTCCATTCATCTTGTGTTCTGCACCCGATCAATGAAATATGTGTTAAATTAAATTTGAGTACTTTAGTATTTATCATTTTCCAGTGTTCCAAGGGATCCTTTGTTATATTATAGCCGTAATATATTATTGATGTCAGCAAAATCTGCAGTGATTGTATCTCCTTCCTTAGTAAGTACAAATTGTAATTAGATTGTAGGTTTTCATACTGTAACATCATGTAGGTTTCTCTTAAATCCCTTAAATATGCTATCTTATTGCTGGTTGGAATCTGGGTGTTTATAAATTGGGATTCATTGTTCTTATGGTAAATGTTATTCCTAAGTATTCCTTCCCCATCGTGTAAATAAAAATCAGAAGATTCACTTTCATCCCAACAAAGTTCCTCTTCAATCCCTTTGAGGCAAGCCAATTCAACTTCTTCTCTTCTAGGTTTTAAATCTGGTAATTTTATCATCCAACCATCTTTAGTGTAGCATGTCTTTTCGGAATAAGAAACTGTGCACTCTCCAATTAGATCTCCACTCACAGTTACTTGTTCTTCTCCTAATGCTTCAAGGTAACCTGGGAGAGTAATGTGCTGGCAGGTATATCCCTTAGTACATCTATGCACAAAAAATGCTTCACTGATTTTGGCTTTTTTCTCTGTATTGTAGCTCATCCATTGTCCTAATGCTATCCTGTTGCATTCCTCCTCAGTTATACCGTCACAGTCGCCATGAGAACAGGCTTCTCCTACTAGACATTGCCCCATCTCAGAGGATTCAATTATTTGCTTGGGTGTTAGCTTCAATATGGTTTCTTTAAAGGAGCTTCTATACTTAATATTAATCCATGTGAGGAGCTCTCGTCAGAATTTGTAGCAATTGAAAGCGTATTAAGGGGTGATTCCGGTGGTGGTATTCTGGATAAGGCATCTGCGACTACGTTTGTTTTACCAGGTTTATAAAACAATTCATAATTGTATTCTTCCAAAATCGCCTTCCATCTTTTCATCTTACTATTGTGATTCTTATTGCTAAGCGCATATGTAAGAGGTTGATGGTCTGTGTAGATCTTGACCTTAACCGAACCGTATAAATAATTTCTTAGAGTTTAGGGCCCAAATGATGGCCAACATTTCCTTCTCATTTGCGACATAATGTTCCTCCGCTTTATTAAGGGTTCTTGAAATAAACGCTATTGTTTTACAATTCTTAATAATTTTTTTGATTTTATTTGCCATGGCGGGAAAATAATACTTTTCTAAAATTTGAGTTCTGTTTTCTTTAGCATTTCTATGTGCTCTATTATGGAATCTAATTATGATATCCTCCTGGTATTGGCTGTCTATTATATCCTCGACTTCAATCTGAGTAAACCTTATTCTGTATTTGCTAAAATGAAAAGGGTATAATTCTTGAATTTTTCTCATTATGTTTTCTTCGGCTTTAATACAGTTTATTACTGAAGGATTAAGATTACGTTTTAAAATTGCGGTAAGTGTTTCCTCAGAATAATTTGGTTCCGTAATTATGTGGCGATGGTAGGTTGGAAACACAATTTTAAACTGATAAGTCGAAGCTACTAGCTAGTAGTCCCCTTAGACTGAACATCAAATTTAGTTTTCCATTCATCTTGTGTTCTGCACCCGATCAATGAAATATGTGTTAAATTAAATTTGAGTACTTTAGTATTTATCATTTTCCAGTGTTCCAAGGGATCCTTTGTTATATTATAGCCGTAATATATTATTGATGTCAGCAAAATCTGCAGTGATTGTATCTCCTTCCTTAGTAAGTACAAATTGTAATTAGATTGTAGGTTTTCATACTGTAACATCATGTAGGTTTCTCTTAAATCCCTTAAATATGCTATCTTATTGCTGGTTGGAATCTGGGTGTTTATAAATTGGGATTCATTGTTCTTATGGTAAATGTTATTCCTAAGTATTCCTTCCCCATCGTGTAAATAAAAATCAGAAGATTCACTTTTATCCCAACAAAGTTCCTCTTCAATCCCTTTGAGGCAAGCCAATTCAACTTCTTCTCTTCTAGGTTTTAAATCTGGTAATTTTATCATCCAACCATCTTTAGTGTAGCATGTCTTTTCGGAATAAGAAACTGTGCACTCTCCAATTAGATCTCCACTCACAGTTACTTGTTCTTCTCCTAATGCTTCAAGGTAACCTGGGAGAGTAATGTGCTGGCAGGTATATCCCTTAGTACATCTATGCACAAAAAATGCTTCACTGATTTTGGCTTTTTTCTCTGTATTGTAGCTCATCCATTGTCCTAATGCTATCCTGTTGCATTCCTCCTCAGTTATACCGTCACAGTCGCCATCAGAACAGGCTTCTCCTACTAGACATTGCCCCATCTCAGAGGATTCAATTATTTGCTTGGGTGTTAGCTTCAATATGGTTTCTTTAAAGGAGCTTCTATACTTAATATTAATCCATGTGAGGAGCTCTCGTCAGAATTTGTAGCAATTGAAAGCGTATTAAGGGGTGATTCCTGTGGTGGTATTCTGGATAAGGCATCTGCGACTACGTTTGTTTTACCAGGTTTATAAAACAATTCATAATTGTATTCTTCCAAAATCGCCTTCCATCTTTTCATCTTACTATTGTGATTCTTATTGCTAAGCGCATATGTAAGAGGTTGATGGTCTGTGTAGATCTTGACCTTAACCGAACCGTATAAATAATTTCTTAGAGTTTAGGGCCCAAATGATGGCCAACATTTCCTTCTCATTTGCGACATAATGTTCCTCCGCTTTATTAAGGGTTCTTGAAATAAACGCTATTGGTTTATTCTCTTGGGACAAAACTGCGCCAATTGCAAAATTAGAGGCGTCTGTTACTAGTTCAAAGTCCTTCCTGTAATCTGGGTAGGCGAGAACAACGTCCTCGGACATAAGAGAATTTTTTAATTTGTTGAAAGACTCTACTGCATCTTTGCCTAGAGAAATTTTTATGTTCGCTGATTTATTTTTGGAGATTCGACCTCCTTCCCCTCTTAAAAGGGATGTCAGGGGTTTTGCAATTTTTGCATAATCTCGTATAAAACGTCGGTAGTACCCTGACATACCTAGGAAACTACGCAGTTCCTTTAACGTTCCAGGTTGTGGAAAATTGGCAATTGCCTCCACTTTTGCTCGATTGGTTTTTACTCCATTTTCAGATATAACAAAGCCTAAAAAATCTACTTCCTTTTTCAAAAATTTACATTTATCGAGCTGCACTTTCATATTAGCATCTTCCAATGTTTTGAAAATCTTTCTTATATGCTGGAAGTGCTCTTCCTCTGATTTGCTAAATATTATAATATCGTCAATATAGACGTAGCAACATTCTCCGATGAATCCTCGCAAAATATCATCGAGAGCTCGTTGGAAGATGGATGGTGCGTTTTTAAAACCGAACGGCAAACGTGTGAACTCATACTTGCCGTTGTTGATTGAGAATGCGGTTTTCTCAATGTCAGATTTTTTTAGTGGAATCTGATGAAAACCACTTTTTAAGTCAAGTACTGAGAAAAATTTACTATTGCCAAGCTGCGCAATTACCTCTGTTATTTCAGGGATAGGGTATTTATCCGCTATTGTAATTGTATTAAGCTTGCGATAGTCGATCACCATGCGGTATTGTTTGTTTCCCGCTGAATCAGGTTTTTTTGGTACAATCCACACCGGTGAATTGTACGGTGATCTTGATGGTTTTATAATACCATCGTGCAAAAGTGCTTTTACTTGCTTTTCAACTTCTGTTTTTAAAGAAGCAGGATATGGGTAATATCTTGTGTAAACTGGAGAATTTGATTCAGTTCGAATTTCTCCAACAATTTTTGTTGTATATGTTAATTTCTCGTTTGGTTCTGAAAAAAGTTTTGCGTGCTCTTTGACGATACAGTTCATTTCTGACTTTTGCCGATTTGTTAGATTATCTAACTTAATATCTACATTGTTAACTGTTTCAGATGCTAATTGCTTAAGACCAATCTTTTTGCCGTTTTTTAGCGTCATAAAACTATCGCCCGTATGGATAACAGCATGTAGTTCTCTGAGTGTATCATTTCATAAGATCCCGTCAAAAGTTTTTAAAGTTTTTAAAATTAAATAGTTTAACAAATGTAAATTCTGTCATTTTTACATCTCCTACCACTGACTTTGCAAAAAATGGTATTTTATTTTTAATTTTTTTTCTTGCTAGATGCGGTTGTAAGTAGTTTTCGCTAGATCCCGTGTCCACAAGAAATTTAAGAATGTTTCCGCTCTCCGCTTTTACTTCAAAATAGGGCAACGAAGAGCTCATTAGGTTTTAGACGTCGGTTGGTTCTAAATAGTCTTCGTTGGTAGGGTTACTTTCGGTATTTATATGGTATGTTCTTTGTGCCTTTCTCTGTTGGTTTTGTACCGAATGTGGTCTTTTTCCTGAAAAATTGTTCTGATGAGGTCGGTTCGTGTAATTTATTTGTCTTGACCGTATACTTTGGTCTACTTCCATCGGCTCTGGCCGTGGTTGTGGTCTAGAAGGTCTTGGTGGTTGGTAAGAGTTGTTTGGAAAGGGCTGATGTCTAGGTTGCCATACCTGTTGATTCGCTTGTGGCATGTGAGCCAACTGAGGATAGAATGGGCGTTTTTGTGTTGAATGATTATTTCTTCTAGGGGGTAATTGTGGAAGTTGATATTTTTTTACGCTATGCACATGATTTGCTCTACAGTTTTAATTTTCAAGTTTTAAACAAAGATGTAGAGCTTGAGGTAAGTCAACAGGCTCTCTTATTTCGAGAAGTCTCGGTAAGTCTCCGTTTAAGCCCCTAACGAAGGTGTCAAGAGCTTTTTCCCATATGATTTTGTTAGCAACATAAGCGACTCGTTGCTTGTATTTAAACAGCCAAATTTGTTTAAAATAAGGGAGAGGTGAGTATACACCTCCTGATAGAATTCTGAAACAGTTTTGTTTCCTTGGATCAAAACAGACATCTGGTGTTCCAATGTCGAGACGTCCATCTTGTCACCATAATGTGCGATAAGACATTTTGATATCGCATTCCAATTTAGAGGCATGTTATACGACTCCAAAGCTATGTCCGCATTTCCCTTTATTTTGTTCCTGATTACGCTTAATATTCCATAGTATTTTGGGGTTCTTTTGAGGGGTTCGTAGATGGCAAGGATCCTATTTACGCTTTTTTTCCACGAACTGAATTCTCCTGGTTGCCCAGAGAATTCTTTAAGACATTTAACTACATCGGGTATTTTGTCTAGGTCGCCTAAATTGTTTCTAGGTTCGTCATTAATTACCTGATCTCTAGCGTCGGCTAAGTCTACGTCTGGATTAAGTACAGCTTGAACTACCTGTGGTCCTTGATTTCTCAGAACTTCAGCAGAGATTCTAGAAATTAGAGCAGTTAAGTCTTCTATGCTTAACTGTCCATTTGCCTGTCCAGGAATATGATTTTGAGGAAGCACAGGGGGCCTAATTAAGTTATTTTGATTTACCATTTTTATTTTGTTTTTACAGAATTTATTTTTTTAAGCACTTTAAATACGATTCCTTTAAAATTATTTTGTTAAAAAAAAGAATAATTTTACTCAGAAATACTTTTTGGTTTATATTTTGCTTATAATAGAAGAATGTTAGAGGACAAAATTTTGTTAAAGGGGTAAATGCTTTATTCTAGAAATTTTTTTTTTTTTTTTTATCAAAAAATTTATAAATAATATGTTTAAAATAATTACTATTTTCTACCTTACTCCGCCTTTAATTCTTCTGGTAGGTTGATGATTTATTTTCCTCGCTGATGTACGTTGTTGGCTTCTAATAGCTTCTAGATGATGATGATGACGATTTTTTCCTCGCTGATGCACGTTGCTGATTTCTTATAGTTTCTTGATAATGGTGATGATGATTTTTCACTTCCGTTGACTCCAAATATTGGCATGTATTTTACACTTTGTTGTTATTATTTCCAGTCTCAAAGTTTAATTTTTTCAAAGTTACTTTTTTAATTTTATATTTTTTCGTCTACTTTTTTTTCAAAGGATTAAGTTTTAGAGTCACTTCTTTATTTTTGTTAGATATCCTTTTTATTTAGATTCACAATTCACTAGATTTAGAGTCACTTTTTATTTTTGTTAGATATCCTTTTTATTTAGATTCACAATTTACTAAATTTAGAGTCACTTTTTATTTTTGTTAGATATCCTTTTTATTCAGATTCACAATTTAAGGATATTATTTTTATTTATTTTGAGCCTTCGGTTAGGCTGACACGTAATGTCACCGTTTTGCTTTACGCTACTAAGGGACCAAAAACCGAATTTTAAAGGCTAATTTTTGCCTCGGGCGCCAGTTATACTTTTGCTGATTGCAAAAGTTAAAAAAAATATTTTTATTTCTTTAGTCTTTACCACCAACTTTATTTGAGTTAATATTTAAAACTAAAAACTAATTTACAAATTTCTTGTTTTATACTCTTTAATTGACCTAATTAAAAGTGGCGTGATTTACCATTAATTTAAATAAGCAATAATTGCAGATGCTGATTTTGCAATTATTGTAAAATTTAGTTCAATAAACTTAATAAGAATTAGTTGGAATATTACATGTCATCATAAAATAAATAAAATAAATTTAAAGTGAATTTATAATTTTGTTTGTGTTAACTTATATACTAGTTGCGGGATATCATGTTGTTGTATAGCTCTGCGCATTGTTGCATATTATAAACATCCTCCTTGCCATCCAAGAAAGTCAGCTTGGCTAGTACCTTATCCGCATTCAGAATTTTGAATTTAAAGATACTTTTGTTACGCTTCAATTTGAGGCACAAGGTATTTAGCTTAGAAGCAGCAGGCGAGAAGTGGTCATTTAAAAATACCCGGCTTTCGATGTCGCCTCCAATCACATCCCTTACATTCAACAATCTTTCTCTAAAATAAGCTTTCATAAGTGCATCACGTTGTAACGATTCATGAATACGGTTGACTACTTTTAGGAACGGTGCTACCTATTTAATGCGGCTGTGCTCGTCGTTGGGGGGGATGTATATTGTTCCCAAATAATTTAAAACATGACATAAAGCTGAATCAGTTGCAGAAGACTTTACTTTAGGTAGCTGATAAATAAAGTGAAACACAAAAAAAAAAGGAACAGAAATAGCTAATAAGTGAAGTGTAGCTTCTGTTGAAATGCGCTACACTCTTGCTTTGCCCTCCCACCATGCTGACAGAAATGAATAGTCTGTTGTCAGCCCAAAAATAACTGAATTATAACTACAGAAAACTTACCCCATTATCTTAACCTCACCTTTCGCGACGATAATCAAATTCACACTTTCATGTTCAAATTACTTATAACATTTACAATTTATTGATATGAATTTGAAATTAATTAAAAATTTAATTACCTGAATTAAATAACAAATCATAAAATTTGGTCACCATTTAGTATTAAAATGAATAAAAGGATTTTATAGCTTGAAATTCAAATAAACCAAAGCTCCAGACCCTTTTTAAATGGTCGCAAGGTTTAAATTGTCAACATTATATTATTTCTTACAAATACATATACATATACATTTATATGTATATATAAATACTTAAAATGTTTTAGTTTGTTTATTAAAAGACAGAAGTTGATTTCAAAAAAAAAAAAACAAAGAAGAAAAATTTACATACTTATAGATATGTCGTTACATATAGAAGTTAAAATTGAAATTGCAGTATTATTATAATATGGTTGATAAAAATTAGATAAGAGAAAAAAAAAATTTAACTTACATTAATTACGTCCATCGATGTCAGCGGGCGCTGGATGACAGCAGTTCGTGGTACTTTAGGTTTAATTTGTTAATTTGTCTCAACCATATTTTTATAATATTAATAATATATATGTATGTATATGTGGATAATGTTACTATTTCTGGAGAACTAAAGTGACCATATTTTTTTATGTTTTCGTTTTAACAAAATTTAAAAGTTAATTCTGAAAAGTTATTAAATTTAATGCAAAATACAAGAAAGGTAATAAAACTATAGAAAAAATTAATGATTAAGGAAGAAAAAGGTGACAAACACAACTAAAAATCACCGCCGGAATGATTTTAATTTAAAAAGTTAGATCGAGACAAGGATATATTAACACACTGACAGTTAGTAAAATTAAAATTTTGAAATGGTTAGAACTGTAAGTTTCGCCAGATCTGTTTTTTTTTTTCTTTCTTTTGGTTTGACAATGGATGGATTAAACAATAGCTTTCCAAACTAGCTTAATTCACCAGCCTTCTGTGTAGAAAATTTCAACTCTCTGATGTACAAAAAAAATATTTAACCAGAGCACTTTAACCAAGCCAACTACTTGCGCTTCTTAGAATTATAGAGCAATCCAAAAATCGGGAAATCCAATGGATATCAAAAATTCCACGATTATTGTAAAAAGAAAATGTTTTTCCACACTAAATTTATTTATGAACTAATATTCCATATACCTATGTATGTATGTACGCAAAACAATTTAAAAACAACAACCGTTCAACTCAAACTTTATTTTCAGTTTTAAGAAAATTTTTCTATTTTTTTTTTTTTTTTTTTGACAATATAAAAATAAATAAAATCTAGGCCTACTAGATTAAAAAAAAATACATGAATAAAATCTAAGCACTAAATTAAGCAAATTTTGCAAATAGAATTCTAGTTACCTACATGAAAAATTATGTGCAAAAATCTAAGCCTACCTACTCGCAAAAAAAAAAGTTTCAATATAAACGGTTGCAAAGTATGAATAATTAGAGCTGAACAAAACTGCAACTAAGGTAAAAACATTGAAAACAATTTGACGAAACTTGTCGGTATCACAACGTAAGGCTACAGAGTTGAATTTAACCAAAATTAGCTTCTTGTTATTCATATAGCAAACGTAATTAATGTCAACTTCAGAGCTATTAACTTTGAAAAATTTACACAAAGAAATAATGGTCGTGGTTAGGTTAACAAGACCGGCCGGCATGCCACTTAAAATAATACCTCCTCTGTTGAGTCTTCTATGAAGAACGTGATTTTCGACCTCTAAATGACTTATTTTTTTTAGAAGTAGATATATCGACGTTATTTATTAACTCTTTGTTAGCAAGGATGTCTTCTTTCATGTGTTTGTTGGCAGTTAGAATTTCATTTTTAAAATCAGATAAAATACTTGCTAAGGAGTTCCTATGGGCATCACGGTCTTCTAGGTTCTTTGTAATAAATTCATCTAAAGTAGTTTTAATGGCACGAACTTCGTCCCGAAGGGATACATTTTCATGAGCATCAGTTTTGCATGTAGTACATGTGAATGAAAAAGATGCTTGTTTTTCAGCAAATAATGCAAGGTGCGCCTCAGAAATTTTAGCACAGAAAGATGGAGCCATAGCTTGCAGATACAGCACATAATGCTACCCTGCGTTTTTCCGATAGATTCATTACATAATCCACACTTATAAACTTTAGCAGAAGGCATGCTTAAGACAACAATTAATCAAGGCCTTCTTACGAAAAAAGAACCAAGTGCGAGCAACAACACACAGCACAAGCAGCAAAATTCAGCAAGATTGTACAGCACAAAACCACTTTTCGAAGTGACCTAAAAAAACCAAAGGTATTTTCGTTTTCCATGGACTCCAACAAAACAAAATTGGTATATGAGAACCCCTGTATAATTTTTGTGTTTCACAGTGTAATGTTTTATATTTATTCAGCGACAACCTGTTCAGACGTACATGTTCCAGCAGCACAGTAGTACCTTGTTCAATTGCGATTTAAGTATCAGGTCATAATTTCATGAAAAAAATGCTTATAATATCCGCGTACATTACTACTAGCTTCCCATATAGTTTGAGGTTTTACGTTATTTAAAAATATTTTGAATAACAAGGGACCTAGAGCACTTCCCTGAAGCACGCCAACAGTTTCCACATATTTTTTTGCATTAATTATTTCTACATATTATTATCTATTGGAGAGATAGCTCTTAATTAGATTTAATGCACTTTGTTGTAAAGCATAGTAAACAAGTTTTTGAAGTTAGATATGATGATCAACAAGATCAAGGTCCTTTGAAAATTATAAAAAATATAAAGAAAACTGTTTGGTACATTGATGTTAAGTATTAAAATAATTACAGTTATCCCCTGGAAGCTTAATTATTCCTTCGTTAAGAACTTTCGGTATTTGGGTGAAATATTTAATGAAAATACTACATTTTTGCTTTTCGTCGGAAATAATATCACCGTTTTTATTCTTCAATTGCAAAGCTTTTTTTAGTCCTTTCCAGGGTTTCATTTAAAAATTTTCAGGGGGGTTACTGTTACTCGATTCGATAGTTAAATATTACGGATACGGATTTTTCGTACCAAATAACTCGAATTCGTAAATACATTTACTACTTTCGAGTTGACGTATCCAATTATCGCATACTTGTACTCTACTTTCAGATGTGCATCACTATGTAATTCGAATGTAGATGTCAAAGTCGTTTGAAAGTTGCCATTAGTACTCGTTTAATTTTGAGCTAAAGGATGAAATATTAAAAAAATTAAATAAAACAAAACATCGCCACCAAACGCTGAAGATCAAAGTATATGTTAAATTTATGTATTGTTCAATATGGAAAAGAATTTATAACACAATTGCTTTGTTTTATTGTTTAATATGAAAAAATTATTAATAACACAATTACTTTGTTTTATTGTCGACCATTCTGGTCGACCGTACTTTTATTTCTGTTTGTTCTATTCTATAGTACTTCAACACTTGAAGTACTTCTTCTTAAAAAAACTTAAAAACTAACTTAAACTTATCGTGAGAAAATGCTTGGTCGGCATAAATACATGCCGACCAGCTGCATGGTATGTGTGGGCATAAAATATTCAAATAAGCAAGATCATCAAGTTACTTGCTGATAACGAAATAACTGATGCAGTCAAACACATAAGTATGTGGACAAATATGAATTATACAGTCAAACACATGAGTATGTGGACAGATATATTTTATACACACAAATACACTACAGTATATTAATAGATAAAAATTTTTAAAATTTTTTTTCAATAGGGAAAATGCTACGAAAAATATTAATACGAAGCAAAGACAATTTAAAATTATGCTCAACTTTATGAATGCGGGAAGTGGTCGGTTGGGAAAAAGTAGGTAATATATAGTTTACCCATAAATGGAAATAATTTTTTTTTTTGTTTATGTTTGGGCAGATCACAAGACCTATCTTAAGGCCAAATTGCGGAAGAACCGCATTAATTTTTCGGGCACAGGCGGTGGTCCGGCAAAAATGTGTTCATTTACCGCACTCGGAAAAGGTGTAATTGATTTACTTGAAATGAGGGATGCGGTTTATGGTATGAGTGGGGTCCGGAAATTTGGTGTTAATAACAGTATCCCCCCAACCGGCGACGACACTGGTAGGGCCACAAGCAATAACGACGTCGAGCAAGATGTTGCACACATCCTCAACTGTGTAACTAATGATCTGAGGGAGACGAATGAATTGGTGTCTGATCCTTCCCCACCGCGTTGCTCGTCAGCTGCCCGCACGCCCATCACACGACGATCACCATTCAATCGCGCTGTGCCAAAAAAGCAGATATTGCTGGAAAAGCAAGTGAATGGTCAAATGGAGTACCACAAGCGCTCCACATCACTCTTGGAAGAGGTCAACAGTAATTTAAAATCTTTAGTTAGATATAAAAGAAGACAAGTGGATATAGAAGAAAAAATTATAAGCTTGCAAAAAGAAAATTCGAACATGAAATAAAGTTGAGCGTAGAAAATCAAAAACTTAAACTTGCTGAGCTTAATTTAAAGAGAGAGATGCTAAGTTATATCTAACCTTGTTGTCTAGTATGTATGTATCAATTAGTAAAAACTTCAGTAAAATAAATGAATTAATATTTTATAAATTGTTTTTAATTTGATCTCTTAAAGCTTGCGCTAAGGCTGAGAACTGATTTCTGTCTTCAGAATCTAAAGCAGTTGTTGAGGCCAATTCTATTTCCTCTTCATTATTCACTATTTCTAAAAGTAGGTCGACACTATGCTCTAAACAAATATTGTGTAATGCACAGCATACATTCAATATTTGTGCGACCTTTTCCGGTACATAATGTAATTCGTGCTGCGAGCAAACAACGAAATCTCCCCTTTAAAACACCAAACACACGTTCAATTATTGATCTTGCCTTACAAAACCGCTTGTTAAATCTGCTTTCCGCAGAATGCTCATTCGCGCTCCTCTACGATGTAAGTATCCATGGCTCCACTGGGTACCCACGGAGACGGATAAAATAAATTAAAATGATGAATTAAATTACCTATTTTTCAAAATGACTTGTCGCCATCAATATATGCTGCCTTCAGAAATTTACGCTCGTCCGACAAGTTCCATACGTGAGAGTCGCGTGCGGCCCCTCCATAGCATCCATTCACTGCTCTTATGCGCATTGTATGATCACATATCTAAAATATCAAAGAATGTGCTCGTAAAAGGTGGGATGATTGATAGATCTCCTCCCCTCAATAAAACAGTTTATAATGCCACATATTCTACACACGGTGTAAGTATTAATGGCATTATTTTATTTAGGGGATGATATCATGTTGGAAATACTTACGACCTTTATGCTGTGTTTCCGGTTGAAAAACAAGTGCTCGTTTTTAGATGGCCGGACTATTTGTATGTGAGTACCATCAACAGCTCCTATTATCCCTTGAATTCCAGACGTTGCATAAAAGAAATTTTTGACAGCTCGTTTTTCGTCATCGCTCATGATGAAATTTATGTGCTTGGGACACAACACCTTCTTTATAGCATTACACACTTCATTTATGCAGTTTGACACAGTTTGTTGTGCCAAGCCAGCCAACCGGTTTGACTGATTTGGTGTTGGTACCCACCTTGTCCAAGGAACTTAATTTGATTGCTTTGATTGCTGGTGTTACAGCAGTCGATCTCTGTGTTGTTGGTAGATGCGAACTAATGCTCTCCAACACATATTTAAAAGCTTCCTTGCTAAGACGGAAATATCGCACAAACCTACAAACAAAAATATATGGTTATATACAACATATTTAACAAATTGTTACTTACATTACATCCGTCAACTGCATAAAATCTACACCATCGCGTAGGATTCTTCGTTCCAATCGCTCGTCTTCATTTTCCATCCAAAGGGCAACCGTATCCATTTTTATTTTTATTTTCATTGTTTTGACATTTTGGGTAATAAATGCTGCCAATGTTGAATAAAACATTCGAAAGTAGTGCCAAAATTATTTTAATTAGTGGCAGCACTTCTCGCTCGATCCGAAACTGTTACATGGTAAGAGTCTAAATTCGGATCGTATACAACTTTCGAGCTGTTCATACTTTCGAATCGAGTTACATGGTAACCCCCCAGCACTTTTTAGGATTTTTCTGAAGATTGCTAAGACTATTTTGTTAATAGCTATTCATACGAAATTTACTAGCTTTTTTTTTTTGGGATTTTTAATTTGTAATCTGTACTAGATATTTACTTTTTTTCTTCTTATTTCACGCAGTTTTTCTTTAAGTGTTAGTAGAGATTGATGTCGTTCAATTATCCAAGGCGTTATTAGATAATTAAGTTGAGAGTTTTTATACTTTTTTAACTGTAGCTTTTCTAATACAATCGGTTTAAAACACGCTTCGCGTTGTTCACAGTCAATATTGTTCTGTCTGTCTTTCCTTTATTACGGACAACTTCAAATTTCTTTAATTTATATAGGCATGAAAAGTTATACGTTAATTTTAACCCATTAAGAAAATAAAACCAGAAGCTATAATTAACTAAAAAGTTGATTATTTTATTAATTGTGTTCAAAACTAACATGAAGCATAAAAAGTAAAAAAATAAAACTAAACTTTGGAGTAGTAGTAGCGGCAGGTTACAGATGAACATTTTCAAAACATTTTTTTTCAATGCATAATGTTTTTAAACATTTCTTGCATAGTTGCTTTTCTATCTTCTGGGCATAGTGACCTATACCATCTTGGGGTAACCCTAGTACTAATTAAGATGAACGTCGAGCTTTATTGTGGACATTTTGGCGTAAATAATGTCTTGCAATCGAACGTCGGAATAAAAGTTGATCCATACTATGACTCATTACATATAAGCGCCAAGCGTTTGCAATGGACATATCTAACATAAATGTAAACAATACCCACCACCATTTCTTTCCACGAATTGCAATTCTATAAAGTGAAATAGACTGTACCAGTTCATCTACTCCTTCCATGTGTTTGTCGTATGACTGAAATATCTTTGGAATACTGACATCAATTTTTTGTCGCTATGTGGAAGACCAACGTTTTACAGCTTCTAAAGGCTCAATTGTATCATAGTTTGTTGCCATCGTACAGACGCTATTGTCTTTTCATTTGACCAAAAGAATTTCATTTTGTTTGTCAAACCTAGAGTCATATGCGGCTCGCTCTTCTTTTTTCATATCCTTTTCACTTTTCAATGAACATTTTTTTGTTCTGTTTTCTCTAATTGTTCCAGATGCACGAAATACTTTTTCCCTGAGATCCACCAAGAAATTTTAACTGTTAAAAAAGTTGTCAAAAATATTTCATGCGATGCAGCATCAGTAGAATTTTCCTCTGATTTTCCACAATAAAAACCAAAACTGTAGCAATATCCAGTGGAACTAGCTGCTACCCAGTTTTTGAAGCCAAATCAAACTGGCTTTCCACGTATAAACTGCTTTGATTGAAATTTGATCATTTCGAAATAATGGTCGAATTTTCAACATTTCTTCTTTGTACTGCCAGCTTTGTTATTGTTCACAAGATGCAGATTCTTTTCAATTTCTCGATATCTTTCTAGACATTGATTTTTATACCATTTGTACATCGACATCTTTATCATAAGACCAGTACAAATCCTCTCTGGGTAATTTGTGATATCCAGATAATATTAGTATACCTATAAATAATAAACTTTTCTAGGTCGACAGGGTGAAGTTGAAAGTTATATCTATTAGTTTGATAAGCATACAAACTTGTATTATTAATAATCAAAGTAGTCACATCTTCATGAAATATTTTCTCGAATACTTGTACTGGATTAAAATTACCAAATAGCTTCTTTACATCATCTTGTCTGGTAAGCACAAGTCGATACCCGAGATATTGAAGAGTATGTCGGTAAGCACTTACGGCACAGTGGTGGTTTGTTGCAGCTTCTCTTTACTTTTTTAGCCAACGGTTTATCATCGCCACTGTCGTTTTTATCTTAAAAATGATATTGTTGTAATGTCTAAACACCTTAATGTTACCGGGCACATTTTTCGGCAAGTTTGTCAGCAACCATGTTTTTATCAACATCCTCTTTTTCATCTGTTACTACGCTTGGCTCCGGTGGAATGATTGTAAAATCATACAAGGAATCACTATCGCTATACTCTAATATTGCGTTAACAGCTTCTTCTAATCCCTTAAAAGCATTACCAATTTTAAAATGTTTAGGACTCATCGCAAGTAAACTTTTAACTCAATACAACTATAAACGTCTATTCTAACGATAATATCTTTGAACAGTAAAGCACTTTAATCAAAGCAGTTACTTATTCTTTTTATTTTTGAAGTTTGTTTTGTTGTATTTTATTGCTATTGTAAATTCACTGTTCGGTTTGATGTTGGTGGTTTATCCGCAGGATTTATCATTCTGTTTTAATTTACACTATGTAGAATTAGTCTGACTTTATACCAGTTTTGGCGGGGACAATTTTAATTTTTTAAGTTTCACTATGTAAAACTAGTTTAAAAATTGCACTATATAGAATAAGTTACGTTGCTCTGGCTTTGGCTTTGCTTCACTACTTGAGGGCTTTTACAGAAAGGACACTCACACACAAACCGAACATTACCTTAGAATTAGCTCGGGCGCCAGTTAAAAACTTTTTTTATGAAATTCTTAAAAAAAATTAAAATTTATTAACTTGATTTTAATTGATTGAGAAATTTTGCTTACGATAATTTTAATTCGATTATTATTATTGTGACACAAATTGCAAAATCTTAAGTTATTAACCTCATCTTTATGGACTTTTAATTGGGTCATTAATATTTCTTTTAGTTTTTTTTTTTATTAACAACAGTGTTAATTTATCTAAGATATTTTAAAAAACAATTAACATGTATTAATGTAAATATTTACTAGCAATTATGGAATTTAGACTATAGACCCCATTTCTATTAAAAATAATATAGTGAGTTAATGGCTTTTGCAAACCAAAATGTAATCGGTTTAGCCAGCCGAATACTATACTATACGAGTAGTCATACCATAAAGACATAACACATATCTCGAGGAATCTTGTTTTTTTTTTTAAGAATTTCCTTAAATAACCACAGTTATCGGTGAAAAGCGTAATAAATTCAGAACATGGCTTTCTTTTCTTTCAATCACTAATGTGTTTTAGCTTACACTAAACAGAAAATTATTTCCGACGATACACCGCGGTGACCTAAAACTTAACAAAAGCAATTGTTATACACCCAACGTTAAAATTTCCGGCTGCTCTTAAATATGTTATATATAGTTTCCTATATTATCCTGGAGGGTCCCGTGAGATTCGCAAAAACTATGGGAAAAACTAATTGTTTGGATGTTAACAAGTACTAGTCAACAATATTTCTTTGTAAAAAATAGTTTTTTAATAAAACTACACAATAAAACAATATAAGATTGTAATTTCTTTTGTTTCGTTACAACATACAAAAATGTGTAGAAAGCATTTAGTTTTTTTAAAATAAGTACAGCTTTAATATTTATAATAAGTACAGCTTTAATTATTACTTCAACCGTGCTACCTCTTTTCAAAATAATTCAATATTGAACTAGTGGGATATTATAACTCATAAAACAAAATTGATATGGGAAATGTTAGCAATTAAGCTGACAGTAAACAACTATATTTAAATATCAAGCTACTGTCATTTTTATATTTATTATCATTTTAATTATGTTGTTTATAACCGTTCTCTTTCGCGGAAAAGAATAAAAAGTTACCCTCAAGATTGAAGCCTTGTTATACTCAGATCTTAGTTGCATTTGTCTATTCTAGAGGTGACTTATGAAG
Source organism: Cistogaster globosa (assembly GCA_937654795.1). Lineage (NCBI taxonomy): Eukaryota > Metazoa > Arthropoda > Insecta > Diptera > Tachinidae > Cistogaster > Cistogaster globosa. The sequence continues at coordinate 35,926,608 of OW569404.1, read as the reverse complement.
TAGATTACCTTCATAAATAAATGAACTAAAACTTACTTAACATTCGGCAAATTTAATCAGTAACTGGTGTTGTGGATTTCTTTTCTTATTAAACTGTAATATTCATCTTCTGATTCCTATAATACATCATAAGAAAAATTCGAACTACCGAAATTTATTTCAATTTGAAATCATTTCGATCACGACTGCCATTATGCCCAGGGGATTTACATTCGCTTTTACCAAGTTGTGATCGGAAATATTTACAATAGGCCGAAGGAATAAAAAATGTCGGGAGTCAGTGGGTCTTTATCACCAGCCCAGGTGACGTTTTTACCGCCATCCTATTCATAAATAATTTTTGGGCTTCTTTTATTTTATTTAATTTTATTTAACATGAGTTTATTTTAAAGTTTAATATCTTGTATGGTGATCTTACTCGCTACCTCCACCTTACAACTACTTAAATCTTTTCTAAACCTAAGCTAAAGCCCAATCGTCATCCAAACTGCATGCCCAAGCGTTAAATCGCTTCGACAATTGTCCGTGGGCACGTAACAACAATTATATAAATTCTAATAATTGTAGACAGTTGTAAAAAATGTTAAATGATGGCTGTTGTTATGTGCTTTTGTGAAAATAGTAAGAGTGATGGTATGTAGAAGTAGGTACGTATCAGAGACCTGCAACTTGTATGATCGAGCCGTCTTATTCACAGTAGTTGAATTTTAAGAATAACACGAACAAGTATTACATCAATTTAATACTTGTTGCTTTCTAAACACAAACACAAAATGCAACAACAAGTGTAAATCATTTTCAACATTAGACTCGAACAGATTTGTATTGAAACAAAAAAGTCTCGTTAACAAGAAGTTATTTTTTTGCACATCGTTTTTATTGTACATGATCTGATTGGAGTTTTACCCAAAACAATCGAGCCACTTGAAAGTAAAAAAGCGAAACAAATACCGAGATTATATTTTGAATAAAAAAAAAACTCAGTTTTAATTTTTTTTATTAATAATTTTTATTTATTTTTTTTTTTATTTTCTTTTGTTTTCAATCGGAGCAACTAAACCAAAGAATGGGAGGAAACAGACTGACTTGTTCTAGTCTTTTGGTTCTTTATTTATTAAAATTACTTATTCCGAAAAATGTCAATATTGCATTTTCGTTTGGTAACGGAAATGCAACAGACAATATTTATTGCAATTATTTTATTAAAATATAGTTCAATTAGGGTCGTTGCACTTCTCAGAATTGGGACCGAAAAATATAGTGCTTTTTAAATTATTCTTTTAATATTAAATTGGGACGGTTGCAATTCTTGGAATTGCGACCGAAAAATATTTTAAGCTTATAATTTTAATATTAATATCTTTAAACAAACCGGAAATGGGTTTAATATTACATTTTGTTTTATTTATTGTTAATAATATTTGCAATAAATTCATCTATTGGGTCATTGCTTATGTAAGTGTGGTTATTTGTTTTTATATACTTAACTAGCGCTATGCAGAAAAATATAAAAACAATAAGAAAATCCATTATATTTACACATGTACTATGCACATAAATGTAAAAATATATATTTTTATAAGTTTTGCTCCAGATATAAATAATGAAATGCAAAGTATATAATTTGTTTTTTTTTAATTTTCAGACTTTATTTTCTAAAAAAATTATTTATGTAAATTATATATTTACTAAAAAAAGTAACATTTTCATAAAAAAATTAGTTTAAAACTATAAAAAGGACATAAAATCTTAATTAAAAAAAATTAACAAAAATTAATTAAAAACTTTAAAACAATCAATGTTAATTATATTACGCAGCTAAAATTAACTTTTACGTTAAAACAACAAGAGAAGAAAACTTCGAGTGGAAAATTAATTTACAACTGAATAAAACACTTGTTTTGCTAACAACAAGTTGGCTTTGATGCAAAAATAGATTCAAACCTTAAACAACACTATCAGAATATTCATGTTCGCACAAAATAGCGAGTACATAAAATGAATGTTTTAAACGAACTGTTTATTCAACAAGTGTTTTTTGCTTTTGAACAAAAACGATTCGACTCATAAAAAACTAAGTGCTTGTTTAAGTAGACTCGAAAAGTACGCAACCGAAACCGTACGTATGTTTGTAGCAAAGAGTAAATGAAAAACAGCCAAGTGCAAAATTAAAGTAGCAGCTTGTATTGGCAAAGCATCCCAATATAGTAAACTCTAAAACAATATCTACTGATTTCAGCTGCTATGCTTACTTATACTTAATTAATAACTATAAATTGACTCAGAAATATTCCGCCAGGAATAATTTCTTTTAAAACAAATAATACATTTACTTGTGCAATGGAATTGTTCTCTCACTTGTAGGTTTTTGCCTTATTTTTCGTTTTTGCTATCATTTTCATTTACTTCATTTTATTGCGTAATAATTTATTTTCTCTCTTGATCAAGTGACTCTCTTATCAAATCGTTCACAAAATCAAGTGTATTCATTTTTCCGTCACTATTATGTTGTATTATTTGCGATCATTCCCTCGTATTGCTTTTTATGTGACTGTCATCTGCGATTTAAGTTTATTATTCGGATGTTAATTAAAAAAAACACATTTATGTTGTTTGGTAGTTGAATTTTAATTACAAAAGAAACTTAACTTCTACTTAATTTATTGCTTACGACTATTTTTATAATATTTGTAATTGATTCTTTTCTGTTTAATATCTAAAATATAAATTGATTAATATGCATTATTTTATATTTATATCATTTTGCTTATTTCGCAGAAATTTAATAAAAGGTTATTAACTTCAGTAAATTTTAAATAGGTTGAGCGATCAGTGAAAATGAAGTACATTGAAGTTATTTCCATTCTAGTTTGGATTTGTTGAGCTTGGGTGCATACCTGGATATGTAACTTGCGCAATTGCTCCAATTCCACCTCTTGGCCACCCTATTTTCCTGGTAGCCATTAATGGTTCGTCGTTTTAATCATGGTTGGCTATTTCTCGCGTGATGGCTAAAACTCCTTTTACGTATTCCAATAATCTTCGACTGGAGTCACCTTCGGCATTATCAATCATTTCAGCAACCCTTATGTATTCTATTCTATGCTATCAGCACATCTTCCTTTTTATTTATTTGTGGACTTGTACTGTTATTTCTGAACGTTAATTTTCAGCTTTACTTTGTAAAAGTACTATATCAGAGGATTCACCTGTTTCCGCCAGGGATCGCACGTCTTTTAAACGAATTAACAGGACATTTTTGTGACATTTTATGACGTGTATTATGTTTTACTTTTTTCTGAATGAGCACTTATAAATTTTTTTTCACTCCTGTCTCAATAATAAAAAAATCACTTTTTATTTGATTCAACTTCTGACTCTGTAGTTACTTATTCACGTACGTCTTTTAAACATTTTTTTCTATTAATTTTACTTTTTTTATTTTCTAAAAATTCATTGTACGTATGTTTTTTAAAACTAAAATTCTTATTACATATTTCTAGTCATTTTAAAATCAACTCATTTCTTTACATATCGGAAAAAATAATAAACGGAAAACTTTCGTTTGTTTTTAAATGTTACTTAAAATTAATAACTTAAACTACCCTAAAAACAAAGTTAAAATTAACATTAAATAAAATAATGTATCATATTAAAAGTACTGTGCGTTGTTGCACAGAAAGTCACTTATGTTAAGAGTTTTCATCCTCTTGAGATTAAATAGGAAGCCTGTATCCCCAAAAAGAAGAACTCCATAATTCAAAGCTAAAAGAATAACTGGTGAAAGTTATTTTTTTTAAGAAAAATCTCAAAGTCATAGGTCAGATAAAAGCATTATTAAAAGATGATTTGTCAAGAAACTTGCGTGCAGATCTTATGAGAAGAACATCAATTCTCTCAAAGTTCATACTGCTACAGATCTCTCTACTAGACCATCTCTGAAAGATGCCGTTAGGGTCCATCCTGGGATGTTGTCGTATGTCTCTCCTATAATCTTATAATCTGCCAATAAATAAGTAGTCTAACTTTCGTTACCTCTACGTCGTAAACACCTGTGGTACAAATAAACCTTAGCAGGAGGTACCTATATAATTTAAAATTTCGTGAAATGTTACCCTTAGAGGTTCAGAGATTCTGACACGTTTGCCAGTAATGCCCCAGTTTGGAAGAAAACATCTTGCATTTAAATAGAGTCTACCTGTAATCATTACTCCATCTGTCTTTTGAAAAAAAATTTTAGGCCCAATTTCGTGAAGTATTTATGAAAAATGCTGAGGTAATTTATTTTTCTTTAATTCTTAGCCCTAGGAGCACTAGCAGCAATTAAATACAATTGCATGAGCAGAAGATCCCCCGCTGGGTGCTAATGAATAACGGAGACAAAAATGTTATAAAGACCGGCCTAATGGAAAACCTGCCTCCCCTGCTCTAACATCTGGGTAAAAACATATGAAATCAACCAATGAGTTGACCGCACCGATTTCGAATTGGATGAAATTTGGTACGAAGGGAAAGTTAACCATAATAATAGCGTTTGCCAACTTTCAGTGTCCTAGCTCTCGTACTTTCAGAATTATGGCCATTCCAAGTTAGCAAAAATCAATATAAATGCACTCAGATGCCTTAACACAATTTTTAATATCTGGAAAAGTATTCATTGTACGTTAATAATGAAGGGCTCATTTTACAGACAAAAGCAAGCGCCAATAAAAAAAATTTTTTTTGGAATTTTCGACCAAAGATAATGTAAATAAAAAAGGACTAAAATTTCCAAGGATATATCTCGAAAATCAATATTTTTAAAAATCTCAAAAAAAAAAAAATACATGTTAATTCTTATTATATTTTGTACAAGTCTGCCAAATTTCATTGTGGACTCTTAATGACAACATGAGTTATTAAGAAAAAAGCAGGCGAAGGTTTATGTTTTGAAAAAATAAAATTGAAAGAATACAAAAAAGTCGTGCATTCATTCGGTATTTAAATAAAAAATATGCCATTCAATTTAACATTTTGCTGTAATGCTTTTAAAAAATCCGGTCACACTGGGTGCAATAAAAGTTTAAGACAAGTCCAAGAATGGATGCTACAGTATACTAAAGATTACGATCTCAAATAAAATTTGTTGGACATGTAGAATAAAATTTTCGCATCTGAAAAATCTAATAAATCTAATTTGAAAGAAGGTTCAGACATAAACGAAAATGTAGATACTTTCGGTGACATTGAGTCAGGCACCGAAGAAGTTGCTATTTCAAAATTAAACCAATCTTTACCGTATCTGGAACAATCTCCGATAAAAAAGAAGAAGTTACATCAAAAACGGTACAGAGATGCAAAATGCAGGAAAATTACTGATCGATTAAAGACAAAATTATCCACCGTTCAGCACAGTCAGCTTCGCATATGTGCCCACAATCCGAAATAATAGAAAAGAAAATAGAAAGAAAAGTTTATAACATTAACAAAAAATAGATGGTATATGAATCACTTTACAATTGTGATATCGTTGAGTTAAAAACATGCATTGTGTTATGTAAGAAATATAAATAGGCCTCAGACATACCTTCAATAAAAGATTCATCATTGCCATCAACTATTTCTTCGTTCGGTACTCTACATGAAACGCTTTGCCAATTTCCTTTTGGCACCTAATCCTACCCTTTTGTAAAAAATACATTTTTACTACTGGCCAGGCATAGATCAGTCTATCTATTGCAGGCAATGATTTCAGCAAAATCAAGGCTCTTTTTCAATTTCTCAGTCGTCAAACCCGAAGAAGTAAATTCATTAAATGTTTCTATGTTTTCTAAATCGACTGAGAGTGAATTTAATGCGATTATGACACAGTTGTTTATAACGTGACAGTTGCAGCAAGCTCTTTTAATTCTTTCGTTTTTAAATTTAGGTTTTTGATATAAAGAGTTACGAATTCCATAATTTATAGCTGCGTTATCAGCGCTATAAGAAGTGATTTGTTGAACATCAAGGCTATTTTTGTTTGTTATTTTTGAAATTTTTTCAAAAACGTCTTCGTAAAAATCTAGAATCTTCAGCATTAAAATATTGTAGTGCGTAAAAATAAGTTTTAATATTTCCTATGTTTGATGCATCACTATCAACAGCACAGAAGAAAGCTTCTTTTAAAGCACTTGAAACTGTTTCCTGTGAATATGGAGCTAATATATTTTTGGCCTTAAATGATGCTTTCAAGCGACCTAATTTTATTTTGTTAGCAAGTTTGCTATTGCCGTGTACAGTCGCATTAAACATGATTTGATAGTCAAAACTATATAACATATTTGTTTTTCATTTGTCAAAAAAACATTATCTTAGAAACATGTTATTGTAATTTAAAATATTTGAATATAATAAAAGTTAAAGATCCTTAAATTGTTTCATTAAAAAAATTATTTTTCTAGGCCCAATCAACTGCGCTGGGATTTAAGCACTCCACAATTTAAATTATATATATCAACTAATTGAATAATGAATTACTTAACAATTTAAATTATACATTATTTTATTATACACTGGTGGTCAGAACTACAGCAACTACTATTGGAGGTATATTTAAGGACTCATAAAAGCTACGACAACAAGAAAATCTGATATTTATTTTAGGCTTAATTAATGCCTTTTAGTAACTATAAAATTAATAAAAAAAACATTTTAATTTAATTTATAGATAATACACAAAGTTGAAAGAAAAAAAAAAATTGCACAAAATTCACTTGGTCATAACAAATGCAACTCTTTGATACGACTGCTTAAACTAATGGTTTATAGCATTTCCAATATTTTTTAAAATTGCAGCACATCTGCGAGGCATACAATTTATTGGTCGCTCGATTTGATTCCTCGAAATGTTGTTTCGTGCGTCTTCTATACGATCAAATATGTTGTGCTTGTTAGTTTAATTAGTCGATCTACAATACTTCAAAGCTTCTCAATGGGGTTTAGGTCAGGAGACTGTGCTGGCCATTAAAAAACAAGAATATTTGACTTTTGTAATCAATCACTGACTAAATTTGAGGTGTGTTTTGGGTCGTTGTCCTGTTGAAATACCCAAATAAACTGAATGTTTTCCTCGGCATAGGGAAGCATTTCATTTTCTAAAATACTTTTATATAAAAACGTAACAATTTTTTCTATTATCTGACAAATGGGTTCAATTCCATTGAAAGAAAACCTTTCTCAAACCATGACTGAGCCTTCTCCATGCTTTACAGTACCCTTGCAATACTTAAGCTTAAGACGTTAAGTGTTTTTGGGCCTTCTTACCGTAAAGATTTTTATGTCTGATCCTTTGATATTAAACTTAGACTCATCAGAAAACAGAATATGAGTTCATTGCGACGCCGTCCAACCAATATGGGCTTTTGCAAAAGTCAACCTAGCAAGACGATTCTTTCGAGATGTGAATGGCTTTTTTGATGGCTTTTTTGCGCATAAACTAGCTGTGCTCGTCTACGCACTATCCTTGCACTTATATTAGACGATAATTCCCTTACCAGTTCTGTAGAACTTACAAATGATCTCTTTTTAATTTCACGTAATAATTGGCTATCATTACGCTAAGAAGTTTTCCGCCCACAGTGTATCGTCTGTACTGTTCCATTTAAACGAAAGCGTTTTAATATTCTTTTTGGTATAGACCTTTGTTAAAAATGTTATTTTTTGTAAAGCAATTGAAATAAATGCAAATATCCTTATTAGAGATTTTAATTATTATTATTCTCGGTAATAATTGTAATTATGCGAAGTTGGTTTGGGAGAAAGAAGAAAAATATTAATTATTTAGAATTTTGTTTCTCTTCGAGATTGAGGTAAATATTTTATGCTCACGTTTGTGACTTCAGCCTAATAGAGATAAAGCGTATTGTTTTTCAATTCACAATTTTGATACAATCAATAAATGTTTTATTGCAAGAAAGGAGAGTTAGTTAGTAATTTGGAGTTCACAAAATAAATGATAATTTTTAGTTCTAAAGTTAAATACAAAAGCCAGTAAAAATTGAAAGATGCTATTACGTTGAACTTACGTAAGTAAGTTTATAAATTTCATCTTATAATAAAGAAATCATGGTTTTACATTAAACACGAAATTTTGTAGTTTTATAAATTGTAGTTCAGTACGGACTAATGATACATGGAGATGTGTTTTTTTTTTTTTCATTACGTAATAATAAATTATTGATTAAACTATATTAAATAAAAATTAAAATTTAATATAAAATTATAAAAATGAATATAAGTTAAGTGTCAAAATGAAATTGCACATGGCGCCGTGTTAGAATTTAGGCAACTACCGGCGTCTTATTTGTAGTACAAAGCACATTTGCCAGCGACCTTAGCATCTGGTGTTGTTGTTGCAATTTGTTGTTTATTTGTTCGGTTTGTTGTAGATCTTTGATGACGTCGATTTTTGTTGTTGCAATTTTGAAGCTTTCTTGCTCGGTTGAGTTTAATGCAACAGGGAATTGTGGAGCTTATCACACTTCCTGCAGGTATCAAAGGAAGAGCACGATCCTTCAGTATGGCTTCTTTCAAATAGTTAGAACAATATCGATGCTCCTTGACAACTTCTTTTCTTTCGTCTGCTGTCATCTGTAGGAATCTTTGACAAAAAACATAAGGCATGAAGCCTTTTAGAAAACCCGCACTCATAAAGCGTTATTTGTGCCTTTGGCGGATGTCTTTGTTTGAGGCTGCAACTTTGGTTTTGCCTGTTACGTGTTTCTGTGAGTCTACAGTTAGGTCTTGTGTACAATATTAAGAAAATAACGCCTTTTTAATGTGTTGAAAGCGTTAGGGAATTTTTCCCTATGCACTAATTTTCATACGTAAAAGCAACTTTGAATTTTACTTAATTTAATTTACTTTTTGAAATTATATGTACATACATATGTTTCTGAATGTATGTTTTAAATAATATTTTATATGTTGTACTGGTTGCTTTTTTAGGGTTATATGAAATTTTTATGTATGTAGGTGCTTTGTTTTACATAATGGCGAAAATTTGATATACCTATTTGGATCTGTAAAGAATCAATTTTTGTTCTTTATAATTTAATATATGATGAGAAAAATACTTTTGAATCTTAAAAATGTATAAATGAAAAAAAAAAAACACTTTCACTTTCTTGTTTTCAAATTAAGACTGTTTTATTAATATTCTTGTACTTTCTTAAATACTAGTTTTACAATCCGTTTTCTTATAGTTAAGTATATAAATATTTGCTTGCCAATCATATTAATAATGGAATTGAATGTTGCCAATCAATTCCCAATAAATTGATAATGAAAATGCATTATTGCAAAACAATTCCCAATAAATTAATAATGAAATGTGTTATTGCAAAACGATTCCCAATAAATTTGTCTGTGTTAATATGTTGAAGTTGCATTTAGTTAGTGGTAACAAAAATGCAAATTATTAATAGTGAACTAAATAAAGTTCGTAATCAGTTCTTGGAATTAAGAAAAAGGTCAAGCATAAGTAAATTAAGTATATTTATATTTATGTACGTATATTAATATTTATATTATATTGGCTCGTGTTAAGGGAATAACAGGAGACATTATAACAAAAAATCTTTTTTGTTTTATTCAAAAACATGTATTTATTTTTCTTTATGTAACTGTTTCCTTATGCACTGTTTACAACTATATAAGTTATTATTTTTCCTTTTGGAAAAACTTAAAAATATTTTTTGGGTTTTTTTTGGTCAATTAATTGACCATCTTTATTGAATAAATGATATTACCTAAAGGTACGGTCAGATTGGGCAAATATTTGCGTCAAAATTGTTTGTTGGTATTTGAACAAAATTTTCTTAAAACAATAAAGAATTTATTTTGGGGTCACATTTAACGCATTTATTTGCAAGTTTTTGTTTGTCCAAACAGCTGTGAAGCAGCGTAAAACACAAACATGAGAAAACATGTTTTCCCTATGGTAACACTTATTTATGACAAAAAGTTTGATTAAACTGTGTTGATAAATAAATTTGTTTTCCCAAAAAAAAATTTAAATAATTTAAATGGAATTTGAGGAATTTTTTCTGTTGAGCTGTGGCGCGCAGCTTCTTTACTGCTTTTAAAAGAAAAAGAAATGAAAGCAAAACAAGCAAGGCAATGGACTAGCAAGTGGGTTCGATGCCGGAAAGAAGAAGGCTGCTATGCGAAACTGCTTTTGGAGCTGCGGCAAGAAAGTCCTAATTTGTACAAAAATTTCTTAAGGATAGGTGCAACCGAGTTCGATTATTTGGTAAGTGTTAATTTAATTTGTATACCCATGATATTAATTCGTAATCCACTTGTATCTAAAGTTAATATCACCATTGATAGCAAAACAGACTACAAGATTTCGTAAGCCAATTTCTCCCTCGGAACAGGCGAAAGTTTAAGGTCCTTGCAATATGTTTTCCGTATTCCTTACAACACAATTTCAGGAATTATTCCCGAAGTGTGCGATGCACTTTATAAAGTTTTGCAACCGGACTACTTAAAGGTAAAATAAATATAAAATTATTTTTATCTTTTAATTAGTGATTAAATTTTAGATACCATTTACAGCAGAGCAGTGGGTAGCCGTAACTGAGGAATTTCTACGGTTATGGAACTTTCCAAATTGTATTGGGGCATTAGACGGAAAACATGTTGTGATGACTGCGCCTTCTAACGCCGGAAGTATGTACTACAACTATAAAGGTAAATATGGTTACTTTACTTTAAGTATATGTCATGGACTAAGTTGTTTTGTAGGAACACATAGCATTGTACTAATGGGAATTGCTGATGCATCCTACAAGTTTTTGTATATAGATGTTGGGTCAAACGGCCGTATACCAGATGGAGGGGTTTTTCGGAAAAGTTCCTTTAACCAAACTCTAACAAACAATAGGCTTGATCTGCCGTCACCAAACCCACTACCATGTAGAAATTTAAATGTTCCTTACGTTCTGGTTGCAGGTGATGCTTTCGCTTTGACACCGAACGTAGTAAAACCGTATGGTTCACGTAATATGAACGCTATTCAATGTTTTCAATTATCGTTTATCGAGAGCTAGACGAGTAATAGAAAACACATTTGGAATTATATCAGCGCGCTTTCGTGTAATGCGCAGCCCAATTAAACTTGAGCCTCTAAAAACAAAACAAGTAACCCTCGCCTGTTGCGCAATTCATAACTTTTTGATTAGTTGTAAAAGTTCTGTTCCTCGGCGCGCCCACAAAGCCCATGGCATTAAAATACCTCCATTTTGGAGTATCCACCACGCCTTGGCCTGATTTTGTTTTCGCCCTGGCAACATAACCGCGGTATTGGATACGAAGGCTTGTATATTTTGCATTTAAGTCTGCAGTGGTATATTTTTCATCAAGATTATGAAAAATGTTTCGCCATGCACTATCGCGCAACATTTTGTTATGGTATCCTGCATCTGAAGCGTCCCACAAACACGTTTGTGTTTCTACTAATGAAATCAGTTTTGTTACGTCGTCCTCTTACCAGTCCCGAATAACTTTTGGTTTGTTTCTGTATTTTTTTGAAGCCGGTGAATCGCTGCTATCCACTTTTGGCTGGGAGTATAATAATTTAATTAAAATCTATTTAATTTATATGTATGTTTACTAACCTTTATATTAAATAGATATGCGTATGTATAGACACAAAACCAATAAACTTTATTAAGTTTTCTTTCCCAAAAATTTGCAAACGAACATAAACAAATTTTTTTTGTTTATTATACTAAATGTTGCATATTTGCTTTATGAACATCTTTTTTATTTATGAATATCTTTTTTATTTTGGTGTTTTTGGAACTCGTTTCAGAACACATTTTTGATCAATGATTGTTTTATTTTAAATGGAAGAATGTAAACTTATTTATATTTATAGAATTATCTGCGTACAATTATTTACACGTATATACATATATGTATATATATATATATATATATATATATTAGGGTGTCCCTTATTTTTGGACCTCAATATTTTTTTGCGCATACCCGCTAAAAAGTTTCGAAATAATCATAGAAGGCTCCAGAAAAAAATTTACTTTGATATTAGAATGATAACCCGTGCCGACTTGCGACAAAGTTAATTGTTGTAAGTATGGGTAATTTTTGGTCAATATTGGTATAAGTCATTATAATTTGTACGTATTTTATTCAATTTTCAATATTTTTTAATATTTTACTGTTGTGTTTTTTTATTTTAGTAATTTTTAATAATGTTAATTTATATTTAATATGAAACTAGCAGAACCTGGTCCGCTTCGCTGTTCCAAAATACATTTTTTAACTCCTTTTTTTTTGGAATTTTTTAGTTAATACATATGTATGTATAAATTTTCTCAATGTTGTCAAAATAACTATACATAACTATATAGATTTTATAAAAGTGATTTTTATATCATGACAAAATATTGTTAAGATAGCTTTGATTATTATATCATGATGTAGCTTTCGTATTCATTCCTTTCAAGAAAATGAGCTTTCATATATATTATATATGTCTATCTAAAAAGGTGATTCCCCTTTTTACTCAAATGGTAATTTGCTATTCCAATAGTGTGTTTCATAAAGTGCGGTTTTATTATTAAAAAAATGTCAGTCGAATTACGAAGTGATAAACAAAATATTTTCCTTATCGGACTGCCAAGCCACCAGATAAATGGTGCAAAATTACCATCTAATCGACAAGTTCTCACCGTTTTATTTTACAATATTCGTGAAGTCAAGCTGACTGTTAGTGAAAGTGCGAATCTTGTTATAAGAGAGTGCATTATATTTTGGGAAAAAGCCAGAATTCCTACGAAGGCAATCCCTAACTGCGTGAAGAAACTTGTTGATTTATATCATGTTTGGAGGGAGCTGCAAAAAAAACTGTAAGAAACCTCAGTTGACTTTCAAGAATCGTGAAAATAATTTTGTAAAAGACCTTGATAACTTATTTGATATTGCACATGCAGATGCCTTTGACAGAATGAAGATAGAGGAAGACAAAGATTTCTTAAGGAAACAGAGAGAGCCAGGTCGACCGGGATGCTTAGGTGGAATCGACAAAAAATTGGCGGAGAAAGAAGAACGAGTTAGGCAAAGACGATTGGAAGAAGAAGAAAGGAAGGTAAAACAAAAAGAGTTATTGGCTGTTGCATCTACTTCTTCGATAGATAACTTGGAATGTCTTGAGAATTCGAATGAGGAACAGATTTCGAACTCTGAACTTAGTACTCAGATTCCTTACCCTGAAAAAAGTTTTAAAAGAGGCACGAAAAGTTTAATAACTCCTAAACTGGTAGCAGCTTTAGATCGATGCCAATTAAGCATAAGGGACTCAGTTTACATTCTCCATGCGGTTGTAGAAGCGCTTGGTCTGAACAGCGATGATTTCCCTATAAACAAATCCTCGATTCAGCGAGTTCGTACTCAAGCGAGAAAATCCAGGGCAGAAGCAATAAAAACTGACTTCCAGAATAATTTGCCTGACGTAGTCACAGTTCATTGGGATGGAAAACTATTACCTGGATTGGATGTACGAAGTTCAAAAGAAGAACGCTTGCCAATTATTGCTTCATTTGACGATAGAGAACAGCTTCTTGCAGTACCGAAATTAGAGAGTTCTTCCGGAAAACATCAAGCTGAAGCCATTTCAACTGCTCTCTTTGACTGGACCCTCCATGACAAAGTACAGATAATGTGCTGCGATACAACAGCTTCCAATACTGGCCGTTTCAGTGGAGCTTGTGCTATTTTGGAGCAGACTTTAGAAAGGGAATTGCTGCTTTTTGCTTGTCGTCATCATGTTTATGAGTTGGTCCTTAAAGCTGTTTTTGAAACCAAGCTAAAACATATTACAAGTAGCCCAGATATTCCAATTTTCAAAAAGTTAAGAGATAATTGGAAAAATATTAACACTGATAACATTGAGTCACCTCTAAATTTCGTTAAAGCACATATTGCTAAGACAAACATTACATCTTTGTTAACTTTTTATAAGACTGAACTGGAAAAATCTTTTGTTAGAGACGATTACCGCGAATTGGTTGAACTATGCGTTGTGTTCTTAGGAGGAGACACAGAGAATAAACTAAAACTCAGGCCCCCGGAGCTTTGCATCAAGCGCGATGGATGGCGAGAGCAATCTATTCTATAAAAATATGTTTGCTTCAATCGCAACTTAAAATTACTGCAAAGGACAAAAATGCTCTTCAAGATGTTTGTTTATTTATCGTCACCTTGTATACCAAACCTTGGCTCGAATGTACAATGGCAGTTAAAGCACCTAACCAAGACTTGTCCTTTCTGAAAGCTCTAAAAGAATATGAAAAAGTAGACGCAACAAGTTCCAAGGCATCCATAAGCAAGTTTATTCATCATTTATGGTATTTGTGTGAAGAAACAGTCATGTTATCACTTTTTGATGAAGAAGTTGATACCAAAACCAAGACAAAAATGCTTAATAATTTAAACAGAGACGAAAGTTCAGATTCCTCTAAACGCTATGTCCCATCGAAGGAAGAAATTACGCAAAATTTGTTTGGTAAGTACTTAATATTTTCTTGTTTCTTTTTCAAAGTTTTGTGGTTTAGTTTTTGCTTATTTTAATGGTTTTTTCTTTATTTCAGATATGACGCTGGATGATTTTGTGACTCAAAGAAGCAAACGATTTCTATCTCGACTACAGATCGACGACAGTTTTCTTCGGGAAGACGTATCTTCGTGGGGTGACAATCCTGCTTTTTTGGAAGCTAGAAGACGATTAAGTCGTTTGAAGGTCGTAAATGACACTGCTGAAAGAGCTGTTAAATTAATGCAAGATTTTAATGGTCTTTTCACGGCTGAAGAAGAGCAAAAACAGTTTTTGTTGCGTTGTGTTCAGGAACATAGAAATCTGTATCCAGACTGTAAAAAAACTACACTAAAGAGAAGTTACCCTAATTCATTATTATTATAATATTTAAATAAAAGTTTGTATTGATATTTTTTTAGTTTTACTCATATTTACTTTATTTGTTGCATTTTAATTAGTTTTGGATCAAGCCAAAATGTCAGACTAAAACACCATTTTTTATTAAACTTTAGAGCTCGGTCGGCACGGGTTGCAATCATGCTACAGATATGAAATTTCATATTTAAGTACATTTTAGCATTTATAAAAAAATTGGAGGGTATGCGTTTCGAAATTCGAAAAAAAAAATTTTTTTGCCATATAAGGGACACTCTAATATATATATATATATATATATATATATATATATATATATATATATATATATATATATATATAAAGAAATAAAATAAAAGAATTTAAAATAACTTTTTATTTACACATAAATACACATATTAATATTAATATGTGTATTTATGTGTAAATAAATGTAATATATATATGTATATATATATATATATATATATATATATATATATATATATATATATATATATATATATATATATATATATATATATATATATATATATATATACATATTATTTTTCTTAAACTGAATTTTTTCCAAAATTTTCATTAATATTTTTTAATTCTATTGTGAGCGTGTTTAGTTTTTTATCTACGCGACAGCACTGTTTTCACATATGTCATTTGCTTCTGTTTAATCTTACAAAATCTTTGCGAGTTCAAATATTTATTTGCCCAAAATCGAGTCAAATATTTGATACTGAATGTTTGGCGGGATTTAAAATTTAAGGTGAAAAAAAAAAAAAATTAGTCACAAACAAGGAAGAATGCATGTCTACTAGAGGCGGAATTTATAAACAAACAGTGTTCAGTCCCCTGGAAGAAGCTGTGGCAAACCTGCTTCAATTTCAAAAACAGTTAAACCCGGAAGGAGCTGTTCAGGAAGTGCAATCTGTTGAGCCTCAAAAAGATGTAGCAACAGATGTTGCAGAAAGCAGTGATTTGCTTCTAGCAAATGAGATTAAACTGTTGGCGCCTTCAACCTCTTATTATCAGAACTTCGAGACATGCACCCCTTCAAAAAGAAAGGAAAAATCTGTGACAAACAAACCGGCACCTTGCAACGACCATTATAAATTGCTACAAAAGCACAGTGGTGAACAGGCGCAGATATTACAGGAGATTAACAATTCTGTATCTTCATTGAAACGAAGCCTAAAATATATAAGTAGGTACCAAAAAGATATGATAGAAATACAAAAGAAAAGATTTAAAATCGAATTAGAAGAAAATGAAAGAAAAAAGGAGAGGCATGACGCCGAAATGAAAATTAAAAGAATAAAATTTTTAATCAAAGAAAAAGAGCTGCAATTGTTAGACAAAAGTTAGAAAATTTAAATTTATATACCTAAGTAAAATGTGCCTTTGTTTTGTTTTGTTTTTTAAAATATATATAATTTAACTTTAAAGAAAATGAATTAAAAGACTGAATTAAATTTAAAGAAAGCTTCGCTTTATTTCATCTCTTATACGAACTGCCTCAGACCCTTGTTCAATTTAATTCTCATTATACAATTCAGTATAATTTTGCACACTATCTACTGCTTCATCTGGAATATGTAGACCATAATGAATACATATATTGTTAAGTGCAGCGCAAACATTAACAATTTTGATTGCTTTTGCCGGCGTATAGTGCAACTGACGAGCGCCAAGAAGACATCGAAAACGGTTTTTAAGAACGCCAATTGTTCTTTCCACTATATTTCGTGCTTTCGCATGCTTCATATTATAGGTGGCTTCCGCACTACCTGCAGCTGTGGACCTATATGGAGTCATTAAAAAGGGTTCAAGGGGATAGCCTGCATCACGAAAGAAGCAAAATTGATAATTAATAATTATTTTATATTGAAGTTGAATTCTTACCTAATAGCCACGAATTACGATCACCAGCATTGTATTTTTCTTTTAAAATACGTTTGGCATGACTAACATTCCATATTAAAGAGTCATGAGAAGAACCAGCATACCTAGCATCTAAAAACCGTATTTGCATTTTGCGATCACAAATATAATAATAAATATAAAAATATATAAATATGTATGTATGTATATAATTGTAAAAAATCAATATATTTTAAAAAAACTTACAATCATTGCGTTTAAGCTGAAATACCCCTTCCGATTAAAGTAAAGATGCTGGTTTTCTCTATTTGGAGCCAATATTTTTATGTGGGTGCCATCCACACAACCAATGTCACCGGGAAAATCTGATTTCTGAAAGAAATGAAGTTTTGCTTTAGCTTTTTCTTCGTCTGTCATAGTAAATGTTATCCATTGTGGACAAATTTTCCTTTCCAAGACATCCACAATCTCAGAAATTATCTTGGACACTACTGGTTGGGATAATCCTAAATTAAAATAATTAGCAACACTTAGCTAGTAGGACCCTTGCGCTAAAAACCTTAACGTTGCAGCCAATCTAATTGTGTTTGAAATATGTGTTGACCTAACTCCCACTTTTAAATGTGGTGTTATAGTCTCCAGCACATACTTAAATGCATCTTTGTTTAAACGAAAAAAACTTTCGAACCTTTTAAAGAAATAACAAATTAATTCCTGGAGAATAGAAAGAACACTCAATTTATTACTTACTTTTTATCAGGTAATTCAAATATGTTTGGTTTTTGTCTTATTAATCTTCTTTTCAACACCAATTTATTTTTACTTTCCTCATTCGGTTCAGTTTATTATTGAATTGATGACGATGTTGATAAAAGTTGATATTGATATTAAATTGATGACGATGACGTATAGCGTATAGGAAATAAAAGTGAATAATTCATATGTGTTTACAACTCATTACGTAATAATAAAGTATTGAAGAAGCTATATTAAATAAAAATTAAAATTATATAAATGAAAATAAGTGCCCAAATGAAATTGACAGCAATAATACTTATTCCTAGCCATTACTAATGTACTGAAATTTCAAGCATTTTCTGACGGTACAAATAATTCATAGTACGTTTGCAGTCAACTCTGTTTCACCAGAGTTGTATTGCTGTGTTACACTAGAGTTAACTTGCTGTGTTACACCAGAGTAGCTTTAGTTTTGACCGTTAAAAAAGCTAAAATTTAAAATATTATTTAAAATTTGAATAATGGTTAATAAGTTTCCATAATTTCTCTCTGCTATTTTATTTTATTTATTTATTTATTGCATTATTTGATATTTACAAGGTATACTTACAAAAGTGTTTCATAGTGTATTAATTAATTATAATATATATAATAGTATTTAAGTAAAGGAGAAAATTTTGAAAAACCTTTTGACTTTTTTTGTGTTATGATAAAAACTTAAAACCTACTTAAAATACTAATCCAAAGCGGGGATAGCTCAGCTATATGATTAAATTTAGAATTTGAACACTTAGTGTTGAAATTTTCATACAATCTGTATATTTTAACAGCAACCAAATCGACGTTCGCGATTTGAAAAAGTCTGTCTGTGGAGTAGTGCCTGGGAAGATTATGAATTAACTTTAGAACTTTATTTTGAAGAATTTGTAGCCTTTTTATGTGGCAATTAGTACTTTTTGCCAAAACGGAAACTGCATAAAATATGGTTGCCTGAAATATTAATTTAATTTTCAATATGTTATTATTAACGATTAAAGCTGATTTTCTGCTTATTTAAGGATAAAGGCTTCTTATAAGTACGTTACAATCATTAATGATTGTGATATGTGATCCCTAAAAGTCAATTTGGGATGTAGGACTATACATAAATACTTAACGTTTTTATCCCATTTGATTTCGGTATTATTTACTCTTACATTATTTTGAGGAATAAAGCATGCTTTTCTTTTTCTAGTAAAATATATTGCTTGGGTTTAATTATAGTTCAATGCTATTTTCCTTTTGTAAAATATTTAATTAGTATTTCCATGGCCGATTGGAGGTTTGCTAATATTTCTGAAGAGCATACGATTGCAGTGTTATCTGCAAACATAGATATGACAGTCATTTATAGAACATATATCTGTGTATATATTATATAAAATTAGGGATAAGACAAGACCGTTGGGGACACCCTGCATTTATTTGAAAAACCTTTGAACATTTGGAGCCTATGTGTACTTTTAATGACCTTGGATAAATAACTTTGAATAATTCTAATAATATTTGGCGGTAAATCAAACTGTATTAACTTAAATATTAAGCTATCGTGCCATATATTATCAAGTGCTGCCTTTATGTCCATCAATATCATTCCAGTAGAATTTTGTTGGTCAAGGTTAGACTTAACGATGTTTTTTATCCGAACTAGTGGATGCGCAGTGTTGTGGACTTTTCGAAAACCAAATTGTTGTGGAGGTAAAATATTTCTAGAATCTAAAAAATTAACAATCCTATCTTTTATGATTCTTTCTAAGATAAGAGGATGGGTGATCCGCAGGCTTATTAGGCTTTTTGATTGCAATGACTTTTGCCTCCTTGAACTCATTTGAGAAATAACACAGCTTAAGGCAGCTGTTCATGAAATGTGTCTAAAATTATATACCTTTTTTTTTGGAAGAGCTTTGAGAATGGTATTATTAATGTCATCCGCACTGGGAGACTTCTTGCTTTTCAAAACTTTGATCGTATCAAAAACTTTTTTTATATGTTACACCGCAATTTTTGCTAGATACAGAACTTGAGTTGGATTCGTTAATTCTGTTCTGAACCAAATTGTCAGTGTCAACATTACTTATATTAGAAGAATATAAGTGATTTTCATAAAAAGTACGAGCTAATAATTCACATTTTTCCTCTGTCGAAGAAAAGCTTGAGTTAGTATGCTTTAATATTTGAATATTTTAAGATTTCTTCTTTAACATTTTTGTTAAATTCCAAAAAGAAGAAGAGTTTTTGTCCAATGTGGACAGCAAATGATTCCATGTGTTTTTTCTAAATTTGGTAATTTCGGATTTAACTATAAAATTGAATGTTTTAAACTCATAGGAGACACAATCATCCCCGTAACTAAGCCAATTTCTACGAAAGTGATTACGATTTCTAATTAACAATTTGATATTATTTGGCAAAGTTTTTCTAACATTTCTCTTTTGTTTCAAAGGTACACTATACAAAATGCTATCATTTAAGATACCAATAAAGTTTCTAACAGCTCAGTCCATCATCTCTTTACTTGGATATAAATTGTTATTAGAAAAGGAAACACTTCTGTTTATTTACTTTGAAAAACGTTTCCAATTTGCCTTTTTGAAATCAAAATAATTAAGATTAGCACTTTGGTAATTAGTTTTTAATGTAAGTTTGACGGTAAGATGATCAGAGCTTAGATCATTGATGACTTCGGGAGAAAACACATTATTTGGAAAATTGGTTAAGAAAAGTCAAGTGTTGAACTTTGACGGTTTAACTGATATGGTATATTAGTACTTTCATCAGGAAACAATATATTGAAATTTTAAGAGTTTTGTTTTTCATATAAAACATTGCCCCAACAGTTGGCTCTTACGCACCCGCATGATTGATGTCTGCGGTTTAGATCACCACCAATTATGTACTTATCACCACTACTGATCTTGTAGATGTCAAAAATTTGTTTTTTAGAATTATCAGCGCCCGCACGACCACATGAAAGATAGCAAGCATATATATAAACGTTAATAGTTGAAATTTTTAAAACCACTATTTTCTACGAGAGTGGTATTTATAATTGGGATTGTCGAATGTGAAATGGTTTTCTTTACTATTATGGCAACGCCTCCACCTCTTTTTAATTCCCTATCATTTCTATGTATTAAATTAATAAACAAATGAAAAACATTGTGATAGAAAACGAAATTTGAGCATATTTTACCGTTTTTAAACAGAATAAAATTTTGCTGTCATTTTTTATCCTTTTTTGTGATTTTGTTAATAAATCTGCAATTTAAAATGTAAGTTATTTAAAATTTTAATAGATATGTTACCTTTTAACTGATATGAGTATTATCAGGGGAAAACACATCAATATCAAGCAAAAAGACATGATAATTGAATTTATGGAGAAAAATCCACAATTGGCCAAGGGGTTTTCAAGAGGTGACAAAGTAGAAACGGAAAGCCTTTGGCAAACTCTTACTGGCAATTTAAATCTCCTGGGTCCACCAACGAAAAAGAAAGATGCTTGGAAAAAGGCAATGTTTATACAATTATTGAGTATATTCAATAAATTTTATAATTGAAATTTTTAACAGGCATGGCTTGATAAAAAAATCTCAAATAAAAAAGAAATTTTCAATAATCAAAAAAGAATCGCGAGCTACTGGCGGTGGACCTTACAATCAGTTTTACATATCAAATAGAGAGGAGGCAATTGGTAAGATTTGCAGCCTATTTGATGTTGTCGATGGCATCGATGATAGTGCTCTTGTGTTGGTCAACCCATAAGCACAACTGAAATATTACCTTCAACGCTACAAATCGAAGCCGAAAATGGAAAAGCAAATGAATCAAACTGTAGCCAAAAAGTAAAAGTGCAACCAATTCATTAGAAATTAATTTAAAAATATTTATGGCAGATGAAACTAGTTGTTATGCAGAGATATCAGCAACTATGGTGAAAACGTTGGACGCTGTAAAAGATAACAAAGAAATTTCAAAGAATATTGAATCGGGTATCAAACGTGTATATAGGTCATAGGAAAAAATGTCAGACAGCTTCAAAGAACAAACGCAAGTATTAAATGCCTTAAAAGCAGAGTTTGCTAACCAAGGTACTGAGCGCATAAGGCGTCATAAGGAATTAGAAAAACTAGCTTATGAGAAAATGTTTTGAAAGCAAAGATTTTAGAACTGCAAAAAGAACAAATCCATCTCCTTAATTAATCATTTTACAAGTACATAATAATATTACATCAACATATTTCAATATTGAAAAGAAGTTTAAAATGTCCTATGCACTTGCTTACTAGTAAGCCAACTTAAGCTTCTTTTTCATATTGATTATATTTCATTTTGTTATATTTTACTACTAGAATGGTATTTATTTATTTTCATTTTTTTATTGCTTTTTACATATACATGCATATATATCTGTGTAAATATGTACATACCCAGTAAAAAATAGGATCATCCAAGGAGTAATCTTGGAGCGCTCCTTTGCGAGTAATGGATTACTCCGTAAAACTCCGAAACTCATTGGATTTTTAACATAGCATGTCCGCAGACACGAGTACTCCTTTTAAGCTCCTTATGGAGTACTCTCTTTGATCTTTAAAATGACGACAGAGGGAGTAATCGTTTTCATCTCCTAAAAGAGCATAAAGGGAGTAATCGCTTTTGTCTCCTAAAAGAACATAAATCAAGTAAAAATAAAATACAAATTTTGTTATTTTTTACAAGAACAAGAAAATATTTATTTATTTTTTAAATTTTTTTCAAAAATGTTATTGTTTTTTTTTGCATTCGACGATGTCGTAGTTTTTGACAAGTAAGTCTGTCGGTAAACATTTGCTTTACACTTACGAAATGCCACCTTAAAAGATTTTTCGTATTCCGGGTATGTTGGATACGTACCTTTAAGTGCTTCTGCAAGAAAATGAAAGAAAAGATAACAAGTAATATATTATTTAAGACATGATATTAAAAATTCAGCTATTACCAAAATAAAAAAAGTTAAATAATTTCTACTTGTTTAAGGCTATCATATTTTTGGATCCATCCCAATTTAGTTTGAGTAACATGTTTTCGCCGATCATTTTGCGTAGTGCTTTTTCAATATTAATTTTGTCAAATCTGAGTTTAATATAAGAAATCTGAAATAAATTAAAATAATAGAGAATTTTAAATACTTGTTTAACTGGTTGCATTAAAAAAAACTCAGTCTTACCACTTCTGAATCAGGCTCGGTTTTAATCAGCTTTTCTGCAGAATTTAATTCCTCCAAAGAAGTAATTGGGAAAATTTTAAGATCCCTACTTGTTGGCCGTAAATGTTTAGCAAGCTGCTCTAATAAAACACTCTGTTTACACATAATTTGCTTTAAGGATCCGACTTTATTTGTTAGAATATCAACTTTGTTTTCCAGGTTTTTTATTGCTTCCTTAGCTTCATAACTTGCTTCTGGAAATATATAAATCAAAGAAAAATAAAATGGACGCTACAAGAACTATAACAAGGAGGCTCTATGTATTTACCTGTCACATTAATCGAAGCGCTGGTTAATGTTTCCGGCGTAAATATTGGCTGCGTTTGGAATATATTTGTCTTGAAACTCATAGCGTATGAATCTAATATTAATCTGAATTGATCACTAGTTTTGTTTGTTTGTTTTGTTATTAAAAACTTATTTTTTTTATAAAATATTCTTTTATTGAATTTTAAGTTTTTCTTTTAAAGACAATTAAAATTTTCTAATCAAAATTTATTTTACATAAAAACGAAGGTTAATCATGAAAATCAAAATTTTTATGTTTCGTTTTACATAAGGTTCAGTTTAATTGGTTTAAAAATATTGCTGCACAACTTAATGAAAATTGGGCGATTCTACTGTATCTATGTAATATATGGCATTCTCAATTCTGACAATGATGTAAAATAGGAATAAATACAAAGTATTCTCCATCAGGTATGCAAAATATTTTGCAATATATGTCCCGCACGTTAATTTTCTCTCGAATAGTATTAAGAGTTTTCGCCTTACAAATTCCTAAACACTTTTTAGAGTCTACGGGATACTGAAACAAACTTACAGCATCTGTGAATTTGTTACCGACTAAGTATTCTTCGCCGCCATCTATTTGGAAACCATATATTTTAATGGGAACCATATTCATAGTGAAGCAATAATTATCAGGAGACTTCCCGGATAAGAAAAACGTGTCAAACTTATATCTCAAAAACCAGTTCTTTCCGTGTTTTTTCCCAAGTCGTAAAAATTTAGGATCTTCCGTTTTTAAAATCAAATGTCGTTCTATGGCACGATTGTTTAGCTGTTGGCTAAGCTGTTACGGTTTCCGACAGTCTTTTTTTAAGGTTTGCAAATAATTCTCATATTTATATGCTGAAAAATTATCAACACTTCCAAAGCTTTCAACACATTTCGCCAAATGAAGTAAGTTGTGCACGTTATAGCTGATCATTTCACTTCCATATATCAAGGCAAAATCGGCAACAAAAGCTTCCAATAGTTGCTGAACGCATTGCAAATTCTGTTGACAATTCGAAGGACAGGAAACAATACGATATGCTGTATGTAAAAGCAAAAAGTGGGTGTATAAATCGGCATGTAATATATCCTTGAATATTACTATTCCTGTGTAAAGCACTACTTGTCGGAATTCCTTTGCCTTCCATCTGCATACCTCATCAAATGTTCTTCCTTTCCGAGCGAACTCTTTTGGCGCATAATTCGCTACATATAATATTTTGCGATTCAATTCATTGTTTTCAAAATGCTTAATTTATATTTTGCTTTCTTGTTTTGTAGAATTAAACGCAACATCTTTTTAAATACTCCAAGATCAATCAAATGCATAGTATCGAGCGGAAATTGTGTGACCATGTTGATGTTGCATAATTCCAAGGGATGAATTTCGCTTTGAAATTGCGGTATGTGATAAGCCTTGCTTTTTCGTGTTTTGAAAGTTATATCATTTCTTGCGTTTCCAGGAACTATAGTGTAATTTAGTCTTCTATTTTTATATGAAGCTTCTTGCTCACATTTCGAACAACCTTGGGCAGAGGTGTGACCCACTGTGCCGGTTAAAAACGCCCTTGCAGGTGTGTCACAAACAAAAAGTCTAATTTTAGGTATGAACGATTTTTCTTTAATTTTAATACCTTTATTATTTAATTTAATGTATTCCTCCACAAACCGTTTTAGGAATATTGCCACATCTGGAGGCTTTGATGGGCCAATATATGTAGCAATTAAAATGGCTCTGTGTTTTTAAATTCTGAGAAGGCACCTAGGATTGGCCATAATGACTTTGATAAGCTTTTATAAAGCGGCATTCCATCCACAAATATATCGATCAGTAGTTCGGTATTTGCATTAAGTGATAAGTATTGGCCGTGCATTATCAGTGCTTTTTCTAAACCACAATGAAAGTATTCACCTGGTGCCATATCTGTTATTTCTGGGCTCACTGTGAAGCAGCATAGGTTTTCTGCATGCACTGCTTTCAACAATGTTTCTCTGCATAGTGAAACGTCCATACCTTCACTTTTTAAAATGTAGAGTAGTGAATTACAGCATTCGTTCGATACGCGATTTTCAATTACCCAAGAAGCAAGCTTCTTATTAAAATTTTCACTGATATTGTTTGAATTGATATTATAATGAACGTCAAAGTTTTCCGTTTGGCTATCTTCATTCGATATATCATTGTCTTTGTTAGGTGCTGATGCTTCTTGTTCACCTAAAGTCTCCGGATTACAATTTGAGTATTTTTCAATTTCTTTTTTAACTAGTCGTCTTAAATGACGCTTAGAAACTAAATTTTCACACATTTTTAACAAATTTTTTATTATACCCGTTCCTTTTCGCTTTTTTTAAGAACACTTTTTAAAATTAAACTGACTAAATGAAAAAAACGAAAACATCAACAATTAACAGCTATGTCAAAAAAAAAAAACCAAAAACGAACTGATACATCCCCCATTGATCCATTTGGAGTATTAAGCGAGGCATAAACAATAAAACAAAAAAGTTTCGATAGCTCCCTTATTACTCCAAATGGATGAACAAGTCATTACTCCTTTATTGCTCGATTATGGATTAATCCATATATTTTTTACTGGGTATTTATAAACTTCCTATTAATAAATGAATTAATTTATTTTTAATATATTATACCTATGTTTTATTATAAGGCACCTTTATTTTTTTATATACACATGTATGTATTTTTGCACATCTTTCAAATTGCATTTGCCAACTTCATTGCGTGATGTGCTGGTATTCTCATCAAATTCGTCGTCACTTTCTTCAGCAATTATTTCTCCTACAATATTTAGCGCCTCGATTTTGTAGTAATTGCACATATTATGCAAGGCACTGCATATATTTATTATTTTAACCACCTTGGGTGGTTTATACCATAGAGCTTTATACAAGCATCTGAATCGGCTTTTACAAACTCCGATTGTTCTCTCTATTATTTCTTCCGGACGCATGCATTTTATTAAATCTATGTTCCGCTGAGCCTGCACTAGGATCTCTGTAGGGCGTTAATACAAATGGTTCCAGTGCATTGCCAGAGTCTGCCAAAAGCCATCCATGCTCTCCATTTTCATACCTAGAGCATCTAGTTGCATCTACTGCTACAATATTCATTCTGTAGTCGCAAATCTTAAAATAGGTATAAATTTACATACATAAGTATTAAAAATCACAATTGGTAGGTAAAAAAGTATAATCACGATTAAGGCATTAATACTATAGTAACCCTTACGATTAAAAAACAAATAATCTTGTGTTCCTGGCCTGACAATCTTTACATGGGTGCCGTCTATGCACCCAATAACGCCTGGAAAGCCAAATTTGTCAAAAAAATGTTTTTTTTGATTTTAATATTTCTTCGGAGTTGGTTGGAAGTTTTATCCATTCATTGCATAAAACTTGTTCTAGTAAAATGAGCATTTTTTTAAAGCATTTTTAAAATGTTGTGCGATGCAATGCAATGAAAGCATCATTGCCCACTGACCGCTGAAAACTACCTTAAGCGAAAAATCTTAGTGTTGCAGATAGTTCTACTGATATTGGAACTGATGTAGATTGGTATCGCGGTGCTATTCTTTCCAGTATCCATAAAAATCCATCTTTATTGATTCTAAAGAACTCAATAAACCTGAAAAGAAGAGTTTTGTCAGTGTTGTTTTCTTTAATTAATTCTCGTACTTACATATTTTCAGGCAATTCCAAAGGATTGGATGAGTCACGCAAACTTTTTCTTTTAACATTTTTATTTAATAATAAAAACGATGTACTTGCAATAAAAGCCATAATTAACTAATTTGCGCTGCGATTTATGGCCAAGAAAACTTTTGCTTAAAATTTTTTAATATGTGTGTGAAGATAAATACGTCAAGTTAAATACGTATTTTAAAAAATGTAGCATGCGATAAAATTTCCCCCCTACATACAGTACAAATTGTATGGTAAATTCAGTGTTTTTTTAACAAAAACGATTATAGCGACAAAACCCTTCGATCTCGGTGAATCAAATCTTTTGGGAAATCAAGGCCACATATAGAGCTATTAAACTGTAATCACAGTTTATTCTAATTGTATTTGAGAATTTTTTTATAAGACGCGGAAAATTGACTTAGTGCAATTTTCTCATATACATTGAGTTCTGTGAGGGATTTTGTTACTGTGGCCAAACCCTTCGATCTCGGCGATACAAATCTTTTGGGAAATCAAGGCCACATATAGAGCTATTAAACTGTAATCACAGTTTATTCAAATTGTATTTGAGAATTTTTTTATAAGACGCGGAAAATTGACTTAGTGCAATTTTCTCATATACAATGAGTTTTGTGAGGGATTTTGTTACTGTGGCCAAACCCTTCGATCTCGGCGAATCAAATCTTTTGGGAAATCAAGGGCACATATAGGGCTATTAAACTGTAATCACAGTTTATTCAAATTGTATTTGAGAATTTTTTTAAAGGACGCGGAAAATTGACTTAGTGCAATTTTCTCATATACAATGAGTTCTGTGAGGGATTTTGTTACTGTGGCCAAACCCTTCGATCTCGGCGAATCAAATCTTTTGGGAAATCAAGGCCACATATAGAGCTATTAAACTGTAATCACAGTTTATTCAAATTGTATTTGAGAATTTTTTTTTTAAACGCGGAAAATTGACTTAATGCAATTTTCTCATATACAATGAGTTCTGTGAGGGATTTTGTTACTGTGGCGAAACCCTTCGATCTCGGTGAATCAAATCTTTTGGGAAATCAAGGGCACATATAGAGCTATTAAACTGTGTTCACAGTTTATTCAAATTGAAAATGAAAATTTTTATAGACAAAAATTTAACAATATATTGCTACGGTGTGTAGAGTACTTTTGCTTGTGAAATTTTGTTACACAACCTCTTAAGTTGTTCGAACCAAATCTTGTATACAACATTTTTGTTTGAACAAAATTCTTGTGTGTTTTTAATAAAAAATTCTACGCATTAAACATCCACTCTCACACAAGTTTTAAAGTAAAAAAAACCAAAAACAATATACGTTACTAAATAAATAAATATATTTACTGTGGAACAAAATATAGATGATAAGATGAAATTGAATATCTTTTATTTTTATTGAGTTTACGTTAGAAAAGATGTCTAGTGTAGATAAATATTTTATTTTATGTGTGTGAAAATAAATTAATTATAAGATTAATTTGTATACTTCAGAATTTGAAGTTCAGATTTTCCAATCATTTGATATAGTTAATAAAAATATGTATGTAAAGAAAAAAATATAAGCTAAGCTAAGCTGTAAAAAAGAGATTTGTACATAACAGGATATACTAGGTTTGCCGTAAAAATTGCTTAGTACTTTAAAGTTAAGTATAAAACTATTTATATTTATATCTTAAAGCTAAGTTAATTATAATGAAAACGATACTTTAAGTGATATTTTTAGAATAGAGTGTTTTGTATTTTAAAATTAAAAATATGTTTTAAACTGATAACAGTAGATATTTATTTTTGGGAAAAAATTTAGGAATAACATGTTAATATAGTTGATTACTTAGGATTAAACATATAACGACATAAATAGCAGCTATAAGGCTTAGTGGACGTAAAGTCTAATATTTTGCTGAAATAATTTACGCACTCGTTGTCGACTCCTCTGTTGCACATACTACATCTTAGAACTGATTTTTCGCGACCACCTTCACAGTGCATGCATTCTATATTCGAATTACCATATTTTATTAGGTCTTCTTTTATAATATGCCGATATTTATTCGGATCCATTATTGTTTCCAATGAATTTTTTGATACTAATGCTTCCACAAATTCCATACATATAACACCACAGTTATAAAAATCTTTTTGTGTGTAGTGATTAACAATTTTTATTACCCATCCAGTTTCCTCATTTTCCTTTATACATTTTAAAAATATTTGAAATTTATGTTGGCACTCTTTCTTTGTGGCTTTCATTGGGTCAATGTAAATAAAGATTTTTTCCTGTATGTCTGCATACGCTAATGTGAAATGGTTGATTGTATGAATAGGTATTATTACCTTTTTACTTTGAGATTTTATAAAATTTGTTAAATCGGTTACTTTTTGCGAATTGAAAACTGCGTTTCCCACTTCACAGGGAAGGCAGTCATATTCAGAAACTCCATGTTTGAAAAATAGTATGTTGCAATAAAGTTCAATTATATTGTTGTAAATTTCCTTCCTAGGGTTTAATGTTTGAAATTCATGTAAATATAGGCAACGAGCAAAATGGGGAATTTCTTTTTTAAGTGCCTCATAAATGTGGGTATAATCATAGAGAATCCATTTTATTTTGAAATCATTTGGAAAAGCAATCTGGCTTAGGTGGAATTTTTGTGATTTTTCCATAGTTTTTAAATGTTTTTCACTTCCAAGTGCCAGCTTATTTATACTTTCTTTGACTTTTTTGGGAGTTCTTTTCCATTTGTCTTCTAATAAACATTCATTTTTTGTGCTTGTAATATCTGTTTTGCTTTGGTCAATGTAAGTATTTCCTATGTCTTTAAGTTTTGCTTGCACATATCTTTTTGAAGCTCTTACATAAGCAGTGGGCCTTATATGACGTTGCCCTTTAAGAGTAATATTCTTGTTTATGTTAAAATAACTTTCAATAGGGCTATTTGATATTCTCGTTTGTGTGGTTGTTTCAACCATAACACCCATTAAATTTGTCCAAAAGACAGCATATGGGATATATTTTTTTTAAATTAAATTCACGTGAGGTAGATTTGTCATACAATTTTTTGTTTCATCTGTTGTGGTCTTACCTTTATTGCGACTCTTAATTGAATTAAAAATTTCTAACCCTTTTTTGAAAAAAGGACTTTTTTGGTACTGCGAGGTAGTGCTTAAATTATTTCCTCGTTTAGGTAATATGGTTTCGAAATCTTCTTCCCATTGCCAGGACAAAAAGTCGAAATAATTTTTTGCAATTTCTAGTCTTTCGTCTTCGATTGGAGATGTCAAAATTACACAAATATTCTTCCACCATGTCCAAAAATCTCCGAAGGAGCAAATATTTATCCCCTTTGTCATTATTTTTTTTTAAAAAATCGGCTTGTTCTGAAGAATCGGCACATTCCTGAATATCATTAAGACATATTTTTAAGAAGTGAGAGCAACATATTTGCACAATAGTAAAGTTATTAGGCATTTTTTTACCAAATGCTAAAATTTCAAAACATTTTTCCAAATACAACAAAACAGAGTCCATAGAGTTAACAACTTTTATAGTGGCATTTATTATTGCCCAACTCCAATCCATGCAAAGGCGTTTACAAAGAGGCCATTTAATTTTATGCTCTACGCAAAAAACTTTAATATCAATTAAAAACTTCTTGATATCATCCTCGTAGTGCCGCGCTAAAAGTGCCTCAGCAACTGGAACCACTATACCTTTTTTATTGGTTGTATTAGGAACATGTAAAACGATGCTATACAAAAAAACTCTTTTAGAATCTTGGACAAATTTTTTAACTACTCCTCCAGTGGCATCTATAAACAAAGTATTTCTGCTTTTTTTTTATAATTTCTCCATTATTTTTTGATGGTAAATTTAATTGTTCTTCAGAAAATAAGTATAGCTCCTGAGGTACTGATACTCGCTGAATAAAGTTATTCCATTGTTTGTATCTCTGCATGAGTATAATATCCTGGACCGTATCTGTAGATCTATTATATTTTTGAATTACCTCGCTCTTCATTTTTCTTACCGCATCAGATGATGGGATGCATTGAGTATTACCAACATTCCATAATTTTTTAGATTGGTTTATTAGTAATCTATTTCTGTAATTTGATGGAAGTTGGTTTTGAATCTCATATTTGCGTAAAGTTCTATTATGGCCCTAACTTGTTGATTTTTTTTATACTAGGGTGAAAAATAACCTTTTTATTTGAAAAAGCTTCTACAGAGAAGGGTTTGTCTGTTAGGTTAACAATAAATTTATATTTTTTGTAACCTTCTTTTTCATATAAGCATTTTGCGTAAATACGTAAATATTTTATTTTTTTGGCAAAGGCATGGCTTGTTATATTAATAGGACATACGTTATTTAAGTCCTTGAAATTTTTCCTTACTAAATCTTCTAAATATTTTACAAATTCAGATCTACGTTGTATTTTTTGATCCATACTGAAATATTCCTCTAAAAATCTGGCTTGCTGATTTTTAAAAAACAAAAATCCTTCATTAAAGAAATACACCTTATCTCTTCTAATATCAGCTCGCATTTCCGCTTCTACTGCTTTTTCCGCTCTAGCTACTATCCGGTTTGGAGATCGTAATATTGGCATTTTTTTCCTTAACAAGCTGTATTCTAGTATTTCAATGTCGTTTTCTGTCGTGTCATTTATATCAGATATATTATTTTTTGTAGAAGTAAATGGTGCACAGACAACACTGGCCGAGTTTGAAGGAATTTCGCATGCGGATGCTAGGGATCTGTATAGGATGTTGTGTTCTCAATAGTTGTAATTATATCTGATAAGCTAACATTTTCAGTGACATTGCAACTCATATCAATATTTAACTGTTGCGATCCAGTGGAATGAAGAAGTTCTGAAAGTATCCTTTCAAAGCTGTCTTTCTTTGGGGTACCTGCAGATTAATATTTTTTAGTGCAATGCCTATGTTAGAAAAAAAATGTTTTCGGTTTCGATAAATATGGTAGAAAAATATTTACATATTCCCCGTTTAGACGAGCGAACATTTGGAAGGGAAACATTTAGCTTATTAGCTAATTGCGGGTGGGGAAGAGAGAATCGTTTTTGTGTTCGGTACTCGGCGATACGCTTTGTTGACTCTCATTTTTTATCATTTACTCATTTACTTTATTTCTTTTTTTCTGACGTTGTTTTGTGCAGTTTACAAAAATTTTATTATAAAATAAATTTTGTTCTCATTTTTTTTTAAATTTTTTTATCAAAAATTTTATTTAATTATTTTTATTTTTTAAATCAACGAAACACTACGAATTAACTCAATGCACAAAAGAGACAAATGTCAAAAAAGGTAAAAAATAACACTAATAATAGAATTTTGCCTACAACATGTTCACTGGTGTGAACGTGAACGAAAAAACAAACGAGAATTCCAGATGTTTTTCTTCCAAATGTTCGCTCGTTTAAACGGGGACATATGTAAATATATATTAACGATTCAAAAGTAAAGGGTTATCATTCTGCTCACAAAAGCTGTCATATGTCATTGATTGATACCAGCGCCTGCGCTGCCATCTGATAATTGATTCGCCTTGAATACATTTTTTGATTATTGGTATCATATATGCTAGGTGGTCGCAATGGCGAATTCATTGATTTTCGCCAAAACGTTAAGTGTCAAACACCGTATAAAAAAACTATACACATTTTATATATGTATATGGAGTTTGACATTTCAGGTTTTGGCAAAAATTATTGAATTCGCCATCGCGAACCTAGTATTGATTCGCCTTGAATGGTAAAGAAAAGAGAAAAATCATAATGAACAATTTATCGAAACGAAATCTTTATAAAATTTAGTAATATTGTTGCATTACCTTCTTGGGAACAATCACTGCTTGGAAGGAGTTTTTTTACTTCATTTTCTAATCGAAAATAGCTATTAGCCTTGCACCACATTTGCAAACAGGTCAATTTCCGTGCACAAATTTAAATTAGTATCACGCTAGCAAATCAAAATGAATTTCATGTATATATGTATGTAGTAAATACTTATAAAATATGTGGTGTGTAGCCACTCTTAACACAATACAGTTGAACAGCGGTTATTCTTACAGCCTCCCTTGATCATTTATTCCTGGGAGTGCTGCTCACTTAGTTTTGTACTGCTAATCCTATCTTTCACTTTTTTTCATTCAGTTGTGCATGTGTTTAAGTCAAGTCGTTTAATAACATTATACTTGGGTTTCCATAAAACTACTACAATGTTTCAATGGGAAGCCCAGTTCATGCAACCGAAATAATTGTGGTCCAACTGTATATATGTACACACAAACTTGCAACAATATTAATCGCTTTTCTAGCCGATATTTATTACGACTATTAGGAGCTATAAGTTCCATATTGGCATTTTTCAAAATTGAATTTGAAAACTTGAAAAAGGCATCTAAGGGGCACTCAGTACCATCAAAATAATTATTATTTGCATAGAAAAGTCTTGCTAAAAAACCAAAAATTTCTCTTTTCAACATTTTCTTTAAGAAATTGTAATTTCTACTCCAATTAAAAAAATTAAACCATTTTTTAAACGACA
The DNA here is from genome assembly GCA_937654795.1 of Cistogaster globosa. Lineage (NCBI taxonomy): Eukaryota > Metazoa > Arthropoda > Insecta > Diptera > Tachinidae > Cistogaster > Cistogaster globosa. The sequence continues at coordinate 35,893,175 of OW569404.1, read as the reverse complement.
ATTGCTTGCACTTTAAAAAACTTCTAGCAGAATCAAATACTTTCCTATTATAACCATTTTAAAACTTCAAGTTGTAACCGTTCTACTTTCGAACATGTTTGAAGGTTTTTTTCCTTAAAAATGATTTTCTATAGAATGATCATATTTCAAATACACCAAATTGTGTAAATATGTTGCTCTCCCAAAAACACATATCAATCAGGGGTACCAGATGATTTTGATAAGAAATCCGCATATTTGCACAAAAAATCGGCATTATCGCCAATTATAAAAGAAAGTTCTTCTCACTGTGTTTTATAAATACCAAGCGCGTAATTGAGTCAAAAATCCTTTAAAAACTTCTTAAACTGCAGAAATTTAATATGAATTACAGAGTGACAGCATTTTCAAATTGAAAATTATCAATAAAATTTATATATAGACATGCGTCTTAAAGCGTCTTTACCATTTAAAAGGCAGATAGAAAGAGAAATTCTTAAAAAAATATCCACAAATTTTGCTTAGTATTTTAAATTTCGCCAAGTATCTCGCCTCTAGCCATTTTAAAATTTTTATCGCACGAGAATTTTGTTCACCCAAAAATTTAAAATCATTAAAAATAAAAGATATTTAATTTCATCTTATCATCTATATTTTGTTCCACAGTAAATATATTTATTTATTTAGTAACGTATATTGTTTTTGAATTTTTTTTACTTTAAAACTTGTGTGAGAGTGGATGTTTGATGAGTAGAATGTTTTATTTAAAACACACACGAACTTTGTTCAAACAAAAATGTTGTATACAAGATTTGGTTCGAACAACTTAGAGGTTGTGTAACAAAATTTCACAAGCAAATGTACTCTACACACCGTAGCAATATATTGTTAAATTTTTGTCTATAAAAATTTTCATTTTCAATTTGAATAAACTGTGAATACAGTTTAATAGCTCTATATGTGCCCTTGATTTCCCAAAAGATTTGATTCGCCGAGATCGAAGGGTTTTGTCGCTATAATCGTTTTTGTTAAAAAAAAACACTGAATTTACCATACAATTTGTACTGTATGTAGGGGGGAAAATTTTTATCGCATGCTACATTTTTTAAAAAACGTATTTAACTTGCATATTTATCTTCACACACATTTTTTTAATAGGTTTTGTAAACAATAACAGGGTTGAGTTTTTGTGGAATGAAACAAATGTGGAATATGAAATCGATTCGGTTTTCATCACATGTATAAATATTTTATTCGTTTTCAACATTCGGTTTCATTTCAAAACGATTCGAATTTCATCACATACCTGATTATTATTTAGTAAGAACTGAAACAGTTCAATACTTTTGTCTTGAACGCCCTGTATATTCCAAGTGATTATATTTACTGTTGTCATACCTTTCGGTGAAGACCGTCGTCACTGGCTGTTTATTTGATACGATTGGCGAGCGCTTTCGATGTAAAGACATCATTCTCAAGCCGCGTTTTGATTAGTACTGGTTAGATAGTGTAAGGTGTTTGTTGCATAGATAGTGGTGGGTTCAGGTAGTTTTGTCGGTTAGGATGGTGTCTATTTAAAAATGGTATTATGGAGGTAGATTGCCTGATATCTCTCATGTTTATTGAAGGTATATAATTTTAATATTTCAGTCTTTTATTATTGGGTACGTAAGTGTGACCATCTGTGGGTGTTTTGGGTTTGATTATATTTAGTTCATCTTTAGTCATTATGAGAGGAATTTTGTGGCGAGATTTGTTATTACCTCGAATTGATCTAACTTATTTCTACAGTTCCTAAGATTAGTGATTTATTCAATTTTAATTGCCTGTAGTTTTTGGATAGAAAACAGTTGTCCAGAATTTTTGGGGAAATTTATGGTCTGGTTCGTATTGTTGCTGCTTGTGTTGATTTGAATGTTTCTCGATGCTTGCCATATGCCTGATGTATGTGGAACATTTTGGTGTAGAGAATTAGGAAAGTTCTGGTTGTTCATAACGTAAGACTTCGGTCGTTTGTTTACTGGCTTATTACACTGCTTGATCAGAAAATATTATGCTTTGCTAGGACAATTATTATCAGGTAAGTGATGAGACCGGTTGCAGTTTGCGCATTTTAAAACTTCTTCTTTGCAATTGGGTGTGGAATGATTTCCAGCGCATTTGGTACAAAAAATTTTTGCCCTGCAGTGGCTGGAGCCATGTTAATACATTTGATAGTTGCGACATTGTGTAATTCCGGATTTGTAAGTCTTTTCGAAATCCCATTTGAAAATAGACTACGAAAATAATGAAAAGGCCATACTGGGTTCTCTTGTTGACAATTTTTACGTCTAGGCATTTTATCTTTTGGCGATCAATTTGTTTTTAAGTGCGGCTGGATCTTGGGTTTCCAAACCAAACAATAGGGCTTTAAAAGGCTTTTCTTCTTAAGAGGCATACGTGAAAAATTCGTATTTTCCCCTGAGAGGGTTGATATTTAAATCAAAATCTTATTTTTTATTACAAAATACTTTATGTCCAATAGAAATTTTTCGAGTGGCATAATCATTTATTTTCGAAATTTTACAAATTTCATGAATTCCTTCCAACTTACATTTTAAAATAATTATTGGTGGAATATGTTGTTTACCATTATTTGGTATTTCAGCATCTTCGATGTCAGTATCATAGTCAATTGTTTGTAACGGTGAAAAATATTTATTGCTGTCTCCATTTGGTGCAAAACTTTTGCTTTTTCGTTTTTTATTCATTGAAGTAAGATGTGCATGCCCATCGTCAATTTCATATATTCGCTTTATTTTATTTTACTACATATATTTTGTTAAATTAATTTTTATGTAAATATGTATATTTTCACACAATGTTTATTATTTTTAAACGATCAAAAAGTAACTAGAAATAGAGCGCATACACGTCTGTCGTAGGCGAGAACGAATCGTTGACTGATATGCTCTTTCACTAACATAAAAATGCTTAGTTTTTTGTATACGCTCATCTGAGTATTATAACTTATTTAAAATCGTACGATTCATTACAATTACAAACCAAAGTTAAGTCGGTTGCTTTAGATTTGACAACCAGTGCATTTCACAATTACAAGAGAGTTGTAAACCGCTAGTTTAAAATGCGACTTGACTAAACCACGGCTGAACACATACTGTTGTTTGATGAGACCTCCTTCTTTGTTGCCGACGTTTTTGCTTCGTGCTCTCATCCTACATTAGTGGTTATTGTTGGCCAAAAATATCACTGAACTCAGTGTAAGGTTCAATTATTTTTTTCTTATGATTCTTTGAAAAGTTTTTCGAAAGTCGTTTTAGAACTTTTTATTTTCGTGAATTTAATTTTGATGAATTAACAGTCATTAGTTAACTAATGACAATAGTTTAGCTAATGATATTTTATTCACAGCTCTTTGTTTACAATTAGTTAAACCCTTAAATTCCTATGGTTAACAATTAGTTAGACAACAGCTGATGCCTTGAAAATTTTAGATATGGCTATTGAAATTAAAAATATAGATTCCGATATTGAATGTGACATTGATATTGACAATATCTGTAGTATTATTACTGAACGTCGACAACGTAACTTAAGAAATCGTCAAAATTTTTTTCAAATCTTTGACGCTAAAGATTTTAGGAATAGATTTCGTCTGAGCAAGGAAGCGACTTGGCAAGTGCTGGAATGCATACGCCCAAAAATTCAGAGCAAAACGACTTTGCAAAGCGTTGTACATAGTATATAAATTATTTTTGTTTAAAGAATTTTTCTATAAAAAAATATTTTTCTGTTATGTGTTTTTACACACACAACACGTCTTTATTTGTCAAAAGCAAAATTACAAGTAATTAATTCTAAAATACATTTTACTTAAGTTACCCTAGCATTCAGCCGATCACGCCACCTCTTCATGTTGACTCGTGTATTCACCAGACGCATACTCAGCAATATCGGTGGGAACAGCATAGTCAGCAATATTAATGGGAACAAAGCTACGTTGCTGTTGGAATGTGTTGTAATTGGAGGTGCAACGTAAGCTTTGCTAATGTATGACTTATTTTATATTTTTTTGGAGTTTAAATGTTTTCTGTGTTAACTCCTCCCCCTCTAAGATCATACGTCCTCCTATGATAATTTTTTAGAAAAAGGGTAAATCGTGAATTTTGCTCCTTCCTAAACCTCCTGTTGGCAATGATGGAGATTTCTTCCGGTTTAGGCAAACACTAATGTCTTCTATTGTTTTTGTTTCTTCTTTTGGCGTTTGTATTTTCTTATCTGTTTCGGGAACTTGTTCTTGTTCTTTGGTTGTCTTATTGCGATTACGCCTTATGATCGAGACGATAATGATTAGTAGTAACAGAGCTAATATTAGCACAATATTAATGGACAAATTAACTTTGTTTTCAGTTTTTAGTTGTTGTATAATGTGAGAATTGTTGACATTTAAAGCTTCCATTCTTTCCAAAGTTATGACCTCTTCTTGAAAATTCACAGTTACTGGCTGGAACAATGCAGGTAGTGGCTTTGTAAAGGTAACCTGGGTTGTTAAATATGTTTGGTTATCTATCCGTACTGTAGAATTTAGATGGTGAATCAGAAAGGTGCCGTTCAAAACGATTGTTGAGTTATCGATTGATATATTTCCTGCGAATTGGTTCAGTAGTATCATACTTTCGTCAATTTTCTCTATAGGCGGCACGTGTTCGTCGTTGGTTGTTATGCATCGTGATGGCTTACTCTTCAGCAAATTAGGGATACATTCAGATTCATTTAGATCTATGGTATTTTCTTTTTCACAAATACTTAAACTATTGTAATTTTTACATTCATTTTTAATTCCATATACTTTACCATAACATTTAAAGATATTTTTAAAATTGGTCTTAATTACTACTTTCTTACTTTTTACAGGTCTAATTAAAAGGTTTATTTGTGGTTGGAATATTTACAATATAAATTATTTCCCTATCATTTGAAGCTACTTTAATTTTAAAAAAATTTAATAATTCGTGTATGTTACCAAATGGTATATTATCATTATCAAAGATATTTCTTAAAATTTCTATTTCAGAATTAGAAAAAATAAATGAATTTACTGTATTTGATTTGGCCCAATGAATTGCGTATTCGATATTTGATAGTTCTTCTTTAACAATCTCTAGTTTATATTTAAAATCTATTAAAGGCTTTTCTTGAAGTTTATTTTCTAACAATTTTGAAATGTTGTTAGTCATGATTGATAATTTGTTCACTTTATCAAGTGCCATTTGATTTATTATAACTTGGTTATTATTATTTTGCAAAACATTATTAATTTTGTTCTCTATAACTTCAAAATCAGAATGATCGGGATTTCCGGTCAACCACTTCCAAGCACTTCCAATAAAATCAAGTGATCTCTTTGTCCTTGCCTTGGATCTAAGTCTGTTTAGACTGGATTTCATCTGGGATATGGTATACGATAGGTAAGGCAGAATCGAATTATCAGTGTTGTTGTACATGCGAACTCCATCCTCAAGTTTCTGCACCAATTCCTCATATTGTCCCAAGTCAATCGTGTGAATCAATCTAAAAACACCTGTTTGAATCTTCGCTGGGACGGTGTTTACAACGATTAATTTCAAATTGGAATAATCCATTATCTGGAATTCACCCATAATAGACCCGAAGGTTAGCAGTATCCTGTAAAAAAAAAATTATCAGTACTTAAGTTCAATTCGTCCTAAAAGATACAGTAGTCTGAAGATAAAAAGAAGTTTCTAATTTCTAATGTGACTCTTATGGATCACACGGCCACTATTCGTAACAATTGTTGTATCCCTGTTTTCTTTTACTATCTCACTTTTAAATCGACTACTCAATTTCGTGCCCAATCTTTTGTTGTTTCTCACATATATTAGTTGGCCAGGCATATAGTTCTTAACAGGCGTTTTTTTTTATTATGGTAAGCAATATCCTGTTCCTGTTTCCGTTTTAGCCTTTCGATGTTTGACAGCCTTGTTTTTTCGTAGTCCTGTGGGGAAAATTCGATTGTACGTCCAAAATATAAATCTACAGGCCTTCTTTTAGTGGTAGAATGAATTGAATGATTATACTCATTTACTGATCTTTCCAGCAATTCTTCGAAATTCCTAGACGTTCCATCCTCTTTTAGACATCTCATTAATTCCGCCAATGTGGAGTGAAATCGTTCTATCTGCCCGTTTGATTCACTCCTATAGGAAGGTGTAGTAAAAACATTAATTTTTAAGTCGTCCTTCATCATAAACATGATCGATGCAGAATTTAATGAGGGTTCATTGTCCATAACCACGTTCTTTGGTACTCCATAAAAAAACAAGAGTTCCCTTAGAGGCTTCCTAATATTTTCAGTAGATCTGCCCTGTAGTTGTTTGACTTGCACATATTTGGAAAATTTATCAATTGACGTTAAAATTAGTTTCTTGTCCGTAGAAAATATGTCGATATGAACAGTATGGCCTGGATACATTGGAATTGGGGTCTCTTTAAGTACTGGATCATTTGGATGTCGTTCGTACTTGTTTTTCTTACATGTGGAGCATAATTTTATGATTCTCCTAATTTTTCCACTCATTCCTGGAAAGTAATATTTTTCTAAAATCTGTACTTTGTTTTCCCTATCGTTACGATGAGCTCTATTGTGTTCTTCGATTATTCAGGGTTGTTATGGAAACCAAGACAGAATTGTCATTTATCAGAATTGAAAATCGATTCTGATTGCAATTGGTGTTATGAAATCGTCTTGGTTTTGTCTTGATTCGATAATAAACAAAACCCATGTTCGAATCAGCTGTTTTGCTTTGTTTACATTTTTTACCGGCATTTTAAGCTCAAATTGAACATTTTATTAAAAAGTGAGACATTTTAACAATAAAATAAACATAAATTGTGGGAAAAAGAATTTAAAAATAAAATGGTTGAGGCTGTCGTATCATATTTATTATTGGAGGAAGAAAATTTAGAGAGGGTAAAACGAAAAATATTGAGGGATCATAGCAACCCGTTGGAACTCCCAGAGTCAGTGTAAGTATGAGTTTTTGCCAAGAAAGTTGTATATTTATACTTTGCTTTGATGACAATTACAGATTTATTTCACAATACCGATTGAACAAGGCGGCTTTTCAAATGCTGTTAGATGTTGTTAAGGTAAACTTGCCTTCGTCTAATATTTCTTATACGATTCAACTGGCTGCAACGTTAAGATTTTTAGCAGAAGGATCTTACCAAAGGTCAGTTGGAAATGATCGCAGTATAAGCCTTGCAAGATGTACTGTGTCAGTTGTACTAACGCGTGTTCTCAAAGTTCTACAAAAACACGTATGCCCGCAGTGGGTAAAACTTAAAATGGACGACGAGGAAAAACGTAGACACAGAAACTACTTTTTTAATAAATATAAGATCCCTTCCATCGTGGGTTGCATCGATGGAACACACATAAAAATAGTAAAACCTTCGGAAGACGAACACTTGTTTTTTAACAGGAAAGGATATTTTAGCCTGAATGCCATGATTGTGAGTAAAAATTTGAGCAATAGTAATACATACATATGTACATATTTTTGTTATACATTTCTTTTTTTATTTGTTATTTGCAAGATATGTGACAGTGATATGATGATACGAGCAGTAGACGCACGGTACCCTGGCTCAAGTCACGATTCGTACATTTGGAGCGTTAGCAGGGCTCGTCAGTATTTCATAAGTGAATTTGAAAATGGTGACCGCACAACGAGATTGTTAGGAGATTGTGGGTATGGAATTGAACCCTTTTTGTTAACTCCCTATAGAGATCCTGCATGCAATACAAGAGAACATAGATTTAATCTAGCACATGCTGCAGCTCGCAATATTGTGGAGCGAACTATAGGGGTATTAAAAAGCAGATTTCGATGCTTAATGGGCACACTGCATTACAATCCCCTAAAAGTTGTCCAAATAGTAAATGTTTGCACTGCATTGCACAACATATGCAGAAGTTATAATATTTTACATGAACCTGACGAAATTTCCATTGAACCAGATGAGGTAGAAGATAGTACTGCATTATCACTTTCAACTGCGAGCCTGCGTACCGAAGGCCAGAGAATAAGGGACGAAATAACTAACACTTTATAAAAAGTTTTAATTTTTAATTTATTTAACTAATAATTAATATCAATATGAAAATTTATTATTTGGAATCTTTTTTATTATATGAAATATTTATATTTGAAAGAATCAAGCACAATTAAAGTAAATTTATTATTATAATTAATATAAGTATTTATTCAAAAAATATTTAATATGACAGTCTTTTTTTTTTTGTCGATATGACTTCAGGTAAACAGTCTTTTTTAATCACAATACAATTATTTTAAACTTACATATGTATATTACTAATTTTTGTTTTTAGATTCTAGTTCAAATTTCATTATGTCCAGTTCTAATTGTTTCTTTTTAATTTCATTTTTTTCTTGCATTATATTAAGCATACGGGAAGTAGCACTTGCAAATTCATTTTTAAAATCTTGTAACGTATTTGTCATTGATTGTTTGCAGTCATTAGCTTTTTCAATGGCACGATAAATTCGTCTTAAGGAACTAGCATTTTCTTTTTGCAGTGTAACAAGCTGATCGAGTTTTTCATTCACTTCAGCTTTCTTCTCCACATCTTCGTCCAAAAACCTTTTCAAGCGGTCTGCTGTGCTGTCTGCCCTTATTCTCTTTGGTGTGTTAAAATTTTTTGGAGATTCTGGCTTCCTTTTAGATGAAGTTGTGGTGGTATCGCTGAAGCCAGGACATGAATCATCAACGACACCTAGATCCACTCCTGAAATACCATCTACGGTTGTTTTAATTCCACATAACCGAACAATGGTTTCTTCCGTTTGAGACAGATGAAACTGAGAAAATGGTCCACCGCCAGTTGCTTGCGCTTCGTTTTTATTGTGTGAGAGCTTTTTTTTGATTTCGCTCTTCCATTCTGTCCATATCTGTATACATATACAAAATTTTATATTCCACAGCTATGGATAAAATCAATAAAAGTACCTTTTTCCACGCATTTACGTCTTTATTCGGAGGACCAGCTGCATTTAAAGACTCTGCCAATTCCTGCCAAAGAGAATCCACCACGACTTTGTCACGTTTTGTAAATCCTTTTGCGATATCTGGATTTTTTTCCATAAATTCCATAAAAAGTCTATTTTGTGTTTGGTTTCTATGTTTCCCCCTATTTGGTGTAAAGTTTTATTTATTTTATGTACTTATTTTGTTTTCATACCTACATATGTATGTATGTATATTAATGTATTCGATTTTACTTACATTGTGCACAAATCTGTAACAGCTTAAAACAAAATAAACATAAAATAAAACAATTTTTTATATTCACGTATTTATTTAATTTTTTTAGATAGACATGCAAATACCAGTACATATGTTAAATTTAAATTACATTGTGCGCCAATTTTTAACAGCTTAAAGCAAGAAATAAACACAAAAGAAAAATGTAATTCTGGCGGCAGCCAGCTGATCGGATTATTTCTGACAACAAAAACGATAACATTGGATTCTGTAACACCTAATTCTGACACAATTCTGATTCGAACATAAAATCGATTTCTGTAACACCAAATGCATTTTATTGTCGATTTCAATTCTGATTCTGACAGCAATCAGATTCCATAACAACCCTGGTTATGTTCTCTTGATCATTTTCAGATGTTATATCTTCGACCAGGAGCTGGGTAAATCTGCACTTGTAACTTGCAAAATGATTCGGGTATATTTTCTGGATCTTTCCCATTATAGGTTCGGGTATTTTGATGCCATTTATTACAGATGGATTAAGGTATTTCTTAAGAATATTTATTAGTTTCGGTTCGTCGTAGTCGATTTCCGTTATTAGGTGGCGGTGAATTCCCGGAAAGATTATCCTAAACTGATATGAAGGCGAATTATCAATACCGATTACCAATTGATTCTTAAATACATTAACAGGAGTTTCGACACTAGGTATTAAATGTTCGAATGAACTTTCCGCACTATGCTGAGTCATAGTAGAAGAACTTGATTGTTCCTCTAGAACGTTTAATCCATTATTATTCCTTGATAAGGCATCAGCTACCACATTTGTCTTACCAGGTTTATATTTTAGCTCATAGTTGTATTCCTCCAAAATGCATTTCCATCTTTTCATCATAGAGTTATTATTATTGTTGCTAAGAGCGTAGGTAAGTGGCTGATGATCAGTATAAATAATTACCTTCCTTGACCCATAAAGATAATTTCTTAAAGAAACCAGCGACCATATGATTGCAAGCATCTCCTTTTCGTTGGTCGCATAGCTTTCTTCGGTTTTACTGAGTGTCCTAGAAATAAATGTAATCGGTTTGTCATCTTGGCTAAGTACAGCTCCAATGGCGACGTTTGAAGCATCGGTTGTTAATTGGAACTCTTTTTCAAAATTAGAGTAAAAATTAAAATTAGGGAAAGTATTACATCCCTTGATATTAACGCATTTTTTAAGGCGTCGAAAGCTCCTTTTGCCTCGTCATCCAAGTCGATCTTAATTTGGCTAGATGCTGATTTCGATATACGTCCTTCCTCCCCTCTTAATAAGATTGTCAAGGGTTTGGCTATATCGGCATAACCTTTGATAAAGCGTCTGTAATAGCCAGACAGACCCAGAAACGAACGCAGTTCCTTCAATGTTCTAGGGTAATCGAATTTCAATATTGATTCGACCTTTTTGGGATTCGTTTTTATACCATCCTTTGATACAATGAATCCCAGAAATTCCACTTCCCTTTTAAAGAATTCACACTTATCCAATTGAATTTTCATATGGGCCCGTTCCAGTGTACTAAAAATCTTGTCCACGTGTTCCAGGTGGGACTGTTCATCCCTACTGAAAATAATAATATCGTCCACGTAAACAAAGCATATCTTACCAATAAACTGTCGCAATATATCATCAAGTGCCCTTTGGAAAATCGAAGGGGCATTTTTCAACCCAAACGGTAATCTGGTAAATTCGTATTTACCATTATTAACAGAAAAAGCCGTTTTCTCCCTGTCCTTTTCCCTGAGGGGAATTTGGTGAAAACCACTTTTCAAATTCAAAACAGTAAAATATTGATTTTCACCCAGGTTGGAAAGTACATCATTAATATCCGGTATGGGGTATTTATCCGCTATCGTCACCGCATTCAGCCTTCTAAAATCCACTACCAACCTAAATTTTTTTCTTCCCGAGGCGTCCTCTTTCTTCGGTACTACCCATATAGGTGAGTTATATGGAGACCGCGAGGGTCTAATTATACCGTCGCGCACTAATTTGCCAATTTCCTCTTCCACAACGTCTTTTAGTGCCATGGGATATGGGTAATTTTTCGCGTATATTGGTAATTCATTTTCCGTTCTTATATCTGCAACTACCACAGTGGAATATGTGAGTTTCTCGTCTGGTTCGGCAAAAAGGTCAATATGATTTCTAATAATGTTCTCAAGGGATAATTTCTGATTTTCATTCAAATGTTGTGTTCGTAGTTCCATATTGTTCACACTTTGTGATATACGTTGTTTTATATTTATCCTTTGTCCACCCTTTATAGTAAAATAATTCTCAGCTGTATGGATAACTGCCGAGAGTTCCTTCATACTGTCATTTCCCAATATTGCATCGAATGAGTCAAAATTAGGTAGTAGGAAAAATTTAAAGGGTGTTTTCTGGATTCCAAATAAGTTCAGGAAAGTGTGTTGTGAAATTTCAATTCCGCAGTTTGCCGATTTGGTAAAGAAAATCTTGTCGTTATTCCTTGGGTTAGGTACTATATCTGGTCTTATGTAGTTCTTATTGCTTCCTGTATCTATTAAAAACGTAAGTATCTCTCCGTTCCTCGTTTTTGCCTCGAAGTATGGTAACGAGGAATAGTTTGATCTAAAAAATTCACTACTGGTTGGACTTCATCTAGTTGTTCCTCCTGTTGTCTTGCTGCGGTTTCTGATTCATCGGGAATTTGTTGTAAATATTCTTGAACGTAGTCTGCTTCATTATTCGCTGGTTGTATATCGACTTCATTTCCTTCAGGTGGATAACTTGTTCATTCATACCACTCATCCTCTGGTACATAGTCGGTGTTTATATGAAAATTCCTTTGCATCTTGTTGACGGGTCCTTGAAAAGAGGCACCCGCTGATCGTTTTGGGTTTTGGTTTATTGCTGGTTGGTTCATATAATTAACTTGTCTCGTTTGGATCGATCGATCCACGTCCATAGGTTCCACGATGGATGGTTTGGAATAGTTTGAAGTTTGAACGTTCCGATTCAAGAATCTATTTTGCATTCCCGGATTGGGTTGTGGTCCCAAATTTGGTTGTGTGTTCGAAATTGCATTTGAATAACGATAGTTTGGATCATAGCCTCGGTTAAAATTATGCGTAGGATTATAACGAGGCGGAATTGGTGGTCTTAGTAGCATTGATCTACCGACGTTAGCAAGTTCGGGATAAAATCTTCGTCCGTTTACCAGAGGTCGATTTGTAATACTTTTGTGCATGCTCATCCTGTACATTTGTCCGTGTGCATGATTCATACGGAACGTCATATTATCCAACTTGAGACAAATGTGTAATGCCTATGGTAGTGAAGTTGCTTCACGAACGCTAAGTAATCTTGGCAGATCCCCATTGAGTCCTCTTATAAAGGTATCCAATGCCTTTTCCCGGTAGGTATTCGTCATTGTGTGGAGGCTGCTCTCTGCCAACTCTAAACAAGAAACATTATCGAGAATTAGCGACAAGTGTTGGTACACGGTCTGGTAGAACTCCGTTATCGTTCTATTCCCCTGACACAGACTATTCATCTGATATTCCAACGTCGCTATGTCCCGTTTGTCGGAGTAGTGCATCGTAAGACACTTCTTTATCCTGGGCCAATCCAGAGGAGTCCTGTATGACTCCAAAGCTGCATCTGCTTCCCCAATAACCTTTGTGCGAATGGTATGCAAAATCGCGTAGTATCGCCTAGTTCCCTTCACGGATTCGTAGAGTCCTAAAACTCTATCAACAGACTTTCTTTACGAGTTAAATTCCCCTTGTTTGCCGGAGAACTCTCTTAGAGATCTCACAATATCAGGAACCTTGTCCAGTTCCTCTAATCTGGTCGTAGTCGAAATTATAGGTTGATCTGCTCCTTCTTCCAATAAAAGGTCGGGGGGTGGCCTAAGGGCCTCGCTTATCATCGATGCTATTTGTTCCCTCTGAGTCGGGGTTAATCCCCCTGTAGAAGCTGTCATCGTGAGAGTTCTGCTCAACCTTTCGGTCAATTCATCAACTTTTTCGTTTGGCATGATAAATGGTAAGGATAGAATCTACCCTTAAGGACCGATTCGAGTCGCCAGATTTTGAATACCAGAGAAAAAAAAGTTTAACAATAACCAAGCTTCAATATGAAAATCAAGAAAAACCGACGCAAATAGTAGTAATTTAAGAAAATTTCTTATGAAATTATCAAATATCGAGTTTTGTGTCTGAATTTTTAATAAAAAAGTAATGTTGTAATCTAGAGTACAAAATTTTAATACGAAAATTTTTGGAAATAGTTATGCAAAATTTTTGCTAGAAGAAGATACGTTAATTTAATAATTTAAGATTTTGAACTTATCATAAATAGATATGAAAAATAGAAAAAATAAAATAATCTTACTCTAAAATCAGGAACATACTGCTTGCTGGAGATAATTGGTGTTGGTAATAATTGATGCTGTTTTTTACAAAATTTCTTCAGTTGTTGATTGCAAAATTTCTTCAGATGTTGATTGTAAAATTTCTTTGATTCTTGTCACTGTTCTTTTATTGTATTGTTCACAATTTTATAATTTCCTTTTCTTTCAACCTTTTGTTCTGATAAGTTTCGTTTTTTCAAAATTTTTACCTGGTTTTCTTTCTTTGAAAACTTTTGTTAATTATTTCTCTTTTATTACCACAATCCTTTTCTTTTTAATTTTTTCTTATTTCGTCTTTAATAAAATTTTGATCTTTATTTCTTTTCTAAACAAAAATTTACTGTTTTTATTTATCACTGTTTAATAAATTTTCACTGTCCTTATTGCTTATTTATTTTTTACTTATTTTTAATATCCTTTTAATTTACACTTATTATTTTTATTTATTCTTTTTTTAATTCTTTTCTTTCTTAATATTCTTAATTTAATATTAATTATAGTTTTCCGCGTTACCGGGCTTAGCAGGCTTTGACATAACGTCAATCCTTTTTTTCCTCTTAAGGACTACTAAGGGGCCTACCAAGGCTTGACCGTAATTTTACTTTTTCGACAAACCTCCTTAACGTTCGGAAGGAGGTCCCTGCTCGGGCGCCAATTATTTTTGTTTAAAGAATTTTTCTATAAAAAAAATATTTTTCTGTTATGTGTTTTTACACACACAACACGTCTTTATTTGTCAAAAGCAAAATTACAAGTAATTAATTCTAAAATACATTTTACTTAAGTTACCCTAGCATTCAGCCGATCACGCTACCTCTTCATGTTGACTCGTGTATTCACCAGACGCATACTCAGCAATATCGGTGGGAACAGCATAGTCAGCAATATTAATGGAAACAAAGCTACGTTGCTGTTGGAATGTGTTGTAATTGGAGGTGCAACGTAAGCTTTGTTAATGTGTGAATTTTTTTATGTTTTTTTGGAGTTTAAATGTTTTCTGTGTTAACTTATATACGTATACAAACTAATCGATAAATAATTTGCTTCAATGCAATTAATATGTTATCAACAATTTGCTTTAAAATAAAAAAGATAATTTTAATATTTAGTACTTCAAATGACTGACACGATATTATTGAATAAAGAACTTACGCCACTTCAAAGACAATTGGCTCAAATAAACAAACAAAATAAAACTATTCATATTTAAACACTAGATTGGCAAACATAAACAAAACAAGAAATTAATACATTAACAAAAGATAAAAGAATTCATATAAAAATGTTATTGCAATTTCATGAAATTTTGTATAAATATCACATTAAAAATTATACTGATCAAAAATTAAAAAAAATTCTAAATAATTATTTATATTTAAAAACTAAATATGTAGCTTTTTCACTTCTTTTTCACATTTTAGCTGCATCAGCTTGATTCTAAAGTCATATTCTTTCGTCTCTAACAGCTTTTTCTACTCCCAATAAGCCACACGCATTTTATATTCTTCTTCCATTATCTCTATCTCCTTAGCATTTACGTCACACCACTTTGCCTTTATGTCAGCTAGCTTTGACCAAGATGTCGGCTTTTTTGGTTTATAACTACTTAATTTTTCATTTATTAGCTTTCTCAATTTTTCTGGATGATAGTTTTGCCAGCTGCATGACGGGCCTTCCACATTTTTAGCATCATCACCTGCAAACAAACGTCTATGCTCTGAGCTTGTAGGCAGCTTAAGGGAGGATTTTTTAGTATATTGCCTAAAAATAATGAACACTTGTGTTTAATGAAGTTTTATTCAAACCAGGTTAAAATTACTTTTTGCATTGGTATAGTCAGAATCATACACCGACTCAAAGCCATCGACCTGAGCGTCATGCAAAATTGCTTTAAGCTTTAGGTCACTATTAGACATACCCCCTTTCATTGGCGGTCCTCCACCAGTAGCGTAAGTACTACTTTTTTCTTCGGCTGCTCTTTTTTTTCATATTTTTCTTCAAATTATAATATTTTTTTCTTAGAACTTTTGCACTTCTTTGCGATACACTTTATTTATTATAAATTGCACACATACGTTGCCATGCATCTTCTTTTTGTTTAGCAGTAACACAGATAGTTTTTTTATTTTCCATAATATTTTGATTTTCCTCAACCAATTTAAGCAGCAATTCAACATCTTGTTCGCTTAAGTTCGCGGAGCGTGCGCTTAACTTATCAATTTTTGAAAATCAATGTAACAAACTTAAACAAAAAACAGATGTTAAAGGGGGGATACCAATATTGAATATTTACAATTCGATAGAATTGCCATTCTTTAACCATACTAAAATATTTAGTTAAACAATATACTGTGAATATAAAGTATTAGTTAACAATAGTAACCAGTTTAGTTTACTAATAATTAACTAAAAACTATAAATTTGGGACTAAGATTTTCATAGGCAAGATGTAAGTTGCTAACCAAGATATCAAAAGAGTTTGTGTTTACAATATGTACCAATGTATGTTCTGAGCTCACTATTGTATTTTGCTTTGTTTAGTATTTATTTGTAGCACTGTGAATAGGGACCCCAACATTTTTGTAATTCATGGTCCTTAGAACCACACAATCTTGATTTTTCCAAAAGTCTTACATTCAGTTAAAGAATTTTATAAAATCAATGCCCCAAATACTATCATTGGGTATAGGGAAATCTCCAGCCATGATTTAATACATATATGGGATTGTAATGTCTTCTATTTGAAAGATAACGCGATCTAATCCCTGGACCTAACAGTACCTTGGTCAATTCCATTAATGTGTAAAAAGTTGTTATTATTTTTTTAATGTTATCCAAAAATTCATTAATTTATAAAATTAAGACCTTTTCACCTGTTTGCACTCAAATTAACAAGGATTTTTTTGTATTGGGAACTTTTATTTTGATGAATATAAAATGGAAAAGATTGAAAATATCTTTTTGTAGTTGGTTTTCCAGGAACTGCAGCAAGTTTATCGGCTCTTGTTCTTCAATAGCCACTAAACTGATGCTTTTTCGGCGGTTATAGTTTTTTTGAAAGATATTTTGACGCCAAATACCTCTTATTAACGTTATTATAATGTCTGTCAGGGTTTTCACCATGATGTTGACCGAATTATGTTATTTCAGATGAGATTTCAAAAGTATAAACACTACCGCAATTTAGACGATTGTACCATCTATAGAAAAGAACAGAATTTTGGTTTCTAGTAGCTTCAGTGCAACAACATTTGGTAATATAATTTTTTTTTAATATAATTTTTCATCTTAATCTAATTGAAAAAAATTCTGCACTAATAAATAAATGAGCATGTTTAATTAAAACTTTTCTCGGTTTCTCTTATTTTCAATTTAAATTTTGAAGCACTTACAAATTTGTTTTAACTCTCATAATTTAACTCTGAAGTTTATTGAATTAATATGTAAGGGATCTTTCAAAAGATTTTTACTGTTTAATCTAAAAAAACAATACAGTTTCAGAAAATACGTAATTAGAAATAAAACAAACAAAAAATAACTTGGTCATTCTAGGCTTTAACTATACGTTTAATATTATGTTTTTACTTACTTGAAAACAAATAGTTTTGGCCCTATATGGACCTATCTTTTAAACCGTTATTGACGAACGCTTAAAAATTGAACAGAATATCAATTGACAAACGGTTAAAATTAACAGGGAACTTTTACTACTAGGTCCGCTATTACAACAAGTGTAAAATTTGGACTTGGAAATTAAAGAGTATCCTAATTGTTTATGCAATTGGATTTGTGTGGCCAAACTTATAAACCGTTATAGAGCGATAGCTGAAATTTACAAGCAACCTGTGTTGGTTTTTCTACTTTAACAACAAGTTCCCACTTTGATCTGGGAAATTAAAGGGCATCCCTATATTTTTTTGCAATTTGATATATATGGTCAAACTAATAAAAAGTTTTTTACACACAGTCCAAATTAACAAAGAAATTATATTGTTAATTCTACATAAAAGGAAGTATAAAATTTTTTTTGATACTTAAAACGTTCCCTAATGGTGTAATTTGATGTATGTGGAAAAAATGTTTAACCGTTATACACAGGCAGCTGAAATTTACAAGCTATCGCTTTAACAACAAGTATTTAATTTGAATTCAGAAGTTAAAATGTGTTCCAATAAACTTGTGTTCTTTGGTTACCTGTTGGTGATGTACCAGGCGGAATTTCCTCAGAAGGAATTGGTGTAGGTTCATCTGAAGCAATATTTATAAAGTTTTCCATAAGACTATCTTGCACTATATCTAATGTTGTCGTTGGTGGAGTGTTTTCCTTTGTATTTACTCCAAAACGGTATTATCTTTATCAATTGAAAGCAAATCCACAATTTTTTCTTCGAGCTGCGTTAAGGAACAAAATTTGCTTGGACCACCTCCTGTTCCTGAAAGACTATTTTTGTTCTGACGGCATTTAACCTTAACGTGGTTCTTATAGTCAGCCCATACCTAAAAATTATGATAGTTATATTGGTTTGATGTTTAAGAGTACTAATTACTCACTTTTTTCCATTTTGTGCTATCATTAGTGGGGGGTTCTGTTGCATTCAAGTCTAAAGTTAATCTGTCCCATAATTCCTTGGTCTTGCTTTTAGCATTTGGAACATTTAGATGGCCTTTAGCCAAATCGGGATGCTTAACCATAAAATCAACCATAACATCGTATTGTCGTTGCTTTGTATTGCACTTTTTTGTGGTAGACTCCTAGTTGGTTCAAAAATTTTTAGTTATACAATGAAAAAAATATAAACGTTTTAATGTTGAAGTGTTTTTTAATATTTTTAGATAATATTTTCAATCAAAATCCTTACATTTTAATTTTTTTTTATTTTCTTCGACAGTAAAATGGCTTTCGAATGAGATACGAACGTTTTATTGTTTTTTTATGTTCGCTTTCGTATTACATAGTTGCATTTACGAAAGACAAAAAAGTAGTATTTTCCAATTTGAGAAAAAAATACACTTTGGAAAAAATTTCCGTATTTCGTAAATAATTTTTCGAAAATCGTACCACATAATACAAATTATGCAAATGCGAACGATTTTTCTTTCGAATCGAAATCCATAATAACCCCCCAGCACCTGCCAAACTTTTCTTTTCTTTTATCTTAGCCACCTCGCGCGTATATTGCCTTCGCAAATACGAAATTTTATGCTACAAGTACATTAAAAAGTTAAACGCCAGTAAATTTGTACAGATCCGGAATTTAGTTAAATCTTACCTTTATTTCAGCAACTCCTACGTCAAAATTTAGATTTTTTAACTTTTCGGCTATTTCATTAAAGGCAGTGTGCCGCGTATGCTTGTTGTGGTAAAACCTATCCATTGGATTGAAGAAGCATTCGTGCTGTTGCCACATTAAAACAATTTGGAGAACGGCTTCCTTGGGCCAATCAAACTTAAATGAAATTTATATTAATAAAATTATAATTTCTTCGTTAAATTTTAAAACAATACACTTACGTTCACTAATTCTTTTACCATTTCAACAAATAAGCTCAAAATAATTAAACAATTACTGATAAAAACTAAAATTCAATTTCCTTTTTTAACTAATTCGCTGTTTTACTGTAGAAATATCCAATCCGTCCGGTTTTAAAATGGCTTGTAGTCTCTTAAAATATTTTAGCTGACTTGCCATCTTTTTGAAATGCGTTTGAAACTTTTCACGCTTGCTACCCATAACCCTCTCATGTGAGGTGCGGCGGCCGGAATAAAGAGACAATTTATGTGTTGGTGTCCATATTTGTCGATGGCGGTATCACGGAGTGTTTTAACGTGATTTTCAAAATTTTTGTCAATATCTTTGGCGCTGACAACAAAGTCAAAATAAATGCAGTTCGGATAACCACGGCGAGCAATAAAACGGGCCAAGGCAGCTAAAAATGCCGGATTCGAAAGTGCCACTGCTTGCATTGTTGTTTTATAGTTTTGTACGGCGAGAGCAAGTTGTATTAAAGTATCTAACTATTCTTTTTGAACAGCCGGTTGTATCTTAATTCTTTTTGCAAAGCATGATGAATTACTTCTGGCCGGCCGAAAAATATGCGGAGAGTTTCAATTTCAAAGCTTCAAAGCTTATCGTAGATGATAGTAAGGGTATTCACACCGAGTCTGTTAATCCGGTAATTTGTTAGTTGGTAATTTGTTGAAACACTTTACTGTGAACACACTTTTTGTTCTATCTCAGTAGTGCGGTAACTTTTGCTACAAAACAGATGATTTAAATTTATTAAAAAGCAAAAATGCCTCGAGAAAGTGCAAAAACAAAAATAGTAAAAAATTTAATTGAAAATTCTTTGTAGGAAATAAAATTTATTACTGGTAAGTATTTAAAATAGGTAATCAGAAAGACATGGAACTAATTTTATAATTCTTTAGTGATGATGAAGATTTTGGTGGAGGATACCATTGACGAGCTATATGAAGACTTGCTCATTGTACTTACATGTGGAAGAGGTGTGGAAAATATTATTCCAAAATCTATTCAGTGGTGCGACGATATTTTAACTACAATGGATGATAATCGGTTCCGTCAAATGCTACGTGTGGACCGAACTCAATTTGTCACTTATTGTCCCTTATAAAAAACGACGACGTTTTTGCGAAATGTAGTGGCAAGCAATTACCCGTCGATATACAGTTAGCTGTTGTTCTATACCGATTAGGCTCCTCTGGAGAAAGTGCCTCCATCCGAAAAATTGCGTCAACTTTTGGGATTGGTGACGGAGGAACGTTGACTAAAATTACTCGCAGAGTATTCAAGGCATTTTTAAAGCAACTTCATTTATATATATATTGGCCGGATCCCACTGAGCGCTCTGAAATAGTGCGGGAAACATTCAACGAGCTACCATTCTGCGTAGGTTACGTGGATGGCACTGAAATAAAGCTCGCCGAAACGCCAATAAAAAATCCTGAGGCGTTCTTTTCTAGAAATCATGTTTATGCAATTAAAGCTCAAATGGTTTGCGACTACAAGTGCAAAATTCGCGATGTTGTCGTTGGCTACAGTGGCTCTACTCACGATGCAAAAATATTTAAAAATTGTTCGCTTTACAAACATCGGCCAAGATTCTTTTCCGGACAGGAATGGGTTGCCGGAGATTCAGCATACCCCCTCAGTAACATCATTATAACGCCTTACGGAATCAACTCTCAACAATTTGAACCAGCTAAAAGAAAGCAATTCAACAAGCAGCATAGCAGATACCGAGTTAGGATTGAACACTGCTTCGACACATTAAAAGAGCGTTTTTGCAGTTTAAAAGAACTAAGGATTCGAATTCAAAACGAAAGTAGTCAAAAATACTGCAACGAATGGATACTCGTATGCTGCATTCTTCACAACATACTCATAGATAGCAGTGAAAGTGATGACTTAAAAGATAGTTCACCTGAAGACATTAATAAAGAAGAAGTGGAAGAAACGACCTCAAATAACTTTGAATTAAAAAGACAATCCTTATATCATCTTATGTTTCCAAATTCAGTTTAATTAAATTAAAAATTATAATTAAATTTAAAAAATTCACATTTTCATTAAGTTACTTCAAGAGATCATATTCAGTTTTTAAAAAAATATTTGGTACTTCATAAAAGGGTATTGTTTTGAGCTACCACAATTTGTAAAAAAAAACTTATTCTCTATTATATTTATATTTTAATTCAAGCATTGCCAGCCTCTCTTTTTGCTCCAATTCCATTTTTTTTAATTCAAACTCCTTATCTGACTTCTCCTTTTCCATTTCAATCTTCAACTTTTCCAACTTTAACTTCTCTTCTTCTACTTGTATTCGTTTTTCAAAAAATTGCTCCCTCTTCTTTTGCATTTCCTTAAGCTCACTTAAGGTATTCTTTGGAGCTCGTTTTTTCACTTTATCGAGGAATGATGTACGAGGCAGAGGAGCTGCCTCTATCTCTGATTGAGGCAACTCCTCTGGCTGCGCAGATAAAGCTGATGGTTGCGTGGATGCTGCTGATGGTTGTGCTGATGAAACTGATGGTTGCAAAGTTGAAACTGATGGTTGCGCAGATAAAGCTGATGGTTGCGCAGGCGATTCTGCTGCAAGCTCCAACAATTCTGTGAAGTCGTTGAAATCGCTGCTGCAGTTTGACACATAAAAAGTTTACGACTCTGCAATACAATTGGCTTCAGCCTTACCCCCAAACAGCAGCGAAAAGCGGTCGTAGGAAGGGCAAATTTTGAGAAGTTTTTCTGAAAGAAAGTGAAAGTTAAACCAAGGAAAAATTCAGCTTAACATTAGGGCCATAATTACCTTTTATTGTGGAAGCCTCATCGCCAACATCAAGTCCAGCGCCTGTCGATTTCCGCTACTGCTTAGCTTTGTTGAAAGTCTGCTTCCAATAGCGGACTTTGCAGCGCAGCATTTCGGGAGCCGCATCAATTTGGGTTCTCTCTATCATCTTCCTGTAGTACAGCTGCGCGTTCGGCTTCTATAAATAATTAATAAAATCATTTGGCTTTATCTTAATATATTGTATAAACAAATACCTCAATTTTCTCGTTCTCCAACAAATATTCCAAAATCAGGCTATTTTCTTTCTCGCTCTATTTCTTTTGCGGTTTTTCCCGCTTGCGCATTTTCTTTAGCGGCTCCACTGAAAATTAGTTAATAATCAAAGCGAATGCAAAAATTTTGTTAAAAAAAAAAAAGAAAAATTACTTACTTTTGCAAAAATTTTCCTTTTTTGCAGTAATGAGAATATAAACACAACTAAACACAGCTGTTGTTTTTTGTTACCGAGTAACAAGAAAATTACCAAGCTTGCCAGACTGGTACTTTGTTACTCGGCAGTTCAATAATTTGTTAATTTTACAAAAACAAAATACACGTAAAAAACTATCGAATAACGACTAACGAATTAACAAGGCCGGTGTGAATAACCCTAGTATGAGTTTATCTTTAACAGCTCCATTATGTTGTCTTTTCAAACTTTTTTTAATAAAATTTATACCAATATTGATTTTGTAGACTGTACCATATAACGCGTCCATTAAACGTGCTGAAGTACCGTTGTACTGAACTAACTTACTATCAACATACTAATACATCTGTCGTTCGTCAGTTCTCGTCTGTACGTGTATATCAGTCTGTACACTGTCCGACAGTGAGAAATCCCACATAAATGTAATAAAATGTGAACTAAAATGACATCCCAATGTTGAGCTGGTATTCCATGTGCCTTGAGACCCTGCATGCACTCTTTTGTCACATCGTGGAGTGACTTCAATGATTATGCAGACTCCCTTCTGATGGATGACTGTGAAAGTAGCTTGTTCAGTAACGTGGATACTAGAAGCCTTGCGTTATCGTATCTACTTCTGATAACTGATCAAGCAGTAGCATAATTGGTTCCTACTAATTGGTTCGTAAGAATATTGATGATGTTCCAGACGTCAATCTGACATAACTTCATCTATATTTTGGATTAGTGTTTTTATTAAAGCTTCCTGATTCCGAAGGATTATTCGCATTTCCGTTGCATCTGGGGCTGATTAGAAATTGAAAGTTGATGTTTTCTGGACGTATGTGCTTCATCACCTACTCTCACCGGCTGTCTTTTGGCAAAATTTATATATATATATATTTATAACTGAACTGATCCAGTGCCAACTTGCAGGACTGTTGTGCTCACCAAATGTTTGAGTTTTCGAATGAAGTTACAGGTCTGTTGAGCTCAGGAAATTGACAATGTATTAACACAATTATGAGCCGCCGGTACTTTAACTCTGACTCGTGTAAAGATTTGAAAAGATTTGATTGTTAATAATTTAGGCCGACGGTACTTGATCCGTCACTCTTTACTATAATCAAATTGAAAGAAAAGATCTTTGGTTGATTGTCAACTTTATTCTGACGACTTTCTGTAAATTTGTTCCTGCTTAGGTACTATAGTTCTACAAATATATATGTATATTAATTCATCAA
Source organism: Cistogaster globosa (assembly GCA_937654795.1). Classification (NCBI taxonomy): domain Eukaryota; kingdom Metazoa; phylum Arthropoda; class Insecta; order Diptera; family Tachinidae; genus Cistogaster; species Cistogaster globosa. The sequence continues at coordinate 35,869,461 of OW569404.1, read as the reverse complement.
AAAAGTTTTATAATGAATAAAATGTTTTATAACAATTAAAAGAAAATTGTGTGTGATAAGCAATAATGAATAAATGCATTGAACTTGATGAAAATAAAAATGTTTGATTATGTTTAGTAAGCAAGAATGTAAAGGTACATTGAACTTGATAAAAAAATGTTTGATCTTTAGTAAGCAAAAAATGCAAGGGTGCACTCAACTTGAATTAATTGCAACTAAATAAAAATTAATTGATCGCAAACAATGTTTATTATCTTTAAGAATAACAACTAAAATTAAAATAAAATATGAACTTACAGTTAATGTATTGACGTACATAGGTGTCAACCTCAAGCTCATTTGAGGTTAACCTTTTACTAGCAATTGCTTCTTTATTTGTTGATTCAGGCAGATACTCAGAAAAACTTTCATTTGCTATAAAATTTTTCCTATTGGAAAAATTATTTAGTTCAGTGCTGTTTTGTTTTGTGTTGAAAGCCTTAATTGTGTTAGAAGATACTTTTGTAACTGGTTTTGATACTGATTTCAACGAGGTTGGCATATCTTGAAAACCAGTCAGAAGACTTTAGCAGAGTAAAAGGTACGGAACGCATATGTTGTGTTTAATTAAAATTAAATTTAAAAGATGATAATTTTGATGAAGATGCAGTTTTTGGATTTTTACCAGTACTGCAGTAAATGTTTGGCTTTAATAATTTAAATCGTCTTGAACTTCCAGAATAAGTGCTTTGCTGATTTTTGCAGAAATCGCCTCTGTAGTTTCTTGGGGCATTGAAAAAGACGTATTGGTTATATCTGTAAAATCATGCTGTACGTGTTTTAAGAAAACCCCAGATAAGGAACGTCTAAGTTACATTTTGTTTTGATTGAGTGTAAAAGATGAGCTAATAGGTTTAAACGTAGATGAACTTGATCTTGAACAGATAAGAACAGAAGTGGTATTTAATTGGTATGAATTTTTTGTTTTTACGAATTATTCTATATAAAATATTTCGATTTGAGTAAATCCTGAGATAGCGATATAAGTTGGCTTAAAATGTGTCTATGCAGAATACTCTGAAAGCGTAGTTTCTGGGCGAACATTGCGAAGTGTTGGAAACGAGGATAAGTTTGGACACTGATGAAGTTCAATTTGATTGGTATTGATAATTGTCTTTTTTACATGGCAACTAATTTCCGCGAATTTCAATTTGCGTTAGCATGGTAGGCGTCAATAAATGAGTAACAACATAAGTAACTATTTTCGTACAATACACTGATATATATTTCGTCTGCATAGGAGTAGCCACATTAAAGGCAAATAAAGGTATGTATATTTTTGTTATGTTAGCTAACATGGACTACATTATAGTTTTATAAAATCGAATTGCATGCATACTAAGCATAAAAGTTATGAGGTTTTAAATGAAAAACTTCATCTTGCGCTGCTCGTAATAAGAACTAACTCGTTATTTCATTGTTCTTATTTTTATAAATTAGCCTAATTTCAATATTTGCTTATTATAGTTTATTTTATCAAATGGTTTGTTGGCAATAATATTTGATCCAATATAATTTAAATTAATAAATGCTCTGTTGACAATTTATTTCAATTTAATTTAATTTATATTTTTTAGTTGGTTAAACTCTAGTGTGTTATTGTTGTCTCAACTGTAGTTAGTTGAACTTTAGTGTGTGGAAACATTAAGTTCTGTGTAAGCAGTTTTTTTTTAGTAATCATGTTATGTTCTAATTGATGTTATGTAGTATTCGCCATTTTCCAATTTAACAAGGTAAAATATTTTTACAACTGTAGGGAATATATTATAACTTTTATTAATATACATATGTATATATTATTTCATTGTTATGCTTACCACGGTAGGAAAAAACACTTTTTTCGCTCATTTTTGCTCTTTAAAACCAGCGCATACTTGTGATTTCGCTTGTTCTGCGCATAGATAAGAGCTGTGCATACAATGCGCATTGCACTTAAGTATCCTTTTATCTACCTGTACACGTATGTACATACAGTGGTGGCCATATAATTAAAACACTAAATTATTCGTTTTATTTTCAAAGTCAAAAGGATAACAATATTTATTTTTTAGTTCTTAAATATAATACTTAAGAAGTTTCCAGTACACATGTTAAATTAATAATTTTAAATTCTGTAAAGAAAAAATAATAAAAAAATATTTTATTAGGTTGGCCATATAATTAAAACATTTTTTATTTGATTTTAACTGCATTATTTTTTATATTTTTGTCCTTACCATCAATATTTCGTGGGGTAACCTTTGTTTTTAATAACATTTACACATCTGTTTGGCAAGCTTTCAACTAAGTGCTTGCAGAGAGATTGGGGAATAGATTTCCAACACATTTCGATGTTCTGCCACAATTCGTCAGCATTTTTAAGATTTTTGCCTTCAATCCTTTTCCGAACTTCACTCCGACAAATTCTCAATTGGATTAATTTATGTTTGGTTGCTTTAAATAGCTCTTCACAAGCCGTGAAGTGTGCTTGGGGTCATTGTCGTGCATGAAGTGCCACATTAACGGTAAATTATCCTCTCCATATGGTATTATTATTGTATATTTTAAAATGTTTTTGTAAACGTGTTGGTCCATTCTTGAACTGATTCCCAAAATTGGTTTGGTACATATCCACCACGGTACGTAAATGTGTGAAAAGGTAAAGCAAACTAAAGATGTTTTATTTTTATTTAAAATTTTTTTATTGTGATCTCTAGTATTGGAAAAGGGAACTTCCTTTTATAAAATTGCATTATATGTTTGAAGTATCACAGAAAAAGGGCTTTTGTTCTAAAAAAAAAATTATAAATAAAAACGAATCTTACATACATAGTTCTCTGTTAGTAATGAAAATATCCTTATAAGCCGATTTACTTGAAGGAGTTTAATTAATTAAATTATTTCTGACAAGCACCTCGACTTGTAGAAAACGTTTGTCAAGGGTAAAATAAAATTAACACACAAAACTCAAGTGGAACCTTTTTGATTTTAAATGCACACACACTCTTTCACATTTTTTTTTAACTTTATTTTATACTTAAATTATGCATACATATAACAATTAAAATTTACTACCAAATGAAGCAAAATACAACTAAATATAACAAAATGCATAGTTATAAATAAAATAAAAATTTTTAAATGAAAATTTAACGAAAATCAAAAAGTGTCATTGACTTTAAATAATTTCTGTTAATTTGACTCGTTTGTCAAACTTACATATATAACAACAACCGGCACTTTAACCGAGTTGCTACAAAGTTTAATTTGTTGTTCAATTTTAGTACTTAAACTGAATTGAATCGTATATTTTTTCTCCTTTGCAATAAACGACAATTTGATCGAGTCGCGTGATTTTTAACTGAAAGACTGCAGGTGGTTTATTCTTAAGATCAAAACAAAAAGTGATTTTACTATATTAATTTTTGAGCTCGTATACTAAATTTTGTAAATAAAAGTTTAGTGTTGACAAAACAAGTTCCATGACAAATACGTGTACAGGTATCAAGTAATATTGTGATTAAATACACCCATGGGAATAGTCAAAAATAACTGTGCACGCATGCAGACAACCAAGAATATGCTGACGTTTGATAATGCAAATTTAAAAGTACACAAATATAACAACATACATATGTATATATAAGTGTGTAAACTTAAAAAATAAAACAAAATATTAATACAGATATACAGATGCTCAATGACCCCTAATGCTTCAATTCCGTGTTTATTTGGTTTCCTAACTTTTGTTGCTATAAAATCATTTACCACAGTCGGAAAGAATTTAAAATGAACCAACATTTTATTACCAAATTTTATTCCTGGAGGGTCCCTTGGGAATCGCAGGATATTTATTCTTTTATTACCGGCTGCGCAAAATGTTGAAGTTTTTTAATGTTGAACACTTTTTTATTTATTTTATTAATTTTTATCTATTTATATAACCTGCAGGGTCCAGTAGGAATTTTGGGTTATTATCAATATTAAGTTAATTTATTTATAACCTGCAGGGTCCCGTAGGAATTTCAGGTTATAACTACTTGTTTCTACTTCTGGTTTACAACGCTGATTAAACAGAATCAGCATATATTAAAATTAAATAATTTAAATAAATAAAGTGCTGACTTGCCTAAAAATAGTCATATTTCATTAGTACATTAGTACGTATTTATTAATTTTAATTTACTTATAAATAAAGCTTAAAAAATACGAGGGTGCCTCTTAACAAATCTCTCTTACAACGGTCTCAAGTTCTTCGTATGTTAATGATGCTGTTGCAGTACTTCTGACTGGAAGGTGCTTAGCTGATTTTACTACTGGTTCCCAAATGCTACCGAAATGAAGTGCCCTAGGTGGTATAAAATAGAACGTGATTTTTTTTAGATGTGCTTTCTTTATTAATTGCTTCGTTGGCCGAACTGGTATAAATTGCCTCTGACAGTTCCTGCAGCTGATTTGTCGTTCCAACGAAGTTAGTTGCGGTGTCGCAATACAGGTTTCGACAGTGACCTCGTCTGCTTGTAAATATCTTTATGGCGATTCTGTGATTAAATCGCTGACCAATTCAAAATGTACTGTTTTTTTAGCGAAACAGAAAAACACCGAAATGTAGGCCTTCTGAGGTTTCTTTCTTCTTACTTTGTAGTAAATCCCGAATGGTCCGCAGAAATCAACGCCTAAGTCGATGAATGGCCGTGCAGGGCGTTCTAATGGAAGATTGCCCATAGTTTGTTCAAGTAGTCTTGGTTTGGCTTTTGTGCATTGCACACAATGCGGTATAATTAATCGTGCTGCCGTTTTCCCTTTAACTGTCCAATATTTTTGCCTTACATGTGCCAATAACGCCTGGGGACCGCAGTGTCGATTTTTACATGTATCATTTGAATTAGTAACTTTGATATCGGATCGTTGTAGGGAAGTTGCATTGGGTACTTGGCGTCGTACGGAAGCATGGACTTCGTCAATCATCCTTTTACTCTTATGAAGTCGTCAGTATCCAGGAATGGAGAGAAATTGCTGTAATGGCTTCCCTTGCTGACAACCTCATATTTTTTTAAATGCTTTAAATCTTCAAAATTAGCTTGTTGAATGGTATGAACGATCACTACAAGAGCCTGGACTATAGCAAATTGGTATTAAGTTATTCGGTCTTGTTGGTTCAACTTTCTGGCGTTGTTGACAAATCTTAGCATGTAACCCACAACTCATTGTAGTGTGAGTAATGATCCCTTGTGTTGGATATTGTACATAATGGTTGCTAAACTTTCCGTTTTATTTTCGCTGCATGTAAGTGTCATTATCGCTAGTTCTTTGAAGTATGTTAAAGGCCAAGAAAAAGTTTGGCCCTTATAACCATAAGGTGCATGCTGCTCATTTTCGCGGGCTTTAACCGCGTTTCAGAACGTCAGCAGGATTTTTTTTTAATCTTACATGTCGCCATTGTTCAGTCATTGACATTTCTTGTATTGCCGCTATTCTATTGGCGACAAATGTTTAATATGAGGATGAAAGGGAATTAGTCTAATTGATCTTTCTATTATGCAGACAACTGCAAGATCATTCCTAACAATTTCCAATGAAAAAATTGAATACTCCGTTTTTTTTTTTTCTTAGTTTAATTATAATCACGTTGCATTTTGTTCTGTTAATTTAAAGTATATTGACATACATTTACTTGTTTTGCGTTCCTTGATATTTTTGTTTACCTCATTCTTTTCATATACAGATATATGTAAATTAAATTGTTCGTTTTTTATTTAAAAAAAAAAATATTTTTATACTTTCTTTATTGATGGTTCACTTGCACTCTACACGTCTTAACACTCACTAACTCACTTAATTCTAAGTGTCACACTTATATCCAATGAGAAGCACAATCAATTGCAACATAATTGTTGTCATTCGATATTATATTTTTAATGATCAGCGATTTTATTAGTAAACAATTTTTGTAAACATTTTATCAACCGTCAGCAATTGAGTTTTATGTTCAACGAAACTTATTTAAGACAATTTTGAAATATCAATTTTGCTGATCAACCGTCAGGAAATAAATTTTTAGGTTCAATGAAATGTGCTAAGTATAGTTTTTGTAAATAATTTGTATAAGAGCATTTTCATGCTGTTTCCATAACTCCCCCTTTCGTTAGTTGAATCGTCCCGATTGAATCGTTTTGGAGAATTTGCTTTAATGTTCTAATAACTTCTTGTCTTTTTGGCGGATTCTCGGGATGTGGAGTTGTTGTCTTAGTTACCTGATTATTATTTATAGAATTTCGTTTGTCTTTTTGTTTCCATAAAAAGTGAACAATAATTATGGTTACCGTTATTAAAAGTATTATGTTAAAGGAAAACTCGATTCTCCCTTCGGTTGATAATGAGCTTAATTCTTGAACATTGTTCAACTGAACTTCCTTCATCATTTGAAGAGAAAGAATTTCTTCAAAATTCGTTTTATTGGATGTTAATTGCAGAATGGGTGGAAGCGGTTTCCAATCATGTACCTCCACTGCAAGATAATCGATACCGTTTAAATTAATTGTCGTATTATGGAATTTTATTAAAAAACTTCCTGACAGATTCCATGGTTTGGCGTCAGGGATTGTTACAGAACCATTGTATTGATTTAACAGGATTATTCCAGGTTTAATTTCCTCAATGGTTGGAACGTGCTGATTATTTATAATTGTAGAATTGTGATACTCACTAGATAATAATTTTGGAATACAATTTGTGTTTGTAATATTTAAAAGATTTCTATTGTTACATAATGATAGCTTATTATAGGTTTTACAGTCAGTTTTCATTTCAAAAAATTCATTCTTACATTTAACAATATTTTCATTTCCAATTCTTATTATAGTTTTTTGTCTTTTTAACGGTTTAGTTACAATATTTTCACAAATCTGTTTATTAATAGTAGGCAAATTTATTATGTAAATAATTGTTGTATTGCTTGAGGCAATTCTAATATCTGAAAATTGCAAAGCTTCATCGACATTGGAATATGGGAATTGTTCATGGTCCAATTGTTTTTTTATTTCGTCAATTTCTGGCTCGGACAATATAAAGGTATTTATAACTCCTGCTTTGGCCCATTGTAGAGCATATTGAATGTTCAATATTTCTTCTTTTATTAATTTTAATCTATAAATCAAATTTTGTTCAAATTCCTTTCTAAAGTCATCTTCAGTCTGTATTTTCTTTAAGATTGCATTTGTTACATTAGTCATTAGGTTTAGTCTTGTGACGGTATCCCTATTTATTATGCGTTGTCTGTTCGTATTTTTAAATATGTTATTTATTTTGTCAAGTACTATCTTATGATCGTCATGGTCTGGTGTTCCTGCCAACCACTTCCAAGCTGTCCCTATAATGTCTAGTGAACGTTTCTGTCTTGGTCTCATATTGTTTAGTTGCAGTCGCGTCTGTTCAATCTCATGGTCGAGTATTGGAAGTATGGAGTTGTTTGAAGGTATTTTCCTTCGAATTTCCTCTTTTAAATTTGTAATTACTTGTTCGTATTTGTCCAAATCTATAGAATGTATTAATTTAAAATTTCCGTCCTGCAATCTTGTTAGTCCTGTGTGTACTGAAATTAATTGAGAATTTGAATAGTCCAGTATCTGGACCTCAGGTCTGCAGTTGGTGAGTGTGGCCAGTAAAATAAGCAATTTTAACATTTTCTGTAAGATAAAATTAATTTTTTATATTTTCCTTATGAATAATTCTATTTCTACTATAAACTTTAACTTTATTTCCTAAATCTTTCTTTATTTTCTGTTTTTTATAACGTGGAAGTAATTTATCCCTTTGTCCTATTAATTTTTCATAAACCCCCTCATTTTCCTCATATGTTCTGATCTGAGTAGGCTTATTTCATCGCAGCATTCTAGTCTGAGCCTCCAATAATTTATTACGCAGGTTTTCATGATTAACTTTATTGTGAAACACTTCGAATGGTTTTTCGTTTGTAACTGAATGTATGGTAAGATTATACTGTTGAGCTGCTCTATGAAAAATCTCAACAGTGTCTAAAAGATGATATTCTTGTTTTAAACATCTTGCTATTTCGATCAGCGTTGAGTGTGCTCTTTCTACCTGACCGTTAGTAGTACTATGCCTAGGGTCAGCAAAATAAAATTGAATTCTCAATCTTTGCATTAAGGACTGAAAAGTAGGTGTTTTAAATCCAGGTTCATTATCCAACGTTATTTTCCTTGCTGCAGGAAAGGTCTGCATATATCCAATACCTTTTCGCCTAAATTTGTTTTATCTTCTATTTGCTTTATTACGAGAAATTTTAAATAAGCGTCAATACATGTAAGGAATTTCAAATTTTGGGCATAAAAAATGTCAATGTGAAGGAACTCTCCCTCTTTGCTAGGAATTGGAGCCTCTCCAATTGGAATCTTTGTCGGTTTCCTATCATATTTCGCTTTATTGCAAATATCACAATGCCTAATAAATTCCTTAAAATTATCAATCATTCTGGGCCAATAATATTGTTTATAAACTTGTTTATGATTTTCCTTAGAACTTCTATGTGCCCTAGTGTGAGTTTCCTTAATAATAGCTTTTTGGTCATCAATGTTAGTAATATCAACTGCAAAGATTCTTGTAAAAACAAAATTGTTGGTAAACATTCCCTTCATTGCTTCCTTAAACTCATATAGATCTTCAGGAGAACAATGAATCGCTGTCACCAAATTTGGTCGTAAAAACTCTTTCAGTTTGTTCCTTAGATTTTCTCTCGTATCAAATTCTATAATGTGTCTAATTGTATTAAATTGAGTAAGCGACTCATAATTTGTGAAATTGGCCTTGCTTAAGAGAATTTGTTGTTTAAATTCATTAAGTGGTTTGGAGGTTTCCTTAATAGTAAATTCCTCACTGCTTTCGGCAGAATGTTGTGTACCATGCAAAGACTCATCGTCAGAAACATTATTCAAGACCTGTCTAGAAAGTGCGTCTGCTACAACATTTGTCGCACCCGGCCTATAAACAAACTTCGGGGAATACTCTTCTTTTAAGTTTTGCATTTGGATTTATAGAAGATATCGCAAATGTTAATGGTTGATGGTCAGTATGTATTTCCAAATCTGCAAAACCATACAAAAAATTTCTCAAGGTCTTTAAAGCCCAAACTATGGCGAATAACTCCTTCTCATTTGTGGCGTAATTTTGTTCAGTAGAATTCAGTGTTTTTGAGAGGAAAATTATAGGTTTGCCCTCTTGGGTTAAGACGGCTCCGACTGCTGCGTTGGACGTGTCAGTTGTTAGTGTAAATTTTTTATTAAAGTCAGGTTGCGTTAGCTCAACCTGGTTAGTTAGCAAAGTTTTTAATTTACTGAAAGCGCTTTGTGCCTCCAAATCGAATTCCACTGCTGTCTTTTTGGACATATATTGTGAAATTCTTCCATTTTCTCCTGTAAGGTATTTTGTTAACGGTTTTGAAATCCTGGCATAGTCTTTTATAAATTTTCTGTAGTATCCAGTTATACCAAGAAATCCTTTCAACTGTCTAAGAGTTTTAGGTTCAGGGTAGTTTACTATGGTCTCTATTTTCCCTGGATCGGTTTTAATTATTCCCTGGGAAACAATATAACACAAAAACTCTACCTCTTTCTTAAAGAATTTAGATTTTTCTAAAGATATTTTCATATTAGAATCCTTAAGTCTTTGGACTATCATATTTAAATGTTTCCTATGTTCTTTCAAATTTTCAGAATAAACTATTATATCATCTATATAGACATGGCAAAATTTCCCTATAAAGTCTCTTAAATTATTATCCATGGCGCTTTGGAAAATGCTTGGTGCATTTTTTAGTCCAAAGGGTAATCTAACAAACTCATATTTTCCATTATTTATGGAAAACGCAGTTTTCTCAATATTCTCTGGCTTCATTAAAATTTGATGGAAGCCGGATTCGAGGTCAATAGTGGAAAAGTACTTTGCTTTTCCCAAATTAGAAAGTATAACATTACATTATATAGTGTTTTCATTTAATTTTTTATAATCGACTACCATTTGCATTTTATTTGTCCCATGTTCATTAATTCCTTTTTTTTGGCACTACCTATATTGGGGAGTTGTAAGGGCTTTTACTGGGACGTATAATTCCGTTGTTCAATAGCTTTTGTATTTCTTTATTTACGAATGAATTTACTGAGAGGGGATAAGGATACTGCTTACTCCATATAGGAGTTTCAGCAATTGTACGTATCTCAGCTTTAATATCCGTTCTAAATGGTAAAATTGTATTAATTTTTGAATGCAAATTTTCTATTTCCTTGCGAATTTCACATTCTAATTTATCAATCGTATTCTTCTCATAATCGAGAGTATCATTTACATAAGGTTTGTCCTCAAGATTATTTCCTGAGTTGGTAATTTTATTTATAATATTTTCCTCAATTTTCTCTCTACTATCATTAATAGTCTTACTAGATATTAACGCAGGTTTCTTAAAATTTAAAAATTTATCAGTTTTATTGCCACAAGAAATCGTGCCATTTTCAAAATCAAGTTTAATATAAGCTTTTTTCAAAAAATTATATCCTATTAACAAATCAGATTCTAAGTTGGGAATTTCATAAAATCTTTCCCTTATACCAAAAAGTCTTGCATCATAGAAATGGTCAATAATAGTGAATCCATTTATAGTTTTTACTCTCTTTTTAACTACTAATTCCTTCCTGTTAGTAAGAACATTTGGGCTGCAGTAACAACTAGTTGCCCCACTATCAATTAAAATTCTGTAAGTTCTTCCGGATGGTCCTGTTCTGATGATATAGGGCAATCCGGGGTCACGTCTAAAAAAGCAGTTTCGTTTAAATTATTTATTCTTTGTGTCTTGTTATTTGGTTGAGAACTAAACTGTCCACTTGGTTGTTGTCTTTTTAAGCCATGATTGAATTGAGGTCTTTGAAAGAATTGATTGGAGTTTTGTGGTCGCTGCTGCCATTGACCGAATTGTGATCCTTGAGCGTAATTTTGAGTTTGCCCATTTTGTGGAATTTTATTTGTGTTGATAGCAAGATTTGCTGAACTGTCGATTTCCATCGGTTCAGGCTTTTCCTGACGTATATGTTGATTATTCCGGTATTGAAAATTGTTGTTGTGATTTCTGGGAGGAAATCGTAAAATATTCTGGTTATTTCTTGGATTTTGGCTATTGAATTGATTTTTGTTAAATTGTACTGCAAAATTAGCTCTAACATGATTAGCTTCTAGTTCCTGGGCCTTGGCCAAGGCATTAGGTAAATCAGAAGGCGACAATGAAAATAGAATATTTGCCAATGGTGGGTTTAATCCAGTAATAAAAACCCTGAGAGCGTACTGACGATTTTTATTATTCAAATTATTTTTCAAAGGAGAATTTGAACCGTAGGACATGATCATCTTATTTATTAATAAGGTTAGTTTTTTATTCACTTCATTATAATAATCTAATATAGTCAAGGAACCCTGTATCATAACACTTAATTCCTGTTCTATAATATGAATTGGCCTTTTGTCTGCATAGGCAAAATCTAAACGAGCTATAACAGCATCAAAATTGAGTACGGTAGCGTGATTTGTCAAGGTGTCATTTGCATCGTCTAATATTTTATTGCGTAGAATGGTCAATGCCGCAAAGTACCTACGACTACCTCTGACATAAAGTCTCATTGAATTGTTCGCTGCTTCCCGCCAACTCACATATGAATTATCTTTACCATTAAAACTTGGAAGGGATTTGATAACGTCCAAACTTTCGTCACATCTTTTGGTTTCGTCAATAGTTTCCTGTCTGTATTCAGTAACTGTATTTGTCACTGTAAGTCTGTCAAAGTTTTCTTTCAGCAATTCCAACTCTCTTAGAAGTGGTGCTGTAGACTGTGTCACTAGTCGTAAAACCCGTTTGTTGTCATATTCCTAAATAGTCCAGTAATTTCTTCTAATTCTTCGTCAACTATATCTAGTGTCCTGTCATTAGCTAAATTTTTTAAATCCTCGTCCGCTAAATCTTTCACTAAACTCTCTATTGAATAAGCCAGTTTTAAGCCTCACAATCAATACAACGAACAAAAAAATCATATAACTCAAATGATATTATTTCATAGAAAAATAAATCTTAAAATTAAATTAATCTTAATAACAATAAATCTTATAAAACAATCTTACATTTAAAATTTTCGGCTGTCGACTTCAGATGGATTTCCTTTGTAAAGTGTTGATGTTTATTTTTCCTTCTTCTAAGGATACTTCAGGTGTAGATACTGCGTTGTTTAGTTGTTGGTTATTAAGATGATATTTTCAATATTGTGGACTGGAGTCACCCCAAAAATCAAGAATGTGATTGAATAAGATATTTGTTTTTTGTAAATTTTAATTATTTCATTTAGAGTTCTGTTGTTATGCGTTATTTAAACTTGATTGCAGAATTTTTATTGTTCACTGTAGAGTTATTTTATTTAGTTTTTTATTTAATTATTTTATGATTATCCCTTTTTTAGAGGATAGTCAAAATTCAAAAACACACAGTTTATGCAGTGCCACTTTCTATTTTCAGTCTTTTATTTATTTTGTTGCTTAAAAAAATATACAGCATAAAGCACTTTTTCAGGAGCTGAAACAGTCACACGATCATTCACTTCCACAATCAATCAATAGAATTTCTTGTATTTTTTTTTTAAAGGATATTTTTTTTGCAGAACAATTTTTTTCTCTTTTCTAAAAAGATACTGATTTGATGAATTTTTTCTCCTTTTTATAGGATACTTATTTGTTGAAATATATTTTTTTCCTTTTTAAAGGATACTCATTTGTAAAATTTTTTCTCCTTTTTTAAAGGATACTTGTTTGTTTTTTTCTTGGACCCTTTTTTCAAAAAGGATCCCGGTTGAGCCCGGTTGTTCGTTTTTTATTTTTTTAAAAAAAATATTTTTATACTTTCTTTATTGATGGTTCACTTACACTCTACACGTCTTAACACTCACTAACTCACTTAATTCTAAGTGTCACATTTATATCCAATGAGAAGCACAATCAATTGCAACATAATTGTTGTCATTCAAAATTATATTTTTAATGATCAGCGATTTTATTAGTAAACAATTTTTGTAAACATTTTATCAACCGTCAGCAATTGAGTTTTAGGTTCAACGAAACTTATTTAGGACAATTTAGAAATATCAATTTTGCTGATCAACCGTCAGCAAATAAAGTTTTAGGTTCAATGAAACTTACTAAGTATAGTTTTTGTAAATAATTTGTATAAGAGCATTTTCATGCTGTTTCCATAACTTGTATATATTTTTTTGTTGCTATAGATCACAAGGCGAATTAATACAGGTGATTGCACGGCTACAACAATGCAACAACACAAAAAACAACAAGGAATTTGTTGCTACAAAATTTATGTATGTTGTCAAAAGATAAAATTAAAAAAAAAACATAAGAAATTGGAAAAAATTAGACAAATATTTTTTAATTTTTTTACCAGAATTCGGCGATGATGCATTATGCAAGAAGTGCAATTTGCGACCTGTTGTACAACTTGAGAAGGATGTACAACAGATTGCAATACTTGTGGTGTAGTTGTATGAAGTTGCTTGTTGGTTGTACAAAAGCCCAAGAAGTTTTGATTTTTTGGCAACGTTAGTGAACATGTCGCACAACATTATTCTATTTTACTTTTCATTTTCGTAGTGGCAACATAGCAAAACACAGCCCAAAAGTAATCTATACATTTATGAAAATTAATATATGAATTAAAATGGAGGATTTGGATGAAATGCGCCTTGCACGAATATTTTTTCTTTTTTTTTAACCAATTCTTTGACCACTTGCCCTTCCTTCTTAACTTTTGTTTGCATTCTTTTTCTTCTTGCTCAAACACTTCATCGATTACAACATACGAAACAATATCAGATACATCTTTACTATAATGGCTTCTATATAAAATAAAGTTGTGCCTGGCGATTGTATGCAAGTTGCATAATTTATAGACAAAATACCCAACTTTAATACAAGCAAAGTTGTACAACATGTCGCAACGTGTATGGCTTGCATGATATCTAAAGGTCTTAAAAAACTGGAGAAAATATATTGAAGAGCAAGATCAAATAGTACCGGAAACAAAAAAGAAACTAAAAACAGTTTTAATATTAATGCGATGCTCACCCACCTACTTGAAAATCTTTATTCCATCTACGTGCGGATAAATATCAAATTTCTAAACGAGCTACTGACATCAATTATGTTCTTATTCGACATTACTTACAGCCAGAATTCTTCTTGTATGGCTATAAGATCTTGTGTATTGTTACTTTTCTATAAGTGAGTTTTTCTCTTTCTATTGCAGCATACGAAACTTGGAGGAAACACAATAGAAAACTTTTTGAACTTGAAAGGTCTCCTAAATGATTTTTCCGTAAGCAGACATTAACGAGAAAAATAGAAAATGAACGAAATGTTCCCCAGTGTATATTGTGCTAAGAAACATGTAATAATACTAGTCTAACGCCTTGTGGCCACTTGTTTCGTTGGAAGTGTATTTTGGATTGGTTTGACGAAAGCGATGAATACCTTATATGTAGAGAGACATCAAAGAAATCTCAAATTGTGCATCTAAAAAATTATTTACGACTTGCAGTGCCATTAACTTCCTCCGCGTTCCATTTCTAATTTTCTTAAAATTTAAATTTTTAAAATGTGATTCTGTTTTGCCCAAATTCTTTAAGGAATTTAAATATTTCATGTTTTATTAGAAATCAAAACAAATTAAAATTTTGTTTAATAAATAATTTATTTTTGACAACATTCATAAACAAGCACAATTCGCCTTGACAACTACAACGTATAGCTGATGAGCTTTTTCGCCCGTGCGTTCACCTGTATTATTTCGCCATGTATAGATCAGTTATATAAATTATAAGTATTTTTAATAAATTATTTTGTAATAAATTTTAATTTTCTTAATTAATTAATTCTATATTTAAATATTAATATTTAATTTTTGTGAAATATTTTTATTCTATTCTTATGAACAGTGAAAGTTTTGTTATTCTTTAATCTTATTACTGCATTTTATCTTTTATTTCTACAACCTCAAAAGGTCCTATGTATAACTGATCTAATTTATGGCCAGGTGAATTCTCTACCAATACCATGTCTTTTATTTGTATGACTTGTGTGTGTGACGCTTGGTATATCTTTCCTTTTGTGGGCGTGCGATCAAACTCGCACAGCTGAGAGTGGCATTTATCTTGGTAAGAAAATCCAATTCAAGAATGATAGGTTCAGTGACGCCTGTCATTTCGAGAAAATCGTGGTGTATCGTTTGATTACCGAATTGTACTGATACACGGTGGAAATCTGCTTGATGGATTCATCCGCCAGTGTAACCACCATGGAGATGGATTTCATGGGTGGTAGTATTGACATCTGGGTAACAATTCTGGGAATCACGAAACTGGAGGTTGCACCTGTATCAACGATGGCCGAGGTAGGTCTGTTTTCGAACAAAATGACAGCCTTTATTCGGTTCTACTCCCATGAAAGAGTGGTTCGTCGTTTGGCTACGGTGGTTGCCCTTCAAGGTAGTGGCAATGATCCTGGAGCGATAAAGGATTTTATTGACAGAGGTCCCTGCTCGGGCGCCACATCGACACGTTTCCGCTCTTAGATAATAAAAAAATAAATTCCAAATAGAACAAGGAATTTCGAGCTCTGTTAATTTCTTTAAAATTTCTTAAATGCGAGTTTACATTTCTAAAACAATGTAATACATATGTATTAACATATTTATTTTCAATTTATAAAAAGTAGCCTTTCTTTAGTAACTCTTTTCCTCAAAAAAAAAAGGTTTGCTTAGGCTCTACGCAATGCTAAACGATAATTATTATGACCAAACATATAACATACAATAAAAAAAGGAAAACCGGGGTATTGGATATAAAGGCTCTTTTCCGAAAGTGCGTTTAAATATCAATTGTTCCAGGAAGCTGAAAGTCCATACAACGCGTTCTATGCGTACACGCTTTATACGCTTTCTACACTTCTTAAACGTTAAATCACATGCAACGCTTTTTATGCTCCAAGTTTTTGTTTTGATCAGCTGTAGTGTAAATATTTTTATGTAAAGAAATAAATTTTGAAAAAAATGGAAAGTGAAATTGAAATGTTTAAAGAATTTATGGCATATATTGAGTTTATGCACATAATATTTTGTGTAACAAAGGCCTATAAAAATCTTCAAAAGAAAAGGAAACGGTTTTGGATGCGTCCCTTGTATTTGGAACGGGAAGTGACAATTTTTTTGCAGCAACTTTTGAAAAATTCAAGAACCGTGACCATCAGCAGTTTTCTGTAGCAACGAGAATGTCGCCAAAAGTCTTTGACTGCTTATACACTCTTCTAAGGGACAATCTCGAAAATAACTCAGCGAGAGCTATTTCAGCGGATTGCCGGCTCCTCTTAACATTTATGTAAGCTAAGAGTTGAGTATGTACAATATTGATCAAAGCAAATTCTCTCTTTCAAGCAGCTACTTAGCGCATGGTACTAGCAGGCAGTACCTTAAGTACCTTAAGTAGTATATATCTAGCTTTGCCACATACATATGAATGAAGGAGAAAAGCAGAAGATTTTTGGAGCATGTGGGATTTGCCGGATTGTGTCGGAGTCATCGACGGAAAGCACGTTGCGATTACATGCCCCCTCGTTCGAGTATGTATGTTTTAACAAATAAACTATCGGTTAATTTCTAGTATAGATTCTCATATGATTTTTTAAGAACAAATAGCATAAGTAATAATGGCAATGTGCGATGCAAATTACACATTTACTGCAGTCGATATATGTGGTTATGGAAGTCAAAGTGATGGTGGAGTACTAAGCCATTCTTAATTTGGAAGGCTACTGCAGTCGGAAAATCTTGGCTTTCCAGTGGATACTACATTGCCAAATAGTAATAAAATGTTTCCGCATTAATTAATTGGTAATGCTGCTTTTCCTATTCAGCGATATCTTATGAGACCATATCCCGGATTGCTGATAAGTCAAGAGAAGCAAAACTTCAATATAAGGTTATCTAGAGCACGCAGAACTATAGAAAATACTTTTGGTATTTTGACAGCACGCTGGAGAATACTGCGTGGAACTCTTAACATGACACCGAATTCTGCAGAGAAAGTTGTTTGCGCCACAGTTGTGCTTCACAACTATTTAAAGTGCATGATGGGATGTATTGTCTCCCAGAATTTGTTGGCAGAGAACAAAACGGTTCTATTACAATGGGATTATTGCGAAAAGAAACTCAGCCGTTAAAAAAAGGCACTTCAACAAAGGGATATCTTACGTGATTATCTTTTTCAAAACAAGCACAAATTTTAAATTACATTCATTTTAATAAACCTTTTTGAAAACAAAAAAAAAATAATAATAAAAAATTAAGAATTAAGAATTAAAAATTGTTAAATATAGATTATATTAGAAAAAATCATTCTTCATGCCTTCCACTTTCTTTCTCAGTAAATGGAATGGCGAACCGCGAATCCGCAATTTTAGTCATTTTATTTAAAAATTCGGTGAAGGCCTCATAATCACTCTCTCGTTTTAATTTTTTCTGCCTGCTACTTTTAACATCAAGCTAGGGGGAGCTTGACAAACTATTTAAAAAAGGTTCACTTGTTGGTAGGTCTTCCAAGATCTCCACCTTAAATAGTAAGATCAATAATTAGTTGACATATACGCCTGTATGTATGCCTGTATTTTTATACTTATGTACATCTGTTAAAGTCTCAAGGCTTTGGTAGTGGTCATCTTCTAATAGTGAACTTGGCGATGCTTCTATGCTGCTTCCATCCGAGATTTGTTGCGGTGTTATATTTGTTACGGTTCTGCATAGGGTTAGTACATTAAAAAGATTTTTTGGACACAAATAAAACTTACCCTTGTGGCTTTACGTGCTCACGCAAAAATGTTATTTGCTCCAGGTATTTCCATTGACTTTCACAAATCTCTGCTCCATTGCCAGAGGCACGATTACTTTCTGCAACTATTTTTACAAATTTATCCCGAAGGAATTTCCAGCGCCTTTGGCAGACTTCCTCTATAACCAAATAAAAATATAAGTTATGTAATGCATGGATATGCCTGGTAAATTTAACTCTTTGCTTATGACACTCCAAGCAGCTGATCAGCTTGTTTCTATATAGAATTGAGCTTTTGTTGTATAAAATTTCAAAATTTTTACAGCGTTTATTAGTTTTTCCTCCTTATAAAATAAATTATGGATGAAACTCAGTACGAAAAAGTAATTGATAGCGAAAACACTTGTTTTGCTGATAAAGAGTTGTTGTAAATTATTTTTGTTTTTTTGAATTTATAGCTAAACTTTAATAAAAAAGAGTTTTTTTTATTAAAAAGGCTTTTTAAAACAAACAAACAAAAAAAGTAATAATTAACACAAAAATATTTATTGATACCTTTGATAATAAAATATAATTTACCATCCTTAGCTATCAAAAACAGCTGACATTTATTCATTACACTTGCGAAGCGTAGAAAAGTAGAAAGTAAACAAAGTTCTTTCGTTCTACGCGTTCATGCTTTCTACGCCTTGTGCTATGTAACTTGTCACATATATTTAAATTAATTCTACTTTCTTGACAGACGCGTATAGAGCGTGTACGCATAGAACGCGTTGTATTGACTTTCTGCTGAAGTGAACAGCCCGAGGGCTGCTGCCCATATATACCAACGCGAAAATCGCACAGGTGGCTTGCACTGTCCGCTTACGCAACAACCAGTACCAATGTTTCTGTGTGTTTGGTTTCCAGGATTGCCAAAAGAATTCAAATTAAAAGTGCTAAATCGGCAAAAAAAAGTGCTAAAGTACTCTACAGGCTAATAAAAAAGTGCTAGTTTTTTAACGAGGGTTTTTGTCAAAATAGTTATCTTTTCAACTTTCTATGTAAATATGTTAGTAAAATACAGTGTTTGTACTTTGAGTTTTATTCATTAACTGAAACTTTTATTTATTAAAACATTTAATATATAATTAACATCATACAGGTTCTCACAAAATATGCTGATTTTACATTACGTCAAACAAAAATAATGTTTTCTCTTTTAAGAATAATTTATGTTAGAAATGTCCTCATGAAATATGCTGATATTACAAAGTGTTTAATTTCTTGTAGTTTTTCGACTTAAGAAAAATAGGAATGCAATAACAAAGAAAATAAAATAAATGTTCATGTCATATTCATAGTACAATTCATGAAATTCATGAATTACGGTATGCACCTCCTCACCTCAGATAAGTCGATGTCCTCATTGACTTTTTCTTCGTTAGTTCGGTTTTTTATAAAAATATTCTTCTTAAATCTAATGCATAAGCTTACAATTAATAGTTGTTCGTTTTACTATTTATTATGTCTATATGTTTCTTTAGTTTTGGCAACGATATATTTTCTTTTACCAAATTTTCAAGGTCTTTTACAGTAGATAGTATGTTTTGATCTTCTACTTTTTGTTTCACACTGACTTCAAAATTACCAATTTTTACTTTACAATTATTTAATCTTATGATATTATTTCCTTTTATTTTTATATTCAAATCATTACAATTTTGGTTTATTTCCGTTTCGTTTATTTTCTTTGTAACTATTATATTTGGTTCAATGAAACACAAAAAAAATTATTCTTTATTTTCTTTATATTGACAATTAGTTTTATTATTATTTATTAAATTTTTGATACATTTATCTCCCCTTTTTATTACCTTAATTTCCAGCAATTGGTAGACTACGTTATGATTGGCTACATAATCTACTTTTTCGTCAAGTACTAACTCATCATTGTTTTCGTCTGGCATTGGGATTACTTTTATTCTTTTATATTTATCAAATTCAATAGGAATGGAAATTGTGAAATAAATTAAACTTCCCTCTAACCAAATTGAATTTTTTATGTTCTCGAACTGCAACACAGTTAAATTCGTCATGGTTTGCAAATCGATTAGTTTTGGGTTTATAATGTCCAGTCTAGCCAACTGCATTACTAATTGGATGTCCTCGATATTTTCAAGATATCTTTTTACATTGTCTAAAAATTTGTCTGTGCAGATTTTTTCCGTGATCTTGTTCTGTAATCTTGACACGTCTGACTCCAGCTCTCGCAACAGTCTACTTTCATTGTTCACGTGATATATCAGTTCGTTGAATTCGTTTGTTCTTATTATGTTCGCTTTTTAGTCATCAAACTTGCTCTCCAACTCTCTTTTATCGTCCTCGTTTAGAGTCCCAAAAATAAATTTTAAACCGTCGCCCACCACATTTGCGAATCCGCGTCTAAACGAAGAAGACTAATTGAGGATCCCGTATCAATCAAGAATTTATAAGCTCTACCCTGTATTGTTATTGAGATGATGGGAAGGGGTTTGAGGCCGCTAAGTGAAAATTTTCGACTTCCATGGGCTCGGCAGGGCCGAAACGTCTAATGCGAGATTTATCATCATTTATCCTTTGACGTTTGTAAGGACGTGAACTATTGGGAAATCTATTATTAATGTAAAATTCATTAGTTTTTGGGCTATTATTTCTATAACTATTATTGTAATTATTCTGGAAGTTTTCATTACGGTTATTCCTAAAACTTGGGTGATTGAAAGTGTTAGTACTTCGATTTGGGGTGTATATGCTTCTATATTCATTGTTCACTACTTGAGGATAATGATGGGAGTGATCGGTTCTAAAAATTTTTGTCATTCTTTGTTCAAAGTGTCCGTTATTTAGTTCATCATTTCGTCTGGGAATATCTACTGCTGACTTAAAATCTGCTGCTGAATTCGCATTAACTAGTGCGGTTAAATGATTGGGTAGTTCTTTCTTAATTATTCTTAGGGCTTGGGAGTAAGCTTCATTCTTATAAAATGTTTCTTTTTCATTACTTTCATCACTTAATCTAACTGTATCGTGTATTCTACACAAGCTTATGTTATTTTTATCGCACAATTTTTTTAGGCTACTCTTAAATATAATATTACTTAATTTCAAAATCAGTGTCGGAATTGGTTGTTGCTCACCGTACTCTTGTACCAGTAGTCGCTACAATGCGCTCCAGTCCTCTGGTTGTTCTCTTCTCATTAAATTTAGGGCATCTCCGTCTAATGTTCTCAATATGCAATTGAAGAATAAGACCCTGGTCATCTCTAGGCAGAACCACAATGTTGGGTAATATACTTTCTATGCTATTAATGTAGAGGAACAATTTATCCTTTTCCCCAATAAAAGGATGGACTAATTTTAAGTTTTAGATGATAAAGCTCTTCTGTTGATCCATACTGTTGTTTACACTGTTGTTATCGTTATCACTATTAGTGACACTTTCTCTTCTGTTGTTAATTGATAGTTGCCCTAAATTAAGGATTACTTCATCGATAGGCTGATGAAAAGTTATTTAGAAGTATTTGGAACACTTTGTGATATTTTCATTGATTTATTTTATTATAAATTTTTTGTTTTTGCGTTGTAAAATTGCAAGATTAATAAACAGTGCCACAGAGTTTTTCTTTTATTTTAAACAGTCACTGTCACAGAGTTTTTATTCTATTTGTTCAACGACAATTTTATAACAAAGTTAAAAGTTTTAATTTTCTTTTGATTGTTAATACATCTTAAATCTTGTAGTTTTTATTTTACTTATTAAATTATTTAACGTTAAGGTTCGTTTAAGGATCTTTTTCGCAGATCCTACCGACTGCGCCAGTAAAATACAGTGTTTGTACTTTGAGTTTTATTCATAAACTGAAACTTTAATTTATTAAAACATTTTATATATAATTAACATCATAAAGGTTCTCACAAAATATGCTGATTTTACATTACGTCAAAAAAAATAATGTTTTCTCTTTTAAGAATAATTTATGTTATAAATGTTCTCATGAAATATGCTGATACTACAAAGTGTTTAATTTCTTTCAATTTTTCGACTAAAGAAAAATAGGAATGCAATAACAAAGAAAATTAAATAAATTTTCATGTCATATTCATATTACAATTCATGAAATTCATGTTTTACGGTATGCATATGTCACTTGTATGTACACAAAAATGTTTAATATTTGCAAAATTTAAATCATAAAGTGCAATTATTAAAATTTAATTCCTTTGTTTTTATTGTAAAAGTTTATTAAAGTTTTATTTCATAAAAATATAGAAATACATACCTATTTGTACAAAAAGTATAACTAATTGTGTTTTATGTTTGGTTGTTTAAGGTTTTCATCCTTCTCATGTACCAATTCCTTTTTGTACTTTTCAACAGAACTGATTTTTTTTACAATATTATCGTGTATGTTTATTGTGTAGCGGCAAACTTTGTCCAATTTTAAGCCCTCTGAACATAACAGCTCTGTGTTCATTCTAGTTCTGAGTTTACTTTTATTTAGGCTCAATAAACTCTCTAACTCTGCATTTGAAAAAGGCATCACTAAAAGAGATAATACACAGTTTGACAACTCTTTAAAGGGATTTTCGTTGACGGAATTTCCGAAATTATTTAATCGGATCCATAATTCTGTTGCACTCATTATCATATTCCACGTCTGCTCAGTTACATAGCTCCACTGACTTTGAATTTTTTCTATTTCGATAGTACAGAAGTTCAATTCCATCAATTATGGCGTCCTTTATTTTCTTTAATGTATTCTCTACTGAAAATTTTGAAATTTTCCTCAAAATAGTAATATTTTTGGGAAGACGAGATTTTAATTCTTTAACCAGCTGTTTTAAGAAATTTGTGCACACTTATATTGTTTTCTACATCGAAAGTTATTTTATTTTCTTTTAGTCTGCTTTTTAATAATGTTTCGAACTCATATCGTAGATATTGATTTGGTAGTAAAAAATCCTCAAAACTACCTACATCTGCCAAAACTATATCCATTAGTTTTTCTTTTATGAATATTTTACCAGCCACAACTTTAACAAGAAAATGTAAATCATCTAAAATTCTTAAAGCGTCGGTTGTTTGAGCTTGTAAAGCCTTGTTAGTACATTGCGTTTCTTTCAAAGTATTTTTAAGAAATGTTGCAAATAAAAATAGTTTTTCATCTTCTGACTGAATTGCTAGAACAATGTACAAGTCATCCCCTCCGCCAATACCGTCATCTACATAGAAGTTTTCGAGTAAAAATTGAGCTGCATGTGGGTATCGTATCATGTTTGTCTTAGCAATTTGTTCAAAGTATTTTGCAGCTAGATAAGGTTCAGATCTCGTTCCATATGTGACTGTATTTAGTTTATAATACTTTATTGGCTTAGTGGGATTTTCTCTCCAGATAATTATTTGAAAGTTTCTATCATCTGGGTGCATTACTATTTGCCGGTACATTTTTTTTATTTCGGTTGTGAAGACAAATCGTGGACACCGAAAGCGTAGTAGAATAGAAAACAATTCACTTTGTACTATGGGTCCTGTATACATTATGTCGTTCAACGAAGCTCCGTTAGTCGTTTTAATTGAGGCATCAAAAACTACTCGTAATTTTGTTGTTAAACTATCAGGTCTAAGTACACAGTGGTGAGGAATGAAGTAATTTGGTGTTTGTATAGAGTTTACGCCATATGCCCAAATGCTTCGTATTCTTTCATGAAATCTATATATTGGGTTTTGATTTCCGGAGCCTTTGTAATCGCCTTTCTAATGATAGAAATCTGGTAAAAGCTACTCCATGGGATTCGCCAAGAGTGTTTGAGCTAGTGCAGAATGGAATTTTGACCACAAATCTTCCATTTTTGTCAATGGTGTGAGTTTGCAAAAAATGGTTTTCACATTGTCTTTCAGCCACCGAAAGGCATCTGTCAGATGTGCTGATAGTTTCCAGTTCCCAGAGCCGAGCAATAACAATAATAACTTCGCCATCAGTACATATTCCGCATGCTGCACTTGATAATTCATGTCCTCTGATTCTCCCAGAAATTACCCAGCCAAGTAGAGTGTTCTTTAAAATGGGCAAATCGTAGCCTAGTTGAATCTGCTTACTTGACAGTAGTTGATAATGAAATTCTGCCCCAAGTAGAACATCTTTTTTGTAAGGACGTTTGAATTGTGGGTCTGCTAGCATAATGTTCTTTGGAATTGGCCACTGATCTATATTGATAACTTGTGATGGTTGAGGTGAAATTATGTGCGGAAGGACCGCTGCTTCAAGCCGTGCGGTATAATTATTGATTCTTGAATGTAATGCTACGTTGACTCGGCGTGTTACCCTAGTGTCACTAGAACCGATGCCGCTAATGGAGATTGATGTTGGTTTAGTTGAAATATTGAGACGTTTTACTAGACGTTCGCTGATAAAGTTCAGTTGGGATCCTGAATCGAGAAGTGCTCTGCATTGTATCTCCTTGTCAATAGCTCGTACCTTTATCATTGCTGTGCTCAGAAGGACATAGCTGGATCTTTTGGATTGGTTGTACGTTGTAAGTGATATAGCGTTTTGATTTCCAGATGATGAGTGATCACCATGCAGATCTTTGTTTCTTGAAATGTTTGTTGCTGCGTTATTGCCTTGATTTGAGCTCTCCAAGTGCAGCAATGTGTTATGCTTTTTGCTGCATTCTTTGCAACCCTTTGACATACAGGCTTTAGAATTGTGACCAGGTTTTAAACAATTCACACAGTATCTGTGTTTTTAAATGAATTGTAGGCTCGCTGATGTCGACAACTGAAGAAATTTGGTACATGTGAATAAGGGATGATTTCCATTTTTGCACATAACACATGAATTGTTGATTTGCTTTGTGGTGATGGAAGTACACACCCTTGATTATGAATGCGGTGATTTTTCAGAAAACGCTTCAATTGATTGGAAATTTCTTTTCAAAAATTCCAGGAACTCTATGATAGTCGGAACCTCTCGAGGATTCTTCAGTGCTTGCTCGTACCGGAGACGCTTGTTTGGTCCAACTTCTTGAGGAGTAGGTAGCATAATATTGGATCCCATGATTTCGTATCCACCTCAAGATTTTGAAGCGCTAAAAGACACTCCTTAGTTCTGTCATGGAGCGACGTGTAGTTGTCAGTATAGTCTTTAATTGGGGTGCCTACTAGCTCTTGCACAAGCTTGTTGACCAATAATCTTTTGTTGTTATATCGGTCTACCACCATGGTCCATGCAGCGTCAAAATTTTCTTCAGTGACAGCGAAGTGCTTTATCAAATTTGCTGCTTCTCCTACTAACTTTGTTTTTAAATACCACATTTTTTTAATTTTAGGCATTGATCGCCTTATCACTAGAGATAAGAATATGTCATAGAATTCTTGCCACTTGAGGTGATTTCCATCGAATTTCGGTAGTGCGACTTTTGGCATAGGCAAGGACTCTGAATCAGTTATATTATGCTGGGATTGTTCAATTGCGCCTACTGTATTGATTACCTTTCGTAGCTTAGTCTCGAGTTGTATAAATCGCACGGAGTCGTACCCTAGTTGCTCTGGGTTGCCAAAGAGCTCAAATATTTGGAAATGTATGGCTTCGATGCCTTGCCATTTGTTTAATGCGATGTTTTGGTCCTGATGAGTATATTCGTCATTAAGTAACCGTTCTAAAGAAGACATCATTACCGCTTGTCGACGTTTGAGCTTTATAAAGTGTGAAGTTGACTTTACCTGCATTATAGATTTTTCGAAGATGTCTTTATATTGCTCGACAACCTTCTGTATTGCGTAATAATAATCTTCCGTGAAGTAGCGGTGATCTAGAGGTTTGTCGTCACTTATCCGAATCAGGTTGTCATTTGTCTCGAACGCCATCGATTCTTCGTCTAGTCTACGCAATCTCTCTTGAAAAAAGCTCACCGATTGCTTCGATGTTCTCCCCAAGCACCTTTTGCCTTTGAGTCAATTCTTCGAATGACACCATTGTGGATGATATTTAGCTGGCGATCACTGCTGCTTGTATTTCCACTCGAATGTGTTACTCAACTGTTGATACGCAGAATACTGCGGGCTCAACGTAATTAGACGTCCTGCTCTTGTAACAGGATCACGTCGGGGTCACCAAAAATGTTAAGAATCTTCGCCTTGAGCTTTCTTACAAGCACTTGTTGCTCAAAGAAATGGGAAGATTACTTAAATGTTTTTGAACTAATTTTCTTACAGGCACATAAACCTGAAGAATTTTGCTTTTGTGGATGACCTCTCAAGCACTTGAACCTGGAGGTAAATTATTTTCGTTGGCGCAACAACAGCACTTGAATCGTGTTGCTTTCTCTTAATTAAAAAAAGACCGTTTCCTTCAGTTTTAAAATAAGAGTTATTTTATTTTGAATTTTCTTAGTCTTAGATTAAATTGCATATTTCTTGTAGCAACAAAACAAATATCAAACATAAACAAATTTGCAATAATAAAAAATATATTAATATAGGGCAAGTATGTCATATTAAATTACAATTGTAGGAAATAATGTAGTAAAAATAAATTGTAATAAAGAATGTATGAATTTAGGACAAGTATTAAATTACAATTGTAGGAAGTAATAAGCTAAAGTAATTTGCAATTAAAGTGTATTAATTTAAGCCAAGTGTGCTAGTTTATTGAACTTAAACATTTTGATGAATAATAAAAATGATTTATTTAGGCCAATTGTGCTAAAGTTTATTAAACTTAAATAATTTAATAAATAATAGGAAATGTATTTATTTAGGCTGAAGTTTATTAAACTCAATTTAATAATAATAATTTAATAAATAATGCTCGTGCATTAACAGCATCATTGTATTTACGCAATACCTTAACTTCCTTCCCAATTGAGGTGATCCAAGCGAAACCATTTCCTACTTTCATTTATTTCAATTGCATGTATATTTAATTTTTGTTTGGTGAGTTCATAGTTACTCTCACTAATGGTGTTATTTCTATTACATATTCGAAGCCACCCAACACCATTTTAAATCTACCTTCATCAATCTGTGAATTCAAATGTCGCAATGAATCGCAACCCAATAATTAAAACAACTGAGCTTATTGCTTTTCTAAAAAAAATTGGTTTTGCTTTTTGTTCTACTGTTATAAGATATTTTTTCTAACGATACTTAAAAATTAATTGGTTTATTCTCTTTATAAAATATTACTATCGGCAATTTTCTAAAGTATGTAAATGAAAATTTAAGCCATTCTGCTCCATTGAAACAGGAGCTCCGTATCATCTGATTCTAGACTGGTTTTAATTATTCCATCCAGGTCCTCCAGCTACCTGTTTATTTTAACTAAAATGAGTTTGACGTGAAAGATTGCTGTTATAGAATAGTACATAATTACTGGCATTAGTTTGATTAAAAGTATCTGTTTGGTAATTCGGGTATTGTTATCCGGGACTGCAAAATTGGACATTGGAATGGATCGGAATAATAGGGCATTCCCCGAATATAGCATATTGGCCGAAAATTTTTTCTTGCGTATAATGATCAATGTTTTTATTTTTTTTTTTAATTTATTTTCCTTGTACTAAAAAAAAATATAAACCGCTTTCCCTCAGAATTTTGAGCGCTGATTTAAAATTCGATGCAGGATTGGCATTAAGTATGGCTGCATTATGGTAACGTGGCTTTTTCCTTAAAATTTCTAAACCGTCTATTTACCTCCAAGCTATATGTATATATTCTTCCTATTCTCAGTTTCTTTACTCATTTTAATACAATCTTTTATTTTACAAATATCACTGTTTATCGTTTTATAAAATAACCAGTATTTGTGTTAAAATGTCCTTTTTTTGCCAAATTCCTCTTTTATTTCTGAATTCAGTGTCTTCAGTTTGCTGGGCTTTTATCTTCTAATAAGATCTGCTGCAGGTCCCACCAGCTTTCGTTGAATTGCGTTAAAAAATAGTTGCTTAGCTACGGTCCCAAGCCACTTATCGTTGAGACAATAGAGTCACTGTGTTCAATAAATATCGTCAGTGTGTTGATATTTCCGTTAAATGTTTAACAAAATTCAGGTTTTGCAGAAAAAATTCTCTTTTTTCTTTGTTGCCCGGCATATTG
Source organism: Cistogaster globosa (assembly GCA_937654795.1). Classification (NCBI taxonomy): domain Eukaryota; kingdom Metazoa; phylum Arthropoda; class Insecta; order Diptera; family Tachinidae; genus Cistogaster; species Cistogaster globosa. The sequence continues at coordinate 35,841,402 of OW569404.1, read as the reverse complement.
GAGATTTTACAATTATTTAACAGTTTTTTTATTTCGTCAATTGTGTTGTTCTCTGGCATTTATTTAGCCGGTGTTTTTAGGTTTTATAAATTTTTTCTTTTTAAATTAAATTTTTGTATCACTTCATCAAAAGTTTATTTATTTATTCAGTGATATCATTTGTCTAGTCAGTATTTTATTAAATTTATTGAATACAATTTTTTATCACTTTACTACTTTGTTAATTACAAGTACTTCATTTCTTACTATCTAAAAGTTTAATACTAATGCAGGTTCGTTTGCGCCAATAAAATATAAACTCTACAGTTGAGTTCTTAAAATCTAAGTGCTGTTTATTCAGACTAAAAATTACACTATATTTAAGACTCTAAATTATAAAAATGAATCGTTTGCAATACAATAAAAAGAAAACATAATGAACGAAAGAGTGTCACATAACTCCAACAATGCAGTTAAGGTATGTCACTTATGTATGGGACTACGTTACACACCCGAACAGCTAAACGACCTTCAAAGAATAGACATTTTTTTACAAATATGACAATATTGGTCCTCCATTTATATTTTTTTTAAGTGTAGTATTTATTTTTTTGAACGAATATAAGATTGATAATAATTTTGATGAAAATGATGCCGTTCTTTATTTTATTCTCTTTCTCTATTTGTATTTGGTATTATTTGTATTCACTTGGTGAAGCATTTGTAGGGATAATACTTCTTCTACAGTTTCAGATATAGATGGAATCTTTTGATTTGTCCATAAACAGTACTGGTGTAAGGTGGAGCTTTAAATATTTTGATTCCAAATTTATTTTCCAGCATTTGCTTTGTCGGTGCAGATCGCCGTGATTTTTCATTGTCTAAAATTATCCATTCTGGAGGTCCTAAACTTACTAAGATTTCGCGTAGTGATTCCTTGATATCTTGCGTTGATCTGGATTTGATAATCTTTGCCGTTACATACTTGGATAACTTATCTATAGCCGTTAAAACTGCGTTTTGGTTAGTAAGATAAATGTCAAGGTGAACTACTTGTCCGGGATATTCGGGAATCGGTGTTTCACTTTGTAATGGTTTCTTTGGATGTCGTTCATATTTTTGTTCCTTACAAATTTTGCACTGTCTGACTATTTTTCTGAGTTTAGCCGACATTCTTGGAAAATAAACTTCAATTAATTGGTTTTTGTTTTCAGTAGCATTACGATGTGCGCGTTGATGTTTGTTCAGTATTTCTTTTTCCTGATCTCCTTCATCTATTACGTCCGTAACAATTTTCCGAGTGAATCTGGTGCGGTAATTAGAGAAATTTTCGGGGTATATTTCTTGAATTTTTCCAAGGATAGACTCTGTGGTGTTTAATCTATTTAAAACGTAAGGATTTAGGTATTTTTAAAGAATAATTATTAATTTTTGTTCTGTGTAATCGATTTCATAGATTATGTACCGATGGTAAGGGGGAAATATTATTTAGAACTTATATGACTTTGGACTAATCTTTGGAAAATTTGGTTCTTAAATACGTTAATTGGTTCATTAGCTATTGGTATAAGGTGATGTGACGAGGTGTTAGCAATGTGGGTTGTAGCAGTCATTGAATTTATTTGAGGAGGTCGGGATAGAGCGTCAGCAACATGGTTTGTCCGTCCAGGTTTGTAGTGGAGTTCATAGTTATGCTCTTCTAAAATGGCTTTCCAACGCTTCATTTTGTCGTTATTATTTCTGCTACTGAATACCATGAATATTTTAACCTTAGCTGAATCATAGAGATAATTTCTCAATGAGTTGGGTGCCGAAATGATTGCCAGCATCTCCTTCTCATTGGTGGCATAATGCTCTTCCGCTTTACTACGAGGCCTGGATATGAACATTATTGGTCGGTCATTTTGGGACAGTACAGCTCCTATGGCATAGTCCAATGCATCCGTTGTCAGCTGGAATTCGTTGGTAAAATCTGTGTGGTGAAGCATCATTTCCTCCGTGAGTGCTGTTTTTATTTTGTCAAATGCTTCCATTGCATCGCTGTTGAGTTTTATTAGCGTTTTCCTTGAAATTTTTTTGGACGCTCGTCTCCCTTCCCCCCTTTAAAGGGTTGTCAGGGGTTTCGCTAGCTTAGCGTTATCCTTGACAAAACGTCTGTAATAACCTGAAAGTCAAAGAAAGGATCTCAAGTCTTTCAATGTTATTGGTGCAGGGAAGTTTGTGATGACTTCCACTTTCGCTGAGTTTATTTTTATACCATTTTCAGATACAATAAAGCCCAGAAATTCTACGTGATTTTTAAAAAATTCGCATTTATCGACTTTTACTTTCATGTTAGCACCTCGAAGGGTTTCAAAAATTGCTTCTATGTCTTGTAGATGACTCTATTTGTCTTTACTAAAAATAATAATAATATCATCTATATAGACGAAGCAGCGTTTACCGATGTGATTTCTTAAAATATCATCCACCGTGCGTTGGAAGATAGAAGGTGCATTTTTTAGACCAAATTGTAAACGACGGAGAAAGCGGTTTCTTCAATATCAGATTCCTTCAAAGGAATTTGGTGAAAGCCGCTAATGCACAACATGTGCATTAAGTTTAATCTTGCTGAACAAGTTGACGATATGACAGTTGAAAAAAACCTGTTAACTTTCGGCAATTCGTCGGAATATAGCAATTAATTTATAGTTTTTTTTTTTTTTATTTATTTATTTAATTAATTTATAGTTCTTTTTTTCTTTTTTTACTTTACTTTATCTTATTTTTTTTATTGTTTTGGTTATCTTTTATCAATTAAAAATTTTAAAGTTTTAGTTATGTATTGTATTATTTATAAATTGTTTTTTATTTTTAATTTTATTCATATTCCTTATAAATTCATATTCCTTATAAATTCATGGACTACTTTTTTATAATAATTTTGTTAATTTCATTGTTTTTTTTTTTTATTTACTTGATTTAATGAAAAATTATTTTGCAAATAAATGTAAAAGAAATTTTGCTTTTTTTTATTCAGGAACATTTTTATTATTGAATTTAATTGGTTTGATTTTTTGCGATACACAACTCTATGAGAAATAATAGTAGCACGAAATAATATGGGCATCTAAGATTAGAGTTCAAATTATATAATACAGCAGTGTTATTCATTTCTTCATTAAATGTTGGGCCAATAATTCAAGTCTGTCAGCTATCTTAGCTGACGTTTTAAGTTGTTGCTCAGCAGCGTCTGCAATTCTTTGAGCAGAAGAAGCAAGGGTTTTTGTGGCTTGCAATAAAGGTCTCAATACTTCCACTTGGTCTCTGGCCATAGCTGCAGACTGCTCACTCACTTTCAGTTGCCGGCGCATTAAAGTTAGTTGTTCGTCAGCAAAGATTTTTTTCTTTTTTGACGAAGCGGAAAAAGATTGCTCATCGCCCATATCAAGCGTGTGTTTAATTTCCTGTTGTTGAAAAATTTTGCTGGTAGTGTTTCAAATCCTGCATCGACTCATTGCTGATTCTCGAGCTCTTGGTTGCTGAAAGTTCCTTTTTGCCCTCATGGTGATACAACAGCTACAGCTTTCGAAGTCCTGGGTGGTGTGTCTATTAGCGCTACGAAGCAATCTTTAATCGACTCGGTTATTTTTGAACTGTTTCCAGTTGAAAACCCAAACACACTGCCACTGGGTGCGGCAGCCTTTGACAGAAACAAAGTTCTATCGACTACCTGCTCCAATTCCGTTAATGGATTCGACCGAAATAGACCGCCACCAGTTTCCGTAAGGCTTCTTTTATTCTCTGCTATCTTCTTTTTGGTGTGAGAAATCTGCCCTGTACTACGAGAAAATAACACATTAACGTTAATGCAAAGAAGATAAATAAGTGTCATAAAATAAAAAGTTTCATACCTTCTTCCACTCTACAACAGACCGAATTGGAGGTCCAAACGAATTTAAATTTTTGGCCAGATATTTCCGTTGATCTTCTGAGGACATTTCTGAAGATCCGAATACAAACCGCCCTCTAGAAAAATCAGGGTTTGCTTCCATGTAATCAACAAGTGCCTGTAGTTAGGATGTTGTAGATTTTTTAATGCTAAATTACACAAAAGAAGTATACATATGTATTTAATTTATTCATTCATTCATATGTATATTAATCACCTTTTTTTCTTTTTTTTCTTTTACCTGATAATTTTAACTGTAAATTTTTTGCTTACTCACAACCAAACGACAACCAATAAATTAGTGACTAATTTTGACAGGTCTTTTCGCAGTGCTGATAAAATTTTTTGTGAGCACCAAAATTATATAGAGGTGTTTACGTCATCGATAGAATTCGTTGTCGTTCGAGTTTTAGTGAGCACCAAAAGAGTTTTTTTTTTTTCCTTTAAAATGCTTATGAGTGACAACGTTCGATATCATGAGCCAGACAGTTTGCCAATATTCGCCGACTACTCCATATTTCCTCCCTTTTTATATCTTGTGGATATGTTATGTCAGACAATCTGACTCGATGTTACAGGTTAAACATTCTTTTCCAATTTTAAAAACAAATCAGTACCGACCCCAACCCGTTCTGTTGCCTTAAATAAATTTTGCGTGTAAATATAAAATGTTTTTATTATTCAATGTTGAACTTAAAGTCGTCCAACAAAGAAACCATATTATTTTAATATTTGTAACTTGCGATACATATAAAAGTGGTAAAGTAACGGTTATTAATTTTTTTCCTACTTGATACGTCTTCTAAGAATTTTGTATTCGTCAACTTCTGTAATTGTAAATATTATCGCATTTAAACGTCACAAAATTTTCTGGACAACAATTCAATTTCACTTTTAAAGATATAAGAATTTTAAATTGATAATTTACCGAATACAATCGAATCGAACAAATCGACATTGGTTTCATTTGTTGGATTACACACAATATTACAAAACTATTAGCTCTGCGTTCGCAATTATTTGTTTTCAGAATGTCTTTGTCCATGGAAATAGACATAAAAACGTTAAGAAAATAATAGTTTCAACCAAATCCTATTTTATCGTTTGGTATTTTCAAAACGTTTACTGATTTTTTCCCCTCTAAGAATATGCTTAACCTTAATAAAGTTACATCAAAATTTTATGTGCTTATCATGGCTTATGGGCTTGCCCATTCGCGAAGTCCAAGGTCAGCTTTTGCATTTTGAGTAGCACACTTGTAACTTTTGACATATAGTAAAATCGCTTACAATTTTTTCTGATATCTATCCAAACCGGACGACCATGCATATGATCTTGCTAAGGCTTTTGTTTTTACGATTCCTGAATGGGTTAAATGTAGACACATTAATATTACATTCTGTAATTTTTTGAGGGTTTCTGTACGATATTCCCACATGATAGAACTCTGTTCAACAGACAATTCATCTTCTTTGCTCTTATTAGGGTTGTATATTTCTCCTTTTAACTGGGAAACGGTACCCGTCTCTATTGCGATTAATAACTTTGCTAATATGAGGGCACGTCTAATTTGTATTGCTGCATTTTATTCTTAAAATTTAAATAGCTTCATACGAGGAGAATGAATCTATAACTATAGGGCAAGTGTTTTGTGTGTAATTATAATAGACCAGGGGTCCAATCGCCGCTTTCGATAACGAGTTGAATTATCCGATTTTTTTAATTTAAAATAACCGCACTCGTTATCGAACAGCACAAACGAATAATTGAGACGTTAACGAAGAATCGATCAAGTAAAACTTTTAGAAGTTTCATTTGATACATCTCGAAAATACAAAAAAATATATTATTTCATGAGTTTTAGTATGGATTTCAAAACCGAATTTTCATAGCATATCAGAATTTACCGAAACAATGTGGGCTCTCCAAATATTTAAAAAAAATATTTCTCTTAGCAGTATAATAGGTTTCTATGTTTTGGATTTATCAAAATAGAATATATACGATTTTTATTACGTATGCATGAACCCTAGATATGAGGACAGAATAAGTTTGAATTATATGGATACATACTGATTTATATATTCTATTAAAACAAATGATTTTTGGTTTTCCTCTTTTAAATAAAAAGGTATTGGGTATGATATAGGATGAAACGGAGGAGAAATTTATTACAGAATTTGTTGGTTTAGCTCCTGAACTTTACGCATTTACAATAGATTTTGAAAAAGATGTGAAAAAGGCTTAGTGAGTTAAAAGGTGCATAACAGACAACTACATTATATAAATTTTTAAAAATATATTTTTGTCTAAAGAAATAGTTATGGTGTGTATGTAAACATTTAGCTCAAAATTACATAATATTTTACCTAACGATATATGAATAATCATATAAATTATATACCATTACCAACTAAATAGTAGTAATAGTAAAAAAAATTGGATATGTTAATAAAGGGAATTGAAGAAAACGAACAAAACAAATTTTTCATTATTTCTGTACACTCACTTTCCCTGAACCATAACCTGCTCTATTGGATAATCCAACTCTTCATACAGGGAATTAGAAAAAGCTTTATTCAGAGCTCTTAAATATGTTTCTGTTGAAAAATTTGCTATTTAAAGCACAAACACTAACTTGTTTTAAAAAAACATTACGTTTGTTTTAAGATAAGGTAGGGTTTCTACTATAATATTGTATTGTTTTGTTCGCTCATCATGAACACGTCGGAGATTTTTTCTATCTGTCTATTGAGAATGTTTAGATCACTATAAGTCTGTAGAGTAACCATAAATTTTTCTGCACAATAAAGAGCTTTGTTGGTTATAGCTTTAATATTTCCCAGAAATGCATTTAGTTGATTTTGCTTTTGTTGACACTGCCTACTACAGCATTTAGATTCTTGATAAGTTCATTATTGATTATTACCTGATTGTTGACCTGTTTTGTTATCTGCTTTGCGTTGTCGTCAAATGTTCAGAGATAATCATAAATTTCTTTTGCATCATCATCCGTTGTTCCCAATATATATATATATATATATATATATATATATATATATATATATATGTCAGTCCTCTATTTGCACTGTTACTTTTAAAGACATGTGGAATCAGTGGTGCTCGCCAAATTAATCTCCTGCTCAATCTAGTCAATGTCATGTACTTTAACCAGGTTCAGTTTCTTCATATTACCCTCTGTTTTTTGTAGACAATCTTAGAATATCCGTAAGTTCACAATGTACAATATGTGAAGGTATTTTTCCATTACCGCTTTTGGTTTTATTTTATTTGTTAGGTCGTTATTTTATTCGCTATCGAACGCGCCCCCAGCACCAACAAAACAGCAATGATAGCAAAGTTCATTCAGCAAAGGGACAATAAATTTGTTGTTTGAATCTAGTTTTTAATTGGGGTTTGTAGTATTTTTTGTTTCTCCTGTTACTAGTGTCCACTAAATAATTACCGTCTTTTCTAAATCGTGAGAGCTGCTTGTACTTAGGACTATTTTTCTGTACTTCTCTATTTCGTACATTGTTTCAGTAAGATAATAATTTTCGTATAGATTTTCGTTTAATCTGTTAATTTTAAAGAGTTTTTCTTTTGTATATTTTGCAGAAAGTTGTCGGAACTTTTTCTGAAGAAAATCGATTGGTCTTAATTTAGTTGTTGAATGTATGGTGTTATTGTAAATTGTAACTATTAAAAGTGGCGGCATGAAATAACCCAATTGGAAATGAAATAAGTCCCCAAAGGAATGAAATAACTCCCCAAATTAAAATGATATAACACCCCAATTTTTTGGGGAGTTATATTATATGAAATAAGTCCCCAATTCTTGAAATGAAAAAACCCCAATAATTTATCAAGAGATAAAATAATCCTGCATTATCTTTTATTTACAGTAGTTGAAAATTTTATACAAAAACTTGCATTGCTTCGTTAAGTCAAAAACGACAATTGTAACTTCGTAGGCCAGTAATTTTGCATCGCATTCATTACAGATTTTGAGCTGCTTGCAGGGAATAAATACAATATTCGGAGATTTGTCTTGGCATATAACACATACGTTTTCATTATTGGATAATGGAAGTTCCGAAATTTCATCCTCAGATCGTTCGTCGGAAGATTTGTCTTTGAAAATATTCTCTCGCGGTATCATATCGACACAAATTTCGATCGTTCAAAAACCAACCTGGAAAAAAATTCGGAAACGATTAGTTTTCCCTTCTTTAATAAAACTGATGCATTTTCGATTTTGCTAAATCTTGCAAATTTGCCTCGCTTTCTTCGTTTTTGGGCCATCGCTCCACCACTTTCACAAAGCATGCCAAAATGTCTACTTTTAAAAAATTCCTCGTTTTGAATTAGTTTCACAAACTTAACAAAATGGCAATTCTTTCCGGCGAAACGACCTAAGACACCATTATAGGCCTCTACTGCAGATGTAGTTCGAATTTTCTCATTATAGACGCTGAAGTTTGTACATCCAATCTAGAAATGAGAGTTCCAAATAATATATGTAAGTATATCTATATTTACGAGTATACATATATTTACACAATGTTACCTGATTTAACCATTGGGTTTCAAAATATTTAAGGATGCTTGCGAAAATACCCTCGTTATTAATCGGTAAAATTTTAGACTTTATTTCCAAGAATGCTATCCTAATAAGTTCCGGAGGAAGCAGAGCGAGAGCCATTAATTTATGATAAACTACAGCTGCCGGTTTGAGGATCTGATGAATTGGAGCAGGCTCTTTCGTTTAATCAGATTCCTCCTAATAGCTTGGCAGAAGTGAAACCTAGAAATTAATAAAGTAAAGATTTTGTTTAAAACGCTATTTTATTAAAGAAGACAACTTACAAAAATTTTTTTTACAAAATTTCTTCATAAAATATAATTTTTTTTTAATTCGCGCGAATTTTAATTTTCTGACAATTAAAAGTAAATAATATCGTTAAATTTTCCTTGTGTTTTTTTTTCCATTAAACAATTTATTATTGAAGCCAATATTAAGAGAACTTTAATTATTTAAAGTTATATTTTATGAAGAAGTTTTGTAAAAAAAATTTTTTTGTAAGTTGTCTTCTTTTAGTACAAATTGTCTTCTTTTTTTAGTATAAATTTATTTATATTGCTTACTTTTAATTGGTAGAAAATATAATTCTAAATAATTGTAGTTCTCTTCATTTTATCAATAAATGTTTATAACAGTTTGAACTTACCAGCATCCAACGGACTTTGCCCGTGAAAAAACATTGCAAATACTTTTCCTCAGAGCCAGCTCATAATCTGTTATGAAAATAGCAGGATCTAGATTTAACACGTTGTCCTTTATACACTGAAGTAAAGATGTATATATTATTTCTGTTTTTTTATCCATGAGAAAAAAAAACATGGGAAAAATCTAAAAAGTTAAAAGAAAAAAAATTTTTTTTTACAAAACTTTGCGCGAATTTTAATTTTCTGACAATTAAAAGTAAATAATATCGTTAAATTTTCTTTGTGTTTTTTTCCATCAAGCTATTTATTATTTAAGCCCATATTAAGAGAACTACAATTATTTAAAGTTATATTTTATGAAGAAGTTATGTAAAAAAATTTTTTTTTGTAAGTTGTCTTCTTTTAGTGCAAATTGTCTTTTTTTTTAGTAAAAATTTATTTATATTGCATACTTTTAATTGGTAGAAAATATAATTCTAAATAATTGTAGTTCTCTTTATTTTATCAATAAATTTTTATAACAGTTTGAATTTACCAGCATCCAACGGACTTTGCCCGTGGAAAAACATTGGAAATACTTTTCCTCAGAGCCAGCTCATAATCTGTTATGAAAATAGCAGGATCTAGATTAAACACGTTGTCCTTTATACACTGAAGTAAAGATGTATATATTATTTCTGTTTTTTTATCCATGAGAACAAAAAACATGGGAAAAATCTAAAAAGTTAAAAGATTGTATGATAGTAAATTTGTCATATTGTAAAATATATAACTCTTACCTCTTCAAAGTATTCAATATATATAAACAAGAGCTGCTTAAAGCAGCCTTCAGGAACAATTTTAAATGTTGCATCCATTAGGTATCGCCTTTGTGCTGGTTGAATATTTTCTTTAACTAGCTCAATAGTTTTTAATGATGAAAATAAACAAAACGTAAAATCGTCCTCTATGATGCACGCAGTAAAAAAATGTTTTGGGTTAACTTTGTCCTTACTCAGTCCGAATTCTGTCCACACGCCTTCCAAGTTAAACGATTCGATGATTTGAAGTGCACTTGTCGGCGATGTTATTAAATTTTTAGATACAATGTATTGTAAATTTCGCTTCGTTTTGGGAAATGAGATATTTTGTGTAGAATTTTGCGCACTGGAAATCAAATATTGTGAATTATGTGGATATGAATAACTTTTTTTCAAAACTTACTTCTCACAAACTTTACGGAAATAAGATCTGATGGCGATATCTTGGCAATCGCTCTTAATTTCGTTAATAGCTTTCAGTTCCTTATAAACATCCTCCTCGTTATCGTGGTTATGTTCAACATAATGTTTCGCGAGTTCACATCTGCCCTCAGCGTCCACGGTAATTCTACATTCACTTTGTCTGCACTTATACTTTGCGACATTATTATATATCGACTTTTTGACAAATATCATTTTTTGATCTACAAGATATAGCAATATGCTATTTTTTCTAAAGCCACTTATTATTTCAAAATTCATGTTTCCTCTTTTCTATACCAAATACCCCTCACAACGCAAACTTACTTTACAAACTAAATGCCTAGTTACTATTTTTTTTATCAATGACTAATCGACAATCATCAATGTGAGTTGTAAATATAACGGGACGTGTTTTAATATTTACGATTTTTAACTAATTTTGAAAATGAAATAAGTCCCCAAAAAAGAAATAAGTCCGCAAAAAACGTTGTTGTTGTTTTTCCGTATATTTTTTGGGGAGTTATTTCATTTCTTTTTGGGGAGTTATTTCGTGGAGAGTTATTTCATGCCGCCATTAAAAGTATACTTCCTTGATAGTGAAGGGTTTATCCGATCTAAATTTCTATTAAAGATTTCCTAATAGCGCGGTTGAAAATTATTAGGTTGCCTACTTTGTTGCAAATTGTAAAAATTCCGTGATTTTGTAATTAATTGCTTCGTTTCTTCTATTGTTATTATTATGAAATTGTTGTCTTTTAACATGTCGGTTAGTAAAGTTAAATGCAAGCCTGCTAAATCTCAAATAACCAATCTCTTTTTTTATTGTATAGGCATCCACCATAGTGCTTGGGTTTCTGCCTATAATGATGATTCTGTTTAAAGACTTCAAGCATCAAATTTCTGCTCCTATCGGCCTGTAATATTGCTAACTCATCATTTAATAAGTATGAGTTATTAAGTCTAGCCAGACACCTATTCAATGTGTCATACAAATTTTCTATGCCGTTGGTACAGCGACATAATACGATTTCATCAAGAATTCTACCCCTTGGTATATATTCACCGTGCTTTCTTAAAAGTATTGCTTTCAGTTCTAACCATGTTCGCACCTGTCCGTTTCTGGTTGGCGGATCTATTGCTTCGCCCACTAAACGATCCTCTATGTAACCTAAAAGAATTCTCTTAAGTTCTAATTCAGATGGTGCGTAATAGCAGATAATGAATTAATTCTCTTAATAAAATTCGGAAGGTCCGAAGTGTTTCCGTAAAATTTTTGTACCGAACACACGCACTTCTTAGCTGTTTCAAAATTTTCCATTTTAATTTATGACTTTAACTAAGGATTTTAACTTATAATTTTAATTTACCATTTTTTAACTTATCTATTAAGACAGTTATAAGTACTTATATTATTTACTTAAATTCTAATTACTTTTATTCCTCTGGAAAATGTTTGGATTTTTTTTTTCTTGTGATGCTCCAGAGTGAATCAAATAAAAAAAAAAGTCATATTTACAATTTTTGTAATGATGTATGCATTTACTGCAATGAAAAACTAAAATATTGTTCTTCAATAATGAATAAATAAAAATAAATACAAATTAAAGTTTCTTTAGTGCTTTTTATCAAAAAAAAATATATTTTATTTTTCAACCTTCTGGCCTTAAGCCTAACTTAGAACTAACTCTTTTTTTTCATCCGGAAGAATTTTTAATACTTGTTTATTTGTTTATCCAGCACAAAATGTTGGAACGTTTGTATGTTTTAAAATTTTAAAAGTTACAGAAATGGTGTCAGCATAAAGCATGGAAATACTTTAAGCGTGTGTTGCAATTCTATACCTAAAGAACTTATTTGAATTTGTTTTAGGAATTCAGGTGAAACTAATTTCTTAATATTTCTTTAATTATAATTATCTGCTTTCATTATTGGTTAATAGCCCTTTAATGTGATCTTCGAGTGATCTTTTCTTGTGAAATTTCTTCTAACATAAATGGAAAAGCAGTATTTCCTTTTGGCAATTTCATTAATTCGGAATTTAGAGTGTTGACCAATTCTTTGTATTTACTTATTTCAATAACATGTATTAGTTTAAAATTTCCGTTTTTCAGCTTTGTAAGGGCCAAATGAATTTGAATAAAGTTTGCGTTAGAGTAATCCAGGATTTGTATCTCTGTCACTACTATATAAGCGAAAACTGTCTTCATGATCGTCTCTTGGTTGTTTCTTGCTGGTATTTTACTCTTCGGTTTTCTTTCGCTTGTTGTTTGAAATTGACAGATTGTGGCCTTTCAATTTTCCGCTTACTTTTGGTAAAAATATTTAAAACTTAAGTTTTTTTCACATCGTTTTTGTATAATTTTACACATTTGGTGATATAGTTTTTCAGAAATCTTAAAAATTTGTGCGAATTATTTCAATATTTAAGACTTATTATGTCTTTTAATTTATTTGTTGTCTATAATTTTTTAAGATTTATTTATCGACTTTTTTTAATTTTGCAGACACAATTTAATGAAATTTTTTTTTGAAGAAACATTTTTTTTACCTTATAATTTTTTACTGTGTAAATTTAAATAAAACAAATAGTTTTTGAAATTTATGCAGCACTATGTGCTTACTGTGTTTTATTTATTAAATAGAATTTTTATTAGCAGCACTATGTGCTTATTGAAAGTCTAGAATTCAATTGTTCCTTAGTCTTACAATCTTAATATTTTATAGCACAGCCTGAGAACCATATGTGCCGACTCAGCGTGTAGCGCAATTTTACACTTTTTATTAAGCAATGCAAAAGTAAAAAAATAAAATGAACAGAATTATAAAAATATGCAGACGCTGTGGTCAGCAATATTTTAGTTATTTTATTGAGAAGTGTATGTTGTGTTAACTTGTATAGTTGCTTTTCGAGCAAAAATTTGTTCACAAACTTTATTGTTTGTTGCCTTTAACTGACTGATTATTGACACTTTGTTTTTTTTTCACACCTTTTTACAATGCTCAATACACACAGAAATTCCTACAAGTACTATGCTAATCTTTTTCACGTATTAGTTCTTCAAAGGATATTTAATGATTTTTCACATTGTTCTTTTTGTTTTCTCCTGTCATTAAAGGATACTTTTTACACTCTTTTTTCTCCTATATTTTTATGATACTTATTTTTGGTTTTGTTCGAGGACACCCACGGTACACTTCTTACTTTATTTTTTTTTTAGAAATTTGTGTAAATTTGCGGGGCCCCACGTTGAACGCCAATAAAAGTTTCCTTAGTGCTTTTTGTTAAAAAAAATATATTTTATTTTTCAACCTTCTTGCCTTAAGACTAACTTAGAACCTATCTATTTTATTCATCCAGAAGCATTTTTAATAATTGTTTATCTCGCACAAAATGTGGGAGCGTTTTTTATGTTTTAATATTTTGAAAGTTGCAGCATAAAGTATGGGAATACTTTAAGCGTGTTTTGCAATCCGATACCTAAAGAATTTTTTGAATTTGTTTTAAGAATTCAGGTGAAACTGAAGTCTTAACTTACATAAATTTATAGCTAACAAAAACCTTGATATATATAGCAATTTTGCAAAACCAAAAAATTAAACTAACAATTTTATTGGTAACATAACGAAAGGCACTTGAGATCATAAAATATGTCTATATGTACATACATATGTTTACGCTTATCCATATATAGTATAAATCTTATATATTTTGTTGGATGTTTCATAAAAAAGTTAAATTTCATCAAAAACCAAGTTAGCAACTTTTGCTTTAAGCATATTTTTAATATTTGGTGGCATGTCGGCTTTACAAATTTTTTTTTTTTTTGCTAAACTTGCGAAATGAGAGGCTGTGGAATCCTCCTCTTTAATTTTTGCAAACGTCTCACACGTTTCTGTGATGCTTGACGTAGCCAAATCCAAAAAAGCATTGAACTTTTCGCTGTTGTTCTAAAAACAAACACAGAAAATATATTTATGTATGTACATACATATGTAAGTTAAATTAATTAGTGTTTGGTTTAAAAAAAATATAATTCTTATTTCATCACTTTTTTTATTTTTATTTTAATCCATTGTTTTATTTTTAAAGTTAACATATTTATTAGTTTATAGAGCCTTGACAGGGACTCGCTTTTTGGCTAGTGTATGATCCGGTTTTAGTGGTTATTTCTAACTGACTCAAAACTTAATCTTCTTATTAGCAAGAAGAATAATTTTGTTTATTTATTACCTTGCATTTTTGTCCAGTCACATTCTTAAAGTTAAAAACAACGGTTTCAAGTTACAACTCAAAACAACTGAAATAATTTTAGCAGACACTACGTCAGCATAAAATAAGTTGCTTAGCTTGTGGGAAAATAAATAATTTGGTAAAATATAATTTTAAGGGATACCTAACTCCTCCCCTTGTAAGATCAATTGTCCCGATTGCTAAAATATGGTTGATTCGTTAGCGCTGCATAATCTTTAATAAGATTTCTGAAAACTTAAAGTTTCAACTGTAGAAGCCTTTTGTTCGACTTCCATTTCAACCATTGTTATGACATTAGCATCAGGATTTGATTTTAATTTTAGTCTTATAAATATTGAGCAAATTGCAATAATTAATAAAATAGATAAACCGATATATGTGGATAACATCATATATCCTTTAATTGAAATTGAATTTATTTTACTTATGTTATTAAATTGAAGGTTTTTCATCATTTCTAAAGATGAGATTTCTTCAACTGTGGACGTATTAGATGATAACTGTAGTACAGCTTGAACTGGGCTTGAAACTTCTTTTGAAGTGAATGTTTGATTTTCAATATTAATTGTTTCATTATGATATAGAATCAAATATGTTTCCGGTATTACTTTCAAATATTTCTATGCTTCCGTTAAATTGATTTAAAGTATTGCTCCTTCATTTATTTCTTGTACAGAAGGAATGTGTTGATTGTTTACAAATATACAATTGTGATTCTTGCTTTTTAAAAGTAATGGTATACATACAATTCGTTTTACTTATGTCTATTAAATTTTCAAAATGCAAATACATAAATTGTTATATTCTTTACAATCATTTTTGATTTCAAAAGTTTCATCCTTTTCAGAAAGTATGAATGAAATAATTACTCCTACTTTTACCCACTGTCAAGTTTTTGTTCATATCAGTGTATAGGGGAAGACGTATTTTATTTATTATCATGACAAATCAAATTATGATTTTTTCGTCGTGAATTTAGATTATTACAAGCTGTTTTGTGATTGATTTTTCTGAAATTTTAGCAAACAAAATGGCTTTAATGCAACTAAAAGAGTTAATGGATGCCTCTGATGAGGAATTTAAAAAGGAGCGGCATATGTGGGTTAATCCCATTCCTTTTTTTATGTTACACTTTGAATATGTAAATAAAAATCATACTATATAAATTATTTTTGTTTAAAGAATTTTTCTATAAAAAAATATTTTTCTGTTATGTGTTTTTACACACACAACACGTCTTTATTTGTCAAAAGCAAAATTACAAGTAATTAATTCTAAAATACATTTTACTTAAGTTACCCTAGCATTCAGCCGATCACGCCACCTCTTCATGTTGACTCGTGTATTCACCAGACGCATACTCAGCAATATCGGTGGGAACAGCATAGTCAGCAATATTAATGGGAACAAAGCTACGTTGCTGTTGGAATGTGTTATAATTGGAGGTGCAACGTAAGCTTTGCTAATGTATGACTTATTTTATATTTTTTTGGAGTTTAAATGTTTTCTGTGTTAACTCCTCCCCCTCTAAGATCATACGTCCTCGTATGATAATTTTTTAGAAAAAGGGTAAATCGTGAATTTTGCTCCTTCCTAAACCTCCCGTTGGCAATGATGGAGATTTCTTCCGGTTTAGGCAAACACTAATGTCTTCTATTGTTTTTGTTTCTTCTTTTGGCGTTTGTGTTTTCTTATCTGTTTCAGGAACTTGTTCTTGTTCTTTGGTTGTCTTATTGCGATTTCGCCTTATGATCGAGACGATAATGATTAGTAGTAAAAGAGCTAATATTAGCACAATACAATGCAGGTAGTGGCTTAGTAAAGGTAACCTGGGTTGTTAAATATGTTTGGTTATCTATCCGTACTGTAGAATTTAGATGGTGAATCAGAAAGGTGCCGTTCAAAACGATTGTTGAGTTATCGATTGATATATTTCCTGCGAATTGGTTCAGTAGTATCATACTTTCGTCAATTTTCTCTATAGGCGGCACGTGTTTGTCGTTGGTTGTTATGCATCGTGATGGCTTACTCTTCAGCAAATTAGGGATACATTCAGATTCATTTAGATCTATGGTATTTTCTTTTTCACAAATACTTAAACTATTGTAATTTTTACATTCATTTTTAATTCCATATACTTTACCATAACATTTTAAGATATTTTTAAAATTGGTCTTAATTACTACGTTCTTACTTTTTACAGGTCTAATTAAAAGGTTTTCGCAATTCTGTTTATTTGTGGTTGGAATATTTACAATATAAATTATTTCCCTATCATTTGAAGCTACTTTAATTTTAAAAAAATTTAATAATTCGTGTATGTTACCAAATGGTATATTATCATTATCAAAGATATTTCTTAAAATTTCTATTTCAGAATTAGAAAAAATAAATGAATTTACTGTATTTGATTTGGCCCAATGAATTGCGTATTCGATATTTGATAGTTCTTCTTTAACAATCTCTAGTTTATATTTAAAATCTATTAAAGGCTTTTCTTGAAGTTTATTTTCTAACAATTTTGAAATGTTGTTAGTCATGATTGATAATTTGTTCACTTTATCAAGTGCCATTTGATTTATTATAACTTGGTTATTATTATTTTGCAAAAGATTATTAATTTTGTTCTCTATAACTTCAAAATCAGAATGATCGGGATTTCCGGCCAACCACTTCCAAGCACTTCCAATAAAATCAAGTGATCTCTTTGTCCTTGCCTTGGATCTAAGTCTGTTTAGACTGGATTTCATCTGGGATATGGTATACGATAGGTAAGGCAGAATCGAATTATCAGTGTTGTTGTACATGCGAACTCCATCCTCAAGTTTCTGCACCAATTCCTCATATTGTCCCAAGTCAATCGTGTGAATCAATCTAAAAACACCTGTTTGAATCTTCGCTGGGACGGTGTTTACAACGATTAATTTCAAATTGGAATAATCCATTATCTGGAATTCACCCATAATAGACCCGAAGGTTAGCAGTATCCTGTAAAAAAAAAATTATCAGTACTTAAGTTCAATTCGTCCTAAAAGATACAGTAGTCTGAAGATAAAAAGAAAAAAAAAGAATTTCTAATGTGACTCTTATGGATCACACGGCCACTATTCGTAACAATTGTTGTATCCCTGTTTTCTTTTACTATCTCACTTTTAAATCGACTACTCAATTTCGTGCCCAATCTTTTGTTGTTTCTCACATATATTAGTTGGCCAGGCATATAGTTCTTAACAGGCGTTTTTTTTTATTATGGTAAGCAATATCCTGTTCCTGTTTCCGTTTTAGCCTTTCGATGTTTGACAGCCTTGTTTTTTCGTAGTCCTGTGGGGAAAATTCGATTGTACGTCCAAAATATAAATCTACAGGCCTTCTTTTAGTGGTAGAATGAATTGAATGATTATACTCATTTACTGATCTTTCCAGCAATTCTTCGAAATTCCTAGACGTTCCATCCTCTTTTAGACATCTCATTAATTCCGCCAATGTGGAGTGAAATCGTTCTATCTGCCCGTTTGATTCACTCCTATAGGAAGGTGTAGTAAAAACATTAATTTTTAAGTCGTCCTTCATCATAAACATGATCGATGCAGAATTTAATGAGGGTTCATTGTCCATAACCACGTTCTTTGGTACTCCATAAAAAAACAAGAGTTCCCTTAGAGGCTTCCTAATATTTTCAGTAGATCTGCCCTGTAGTTGTTTGACTTGCACATATTTGGAAAATTTATCAATTGACGTTAAAATTAGTTTCTTGTCCGTAGAAAATATGTCGATATGAACAGTATGGCTGGATACATTGGAATTGGGGTCTCTTTAAGTACTGGATCATTTGGATGTCGTTCGTACTTGTTTTTCTTACATGTGGAGCATAATTTTATGATTCTCTTAATTTTTCCACTCATTCCTGGAAAGTAATATTTTTCTAAAATCTGTACTTTGTTTTCCCTATCGTTACGATGAGCTCTATTGTGTTCTTCGATTATTATGTTCTCTTGATCATTTTCAGATGTTATATCTTCGACCAGGAGCTGGGTAAATCTGCACTTGTAACTTGCAAAATGATTCGGGTATATTTTCTGGATCTCTCCCATTATAGGTTCGGGTGTTTTGATGCCATTTATTACAGATGGATTAAGGTATTTCTTAAGAATATTTATTAGTTTCTGTTCGTCGTAGTCGATTTCCGTTATTAGGTGGCGGTGAATTCCCGGAAAGATTATCCTAAACTGATATGAAGGCGAATTGTCAATACTGATTACCAATTGATTCTTAAATACATTAACAGGAGTTTTGACACTAGAAATTAAATGTTCGAATGAACTTTCCGCACTATGCTGAGTCATAGTAGAAGAACTTGATTGTTCCTCTAGAACGTTTAATCCATTATTATTTCTTGATAAGGCATCAGCTACCACATTTGTCTTACCAGGTTTATATTTTAGCTCATAGTTGTATTCCTCCAAAATGCATTTCCATCTTTTCATCTTAGAGTTATTATTATTGTTGCTAAGAGCGTAGGTAAGTGGCTGATGATCAGTATAAATAATCACCTTCCTTGACCCATAAAGATAATTTCTTAAAGAACCAGCGACCATATGATTGCAAGCATCTCCTTTTCGTTGGTCGCTTAGCTTTCTTCGGTTTTACTGAGTGTCCTAGAAATAAATGTAATCGGTTTGTCATCTTGGCTAAGTACAGCTCCAATGGCGACGTTTAAAGCATCGGTTTTTAATTGGAACTCTTTTTCAAAATTAGGGTATGAAAGTATTACTTCCCTTGATATTAACGCATTTTTTAAGGCGTCGAAAGCTCCTTTTGCCTCGTCATCCAAGTCGATCTTAATTTGGGTAGATGCTGATTTCGATATACGTCCTTCCTCCCCTCTTAGTAAGATTGTCAAGGGTTTGGCTATATCGGCATAACCTTTGATAAAGCGTCTGTAATAGCCAGACAGACCCAGAAACGAACGCAGTTTCTTCAATGTTCTAGGGTAATCGAATTTCAATATTGATTCGACCTTTTTGGGATTCGTTTTTATACCATCCTTTGATACAATGAATCCCAGAAATTCCACTTCCCTTTTAAAGAATTCACACTTATCCAATTGAATTTTCATATGGGCCCGTTCCAGTGTACCAAAAATCTTGTCCACGTGTTCCAGGTGAAAATAATAATATCGTCCACGTAAACATAGCATATCTTACCAATAAACTGTCGCAATATATCATCAAGTGCCCTTTGGAAAATCGAAGGGGCATTTTTCAACCCAAACGGTAATCTGGTAAATTCGTATTTACCATTATTAACAGAAAAAGCCGTTTTCTCCCTGTCCTTTTCCCTGAGGGGAATTTGGTGAAAACCACTTTTCAAATCCAAAACAGTAAAATATTGATTTTCACCCTGTATGGGGTATTTATCCGCTATTGTCACCGCATTCAGCCTTCTAAAATCCACTACCAACCTAAATTTTTTTCTTCCCGAGGCGTCCTCTTTCTTCGGTACTACCCATATAGGTGAGTTATATAGAGACCGCGAGGGTCTAATTATACCGTCGCGCACTAATTTGCCAATTTCCTCTTCGACAACGTCTTTTAGTAATTTTTCGCGTATATTGGTAATTCATTTTCCGTTCTTATATCTGCAACTACCACAGTGGAATATGTGAGTTTCTCGTCTGGTTCGGCAAAAAGGTCAATATGATTTCTAATAATGTTCTCAAGGGATAATTTCTGATTTTCATTCAAATGTTGTGTTCATAGTTCCATATTGTTCACACTTTGTGATATACGTTGTTTTATATCTATCCTTTGTCCACCCTTTATAGTAAAATAATTCTCAGCTGTATGGATAACTGCCGAGAGTTCCTTCATACTGTCATTTCCCAATATTGCATCTAATGAGTCAAAATTAGGTAGTAGGAAAAATTTAAAGGGTGTTTCCTGGATTCCAAATAAGTTCAGGAAAGTGTGTTGTGAAATTTTAATTCCGCCGTTTGCCGATTTGGTAAGAAAATCTTGTCGTTATTCCTTGGGTTAGGTACTATATCTGGTCTTATGTAGTTCTTATTGCTTCCTGTATCTATTAAAAACGTAAGTATCTCTCCGTTCCTCGTTTTTGCCTCGAAGTATGGTAACGAGGAACAGTTTAATCTAAAAAATTCACTACTGGTTGGACTTCATCTAGTTGTTCCTCCTGTTGTCCTGCTGCGGTTTCTGATACATCGGGAATTTGTTGTAAATATTCTTGAACGTGGTCTGCTTCATTATTCGCTGGTTGTATATCGACTTCATTTCCTTCAGTTGGATAACTTGTCCATTCATACCGCTCATCTTCTGGTACATAGTCAGCGTTTATGTGAAAGTTTCTTTGTAATTTGTTAACTGGGCCTTGGAAAGAACCTCCAGCTGGTCTTTTGATAAATTGGTTACCTGGTGGTTTGCTCATGTCTGGTCTGGATTGATCGATTCACGTCAATAGGTTCCACGATGGATGGTTTGGAATAGTTTGAAGTTTGAACGTTCTGATTCAAGAATCTATTTTGCATTCCCGGATTGGGTTGTGGTCCCAAATTTGGTTGTGTGTTCGGAATTGTATTTGAATAACGATAGTTTGGATCATAGCCTCGGTTAAAATTATGCGTAGAATTATAACGAGGCGGAATTGGTGGTCTTAGTAGCATTGGTCCACCGACGTTAGCAAGTTCGGGATAAAATCTTCGTCCATTTACCAGAGGTCGATTTGTAATACTTTTGTGCATGCTCATCCTGGACATTTGTCCGTGTGCATGATTCATACGGGACGTCATATTATCCAACTTGAGACAAATGTGTAATGCCTGTGGCAGTGAAGTTGGTTCACGAACGCTAAGTAATCTTGGCAGATCCCAATTGAGTCCTCTTATGAAGGTATCCAATGCCTTTTCTCGGTAGGTATTCGTCATTGTGTGGAGGCTGCTCTCTGCCAACTCTAAACAAGAAACCTTATCGAGAATTAGCGACAAGTGTTGGTACACGGTCTGGTAGAACTCCGTTATCGTTCTATTCCCCTGACACAGACTATTCATCTGATACTTCAACGTCCCTATGTCCCGTTTGTCGGAGTAGTGCATCGTAAGACACTTCTTTATCCTGGGCTAATCCAGAGGAGTTCTGTATGACTCCAAAGCTGCATCTGCTTCCCCAATAACCTTTGTGCGAATGGTATGCAAAATCGCGTAGTATCGCCCAGTTCCCTTCACGGATTCGTAGAGTCCTAAAACTCTATCAACAGACTTTCTCCACGAGTTAAATTCCCCTTGTTTGCCGGAGAACTCTCGTAGAGATCTCACAATATCAGGAACCTTGTCCAGTTCCTCTAATCTGGTCGTAGTCGAAATTATAGGTTTATCTGCTCCTTCTTCCAATAAAAGGTCGGCGGGTGGCCTAAGGGCCTCGCTTATCATCGATGCTATTTGTTCCCTCTGAGTCGGGGTTAGTCCCCCTGTAGAAGCTGTCATCGTGAGAGTTCTGCTCAACCTTTCGGTCAATTCATCAACTTTTTCGTTTGGCATGATAAATGGTAAGGATAGAATCTACCCTTAAGGACCGATTCGAGTCGCCAGATTTTGAATACCAGAGAAAAAAAAGTTTAACAATAACCAAGCTTCAATATGAAAATCAAGAAAAACCGACGCAAATAGTAGTAATTTAAGAAAATTTCTTATGAAATTATCAAATATCGAGTTTTGTGTCTGAATTTTTAATAAAAAAGTAATGTTGTAATCTAGAGTACAAAATTTTAATACGAAAATTTTTGGAAATAGTTATGCAAAATTTTTGCTAGAAGAAGATACGTTAATTTAAAAATTTAAGATTTTGAACTTATCATAAATAGATATGAAAAATAGAAAAAATAAAATAATCTTACTCTAAAATCAGGAACATACTGCTTGCTGGAGATAATTGGTGTTGGTAATAATTGATGCTGTTTTTTACAAAATTTCTTCAGTTGTTGATTGCAAAATTTCTTCAGGTGTTGATTGTAAAATTTCTTTGATTCTTGTCACTGTTCTTTTATTGTATTGTTCACAATTTTATAATTTCCTTTTCTTTCAAACTTTTGTTCTGATAAGTTTCGTTTTTTCAAAATTTTTACCTGGTTTTCTTTCTTTGAAAACTTTTGTTAATTATTTCTCTTTTATTACCACAATCCTTTTCTTTTTAATTTTTTCTTATTTCGTCTTTAATAAAATTTTGATCTTTATTTCTTTTCTAAACAAAAATTTACTGTTTTTATTTATCACTGTTTAATAAATTTTCACTGTCCTTATTGCTTATTTATTTTTTACATATTTTTATTTTTAATATCCTTTTAATTTACACTTATTATTTTTATTTATTCCTTTTTTAATTCTTTTCTTTCTTAATATTCTTAATTAAATATTAATTATAGTTTTCCGCGTTACCGGGCTTAGCAGGCTTTGACATAACGTCAATCCTTTTTTCCTCTTAAGGACTACTGAGGGGCCTACCAAGGCTTGACCGTAATTTTACTTTTTCGACAAACCTCCTTAACGTTCGGGCGCCAATTATTTTTGTTTAAAGAATTTTTCTATAAAAAAAATATTTTTCTGTCATGTGTTTTTACACACACAACGCGTCTTTATTTGTCCAAAGCAAAATTACAAGTGATTAATTCTAAAATACATTTTACTTAAGTTACCTTAGCATTCAGCCGATCACGCCACCTCTTCATGTTGACTCGTGTATTCACCAGACGCATACTCAGCAATATCGGTGGGAACAGCATAGTCAGCAATATTAATGGGAACAAAGCTACGTTGCTGTTGGAATGTGTTGTAATTGGAGGTACAACGTAAGCTTTGTTAATGTGTGAATTATTTTATATTTTTTTGGAGTTTAAATGTTTTCTGTGTTAACTTATATACTTACAGGTTCATAAATTTGGTCTATTTTTGCACCTAAATTAGTAAGTATATTAAGGCCAATTAGATCATTAAAATAGTTGTGAAATTTAAAAACAAAGAATTCTAGGATTCTACATTCTCGGCATTCTGTGAACGTAGGCATGTTAACTTTTGTGTTCAATTGATGTTTGTTTAATACAGTAGTTATGATTATTGGTGCACATTTTTCTATGTTTAATTTTCCCGTGTATTCTGGATTTATAAAGGATGTTGATGCGCCTGTATTTATAAGAAAACGGAGTGGACGCCCAAATGGAGATGAAATATTTATGTAAGGCAGGTTAGTGCCATTTTTGTTAATATCTAGGTATCCTGTTGGGTCTCGGAGGCATTTGATTGAAAATTTTGTACGTCATCTATCTCGTTGTAATTGTCCATTTCATGTAAATAGTTCGGAATGTTATAGGGATCAGGATCTGAATAGGTATTAAAGTTTCCATAGTTATGATCAATATGATGTACTTCTCTTGGAAATCTACGTGTTTGTCCACTATAATTTCTTAGATGAGTATAGCCTGAATTAGTGTCCATGAGTTCTGCTAATTCGGTTTTGATTATTTGTGGCTGTGGGGTATTGTGTTTGCTTAGGTGCTGGTAAATTAAAAGTCTATGCTAACTAAAGTCTATTAATTGGTGTTGGTAAATTTAATTGAGGCCTATTAAGTGGTTGATTGATTCGTAATTGTGGTTTATTAAAATACATACTAAGACTATAAACCGCGTTTTGTTGTTGTATGTAATGATTCGTTAGTTGCGATCTCGGAGTGAATGGTTTTTGATAGCTAGGGTAAAAATGTTGTGAAATGTACTGTCTATGGGTTTCCTGCTTTTTAAAAGAGTTCCTATTTTCTTATATAGAACATATTTTGTTCGGTAATACAGTATGAAAAAGCAAAGTATCTGGCTTCATAGCCATAATGGTTCTCTAAGTCCAGATAAAAATGTGTTAAGGCACATTTTATCGAATAAATCTCGTTTAGCTTTTATTATATTGGCATCTACCTCGTGTATCATCAAATTATTATTAATTGTAGCTTGGATTTCTAAGACTGAGCTATAAAACTCCTTAAGTGTCTTATTATTCTGCTTCAAGAGATGTAAATCTCGAATCAATGAGGTCCCATTTCTTTTGTCTGAGTAATGCAATATAAAATTATTTTTAATGCTCTGCCAGCTCAAATCTTTGCTGTACATATTCAAAATCTCATTTGCTTCTTCCTCAACCTTATTGCGTATGGACCTCAAAATCATCTTGGCAAGAGGGGTGCAATCAATGGGTGATAATACCGTAAGTATTTCCTCCACATTGCTAAAGAAATCGAATAACAATCTAGGATTTCCGTCAAATTTTGGAAGATCCTTGACGGCATCTGGGATTCTTAAGGAGTTTTCTTTCTGTCGAGGGTGAACTATTTGTAGAATTCATTACACTACTTTGACTATT
Organism: Cistogaster globosa; assembly: GCA_937654795.1. NCBI lineage: Eukaryota > Metazoa > Arthropoda > Insecta > Diptera > Tachinidae > Cistogaster > Cistogaster globosa. The sequence goes on along the minus strand of OW569404.1, from coordinate 35,816,379 downwards.
TTGATTAACACTCATATCGGTTTCAAATTCCGGGATAGTAATAAGGGTTCATGGGATGATATAAGGACGAAATTTACGCATATAATTATTTCTTGAATTTAGAAAAAAATCATATATTTAGAGAGATTACAGGAGGGTTCCTTGGGAATCGCTGCTCTTCAGAAATATATGAACTTGTTTTTATTTCGTAATATTAAACAATTAATCTTTTCTTTAAAAAGGAAAATTATTTTATATTATCGAAATATATATGTATATATTTGAATATAATTACTTAACTAATAAGTTAATAGATAAATTATTTTATATGTAACAAAATTATTTATTTTCTCTTTTTCTTTGAAAAACACAGTCAAATTATTCTATCTTCGTTCACAATGTATGTTTTTTTTTAATAATAATTTTATCACTTTACACTTTTCTCACAATAAGTTGTTAATAATTCAAATTTCTTAATTACAGTATTAAACTATGGTTGTTAATAACATTATTGTCTTGTTTAATAAGTTTCTTGGTTGTGGTAAGCCGTCACAATTATTCTTGTTCTGGTTCTGTTCTGCTAAAAGAAAACAATTATTCTTTGTTTCTTTTTTTTACCTCCTTGCAGGCTTTTTCCGTTTTTTTTTTCCTTGTGCTAGTCCGTCACAATTAGTTTATAATTATCCTTCTTGCGATGCAGGAACTACTCACAGAACTACCCGACTGCGCCAGTTAACTTTGGGATTACTCCGTTAAAGAAAAAAAAACAACCTTTCTTTCTGTTTCCGAAGTATTCATTGATTTATTGAATTTTTCTTTTAAACATCTAACTTATTGCCAAATTACAAAAGTGCTTATTAATTTACTTTGTTTATTCGTTTCACAATTTCGAACTATTTATTGCTTATTTTAGTTATTCTAAATAATTTTACAAGTAGTAGGTCAATACACTGCTTAGTACTTATTTTATTTAATCTTAATATTTCAAAAAACAATTGGGTTAACGAACTTTGCAATAAAAATTATTAAGTGCTGATGCAGCTATGTGGTCTTGGTGGTATCTTTGGTGGCTCTGTTGTTGTTGTGGGTGTAGTTGTATCTGTAACTCGCGCAACCACGACTGATTTTTCATCCAACATATTTGGCAGCAAATCCAACAGCATGATCACGTTGCAATGGCATGTGCAAGCATCCAGAGGCTGATACTGCCAAAACGTATTCACACGTAACCTGACACCTTCCATGCAGGTATTGGCTGGTTGCGCGTGTGAGCGTTAGGAATTTGTTTTCATAAAATTGGGAAATTATTTTATACTGACTCGCCGAATTCAATTTGTCGGTAGCGTTAACAGTGTTGTTCACTTGTATAAATGTAAAAATAAAGTGAAATAAACACAAAAGTTCCAAAATATTGCAATTTTATGCAAGTAAGAAACTATTATACACTATAAACTATTGCAATATTTCTAAATTAAATATTGCTTTTTGCAAAATTTTATAATAAATAATAATAATAAATTTACAATTTACTTCTTTTTCTTTTGTTTATTTGTTTTTTGTTTCTTTTGTTTATTTGTTTCTTATGGCCTTGCTTAAGTAACGTTAATTATTCAAATAATAAATTGTGTCAGAGGTTTTTATTAGTTTATCTTTTTGCTTATTTTACACTATATTTATTTTGATATATTATTTTATTTGAATGACTGTTCATAGTTGTGTTAACTCCCCCCTTCTTAAGCATTATCGTCCCGATGATATACATTTCATGGGTGATTAATTTTTATTTCATTTCTACATTTAGGGTGTAATTGAGTAAGTATTATTATGAGAAAAACACAAGGGAGTAGTATGAAATTAGAGTCGACTGAGATTAGTCCTTTATGGGAGAGGTTATCTATGTTTTCGATATTTTGAAGGTGAAGTTGATGGAGGTATTGTAAGTCTAGCTTAATATTCCTTTGCGATAAATCACTCTGAAATATTACTGAAGTCGTTTGCCAATTTGAGTAGGTGGTGTTATATATAATGATTATTTCATTAAAAAAATTTACTATAAAGGTGCCATTAAGAAATTTGGTGGAGTTAGTGTGTGTAATATTTCCCTAATAGTTTGTCAAGAAAATGGTATCTGGGAACATTTGTTCAATAACTGCTTGTTCGTATATCTGGTACTCGTAGGTTGTCTTCTTACCGGCAGGGATATTAGTAATGCAGTAGTATGAGTTTAGTTTTTCTAAGCAATTAAATTTACAAATTGTGTTATCTTCGATGTCAATACACTTATATTTGACTCCATAGTTTCCTGTTTGTGATATAAATAAATTTGTAAACTTAAAGTATATTCTTTTGTTGCCCGTAATCGTTGAACGTACAATGACGTTGTTTAATGTGGTTTGATCTGTCAGTAGTAAGGAGATAATGTATAAAAGAAGGCTGACTTTTATCACCACTGAAGGTTCTGCATATTGAAGTGCTTGAAGTTCATTTTTGTATGGTAGTGACTCAGTTTGGGCAATTATGGTTTCTATATTTCCCTTGTTCAGAATTTAAGAATGAACTATACTCCTTTTTGCTAGTTGACATGTCATTACAATTTGTTTTATTTTGTCTTTTATTAACCCTAATTTATTAAAAAGTACTTGTCCAGTATTATTTGCGTCCTTTTCCGTTATAATTTGGTTGTATTCTTCTAGTATGTTGCTAGTCGTGTTTATTAGGAATTCGTTAACTCTGTATTGTTTTTTGTTATTGTCCTCCAGTTTGTTTGTTCTGCTTAGGATATGATCCCAATCAGTAGCGTATGGTTTTCCAGCTATCCACTTCCAAGCGGTCCTGATCCAGTCTATAGACTTCGTTCTTGGACTACGGACAAAAAGCTGTAGCTTATCGTCTTTTCTGTCAACCATTCTTACTTTATCTGTTGCTTGTTCATATTGATTTAAATCTATTGTATGTATGATTTTATAACTTCCTTTTTTGGTTTCTGGCTATTTCGTTTCGTAGGTAACACTATTAGAAACTGAACCAAATAGTTCCTTGTACTAGTTTATGCGTACTTGAATACAGTCATCACTATAGAGTATGGTTTGGGAATGATTTACCTGTATTGATTCTCTGAATTTAAGTGGAATAGTCGTGCCATTGCCTAATCTAAGTGCATTCTTTTTCCTGTTAATTATTGCCTCCAGTTGCCTAAGAGAATCATCACATATAATTCCGTCAAATTATTGAAAAAATGTGATATCTTTATTTATGCCAAGACTCTTAAAAATTTACCAACAACTTTATTAGTGATTTGAGCTTGGCCTGTCGCTGATTGTATTTTAAATCTAGATTCTACGGGGTTGGAATTGTATGCAATTTTTTCTGAGACGAAATTTTTTTTGCACCTGTATCTATTAAGAATTCTAAAATTCGTCCTACTTAGAGGTAAGTTCTAGGTATGGAAGACAGATAGGCGTCCGTCATAAAATTTAGCTCGTTTTCTTCGTGTTCTTGTAATTCTTCGTTTTCAGTGTTGTCTTCGTACTGTTCGTTGTTGCCTTCATCGTAACCTGTTGGTTCGTTTGCCTCTTCCATTGTTTTGGTGTGGAACAATCGCTGTTGTTTCCTAGGGACATTGGGCGATTATGCCGAGTTGGATAAGGGTGATTTTTCCGCTCTGTTCACATAGTTCACACGACGTGATTTTATAGTGGGATCAACTTCCATTTGCACGGGTAGTTTTGATTGAATTGGCCTACGTGGCGGGGCTTGGTATGGGTTAGTTTTTATTGGTGCTGGTGTTAAAAATACGTATCTTTTCATTTGTACTGAGTTTCCTTGGGGGTAACCGTGGTCTGTTTGAATTTCCTGTTTTGTACACTTGGTTCATTGGGCTAGTTATTGTATTGGGATAACGAGGGTGAATAGAATTGTTTCTGAAATTTAAATTCTGAAGCTCGAGGCATGAAGTGTACGCTTCACGTAGAGTTTTTGGATTGTGAGCATCCTAGAAACGTTTCCATTTAAGCCACGGATAAATGGATGTAAGGGCCTATTTCGATAACTAGATATTAATACTTCAACTGTTTCGCCTTAATAAGTATCCCTTTCTCATGACACTTAGTTCGTATTCCAGTGTTTGGACGTCTCTTTTGTCCGCGTTTCGAGAATTTGCTTCTAAATTTGCTATTCTAGTAGCAAGAGTTTTGGTTAACTCAATCTTGGCATTGAGTGCACCAGTAAGTTGAGTGATAGCGTTTTGTACTTGGTCCATCCCTTTTGTGTGTGCTTAAAGTAGTGTTACTTTTAGACTTAACTAAAACATTTTCCTTGAAACTAATTATTTTTTGATTAAATTTTATTCCTTTATTACTATATTTTTATAATTGATTTGTGATTTTTGATTACATTTTATTCTAAATTATTTTCAATTTTTTTATTCTTGAAATTATCGATTTTTAAATTGATTATTTTTCGATCACTTTTTTATTATAAATTTCTTACAGAAAAATTGATTTTATATTCTTTTTACTTACTCGTCTCGAAATACATAACAAAATTTCTTAACTTTAATGACTTACAATATTATCAACATTTCTTCTGGGGCAATAGTATTTTTCCTTTTCACTCTTCTACTGGGGTAATTCTTGCCCACCGACTACTGATTCACTTGACTCTGGTTTCCCGGTTCGTTTAGGTTTAGAACTTCTAATCCTTTGTAGATTTTATATATCTCTAAGTATTCTTGCTAAAACTTTCACTCGGGGTTTTTGTATAGATTTTTTAACTCCCTTTTTTCCTGGTTGCTTTCTATTTTAATAACTGTTTTAGTGAAAAAAATTTCATGTTTTTTTCCCGCTTCTTTACACTTTTTAAGACGGTACTTTGCTTTAAAAAAATTTTTTCCAATAAGAATTACTTTTGCTCGGGATTCTGCGCGGATTTTTTATCCTTTTTCCTAGTAGCTTTAACTTTTATTGTTTTTATGTCCTTTTCCCGTTTTTTCCTACACTCTTCAAACGGTACTTTTAACAAGTAAAACTTTCTTACTCTACCGCTTTTGTTCGGGATTCTGCACGGATTTTTTATCCTTTTTCCTAGTAGCTTTAACTTTTAATATTTTTATGTCCTTTCCCGCATTTTTATACCCTCTTCAAGCGGTACTTTGTTTGAAGAAATTAACAAAAAAATGTTTACACTACCACTTTTGACCGGGCGCCAGTTAATCAGCACGTGTTTCGTGTCAGTTCCATGGTTTTTTGTTTCATATTCCGTCTTATATACTTAAACTTATTTGCTTATTTTATATTAGCAATCAATAAAAAATATTAATTATAAAAATGTAGGTTTTTCTTTTGCTTATTTAGCACTAATTATAAAAAGTAGAACAATTTTTTTTTTTATTCCTTTGGTTATTATTGTGAAATAATAAATTTACTTCCTATTCTTTTGTTTATTTACTATTAATTATTAAAAGTGTTATAGTTTTGTTTTTTATGATTTTGCTTAATTGACGTTAATTATTCAAATAATAAATTGTATCAGACATTTTTATGAGTTTATCTCTTTGCTTATTTTACACTATATTTATTTTGATATACAAATTGTTTAAGGTGCATGACTGTTCTTACTTGTGTTAACTTGTATGCGTATGTTTACTTACTGAAAACATTTCACCCCTATCGCGAATGAACGTTCCCAAGCTAAAACTCCCATTTTTATGATTTGCTATCGTGAATGTTTCCATAGACATTTTTTGTGAAAGCGTTCACAAACATAAAAAAATTGCATCGCGATTATTTACTCCTAAAAACTATTTTACAAAATTAATTAAAAAAATTGTTATTGGGAACAAGAAGTACACTTGTAAGTTGCTACATTTTTGTTTTTAAATATCCAACTTTTTTAAAGTTATTTTATTGAAGGAGTATTAATAAAGATCAAAGTACTCGCTTGGTGGAAGCCATCTCCGCGCAGCCAGCATTTGGTGAGGGCTTTAAAAAAAAAAAATCGGCAAATCGGACATACATAAATTTGTTACTTACTATCGTTACATTAAGGCTATTAAAATCTTTTCTTTCTTTCCTTATATGTGTGCCATCTATACAGCTTACTACCCCTGGTATTCAATATTTTGTGTAAAAACCTATTTAAATCTCTTTCTTTTCATTAAGAGATGGCCACACAATCCACTGGGGGCACAAAACTTTTTCTAGTGTCACTAAAACTTAAGCTAGCACTACACTAAATGTAGATTGTGCTAAGCCGACATCGATTGGTCTGCCTACCCCCTTTTGGTAGCTGCCTTCCGCCAAAAATCTTAAGGTGCTAGCCAATTTCACTACGGTGGGTACCGCGAAAATTTTATCTCTAGGAGGCAAGTTTTCTTCCAACACGTTCAGTAGCAATTTAAAAGCATCTTTGTTAATTCTATAATATTCCTGAATAGAGAAAAAACACATTTAAATCTTTTACCTTGTCTCCGTTAAAGATAATGGATCTCATTCATCGCGTATATGTCTTCGCTTCAATCGTTCCGTGGACTGATTTTCTTCTTCCAAAATCAGGAAACGCAAATAAACACTATTCATTTTAAAATAAAACTTTTCTTCACAAAATAGACTTCTCTTTTATAAGCGCGCAAACTTTTTATAAATCAAAACAAACAACTCAAAATATAAATTGTTACTCCCATGATATTCACAATAGACTTTTTACTCCCAAAAAATTCGCAATACCAATTTGTTGGGGATGGAAATACACGTTTACTCCAGAACAACTTATTCCCATCACATTCGCGATAGGGGTGATTAGTAGTTGTTTTTCTTAAACTTACAACATTTTCCAAAAAAAGCATTTCATCGAAATAAAATAGATGAGGTCTGTAAATATCGTCTGCAGATGAACCAGATTTTTTGGACTCATCCATTCTCTTATTTTTCATTACGTAGGCAGATCTCAGATTTTTCATTTTCTTTTTTGCATCCTCAACTGTTTTTGTTATGTTTGTAGCTATTTTATCGATGCTCTTATAGTCCCAAAGACACGGAAACTGCCTATAGAGATTGATAATTTTAGATATATCCCCTACACTCCACGCCATGGTTAAACGAATGACAGTAAACTGAAAAATAATGAAAATCATTTTGCTCAAACTAATATTTCACAAAACACTTTCTTTTTACGTTGGGACAAATTCAGTTTAGTGTTTTAGCTTTGAATGATAGTGATTCTCTGCACTGTCCGACTTCTGCCAAAGATTTTCTCTTTTATAGTATGTGAAACTAACAACCAAAACAATTAGCACGAATAATATTTGCCAAAAATACAAAAATTAATTTTTGGCGCAATATATTTGTTGAATAAGAAAAAAAAAAAAATAACTAATTCACGTTTATTATCAAGATAAAGTTCTCTGAGGTGTAGGCTTTACAAAATCGTCTTAACGTTGCAATAACACTAATAAGAGGCGCCAAAACCTGATAAACTTTTGTCTTGACAATGATTTGACTTTTATCAATAGATATAGACTCTAGGTTAATAATTTTCTGTCGTTCGTTATTTTTAATTAGTTCATTTATTTTGTTCACTGCAATGTTGTGATCTTCGTGATCGGGTGAACCAGCTATCCATTTCCAAGCTGTGCCAATAATGTCAATTAAGCGTTTAACTATTGGCTTCATACTTTTAATTTTATTTCTTATCTGGTGGATATTATGAATTACAAATGGTAACGAGGTGCTATTTCTCAATACTTTTTTCTGAATTTCATTACTTAGATCGTTTACAGTCGTTCATGTTCGTCAAGTTCTAATATATGAATAAGTTTAAAGTTTCCGTTTTGTAGTCTAGCTTGTCCTTGTGTGACTTTGTATAGTCTAGAACTTGGACTTCTTTCTTGTAAGTCTCAAATAATGTAAAAAGTATTATTAAAAACTTCATTTTCTAAAAAGAAAAAAAAAATAATAAAAAAATAAAGCAAAACTATTTAAGATGCTTCAAGTTCTAATATTATCTTCATGTATTATTCTATTTCGAGACTTAATTTTTACCTTATTACTTAAGTCTTCTTTTGCTTCTGTTTTTTAAATCGAGGCAATGATTTATTTCTCTGGCCTATAATCTTTTCATATTTCGCCTGGTTGATTAGTTTTTACTTGACTTGAATTATTTCTTGATATCATTTTATCCTGTGCCTTTTTTAATATTTCAACTATATCATCTGTGACCCTATTAAAAAGTATATCTACTGATTTGTTATGTGTAACTGAATGTATTGTATTATTATATTGCTGAGCTGCTCTGTAAAAAACTTCAATGTCATCTAAAAGATTAAATTCTTCTTTGATACATCTAGCTATTTCAATTAAAGTAAAATGGACTCTTTCGACTTGACCAATCGTTGAGCTATGCCGGGGTGTACAATAATAAAGTTCAATACCTAGTCTTTGCATTAAATATTTGAATTGAGCAGTTAAAAAACCTGGTTCGTTATTATTATTTTTTTTTTTTTTTTTGGCATTGAAGGACATCTTAAACTTTTCTCCAATGTTAGTCTTATCTTCAATGTTGTTGATAACCAGAAATTTTGAATAAGCGACAACTCATGTTATAAATTCATGACCCGCTCCAGTTGGAACTTTTTGTAGATATCTTTTATATTTATTTCGATTGCAAATTGTACAATGTCTGATATATTCCTTAAACTGTTTTATAATTTTTGGCTGTACTGGTTATATATTTGCTTGTAATTCCCTCTCCAACTGCGATGAGCGCAAGAATGAGTACTTTGAATAATATTTTGTTGGTCATAAACGCTTGTGACGTCTATGGAAATATTTTGATATATACAAATTTGTTTGTGAAAACTTCTTTCACTGTTTCTTTAAAATCATAAAGATATTCTGCTGTGCAATGAATACAGGTTACTACGTTTGATTTAATAAACTCCAAAAGTATATTTTTAATATTTTCTCTTGTGTCGTATTTTATAATATGTCCTGTTTTACCAAAAGTTATTATTTATTTTTATTTTATTTGTTAATATACATACAGTTCAAATTTACCTGAGATCAGTTAAAGAACTTAATAATAATAAAAACACTATTGCATAAAAAAAATACAACTCCAGTTAATATGGTTGCACTTGCACAAAATTGGCTCCCCAGCTATAATAAGAAGAAAAACAACAGAATAAATCATTCATAACATTAGCCCCATTCAGTGAGAAAAAGCTAATATCAGTTAAAATAGTAAGCTACCAAAAGTAACCCAAACCCCATACATTGATGATTGTTCAATAACGAATAAAAAAAATGGAAGACATTAGCTTGATAAGTATTGTAGCAGCTTAACTCGAAAAACATTGTAAGAATGTGAGGTAAGCCGCAAAGAGAGAGGTAAAACATTCCACCATCTAGCAATTCTAACGACAAAAGACCTCTGCAGTAAAGAAGAACGAATCCTAGGTATAGAAATTTGAGGATTTCTTGCAGATCGCGAAAAACGAAACGCACTACACAGAGTTGGTGGTCTATTGGTTTTAACTACCTCATAAAATAGAATAATATTTCTAAATCTTAAGAACTCCTCGAAGGAGCATCTAAGAAAACGCCGAACGTAACGAGAAATATGGTCATGCCGTCCCACATTATACACGAAGCGAGCAATAACATTAATTAAGCATTTAACCCATTCTAAGGCCATAGAAAAAGTACCAGAAAAAATCTCAAAACCGTACAAAACCTGCGACATAAGTAATGAATGTGCCAATCTTTACCTAATACACATGGGAAGATAAAGGTTAATGGAATAAAACCTCCGTAAAATGCCAGAAATTCGAGAACGAAGGATATCAATATGGTTACAAAAAGAAAGCTTTGAATCTAAAGTAATACCCAAGCATTTTAAGCGCTCAACAAAACATATACGAACATTTCGCAATGATATGTCAATATAAGGAAAGAAACGATCTGAAGTCACAAATATCATAGCATTAGTTTTCGATGGATTAAAGGCTAGAGAATTTCTACAAGTCTATCCAGCAACACGTTCCAAACAAAAGTTAATTTTACTTTCCAACACATCCCTGAAATCAATACTACTACCAAAAAGCAAAAAAATGTCATCAGCAAAAATAAAAGCATCACATATTGATAAGTTTACTACGGTTGGAAGACTATTTACGTATAAGATAAAAAGAATTGGGCCCAATATGGATCCCTGAGGAACACCCGATGTAAGCAAGCGTAAAGAAGAGCATTTATCATTGGATGCAACAAATTAAGTTCTTTCAGTTAGATAAGAATAAATAAGACGACAGGACGTTTAAGAGAAATTAAACTCATTTAACAGTTTAGTTCCCATAGTAGAAAAAGATAATGAATTAAATGCTTTATTGAGATCAAGTGATAAGAGGACAGATAAATTATCGTCATTAACATTACTTCTAATGTGATCCGTAATGTCCAAAAGCATTGAAGTGGTGTTATGACCCTTACGAAAGGCATACTGTTTCTCATAAATATTTTCAGTGATTGAGCAAAGTATTTGGTCTTTAACAATATGCTCGAACACTTTTGACAAAACAGGGAGTATAGAAATAGGCCTCAAATCACCCGGCCCCTACACAACCTTCCACTTGGAAATCGGAACAACACGGGTACATTTCCACGAGGTTGGGAACACCGAAGTAGTGAGGATTTGTTAAACAGTTCCAATATATGAGTGGAGATTAATGGATATATGAGCTTTAAAAAACATATTTAGATATTGTCGACGCTAGATCGCGACTTAACCTTATATAAGGCATCATGTACATCCATTTCAGTGACGCAATAAAGAGAAAAAGAATTAACATTGTCAGAACAATTATCAAAATCAAAAACATTATGGCCAAGCCTCAACATCTTCATAATCAACGGCAGAGTCCTCCCCAATACAGCCAGAACCTTTTAATGTCCTCCATATACTAGCTGTATATAAGCCCGAAAAAATCTCTTTGCGAATAGCAGTCTTTGCCCTATTTTGACAAATGCAATAATTTCTCCAGTTTTCTTCAGAACGATAGACTTCAAAAATCTGTACGCAAGGTCCCTAAGAGATATCGCATAGATCACCTTCCTAGAATTCATCCAACTGTTTTTTTACGATTCACTCTACGCCTAACAACGGAAACAAACATTAATAAGGAGTTTAGAAGATAAGAAATAAAAGAGCATTGTTCATCTACATTACCCAAATAAAATCCACCAAAGTCTATGTCAGCTAGATACAATAACAAGCCATCCCACATAATGGCTCTAAAGTCATGGAAAACAATGAAATCATCACTCCGTTCAATATGAAAATGAAAGGAGGCAAAAATCGAAGCATGATGAGAAATGGAAGGGCATTGCAACTGTTTAGAGATATTCAATGTGGAAGCATCACTAACCAACCAAAAGTCAATCAGAGATGTAGACCCATGATGGACATCAAAGTGAGTGGGAATAGAGTTGTGACAAACAGAAAAGTTGTTTCTTACACATAATTCTCTAACAATATCAAACAAATAATAGTTGAAGTCACTAACGACAATAATGTTTGAGTATTTCAAAAACAGTTCATGATGAGAGTTTTCAAAAGCAACTGAATTACCATTCGGTAAGTAAACCACACCAAATAAAACTCGAACATTGTTAAAAGAGAATTCACAGCCATCCAACTCTGAAACCTTAAATACAGTCCTAAACTTCAGCTTAGCTAAAACGTATATACAAATGCCTTCCCCTTTAGAACAGCTACGAATATTTCGAATAATATTATAACCAGAAATGCTAACTGCGCGACTTGGTATATACGGTTTTAGCCATGTTTCAGACACCGCAAACACATCAAAGACTGAGACTCCCACAGTTAATTTTAACTCATCAATCTTAGAATAGCCCGCAAAGGGCCGAATACTTTGACAATTTAAATGTCCCACTCTAAGGTTATCAATATATGGGTTAAAAACAGATTTGACATAAGAACTATCACTGAAAGTTGGGCCAATATTATAATTAAAAGACATAAAATAAAAGTGAGATATAGGTGGGGAACCAACAGGTGCGATTTGCACTAGAGACACTAACTACAAACGCCTTCATTAAGCAAAAAAACAAAAAAAGAAAATAGATACATGATTTGCAGCTTTTCATTATGTTTAAATTAGAAAAGTTAATAATTAAAAAGAAAAATAAGAACAACAATTAAATTCACACATATGAACATTTGTATATGCACAGGAGCCGTCTTATCAAGAAGCTAAAAACATATACATCGAGCCCCCGCTGCAACAGGGACATATCATCAACTTAATTTTATATGAACTCAATAAACACAATATGTATATTTATATGAATATAATAGTGATAGGCTGAAGATACAAATATAATTTTTGTGTGTTATATACATAATATATCAATACAACACATTTTTGAATTTTTAAGTCAGAAAAATAAAATTCTGAAACATGCCTCCACTGCAGCAAAGGCTCCCTCAACAACATCACAAAGTCTAAGAGATTTGTTCTTTAAATACTGCTTCATAATCGCATCACAATTAAGCACGTTATTGAATCTAATTAAGACTGATCTGCGGTTATTAAAGTAGTGAGCGTTGTTAATATCTTTGCACAAAATTTGCATATTGCAGAGGGATTCAATTTTTACCACTGTGGAGACAAGATCCTCCAAGCCGGCTGGCAAACCACTAACAACAATGTCAGCTCGATAAAGTTGCTTATAAATGTAGTGCTTTTCTTCATCAAGGGATAACATCTTTTCTGTAACCGAGTCCTTAACCTGATTAGTTAATTTATTGCAGTCAACTATTTCAGCTTTCATATCCTTTACACATGTGGTCATTTCATATCTGAAGCTCGTAACTGAGTCTTTGAGCCACTTTATCATATCACTCTGTTCATTGCACATCTTGCTAATAAAAGAATCCATTTTGGTATTCAAGGCACCAATATCATCTCGTAGTGCACCCTCAAGTCCAGATCGAGGAACATTTATACAGGATGTACATAAATATGTTAACATCTTATTGTTAGTGAGGACCGCAAGAACACTTTCCAACAGGCACACGTCCTGCACTGGATACAAGCCTGTGTCCCAGCAATGCTGTCCTTGCACACACTACACTTGAAAACTTTTGCGGCTGGCGCCATATTAGACCCTTTATGTATATATAAAAAAACGCTAGAGGTATGTAACTTAATATTTTCTTTTTACAGAAAATAAAAAAATAAATTTTTATTGCGCCGCTACGGACGCGTTTATTGGTAATTATGGTAAATAATTGACAATGATTACTTAAAATTAGCTTTACTTATACCCTATTCTTAACTTACTTCTAAATGTGGCGTGATTTGGATTTCCTGATAATTTTGCAATCGCAAAATTTACAAATAATATTTATTTAGTTGATCCAATTAAAATTCCCAATAATTTTATGTTGCTTGTGTTGACTTAGTAAAAGTCGCAAAGTTGCAGTTTGTCTGGCTATTGCCCTTTTCTTAATAATTTTAACAATATGAAAAAAGTTACAATATTTTTTATTTATCAATTTCCTGCTTTTTGATTTGGCAAACATTGCAATATTAATTATATTATTTTTAATTATTGTTTACCATAACTTGTATGTGTATACTTGTTCATACTTAAATTTCGTATGATTCAAAGTATAAGAATATGGCGGCAACGATAGAATGATGACTCAACAGATGAAAAGAATAAACTTCGACTTTTCAGGAAAAAGAGCAGCTAAGTTGCAACGTCAGCAAGCAGTAGGAGTTAACGTGAAAAATGTGGACTTGAACACGGATTTATTTCTTTAAAATTATAAAATTATTGAAAACAAAAAACAAAAAAAATGATCAGCTGCACAATAGAAACACGTTCACTCAGGCATCGAGTTGCCAGATAGTTGTTATCATTTCATAAATTGTTAAATTTTCTCTGCTTAAAAGTATATGTTGCTTAAATTCTTTAAGGGGTTTTGATATCTCTGGAATGTCGAAACCTTCGGTACTTTTAGTGAAGTGTTGAGTACTATGTAGAGATTCAACTGATATGTTGTTTAAGTATTGGCGTGAAAGAGCATCAGCTACGACATTCTGGCGTATTCCCGTTGGCGTTATCGTTTTAAAAGTCGTTTTTATGTCGTTGTCGTTTTTTGTCGTTTCGTTTCTAAAACGGTATTCCTGAAATACGACGAAGACGACGATAAAAAGTTATCGAAAACTAAAGTAAAACCAAAAAAAAAACTTGGTAGCACTTCAAAAAATAAGACGTTTTATTTTGTGTTGTTATTTATGAAAGCTTAAACTATTTTTAAATTTAAAAGCAAAATGTCAAGTACAGAATTTGATTTTTTAAATTCAAGTGAGGTTGAAGAAGTGGTCAACATAACTATGCATCGGAAAATTTTACGGCAGAACGTTAATTTTTTTTCCATTCCAGATTCAGTGTAAGAATCAATCTTTTTCATTAAGAACATATTTTTAATTGTTTTACGCTATGTGCATTATGGGCTTATTAAAATTGCATTTAAATACGTTCTGGAACAAATTCAAAAAAAGCTGAAATGCAATATGAGAAATTCTGCAATTGCACTAACAATAAAACTTGCAACTGTGCTGCGTTTTTTGCTTAAGGATCATATCAGCTAAGCGTTGGTAATGACTTTAATTTATCATTAGCTCAACCCACAGTTAGTAAAATTTTATCGGAAGTTTTAGAAGCAATTAATAAAATAATTTGTTCTGAATGGGTAAAGTTTCATATGTCAGAACAAGAAAAAATGGAATGCAAAAGGTTTTTTTTTGAACGGACTGGCTTTGCTGGAATAATTGATTGCGTTGACGGAACGCATATTAAAATAATTGGACCTTGCAAGAGTTCTCAACACTTGTACTACAACAGAAAAGGATTCTTCAGCATAAATGCAATGATTGTAAGTATACGCGTGTTTTTAATGAATTGAGGTTTATGGTTTCTTTTTACGATTTGTGATCACAAAATAAGAATAAGGTATGTAGATGCAAGACATCCAGGCTCTGGCCATGACTCGTTAATTTGGAACACAAATAGAGCGCGAAGATTTTTGCGAGAAAATTATGAGATTTCATGTTAATACGTACATATATTTAAATCAACTAATTATAAGAATTTTTAGGCGACGCTGGTTATGCGTTGGAGCCATTTTTAATGACACCTTATAGATCCGCCCTTGAGCACAGCGCAGAAAGCCAATACAATTCGGTGCATGCAAAGGCTCGAAATATTATAGAGCGACTTATTGGAGTGCTTAAATCTCGATTTCGATGTGTGCTTGGAGCACATGAATTGTATTATAACTCTAAAAAAAATTACACAAATTGTGAATGCATGTGCTGCTCTCCACAATATTTGTATCCACTACAATACCTTGTCACCCGACAGCGATGCACACATAGCTCCCGAAGAGAGTGAATATGAAAGCACTACCAAAGAAAATGATAGCAGCAATTTAACAAAAGCGGAAAGAATAAGAGATGAAATTAAAAATAGTTTTTCATCATAAGTTTTATTTTGAATACTACCGTTAACAAAAACAAAATAAAAAATTCTAATTACAAGAATTCAACTGCTTCTCTAACAATTCAAGTTTTTTCTTTTTTACAGCAGCGTCTAAGCTTAAAAGTTCTTTTCGGATTTTCTTTTATAAATTTGAAGGCGTTACTGTTCTATTTCCAATCTCTTTTTTTGGTAACGCGAAATGTCCTTTAAATAACTTTTAATTGATTCCAAATTTTTAGATTTTTGCTCTTGCGCCTCACCTTTCTTTTTCATTGGATTTATTGGATGATGTCCGTGTCTTTTTTGTTGGTGGTTCTTCATTGTTGCTGGTGGAAGTAGATTCTGTATTCAAATTTGCACTATTTGCATTAGGTGCCTCTTCTTCAGTTACAGCCAGCTCCGCGATTTCTTCTCCAAATCCTACAACATCTCCTGTGGGGTTTATTTGTTTTTCGAATTGCATTAGACTTGCCACAGCTTCTTCTAAAGATGACAGTGAAATCTGCTTATTAATTTCTCCTCCTGTTGCTCTAGCCTCAGATTTGTTGGTCACCAGCTTCTTCTTCACTCTAAATTTCGTATCTTTCCATACCTTTAAATTAATTTATATATTTTTGTAATAACTTGTAAGTTTATTCAGTTTTGCTTACTTTGTGCCAACTATCTCCGTCACGGACTGGAGGTCCAAAGGGATTTATTTTTTCAGGCACTTTCTTCCAAAAACCATCAAATATTAATGGTTTTATGCCTTTTTTAGAACCCTTTGCATATTCAGGATTTTTTTCCATTTCTGAAACTAAAATTTCAAGCTGCGGCAATGTTGTAATTTTCATTTTCTATTTTTTGAACCTATCGCTTTAATGTCGCTACTAAAAATGAAAGCGACAAAATACGAGCGTTTCTTTGTCGTTTCTTTCTTCGTTTTTAAATCGAGAATACCGACACGTTTCGATTTTTGTCAATACCGACAACGGTGATGCCAAGTTGTCGTTTTTATTTCGTTTTAAAATAAGAACGCCAACGGGAATATGCCCGATTATTTACTCATGGTTTGTAAATCATTTTTGGTGAAAATTCTTTTATAAATGATCTCCATATTTAATCTCTGCATTAGGGTTTCGTGTAGAAACTGCGAAAGTTAGTGGTTGATGATCTGTATGATTTCAAGATTTTAACTGATATATAAATAATTTCTTGAATTTTTAATGACCATACAATAGCATTAAGTTCCTTTTCATTTGTTGCGTAGTTGTTTTTTGTAAAAGGTAATGTTTTTGAAATGAATGTTACAGGCTCACCATCTTGGCTAAGGACAGCACCTACTGCATCATTAGAAGCATCGGTAGTAAGAACAATTTTTTTATTGAAATCATGTTGAGTTAGTTCAATTTGTTCAGAAAGTAACGTTTTTAACTTTTCAAAGGTGAGTATACCCTGTTCATCTAATTTTATTTTTATATTCTTCGACATGTATTGTGATACTTTACCCTTTTTATCGACAGTGGATTTGCTATTTGAGCATAATTTTTTATAAATTTTCGTTATTATCCTACCATTCCAAGAAATTCCTTAGTTGCCTTAAAGTTTTTAGTAAACGATAAATTTATATAGATTCTATTTTATTTGGGTTTGTTTTAATTACACTATAGCCTACTATATAACCAAGAAATTCTAGATTTTTCTAATGAAATTTTCATATTTAAAACTAGTAATTATTAACCTAAGATGTCTAAAATGTTCTTCTAAAGTTTTTGAATACACAATTATATCGTCTATATAAACATGACATATTTTACCAATAAATTCACGTAAACTGTCATCCATGGTCCGTTGGAAAATACTGCGACTGTTTTGAAGATCAAATGGTAATCTTTTAAATTCGTATTTGCCGTTGTTAGCGGAAAAAACATTTTTTCAACGTCTTTTTCTTTCATAAGGATTTAGTGAAACCCAGATTCCAAATCGATGGCTGAATAATATTTTGCTGTTCCTAGATTGGACAGTATTACATTACAATCCGGAATAGGATATTTATCACAACCGTGTTCTAATTTAATTTCTTATAATCTATAACCATACGCAATTTTTGCGTACAATCTTCATTAGTTCCTTTTTTTGGAATTACCCTTATATTGACTTTTACTAGGGCGAATTATTTGGTCCTCTAATAATCTTTTTTTCATTATTAACGAAGCAATTTGAGGAAAGTGACTATTGCTTGCTCTATATGAGGGCTTCAACAATTGTTCGAATTTCTTCTCTGATGTTGGTCCTAAACGGTAAGTTCATATTTATATTTGAATGCATTTTTTCAATATTTTTTATAGCATTTTTTCTTAAAGCATTTCCTTTTGTTTTTCTGTATGTTTTCTTGAATCTTCTGATTGAATGTTAATTATTTTCTTGCAATATTTACCGCAAGTAAGTTTTCCTTCTTCGAAATTTAAAACAAGGTTAGCCCCAATAATGGTTTTTACGCTCTTCTTAATTGCTAATTCTTGTCAGTTCGTTAGAACTCCAGGACTACAATAACGGCGTGTTGCATCGCTGTCAGTTAAAATTTTATATTTTCTTTCTGTTGTGGACGCTTTGATATAGAGCAGTCCGTTTCTAATAAAGAATTTTCCTTTAAATTGTTAATCCGCTGAAATTTTGGTTGCGGTTGGTGGCCTACTTGACCACTATCATTTGATTGTCATTTGAGACCGTGTTGGATGGTCTTGTGTATTGAGATTTGTTAAAATGATTCGCTTGCTTAAAATTATTATTATTATTATAATTTTGTGACCTTCCTTGTGTAAAGTTACA
Organism: Cistogaster globosa; assembly: GCA_937654795.1. Taxonomy (NCBI): domain Eukaryota; kingdom Metazoa; phylum Arthropoda; class Insecta; order Diptera; family Tachinidae; genus Cistogaster; species Cistogaster globosa. Next base: position 35,798,020 of record OW569404.1, on the reverse strand, counting down.
CGTTGGCTTGGCAACAGCATATGGCGAACTTCCCAGTTCCATTGGTTCTGGTTTTTTGTCATAGTATCTATTTTCTTTGGGGCGTGAATCTTTACGATTGTGATGAGGAAAGCGTAAAATATTATTTCCTTTATATTTGTTATTAATTTGCGGTTTATTAAAATGTAAAGCAAAATTAGCACGTACTCTGTTCGCTTCCAAATCATGTGCTTTTGCTAAAGCATCTGGCAAACTATTAGGTAAAATCGTAAATAGAATATCCATTAGAATATCGTATTGTCTATTCCTATTGTTTAGTTCTTTTGTATTTTTCGAATTCGCACCACGAGTCATTATTGGTTTGTATATTTATGTTTGTTGGCTAGGAATGTGTTAATTTTTTTTGGTTGTTAAAGTAAGCTTATTGACGTTTCGTCAATTTTTTGTTGACTTTTTTAAAGGGCTTTCGTCTACATTTGATTAAAAAGATAATATTATTTTACAAATGAATACATGTACATAAACAACGATAACAAAAACTTACAGTAAATTAATAATAGTTACGTTTGTAATTGTAAACACAATGAAAAACATAACAAACAATTAAAAATTAATATTGGACTAATTATTTTCTTTAGACGTTATTTTAGGGCAACACTATAGCTCGCGCTTATATTGCTAGTATCTTCTTAATGGTTCATTGTTTTATTAATTTTTTGTTTTGTTTTCTTTTTTCTTTTCTTTCTCTTTGTCAAGTATTTTAATATTGTCAAGTTAAGCTGTGTGTCCTGTTTCTATTACTTGTTGAGCTAATGGTGTTGATCTTTTTTCTCGCTCGATGTCCATCTTATGCTCGTTTACTCTAGTATGTAGTGATCTTTTTGTTGTTCCCATATATATGCGTCCACAATGTTGTTCTTCATTTCTCTACAACCTATTTCGTATACAATGTTATTTTGTTGTAGTTTGTTGGTTTTTACATACATACTGTGTTAGGTTTATACGCAAGGCTTATTTTGTGGTTTTTGACCGTTTCAATCATGTTTTTTTTGTCAGTAAGACCTGGTATGTAATGTACACTGCAGAAAATTTTTTTATATTTTTCCGTATTGTTGTTTGAATAATTGTTTTTATTATTTCTTATTTTATTATACGTCGATTCAATTAGTGTTTTAATTAGCTTAATTGGAAAACAGTTGTCCTTTAATATTTTAGGAATATGTTTAATGTTGTCATTATGGAATTGAATGTCGCTGATGCTCAATACTCTAGATATCAGGTTTTAAGCGGTATTTATTATTTGATATTTTGGTTGTGTGAAGTATAAATTCATTATTCTCGCATATGCTGTTTCTTTTTAATACTAATCAAATTTTATGTTGTTGTTTATTCTACATATTTTTGTGTCCAAATAATTGATAACACCTTTTTCTTCCTTTTCAATTGTGAATTGAAATTTACTTTGATATTTATTAAATGTCTTTAGAATTTCATCTTTTTTTTTAATTTTCACTACAGCTAAAATATCATCAACATGTATTACTACATATTTAATATATATATATATATATATATATATATATATATATATATATATATATATATATATATATATTGTGTGTAGTTCAGCTAAAACATCGTCTCCGGCAGTTGTCGGAGAAAGAGGATTCCCCATTCCCATCAGCATTTCAAATATTTGGTCGAATATTTTTCCATCATATTTGAAATTAAACAGAACGTATACCTTCGAATTTTCGTAAATTGCTTAATTTTGTTCCATTCAGTCGTGATATCTCTAATAGCCATATTAACTGGTATATTTGTAAAGAGGGAAATAACGTCAAAGGATACCAATATCTCATTATTCACTATGTCAATATTTTTTAAACTTTCTATTATCTGATAAGAATTTTTAATGTTAAGTTTTTCGGAAACCATATTCTTTAAAATTTGTCCAACATGTTTTGACAACTGGTAGCATGGAACTTGTACAGATGATACTGTCGGTCTGAGGGAAGTACCAGGTTCATGAATCTTGGGTAGACCATAAATTCGTGGACTTTTTGCAGACGAACAAAGTTGTTTTCTCTTTAGAGCGAAGTCAATATCACCATTATAAAATAATTCACAAACAATATTGTTGTTTTCTTTTTGAAGTGTAATAGTTGGGTCCAATTTCAATGTCTTTTAGTATTTTTTTTTTTTTTTTCATTTTATCTGTGTATTCTTGTTTGTACATTGCCATTGTTCTATTTCCCTTATCTGCTTTTGTTATCATAAGATTCGGGTTTTTCTTTAAAAATGTCTTGGTATTGTTGTAAATTTTTAACATAAACTTTTCTTTTGGTGTATTTTTTATATTTTTTTATATTTAAATATATATAAATTTACATATATTATTACCAAGGGTATTTCTTGATACTTCTTTTTCCTTATCCACCTTTGCATCTAGTGCTTGGATACATTGTTCTAAGTCCGCTATAACATGTAGTGGAGAAAAATCGCGCTTATATATGGGAATTGCGAACTTGTCTCCAAGAGACAGTATCCATCTATATTCGAAAGGGATGTTAATATCTTTTTTATTTTTAACCAGTTTTTGTTATATTTAAGTCCATAAATTTGAAATTGTTTTTCTTTCAGTGTATTTAGTTTGTTCATCTGTGTTGTTTTGATCTTATTTATTATGTGTTTCGATCTTTCTTTCTGTTTACCTATAAAAGTTTCAAAGTCTTCTTCTGTCTACATATTTTTAATGTTCTCGTTTTTGTGTCTTATCCTTTAAATTTTATTGATAGTCTGTGTAATCTCCAAATTCAATATTTTTTTATGAAAATTATATAAATTGATCTTTAATTTTTTCTTTAAGGCCCAATTAGCTTACTTTAACAACCAAAAGACATTATTGTTTTGTTTATTAAGTCAGTAAGTTTTTATTAACCTCATTATATTATGTCATTATTGACTGTGATCCCTGATGCATCATACTAAGTTCCTGTTCTATTAAGTGTAAAGGACGTTTGTCAGCGTAAGCAAAATCTAAACGACTGATTATTGCATCAAATATTAGTACTGTATTATGCTTAGTTAAGGTGTTATTGGGCTCATTAATAAATTTATTTCTTAAAATTTTTAGAGCAGAAAAATATCTTTAGCTGCCTTTGGCATATATTTTCATGGAATTGGTAGCTGCTTTACGCCAGCTTACATACGAATGTTTGCCGTTAAATGTTGGTACGGATTTTATGACGTCTAGAGGTTCATTACAAAGTACCTACCGCATTTCAAGCCGTAAACGCGCCTTAACTTCTAGTAAGTTCCTCTATTCTAGCTATCAATGGTGCTGTCTGTGTTTCAATTCGAATTTTAACCTTATCTGCACTGGCGATTTTGCTTTCAAAATTAGTTCCTAAACCTCTAAACAAATTTGATAGGTAATATATTTCTATATCCAGCTTGAAAACAATAGAATTCAAAACAATAACCGAAAATAATGTATTTTATCTTTTTAACTTTGGGTTTATTTGAAGATAGCCACAAATATATTTTCGGTTATACAGTTCACACTTAAAAATAAAGTTATTTTTTATTAAATTTAAAATTAATTCAATTAAACATCATAAATCCATATATACTTTAGTTTAAATAGACCTCTTAAAATAACTTACAACTAACTTCAATGGCTGCTGCTTTCAATAGTTGTTGATTTCAAACTTAATCTTTTAATTAGCGAGAAGCATAATTTTGTTTATTTATTACCTTGCATTTTTGTCCAGTCGCATTCTTAAAGTTACAAACAACAGTTCAAAGTTACAGCTCAAAACAACTGAAATAATTTTCGCAGACACTACGTCAGCATAAAATAAGTTGCAGGTGTTACTTAGCTTGTGGGAAAATAAATAATTTTGAAAATAGAATTTTAAGGGATATGACGTCATACCTCAACTTGTATATATATCTATACTTTTCCGTTGTTTTGCTCGTTGAGGCTTGGCTGTCGGGCGAGTAGCAGTCGTTAGATGGGTTGCGTCAATGACGACAGCCTTTCTTTCATCTTCGTTAATACATCCTACAGTACTTAACATTCAAATAAATAAAGATTTGTAACGTGGATTTTGTCGTTGGCTGAGGTAGATCAGGGTTGTCCAGGGTTTACTTACGGATCCACAAAAACCTTAAGTTATAACTCGATTGAATTTTCACACCTCTGGGGGTTAAATACATATATCTTTATTTACAGCTTTGATACATACAATTATTTACTTCGGTAACGTACTAACAGCTACGATGCTCCGTTGATCAGTCGGAAGTGCTTAACTTATGATGGTTGAGTTGCCAGGCGATAATGTTCGGCATTTATTCGCGACAGGTCGGATGTTACTGAAACCAGTCGGGGGTACTCGGGTTACTGCTCGGCAATTGGTCGGAAGTATTCGGGTAACTGCTCGGCAATCGGTCGGGAGTATTCGGGATACGGCGGGCAACTAGTCGGGAATCCTCGTCGAATATATTCGCCGTTCTTGTGGAATAACTCAGTAGTAGTAGCAACAGGATTGTCCTCTATACCATCGCTAAAGACTTATAAAATATATTACAATATTTACAAAAATACTTACAATACTAACTTAACAAACAGTCAGCTGAAGCCGCTGTGAAAAACAGCTAGCCGAAGCCGCTGTGGAAAAACAGTCAGTCGAAACCGCTGTGGAAAACAGTCAGCCGAAGCCGCTGTGGAAAACAGTCAGCGAAGCCGCTGTGGAAAACCGTCAGCCGAAGCCGCTGTGGAAAACAGTCAGTCGAAACCGCTGTGGAAAACAGTCAGCCGAAGCCGCTGTGGAAAACAGCCAGTCGAAACCGATGTGGAAAACAGTCAGCCGAAGCCGCTGTGGAAAACAGTCAACCGAACCGCTGTGGAAAACAGTCAGCCGAAGCACCTGTGGAAAACAGTCAGCCCCGCTGTGGAAAACAGTCAGCCGAAGACGCTGTGGAAAACAGTCAATCGAAACCGCTGTGGAAAACAGTCAGCGAAGCCGCTGTGGAAAACAGTCAGCCGAAGCCGCTGTGGAAAACAGTCAGCCGAAGCTGCTGTGGAAAACAGTCAGCCGAAGCCGCTGTGGAAAATAGTCAGCCAAAGCCGCTGTGGAAAACAGTCACCCGAAGCCGCTGTGGAAAACAGTCAGTCGAAACCGCTGTGGAAAACAGTCAGCCGAAGCCGCTGTGACCGAAACAGTCAGCTTAAGCGATAAGCCCAAGCCGCTGTGCAAGGCGGTATAAAATACCCTAAGCACACTTCACGCGCAATCACATTACCGATATAAATATATATTGGTTATGGCAAATTCTTGTCTCGTTTGAATCGCCCCGATACCTACCAAACATGGCATACTTATTCAAATAAAGTACATACAAATTGAGAATTTTAAGTGATACAATGAATACGCAATTGAGTCTTACAGCTTATATCTACATTCAAATAAAATAGAGTGTGGCCAGATAGATGGAATAAAACTAGCGATTAAAAGCAGGCATTAAAAGTATATGTGCGTAGTATACGTCACATATCCCCCTTGTTTTAGAAAAGCTGTATTCAGGGAGTACAGCGCCCTATAGTCTAAAAATGGGCGAGTTTTGGTCCGAAGACCTGCACTACCAGAATGGTATATTTACCCTTCCAATAGAAAGGCTCGGCCCTTAAATATATATGAATATTTTTATAATTATTATTTTTTTTTTATTACGGAAATATCAAAAGTAAACTTAAATTCAAAAATAATAAGGAAAAAATTAAATAAAGAGGAATTCATTTGAGATAAAATCAAGTAAATATTATTTAATTCAATTATGTAGAAGGCTTTGGAAATTTATTTCATCTCGACGATCTTTTGGAGATCGAGGTAGCGGAGATGAGCAAATTTTTTGTTCAAGATTGTGACCTTTATCGTGGGGCGAGTTGTTCTTTGTATCACGAACTGCATATGCCGATTGTACCGTTCACGGCTAGTTATAACTACCCCTTTCCAAAGCTCATCCTCTTTGAAGAGCTTTCCCCTGTACTGGACCGTCCGAACATCTTTTCGTGTCGCTGGCTACGTGCTCGGGTTTGGTAGTGGAGGGTTGGCCTTTGGTTGCAACTGCGATGCTGATGGTTTAACGGTTGTCTCCACATTCTGCGTAAGACTCGGCTGTGACCTGGATGATTCGGCCGAGATCGCTATATTTAGAGTCGGCCGTGGTTGGCTGATGGCGTAACATTTGTCGACTGCAGGCCCCATTTGAGGTGCACCTACGAGGACTACTTTCCTCGGTGGAGTGTTCTGGCAACGAACCAGTGGTGGAGGATTGGCAGTAATTGCCGGCCGCACCTGTACGTCGCTTATAATTCTTGGCCTCTGGTAGTGGTTTAAAGGGTGTTGGTTTTTTTGGGGCAACAGTACCTTGAGCCATACGTGGATTGGTTCGCTTTCGTTCCATCTTTACCGGTTTGTGTTTGAAGCACAACTGCTGTCTTGGTATAAAATTCGCTTCTTCTTATACAATTTCCTACATAGACCTTATGAGAATTTTTCTCTTCTTATGTATGGCTTTATATCTTGAATATTGGCCCTTGATATTTTGTTGTCCTGATTGGTTAACTCGAAAATGTTTGCTGCTATCTTCTTCGTTATCGTGAATGGAACGGAGTATTTTTCGGCCAGTTTGTGATTAAATTTTCCCGCTGCGGATGATAAATGTCGTTCTCGCTTCCATATCTGGTCTCCTGTCTTTGGCTGTCAATGTCGTCTCCGCAGGTTATAGTAACGTGCTTGTTGCTCACTACCCTTATTCCGGCGCTTAACAACTTCTCCCCATAATTCTGACATGTTTCTTTCGAATCCATCTTCTAAAGGCTCTTCGAATTTGGCCTTCATTTTTCTGGGACCGATAGGATTTTTCCCGTATATGATTTCAGCCGGCGAAAATGATACTTCATTAACGGATGTATTTATAGCTAAGGCTATTTCTGGTGTACATTGGTCCCAATAACGATGGTCAGAGCCGGTTTGTTGCGCTATCATAGTTTTGATCGTGCGGTTCATTCTTTTCGTTGGGTTTTGATGAGGAGCATACGGAGCTGTGGCACAATGTTTGATACCATATTCTGTTAGGAAACCTTGGACCATACGGCTAGTAAATTGAACACCGTTATCAGAGACGAACATTTTTGGGCAACCAAATATGAATATTATTCTTTCCTTCAGGGCTTTTATGATATCTTTTGCTAACGCTTGTCGAGTCGGTACAAGCTCTACCCATTTACTAAAAACTTCTATGATTACAAGAAGTGCCGCGTTACCCCGGGTTGAACGAGGCAGAGGGCCTACGAAATCGGCAGCTACGATCTCCCAAGGTACATGGCATTGCAGTGATTTCATATATCGGGCCGGCAATTGCTGCTCTGGTTTGTATCGTGCGCATGTTTCACATGAACGGACGTATGCGACGACGCCTCTGTAAAGTCCTGGCCAGCAGTAATTTTCCTGTATTCTTCTTAGTGTTTTAAAAATACCGAGGTGACCGGCCTCTGTCATATCATGGCATTCTCTGAGGATCCGGGGACGATCGTCGGAGGGTACATAAAGCTTCCATTCCGGTCTTGGATCTAGTGGCGAGTTTCGGGGAATATGCTTGTATAGTTGATGTTGCATAATTGTAAAATCGGGATATTTTTCCCCTTTGGATAGAACGAGTTCGGACATTCGTTTATGCCTCTCCGGTATGGTAGTGGCCAACAAGTTGCCATTTTTATTAGAAGGCAAAGGGCTTCTTGAGAGGGAATTGGCTACCACATTTAAGCGGCCTTTTCGATATTCAATGTCAAAATCGTACTGCTTGATCTCCAGTGCCCAACGGGCCGGACGATCTGAAGGATTTTGAATAGTGTACAGCCATTTAAGAGAGTGATTGTCGGCTATCACTGTGAATACTTTTTGTCGAGGTCAGTTAATGTCCGGCTGGCGTAAGCAATCACCGTCTCGATCCCTGAGTGTCGCTGGAAGAGAACTACTCCTAACCCTTCCTGACTTGCGTCAGTTTGCAGAAAGAATGGATGCTCAAATTGTGGGCAGCCGAGTACGGGTGTCTGAGTTAGGGTTTCTCCTAGTTCAGACAACGCTTCCTCCTGCTCCGAGCCCCAACTCCATTTAACGTCTTTCCTTAGCGAATGGTTTAATGAGGTGACCAGGTTGGAGAAGTTTGGTACAAAGCGACGATACCACGATGCTTCTCCAAGCACGCGGCGGAGTTCTTTTAGATTAGATTAGGTATTTATCTGTGGCAGTGGATAAGCGTCAGGTTCACTGGCTGCATTAAGCTGACGGTAGCCTATGCACATCCTCCAACCCCCCGTTTTTTAACGAACGAGTACTATTGGTGAACTATATGCGCTGCAATATAGTTCAATGCGATTTTCGGCCGGTAACCCGTCGATCTCTTCATTAATCACCTTCATCATGGCTGGATTCCTGGGCATATACCTCTGTTTAATTGGGTTCTGGTGGCGCAGATGAATCTCGTGTTTTGCTATAGTGCACAAGCCTTTACTGACCGGAACTTTATTTCGTGGATTTTTAGAAGGTGAGCTAACTCAGTGTTTTTTTCCTCATTTAAAAATTCTCGACTGGTTATCGCATGCAAGTAGGCGCGGCTGACTATGTAGGTAGGTGGTAGCCTGTATATTACTTCTCCTCTTAATTTCAATTCGATACCAACGGCATTCAAATAGTCCATTTCAAGAATCATACATTCTGCCAAGGTGTCTATTACCGTCACGTGGAACCGCATTACGGTTTCGTCGTATTTAATCGATACGTTAAACCCTTCCAGACAAGTTGTAACGGAATTATCTGCCATCTGGACGATGCCTTGAGTACTAATGGGCTTATAATTAAATCTTTTAAGTACTGACTAAATGCCCTGTTTATGTAGGTGCGAGATGATCCAGTATCAACTAGTGCTAGGATCCGACGGCCATGTATTGTAACTGGGACATAATAACGACCATCATTTGTTGTTGCATCACTTGTAATATTTGATCGTAGTTGTTTACGATAAGTACAATGTCGAGACAGAACTCCATCCCTACCACAATATGAGCAAAATAGGCGGTATGGAAGAATGCAAGATGTTCTTTTATGGCCTAAGCCTTTACATCTCCAACATCTTGCTGATCGGCTGTAAGCCATATCGGTCATCACATGTGACGTTTGAGGCCGATCTACTCGTCGGTTATGCTTATTAACTCGTCAAGATTAGTGAAGTCTTTACGCCGTTCATAATGTTTGTATTCTGTACGTAACCCATCATAAATTCGGTCCAGATGATCCATTTTGCTTAAGACTGGTGAGCATATTAAAGATATAATCCTTAGCACGTCCTCTATTATGTTGCTTACGGTTATAAAAGTTTAACTCCAACTGTGAAAAACAGTCAGCAAAAGCCGCTGTGCAAAACAGTCTGCCGAAGCCGCTGTGGAAAACAGTCAGCCGAAGAGGCTGTGGAAAACAGTCAGCCGAAGCCGCTGTGGAAAACAGTCAGCCGAAGCCGCTGTGGAAAACAGTCAGCCGAAGCCGCTGTGTAAAACAGTCAGACGAAGCCGATGTGAGCAAAACAGTCAGCTTAAACGATAAGCCCAAGCCGCTGTGCAAGGCGGTATAAAATACCCAAAGCACACTAAGCACACTCACACGCAATCACACTACCGATATAAATATATATCGGTTATGGCAAATTCTTTTCTCGTTTGAATCGCCCCGATACCTACCAAACATGGCATACTTATTCAACTAGAGTACCTACTAATTGAGAATTATAACTGATACAATGAATACGCAATTGAGTCTTACAACTTATATCTACATAGAAATAAAATAGAGTGTGGCCAGATAGATGGAATAAAACTAGCGATTAAAAGCAGGCATTAAAAGTATATGTGCGTAGTATACGTCACGGATTATATACATATGTATGTATTTACATATGTACATATCGCAATGGTTCCTCTAAAGGGCGTCAACTCAAAATTTCTCAACTTTGCGTTTTTACAAGAAAACGATATACTGTAGCAATATCCACAGTCTGATAAAATCTTTCATCAAATTCTTTGCGTCTTTTATATTTTTATTCCTTTAGGAGTATTAGCAAAACAAAAATGTTTTTTGCCTCTGCTGAGCATTTAAAAATTTTGAGTTCTTAGAGGAATCGTGTATGTATTTCTACTTAACTTGCATAATTTACTTACTTTCTACAACTAGTAACACTATCAAAATATTTCCACATCTTTTTCGGGTTTCAGCACTGCTACCGGAAGAAATTTGTTGCAATATTTTGCAATTTTTGTAAGAATCGAGAAGGCTCTTCCATCGCTTCTTATATTCAAGTTCTATAAAAACATGAACATACATTTTTGCTTATATCTGCAATATAAAAAATAAACATTACTTACCATTTAATTTAACATTTGCTGCAATTTCTCTCCAAGCGTATTCCTTTTTTTCATATCTCTCCCAAATCACCTACTCAATTAAAACATCGTCCTTATCTATTTCTTTTTTGCTGAAATAAATCAAATACGTTTAAAAATAAAAAAAAAGAAATATAAAAGAAATATTTTACCAACTTTAATTAGTCAAAACAATAAAATTGTGAACAGCTGTCACAACAGTGTATTTATGCATATGTTAGTGGTGCCAATTTAAAATTTTTACTTTTTTTTTAAATAACGTTTATTTTAATAGACCAACTCCTGATTTCTGCACCTGCTCTTAAATATATATATAAGTTAATTGCATTTTTTTATTTATTTATAAAAAATATTGTTTTTTTATTTAAGGGAGCTTAATCTCTTATTTATCATCAACTTAGGACTAAAAATTACAAAATCGGTTTTTTTAAACGTAACTTATTTTTCTATGCTCTGGTATTGTTGACTCAACGTTTTCAGTGTTCAGGATATAAATTTTGTATCATTCCCATGATTCTTTCTTCTGTGCAAATTCCGTTTATTACAAAAGGATTTAGTCTCTTTTTCAGCTGTTGTATTAAATTTTCTCTATTGAGTTCTGGTTATGGTATGACGATGGACTGTAGGAAAAGTAATTTGAAATTGATCAAGTTAATATATCTCCATCTTTAAAAAAAATCTGGATCTTAAAAATGTTGATTGGGCTTTCTACGCAAGGCATGAGATCCTCGCTAGAACTTTCATAACTATGAGCAGTTCCCTATAATATGTCCCAATATGTGCAGGCATTCTTGAAAGAGCGTCAGCTACAACATTGGTTTTACCCGGTTGATAACTTAATTCGTAGTTATATTCTTCTAGTATGGCTTTCCACCTTTTCATTTTGTTATTGTGGTTCTTATGGCTTAATGCAAATGTGACTGGTTGATGGTCTGTGGTTATTTTTACATTTTTCGAGCCATACAGAATATTACGTGGGGTGGTTAGAGCCCAGATTATTGCTCTGTTCATTCCTATGGCAGGGTTTGAGGCATCCGTAGTAAATTCGAATTCGTCCTCAAAATCCAGATGAGAAAGTATCACATTTTCCGAGATCAGGATATTTTTTATCTTCTGAAATGCTTCTATTTCCTCCTGATAAAGTGAGATGACTTTTTTTATGCGTTTTTATCCAAATTCCCGGCCACTTCTCTGAGCATGGCTGTTAATTGTTTTGCTATTCTCGTAAATATAACCGTCTTTAATAGCCTGCCATACCAAAAAAAGAGCGAAGGTCTTTCAAATTCTTTGGAATCGAAATTTTTTTTGTAGCCTTTACTTTGTCTGGGTTAGTTTTGATCATTTCTACTTATAACAAATCCTAGAAACTCGACCTCACTTTTCATAAATTCACACTTGTCGAGTTGTACTTTCATATTTGCTTCTGACAGTGTTTGAAGAATTGCTCTTAAATTTTGGAAATATTCTTCTTCATTTTTCCCAAATATAATAATGTCGTCAATGTAAACGTAGCACCTTTTCTTTATGTGCGGACGAAGAATATCGTCAAGGGCAGTCTGAAATATAGAAGGTGCATATCTGAGTCCGAAAGGGAGTCCCAAAACTTCATATTTGCCACTATTAATTGGTGGAATCCACTTTAAAGGTTAATTATGGTAAAATACCTACTTTTCCCGAAATTCGAAAGAACCTAATTAACCTTAGGTATAGGATATCTGAAGGGAACGGTAACACAATTCAGTTTTCTGTAATCTATTACCATTCTGTACTTCTTTTTACCTGAGACGTCCATACGGGGGCATAGGACGGTCTTATTATATGATTGGCTAATAATTTATTTTATCTGCTCTAGGTTATCAGGCAAATTACAAGAATGATAATATTCGTATTGGTCAAAGTATTGACCATCATATTAAGCATCATTACTGGTGCTCATGAAATAATTTCGTTGTAAATTAGGAGGGATACCACTAAAGGTTGCGTGTCGGGGTTTCTGGGCAAATTGATCATTTCTTTGTAAGTTTTGATAATTTGCGTTCTTTGACCTTATTGATTGGTCGACTTCCATAGGTTGAGGGGTTTCCGGTGGAAAATTTTTTCCTATTAATAAACCCTGTAAAATTTGGTCTTCGATTTGGTTGGCCAAACTTGTGCGGGGCAAATGGTCGTTGTATATTTTGAAAGCGTGGCTTGGGCGAATATTGTTTGCAATGGCATGTGTGCTAATTCTGTTGCATTACCGGTGGGGGTTTATGTATCTTGCCACGCGAATGATTGTGACCATAATTCGCTCATTATTTGATTTGATTTGTGATTAAATAATATTTTTTGGTTCAGTATAGTTATAAATTTACATTTTAATGAATTCATTTAATAACAATAAAACAAACAATACAGTTCAAAAAACAATACAGTTAAAGATAGAATATCTCAAATAATTTTATAATTAACAAAAAAACATACTCGTAAATAAAATAAAATAATTTAACCATAAATTAATTTCTCAAATAGTCAGATAAAAATCAGTTAAGAGTGATGCTATAAATTCATATGCACCAGCAAGCGTCGGACATTCAGTTAACTTTAAATTAACTTAAAGCTGACTATTTCTCAAGTAGTAGTGCTTGGCACTTGCATTACTTTAATATGAAATTAACTAACTATTTTAACATTGCCATGTCCTAGGAAGAAGTCAATTGTCTATGTCTGCATTACTCTCAATTAACTTTAAAGGTAGTTACCTTGCTGTTAACTTAAAGTTAATTATATGCAGCTAGCTATAAACTGACTACTTTAAAATAGCTTTAAGAAGTTAGTTATTTACACGTTGGCTTAAAACTCACTATTTGTAACTTGCTATAAATTTAGCTATCATATTAATTATTCGAAATAAAACAGTTTTTAAAATTTTATGTTTTAATAGAAAACAAAAATTTATTCAAAAATTTCTAAAAATTATGATTTTTTATTATGTTTTATTATTATAAAAAATCTAAGGCACATAAAATATAAAATAAATTTGGTGAGCAATATCATTAAGAGTAAAAAAAATTATAAATTAAGAAAATTCTGTTATATTAAATACACATATGTACATACTTATTTTGTTTTAAAACATCTAGAAAAAAAGAACTTTTTTCAATATTCATACGCCCAGTTTACATAAGATAATGCTGTCATGACAATAACAATACATACAAAGTTTTTCCCTAGCTCATGTACACTTTTTCAAATGTCTGAATTACTCTCTTGAATATTTTGGAGACAGTAAATAAGGCAGTGATTTGTCGTATGACGACAATTTTATTATAATTTTTTTAAGTAAATGATATTTGAATTATATTATCATTTTAATTACTACAATTTTCTGTACATATAAAAATAGAAATGAAAAGAAAGCAAGAAAATACTCTAAAGCATTTTTTTGTTGTTTCCAAATGCGTGAGGTTTTTCGCTCAAAATAAATTGTCATAATTATTGTCTGGACGCCTATACTACAGAAGCAATTGTTAGCGGTTTTATTATTATCATGACAGCGTTGTCTAATGTAAACGTAATGTTATAGAAGAAAAGCTTAAGCACAGAAAAAAATTTTTTAAATTCACTTTGACGTCAATATAAGTTAAATTTTCTACGCGGAGTAAATTCAGACAAAAAATTTTTAGGGAGCTCTACCTACGCCGAATTGAATCACAAGGTTTTCCTTTATTCGCAATTATTTTATCTTATTACCCATTTACTTTAATATTTGAAACAATTTTATTTTATTAATCTTAACTTTAATATTTAGTACAATTTTATTTAGTTTGTAGAACTTAATTATTTTTAAAACTTTTCGCGGCTTGTTCGCAGATCACGTTGCACAACCATGTGTGTGCCGACATTGCAATTTGATGGGAACTGCTATTAATGCAGTTTCACAGGTTACACTTGAGAAGCATCAAATTTCGTCTGTGTATTTAATATTCGGGCTGCATACAATTTGACAAGTGTGTGTCTGCCTACTCGGCAAAGTCGGTATTTCTAACTTATATCACAAAAAGTTTACGTAAATATTTTGTACATTTGTTGACGTTTTTAAAAGAATAAAAAATAAAGATTCTAAATATAACACATATTTTCAAATATTTGCAGCTTAAACTAATATTTTTGTTTTATGTATTTATTTTTAATGCATTGAGCATGAATATAACGTTTTTTTTATTACTTTTAAGGCGGAACGTAACTCAGTTTCTCCATCCTGCTAGCCAAGTGATGGACAGGCATCTGTTTAAAAGATATTTAAGCATTATTTAATATGTTCTTAGGCTTTGTTACGTATGTACGTGTATTTAAAATTAGGACTCCGTCCAATTTAATTTCCATGCACAAATTTTTTGTAATGTCTGTAAGCGGCCCTTCAATATTGATTTTATTGTATTTATCTATAGAGAGTAAACATTAATTATATATATATATATATATATATATATATATATATATATATATATATATATATATATATATATATATATATATATATATGTGTGTGTATATATATTTTGGTTTTTGATTAGATAACTTACATAGTCTTTACGATTGTTTTCGTTGATGGTTTTATTTATTTCATTTAAGCCATTTATAGAGTCTAAAAGGAATGTAGAGGCCGTTTTTTTTGCGTTACTTCCTGATACAAAATTCTTTCTGTTAACACTTTATGTTCTACCAGGGTTTTCATAACGATATCGTTTTGGTTTGCAATCATTTTTGTGCAAAAGAATTAGAAATATAGACGTTAGGCTTCTTCGTAAAAAAATTACAACACGTCTGCACAGCCACAAAACTAGTAACAGCCTATATAAAAATGGATTTGAATGATTTTAAAAAGCAATTACCTTGAAGCTCTTGTATTGTATCTGAAAGAGAATATATATATGCACATATATACATATATTAGTTACTTAAAGTTTATTTAGTCTTACTATTTATATTTCTAAAATGTTCATCGAAATATTTGGCACAGTTTTGGCATGGCTCCGCCTTTTTCTAATGTGTAATATAATTCATTAATATAAGTTACTAACAAAAAAATGTTTGCGTGGCTTTTACTTACATATGTGTAGCTACAGGTTTTGAGCCAAGAGTATGTCGATTAATTTGTGGAGAAGACATCTGTGTAGTTTTTTTTAATATTTATTTTGTGAAAAAGTAAAATGTTAATATTTTTAAACGTAGTTGTTTGAAACTTTTATTAGATGCAGCCATGCTAAAGTGGTACTAACAAATATATGTTTTAAAATGGAAACCCTGAGAATATCAACTTAATTTTTTTAATGTTGAAAAGTTCTTCGTCATCCAAATCATTCTAAACAATTACACAAGCACCTAAAACATCACCTAAATTAAATGGGTCCTGAAAAAAGCTGGCAATATTTAGAAATCGGCGACCCACAACTGACACCGGGTAAGTTAGGGAGAAACTAGTAATTTGAATTGGTATAAAGGGTTTAATTGCGCAAAAAAAATATTCATTAGTTTGAACACTAATAACAACCCTGTTTTTATTGATTTATTGTGTTTTCTTTTCAGTAGCCATTTCTTTATTTTGTATTCGAATATGAATTTGTTGTAAAATATTTGAACGCTTTTTTACATATTTTTTTAATTTTTGAAGATGATTTTCAAATAGGTAACAGGAAAAATTTTGTAATGGTCCAAATACTTTCGCACATTCACTTATGTGCAAAAGACTATGTACATTGTGAGAAAAGCTGTCTTCTTCAAAAACCAAAGAGAAGTTTTCGGCGAAAAGTTCAAATAAGGCTTGAGCATTTTCCACATTTTTTTCGTATGTTCTCATGAAAGACAACATTCGCGTAGCTCAATGAAGCAGAAGAAATTCATAATAGAAATCTTTATGAATTCTGTCCTTTACGACTAGTATACCTGTATAAAGTAAAAACTGTCGGAACTTAGAGGCTTTCCATTCCTTAGCTCTTTCAATTCTCTCGGATGTCTTGAAAATTCTTGAGGAGTGTATTTTTAAAGGAAGAAAGAAGAAATATCCTCTTTAATTTGTTTACAGATTTTAAAGTTACTTTTATCTGCATACAATCGCACCAACATTTTCTTTACAACCCCGAGGTCTATAAGATGCATCGGGTCAAGGGGAACTTGAGTTATACCAAGCCCAAGCTCTTCAGACGGTGATTGATTTGAACGAAATTTTATTTGGTTGTGGTTGGGGTACTTCCTTGATGTACAATCGCTATTAGATATAAGTTCACCTGAAACTGAAGAGTTCGTGAACACATTTCTGGTCTTCCTGCCGATTTGAGTACATTTCGTGCAACCGTATGATGAAGTATGGCCAACTATCCCACAATTCACCAATTAATTCTTTTAGTTCTGTAAGAAAATGACTTAGAAAACTAGTTATGTCATTAGGTTTACTCTTGCCGACATATATTCCAATAGGAAAAAGAGAATGTCGGTCAAATTTATGATTTTGGGCAAAATTGTGTTCCCGAGCTTTTAAATAACGGTAGGCCATCAATATTTACATCTATAAATATATTTTGGATATCACTTATAATGTTTGAGACTCTTAACAAAATGGCAATAAAAACCAGAGACACATTTCTTAAACATAATTGTTCACGTTTTTTAACAAAAGCGCTTGCACTTAAAGAACCTTCCATATTCTCTCCTGCCAAAATTTTAAGCCTGTCTTGAAAACAATCACTTTTTTACTTGCACCTTTCATGTTTGTTTTGTAATAAATATTAAAACAACCATACAATAATATCAAATAAATTTCAAGTTTAAAAACCCTTTAACACAAACCGTATATTTTTTAATTATTTTAGAAAACAATATACATATGTTGTATGCATAAATTTAACAACAAATTTTTATGCGAAAATTTAACACACGGGTTTGTTTACTAATCAAATCCCAAAGACTTTAATTAAAGTCGGCGGCTGATTCAATCTGAATAAAGTCGATGTTTTATGACATAACTAAAAATAAAAAAGTTACTGATAAAAAATAGGTCTTTATATATTATTTACTAACTTAATATTTTTAAAAATAAAAGTCAAATAACAATAATGAATGTATAAAAATTGTTGCATTGCAAATCTATAAGTAAGGCCAACAAAATAAAAAAAATTTATTATTTTTTTAACTTTTTTATATTTAATTTTTAAGTTTACTATAACCTGGCAATGATTACCATAATTTGTAATAATAAGAGAAAATAAATTCAATATTTTTTCGATCTTGGAGCCGTTTGATTGCCAATCGACGGGGCTCTCTCAATACTACTTGTTACAATTTGTTTAATGTAAATTTGGCAACTTATAGTTGGTTTTTTTGTAGTTAGCTGCTCATTTGACGGCTGGGTTTGACGACAGCACGGCAGGTTGTTGTCTGGGCTGCTTTTGTCATTGTATTCTAATTAAATTAATTTTGTAACACAGTCTTATTTTATTTGTATAATTTGTGTAAAATTTATTTGAATAATTCAGTACAAGTTATTTTAAGCGTTCTTATTAATACTTTCACTGCAAACAAAGAATGAGAGTGGATTGAGAAGTCAAAGGTTCCCGTTTATTGCGGACACCATCGTGTCCAACAACAACGAAACTGTCAAGCAAACTTAATAAACGGCAAGCAACGGCGACTATCGTCACCACGGAGCCTAGTCGTTTAGTAAGCCTCTTGTTGACCTTTCATTCCAACCTGCAAACAAAGAATAAGAATCGATCACTAATTGCATTGTTTATATACTCTAAAAGTAAACTTTTAACCTAAGCGTTCTTCTCATACAAAATAGCTTTTAGCCTAAGCACGATTCTCATTAAACCATATGACAAACAGAAGCTTTTGCCCTAATTGCGATTCTCATTAAACCGTATGATAAACAGAAGCTTTTGCCCTAATCATTCTTCTCAAAAATATGAATCACATGCATTAATAATAATAATAATATAATGATAATAATAATATAATATAATATAATATAATATAATAATAATAGGAAATGAGTAACAGCGTCCCGCTACAGTCTCCCCCTTTAGAGTACACCCTCGGCACGAGCTGTACGACAACATCTACCAAGCTTTCTTTGGTCTTCCTCGCCTTTTCATGGGATGAACTGGAGTTGGATCTTCGTCATCATTGGTACCCTTAAACAATGTTAAGGCTGAGGCATGGTAGGCACCAAGTGGAATTGCTAAATTATCTGCTGAAGATACTTCATATGTAGACGACCCAATCTTCCTAGTGATAATATAGGGACCATCTCGTTTAGGCACAAACTTGGATGAAATACCCTTAGCTGCATTGCTTAAAACGTGGGTTGGTACCAGTACTTTAGTACCAACTTTAAATTCTGGCTGTGGTCTTCTTTGACGATCGGCATAAATTTTGTTTTTGTCTTGGATTTTACCCTCAGTTTCTTTGGCATCTTCTAACACGTTAGAAATAGTTTTAATATAAGATGTAATCTCCGGGATGAAGTTCTCCGATTCGATTACGGCTTTAACATCATGCTTAAAGTCATCTAATGTACGCAGCTCTCTACCGAAAGTCAAATATGCTGCACTATACCCAGTACTCTGACATTTGGCGGTGTTCATTGCAAAGCGGATAGCTGCCAAGTATATCGAAACAATATGCAACTTGTTGCATTATTACAGATACGAATTGTATACCATTGTCAGTTTTTATTCGTCTTGGAATTCCGTATCGTAAAAATATCTCATCTACGAGTATCTTGGTACAGACTTCTGCTGTGGCTTCTTGGACTTTGAAAATCTCTACTCAGCGGCCAGCAACATCTTCTACGATCAGTCCCATCGGTAACCTTCTTCTGTCCGGGGTAGTGGACCAAACAAATCTAATGCTAGCACCTCAAATCGTTGTTTGCTACTAGTTTTCTGCATGAGTCCAACTGGCTTCATATTTGTTGCCTTAAAACGCTGGCATTCAATGCAGTTTTTCACATATTTAGAAATTTCGCCTCGCATACCTGGCCAATAGTATCTACCTGCGATTTGCGCTATGGTTCTTTCCACACCATAGTGTCCTGCTGTACACTCATCATGATATGCTTTAAGGATTTCGGCCCGTTCCTGAGTAGGTATAACCAGTTGGGCGTCTTCACAATCATCGTTAGCATAACAGTACAAAATTCCATTATTTAGAAGATAATTTCTAATTATCCAACGAATAGAATTTTCGTCTTGAATTTCTAGAGACCTAATAATGTCCCTTAAATAATCGTCCTTCATTTACTCTTCACGGATTTCTGTAATGTTTTTTGTTGGCGTATCTACGTAAAATGCACAAAAACAATTACTTTCTTCGACAGCACTATCGTGATTTTCACATGGAGGCCTGGAAAACATTTGCTTTTCCGGCTATATGTTCAATTTTAAAATTGTACTGTTGGATTTTTAATCCCCATCGGGCAAGTCTTCCAGTCGGTGATTTCAGTGTGAGTAGCCATTTTAGTGGTTTGTGGTCTGTAAGGAGTATTATCTCCTCTCCTTCAATATAGCCACGAAATTTACTACATGCCCAGACAATAGCTAGAGCCTCCCGTTCGGTAGTCGAATAGTTGCGTTCTGCGTTAATTAATAAACGACTGGCATACTCTAAAGGATGTTCATCGGGTCCCTCCCCCTGGAGTAAAACTGCGTTCTTAAGATTCTTAAATTGAATAGTATACAAAGGCATAAAAATCGGTTCTTCTTCATAATTACGAGGTTTATAAATAACACCACTGAAGAGTCCGCTACTCTTGGCTCTTTCCGGGGTGACCATATCCGGAGGTATAGCATCTCTAAAGATTGCCTGGATTGAGTGTGGGGAATAATCATTCTCCCTAACGTATTCTGGACCATACGACTCAAAATCAGAAACATATGTTCTACATGCTCTTTTCGGCGTAACATGCAAAGGAGCAGCAACTTGTTCCATCATAGGCTCAAAGGAATCTGACTTTGAGACTGGTATTGACTCCAAAAGATTCAAATCCAATGGTAAGGGGTCACTACACTTAACTTTCTGTACGGGGCAGTTCTCAAAATACCAATAACGTTGACCCATATTCAACACAATGCCAAATTCATGCATAAAATCAGAACCAGTTAGGGTTCGGTTACTGCGTTCATCAGGAAAAATAAGAAACCGAATATTAAGGCATCTGCAACCAATTACCATTTTGCATTTTGTTGTAAAACATTTTCTTTTGAAACCATCTGCAAGCGATACATTACATGTAATTGCCTTATATTCGCAACCTCTGACATCCATTATTTTCTTCAAATTCGATCCAGCCACACTAGTTCCAGCACCAGAATCGAAATACGCTTGACCTGACATACCAAACATTTGTATATTTACAGTAGGAATTTTCCCGCCAGTACATAGCCCAAGTGAGTTGAAGCTCACATTTATCGGTGAACTGCCATTACCCTTCTTGCTGCACTTCAGGTAATTTGCCCTCACGACGCCTGGAGTATTACACCCATAGCATGCGAATTTAGGTTTAGCATTCACAGAATCAATTTTAACCGGCACTTGCTTTTCCATTAACTCCTGTTTTTTGAAACATTTCTCCGCTGTATGTCCTTTTTTACGGCAAAAGGTACAGCGCTTTGGACCGCTTTCAGGACCACTGGCTACTTTACTTCCAGTGTTCACTGCTTCGCGTTCACTTAATATGTGCTCTGCTTCAGGTGCGTCAGCCAGTAACTCATCAAACGTTGTGACTTTGTGTCGGAATAGACGTTCACGTATCTGTGCATGGAGCAACCCGACAACCATGTCTAATTGATCAGCTTCCCTCGGACAACTGGGTAACTGCGCAAAAAGTGCTCGTTTTTTGCGAATAAATGAGTCCGTAGGCTCGCTCTTCTGCTGTTTGCAATCATATATTTCAGAATAAACTCGCCATGCTGGCTTTGGAGGTGAGAAAGATTCACGCAGCAAACGTACCACGTCGTCGAACTTTGTGATATTTAATTTAACACGCTGCCACCATTCTGAAGCATCACCTTCCAGTAACATCGGCATACCACTTACCGCATCTGCATCTGGTATTTTCTCGACTGCTATGAAAGTTGTAATTGCTGAAATGAATTCTTCTACCCTTGTGGAGCTACGTTCTCCATCATACCGTGCACTGCAGCTGCTGAAAGAACCACACCTTTCGCTTGGCCTATTAACAATACTCAACAACTTTTCGAATTGCTCTGGTGATAGCGTAACCATTGTCTTTCGCTATGCGTTTACTTCTTCTTAAAGTTGAAAATACTTCGTCCAGGATTAAAGATGAAAAACCCACAATTAAATTCACGGATTTCGTGACCGTATGTAGAACAACTTAAAAAAAATCTGGGGTTTTATGAGCGTCTACCACTGGTTCTTTATATAAAAATACGCAAAATTCCAAACCACGGCTCTATAGGCGTTATTCACTAGCCTCTGCGTTGGGCGCCAATTATAACACAGTCTTATTTTATTTGTATAATTTGTGTAAAATTTATTTGAATAATTCAGTACAAGTTATTTTAAGCGTTCTTATTAATACTTTCACTGCAAACAAAGAATGGGAGTGGATTGAGAAGTCAAAGGTTCCCGTTTATTGCGGACACCATCGCGTCCAACAACAACGAAACTGTCAAGCAAACTTAATAAACGGCAAGCAACGGCGACTATAGTCACCACGGAGCCTAGTCGTTTAGTAAGCCTCTTGTTGACCTTTCATTCCAACCTGCAAACAAAGAATGAGAATCGATCACTAATTGCATTGTTTATATACTCTAAAAGTAAACTTTCAACCTAAGTGTTCTTCTCATACAAAATAGCTTTTAGTCTAAGCACGATTCTCATTAAACCATATGACAAACAGAAGCTTTTGCTCTAATTGCGATTCTCATTAAACCGTATGACAAACAGAAGCTTTTGCCCTAATCATTCTTCTCAAAAATATGAATCACATGCATTAATAAAAATAATAATATAATGATAATAATATAATATAATATAATATAATATAATATAATATAATATAATAATAATAGGAAATGAGTAATAGCGTCCCGCTACAATTTCTATTTCTTCTGACTACAATACAAAAATAGTATTCACAACATAACAAAATATTTATAGCAAAGCAGTGCTTAGAAATACTTTGTATTATAAAATAAAAATCACAAAATTTAATTGGTGTATGTAAATTTGTATTTACATATATGTTTAAGAACCTCCTTACACACATATTTATTTATAATAATATTTTTTGTAATAATATAATAATTTATTTATAACAATATTATTTATTTATAATGATAGAAGGATATCAAATTAATCTTTTATTATTTTCGGGGACTTTAAGTAGTCAAGTTGAAAAGTGTAATCGTTTTCAGTTTTCTTTTACCTCACATTGCAATTATGTGTATGTATGTCTGTATTTATGTGGTTTTTTATGTACATATGTATTATTAACCGCAATGAAAAAATACGTGTTTTTACTCACATGTGTTGAGGTTCTACGCGTTTTACTTCTTTTACTTTTAATATTTGGTAATATAGAGTGACACACAATATTTTGTTTATTTCAAAACCTTTTTTTAATAACTGTTTGTAGTTCAGTCTTTTTACCACTTAAATCACTTCTTTATTCTTGTTTTCCACGCCACTTGTAAAAACACACTGACTTGTGGGACGAAATAAACTCTACAATGTTATCATCTGAGTTGATTTTAAGTATATTTATTTAAGAGAAAAAGCTTTTTGACTGCGGAGAGTGTACCAATAGATCAACTTGATTCATTTAATTTCTCGAAAGGACCATGTTTTATTTTTATGTATCTTACCTCTATAAATCTCTAAATTAGTATTAATCTGCTTAAAAAATGGGAATTTTAGGTGGCAAGAGCAAATAGGGGTCCTACTTTGTTTGAGCAGGAAGGAATACTTGGGTTACGATTTTATCGAAAAAAACACAAAGAATTTACATAAAAATCGTTTACTTGCATAGGTGTGTATTTATACTTATTTGTGGATATAACAAGAGCTTAGCTGTGGTGGGTTGAACTTCCTTAATGTAGAGCCGGTTTGAAAAGGAAAGAAGCAAAAACCATTTTTCTTGCATTGCGCCTTTGTGGTTGAACAAAGGGGACAACTATAATATTTACTCGTCACTGTTAAACGTGATTTCTTATCAAATCCAATCCACCATGGCTTAACACCAAGTTGGTACCTCTAATGTTACAATTCAAATTCTAAATGAAAAAATGGATAATTTCTATAATAATTCAATAATTCTTAGTATTTATAAAAATCAATTTAATTCAATGCATAGGGCATACGTAAAAATTCATATTTTCCATGGTTAACGGCTGTCTTTTCTTTATCCTAAGGTTTTATCAAAATTTTGTGAAATCCTGACTTGACCATTTAGCTTTGCACTCTAAGCACTTCGTTCTTATATGATGTGCGCGATTTCTTTGATAATTTTTATTGAGAAGAACTTATATCCCAAAGTGTCGGCCGTTCCTTATTCAACAGCATTAATCAATTTTATTGGATCTTCATTAGGCCACTCTACACGCACTTTTGGCATGTTTTTTCGAACTTTCTGAATTCTACGGTTATCTTGACATTCTTATTAACCCATTTTTTGCCACTGGTCGATTTTTAAACCACTTACTTTATTCTCGTTTATCTCCAAAGATGACTGCTATTTTTTATATCGGTTTTCACAAATATAAAATAGGTAATGATGTTTAAAATATTTGTACTGAATTGATGTTCTGAATGCTTAAACATTTTTTTTTGGTATAAGGGTAAAAAATAGATCTTTTTTTACACAATTTTTCAATCTAAAAATGTTTAATAAATTCGAAATTTTTTTTTTATTTTTACTTTCTTTAGAAGCTTAAATAGTATATTTTAGGAATCGAAGGAAATCAATTTGTAAATTTTAAGGTTTTTTGCTTTTAAATTCCCATTAACTTTATTGGTCGTAAAGTCAACCACTGGCCGGAAGCCTTACATCCGCGTTGAGAAGCTTTTAAATTTTACGGTGGTGAGAAATTGGTCTTTTTGTTGATTGTTTTCTTTTATTTACAGATGTTTTTTATACATATGTACACATTATAGGCAGCAAGACTCCATTTGAACTTTTTTCTTTATACATTGATAACTCGATAATTTCGGATATCACAAATTTCTCAAATATGTATACAAATCAGAACAATGCTTCTCCTAATATTACATCCACTGAAATACAAAGAACTATTGGAATTTTATACTTGTCAGAATATCATACTTTACCACATGTAGATTATTATTGGCATACAAGACACGACATGGGAGACTTAACGGTAAAGCAGGCGATGAGCCGCAATTGTTTTAGAATCATTAGAAGGTACTTGCATCTATGTGACAACAACTGCCTAGACAGATCAGATCGTTTTGCCAAAGTTCGCCTACTTGTTGAAGCTCTCAATAAAAATTTTAAACAATTCGGCATTTTCGGTACGATACGAGAAAACAGAATGTTGAAAGTTCCGTTAAAAAATTTAAAAAAATGCAAGCGCGGAGACCAAAAAGAAATACTGTTGGTGCGTTAAAACGATAATTCTGTTGGTAATGTTATTACTAATAACTCCACAGTTGAACCAATGACAAATGCTAAACGATTTTGCCGTAAACAAAAGAAAACGTTACCATGGGTGTAGTCTAAAAAGTTGTAGGTACCACTTAAATCACTTCTTTATTCTTGTTTTCCACGCCACTTGTAAAAACACACTGACTTGTGGGACGAAATAAACTCTACAATGTTATCATCTGAGTTGATTTTAAGTATATTTATTTAAGAGAAAAAGCTTTTTGACTGCGGAGAGTGTACCAATAGATCAACTTGATTCATTTAATTTCTCGAAAGGACCATGTTTTATTTTTATGTATCTTACCTCTATAAATCTCTAAATTAGTATTAATCTGCTTAAAAAATGGGAATTTTAGGTGGCAAGAGCAAATAGGGGTCCTACTTTGTTTGAGCAGGAAGGAATACTTGGGTTACGATTTTATCGAAAAAAACACAAAGAATTTACATAAAAATCGTTTACTTGCATAGGTGTGTATTTATACTTATTTGTGGATATAACAAGAGCTTAGCTGTGGTGGGTTGAACTTCCTTAATGTAGAGCCGGTTTGAAAATGAAAGAAGCAAAAACCATTTTTCTTGCATTGCGCCTTTGTGGTTGAACAAAGGGGACAACTATAATATTTACTCGTCACTGTTAAACGTGATTTCTTATCAAATCCAATCCACCATGGCTTAACACCAAGTTGGTACCTCTAATGTTACAATTCAAATTCTAAATGAAAAAATGGATAATTTCTATAATAATTCAATAATTCTTAGTATTTATAAAACTCAATTTAATTCAATGCATAGGGCATACGTAAAAATTCATATTTTCCATGGTTAACGGCTGTCTTTTCTTTATCCTAAGGTTTTATCAAAATTTTGTGAAATCCTGACTTGACCATTTAGCCTTGCACTCTAAGCACTTCGTTCTTATATGATGTGCGCGATTTCTTTGATAATTTTTATTGAGAAGAACTTATATCCCAAAGTGTCGGCCGTGCCTTATTCAACAGCATTAATCAATTTTATTGGATCTTCATTAGGCCACTCTACACGCACTTTTGGCATGTTTTTTCGAACTTTCTGAATTCTACGGTTATCTTGACATTCTTATTAACCCATTTTTTGCCACTGGTCGATTTTTAAACCACTTACTTTATTCTCGTTTATCTCCAAAGATGACTGCTATTTTTTATATCGGTTTTCACAAATATAAAATAGGTAATGATGTTTAAAATATTTGTACTGAATTGATGTTCTGAATGCTTAAACATTTTTTTTGGTATAAGGGTAAAAAATAGATCTTTTTTTACACAATTTTTCAATCTAAAAATGTTTAATAAATTCGAAATTTTTTTTTTATTTTTACTTTCTTTAGAAGCTTAAATAGTATATTTTAGGAATCGAAGGAAATCAATTTGTAAATTTTAAGGTTTTTTGCTTTTAAATTCCCATTAACTTTATTGGTCGTAAAGTCAACCACTGGCCGGAAGCCTTACATCCGCGTTGAGAAGCTTTTAAATTTTACGGTGGTGAGAAATTGGTCTTTTTGTTGATTGTTTTCTTTTATTTACAGATGTTTTTTATACATATGTACACATTATAGGCAGCAAGACTCCATTTGAACTTTTTTCTTTATACATTGATAACTCGATAATTTCGGATATCACAAATTTCTCAAATATGTATACAAATCAGAACAATGCTTCTCCTAATATTACATCCACTGAAATACAAAGAACTATTGGAATTTTATACTTGTCAGAATATCATACTTTACCACATGTAGATTATTATTGGCATACAAGACACGACATGGGAGACTTAACGGTAAAGCAGGCGATGAGCCGCAATTGTTTTAGAATCATTAGAAGGTACTTGCATCTATGTGACAACAACTGCCTAGACAGATCAGATCGTTTTGCCAAAGTTCGCCTACTTGTTGAAGCTCTCAATAAAAATTTTAAACAATTCGGCATTTTCGGTACGATACGAGAAAACAGAATGTTGAAAGTTCCGTTAAAAAATATAAAAAAATGCAAGCGCGGAGACCAACAAGAAATACTGTTGGTGCGTTAAAACGATAATTCTGTTGGTAATGTTATTACTAATAACTCCACAGTTGAACCAATGACAAATGCTAAACGATTTTGCCGTAAACAAAAGAAAACGTTACCATGGGTGTAGTCTAAAAAGTTGTAGGTAAGAAAAACAAACCAAATTGGTA
The DNA here is from genome assembly GCA_937654795.1 of Cistogaster globosa. NCBI lineage: Eukaryota > Metazoa > Arthropoda > Insecta > Diptera > Tachinidae > Cistogaster > Cistogaster globosa. The sequence continues at coordinate 35,770,660 of OW569404.1, read as the reverse complement.
ACACCGCTGTTTTTAAATTTTGGGTGTTTAACGCATAACCATGACAACTGGATTTAAATTTTTCTATAAGGTAAAAACTCTACCAATATATATAGCGAAATTATTTTATATAAAGTAAAAACTGCATACAGAACCAAAATCCGTATGTCATTGGCAGTGATTAACTTCATTGGTTTCTTGTTGAATCGATTATGTTACTGTTGTTTTTCTTTTATTTGTTATAATTATGAGGACCACAACAAGAACTGTAACTGACACAAAGGCCGAATATGTGACTTTTTCATGTATTTCGGCATTTGCCTTCATGTTCTAAACTATTTTCTTATCCTGAAACCTGTATTTATTCAATTTGGGAAGTGTTAACTCGTCTGTGTTGGAGAGCATTGTAATATTGTTATTAAATTTGGGCGGCATCTCGATAAAGCTTCCGTTATCCCAATATAAGTTATCTTCATTATTGTACCATATATTGTTTATTGCAACTTTACTATTGGTGAATTGAGCTAGTGTTGTACTGTTAATTGTATGCCGTTAGGTTAAATTATTTCATGAAGAGGTAATCTGTTGCATTGGAGAATTAATGATAATGATGTAGTTGGGTTCTGGGCGAATAATATCAGTTATCTGGCCAATGTCTCGTAGGTGACAAGAAACTTTCTTATTCCTGTTTATTATATCCTTAATACACTTTTATTCAATTCATTTTGTTTTGTGAATTTTTTACAGCAAAAAACATTTTCCGTGTGCGTACATTTATTTATAAAATATTAAATTATTATTAACTAATGCGTATTCTTCGCTTATGATTTCTAAGGTTTTATTAAATGGTATTGGAATAATATGATATAGTATAAATTTATTATCGGATATATTTGGAATCTTGATATTAAATATAATGTTTGTGTTATTGTAATACGCATTTAGTTCAAGTAATTCAAATATGTGTTCAGAGGAGATTATATTTATCGTGTTATTTAGTGTATTTTGAATTTGAGATAATTCTAAAGGATCTAATATTAGTTAAAGAATAATATTCAATTTGGATAATACCATTGCTTCTGCGATATTGTTGAGGTGTTGTGTGAGTATATCAATGTTATAATTTATCTGGTTAAGTTGTTAAATTTATGTTATTCTATTAATTGCAGGGTTAAGTGAATTACGGGTTTGATCTTGTATATTTTTTATGGATTCTGTAATAAGGTACTGTTCTCTCTTTATATGATTAGTTATGTTTTCAAACCTTTTTATCATATTCGTATTAAGGATTAATTGTTGGTTTAGTGTTGTATTTATTCGTCCATGTTCCGTTAGTAGATGTTCAATGTCCTTATTTAACTTCTCTGCGTCTTCGTGATCCATATTTCCGGTTAAAAATTTTAATTTTGAGCCTAATGCGTTTACCAGTCCTCTTTTCTGTCTATCTCTGGGTGTAAGTAAGTTCAGTTTCGTGGTGAGCGTTTTCAGTTTCAGTTTTGTTGTTTCTAAAGCTATTTTGGCAAACTTTGTAGATTCAAAATGGTTTAGGTTTTTCCCTATTTCTTGTATATTGTCAGCGTAAGAGTCAAGATTTTTTTATATGTATAAGGTGTTTGTAGTCGGTTATTGTTCTTGCAACTTCTAGTTTCAATGGTATAATTCCCTGTGTTGGTAGGATATTTACAATTTTGACATCGGCTTGTGCCAGTATAAATCTAAAAGAAAGGTGGGTTTTAAGTTTTATGTTTCTTTTTTATTTTTGATTTATGAAGTTTTTGGTTATCTAATGTTAAAAGGGTGACTCTATTATTTTGTTTTACAATTTTCTTTGAAAACCTAGGGGTCATCTTATTTCGGGTTCCTCTCTATTTGGGTTCAATCTTTCAATGCGTTTTTCTGTGTCATGGATTAATTTTTTCCTAATTGATTCGTGTAATTTGTTTTGAAATTCTTTTAGTCGTTGTAAGTACTCATGATATGTATGATAATTCAAATCATTTTTAAATGTGGGTGTTCTCCCATAGAACAATTCAAATGGTGTCAGCCCTGTCGCGGTATGTATGGAATTATTATATGTTGTGCTTACTTATTTCATCATGATCTACGGTAGCTCTGATTCTTTATATTTTTGCATAACAATTCTATAAATTTCTGTCCTTGTCGAATGTAGTCTCTCAAATGGGGAGTTACCTGTACTTTGTTGGAATGATGTGTAATGTACATTAATTTTGTTAATTTTACAAAAACTTTTAACTATAGATGCACTGAACTCTGCGCCCTTATCGCAAACAATTTTCTTGGGGGTCTTTGAAGGCTAATATAATTTTTAATATTTTTTTAGGATTGATATACTATTTCTGGATTCTAAAAGATATGCTGACCAAACTTTGAAAATTTGTCAATAAGGGTGAGAATATTACGTTTGTTTATACAGTAAATATCAATGTTGACAATGTCTAATGGTTTTTTTTGATGTTTCAGGAATTTCGAATATTGGTTTAGAAGGTCTTCTATCATACTTAAGGGTTTGGCACACGTTGCAATGATTAATACATTTAGTTATTTTTTCTTTCATATAGACGAAAAAATATGCCCGTTTCAAATGTTCGAATGTTTCCTGTATACCTCTATGATTATTGTTAATATGGTAATTGTTTACAAGTTTATCCTGGTCATCGGTGTTCCTAATGTCTTCTAATAAGATTTTACATCCAACAAGTTTAAAGAGTTTATTATTTGCAAAGTATTTAGAATATGTGTCCTGAACAATTTTAAATGTTTCGTTGTCTGTCATTATCGCAGAAAGTTTATTAAGATCAAGGTGTCTCTTAAATATGTCAGTCATTATGGTCTCGTTGTATTCTGGTCTACGTATTGTCTTTCTCAGTTTGTTTTTAAACACAGTCTCAAGTGTAAGAGGCGAACCTTCTCTTTTAATTGTAAAATAATTTGTAGATTGAATGTGTTTATTGCTTTTTCCGAAATTGGGATACCGTCGTCGTTATTTTCGTCGGTAGAGTAGATAGTTGTTCCAGCTGTTCCTTGAATTGATGTATTGTCAGTTGTATTAATATTAATTTCCTCATTATTTAAAATACTATGATTGTAAATGATTTCATAATCAAATTCTTCGAGCTTAAGCCTCCATCTCACCAATTTGGAATTTGGTTCTTTGAGGCTCATGATCCACGTAAGCGGTCTATGGTCAGTTACGATTTTGAATTTATGTCCGAAAAGATGGGGTCTAAAGTATTTGGTAGCCTAAACAATAGCTAAAAGTTCTTTCTCTATTGTCGAGTAGTTTATATCGCTGTCCGTTAATGTCCTACTTGCGTAACATATTGGCTTATCGCTTCCAATTGGTCCTTGGGAAAGGATTGCTCCGAGAGCAAAGTCACTCGCGTCAGTTGTTGATATGAATGGTTTCGAAAAGACTGGATATTGAAGTAAAGGGTCGGTGATTAATAGATTTTTGCATATTTCAAATGTTTTTAGGTATTGGTCGTTTAAAATTATTTTCCTTCCTTTTTTTAAACATTCAGTCATGGGTTTTGTTAATTTTGAAAAGTCTTGTATAAATTTGCGGTAGTAGCCCAACAACCCCAGAAATGATTTTATCTTTTTCTGAGTCCTTGGGAAAGGAAAATTTTTATCGCCTGAATCTTTTCAGGCTTTGGTTTTATGCCTTCGGTGGAAATAATATGTTCCAAAAACGCACACTCTTTGTGCAAAAATTCGGATTTGTCCAATTGAATGTTTAAGTTTGATTCTCTCAGCCTTTCAAAAACTTTCCTCAAATTCAACATATGTTCTTGTAATGACGTGGAGTAGACGATTATGTCATCCAAGTATACAAGACAAACCGTACCTATCAGGTCCTTCAATACATTGTTCATTATTCTTTTTAATGTAGACGGCGCATTTTTTAGGCCAAAGGGCATTCTACGTGTTCTGGATGCATTTCTATCTGGTGGAATCCGCTGGCCAAATCCAGGGTGGTGAAATACATGCTTCTACCCAATTTGTCCAATATGTCTGTAATATTGGGTAAGGGTACTTATCACAAATTGTCTTTTCGTTTAATTTTCTATAGTCGATGACGAGTCTCCACTTTTGTACTCCATTAGCATCTTTTTTCTTCGGTACTATCCACACGGGAGCACTCCAAGGTGAAAAACTTGGTCTAATAATGCCTTGTTGTAACATTTTGTTTATTTGTGTCCTCTTTGTGAACGTAGGGGTATCTATAGGGCTTTGTGAAAATTGGGATATCGTCCGTTGTGTTGATTTTATGTTTAATTTGGTTAGAAAAACTAAGAGGACTTCCTTCTTTTAAAAAATATATCGCCAAAGTTTTTACAAATCTTCATCAGTTCTCTTTTTTCCTCTTCATTCAAGTGGCTAGTTCTCACTAATTTAGTTTTGTCGTCTTCCTGTTGGGGTATGTCAGAATCTATTGTAAAATTGTTTATTTCGATAAAATTTTGATACGGGATAGTCTTTATAGGTTGTTCAATATAAACAACTTTTTCTTGGTTGGATTTGTTTACAATCTCAACGAAACTATACCATTCTTTTGAGGAATAAATTCCTTCTGTAATAAATAGGGCAGGCTCTAAGAATGTTTTTTGTATGAAGAAATCACCGTTTCGATAATCAACCGGTATTTTAATAATAAATTTTGAACAAGGTTGAATTATAAATTTTCCTGAAGTTAAATTGGGCTTAAATTGAATTGGTATTATAGAATTATTCGTGATAAAAGTTTTATTGCCCAGGCCTAATTTGGCTTTCAATTTATTCAAAATATCAAGTCCTATTAACCCGTCGAAATAATTATGAAATTTGAAGACAAATAGTTCCATTTGACCTTCTTCAAATTCCGCAAAATATGGTAAACTGATTTTCTTGTCTGAGGAGTGTTTGTTTAAGATTGTTGTGATTGTGATTGGTTTACAATTCTGACATTTGGTTTGGTCAACAAATTCTGGATTAATAAAAGATGAAGAGGCTCCAGTGTCAATCAGAAATTTTAGTGGTCTACCAAAGTGGGAAGATATATTTATGTATGGTAATGTGTGTCCATGTTTATTAAGGTCTAAGTATCCTGTTGGTCCGGGGAGGCATTTACTAGAAAATTTCACTGTCATCCGTTGTGTTATAACGGTTTTGGTCGAGTTGGTTGCTATGTTCAAAAGTAAAGTCTTGGTTGAAATCATCAGAATACATATTATCTTGTTGAGTATAGCCGTTCTGATAATAGTAATATTCTTGTAAGTCTGTGCAAGAAGATCCTTTCGCATCAATATTTTACCATTCTTGAGGTTTAAAATTACCTATTGTTCTCTTTGTCTGCATGCTTGATGGTTTCCTTAAATTAGTAAATCCTGAACTTGTATCCATTGGTTCTGGTGGTGGTAGATTTTGTGGACGACACTGTTGTTGTCCAAAGCTAGGATTTGGTGAATTATTGTTATAAAATGTCTTGTTTTGTACGAATCCGTTATTTTGTGTGTTCTTTGGAAATGTATTAAAATTTCTGTTCAATTTCTGTTCAAAAACACTAATTTGGGGTTTTTGAACATTATTAATTGGATTCTGATATTTAGTTCTCGGAAACTGTTGTGGAAATCTGTTTGGGTTGTTTGATTGATAAAGCTGATAAGGTAAAGGATTCTGATAGTTTGGTGGGAAATGCCTTACATTTTGTTGGGGAACAGGATATGTACCTGTAAATTGTTTCTTTGTATAATATATATTTTGTTCTTGAATACAAAAGGAAAAGGATTTGGCCAATGTTTTAGGTCTCATTGATCTAATATTTGAGCCTAAGGGTTCCCTAAGTCCTGACAAGAATGTGTTTAGGCACATTTCGGCGAAAAGTTTTTGCTTTGCCTCTATTACGCTGGAATTAGTTTCATGGATTAAAATATTATTATTAATAGAGGTTTGTATCTCGATGATTGCACTGTAAAACTGTTGGACCGACTGATTAGTTTGTTTTAAGTTATGTAAGTCTCTGATTAGGAACGTTTCGTTTCTTTTATCAGAATAATGTAGAATTAGATTATTTTTTATACTTTCCCAAACCAAGGGGGTACCATAGACATTGAGCACTTCGTTAGCTTGCCCTACTATCTTGTTTCTAATTGCCCTTAATATAATTTTTGCATAGTTTGTTCCGTCTACGTTAACTAGATATCCTAAGATTTCTTCGACATTAGTCAAAAATTCATACAGTAGTCTTGGATTTCCGTCAAGCTTGGGGAGATCCTTAACTGCATCTGGAATTCTCAGTGAGTCAAATACTTGGTTTGGATTGAGGGATGAATTTGGGATTAGTTGAGGAGTGGAACCTAAGGAGTTATTGTTATCGAGTGACATTTCTGTGTTTTCTGGTATGGGTATTAAACACCGAAAAATTGTTGTGTATGGTTTGTTTCGATATATATTTCACATGAAGCAACCTTTTATTTAGTTTTATGTTTATTTATACTTTTTCACACTTATTAATTAAAATATATGTTATTTATATTTTATTCACACTTATACTATAATAATAAAAATATGTCTTATTTACCCTATTGTTATTATTAGAAGTTTCATAATCAAGCATTGACTGATATTCCTGTGAGTTCTCTTGATGATGACTTTTGGTTACGGTTGTTGGCTGATGTTGGAAATTGATAATTTTTTTTCTTATTTTGTTCCGTGAGTTCTTTTGATGATGGGTTTTTTTTCTCTTCTGGTGACTGTTATGGAAAATTGATAATATTTTGTTGTGCTTCTAAGTCGACTTGATGATGATGTATTTATTGTAATTATTGATTCTATCACTTTTATTATTTCTAAATGAGCAACTTTTAATTCTTTAAGTCTTTAATTTTTTATAATAGCTAAATTAGATCTTTACTTATTGTCACTAAACTTTTTAATTATATTCTTTAAATTATTGTGTTCCGTTCATTGTTTCAATCATATATATTTTTCTTTATTATTTACATACTCTAATATATTTTTTTATTATTATTTCTTTTACAGTTTTCAATTATTTTTCATAATTGTTCTTGAATTTATCTTTATTTATTAACACAGTGTCCGAAATTGTCCTTGAACTTAACACAATTTTCAATTATTTTCCATAATTGTCCTTGAATTTATTAACACAGTTTTCAATTATTTTCCATAATTGTAGCGAGTTACTATTTTGGAGCGAAAAAGTTGATATTCCGTCAACTTCTTCTTTTTCGACTGCGCCAGTTAAGGTTTTTATCAAACCGTAAAGAAAAAAAAAACGTTTTCTTTTGATAGCAGAATAAGATTGATTTTATTTAAGTTTTCTTTTAAACATTAAACTTATTGCTTAAATTCAAAAGTGCTTACTATTAATTTATAAAATAATTTTCGCAATAAAATAGTTCATTAAACTGATAGAAAAATGCTTACTATTTATTTCGTTTCCTTTAAATAATTTTACAATCAAACAGTTCATTAAACTAATACAAAAGTGCTTTCTACTTATTTTATTTCTTTTAAATAATTTCACAATTAAATAGTTTTGTAGTGTTTAAACAAAATGTTTATTTTATTTTTAGCTTAGTGCTCCGCGATTAGAGCTACTTAGCGATGTTTATTTAATTCTTGTCTATTCTAACAAATTGTTCTTCTTATATACTATTTGGTTAAGTATTTTTACAAATAACACTCAACCTCTTATTTCTATACTTAACCTAATTTATCCATATCTTAACTTTAGTAAAATACCAGGCAATCATGAATTTTGAGTAATTTACAAAATTCAGGCTTGAGTGGAATTATTAAATTCTTATTATTTCTATTTTTACAAATTTACTTAAATAGAACAAATATTTTGTATCCAATGAGAAAATGCTGATCGTTGCATTATTTTGCAAACCACTTGTCTTTTGTTTTATTCAACTGCATGTGTACAGTGTAACATCAGCTTATTGTTGTGAATGCCAGTGTGTCGGCAATTTAGACTGTTTATTACAGTACTTATGTGATAGTAACATTAACCGATCAGTCACACTACACCTCCGCTTTTCATAAGAATGTTCATACAACGGTAGTTTTATGGACATTCTTTTACAAAATATGAAAAAATAATTATTTGTTTCTATTTTATTTATTGACTTTCTAAAGCTGTTCTTATATTAGTATTATTAATTTTTCTTAAACTATGCGGATAGTTTTCTTACATGTACTATTAATTATTGTTTTTGTGGTATATTTTAAGTCTATTTTTATGAACAGTTTGTTCTTTATTGGTTGTCTTATCAACTATGGTTACATTATCTCTTAAATCTATTCTCTTAATTTTAAATGGTCCTTTATATTGATTATCCAATTTATGACCTACTTCATTTCTAAGTAAAACTAAATCTCCTATTTTAAAGTTATATGCTGACGTTTCCTTATCATAATTTTCTTTTTGTAATATCTTATTTCTATCTAATAATATTCTAGCTCTTTTAAGGGCTATTTCTAATTTAAATTTTGCCTCCTTCGCAAAGTTATCTACATTGTATAATGGACTTATTCTATCTACCTCATTGAATTGTTGAAACATATTGGGTAGTTTTGCAAAAACTAATTCATAAGGACTGTAATTGTGTACTGTCGATGGTGTTGTATTGAAACAATATGTAAAATATTTGAGCCACTCATCCCAGTAGGTTTTATCTACAGATATGTAAGACCGTACGTATTCGTTAAAAGTTCTGTGACTTCTTTCTATCGTTCCTAAGGTTTGGTGATGATGTGCTGTTGAGATTAATTTTTCAATTTTAAGTAGATTACATAGGTCCATCAATATAGCATTTTTGTATTCAGTACCCATGTCCGATATGAACGTCTTCATTGGACCGTAGGTAAGAATGAAATTTTCAAATATTGCCTTAGCAACTGTTTTGGCGTTTTTGTCTTGTATAGGTATGGTAACTAGATATTTTGTTAAATCGCATATTATTGTAATAGCGTATTCGTTTCCATGGATTGAACGTGGAAATGGTCCTATTGTGTCTACAAACACTGTATCAAATGCTTGTACAGGTGTTGGTGTAAGAATCATTGGACTCTTGACATGTTTGGTAGTTTTAGATGTTTGACATTTTTGACATGATTTTACATATTTTGTTATGTCTTTTGACACATTTTTCCAATAGTAATACCTCTTTATCTTTTCTATTGTTCTATACACTCCACAATGTCCTCCTTCTACGGGATCATCGTGATATTTCCGCATAATATCTAGAATTGCCTTGGCATTCTTGTTATTTATTTGGGTCACCTCATTTAATAGCGCTATTTTTAATTTATTTAACATTTTATTGCCCATTTCTTTAAAATTATTTATAGAGATAAATTCGAAAATTTTCTCGGTAGGTGCCACTTGTAATTTTCATTTTACCGGCCACTTTTTCTAGCCTAGGGAAAAATTGTCCTAAGTCAAATTTCCCATTAGTAAATATATCATCAATATTTATATATGTGATTACAGTTTTTCCTATTTTAATGTAACTTCTTGTAGGCGTAATCTTTAGTTTATAATATTTTCTGACGTGAGAATTTTTAATAGGTGCGTACACATTGGGCTTTTCATTATTATTATTAATATTGTTCTGCGGTTTATTGGAGGTATTATTTGCCATGGATCTTGTTGTGATCCTTAAAATTGAATTGGCTTTTTCTGTCATGTCTTTGAAGTCGTTTATGGTTATGCGCGACAGTGCGTCCCCTACGTAATTGTCTTGTCCCCTAAGGTATTCTACTGTAAAGTCATATTCTTCAAGATCTAGACGCATTCTTGTTAGTTTAGAACTTGGGTTTTTCATTGAAAACAAGTATGACAGTGGTCTATGGTCTGTACGGACAGTGAAATGTTTGCCATAGATGTATGGTCTGAAATAAGTAATAGCCCAGTGTATAGCAGTTAACTCTTGTTCGATGGTTGACTTATTGCTTTCGCCTTGAGTGAAAGTTTTTGAAGCGAAGGCAATTGGTAAATGTTTGCCTTCAAATTCTTGTGTAAGGACTGCTCCACAAGCATATTTGCTTGCGTCTGTTGTTATACAAAATTCTTTTGTGAAGTCTGAATATTGTAGCAGTGTTGGACTCATTAATGCCTTTTTAAGATATTTAAATGCATAATCGCACTCTTTAGTCCAGTTGAATGATATACCTTTCTTTGATAGTTTTGTCAGATGTCTGGAATATTCTGAGAAGTTTTTAATGAATCTGCGATAGTAATTGCAGAAAGCTACAAATCTCTTCGCGCTATCCGCATCTTTTGGAGTTGGATAGTTTTCGATTATCGCATATTTACTATCGTCTGGAAGAATTCCGCTGTCCGAGCGTTTATGACCAAGGTAAGTTACTTCTTTCCTGAAAAATGAACATTTTTCTGGATGTAATTTTAGATTATATTTTCGGCATAATTCAAAGACATCAGTTAAATTGGAAAGCGTGTGCTTCTCTGAACATCCAAGAACGACTAAATCATCCATGTAAAGGAAGGCTTGGTCTGGCTTAAGACCGCTGAATGCAAGAGTCATCATTCTTTGAAAAGAATAAGGTGCTATTTTTAGACCGTAAGGAAGTCTAGTAAATCGAAAAGATCCATTGTTTGTTGAAAAGGACGTGTAGTCTCTTGAGTTTTTCTCTAAGCTAATCTGGTGGAATCCTAATTGGTTGAGAATATCATCTATCCGTGGTAACGGGAATTTGTCTGCTATAAGTTTTTTGTTTATTTGTCTGTAATCTATAACTAGTCTCCATCTTTTTTGTTCAGAACCCGGAATTGATTTCTTTGGGACTAGTAAAATCGGACTATTATATTCGGACTGTGACGGTTCTACTATTTTATCATCTATAAGTTTTTTAACCTGTCTGTCAATTTCTTCTTTGTGTGAATGCGGAATACGATAATTTTTAATGTAAGTAGGTTGTCTATCTTTTACTCTTAACTTTTGTTCATAAAAATTGTTAGTTGTAACTGTTTCTGTTTCTAGACCAAAGATATCACTGTATTTCGAGCAAAGATTAATTAACGTTTCCTTAAATTGGTATGGAAAATTTTTCTTTAGAATATTTAAGACTTCTGTTTTTCTATTTTTATTTTTGTTTCTTTGATTTTTAATTATTTCATAATCAGTGATATTTTCAGTTTTGATATTGTTTTGTGAAATTGTGATTACATTATTAGTAGTATTTATGATACGAATAAATGCGTATTTTGTTTTTACCAGAGTATTTGCAATAAAAATGCCTGGCGAAGGCTCTTGATTTGGTATTAGAAGTTCGCTTTCTGGAGAATTTAATTTAATTTGACGTACAATTTCTGATCTAGCTGGTAATATTATTTCATTGCATGTTAAATGTTAAAAGGGCGTAGGACAAGGTAATCGCAGTATTTATTAAAATCTAATACGCAGTTATACCTTTTGATAAAATCCATACCGATGATTTCATCACAAGGTATGGGAAAGTTATTTTGCACTACTTGAAAATTATGCGGTATACAGAAATTTTCAAATATTAATTCGAGAAAAAATTTTCCTATTGACTTAATTTTTCCCTGTCCTATTCCGCTTAGTGTTGTTGTGTTATTAGTGTTAATATTACTAGCAATAACATAATTTGTTTTTATAAGTGATATGTCTGCTCCTGTGTCTATTAGTAATTTTACGTTTGTGTGTTTGGTGTCGATTTGAATGTGAATGAAGAAACATAAGTTAAGGTTTAGATTGTATATTTTGTTAACTACTGAATTGACCGTAGGGGAGGATTCGAGTTTTCCGAATCATTGTCATTTGTTTCTGTTGCGTGAACGTAGTTCCTATTTCTTTGGTTATAATGGCTTTGTCTATTACGGTTGTTGTAACGATTCTTTCTATTATTATTATTATTATTTGCATTGCCTCTATTAAATCTTTGGAAATTACTTCTGTTTCTAAATCTTGTGTTCTTATGGAAATTACTAAAGTTGGGTCTTTGCCCTAAGTGTAGTATTGCATTTTGCTGACCAGTTGCTTCAGTGCAACTATTAACAAATTTACTAACAGCTTCATTCATGCTGTTGAATTGTCCTGCTTCCATTATAAGTTTAACCTTATCTATGGTACAGTTTTTGGTAAGCGCCTTTACTGCTGTTTGAGTTGAATATTTCGTAGCAATTTCTAAGGGCAATTTATCCGCAATATATGCGTTTTCTAGTTGTTTTGTTAAATTTTCTATTTCGTTGCAATAGGCGTTTGCAGTTTTATTGTTTTGTTTTGTATTCATTATTTTCGCCGTAAGCACTTCAACTGATTCTCCTTTTACACTGTTGTTTAATTTAGTAATAATTTCTGCAATAGTGCTTTCAGTGTCTATTAAGTTTCTAGCGTTCCCTTTCAGCTTAGTTTTTATAAGGGATACCGCTACCGATTCATGCGTTCCCTTTATAGAGTCAACCAGTGTTAACGAGTCTATAAAAGAACGTAGATTTTCGGATTACCCGTCAAAATCAGAGATAAATTTTGAGGCTGTGCCTAGAAAGTCGACTATTGTTTGTGTCATATTATTTGTTTGTACGTCTGGACTGGGTAATGTGAATTTGTATTCTATTGCTTCATGTATAGAAGTTGGTAAATCTATTTCTATTCCTTTCCTCGTGGCTAGCTTTAGTGTTCTATTTGTTAAATCTTGGAAAAATGATTCAGCTGCTGTTTTATGAGCTTTTGTGAGCCTATGAAAATGTACGTTGAATAATACTCTTCTAGACATTGACACAGTCTTTGTAGTTTCTTCCTTAATTGGTCTATCTATGTTTAGACATTTGTACGCTCGGTCAAAATTTTCTTTTTTTATCCTTGCCTTGTTAATTATATCTTGCGATTCCATTTGCCTTTTGTAATATATTATTTTTTTTTCTTTAGATTTTGTCCAGACCGTTTGCTCTACTCAAATATCGTTTTTTCAATCTTCTACTATGTATTGCGTAAATTCTCAAAAAAAGTTGAGGCCTAATAATATAGTTATTATTATTTAACAAATTTCAATAGTTAGCAAATTTGTTTTTTCCTGTACTACCTCCACCTCATTGACCACGTTGGCATTTGGGTGTTCTATTTTTGATTGCTCTTTTCCCATTGTTCAGACCATCTAATCATTCTTACCATTTCTTCTTCTAATCTTGGTTTTTCTACTATATCTATTATTGTGGGAATTTTTTTAATGCCTATAAGTTTCCATAGTTCTGCTAACATTTCAATTTGTTTTTCTATACTAATTTGCTTTTCCTTTTCTTCCTTAAAACTAATAGGATTTTTGCTCTTAACCATTTTATGCACTAAAATATTTTATTTATTGGAACATAATATGTATATAACTTAAATATTCTTAAATTATCTATGCATATCGTTGTTAAAAAAAATTAGTGTTTTTTATTTAATAATGCTTTTAGTAAAGCATGTATTTCATTAATGCGCTCCCAAATTTTGGTAGCGCGTTCCCAACTTGGTGGTGGCTTTGATTTCACTTCTCTGAGAAGTAGCGCTTTTTCCCTTTTTAACTTATTAGTGTAACCCCCTCGTCGTTTGGGTTTTGACACTTTTGGGATTGCCGTTTTATTAGCCAATTCCCTCTTTTGTTGTCTTATTTTCGACGCTTAATTTCAACTCCTCCATAACGTCTTGAGTGTCCGGGATACGGACTGGTGACGGTATTTCTTGGGCATTTGGAATGATCATCTCCTCTATGGAACTTTGACTGTCGCCTGATTCGCTCGACAGATGTAGACGTACCTGTTTCCTGGGAACCACAGGTACTATGGTCTCGTTCGAGATGATATTCACTTTTGTTGAGCGTTTTCCAACCATTTTTTTCAGATTCTTCACTGTTTGAATATTTGTAAGAGCACGACGATGAGATTTGTGAGTTCTTCGACATAATGAAGAAATATACTTAATTCTATTCATTATATTATGATTTTTTGTTTATTCGTTGAAATTTAATATTTATTTATTATAATGAATGCTTTGTTATTTCATTGTAATGATAAGCGGTAAAAATTTATAACACACCACACTCACCCCACCCAGCGGTTGTGTGAGTGCACACACACACACAGGTCTTTGCAATGGCATAAGCATGGGGCTTCGCCCCGCTGCCTGCAGACCTGTTACACTTTCTACTGCATACTTTACACCAATTCCTATTTCTCCCACAAGAGAACCAAACGAAATTGGAGCGTCAGCAAATTCCTTTATTGCTTGTCTGTCTGCGTTTCGAATATCTTCTGCTGATTCAGCGTTTGTATAATTTAGATCATGAATTTGCGCAACTAAATCTGTTTCGTTTACTGGTTTTCCCGCATTTATTTTGTTACCAGGACCGAGTGCACACACACACACAGGTCTTTGCAATGGCATAAGCATGGGGCTTCGCCTCGCTGCCTGCAGACCTGTGTGTGTGTGTGCACTCACACAACCGCTGGGTGGGGTGAGTGTGGTGTGTTATAAATTTTTACCGATTTATTTTAAATCGGTTGCTATATAAAATTTTGTATAAATTTAGAATTTTTATAATGTATTAATCAGTATTATATGGCAAACGTGCCTGGTTACAAGTATCTCGGTCCTGGTAACAAAATAAATGCGGGAAAACCAGTAAACGAAACAGATTTAGTTGCGCAAATTCATGATCTAAATTATACAAACGCTGAATCAGCAGAAGATATTCGAAACGCAGACAGACAAGCAATAAAGGAATTTGCTGACGCTCCAATTTCGTTTGGTTCTCTTGTGGGAGAAATAGGAATTGGTGTAAAGTATGCAGTAGAAAGTGTAACAGGCGTATTATATTCTGGGAGTGAAATGAAAAGAAAATATAACTTCGGAAACGAATTATATTCTGCACGTCAAAAAGCTATTTATAGTTCTTTTAAAAAAGCAGTTGAAGAAGGTAGATTTAACGATATACGTGATTATAGATTATCTGGAGAATATCAAGATATATTATCTAGTTTTAGAGCTGGTGGTAGTGATTATAAGAGAATAAAATTAGCTTTTAATAACGAAGAGCCGAATGATATTACAACAGATTTACCATCCAATACCGTACAACCCGTCGACAACGAACTCCCCACAACCTCAGCCGCAGCCAGAGAAGAATCTGGAAATCTTACTGATCCAGACGATAACGACTTTGAAAAGTATTTTAACGATTTTATTGCTGGTCTTCCTGATAGTACTTTTGCAAGTTTGCCTTCAACATCGTCTATGGATATTTCACAGAGTGGTAGTGATAGGGGACCTACTACAGGGTCTAGGTCGGCGGATCCAAATGTCGCGTCGTCGTCGGGGACCGGAGGAAGTACCTCTCAATGGTTATCAAGATCGGTTCCAGGAAATTCAGCTCAATTAACATTCAAAAAGAGTCGTGTTTTATATAGTTACGGATATGCTACTACAAATATACAACCTGGAAATTCTACAGAAGATTATATTACAACACCTTTAGCATTAATTCCTGTTGATTATTTACCATTTTACTTAACTCATAGTGAATATATTTCTTTGCCACCAGGTAGTGCAATTACTCAAGTTTGGTGTAAAGTTTATCCATTAGGAACACGTACAGCCTTTGATACTGGTACGACTTTAAGTGGCTCTGCAACATCTGAATATTTACCAATTGGAATGTGTGCTACTGGCGTAAATCGTGACTTTTATGGTTACAATAAATCTTATAGTGTAGATGCAACAAAACCAATGATTCCTACAGCTATAAATCAAATAAATCATAAAGAAATTGTAAAAAAATATTATGAACATGTTTCATCCAATGCTATGCTCGTACCAAGAAGTATTTCTGAATATTTTGTTCATTCATGGAATAGAAGTTCAAATCCGGATTCAACTAAGTATCCTGATTATCAAGTACATAATGCTGGTGTAGCTCATATGGACGAAAGAATTGATACTTTTATGATAAATTCAATGATAAATCAACCAATTGTTCAATATGTATATATACCTAAAAATGGAAAAATAAATGATGCAAAAGAACATTTTGTTCCTTATGAAAGACGTGGAAATGATTTAGAATCTGAATTCACAAGATCTAGATCAAGTAATTTATTATTGGAGCTATTGGATTAGGACGTGAAGTTTCGCCTCAATATCTAATTAATAGTCCTGAAGAATCTTACTATAGACAAATTGAAAATTATGGAACATTTTCGCCACAAACTGGAGTAACATCTTTTCATGCTCAACCACAAGTGCATGTTGGTATTCAAGCGACTCCACAATTAAATCCTGGAAATGAAGATACTAATTTTTTAAATTCTTGTGCATATTGGAGAGTAGAATGTGGTTGTACTATTACTTATAGTATTTCGTCAGCTTTTACAAAGCAAAATCCAATAAGCTGGCCACGAGAAGTAAATTTCTTAGAATCGTCTGTTCCAAGTTATACTGATGGTAGAACTTTGTTTGGTAATACTGATGCAAGAACAGGGAATTTAAGAAAAACTATGACCGATGTAATAGAAGAAGAATTTGAAATCATATCAAATCCAAATAAAAAGAAAAAACGTAATTTGTAGTTTTATAAATTTTTATTAATAAAATGTATAAAAAAATATATTTATTTTTATTTATTATAATATTTATTATAAAGATGATAAATTGCTAAAGGATTTGGTTTAAACTTATAATTTTTTAAAAAATTTGCAGGTCTCCAAATAAACTTAAACATTCTAGATCTAAATGCATCATCTTTGGGAAATACATCATTGTTAGATAAGATAATAACGGGCGTACGGGAAATTACGGCATCACCTTGATATTTAACTTTGGCATTACATGTATCACCTCCTAAAATACATTTTAATGTTTCACTGGCCGAAGGTTCCATTACAGGTTCATTCCAAAGTATAATTCTTCTGTCAACACATTCCATTAAAGGAAAACTACAATATCTATTAAAGTTTCCCATTTGTCCAAAGTTGATACAATAGTGGATAACCGCATCAAAAAAAAAGTTCTTTCCTGCATTAGGTGCACTTAAAACAAATATTGAATTTTTCTTTGGTATTTTCTTATCTAATACGTTAAACAAAATATTATAAAATTTTTTAATTTCAGTTTGATTATCATAGAATTGATAGTTAATTAAATTTTCTAAAGCACTTACAGAGTCTTCTACATTCATATAATAATTTGAAATATTAGCAGTGGGAGAATTGAAGATTAAATGTTGAGGTTCTATGGATATGAAATGCGTATATAGTTCTTCGATACTTAATTCATTGTAAAAAACACTTACTATCTTAAGTACATTTTGCATTAGTGTAGAATTTCGATTAAAAAATTTGTATTTTGAAGTTAGCCAAAAAGATTGTGAAAAAAGATGTGTTATGGGCGATGTGGGAAATTGTTGAATGAAGGAAATGAGCCGATCGCCCTTTCCTCTTTTTTCGTACCTGGAATCCTGGTTATTTGTTTGGCTACCTCTGCTACTAGCCGGTTGACCAGGATCGTCTTCGGATCGACAGGGGATTGTATTATGAATGTTGACCGTATTTCTGCCTCCTTCCACCAATTCTTTTTCTGCACTGACGATATCTTCGAGAAGTTGTAAATGTCGAGTTTCACAACTTGGTATCCAATTTCTCCGGGCGAGGTCCAAGTACAAGAGCTTTCGTCCTTCCTTCTCGAAATAGACTGTGAGATTCGTCCAGTGGCAGATTGTATATTCCCAACTGGGAGCAGTTCGTCGATTGAATCTCCTACCAACACAGCGGATTGATTTGAATGCGTCAATTGCGGCACAGCGACAGGTGTAATTGTGGTAGGTGCAGTCGTGCACGACATGGAAGTGGTCATCATGGGACGAAGAAGATGGTCCCGCTGTGTTTGCCGTAAAGGCGTTGATAATCAAATCTGCTAAGTCCTGAGGTATTAGTGGCTTCATAAACGTCATGCAAGACTCGCTTTTTTGGAGGAACTTTTCGAATTGCTCGAACGAACAGTTCATTAAGTCGATCCCATCCCGTTTTATCTCCTTTAATACTTTCATTGTCGTTGTCATGATATTGTTCACTAATCTCTTCCATGCCAAATTGCGTTTTTTGATGCATATCTTCTCCACTTCTTTCAAGGCAACTATTATCATTTGAGTAAAAGTCATCTCCCACAGCAGTTCGTACAATTCCAGGGGTGACATCATAGACGGAGTTTCCGGGCAATCCGTCGAGCCAACTTCTAATGCTAATGCCTTCGCTTTGATCACTGCGTTCTTCGCTGATTCTTCGACGCTTAATTTCAACTCCTCCATAACGTCTTGAGTGTCCGGGATACGGACTGGTGACGGTATTTCTTGGGCATTTGGAATGATCATCTCCTCTATGGAACTTTGACTGTCGCCTGATTCGCTCGACAGATGTAGACGTACCTGTTTCCTGGGAACCACAGGTACTATGGTCTCGTTCGAGATGATATTCACTTTTGTTGAGCGTTTTCCAACCATTTTTTTCAGATTCTTCACTGTTTGAATATTTGTAAGAGCACGACGATGAGATTTGTGAGTTCTTCGACATAATGAAGAAATATGCTTAATTCTATTCATTATATTATGATTTTTTGTTTATTCGTTGAAATTTAATATTTATTTATTATAATGAATGCTTTGTTATTTCATTGTAATGATAAGCGGTAAAAATTTATAACACACCCCACACTCACCCCACCCAGCGGTTGTGTGAGTGCACACACACACACAGGTCTGCAGGCAGCGGGGCGAAGCCCCATGCTTATGCCATTACAAAAACTCCTCAAAAAAAATTGTTTTGCCTCGAGCGGTTAACGCTTACAGGCCCTTGAAGTGCACCGTGATTAGTGCACTTCGTTAAAGTTAAAATTAAAATATTACACATTTATTTGTAAGTATATATATCCTTTTGTTTTTGTTGCGCCTTTTAGCTAGGCTGGACTTTTCTCTGGCGGCTGTTGGCTTATCCTTCTTCTTCCTATGCCTTTTGGCCAGGCAGGCCTTTTCTCTGGCGGCTATTGGCTTGTACTATGCCTTTTGGCCAGGCAGGACTCTTCTCTGGCGGCTGTTGGCTTATCCCTTTTTCTTCCTATGCCTTTTAGCCAGGCAGGACTCTTCTTTGGCGGCTGTTGGCTTATCCCTTTTTCTTCCTATGCCTTTTAGCCAGGCAGGACTCTTCTCTGGCGGCTAATGGCTTGTCCGCCAGGACTGATATAATTTCTTTTGTTGGGTGCTTTGTTAAAATGAGCACTTCCAAACTGACAGGATCGCCATGTAGTGTTTAAACAAAATGTTTATTTTATTTTTAGCTTAGTGCTCCGCGATTAGAGCTACTTAGCGATGTTTATTTAATTCTTGTCTATTCTAACAAATTGTTCTTCTTATATACTATTTTGTTGAGTATTTTTACAAATAACACTCAACCTCTTATTTCTAAACTTAACCTAATTTATCCATATCTTAACTTTAGTAAAATACCGGGCAATCATGAATTTTGAGTAATTTACAAAATTCAGGTTTGAGTGGAATTATTAAATTCATATTATTTCTATTTTTACAAATTTACTTAAATAGAACAAATATTTTGTATGCAATGAGAAAATGCTGATCGTTGCATTATTTTGCAAACCACTTGTCTTTTGTTTTATTCAACTGCATGTGTACAGTGTAACATCAGCTTATTGTTGTGAATGCCAGTGTGTCGGCAATTTAGACTGTTTATTACAGTACTTATGTGATAGTAACATTAACCGATCAGTCACACTACAATATAGTTCATGTACACCATCACCGCCATCAGAACAATATAGGTCTACATCCACCTCTTCCAAACCGTACATTTTTATACATATGTAGGTATGTATGTGTCTGAAGAAAAATATCATATTTTTTTTTTTTGTAAAAAACTAACAATAGTATTAAAATAAAGTATTGAAGAACTTGCAAAATTCAACTAGTTATTGAAATATTTAAAAACTAAAGCACAAAAGAATAAAAGGGAATAGTTTTATAATTTGTTGTCCACCATACTAAAGTTCAAAGACCTGTGCCATTTAATTTTCGCTTTGTTAGCCGCTAAAAACCGAAGCGCGGCGGCAGCTGAAGTCCGGCTGTGTGCATATAATCAACGCCTTGCTGTTGATTGCTAATTATTCAAACTATTTATTGTGTTCTTTAAATTAAAAGCTATTAATAGCTTGAATTTCAACTAAATTTTATCTATTTGGGCGTGTGTGTGCTTGCCTGCACATTTTCAAGAAGAAATTTATTTACTTTAATTTTGCTTGATTTCTTAAAATATAAAAATTTTCATGATATTCTCTATTATTTATTATTTAGAACTAATTAATTCCTTATTATTTAAAACTAAACTAAAAAATTAAATGTATTACTGCGGAGAAAGCATATCCATATGGCCATTTCGCTACTGCTCATGTATAGCTCACCAGCAACAGCACTAATAATATACTGTTCAAACGATATGCCTTAATTGTCAACATACGTTTGTTGATATTGTTAATAAATTGCTTGCAAATGTTGTTAAGCATACGTATGCTGATAAAAATTTTGCGTTTACACGATATCTAAATCGGCTAAATCGGCTAAATCATTCCTATATCTTTCTTCTATTACCTGATGTATACCTCCTATACTTGCGTTGGGATCTGGTATCTTAATAATTGCTATTTGACATTGCTGTGCGCAAATTCTAGCTATAATTTCTTCCATGTTTCTATTATTCTCATTAATAGGAGCTGGATTTGGAACATTAACATTCAGGACTGGGGGCCTGACCAAGTTACTAGAATTAGACATCATTTATTATTTAATAAAAGTTATATTTGTGTTAAAATTTTTCTTATTTCTATCGCAATAGTGGTTCTAAAAAGATTATATTTGTGTTAAAATATTTCTTATTCCTATTGAAGGGTCACGTAGGAGTCGCAATAGTGGTTCTAAAAGGTATATTTTTTTTAAAGAGATATTAATATTTTAAAATTGATTCACTTTTAAAGCAAAAATTTTCTAAATTGGAAATTTATTTATTAACTTTAATAATTTTCACTTTCCCATAGGATTTAAAAGAGATAAAACTTTTAAATCGGTTATTGTTTTAGCAAATTTTTCTAAATTTTGATTCTCTCAGTTTTAACTTCTAAGTTTAGTTTTAATCGTTTTCTTTTTTAAAAAAGATTCACTTTTCCTTGCAATATTTTTTAAAATTTAATTCTCCAAAATTTACTTGTTAAATTTACTGTTGATTTATTTCACTTTTTCATAAGATTTGTAATTTTAATTGGATTCTATTATTTTTCCTTCTTTGAAATTTTTATTACGCTTTTCTTTAAAGTATATTTGTGTTGTTTTCACTTTTAAATTTTAGCTAAAAAATAACTTAATTATATTCTTACATAAAATGGTGATCATTGTAATGGAGCTGGTAGTGGGGTATTGTTCCTTTTTCTTTTTAGTAATGGGGTACCCGCGTCTCACACTATGTTTTCCACACAAAACGTTCTTATTTTGTTGATGATCTTTCTTGGGTTGCAGCCTATGGGGTGCTTTTTATTAAGAGTCCTTAAATCTGCAGGCTATGTGGTGCTTCTTGATTTTATGGATTCCTTTTTTGCGTTGGGCGCCAATTGTTTATTTATAAATTTTTAGTTAAAAAAATTGAACTTTATTTTATCACTTCCAAAATACAACGGAACTTATAACTATTCTACAAAATTAATTACAGCTTAAACTCTATGTTTTAATATGCTTAGTAATTTATAATGACATGCTTTGTTACCGTATGCAATAATATTTGTTTTTGACCGTCTGGAAATGCGTCAGCAGTTTGCAATCGACAAGTTTTTAACCAGAAGTTTAATGAACTGCAATTAGGTCGTTTTATTTTGGGAATTGAATGTTTTTTATGTTAACATATACATATATGCATATATAAGATGCGGATCATGTTTTAACACGCGCAGACATAAATTTGCTGTGTTGCAATATGATTTCGCAATACAAGTTTGATGTACTTAAAATATGTCAAACGAAATAATTAAGGGTGTTAACTCCCCCCCGTTCAAATATCAGCGTCCCGCTGATTAACTTATTCCTTAACGTTAATTTCAGGTGCCTCACCGGCAGAAAATTTAAGTTTTCCGAATTTTTTTTCCATAGAACTACAACTATGCCAGCAACTATAATTAGTAAGAGGTAACCAGTTATATGTGACAAAAATGGAATTTGTAAGTGGTATTTTAGGTAGCCGATATGCTCATTATTCTTTTCGTAGATTTCCTGCAACAAGTTAACATCAAGTTTACGTTCCTTTTCATATGCCTGAATACTGCTAACTCTTTTATTTGTAAATCTCTTGCCTCCAATTTTTATTGATTCGTTGAATAGTATTTAGAAAAATCCAAAAAAAAAAATAAATAATGGTTGGTTTTTAATTAACTTTTATTTAAAAAAATTTAATTTAATAATTTGTCCAAAGTATACATAGAGTTAATAAGTAAATGTATTTATAATATATTAAAAATACCTTAAAATTGAATTAGTTAAAACATTCTAAACACTGACATCTGCTCTAAAATTAAATGAGATTTTTAATGCATTTATAATGAATTAAAAAATTTGTTTATTTAATAAATTTTTCTTAAAACATATTTAATACAAATTAAAATGATTTATGTAGAAGAATCGTGATTCATTTTTATTTAGTTTTTTTTAAGGAAATTAGTTTTGTAATTGAAGAAATCTGCCCATAGTAAATTTTTTTCTTAATTTGTAAGACAATGCTTGCAGATTTCTTTCATTGTGAAAAATTAATGAATTTATAAATAAAAAGTGTCAACATAAAACACATGTGATTTTCCAAAGAGGGAAAAGACACATAATCTGCAATCATTTTTGCAGGTAATATAAAAATAAAACCAATATTTATTTTTTACAAATTGTTTGTGTTTATGCGCTTACATCAACTTTATTATATCGAATGACAAAATTAAATTATATAAATGAACCACCAAAATATGCGCACAAGCAAACATACATATGTACATACACACAAAATTATTTCTCAACGAGAGCAATTATATGTTTGTTAAACAATGTATATGCAAGTTAATTTAATAATTGTTTCTTTTAATAAAAAAAAACAATCTTTTTTATTTTTATTTATTTATCTTTATTTAGACACTATGTGTCTTTTACTTATGAGTTCTTGACTTAAACTAAATTACAATAATTTCTTAGATTTAGTACAACTATTATTCTTATTATTTTTTAAAATAAATTTGAAGATGTTTAATATTTATTTTGGTCAATTACAATTAATTGTTTCGCAATAATTTACATTTTTTTTATTTAAAAAGTGCTTAAAATGAGGAAATGAAATTGCTTCTGTTGATTTGAGCAAGTATTAAGTTGAACTATATTTAGGTCAACAATATAATGCCATATCAACTGAATTTGTTTCGAAATTGTAAATTTGTAATTATAAATCTTTTGTTTCTTAAATCTACCCTTCTTAAATTCGATTGTCCGCAATGGAATACAGAAATGGTAGATCATTAAGTCTTAAATTGCTGTAGGATGGTACCGCTGGTGCTTTTCCAAGATTGATGGGAATAGAACTACCTACTTTAGGGGGCTTTGGTATCTCTTTCACATATATGGTTTTTTGTCTGCTTTTTAGGAATATTATCAATGTTACAAGAGGAATTGTTATTACCAAAAAGACTAACGCCAAGGATACTTCTCGTATCTCTGTTGATCTACTAAAGTCAGAAATTCGTTTGGTGTTGTTTATATGCAGTTCATGTAGGCTTTCTAATGATAAGAATTGTAGCTGCTCGATTTCTGTTGGCGTGAGTTGATTTACCGGTAGTATGACTTTTAGTGGATTCGCATCAATATTCTTGTAAATGTTATCTGCAATACGGATTATAGTGTTAGTGTAGGATACGATAAAGCTTCCCGTTATATTCTTAGGCTCTTCGTTAACGTTGATAGTTCCAGAGAATTCATTAGGCAATACTGTTCCTGTAGAAATTTCTTCAACCTAAGGGATGTGATGACAATTTAGAGTATAACATGAAGATGGAAAAGAGTTTAGGATTTTGGGTAGACAAGAATCTTTAGAAAGATCTATTAAGTTATTTTTATTACAAATTTTCAAGTTCGAAAATCTTTTGCATTTACTTATCATTAAATAAATTTGTATTACGAATGTTAATATTTCATTAATTTTTAATTTCACAATCAAGTTATTATTTTTTATTGGTTTGATAAAAAGTTTTTTATAGACAATATTCGAAGTCAACGGAATTTCTATTACATAGAGCATCAGCGTTGAATTATGTATCACCTTAATATTTGTAAATTCTAGTGCCTCTTCTGGGCTTGTAAATGGTATATATTCATTTTCGAATTTTTCAATTGATAATTTAATTTCTAATTCATTTAAAAGGAATGAATTTATCATAGGACCATTGAATAGCATATTTTATATATAAAATTTCTTCTTTCAAAAGTCGTAATTTATTTTGATTAATTATAATAAGTTCATCACTTAGGATACTACCTTTTTTATATTATTATTGAGAAAATTTGTCATCCTGGTTATATTATTTAATCTTGTTTCAAATAAATCATTTATAATAAATTTTTCATTATTATTTGTATTTAACTTATCTAAATTTTTATTTTTTTCTCTAGGTCATCATGATCTGGGAAACCAGCTAAATATTTCCATGCTGTACCCAGAATATTTATTGATCTCTTATTTTTTTAAATTTTTGTTACAGTTATACTTTCTAATATTTGAAATGTTTAGGTTAATTCCTCTTTGAGGATAGGAAGTAGGGGATTTCGGGATGATTCAAAGGAATTTATAAAGGTTTGGATGTCTTGTAAGCAATGTTCGTATTTCAAACTTGTGTATGAATCGGAAAATTCCGTTTTGGATCTTAGCAATTCCATTGTCTATCGTTGCGATTTTAGATGATGTATAGTTTTAGAATTGTACGTTAGCCTGCACTGACGCAGCAATAATCAGTCTGTTAAAAAAAATGAAAAAATTTAACTCTTTATGTTGCTTTTGTGAACGACTCTGCCTGATTCTGTCAGTGCTGTATTGATTTGTGCAATTTTACTATTTCCTTCTTGTATTTAGGTGTGATTTTACTTCCTAACCTTTTATCTATTCTAACGTATATAATGTCACCAATGTTATAGCGTTTTAGTGGCGTTCTCTTTTTATTATGAGTGTATATATCGGATTTCTGTTTTTGCCTAATCTTCTCAATAGTTTCCTCTCTAGCGTTTTCAAGCTTGTCTGGATCTGAGCTAACTTTTCTACCAAAGAAAACTTCAACGGGTTTTTTATTTGTCGTTGAATGCATGGAATGATTGTACTTATTTACAGACCTATCTACTAGGGCAGAAAATGATCTTTCTATTCTATCAGCTTTCGTACATCTTATTATTTCCGCTAAGGTAGAGTGAAATCTTTCTACTTGGCCATTTACTGAACTTTTATAGGGTGGCGTCTTGTAAACGTAAATGCCTAGTTGGTCTTCCAGCATAAACAGAATTGAAGGCTTTTTCGTTGTCAATAACCACTTCCTTCGGTATTCCAAACATAAGTAGGAGTTTTTAGAGGCTCTTTTATGTCTTCGGCAGCTCTTGATCCAATAATGTTTACCTGCGCGTCTTTTGAAAATTTGTCGACAGCAGCAAGTACTTAATTTCCTTCCGTGTGGTAGATATCGAGATGAACAATGTGGCCAGGAAATTGTGGGATTGGAGTTTTCTGTAATTCGGGTTTGATAGGATGGCGGTCATATTTGTTTTCTCTGCAAACTGAGCACTGGGAAACCAGATCTTTTATCTTCTTAGTAATTTTTGGGAAGTAATTTTCTTCCAGTATCTGAGCTTTGTTTTCCTTGTGGTTTCTATGCGCACGCTTATGCTTTTTAATGATGATTCGTTCTTGCTCCTATTCGTAAGTGACATCGTTGACCTTGCTTTGTGTAAACCTCACCTTGTAATTAGTGAAGTGCAGAGGATATATGTTTTGTAAACGAAGCAAATTTTTCCAATGTGCTCATGTAAAATGTCGTCTAAAGCACGCTGAAAGATAGATGGAGCGTTCTTCAGACCGAAAGGCATCCTTGTAAATTCGAATTTCCCATTATAAATTGAGAATGCGGTTTTTTCAATATCTGATGTTTTCAATGGTATTTATTAAAATCCGCTTTTGAGATCTAAGACTGAAAAAAAAGTATTTTGCCCCTGTTTCGCTTTGTTACCTGAATGAGTTGTTTGCTTGGTATCAAAGAAGAAAGCCTCCGGTTAATGCAAAAAAGAAACACACTAGTTTCATGTTTGGGTACTCGTTAATTTATTGTCACTTAACAAAACCTTTTTAAATGGTGGTTGTGTCCTGCCTTTGTTACAGAGCTTATTAGTTTTAGATGAAACAATACTTCTTTATAATCACTGCGATAAGTTGTAATGGCCCCTGCAAATGTTGGTCGTCTTTTTCCTCCACTGTCTAAATTTGCTGTCTTCTTTTTGGTTGAAAATACGAACGCTATCCAGTGTCGACCAAAAACCGAACGGCATCGTATCCACAAATCGGGCAGACGGCGCATGTGCACCTTGGTAGTACTTTGAACCACTATCACATCGCGTCTACCAAGGAACGAAACAATAACAATATGTCTTGGCATAAACAGCCCCAAATGAAACAATACTTCATTTGTATCTGGTATTGGGTAGGTATCGGATATTGTAACTGAGTTCAATTTGCGGTAATCTATCACGAGCCTGTATTGTTTATTTTCCTGTGAGTCAGGTTTTTTGACACAATCCATACTGGAATGTTGTATGGCGACCTAGAAGGTCGTACAATGCCGTCATCCAACATTTTTTTACTTGTGTGGGTAGAATTTCGAGTAAACCGGAATATCCGCCAATAATTTTGGTCGTTTATGTTAATTTTTCATCCGGGTCTGCAAAAAGCTTCGGAAACTTTTTTACCAAAGAACTTGATCCGCTTGCTTGATTTTTGCTCATGTGCTGATTTTTTATATTAAGCATGTTAACGTCAGGCAGTGAAAGCTGTTTAAGTGGAATCATAAACTTGTTTTGAATAGTCACGTAGGTTCCAGCTGTGTTAATAAGAGCTGAAAGGTCTTTTAGAGTGCTATGACCTATAATAGCATCAAATATTTTTAACGCGGGTAGTAGAAATAATTTTATTGGAATGTCTATATTGAAAAGATTTATAAAGGTGTGATTTGTAATGTGGATATCTCCACCTACTGATTTTGCTAAAAAGTTTTTTGAATTAGGTATAGATTTTTTTACAATTTCTGGCGAATCTAGTTCTTTTCGGAGCCAGTGGCAAATAAAAATTTTAAAAGATTTTGACGCCTCGTTTTGCATTCGATATATGGTAACGAAGAGTGGTTTAAATGAAAAAATGAACGTCGCTATGTTCAACATGCTCATAATTTGTTGTTGATCTTTGTAGTTTTCTATTGAATCTATATTTTGATAATCAGTTTCATATAAGTTCTGGCTACAATTGGTTTGCTGTTTAAAAGGGTGTGAATTTTCTTGTTGTGGTGGTCTTTTTCCGAAGAAATTATTTTGAGCTGGTCGATTCATGTAATTTATGTTTTTAGTGCGAACGCTTTGATCTATGTCCATAGGCCTTGGTCTTGGTTGTGGTTTGGGTGGTAAAGGTCGTGGGAATGTTTTAAAGGTATTTGGTCCTTGTATCTGTTGTGTCTGGTGATGAAAATTTGGTGTATGAACATAAGGCTCATTTGGTCTAACTTGAGGGGTAAAAGAGAATTAAAGGAAAAAAGGTTGTCTATGATTTCTGCCATTATAAGTTTGTCCTTTATGTTGTATAGGTGCGTTATGGCTGTGATTTCTGGTTTGTTGACTGTAATTTGCATGGTGTGAACGGAAATGTTGATTCTCTAGCTTTAAACATAAATGAAGGGCTTGCGGCAGCTCGGTAGGTCCCTCATTGCGAGTAATATTGGAATATCGCTCTTGAGACCTCTAATGAAAGTATCTAAAGCCTTATCTCTATATGTTCTGGTGAGTAATTCTATAGGTACTGCTCCTACATCCATGCATGATATTTTATCTAATATCAGGGATAAATGGGAGTAAACATTATGGTAAAACTCTTGTATAGTGTTATTGCCTTGAACCACAGTTGTCATTTGGTATTCGAGAGTTGTCAAATCTCGCTTATCAGCATAATGGATAGAAAGACACCTGGATATTGCAGCTCAGTTCAAGGGGTATTATATTATTCTAACGCTATATCCGCTTGACCTGTAATTTTATATCTAATGGCACTTAGTATGCCGTAATATTTTGGTGATCCTTTAATCGACTCATAAATTCTAATAATCCTTTCTAAGCCTTTCTTCCACGAATTAAATTCACCAGGAATTCCTAAGAATTCTCGTATTCAACGTACTTCGTCTGGGATTTTATCTAGTTCTGACAAGTTTCCTGCATTTTCTAATCTAATTGTTTGTTCCGACATATCAATAAAATCGTTACCTGTTCGTTGACTTCTTCGTGTCAAAATGTCTGATACGATTCTTGTCACAAGATTTTCTAATTCTAGTGGTCCTTGATTGGTAGGAGGATTAGAAGGATTAGGAGGAGGGTTAGATGCATTTAGAATTGAGGGTCTTACGAGGTTGTTTAGTTTCGACATATTTTCTTATTATTATTATTTTTTTTTATAATCACAAAATTTGAAATTAAATTGGGTACACGTTTATTTTCATTTATTTAAGCACGAGAGAGGCGAATTATCTTAGGTTTAAATTAATCAAGTATAGAAAATTACTTTTTTAAATATGTATTAGGCTAATCAAAAAAAAAAAATATATAAATATAAAATGTCTTAAATTTTCTCTTACATTAAGTATAGCATCGGTGAAGTGGTGCAGCAAAGTCCTTTTTGCTTCCGCTACTACAGCACTGCAGACTTGGTAATTGGTAGTTGGATTGGTCACTTTTCACTTAGCTTACTTTGGATTTTTTTTTGGCTTCCCTTTTTTTTACTTTTCCACGGTAAACAGTTTGGTTGTTTTACTTTTCACGGTAAGTTTTGATTTTTTTTACTTTTCACGGTAAACTTTGATTGTTTTTACTTTTCAGGGTAAACTTTGATTGTTTTTACTTTTCACGCTAAAACACTTCATTTAATTATGCTCGGCCGCCATAATAATTAATAATTGTTTCTTTTAATAAAAAAAACAATCTTTTTAATTTTTATTTATTTATCTTTGTTTAGACACTATGTGTCTTTTACTTATGAGTTCTTGACTTAAACTAAACTTACAGTAATTTCTTAGATTTAATTACAACTATTATTCTTATTATTTTTAAAGATAAATTTGCAAAGTTTAATATTTATTTGGGTCAATTACAATTAATTGTTTCGCAATAATTTACATTTTGTTTTTGATTTAAAAAGTGCTTAAAATGCTAATTGAAATTGCTTCTGTTGATTTGAGCAGTTATTAAGTTGAAGTATATTTAGGTCAAAAACAAATGCCATATCAACTGAATTTGTTTCGAAATTGTAAATTTGTAATTATGAATGTTTTGTTTCTTCACTTGCACAAATGTACATACATATGTACATACATGCATTTATTTCAAATAATAATCTCTTTGTTGAACTAATAGTATAAGAGATTGAGAAACGATTACGTAGGTACTAAGTGTGCATGTTTATATGCAAATATTATGTATGTATGTATGTACGCATGCTTGTTCGATTTACAGTTTAACTATTTTTAAAGAAAGAAATGTAAAGAATTTTAAGGTAAACAAAAATTGAAGTTTAAGGATAAACAATTTAATGTAAAAAATATTTAATGCAAAATCCAGGGACGTATCTGCGGTTAACATTCTCCCCCCGTTGAAGGGTTGGGGCCTTCAACAGAAATTTCTATGAGAAACAGCAAGCTTAGTAACTGCACGTTTGATTAGGCCATTATTTATGTAAACAACTGTAACACGAGCTACTCTGTCATCGCCAAAAATAACGTCAGATATACGGCCTATTTGCCATTTTAAAGGTGGTTGATTTTCATCCTCTATAACCACCATTGCACCACAAGTTATTTCTTTACTATTGCTCCATTTTTCCAAAAAACTTGATTTATTTGGGAAACTCTTTGCCATCTGCTGAGGCGGCTAATGTCTATTTCCGTGTAACTGGGCTCAACTATGGTGACTAAAGGAACACCTACTGAGAAATGCGCAGGCGTTAATACATCGAGTTCATTAGGATTCTCGGAAATCGGAGACAAGGGCCGTAAATTTAAAATTGCAGAAATTTGGTATACTAAAGTGCGCAGCTCATCAAAGGTAAGCTTGGTGAGACCGACCGTTCGATTAAAATTATACTTGGCTGACTTAACAGCAGCCTCCCACAATCCGCCAAAATAAGGCGATCTTGGTGAGATAAATTTCCGTTCTATTCCGTCTTCAAGGGACTGCTGACGTAGTAGTTTTTGATGAGACTGGCTGCAAAACATCTGCCTTAAATCCGCTAGCTCATTTTTAGCGCCAACAAAATTCGTCGCGTTGTCTGACCAAATTGTTTTGGGTTTGCCTTGGATAGCGGCAAATTGGTGAAGGGCAGCCAAAAACGATAAACGATAGTTGATAAATCTTAAACCACCTTCAAATGTGTAGCTTTTGTTGAAAAACATATAAAAATACATACATAGCATTTGACTACAGAACGATTTCTTACTTCAGACTTGTAGTAGAATGGTCCACAAAAATCCACTCCAGTAGTGTGAAAGGCTTTATTTGGCGTTACCCGATCGGCGGGCAAGTTTTCCATCACATTTTCATATAGTTTTGGCTTCATTCTAAAACACAGCAGACATTTTGATATTGCAGTGCTTACCAGGTTACGACCTCCAATAGGCCAACATCCACATAAAACACACGCCTTACAATTTTTGTAGCCAACGGAAAATAGGGTTCTTCTTCATTTGCGAGCTTGTGCATTGCGCGAATTGCCAAAAATGAAGCAGGCTTTGTACCATAAGTCACCGTATTCAATTTGTATGTTTTATAATCTTGGTCTTCATTTTCTCTCCATAGTATGCATTGCAGGTAGTCATCTGGATGAGAAACTCGGACGCTTATTGTTTTTGCAGAACCATCAAAAACGACCCTTAACTTTGTTGTTGTACTTTCAAGTTTTTGTACGCAATGATGCGAGAGAAAATATTGTTTCTGCTTCACCTGCGGCGAAATTAACGACATGTGGTTTAAAGAAATATACTCACTCATAAATGTTGTATATTGAATTTTTTTCAAGCCTTTAAATCGCTGTAGAGCATGCTTCTATTGCAAGTAGCCGAACAGAAAACGCACCAGGACTAAGACAAAATGATTTTCACTAAAAATTTCCTCTCGATTTCTCAAAAGCTTTTTATTATTGAGCACAACTGGTCCTCCTGTTTAGATTTTAAACTGACAGCCAAGGACCACGAATGATAAGGACTAGGGCTACCGACAGCACTCACCCAACCTAGCAATGTTTTTTGTAGCACAGGCAACTTTTGAGCTAAATTAATTAAATCAGCAAGCACTTGAGCTCCAATTAAAACATCGATGCGACCGCACTTGTAAAACAACGGATCTGCCAACTGTATATTTTGAGATATTTTCCAATCTGATGTGTCGAAGCTAATTTTGGGTTGATAATCGGTTATACTAGGAACCACCATAGTCTTCAAAGATGTTGAATATTTTCCGTTCGTTGATTTAATTACTTTATTAGCAAATTTATCGATTATTACATTTCCATTGCCTATACCAGAAATAGTCGCAAAAGTCTTGTTACATTTCAAATTTAAATGGTTGTGATAAGGTTCAGCTGCAATGCAGAATCTAATATAGCGCGAAAAGGTACAAAATTACCAAATTTATTTTTGACCATAATAATGGCAGGAGCTGACGTTTTTGTCGTTACTGTATCACTTAAAAAAAATAGCACTGCTTGAGACGAGCTGGGCTCTACCGATGCCAATTCGGGTAGAGCATGAGCATAATCAATATGGTGCAATGTGTGATGTTTCAAAGCATACTGATGGCAGTCACCTGAAGGGCAAGTGGCCTCTTTTTAAACAATTTAGACACAACTTTAATTTTTTTGCTTCTTAAAACCGAAGAGGGGGAGACAATTTAAAAAACTCAAGCAATTGGTGATAAAATGCTCTTTAGAATCACAAAAGGAGCTCAATTTAGCTGGTGTGGCGATCGAAACATGAACGTGTCGACTGTGGGGAATAGATTTTTTAACACGGGTTGCTTTATGGCCTTACTACAGAATTTTCTATATTTTCTGCCATTCGGCACTTGCGCTCCAAAAATGTTGAATTGGGAGCCCAAGTTGGTAACTCGTTGTTTGCTAGATTTTCTTCCCATTTTGTTAGCAACGTTGGGTCCCATTTTGTTGTTACTAAATGAATTAGTAACCCATCTGCGATCCTGTGTTCACTGCCAATTGTCTTCAGAGCACGCAAATACGCATTAATGCTGTCGCTTAATCGACGTAAGCCGGCAGCTGAGCCATTTTTAACATAATTAAGAGCAAAATTTGCTTTTATGTGTGTTTGAAAATTTAAAAGCTTATTGTCGAAACGATTTTTCAACAATATTAATGCTGCTTCATAATTTGTTTTATTGAGCTCCAACGATGCAAATTTGTCCAGAGCAGTTCCACCTAAGCTGGCTCTTAAATAATGAAACTTCTCAAGACTGCTTAACTCAGTGTTGTCGTGTAAATAATGAAGAGAAATTTGGCCTATCCGAATAAGAACCAAAAAATTTAGGCAACTGAATTTCAGGTACCTTTGTTTTGCGACACGATGTTTGAGAAGATGGCGTCTCATCGATTGAGAATTGCCTAAATGTTAAAGGTTGAGGGGCAGAACTTATCTTACAGCGACTCCGATTTGACGAACTATCTTAGCCTTTTCCTCAAAGTATAGAGCTACAAAATTCATACGGTCAGTGCAAGTTAATTCACCGCTATCATTTGTTTCTATCACACTTTAAGCCTCTTTTCTATGTAGCCCATACGAACAGACAGATCCGCCTCGTCTAGCTCATTTAGTTGAGATGTTGCCAATGATTGATTTAAATTTTCCAGCTGCTTGAATAATGCAGCAGCTCTATACTTATAGGGCGACAAATTCTTCGTGCATTCTTCCTTCTCCTTGGTGATAGATTTCTTCTGATTACTGGTCGACATCTTTTTATTTAAAAATATCCGAATTGATATTTATGTGCTTAATCAAATATCCGAAATGATATTTACACAACAGTGATCTCCAAATAGATCACGTCCGAGTCACCAAATGTTTGTGTCTGCAATAATTTTTGCAAACAATATAAAAATAAAACATATATTTATTGCTTACAAATTGTTTGCGGTTTATGCGCTTACATTAACTTTATTACATCGAATGACAAAATTATAATTAAATTATATAAATGAATTACCAAAATATGCGCACACGAAAACATACATACATACACACGAAATTATTTCTCAACGAGAGCAATAATATGTATGTTAAAGAATGTGTATGCACAAATGTACAAACATGTGTACAAGTTACAATTTTGAATATTTAATTTAATAAAAAAAAACAATTTTTTTTTTTTAAATATTCTTTATTGTTAAGCGCAACTCTGTGCGCTAAGTTTCAGATAAAACTAAAAACTGAAAAAATTATTTCTTACATCAGTATCTTAAATATTATTCTAAGCTAAATTTGTCATGCATACAATAATAAGCTTCTTCAGCAAAAGTATGGGAATAAAGAAAAATCGCCAGATACTCTTCCAGATATCCATCAGCGTAGTTGGGAATATTTCATCTGATGCCAAACACCTGCACATGTGGGAGCGTGTGAAATTATCTATTTCTACTTCTTGCTTCTTATCTTGTTCGTGGGGACGTTTGGATTTTGTCTATTTCTTTTAGTTGCATCTTTCTTGTTCGTTTAAGCATTTGTTACGTTAACTCCTCCCTTCTTGATTTCGATCGTCCCCGATCGTGTGCTTTTTATTTAAAAAAAATGGTAATGTAACTTTGTAGTGGTGAGGTAATTTGGTCCACAGGATTTGTTGCTAGGTACATAATGTTGGTTGCAGGTGGTTTATTTCCGGCTTCATGTAAAATAATTCTTTCTGCTCTGTTTGTTATACATTTCCACATTATAATACTTGAAATTATAATTCTGACAAGGCTAAGCAGTGATATTTTTATGAGAATTGTATCCTTCCTTAGGTAGGCGATGCTTTTAGTATTGTTTATGTGAAGTTCATTAAGTCCTTCCAAGGACAAAATGTTAACTCTTTCATTTTCAGACGGAGCTGGTTGTAAAATTGACGGTATTGCATTTAATTTTGGGGATTCCATGTTGCGAAAATATCAATTTAATAGTTTTAGTCTTATATTGTAAAACTTTATAAGGTAAGTTCCTTTAATAGGGTGTTCTTCCATTCCTGCTATTAATGTACCGTTGTAATCGTTTAGTATAATTATTCCAGGGTGTAATTGCTCTATTGAGGGTATATGATGACTGTTGCTCATGGTGCACGACGAATTTGGACTTCTTATTAAATAGGGTATCCAAGTGCTCTTACTAATGTCTTTGCGATTCGTTACAAATTTTAACAAAATCATAATTTTCACATATATTTTTAACACCATAAAAGGGTGTTCCATTTGTCAATATTTCTTCAAATTCTAGATTGATAATTCCATTTGGTGTTATTATGGTATATACTTTGTGATGTAAGTGGAATATAATAAAGCGGTTTTGTTAGTTAAAACATTTACATCTGCAAATTCTAGCGCTTCTTCTGCGCTTGTAAATGGCATGTTTTCTTCGTTTAATTTTTGAATTGACATATTTATTTCTATTTTATTAATTAACATTGAATTTATAACTTTGTTTTTTGCCCATTGTATGGCGTACTTTATATTTATTAATTCTTCCTTAACTATTTTATTCTATTAATTATATTTAAAGCAACGTCTGTTGCGATATGAACATCCTGTTAAACCTAAGACTTCACAGACAAAGATTTAACTTGAATGTTTGTAAGACACTGAAATTTATTTTCAAAATTAAGGCCTTAAGAGCTAAATAATAATAATTTAGGAAAATTAATAAAGGTTTTTTACCTGCATGTGTCTACGCACATGCGTATGTTTAATCACACATTTCAAATTTAAACCCTAATTATCTATTGAAAAAACCAACATCATTACTGTAGATGTTGGTATTTCTGTTTGTGTGTTTATTAATATTGTTACTATTACAAAACTGGGTGTTCACCTGTTAGTCTCTACGGGCAACAATATTTTTCTTTCTCTTTTTTTTTTTTTTTTTTGTAAATATGTTCATACGGGATCGCCTTCCCCAAAGAAGGCAATGCCAAAAACTGTCTCTTGTACGTAAAGATGACCTGGTTTGCCAATTGCTGGCCCTATGAGGATTCGGCTTGCAGCATCTGCTCCCAGAATGATGTAATAAGGGCGACTTTTGTACCATCGTCTATTGGCCGAAGAGACGTCGCTATCGTCTCGAGTAAGACTGTCGACGTCTTGGCTAGGACTTAGCCCATAGTGCTTGTCATCCACTATGAGTTCCTTGGCAAAATGTCCTTGGCCCTGGTAATTGTGGTTCTTCCTCGCTGGACCACACAGCGCTACAACTCTGCTGTTTTCTCATAATTGAAGATATGGCTACGGTGGGATCAATCAAGGCGCGTGTCCAAAACTTTTTTCTACTTGGCCCAGTTTGCACTTGAATAGTGGCCGTCATTTCTACCCAAATTCTGTCACGTGGCATCGGGTATAGCCAGCTATGATGGTCCTGCCAACACCGATGACACCGGTCAATGCTTTTACATTTGGCACGGGTATGGGACTGGGCTAAGCAGTTTTAACACAACGACTTTTTCGCGACGATCCGGAGTTTTTTCTCTACCGGCAGAACTACGAAACGTGAGCATTGACGTATGGCATGGAGTCGATCACAAAGGGGGCAGCGAAAGTTGACATTAAATAAAAAATTTGCCATCGTTCTGCAAATAAGGGAAAAGTTCTTAGGGTATTTTTTTTTTGTTTTTGAGATACTGTAACGACTTAAAAGTTGCGGGTTGGCAGCATAACTAATTTGTGGATCGGTCTAGTGATAATACCGTTTTGCGTTCTTAAGAAATGACCTGGTGTAAGGGCCGATAAATCACACATGGGGCCAAGAGGACGGGAATTGAGACATGCTTCTATTTTCGCTAGAAGTGTTGAGAACTCTTCAAAAGTAAATTTTATCTGACCAGCAGTTTTTTTAAAGTGCGTTTTGAGACTCTTCACACCTGCCTCCCATAACCCTCCCATATGAGGGGCTGCCGCGGGGATAAACTGCCATTCTAAATGCTGCAATCCATATTTTTCTACCGCAGTGTCACGCAGCTCTTTAACTACCTTTTCTCTTGCAGCGCCAACAAAATTTCTGCCGTTGTCTGAGTAAATGCAATTTGGGCAACCACGACGAGCAACAAAACGAGCTAAAGCCGCTAAAAAGGCAGGGGTAGATAAATCGCTTACAGCTTCTAGGTGAATTGCTTTTGTAGAGAAGCATACAAAGAGATACACGTAGCCTTTCGTTATTCAGCAGTGTCGACCTGTAAAACTCTTAATCTCAAACGGGCCCGCAAAATCCACGCCTGTATTGGTGAAAGGGCGACTTAGGGTAGTTCTTTCTTCAGGTAGCGCAGCCATGATTTGAGTCTGAAGTTTTTTGCGGTGTAAGACACAAACATTGCAATTATGAATGACAGTTCTGACATGATTTTTAGCCTTTATTATCCAGCACTCTAGACGAATTACGTTCAGCACCAGACGAGGGCCACCATGATGGACAAGCTTGTGAACAAATTCAACATACAGCCGAGCTAATCTACTGCCATACGCAAGTATAATCGGATATTTTTCATGATAAGTCAGAGAAGATGAAGAGCTAAGACGACCATTAGCGCGAATAATATTATTTTTGTCCAAAAAGGGCGTGACAGGCAATGGAATTCATTAGAAAAGTAGAGTTGCTGGGACAGAAAAAATAGTCGATTTCTAATAAAACGCAACTTACCGGAAGAGATTCTTAGCGTCTCGAACTTTTTATTTTTCCGTTGACTTTTACTAGCGAGTATAAAAAATCTAAAAATATACGCCAACACATGCCACGCTCGCGACAGACTTGAAAAACGCTCAAGTATGTCCTCCATTTCAGTCGATCTAGCAATAAAAGTTTGAGCCTTTTTTGATTCCTCTGCTGTTTCAAATTCTGCTACTGCTATGGGCCACGATGACTTTTCACCACTGAGCCAATCTGGACCATGCGACCAAAGTTTATTTTCTTTCAGATCCGAAGGTACCAGCCCCCGGGTTGCTAGATTGGCTGGGTTATCTTTAGACGCTACCTGACACCAATTTTTATTTCCTACTTTTTCTAATATTGTGGCCACCCTATTTGCAACAAAGGTTTTCCAATTACAGGAGGATTTTTGTAACCAGGCAAGAACTATAGTTGAATCGGACCAAAAGTAAGAAAACTGCATGTTTATATTAAATGTAGGAATCACGCTATCGACAAGATTGGCTAAAAGAACCGCACCGCATAACTCCAGCCGGGGCAATGTAGGTTTTTTATGGGGGCTATCTTTGTTTTGGATATGAGTAATTTTGTTGTGTGTGTGTTAGCTTTTCAAAGCTAACTCTTATGTACAATGCGGCAGCGTAAGCTAACTCAGATGAGTCCCAGAAACCATAAAATTCAATATTATAACTAGGTGAGTATTGAATCCAACGCGGCAGTTTTATACTTTCAATATCTTTATAATTTTCAATAAAATTCTGCCATTTTTTAAGAGCTGCTAGTTTAATAGGCTCGTCCCATTCCATTTTATCGAGCCACATCTGCTGCATTAAAATTTTTGCCGTAACGACTGGGGCCAACCAACCTGCTGGATCAAACAGCCTAGCAATCACAGAAAGAACCTCTCGTTTTGTATACGAATGCTTATACTCAATTTTTTCAGCCGTAAAGAAAAACATATCCTCTGCTGCGTTCCAGTGGATCCCTAACGTTTTCGTGAGTTTAAAAGATGTTCTTGGGGTAAATTTTCTTAAATTTGTTTTGAGTTAGACGTCCATTTTCGTAGCTCAAAACCTCCCAATTTAAAAATACCAATTAATTGGTCACGTGCCAACAAAGCATCTGGAACAGAATGCGCTCCGACTAGGGCGTCATCGACATACATACACTTACGTTATATTGGAGCCCCTAGTGGGAAACGTCGCTCTTCATCATCGGCTAACTGTAAAATGGTCCTAAGGGCCAAGTATGGGGCACAGTTTACACCGAAAGTAACAGTATTCAGCTGAAAATCTTCTATTTCATCATTTTCGGAGATACGAAAAACGATTCTCTGGAAGGGCCTATGTTTAGCTTTAACAAAAATTTGCCGGTACATTTTTGAAATGTCCGCATTAAAAACAAAATGAAAAAATCGCCATTTTAAAATAAGATTAACTATTTCAGCTTGCAGAATTGGGCCAGTGTACAACAGGTCGTTCAAACTTTTACCGCTAGAGAACGCGCTGGAGGCATTAAAGACCACTCTTAACTTTGTTGTTGTACTTTCTGGCTTAAAAACGCCATGATGGGGTAAATGGTAACTTGGACCACCTGTGGCACTTTCCACTTTTGCCATGTGACCCAACGTTAAATATTCTTTTAGGACCTCATCATACTGAGCTTTTCTATCCGAATTACGCATTAATGATTTTTCATTTCTCAAAAATTGACTCACAGTAATATGTCTATTGGGACCAATAGCAGATGAGTTATTCTTAAAAGGCAGACTAACTGTATATCTCCCTTTGGAATCTCTTACGGTAGTAGAACGATATATGTCCTCACATTTTTTATCCTCTTCTGATAAAATCTGCTTTCGAGAAACCTCTTCTAACTCCCAAAGTTTAATCAGGTGGTCATCAATAGAAACTTTTGTCATATGAGACATTCTTACATGACGTGGTGACACACCATTGGTTGGGCCAGTCACAATCCAGCCAAATACTGTCTCCTGAGCCACAAGGGATTCAAAAATACCATGTTGGACTCCTCCACGCAAAATTAACGGGTACAAATCGCCTCCTAACAACAAATCTACCTCACCACTTTCGTATTGTAGTTTTGGCAATATTAGATTTTTTGTTGGTTTGAAGGAACATGTGGGGACACTACCAGTCACGCGTGGCACTACTAAAGCATTGACATTAAGAGACATATTCTGATCATACTGTGATACAATTACAAACGACGCCATTTTGGAAGCTTTGCTTACAACTTCTCCACCTAAACCTGTAACCTCGGCTGTAACCGGAACAGTGGGCAACTTAAGCAGTCTTTGTATTTTTTCAGAAATAAAACTTTCATCAGAACACGGATCAATTAAAGCCCGGGCTTTATAAAATGCTCCAAGGCTTTTAATTTTTACCCACGCTGTGGCTAACATGACCTTTTTTGTCACTATTGTATGATGCGACTGAACAACTCCAGATGGACTACTACTAGTGGACTGTAATTGGCTAAAATTATTTTGTCTTTCATGCTAAAATTGTTGAGCCTGACCTTTTTTTACAAAATCTTTATTTGCATAATCCCTATGTAGTAAAGAATGGTGTTTCTTTTTGCATTTTGAGCAACTGTTCGGACTATTACATTCACTATATAGATGGCCAGTGTTTAAGCAATTGAAGCAAAAGCGAAACTATTTTAGAATTGAAATACGATTTCTGTAGTCCATACTTAAAAATTTACTACAGTGACTTAACTTGTGATTTTCTCTACACATTTGACATGGCACTGAGTCAACTTTTGTATGATGAGCCTTAAACTGTTTTACTTTAGGCAACACTGGATTCGAACAAAGATTGGCAGACGTTTTATTTTTCACAGACTGTTCCCATAAATTTAAAGTGCACTCAGAAAGCCGCGATGAACATTGGAACACGAAAATTGGGTCCCATGATTCAATATCAACATTGTACAGTTTTAAGACAGCCATGCAATTATTTATTTCTCTTTGGAGCCTCTTTATATCCAAAGAAGATTCATCCGTACATGGAGCCAAATTAAAAAGAACCTTAAGTTGACTATTGATCAATACCCGTTTATTTTCGTACTGCGATTTTAAATTGTTCCATGCAACTTCAAAATTATCGCCAGTCGGAGAAATATAGCTATTTAAATCACGGGCCTCACCATCAGTTTTTCTAAACAAGTAAAAAAATTTCTCAACTGGGCTAAGTCTCGAATTGTTTATATAGATAGCAGTAAACATGTCTCTAAATGTGGGCCATGACACGTAGTCCCCATGAAAAACCGCTGTGTCACATTGAGGCACGTTCATTGAACCACAAAGGTTGGGAACCACTGCTTCCTCATTTTCCTTACTTTCTTCACCTAACTCCTTCTGAGCTTTCGCGAGAATATTTATGCAACGTACATAAGTCTTACGCACCTGAGGATGTTTTGCCTGAACCACTACTAATTCCTTTTTCTTCTCTACCGTCTCTGCTGAACATTCATCATAGAGTTTCTTATATTTTGCCCATGCTTTGCTCAATTCATTTTTTTCAAACTCAAAAGCATCTCTGGAGTACTTGGAAAAGTCCTCATCAGTTAGCATAGCCTCATAGCTAATCACTTCTTCAGCCGCCCGTAAATACCTTTCATAAGTTGTCATTATGGTATTTATTTAAAAAATTACGGATGAAAACACAAAGAAAAACTTTCCAAAAAAAACGTGTAAAGATGCCAGAGACACTATAAAAAAAAACCCGCAAAAAATTTTAAAAATGTTCGCCAAGATATACCGAAAACATATTTCAAAGAAAAAAGATGGATGCCAAGAACTTTCTGGTGTTATTAAAACAACAAAATATAGTATAACGGTTTGTACAAAATGGCCCAATATAGTTTCACAACCACGTTTTAAAATTTTGTTGTTAGGTATTATAACCTCACTTTCACCAAGCCACAAATTTGAGACACCAAAATGAAACACAAGTAATACTAATATAAATATCACGTACGCACCTTTTTCCAAATTTGCCGGGAGAAGGACCAAAAATGTTCACCTGTTAGTTGTCGTCGCTGATGGCTGCGGGGATAGGTCAGAAAATTGCACTCGGTTGCCGGTTTCCTGGCAGCTGGGTAGCTATATGTATTTTTCACGGTGACAGCTACTTATAACAAACGTTTACCAATAAAAAAAAACACAGATATGGATTCGTAACTGAACTTCTGTTTTATAATTTTTATAATTTATATTTATAATTTACAATTTCTTCCCAAAATACATAAAATTACTTTAAGATAGTTGGCTTTTTACTTAAGATGCCAATCAACAAGTGAAGATACGTGTCGTAGTCCCGAGTCATGTGAAAAATAACGCCGATCGAGCAAATAGACGGCGCACCACATGAACCACAAAAGACCGCAGGTGTGAATTCGTCGCAATGGTGTTCCCACATGCCAGGACATCAAACACGACTGGAACAGACACTGGGAAAACCAACTTCATTACTGCAGATGCTGGTGTTTCTGTTTGTGTATTTGCTTATTCTATTAGTGGAAAACACATGCATGTTTTTCAGTCTTAAAAATATTATATCTGCCGGGCGTCTAATGAAAAGTCTAGTTTCACTATAGTTTTATGACTATTGCTCCATTTGTACCTTACATAAAACAATATTAATGTTGTGATTAAAATAACAGTTACAATAAGGGATATATGTCCGGATACATGTTGATATTTAATTTTCATCAGCTCAGTGTTGCTAGCCTGCATTGTCTGCACATCTTGTTGTATCCTTTGTACAGATTCGGAATTGTTAATCATCGTTATATCAAAAGGTTTCACCAACTTGTTTTGTGCTTGATGGAATTCCACGCCCCATGAGGTTGCCTGAATTGAAGAATTCTTCTTGGTTACGAAATTTTGAGAAGCAGCTAATGTTATTCCTGCGTATACCGCTGTACATCCAGCCGGCAAATCCAATATTCCTTTGGAAGGTAATGTTATTCAGTCATGCTTATTATCACCGCAATCTACGCTCACCGTTGATTGACCAAGTATAGTAAATATCTACTTGTTTTCCCTGTGTAACTTTTTCAATATACTTCTTTTATGTGTGTAAATTAAATATTTTGGTTTAGTTTTTTTTTTAATAAAACTTTATTTTCTTAAGTACAGCTTAGCTTTAAAATCTACTAAAGACTAACTTTTACAATTGCAATCATCATAATTAAATACTCATAATTGTTTACCCGAATTATGCAAGTACAGCACTTTGGTGGGAAAACAATTTATGAAACTTAAGAGTTGTTTTTTTTTTTCTTGACATGTCGTCAGCATAAATGATGTGAAAAATATGAATTTAATTTTATTAAAGAATAAGAAAAATGAGACATATGAGACACCTTAACTCCCCCCTCTGTAAAATTAATCGTCCCGATTATTTAAAGAACTGGCAAATCATTAACACTGCGAAATTCTGGCTTTATTTCTAATTTATAAATGTTGTCAGGAATTGATTCCTTTGGATCATTTGATTCTCCTGGTTCTGTGCTCAGAACATTCGTAATTTTTACTTCAGGATTTAAAGTTCTTTTAAACTTAAATATCAGCAAAATCATGCTGGAAAACAAAATTAAGAAAATGATTGAATTAATAGAAATCATCAATTTTTCTTTTGCTGATATATAGCTATTTTGTTCAATGTTATTTATTTGAAGATCCTTTATCATTTCTAGCGATAGAAATTCTTCGACTTGTGTTTTATTGCCCGAAAATTGTAATACAGCTAGTAATGGCTTAAAAAGGGAAGTTCCTTTGAAACATAGGTCTCATTTTCTATTTATATTGTATCATTATGAAACTGTGTCAAATAAGTGCCCGATAATTCAAAAGGGTTTGCTTCTGCAATTCCCACGAGCCCTTTAAATTGATTTAAAAGAATTGTTCCTAGATAGATTTCTTCCACAGATGGAACATGTTGATTGTTTACAATAGTACAATTATGATGCTTGCTTAACAAAATTTGTGTTACACATTTTGTATTACTTAAACTTAAAAATTTACTTTTGCGACAAATACTTAAATCATTAATTTGTTGACATTTTTCTCTTATTTCATATATATCATTCTTACATCTAATGTAGTTTTCAGTATTTAATTTTATAATTTTATTATTCTTCTTTACAGCTTTAATTAACAATTTTTCACAACTTATTTCGTTCACGGCTGGCAAACTTACAATATATATTATTGCGGCGTTATTTGTAGCCACTCTGGTGTCGGCAAAACCTAATGCTTCCTCTAAACTATTGTAAGGAAATCTTTTAGAGTCCAAAAATATTCTAACTTCGTCCATTTCCTTTTCTGATAATAGAAAGGAGTTTACTACGCCAACCTTTGCCCATTGCAAGGCGTATTCTATATTGGTGACTTCTTTAATAACTTTGATTTTACTTGCTCTCTTCTATGGTCCTTCATATTAAGCTTGCGGTAATCTATGACTACCCTGTATTACTTTTTGCCAGTGGAGTCCGGTTTTTTCGGAACAATCCAGACTGGTGAATTGTAAGGGGATCGTGATGGTGTTATTGTACCATAATCTAATAATTATTTTACCTGTGTTTCGACTTCGGTTTTCAACGCTACCGGGTAAGGATAAAATCTTGTATATACGGGTGTATCTGTTCTTGTCCGAATTTCACCTACTACTTTAGTCGTGTATATCAGGTTCTGAAAGAAGTCCTGAAAGAGTTGAGAGAATTTTGTTCATTCTCCCCTTTTGCCTTAGAGTCATATGTTCGTCTATTATATCAATCGAATTTACTGATGGGGAAGGTAATTGTTTTAAATAAATTATCTTACCATTTTTAAGTTTATAATATAATTTTGTTCTGTAAATATAACTGCTCCTAAGTGTCTCGTTGCCTACAATTGCCTCGAAAGCGGTCAATGAGGCTAACAGGAAAAATTTGAAACTGTCAAGGTTGAAAAGATTTACGTATGTATGTTCCTCGATTTTGATGTCGCCTGCTACCGACTTCGCTAGAAAAGGATTATTATTCCGAATTACTTTCCTTGCTAGATAGGGTTGCAAATAATTTTTGCTGGAGCCGGTTTCCACTAGAAATTTTAAAATTTGTCCGCTCTTCGCCTTTACTTCGAAATACGGGAGCAAGGAACTCATTAGACTAAAAAATGGACGTCATATGTTTCTTTCAACATATCGTAGGAATTGTCGTCAGGCTTTCGAGGCGCTTCTTCACCTTGTATCGGTATCATGTTTATATGGTTATTTAAATGTATTCTCTTGTGCTGTTGTCCGTATGT
Source organism: Cistogaster globosa (assembly GCA_937654795.1). Classification (NCBI taxonomy): domain Eukaryota; kingdom Metazoa; phylum Arthropoda; class Insecta; order Diptera; family Tachinidae; genus Cistogaster; species Cistogaster globosa. Next base: position 35,726,038 of record OW569404.1, on the reverse strand, counting down.
CATTGAAGGTCTTTTGCCCTGAAAGCTACCTTGGTGTGGTTTGTTCAAGTTTGTTTCAAGGTTTGTTCATATGTCTCGTCTGAACGGATCTATGAACATCCATTGGTTCCGGCCTAGGCTACGGCTTTGGTGCAGATGGACGTGGTGGTGCTAATTAGTAAAAATGTCTCCTATTGTCGGTCAGTCGATATGAAGAAAAATTATTCCAAGGATAAACCCTTGGTTGCGGCATGCATGCCAATTGGAGATGAAACATCTGTGCTCCAAGCTCGTTATGTTTCCTTGAAGGCACCGGTTGATTGAATTTTTTTGCAGTCATCTGCGTACTATGGGCGTAATTTTGTCAAAAATTCTGGTTCTCAAGTTTGAGACACAGATGTAAGGCCTGAGGTAGGTCGACTGTCTCTCGTATTCCCAGTAATCTGGGCAAGTCACCCTTTAAACCTCTTATAAAAGTGTCTAGCGCTTTCGCGATTTTCGGGATTCGTTCCCTACTTCCATGCAATATATTTTATTCAGTATCAAAGAGAGGTGTGAATAATCTCTGATAGAATTCCTGAGCTGTCTTATTTTCTTGGACTAAAGAAGTCATTTAGCACTCTAATGTACGTAGATCTCTCTTCTCTGCGTAATGAAGTGTAAGGCATTTCGAAATTGCCTTCCACTAATGTAGTGTGTTATAAGATTCTAAAGCAATGTCAGCGCTGCCGATTATTTTGTTTCGGACTACGCTGAGGATTCCGTAATATTATGGTTAATAAATTTGAAGTATCCTGTCAACCGATTTTTTCCAGGAGTTGAACTCCCCTGGTTCGCCTAAATATTCCTGTAGGCACCGGACTACGTCCGGAATTCTGTCTAGGTCGCCTAATATGTCCCTAGATGATGGGTCAATCGTTTGGTCGGTATATATTGAAAGGTCTGAGTTTGGATTTAGTACATTTTGCACTAACTCTCTACCGTGTAAGGGAAAATAATTTCGGATCTTGCTTGCAACAGTTGCTGCTAACTGGTCTTGACCTAAAGACTGTTCTGAGGGAACAGATGGAAGATTCGGTGGGCCATCCGTTTATTTTACAAGAGATGGGCCATTCTTTTATTTTACAAGAGATGACACGTTTCGTGTTTTATTTTATTTAGTCACTCTTACGCTAAAGTGATGAACATTGTTGATTATTGATTTCGGTAATGGATAGTTGATTTTTCCCTAAGTAGATGATGTGGGAAATTCTAGGTGATGTTGTTTATTTTTCTACTATTTCTATTCGTTTTTACATAAAGGATTGTTTCCTTTAATATCTTTTGGTATTAATTTTATTTTGTTCAATATAAATAATGTTTTTATTATTTTTAAGTTTGTCACAACAATTTCAATTAGCTTGTTGGTTCTATTTCAATTGGTTTAAATATGTTTACTCACAAAAATTTAAGAGAAATTGAGTTCAATTAGTTTTTCACCACTAGTGTTTCATCAAGGAAAAATATTAATAAAACAAGTTTTGGGTTTCTCCACAAATTTTAATTTTAAATAATTAATTTTTTTTATTTTTTTTTTTTGCTCTTCAGTTTAGATTCATTTAAATTTTATTTAATTTGCTTAAAAGTTTTAGTCACACTTAAAATTTTTATTTAATTTTCTTAAGATTTTTGTTCACTACTATTATTTTTATTTTCAATAATTTTTAGTCACTGTTTTCATTATTTGTAATTATTTTTCGTCACTATCCTATTATTATTTTTAGTTTTAATTATTTTTAGTCACTATTATGTTTTTTTTTTAAATTTACAATTATTTTTGTTTTCAATTGTTTTAGTCACTATCAATAGTTTTATTTTTACTAATTTTTAATTAACAATCTTATTTTCGATTATTTTTCACGTTTCCGCGACCGGGCTTGAGGTCTGTGACATAAATCACTCCCGTTTCTTTATGTACTAGGGAGCCTATTCAAGACCTATTTTTCAAAGGACTTTTATCGGGGTCCCTGCTCGGGCGCCAGTTAGATTTTTGAATATATAATTTAATAAAAAAAAAAACAATTTTTATTTTAATAAATTAACTAATTTTTCAGCTAAGAGAGTCCCTTATTAATTTAAAAAATTGCAAATATTTTTTATTTTATTTTTTAATATTTGGGTACTCCTCTGTTTACCATCTTCAGGAATTAAAATGTTTTTATATGTATATAAAATTTTTTAACAAAAAACTAAATTTGAAAACATGAAAAAACTTTTTTTTCATATTGAAGTTAAAAGAAAAATTTTTTAAGTCATATTAACAAAAAACAAATATATATGAAAAAAAAAAACTTAACTAAAGTTTTTCTGTTCGTCCATGTATAAACAAATAATTATGTAATTTAATGTATTATATGTCTATATATATGTGCAACAATGTCAGTATCAGCTTTTTGTCATTGGTGTATTAACTATATCCCAGCAAAAAATTTCACGAAAGGTAATCGAGTAGATAATTAAGCATATTTGAAGGAACTGGTTACTAATTGCATTACCTAATCGATTATTTTTACAAGGCGTGAGACTAAAGTAATGTGTTTTTTGCAATGAAGCAATCAAATAGTTACTTTTATTTTTTTGGAATTAGTTTTTTTTTAATTCAAGGAACTAGTTTTTAAATTTGAACCAAAAGCTATTCCTGTCGCTATCGTAAGAACTAGTTTTAAAAAAAGACTAAGAATTAATTCTATTTTTATATTTGGAACTAGTTCTAAAAACAAAATAAGAAGTAATTCCTTTTTTTGAATTAAGCACTAATCCTTTTTTTTTATTTAGAACTGGTTACAATTACGTTTTAAGAACTAATTTTTTACTACAATTTGGAACGAGTTCTAATCTTAATATAAGAATGAGTTTTTTAATTGGAAATAAGTGTTAATAGCTTTCAAATTTATTTACTTTTTTTACACACATACATAGATATGTACATAACTTACACACTTCGTATTAAACATAAAAAAACCAAAAATTTAAAATAAATATAAGAAAGAAAGAAATATATAACCAAAATCATATTTATATATATATATACATATGTATTTTCTTTTGTATCTATGTAAATAAGTAGAAATTAACGTTATTTACAAAAATTAAAATAAGTTTGAGGAATCGCTTTCATTTTCCAATTTTTTGCGTTTTAAGCATTCAGATTTAAAACGTTTATTTTTTGCAGCCTTAGTTGCTTTGCGCAGCTCTCCATAAAAGTCAATCTCTGTACTACCTCCTGAAGACGTTGCAACTAAAATCAAAAAATTATATACATATGTATAAACAGGTTAATTTTACATTTTTTTGTTATTAAAGTTAAAAGTCATTAAGAACAGTACGAAATAATATGTTGATTTCTTTCTTAAAGTCAAGCAGCCGTTAAAGGATGTATGTCCTTTAACCCCACATAGAAAAGAACGTGCTGGCGTATCACATATAAATGCGCGGATTAACACTTTTATGTTCCTTCCATTAACATCGAAACAATTTCTCAGCATTTTTTGTATTCTTCTAAGAAATCGTGAAGAAAGTTTTTAACATTAGAAGGCTTTTGTGGCCCAATATAGGTACCAATTAAAAAAACTTCAATATTATTTACATTTGCTATTTTACCCAATATTGGCCACAGGCCTATGCCAGAGCATTTGAATAAAGGTAGCCCATCTATTCCAATGTCAATATAAATTTCGTGAAGATTAACAATACAATTTCGCAGTTTTTTTAGTTGAACCTCAAGTCCGATGTAGACACAGTGTTCGAGTGTAACCGTTCTAATTATACATATTTTGTTCGACTGTAGTAAAGTGCTTACACTTAAAGGTACATCCATGTATTCCTATCTTAAGATCTGAAATAATCTTCTGCAACTTAATACAGTGGGATGAAATTCTTGAACCCATAACTTTAGGTTTTCTTTTATGTTTAAACTTGATTTTTTATCTGGCTTGCTGTAATTACACACTTCATTTTTATCATTTTCAATTGCTTCATTTTTTGTTCTTTCAAAATCTGTTGGCGTATTTAGTAATTTTTTAGTTTTTCTTTTTCTTTTTTAATATTTTTATAAAATTGTGACTTACTCGCCATATATTATATTAATAAATTTATTATATTAATTACAAACACTGCGCGATATATTCGTTCATATGATTTTTAATAATAAAACACACGTTTCGACGTGGAAAATGTGACTGAATTTTATTATTTTTTATAACAAAATAAACTTATGTTACTTAGTGAACAATAAAAATAAATAAAAGTTTTACATAAGTATAACAATAATTTTATTTATTATAATTTATATTAATAATAATAATTATTAATAACCATTAAAATTAATAGAACAATAATAACAATCATTATGTTGTTGGGTAATAACTTATTATATCACTTTTCACAGTAGTAAGCATTAAAATAACACAAATTTTTATATTTGACACTATTTTTGTACATTCACCACTTAAATTTTATCTCTTCTTTAAATGAAACAAAAATATATATACATATGTATGCGTAGCAAAAACAAAATTAAGATTATCGTTTTGATGACCCAGTTTTTTTTTATTATAAAAATAAATTTTAAAGAAAACGCAGTTTAGATATCAAATTGAATTCTTTTTTACAAAAATGCAATCGCGTTCAAAGATTTGCAGGATTCTTTAAATTGCTTCTTTAGTTTTATTTATTTTTTTTTTTTTTTTTGGTCTTATGTAAGTGAGTAGGTAGAAAAAAGAGGAATAACGCAACACGGTTTCGTTTTTAATTTTGTTTTATTTTTTACTTGCTTATTTCAATTTGCCATCAAGCTTCTTAATTTTTTAAAAGGAAGTGAGTTTGTGTGCAAACAATAAAATTATTTTGGTTTTTAAATGTTTCTCATTTATTTTTGAAGTAATAAAGTAATATTGCTTTTCACTTATATTTTAGTAAAAACAGAATTTAATGAAAAAACCGTAACGAAAATAACTATAAGTAAAATAACCGTGTTTTTAGTTTATCCTATTTAATGTTAGCTGGATACACAATTATAATTAATTTTATTTTTAAAATACGAATGTGTCCTTTTTGCTGACCGTAAATAGATAATTTCTCTACTGGCATTCGCTAATGCAGCAAAACAACTCGGTAACCAAAAAAGTAATGGCAATGTGCTCAAAATGTAATGACCGATTTTTTGCCGGAAACAGACAAGCCAGTGTTTTAAATTTAAAACACTCAAGTTTGGCAAAGATAAAAATATTCTTCCACTGCTTTAACCAAAAATATATGGGCACAATTGTAAGAGTTTGTTAACTGAGATACGACATGTTATCTCACCTAATATGTTTTTAATTGTCAATACAACAAATGCTGCAATGAACAAAAATTTTTAATGCATCTAGCTTAAGTCAATAACTACCAAAATTTTTTAGGAAAGTTGGAATTAAAGCGTGGATGTAATAATTTTTGGCGGATAAACTTCCCAGCGAGACTACGAACCTAATGATTTTAACAAGGCATGAGGCTGTTATAATCAATTACTGAGAATTGATTACATTAATTATTGTAAAAAATAATGATGCTCATTGGTACGTATTTTGAAGTATTTTTTTTTTTTAACTTAAAGAACTAGTTCAGTTACTACTTCCTTTTCTTGCGAACTAACGTAATGTGTTTTGTAAGCGAGTAACAAAATATGGTAATCACAAAAGAAAGTCATTATATGGCAAGCACTTTTTAAGGTAATGTCTAATTTTTTGCTGGGATGTAGCAATTCTAAAATATAACGTCTCTTTTAATTCTTTTCAATATTTATAACTGAAGCATTTTCAAAGTTTGGATAGTGACCTAATTCAGAACAGTGGGAAAGTAATGCTGTTCTATGTGAATTAACATATCTTGAGTCAGACTTATGTCCAGCTATTCATGTTTTAAGCTTATTCTTGGTTGTTCCTATATAAATTATTTTTGTTTAAAGAATTTTTCTATAAAAAAATATTTTTCTGTTATGTGTTTTTACACACACAACACGTCTTTATTTGTCAAAAGCAAAATTACAAGTGATTAATTCTAAAATACATTTTACTTAAGTTACCCTAGCATTCAGCCGATCACGCCACCTCTTCATGTTGACTCGTGTATTCACCAGACGCATACTCAGCAATATCGGTGGGAACAGCATAGTCAGCAATATTAATGGGAACAAAGCTACGTTGCTGTTGGAATGTGTTGTAATTGGAGGTGCAACGTAAGCTTTGTTAATGTGTGAATTATTTTATATTTTTTTGGAGTTTAATGTTTTCTGTGTTAACTTATATACTTTATACAGTTCTCCTGATCGTTTCCTTTACACGGTATTCTATAGACTAAATTAGAAATGTCAAATTTATTAATATTATCTTTAGTCCTACTAAGTAACCGATTCAATGTGTTATCTGTTCTATAGGCCATATTATATTTATTCTTATAAAAGATATTAGATTTTCTTAAACGTTCAGAAAAACCTGGTATATAAGTTAAAGATTTGTAAATTTTAGGTTCCGTAACGTTTCTTGTGTTAATATTATTACTGTTTTTAAATTGATTAATTAATTTATAAGTAAGTCCCTTAGGAAAGCTATTATCATATGGAATTTTCTTAATCTTTTATTTATTATTAAAGTGATATTCCTTATCACTAATTTTTAAGACTCTATCTATCAAATTTTTAGCTGTATTAATAATTACACTCTTGTTATGTTTAGAAAAATGTTTAATAATTCTACCTGATGCTGTCGGTTTTTGATACCAGTCCATTAACAATTTATTACCCCGTCTTATCAATAAAGTATCTAAGTAAGAAAGTTTGGAATCGATTTCCTTCTCCGTCGTAAATTTTATATCATCATTGAATGAATTAAATATTGTAAACATATCATCAAATGCACTATCTGAAATAATGCAAAATAAATCATCTACGTACTTAGAATTACTTTCGGCTTTACGATAAGCTTTTCTATACACGAATCCATTAGTCTCTTCATAACAATATCAACAATAATAGGAAATGTTGGAGATCCCATCGGAAGTCCCTGTTCATATGTTCTCTCTCTCTCGTAAAAATAAACATGTTTCAATCTTGGTATGTTGTCTAATTATATCTCATTTTTCATTAATGGTGTCAACTGCTAAATCAACTGGTATACTAGGAAACAGAGATATCAGAGCTAAAGAAACCAATTTTTCATTATTATCAATTTTAAGATTCTTTATCTTATTTTTGAACTCTAAAGAATTTCTAACGTTATATTTAGAAAATTGAGTTATTTTTTCAAAATATTTATAACAAATTTACATAATTCATATGAAGGTGAATTTACAAAAGAACAAATTGGTCTTAAGGGAAAATCTGGTTTATGGATCTTTGGAAGTCCATATAACCTAGGAGCATTAGCTATATTAGTCTTAAGTTTCTTTTTTTCAATAATAATAATAATTTGTTTGTTAAAAAGTTCATCTACTAAATCATTCTTTTTCTTCTGTAATTTACTAGTCTGATCCTTATTAACTAATTGATATTTACTAGTATCTTCTAAAATGTTATTATTTCGAATATTGTAATCATGTTTTGTTAAAGATACTGTAGTGTTACCTTTATCCGCTTTAACAATAAGGATGACTCTATTTATTCTTATAAAAATCTCAGTTTTTTTAACTTTATCTAAGATAAACTTATCTCTATCGGTTAATCTCATTCTATTAAAATGATTATCTATAATTAAAGATAACTTTGTTCTGGCTACTTCTTCTTCCTCCTTCTTTTCTAATGTTTGTACAAAATCTTCTACTTCAGTTGTCATTTTTACACCTGGAAAATCGTCCTTTGTAAAAGGAAGTGCATGCTTGGGTCCTAATGAGAGTATAGATTTTACTTCCAAAGGATTGTCTACCGAATATCGTTAAATTTAATACCTAACTCTTTTTCTTGTAAAACTCGAAGACAATTAAATTTTTTAATATGTATTTTCTTAACTTTTTTCTGAAAAGAAACTGCCATATATATAACTTCAAACTTAAAAAAATTTATCATTTCACCTTCCGTAAAATAATAATAATAATATTCTTTATTGTTAAGCGCAACTCTGTGCGCTGAGTTTCAGATAAAACTAAAAACTTATTTCTAACATCAATGTCTTAAATATTATTCTAAGCTAAATTTGTCATGCATCCAATAATATGCTTCTTCAGCAAAAGTATAAGAACAAAGAAAAATCGCCAGATACTCTTCCAGGTATCCATCAGCGTAGTTGGGAAAATGTCATCTGATGCCAAACACCTGCACATGTGGGAACGTGTGAATTTATCTATTTCTACTACTTGCTTCTTATCTAATTCGTGGAGGCGTTTGCATTTTATCTATTTCTTTTAGTTGAAAGTTTTGTTTATTATTTTAAATAATAATCTCTTTGTTGAACTAATAGTATAAGAGACTGAGAAACGATTGCGTAGAGACTAAGTGTGTATGTTTATATGCAAAAATTATGTATGTACATATGTACGCATGCTTGTTCGATTTACAGTTTAACTATTTTTAAAGAAAGAAATGTAAAGAATTTAAAGGTTAACAAAAATTGAAGTTCAAGGCTAATCAATTTAATATAAAAAATATTGAATGCAAAATCCAGAGACGTATCTGCGGTTAACAGGTGTTTTTCTATGGCTCCTAACAATATAAAAATAAACTTTAAACTCTAATGAATTGATACATTCCTGCCTTTATCTTTTAAGCAAACTTTAAATTTACAAATAGTTTGTGATAGTTGTTAAACCTTCTACAAAAACAAGTGTAGAAACGAAAATCCAAACTTATAGGGTGTAGTAAACAGACGATTTAAATTTACAAGTACAAATGTGTATAATCCCAATTTTATTTAATATATAAGATCATCTGCAACAATAATCATGCCCTTCCAAAAAAATCGTATGTTCATTTTAGACGGGTTCTATAAAAAATTATCAATATAAATGCAATAATTAAAATACAATAATACAAACAATTCATAGTTCTCAATATACTTTTCAAGAAATTATTTTTGAAGACCAAAATATGTATCTACATCTATCATTACATGGGTCATTTAAATATCGTGATTTAGTAATGGGAACTTCCTATACCGCTACACGCTCTGTGAAAATTCATCAAAATCGCAGTCCTAATAAAAACACCCTTTAATTTTAAAATCTTGAGTTAACTAATTGCCGGCATAACTAGTTAAAAAGTATTCTAAAAGTATGGGAACTTATTGCTCTAAAGAAAAGTGTAAATTGAAATTAAGAACAAAAAAACAAAAAAATGTCCGCCAGAAATACTTTTATTTATTGAAAATAAAAATATAAAAATCTGTTATTTACCAAACAATTATTTAGTTGGATTAAACGATGGATTAAACATCGTATAAAACTTATTTTTATTTATACGATGTTTTAATGGTTTTTATCTCTTGCACAGTAATACTTGTTTTTAGCATCTGTTACGAAGTTCGCTAGCAATATAATAAAAAATATCTTGAAGACCAAAAAAGATTTATTGTATTTTAACTCGTTTCTTTTTATAAATTATTTAATACAAAAAACACTGACTTGTTATTTAAATATTTTATAAGTAGTAACTAACAGTAACTTTAATTTCTAATTTTAAAAGCAACTACTAATTTAATTTTATTAAACAAAAAAAAAAAACAAGAAATAATAATTGAAGTTAATGCAATGTTACAAATAATAATAATGACCTTAATCTTAAGAATTATAACCGAAATGTTAACGTTTTAATGTCTCAATGTTTACCTTTTCTTGTTTCATTAAAAAATGCAATTGCCATAATGCAAACGCACGAACTTTTAAATGTATTCCCAAACCAGAAGTTCATTGATATCAAAGTTTGGTACTATTTATTACATGCAGGTTTTAACTGTTTATATTGATTTATTATTTAATATTTTATTAAGTTCGCAAGAAAACTTATTTTTGATATCAAATTATACCTTAACGTTAAGTGAATTTAAAATAAATTTTTTAATTATTTTAAATTTATTAAAATCTTACAACTTAAGACTAAAAAAGTTTAGGTTTCTTTTTTAAATTTAACAAAATTATTTAAGTTCATAATGAAAAAAAAGTTATGTGCTGGTGCGTTAAAATTTAAACCAAACCTGTCATAAGATTGTAAAATAGCAAAAAAAAAAAAAAAAATAATAAACAAAAAAAAATATTATAAAGCAACACAGGATATCTGCTTAGAAATTGTTAAATATATTTAAAATAAAAAATATTAAATGTTCAATTATTTTTAATTAATGTTAACCTTAAAGAAAAACAGTATGACTCGAATGTTGGTGTTTTTTTTTTATGAAATGAGGCGATAATTATTAGCAATAATTAACAAATCGTCAAGATAAATAAATACTAGAATTTAATGAAAAATATAACAGATTTTTTTTTTTTTGGTTAATTTTTGCAGCATTAATAATTACAAAACAACACACTATTAGGTTTATCTAGGACTCTTTAGGTTAGCGTACTCAAAAAACTTGTAAGTAGAGAGTAAAAAAAGCGTAAAAATATGAGAGAAAAAAATTTGTTGCAAGTTTTGGTCAAACAGCTGTTTCTTACTTTTGTTTATAAAATAATTTGCTTAAAAAATTTCTGATAAAAGAAATTTTTGTAAAAATACAAGAATAAAAAAAATAATATTATTTTGTTATTTTCTTAAATTTAGCTATGGAAGTACACAGCAAAGAAGTGTAAGGCTTAGGATTTTTGAGCATTGCAGGTGTTTGTATTGTTTTCAGAATTAAAAGTAAACAAGACAGCGATGAAACATTTAATGTAATGTACGTTTTTCAGTACAATTTATTAACGAGTAGTGCAATTATTATGTATAACTATAAATAAGTTATACACATGCACAAAGTTAGAATTATTTTTAATATAAATTGTTAAAAATCTTAAACACAATAAGAATATTTATTAGAACTAAATGCAGAAAAAAAGTTATATTCATGATGCGCTTAAACGTCATAAACGCCTTTGTAAGTTATCATATAATTAAAAGAAAATGGAAAATATTTCACCTCAATAGTTTTGCTATTCGGTTACTTACAGCATTATTTTCAATTTTTCCATGTGGTTATCAGTTTGATGGCGTTTCGTGGTCTATTGTTTTATAAATTTTTAACTCAATTACATTCGCAGTTTTTAAGTCTTACATATCATTCTTAAAGCCGCAACAATTTTCTTTGCTAATTTTTGCTAGTAAGCCTTCATTTACTTTTTTAAATTTTACTCTCTCTTTGCTAGTAAAGTATTAGAGTAGTAATTAATGAAGCTCCTTTAAACAAACAAAGTTTAGAACAATAAAATTAGTTAAAACTTTCCTTATAAAACTTTAAGTCAATCGAAAAAGTACAAAATAATAATGATAATAATAATAATAACACAAATAAACATTACATTTAAGACAGACATTGTTAACATGATAGTTTTCAGAAGTCGCCCAAAATAACGATGAAACATTAATTCTTGCAGCTTTGGCTGCAACACATTCTTCTGATAGTAATTTACATATTTTATTTACTTAATAAACAAATTAATGAAGTGTTTAGATACAAGCGAATTTATGTAAGCAGAAATAAAAAAATAATAAATCATTTTATTATTTAGAACAATACAAATATCTTTTTACACCAGAATGTATTTTTTATTAGATATATGTATGTATTTACATACGTATTTATGTTTAATAAAGAGCATTTACAATGAAATTAAATTAAAAAAAAAAAAACTGGTTATCATTTACAGATAATGGACGATTTAAGGTAAGTTTTTTTATTTATATATACATAAATAAGATTAACATAAATTGAAAGAAATACATTTGTGATTCCCTGAAGAAAATTAAGAATTGCTGGTTTTACTGCGATTTTAAATGATTTGTCTGTAATATCCAGTGCTCTTTTTGACGCCCACAACGTTATTGTAAGCTAGTATTTAGTAGATATTTTAAAATATTAGATACGTTTTTCAAACAACATTGAAAGGTGCATTTGTTCTTAACCACTACTTGAAGAAGCGCCAACAGTTTTGTTTGTTGTGCCCTGCCGCAGCACGTTGTAAAAAGTACTTCCGCCAAAAATTGTTAAAAGATCGCAAATCCGGGTGAATGTGTGAAACTTTTGTTTGATTTTACCACTCTCTTCTCTGTGTACATATAGCTGGTTTGAAAATAATAATGCCAGGTATTTGTTTAACCACTTGTTAACCTGATAGTAAGCTAATACACAAAAGTAATAAGAGATGTAAAAACCTCTACATCAATTTGTAAACTAGAAAGATTCTCCTTAACCACCTGCATTCATTTTTAGTTCTTACGACTTAAGCAGCGACGCAGCAAGTAAAATAAAAAAATTGAATAAAAGCTTAGAAAAAAATCACGTTAAGAATTTTTTTTTTGAAATATAAAATTTAAATTGACACAAAATCAAATCGCATCGAGATGTTTTTGCAAAATATTAAAATTATACAGCTAAAAGCGCCCTTAATCAAAAGGCGAAATAAAATTTATTTTTTTTTTTTTTAACATATGAATTACCGGACAGACGTATGCAGCCTAGAATTGAGAATTTAAAAATTCGTTTACGTTCTTTAAGCGTAGCTTTGCTAGGTTTAAATTACGTAAGCAAAAAACAACGCCACCTTTTTGGGTTAAATCGTGACGATATTTTATCACTTTTCCAATTCAGAGACTTGTAATATTTTAAGGAAAAGCGGTATCAGAACAAATCTTTAAACTTGTTTATTCTAAATTTTATTAAAAAAAAGTAGCAAATTTCTTGAATCCGATCCATAAAGGTGCACTATGCCAAAAATACTAAGGTAAGGTCGGCCAAAATTAAAAAGATAAAATTCTAAGCCAACTTTCTCCCAAACTAAGAAAGATAACGTACACACATAAGCACATTTTTATAGATATTTCAAGGTCTTATTAAATTTGAGTTAAAAATTAACTTTTTGTGACATATTAAAAAAATTATATGCTCGAGTTGACCTCTGTAAAATTTCATTAGTTAAATATTTTAATTAAAATATTTTAAGGCGTTCATGAGATAACGAATTTTGTCCAAAATAAATCCTTTTTGTACTGAAAACCTTAGATCTAGTATTTTTATAATATTGCATAGTTGTAACAAAGAGAATAGTTGTAACAGAGAGAGCTGACAGACATTCGAAACTTCACAGAGTATGAGCTCTTTTAAATATCGAGTGTAAAGTTCATATATGAAGTCCTTGTTACAATATGTGTTGTCTTATCTTTTGAGTCATTAACATCATAGACTTTAAATTTTTACTAAAAACTAGGAAATACATTGTATCGTAAGGGATCCTTCGTTCGTCAGTCCAACTGACACTTGGCTGATTAATTGTTAGGTTAAATGCTAACTGCTGCGCATAATCAGTGCTTTTTGAACACACCTAACTTAGGGGCACAGCTCAAAGACTTTGAAAAAAAGAAACATTTGCTAACGGGCTTTAAAATGAAAGGTAAAGTAAAAAATTTCGGGCCAATCCTTTGTTTCAGTGTTATGGAAGGAAATGTTTATTAAGTGAAAAAAAGAAAAACACTCAATACGGGTCAAGCGAAGAAAATTTTTCCTCTATGGTACAACCAACACCAACCTCGCTTATCAAAGATTTTCTGTACATGAGCATTATATCCGTGGACTTAATGACATACACAAATTAATTACTTAAAATAGTATGACTGCTAGAGACAAAGCATTTTACTTGCAGTCAAACCAAAAGAAAAACTAAACCCTCAAAACCTTCATCGCACAGCCCCGGTTCTAAATAATTTAAATATCACTTCTTTATATAATTCTTCTAAATTTTATTAAAAACAAAAAGTTAAATTAAGTTATTCTGACGTTTTATTGAAACGATATAACGATTATCGGCAAGGATTTCACCATTGAACCGAAACCTCACATTGTACAAGGCGTTTATTCCGCTCTGGCGATTCAGTGATATGTCAACTTTACAGGTTTTAACTCTTTCCTTTTCGTCCTTAAGATTATCATTAATTATACAGGAACTAACTTTATCGTTAACCGCTTCCACATTTTAACAGAATTTAATTCAATAAACCTTAAGGATTTTGGAATAAAATATGTTAAATATCAGGAAAATGACTGCGGGGCTTAAAATGAAATAAAAAGAAAATTAAGTGAAAATTTAGGGCCAACCCTTAGTTTCTACGTATAACATTATTAAGTTATTTGTCAGATATTTTATGGCAAAAGGAGGTAATATAAGTATAGTAGAAATAATAATTAAAAGTTCCATTATATTAAACATAAATTAATTGAAAATATAAAAACTTAGTATGGGTCAAGCAAAGAAATTTTTCCTCTATGGTATGACCAAAACCAGCTTCGCTTACCAAAGATTTTCTGTCCATGAACATTATATTCGTGGAATTTACGCCACCAAATTAATTACTAAAAGAATTATGACTTCTAAAGACTGAAATTATGTATTATTTGAAACAAAGCGTTTTACTTGCAGTCGCAGGCAAACAAAAAGCAGAGCAAACCTCTTAAAATCTTCATCGCATAGCCGAACTAACAAAATTCTTGCGGTTTTAAGTAATTAAAATAACGTTTTATTTCTAATTCTTCTAAATTTTATTAAAAACAAAAAATATATTTTAAAGTTTTATTGCAACGGCTTAACGGTTATCGGCAAGTATTTTACCATTGCACCAAAACCGCACATTGTACAAGGTGTTATTTTCTCTCTGGCGAAATAATAAAATTTTTATTTGTCTACAAAAGAGTCATGCTTTTTATAAAATCATAAACAATTCGTCTTAATTTATTTAACGAGTAGTTTGACGTTCTTACAGATAAATCAATGTACGTCAACGTAGGCAGTTGTTTAAACATAATTTCAAAGATAAAGTTATCTTTTATATTCCCAAAAAAAAAAAAAACTTGTTCAAATAATCTGTAAATGTGAATGTTATGCTGACTGTTGTTTATCAAAAAATGAAAGTTTTTTTTTTAATGTTCCAAAAAGTACGTAAATAAAATAATCCCTTATGATGCGTAAACAGTCGAATATTCTATTATGAAGTAACTTAAAAAATTCCTAGAACATAAACCTATGGAGTACAAAAATGTTATGGATCGTTGCCAACATAAGTTGTTTAAAGTATTAATTTTCGCAAAAAGTAATTTAAAAGTTCAAATTTTTAGGAAATTTTTAAAGTTGACTTAAAAATAAACTGAAACATTGCTACATGTTCTTTCGAGAAAAGTAACATTTCGCGGTGTTATTACATTAAGTTTTTTTTTTAAATAAAAAATAATTCATTAGTTTTTTTTAATAGTCATTAAAATACAAACTAAAGTCAGCACTTCAAGTATTTCTTTTTCAAAGAGATCATTTTAAAAAAGTTTGAAAAAATTTTTTAAATTTAAAGAAAAAAAATAAATTCACATTTTTCTTATAGTATTCATAACAATAAAAAATATTCAAAATATCAGTTACATTTTGGTTTGTACATAAAAATTACTTCAGGCTTTCTTTCCGATATCACATTGATAGCAATTTGGAGATCGATGCTCCATACTGCCTTTTGCGCAATAATGCACATTGATCTTTTACCTTTTTTTATTTGTGGATCATAGGCTTTATTTTTTGTTGGTCACAATTGGTAACGTATAGATATATAACTATTTAGTACGACCATAGTACAGTCTAGTTTTACGACTGCAGTTGGCGTGAGAACAGATCTGATCGTAGACGTCAACAGCACCTTTTTTAGCATTGTATGACTCAACAATTTCAGGTTTTTTCGATACTGCCTTTACGGTGGGTTCATTGTGCATAGTTGAGATTAAAAATACAGTTTTATGAGGTTTTGCTTTGCAGGTAACCAGACTTAACTTGTCATGGAAACCAAACATAGATGTGCCAATAAGACAAGATGCCTTGTGCCTGAACTCTTCTGGAATTTCTTTTTTGGTAGTTTTTAAAGTTGCAATTAAACTTAGTTTATAAAGCTGTTCTGCTAATGGTATAGAAGAAAACCAGTTATCTGCAGTTATATTTCGGTTTGTTCCATATACGTTCTAGTAAAAAGCTTACAATAATAGGAACCTAAAGGCTCACCAACTGCAACGTTATCATTTTTTCCCAAATATGGAGAGGCGTCGAATATATATTTGGTTCTAGTGTGACAGATTGATACAATTTTAATTCCGTACTTCACCGGTTTGTTTGGAATGTACATCCGAAAAGGACATAGACCTCTAAATGCTAGGAGCTGTTCATGTATTGTCACATATGACCCCGGTTTGAAATTATTTCGACCCTGCTGAATGAAAATCTCTCATATATTTCTAATAGGAGCAAATTTATTCGTCTTCCTTATATTTTCTCGTGTACTTTGATCATCACAATGGAGGCAATTTAGAAGAAAAACAAAACGTTCAATACTCATTGTAGCAATGTTTTGAGATCCACAAAGCAGGGCATCAAAGAGCATGAAGTTCTTCTAATCTAGTTAATGATGTTTTTGCATTTGTTTGTTTTTTGCATTTATTTGCTTTAATGTAAATGTCTTCATTAGTGTGAAGAAGAATTTCTTCAAGCATATTTGATGTGAAAAACTTTTTAAATAACTCTATAGGCTTGATTATACAATATTCCTCGCTGGAGATCTGTTCGAGGTTTTTCTTGCAGAATACAGTTCTGTTGAACATACATAGTGGTTCCTACCTCTTATAACGGTCTCTATAGGCTTGATTATTAGAGAATCATTGCTCTGTTCCTTTTTGTTTGTGGATTATCTGTATCTGAAACTTCAAGTATATTTTCTACTTCATCCTCAGATTCGACTTGAAAATTTGGATCAACTTTACTGTCGTCTGAATCGAAATCTTTTTCTAAATTATCCTCTACTTCGCTTCCATTTAACGAAAGCTCTTCCATCCCCATTTTTCTATTTGGGAATAGATGTGCACATATCCAAATAAAAAAAAATCCAAATAATTTTGCAAGCAAAAAAAATCGTGAAAGAACATGTAGTGTTATTGCATTTTTCCGACTTGAACTGTGACCAAATATTAATAGCTTTACTTTTGTCATACCTTTCGGTGAAGACCGTCGTCACTGGCTGTTTATTTGGTATGATTGGCGAGCGCTTTCGATGTGAGGACATCGCTTTCAAGCCACGTTTTGATTAGTACTCTTTAGAGGGTGTAAGGTGTTTGGGGCATAGATAGTGGTGCGTTCAGGTAGTTTTTTCCGTTAGTATGGTGTCTATTTGAATAGTATTATGCAGGTAGATTGCCTGATTTCTGTCATGTTTATTGAAGGTATATAATTTTAATATTGCAGTCTTTTATAATTGGGTGGGTAAGTGTGACCATCTGTGTGTGTTTTGCGTTTGAAAGTTCGTTTTAATAATTTTAGTAGTGTAAAAATTGTGTCAGAGGTTGTATTTCCCTGTTCGTTAATAATATCTCCGTTAAACGTTCGTGTTTTGTATACTTCCATGTTTTCAAGAATGTCCAGTCTTCGTCCTTTTTACTAGGATGTATTAATGTCACACATTCATCTATTTCCCTTGGCTCGTGTTCATGTGTGTTAAGGTATATTGCGAAATTAGAGTCTTCTCTTTTCCGTTTATATGATCGTATGTGTTCTGTGAACCTAGTTTTTAGTGTTCGTCCAGTTTGTCCTCTGTATGTATGGTTGCAGGTGCAAGTAAGTCTGTATACTCCGCTGATATTATGTCTTGAGATTGCTTCGTAGAGTGTTGCTCGTCTTTAGTGCTGTCTGTAAACCTTGTATCGATTTTCTCCTTGTTTTCTTTCTTCTTGTTTTTAGTGTTGTATTTTCTAAGTAGTTTGTCGATAGTAGTGCAGTTGTAACCGTTATTTTTAGCCATAGTGTAAATTGTGTCGAGTTGTTTGTTATATTTGTCTGGGTATAGTAGAAATAATAATTAAAAGTTATTTTATATGAAACATAAATTAAGTGAAAATATAAAAAATTAGTATGGGTCAAGCAAAGAAATTTGTTCCTCTATTGTATGAACAGTACCAGCTTCGCTTAGCAAAAATTTTGTATCCATGAACATTATATTCGTGGAATTTATGCCAACAAATCAATTACTAAAAGTAGTATGACTTTTAAAGACTGAAAAATACGCCTTATTTTGAACAAAGCGCAGGCAAGCCAAAGGCAACAGTAATTTCTGAAAACCTTCATCGTACAGTCCTACTTAAATAATTTTTCCAGTTTTAAGTAGTTGAAATTTTAAATTTTATTAAAACGAATAATTATATCAAATTATTTTAATGTTTTATTGCAACGACATAACGGTTATCGGCAAGGATTTCACCATTGCACCGAAACCTAACATTGTACAAGGTATTATCTTCTCTCTGGCGATACAGGGATATGTCCACTTCACAGGTTTTTACTCTCTCGTTTTCGCCCTTAAGATCAGCATTTATTATACAGAAACTAATTTTATCATCAACCGCTTCCACATTTGTAACAGAATTTATTTCAACAAGACTAAAGGATTTTGGAGTAAAAAATGTTAAATATCATGGAAATGTTTCATTTTTATAATTTTTAGATATTTACTTGTATGAGACACCATTTGTTTTTCTTTTAGCCAATTGACTTAATATATCAGTTAAAAAAGTGTGGTATTGGGTAGAATCTTCTTCATTAACAGGTTTGCCAGAGGCAAAAGTCGCCAATGTTATTAGAACAAAAATTAAAGCGTATTTCATCGTTTAATTATTTTTGTCAATGTTCTCTAAAAGAAAGCAAAATAGAACTGATTATCGCTACAAAATTTATTTACACTTTATATAGTGTGCGCAAGGTAATAAAATTTTTATTTGTCTATAAAAGCGTCATGCTTCTTATAAAAATCATAAAGATATTCGTTACAAGAAGTTTGACGTTTTATAGATCTATGTACGTCAATAAAGGCAGTTGTTTAAATATAATTTTAAGCAAAAAGTTATCTTTTATATTACCCAAAGCAACTTGTTCAAATAGTCTTATAAAGCTTTAATGCTCCTAAAAATAAGTAAACGAAATAATCCCGTCACTTAGTGATGCAGTCGATATAATATCGAATATTGTTGCTTAAATCGTTTCTAGGCCATAAACAAATGAAGTACAAAAAAGTAATGTACTTATCTTTGCCAATATGAGTTGTTTAATTTATTTTTTATTTTTCAATCAACATGATTTAAAACAGACTTTGAGGATGTCAATTACAGTTTAAAATTAATTATACATGCAATAACTTAATTATTAAATATTTGTGCTTGTGATTTAAATTAAAAAAAATCCAATTACAGTTACATATAATTGTAATTGAGAAAATTCAATTACATAATAAAGTAATTAAAATAAAATAAGGTAGTGAGTTATTTTTATGCGTTATTTTTAAAAACAAAACGCAGTAAATAAATAATATAACGAAAGATATAAAACATTTAGATATATACATAACTACTATGCATTTGTTAAGAACTTGAGAACTGATGTATTCAGCGTGGTATGGTCGTTGGCACGTAGAAGTGATATGACCATTATATATTCTGTATATATCTTTTTAATTATTCCCTTCATTAATGGTAAACAAGTATATCGCTGCTCTAATGTAGAGATGCCCTGACTCGCATAATTGTGATCTTACTTAAGTTTTTTCGCGATTTTAAAACAAATCACAAAAAAACACTTGTCACAAAATTTATCTTCTCCCGAAAAGTTAAGGCCCATTTAGCCGACCGTAAATGTAGAAATGTAAATGTAGCTGTGTCAGCTGATCGTTTCTGTTATATGCGACTGCATGAAAATGCTTACTTGACCGGAGATGTCACGTAGCTTTAACGTTTGAACCTGTAGAAAATAGAAAATTATGTACGAGCTTACGTGACAGATGTAGACAGTGATGGGATGTATGTATGTTGTATGAGAGTGTGGCACATTAACCCTTTTTTGGTACTATTTTGGTTCTGATATTGTTTAATTTGCATACATATATCTAATTTATTTTCTTTAAGGGAATTGTTTCTTTATCAAAGGTAGCAAGATAGTTTTCCAGCCGTATGTACTTATTTCGCAGAATAACTGTATGTATGTATGTATGTTAATATTGAAAGTATTTATGTGCACAAGTAGACATTTGTGTACATGTACATACATGCAAAAGCAGAAAAAATTAGCAATAAATTAATTTAATAAAAATAATTAAGAAAGTATTATACATAATGTACATATGTATGTACGTATGCATACGTGTTTGCATAGACCTAAGATTATAATTTTACTAATTTTGAAAGATACTACATGTCTATACGTGTAAAACAATATCTTGGTACAATAAGAAAATGTTGGTACTTTTTTCTCACAATCATAATTTACGTGAACGAATTGATATCCCATCAATGTTTCGAACAGCTAATATTCGTTTGATTTGATAATTTAAAAAAAATGGATGATGAAAAATTAATATCATTAGTTCAGGCAAATGAATGCCTATATAATAAATATTGTTCTGGGTACAAAAACCCAGATATAAAAACGATTATATGGAAGCAAATTTCTGCCGAAATGGAATATCCAGGTAAGTTATGAATACAATGATAATAATATTTATTTATGTATCAAATATTTGTTTTGTAGAAAGTGTTTGCCAAAAAAGATGGTCGTGCCTACGCGACAGGTACGTAAAGGAGAAGCGGCAGGAAAATTTGCCATCTGGCAGTGGAGCGAAGTATCCATCGCAATGGAAACTATGAAGTTTATAGCGCCTCATGTTGTACCAAGACCGTAAGTCATAATGTGATTTCTACAATTTGGAAGTTTTTACACTTTTAACTTTCCAGAATGCGATGTTCATTCAACATTTATAAGGAAACAGTAGATATCGACTCCCAGTCGTCATCGCAGTCGCCACAATCTGCTTTTCCGCCACCGACGCCAACATCCATGTCTCCACCGCTAAAAATTTTATCGGACTCAATATTTGAAACAATTTCACCAGCTTCAACAACACCGTCAATGGCAAAACGGAAGAGACCAGTAGAAAAAAATAACGACACGAGAAAACCGGAGGAGGAAGACGCAGTGACTGCTTTTGGAAAAATGATTGTTGCAACCATTCGAACAATGAGCCAGAAAAAACAGACAGTGGTAATGCAAAAAGTAACTATATTAGTTATGGAAATAAATTTACAGCCGGATGCATAAAAAATGCAATATTTCGCTTTTTTATCAACAATATCCAATGTTTTTGTCGGAGTATGCTTTTAAAATTTTTTGTTTGCTTTTGAAACGCAGTGAAACTTATTAATATAAAGCATAAAAAATTACATTATTATTATTATTATAATCATTATTATTATTATTTTTATTATTATTATCATTATTATTATTATTATAATCATTATTATTATTATTATTAAAAATTTACAACATGTTGTATGTTGCACTAAGAATTAAATTATAGTATTATTTTAAAAGACGGTTTTTATTTTAGTTTAAAAACCATTAATTTGTTTATTTACAGTAAATTAATAAAAATGAATTGTTTTTCTTTTTATCAGAACTTGTTATTTATTTAATTAAAAAAATCAAAGCTGTTTCTTTGTATTCGCTTTTCAGCAGCCTTTATGTCGACATTTCATAGGATGGTTAGAGAGCTCCTATAAAATGTCGGCATATAGACTGCTGAGAAGCAAACACAAAGAAACAGCTTTGAGTTTTGATTATAAAAAAAGGTGTGATAGCAAATAATAAACATAAATTAATTAAAATAAACAATCATACATGTGTATGTAAGAATATGTGTAATATACATATAAAACTTTGGATTGAATTTAATTTATAACCGATATTGTGATGAAATAGCACCTTCATTACAAAAATGATCAGCTAATCTATTCCTCAAATTGATTGCTGTTTGGGTAGATCTTCGCGCATGAGTACAAATTGATCGCATAGACCTTTCACCGCTCATACGAAGTTGATTTCTGCACTCTCCTTCTTGGAGGGTGCCATCTTCTGCCTCCTGATCCACAAAATTTGCTGGACAATACCATTTTTTTGCGTCATTCAACAGGATGAAATTATGAAGTACTGTGGAAGCCAGTACAATAGTATCAATATTGTCCGGCGACATTTCAATCGTTGTTAAAAGAATTCTCCAACGTGCGCACAGTATTCCAAAGCAATTTTCAATTACACGTCTGGCTCGTGAAAGCCTGTAGTTAAAAACCCTTTTGATGGTATCCAGATTTAATCCTGGATAGGGACGCATTAAATTGCACCGCAATGGAAAAGCCGCGTCCCCCACAAAATAATGTGGAAATAAATCTTCACAGGCCGAATTTAATGGCTTATTTGGTGGGACTGCTACTTTACCAGAAATAACCGATTCTCCAAATGGTGATACACGAAATATTCCTGTAAACGATATAATAAATTACTTTTGTTAATATTACAGCAATTAAAATCAAATATATCTAATATTTATCTACATATGCATGTATATTTATACCTGCATCACTTTGGCTGCCAAAGCTTCCCATACTGACTGATGTGAAAGTATATTTTGAATCACATACTCCCATTAGTACTACACTGAAATATTTTTTATAATTGTAAAACATGGATTCTGATTTTGCCGGACACTTTATAGCTATATGCTTGCCATCTACAGCACCTACACAGTTGGGCATATTCCACAAAATATTGAAATCTTTTTCAATGTCTTCATATTGTGATGTTGTCGGCTCAGATAAGTAAATTGGCGACAATAAACGCCACAGCACATCACATGTTTCTAAGACTATAGCTCGGATTGTTGATTTTCCAAGCTTGTGGCTCCAAGCTATAGACTGCAAAGAGCATCCATGTCCCAAATACCTTAATTCGAAAATATATGCATGTACATTTGTATCCATGTGTGTATACAAATTTTACTTACAGTAATGTTATAGCAAGTCTCTCTTCTGGGCCAATTCGTTGTCTCGGTTTACTAAGTTCATCACGAACCATGGACAGCAGAAGATCAAACAAATCAGGGGACATACGCGTGTGTACAAAAAACTGTTCTTCGTCACACTTTTTAATGGTTCGGAAAACTTTTTTGTTGTAACCCGCGACAATATAGTCTCTGTTTATGGGTCGAACACCCCACCTTCTAACCCGGCGTGTACGTTTACTTTTATTGCTTAAAAAAAGTTTGCACAAGCGTAAGAAATTTAAATTCACAAACAAATCATCGATCTCCATTATATTGTATTTTTTAATATAAGAGCACCTTAAAATAAATATACACTGTTTTTTTATCTGTTGAATATTTTTATTTAATTTGTATTTCTTTGCTTATGTTAAAAACACATGACACGTCTTTAAGCATTCTGTAAGCGCTCAAACATTTACATTTACGTTGCATTTACATTTACGTTACATCTACGATTTCAACGGTCGGCTAAATGGGCCTTTAAAATTATGCGAGGTAGAGCCTTTCTACATGAGACCAGTGATATACTGTTTTCACCTGTGGGGAAGGGAATAATTACAAAAATATATACAGAATGAAATTACCGTCAACATTTGTACAACTATCCCTTCAATCCGACATTTTAGCACACTACAGGTTGTGTATTGCACAATAATGTTTTAAATGAGACATGTAAGACTCAATTACACATTAATTACAATTACATTTAATTTTCATTTGAAATTTATATTACAAATTTAAAGTAATTGTTATTGTAATTAGGCAATAATTATTTGTAATGAATAAAATTCAATTCGATATTCAATTCAATATTGTTCTGCGACTTACCATCTTATGCTAGATATACGGTGGCCGTTCGAAAAATTTATTTGTGACAGTAATGCCATAATTTCGCCAAATAAAAAAAATAATCGAAAACAATCAAAAGTAATCTTTAAAAGTAGTCGAATTATTTTTTGATTACTTTTGATTATTTTTGATTACTTTCTCATAATTGTTATTAATCTTGATTATTTTTGAATTATCTGTAATCGTAATATAATCATTATATAACATAATCATTACTTCAACTTTCAAAAACAAATAATCTAGTTATTACGATTAGTAATCATTACCTAACAACTATGATTAAATGTCACGCGTGTGTTTCATGAAAATTTTAGAGGTTTATATTGACGAGCTCAAATTTTTTTACTATAAGTATTTTTTTTTAATTCTCTATCGCTCCAAATATTAATTTTTTTGATTGAAGTTACTTTATTGCTTAAAATTATATCGGCATGGTGTTTTCCCGCTGCCCCAAGGGCCATGGAACGATGTTGCTGATTTCAAGAGCGTATTTTTTTCAATTTTCTCTACCTCATCTATTGCCTTAGCAAAGTTGCTTTCAACACTAACCCGGACAGACAGACGGACATCTCTCAGTCGACTTCGCTATGCATAAGAACTCAGAATATATGTATATACTTTACGGGGTCAGAAATGGATATTGTGGAAATTACAAACGGAATGACAAACCAAAACCACTTTTTGTGGTGAAGGGTAGAAAAAGAAAAATGAAAAAAAGAATAATAAAGGAAAAAAATCAAATAGTGAATAACAAAGAGAATAATGAATAAATAAAAAAAAATAATAATGAAAATCATTTGCACAATAAAAGACGAATCTGTATTGTGAAGAAATTTTTGCAGAAAATTGTAATGTGAATAAAACTAGTTTAGGAATACCTGAAGTAGCATAAATCGGTATTTATGATGCTTAAAATCAAATATTAAAATTAATTAAATGTTTGCTTAGAATATTTTAAAGAAAAAATAAATCTTAAATGGAACGAGAACACTGCACCGAAGAACCAGTATCAAATTAATTTGCAAATAGATAGGCAAGTACAAAACTTTTTTTTTCCTTTTTCTCTTTTGATTGGCATCCAATTTTAATTTTCTTCTTCTTGTAGATATTATCGTACTTTAGTGCACAGTCATCTCATTTTAATCGGCTCAATACTTAAAAACAAATGACCACTAAAGTAGCTACCACTACAGTGCAAAAACTGCACATATATTCAAAACATGAGAGTAATTAGAATAAACATAAAAAAATATGAAAATATGAAAAAAGGAATTTATTTTTAATTATGTAAAAATATAACTTTTTGTATTTAATTGGACATTTGTTTACGAAAATGATAAAAAAAAAACTTGCTTATTTTGCTACTTCATTTCCACATTCCACAGTGATGCTATTAATTTTGTAAACATTGCTGTCTTCTTTTTCTTTTGATTCCGTTTTTGTGCAGAATACCAATTTTCGATTGCAACGGAACTGAATGATGAGACTTAATCGAAATATGATATGAATATATCATATGGCAATTTAGCACTAACCCAAAATATTTTTCATTACCCAACCAATTGAGTAATCTTGTCTTTGATTATTTTTTCACCTTTGAAAAGCAAATATGTGTTTTTTTCGGCAACACAATCGCGGCTTATGGAGGTAAATCTTATGGCTGAAAATACTGTTAATAGCCAGAAACGATTTAAGCTACTTCTATATACGTTATTATATCGATTTTATCACGCATTGAAGTGAATTATTTCGTTTACGTACTTTTTGAATCATTATAAAAAATCATTTTTTGATAAACAAGAGTCAGCATAATATTCACGGTTAATATGCATGCGTAGCTTGATAAGACAATTTAAACAAGTTGCTTTGGGTAATATAAAAGATAACTTTTTGCTTAGAATTAAATTTAAACAACTGCCTATATTGACGTACATAGATCTATAAAACGTCAGACTCCTTGTAACGAATATGTTTATGATTTAAAAAAAAGCATGACGCTTTTATAGACAAATAAAAATTTTATTACTTTGCGCACACTATATAAGGTGTAAATAAATTTTGTAGCGATAATCAGTTCTATTTTGCTTTCTTTTAGAGAACATTGACGAAAATAATTAAACGATGAAATACGCTTTAATTTTTGTTCTAATAACATTGGCGACTTTTGCCTCTGGCAAACCTGTTAATGAAGAAGATTCTACCAAATACCACACTTTTTTAACTGATATATTAAGTCAATTGGCTGAAAGGAAAACAAATGGTGTCTCATACAAGTAAATATATAATAATAATAAAAATGAAACATTTTGATGATATTTAACATTTTTTACACCAAAATCCTTTAGTCTTGTTGAAATAAATTCTGTTACAAATGTGGAAGCGGTTGATGATAAAATTAGTTCCTGTATAATAAATGCAGATCTTAAGGACGAAAACGAGAGAGTTAAAACCTGTGAAGTTGACATATCCCTGTATCGTCAGAGAGAAGATAACACCTTGTACAATGTGAGGTTTCGGTGCAATGGTGAAATCCTTGCCGATAACCGCTATGTCGTTGCAATAAAAATTTAGAAGAATTATAAATAAAACGGTTTTTTTTAATACTTAAAACCGCAAGAATTTTATTAACTGGGACTGTGCTGAAGATTTTTAGAGGTTTGAATTTACATACATAATTAATAGGCGAATCGAACCGATTTTTTTTTGTGCAATGTACGCTCACGTTATACAATCGATTTTGAGGAAAATTATTCCATTTTAAAACATAACTGTTCAATATACAAACTGTTGTATGTGTGCTAAGTCGCTAAATGCAGGGATAGTTGTATAAATGTTAATGATAACTTCAGTATCAACGTTTGTTTGGTATATACATACATATATATATTAACTGAATGCTGTAGGAGAGAAATCACCATTAAATTAAAACAATTTCTTATCTTTCTGTACATATTTTAAAAATTTTAATTGAGTTTAATTTTGTTCATGCTTTGAAAAATTTGACTTTTGCGAATTCCCCTATTTTACTTTGTACAACTTAGAACTTCTGTGGGTTGCGAATTGGGTAAATATTTTGTAAAACGGTTATAAAATTACGTATGAGTACTATGTAAGAATTTTTTTTCTTGTTGCCAAAAGCAGCTAAATGAGGGAAAGCAAGGCGAATTCACTTAAAAAGAATAAAACATGTTTAGTTGAAATTTGTTTATCTACCTAAAAAAATTTTAATATATTTAATTTAAGTTGCACGAAATTTAACACTATGTCCACACGAGACGAATTTTCATCACAATGCCTAATAAAACGCCGGCAGAACAATTGTCAAATTTATATTAACATCAGTTCAAAGGGGTAGACGTTGATGATTTAGTATTATGATGAATAATTATTTATTGGTCATTGTTAAGGCAATGTGTCCAAATAATTTTGTCTAAATGTTGTTTTTTAAACTTTCGGTTGGTTTTCATTATAAAAATACAATTAAAAAAATACCAAAGCTATAATAATTAAAAATTTTATTAATAAAACTATACGTCAAAAATAAAATTACATATAAAATGACTTTTCATATCATGATGAATTTATTAGTCTATGAGCTCTGATGATTATATCATAACGATGATATAATACTAATAACTGAAGTCTACACAGGATGAATTTTCATCATGATATAAATTTGACTTTCATCAAGATATAAATTCATCAGGTGTGGACTCCCTGTAAAGTTACATTAAAACTTAAGAACCGGTCTTTATGTCCAAAAATCTTGAAGAGTTATCGTTACTGAGCATGTGGAGTAGTAGTTTTATGATTTCGGAAGAACTGCTACTAGAGTATGGTTTTGCGCCATAAAATCACAGAGAAGCAACATTTTCCTCAATCTCTTGGATACAGTAGTGCAAAAGATAAACACATTGAACGTACTAGGTGGCGAGAGCAAAAAAATATATATTTTGTAATTAAAAACGATTTTTACGATTGAAATGTGAAGGCTGCATTCGTGTTTTTTGTTGCCTTTAAGATCATAGCTGTATCTCGAGTTCGCTCAATGATTGTAACGTAATGTCTATTTTGTTTTGGTCCATTTATACTGAATGAAGAGTGAAAAAATTTAAAAACTAAGGTTGAAACAATTATTACGAAAACCAGTTGATAAAGTTGTGATTGAGTAGGTACGAGTAGTCACTATTGTGAATATGCGTTTGAAAGAAATAAATAACAGTTGACAAATGACGAAAGTACATGCAGTAAATGTGCGAAATTAGTTAAGGAATTAGTAACAAAAGTTTTATTTTCAAAATTATTATCTCATTAAGACGATGACCATTTTGTGATTCAGACTGTGATACCGGAAGAATGAAATGATGTGTAGGGGACGATTTTTATTCTCTAAACTTGAATGATTTAAGTGCTTTAGAATTTTTTTTCTTTGTTTTACATTTCAAATCCTTCTAAACAAGCTGCCATGTTTTTGTATGTCTGTCATATATTCCTCACATTTTTTTCACAAACCATTTTTCAGCAAACTGCCCTTGCGATGTACGAGTTTGCTTCAATCAAGCAAGCAAGCTTCTCAGTTCGCCTTTTGTTGCTTATAATACTCGACCTGTGCAATCATTTATTTTGTTTATTCTAAACGATATTTATTTATGTATTTCTATTTATTTACTACTTACATTTTACGTTAATAGCTATTCGCAACAGTGGTTTTGTAGTTGCTTGTTGAAACTCAAGGATCGCAGCTTTTTTTCAACCGCTGTCATTTCGTAAAGCTGATTTATCAACTTTGTTGAAAAAATTTCTTTTATGAACTGCACGTTGCTGTTCATAATAAACCTGTATGCATTTTTCAATTGTAAAAGTATTTATTAAGAAATGAAATAGATTTAAATCTAAATTAATAAAAGAAGCCATTTGTAATACTATTGCTATAACAAATATGAAAATAAAATTTCATTAAAAAACATATTAATTGAATGAATGAAAAATTCATGTTTCCTTCAGGAAATGTAAAATAGTGATATGAAAAGTTATAGGTAGGCGTGGCGTTTTGCACGTTGCCTCGAAAATAGTCGACCGTTCTTGCTGATTTCCAACAGCAAAATTTCCTGAACTATGTTTGACCGATTAAAATTTTCTTTGGCTCATGTAGTGCCTTGGCAAAGTTGACACCGACGGACATCGCTCAATTGACTTCGGAAGAAGATATTGTAGAATTTACAAACGAAATGGCAAACTAAGATATATTCTTTTCCATCTGTGGTGAAGGGTATAAAATGAAGTCATACAATCAAAATTGTTTCATTGTTGTTCTCATTTACCGTTAAAACAAATTTATCAAACCATAATGCCTTTCAACCCATTTGAAAAAATAAAGATTGCGCAGATCTGCAATTAAAAATGTGTAATTAAAATGGTTAAAGGCTAATTTCCCTCAAAATCGGCTGTTTATAAATTATATAGACTTTTAATTTTTCAAATTAATGGTGGCACGTTATAGCATCCACCGTCACAATATAACTTAAAAAAAGTCATTATGTCTATAAACATAGAGTTGTTTTCAGTTTGGATATAACAGTATCACTTATAAAAGTACCATAATGCCTGCACTTAAAAATAAAAATGGTGGAGTACCTTTTTGCTTATAAACATATTTTATATGAAACACACCTAGACACAAAATAAGAAACCGGTTTCCTGCGGGGCTTAAAATGTAAGTAAAAATTTAAGTGAAAATTTAGAGCCAACCCTTAGTTTCTACGTATAATAATATTATGGGTATACTAGAAATAATAATTCACATAAATTAAGTGAAAATATAAAAAATTAGTATGAGTCAAGCAAAGAAACTTTTTCCTTTATGGTATGAACAGTACCAGTTTCGCTTAGTTAACATTTTCTGTCCACGAACATTATATTCGTGGAATTTATGCCACCAAATTAATTACTAAAGGCAGTATGACTTTTAAAGACTAAAACATACGCCTTGTTTTGAAACTTCATCGTACAGTCCTACTTAAATAATTTTTCCAGTTCTAAGTAGTTGAAGTTTTAAATTTTATTAAAACGAATAATTATATCAAATTATTTTAATGTTTTATTGCAACGACATAACGGTTATCGGCAATGATTCCACCATTGCACCGAAACCTTACATTGTACAAAGTGTTATCCTCTCTCTGGCGATACAGGGATATGTCAACTTCACAGGTTTTAACTCCCTCGTTTTCGTCCTTAAGATCAGCATTTATTATACAGGAACTTATTTTATCATTAACCGCTTCCACATTTGTAACAGAATTTATTTCAACAAGACTAAAGGATTTTGGAGTAAAAAATGTTAAATATCATGAAATGTTTTATTTTTATAATTTTTAGATATTTACTTGTATGAGACACCATTTGTTTTCCTTTTAGCCAATTGACTTAATATATCAGTTAAAAAAGTGTGGTATTTGGTAGAATCTTCTTCATTAACAGGTTTGCCAGAGGCAAAAGTCGCCAATGTTATTAGAACAAAAATTAAAGCGTATTTCATCGTTTAATTATTTTTGTCAATGTTCTCTAAAAGAAAGCAAAATAGAACTGATTATCGCTACAAGATTTATTTACACCTTATATAGTGTACGCAAAGTAATAAAACTTTTATTTGTCTTTAAAAGCGTCATGCTTCTTATAAAATCATAAAGATATTCGTTACAAGGAATTTGACGTTTTATAGATATATGTACGTCAATATAGGCAGTTGTTTAAATTTAATTTTAAGCAAAAAGTTATCTTTTATATTACCCAAAGCAACTTGTTCAAATAGTCTTATAAAGCTTTAATGCTCCTAAAAATAAGTAAACGAAATAATCCCGTCACTGAGAGATGCAGTCGATATTATATCGAATATTGTTGCTTAAATCGTTTCTAGGCCATAAACAAATGAAGTACAAAAAAGTAATGTACTTATCTTTGCCAATATGAGTTGTTTAATTTATTTTTTATTTTTCAATCAGTATGATTTAAAACAGACTTTCGGGATGTCAATTACAGTTTGTAATTAATTATACATGGAAAAACTTAATTATTAAATATTTGTACTTGTGATTTGAATTTTAAAAAGTCCAATTACATTTACATATAATTGTAATTGAGAAAATTCAATTACATAATAAAGTCATTAAAATAAAATTAAGTATTGAATTATTATTTTTATTTTTAAAAACAAAAACACAGTGAAATAAATAATATAACGAAAGATATAAAACATTTAGATATGTACATAACTACTATGCATTTGTTAAGAACTTGAGAACTGATGTATTCAGCGTGGTATGGTCGTTGGCACGTAGAAGGGACATGAACAATATATATTTTTATATATATCTTTATAATTATTTCCTTCATCAATGAGAAACAAGTATATCGCTGCTCTAATGTAGAGAGGCCCTGACTCGCATAATTATGATCTTACAGGAGAAGGTAAGTGTATAGAAGAACAATATACTTATATAACAATAAAATATTTAAAATGCTAAATTATCGAAATGTAAAACCGTTATTTTTTTATACTTTTACATTAAGAAAACAAATAATACTTTTAGTGAAATTTTGGTGAAAATTTAACATTTTTGTGAAATTTAGATAGTATAGTGCTATTCCGATTAATTGGTAATTTAAAAATCTAAAATCTTTATGAAAATTGAAACGGTTTTTTTTTGAGTATTATGAATCAATGTTGCTAAAATTCTGTCATGTAGAAAGGTTCCAACTCGAATTTTATCGAAATAGATTTTTTTGCGACTCCAATTTAAATCACAAAGATACCACTTGTAACAAAATTTACCTTCTCCTGTAATATTACAATTATGGGAGGTAGGGCTTTTTTACATGAGACCAGCGATATACTGTTCTCACCCGTAGTGAAGAGATTAATTACAAGAATATATACAGAATATATAATGGTAATTTTCGTTCTACAGCATTTATTAAATATATAATAAAAATTGTTGACGTTAAAATTACCGTCAAGATTCGTTCAACTATTCCTTTAATCCGACAACTTGGCACACGTACAACAGGTTGTGTATTGCACAATTATGTTTTGAATGGAACATGTAAGACTCAATTATACATTAATTACAATTACATTTAATTTTAATTCGAAATTTATATTACAAATTAAAAGTAATTGTTATTGTATTTAGGCAATAATCATTATTTGTATTGAATAAAATTCAATTTAATATTCAATTCAGTATTCTTAAAAATATTTAATGTATCTAAAAATTCTAAAAATGAACTTCTGCAACGCTTAGGATAATTTCATTTGAACTAGATAAATCAAAGAAATGTAAAACCTAGTAGAGTATTAAAAATTCTCTTTAAGGTCTAATTTTCAAAAGATTATATTTCAATTTTAATTTTTGTAGTTGTGTTCATATAATATTTTAATTTATAACTGTCTTATTTTAACCGGCGTTTCCTGGGTCTATTTTTGGGACCTCTCTAGGCACTGTATGATATATTATAGTACTGTTTGCTATGGAGCTTCACTTCTAACACGTGAGAGTGTAATTTTAGAGGTAAAATATTAAAAATCTCAGAACAGTCGTCACCCATCAAGTCCAATCTATCAAATCAGTTTGGATCTTATAGATCAGAACATATCTATATTTCAAATCTATTTTTTTAAATCTCCGACACAAAATATTCACAGAATATTCTACTATTAACATA
Source organism: Cistogaster globosa (assembly GCA_937654795.1). NCBI lineage: Eukaryota > Metazoa > Arthropoda > Insecta > Diptera > Tachinidae > Cistogaster > Cistogaster globosa. The sequence continues at coordinate 35,693,373 of OW569404.1, read as the reverse complement.
AATAAATTTGTTGTTGTCGGTATTGACGTTACAACGGTTTTCTCCCTTTTTTTATAATCTATTTCGTAGTTGTGGAAACAGATATAGATGAGCAGCAATTTATTTTCCGAATTCTATTTAAATCGATTAGCCAAGACTTTGTTAAAATTGATTATCTCGCCTCCTTGTTCGATACATGAAAATGAAAATATTCTATTTAACCATAAGACCAATTATCTTTCCATGTTTCAAATTTCATTAAAATTAGTTCAGTCGTCAAATATAAATATGTATATTATATTTAAGAATAAATATATTATATTTAAAGTTATCAAGTACAATTAAAGTAATTTACTATAAAAAAGATTCCAAAAGATGAATTTTCATATAGATTGATTCAGTCCTTTAGTGTGCTTGGCGCAAACGTGGAAATAGATTTATAATATATATTAGATATCAACTGTGCGTTGAAGTTTTAACAATTAATTGCTTGATTAAAAGTAGTCAGATTTTTCATAAATGCATAATACTACTGTCATACCTTTCGGTTAATGCCGTCCTCACTGGTTGTATTATACTGAGGGATGGTGTTAGGTATTTGTTGTATAAAAAGTGTCTATTAAAATGTTATTATACAGGTAGATTGCTGGATATCTGTCGTGTATATTAGAGGTATATAGTTTTAATATTTCCGTCTTTTATTTTTGGACAGGTAATTGTGGCGATTTGTGGATATTTTTCGTTTGTGATTTACAAATTGTGTTACAGGTTGTATTTACTTGATTGTTAATAATATCTCCGTTAAAAGTTCATGTTTTTTATACATTCATATTTTTAAGAATGTCATATCTTCGTCCTTTTTTACTAGAATGTATTAACGTCATACATTCATCTATTTCCCTTGGCTTGTGTCCATGTGTGTTAAAGTTATTGCGAAGTTTGAGTCTTTTCTTTTCCGTTTGTATGATCGTTTGTATGTGTGAACCTGGTTTTTAATGTTTCCGATTCATTTCAAAAGAAAATATGCAGCTTACTAAAACACTGCAAGACGTTTATTATAAATATACATGAATCCAGGACCCGCTACACTCAGAGCACAACCCAAAACTCATAAGGGAAATATGTATGCCGATCAGACCTACAGTAAATTACAAACCTGCATCTGCATATAACTTGGCTACATTATTGAAAGAGAAAATAAATTTGCAGAATACATACATGTCGCGGAATACATAAGACCTCATCAGCAAACTTAAGGACACACAAATCACCAAAAATACGATACTCGTTATCTTCAACATTAAAGATCTATGTACAAAATACCTACGCAGGAAACTTTAACTATTCTAAATATTATACTTTCTAACCTATACCACAATCAATACATCAAGGAAAAAATGGATGTTTTATAAACGGTATTAAAGCAAAACAACATTAGATCTAACAATAACCTAAAACAAGAAGAAAGAAGACAAAATGACAATCGATACAAAATGACGAAACATTATAGAAATATATAGATATATATAGAAATATATAGATTAATGAACTTTTTTCAGAAAGAAGGCTTACAGACAACATAAAAGGTCTCATTAGTCTTTACTTTCTGTTGCTGTTCTGTTCCTTGCCGTTCTGCTTTTTAAATTATTGTAATTAGTTTTTCTGTAACAACATATCAGCTGTTTATAATAAACAAGGAAAACACAAAACAGAGCACAACAAAAAAAAAAAGTAAACTACAATTACAATGACAAAAATGGTTTGTTTACAATTTTGCTTTCGCTCTACCAATCAACTTCCAAGTAACTTAACGTTGAATTCTATTTTCTACTGATTCGAACGGAACAGAACAGAACGTCAAAGTAATAACAAACCACAAACACATATTTTCGATTTAACAGAAACTGATCAGCTGATTCGTCACGGAACTGAAAGTAAAAACTAATTCTGCCATAAAAACGATCAACACTCTACGAAACAATCTCAAGCCATCAATCGATAAATTTAGTACCAGAGGAGTTTACAGACTTACTTCACCTGCAACCATACATACATAGAATAAACTAGACGAATATTGAAAATATGGTTCACAGAACAGATACGATCATAGAAACGGACAAGAAACTACTCAAACTTTGCAATATACCTTAACACATATGGACACGAGCCATATGATTGTATGACATTGTTACATCCTAGTAAAAGAGACCAGTACGACCAACACGAATTTTTAACGGAGATATTATTAGCGAGCAGGTAAATACAACCTCTGACACAATTTTTACACCGCTAAATTATTAAAATACTCCTACAAAAGAAAAACAACCACAAATGGTCACACTAAATAAATAAAACAATACAAATAAATAAAAAATAAAAGACGGAGATATTAAAACAACTATTAATTCGACAGATATAAAGCAATCCACCTGTATAACGCAATTTAAATAGACACTATCCTAACGGACAAAATTACTTGATTGTTTAATTATGTAATTGAATTTTTCAATCACAATTTTATACTATAGTAATTAGATTTCTTAAATTGCAAATTACAAGCACAAATATTTAAATGTAATTTTACATAACTTCAATTACGATAACATGAAATTAACTATTTGCATTTGTAACTTATTAAAAGCCGTAATTGAAATCCTCCAGGTCTGTTTTAAATTATATTAAACGAAGAATAAAAATTATAATAAACAAATCATATTGGCAAAAATTCATAACTTTTTTGTTCCTTCTTCATAATTCAATAATATTCTATATTTTATCGACTGTATCACGCCTTGTATGGGATTATTTCGTTTACTTATTTTTTAGAGCATTAAAAAAATCATTTTTTGATAAACAACAGTCAGCATAATATTCACAGTCAATATGCATACGTAGCTTTATAAGACAATTTGAACAAGTTGCTTTGGGTAATATAAAAGATAACTTTTTGCTTAGAATTATATTTAAACAACTGCCTATATTGACGTACATATATCTATAAAACGTCAAACTTCTTGTAACGAATATCTTTATGACTTTATAGGAAGCATGACGCTTTTAAAGACAAATAAAAATTTTATTACTTTTCGTACACTATATAAGGTGTAAATAAATCTTGTTGCGATAATCAGTTCTATTTTGCTTTCTTTTAGAGAACATTGTCGAAAATAATTAAACGATGAAATACGCTTTAATATTTGTTCTAATAACATTGGCGACTTTTGCCTCTGGCAAACCTGTTAATGAAGTAGATTCTACCAAATACCACACTTTTTTAACTGATATATTAAGTCAATTGGCTAAAAGGAAAACAAAAGGTGTCTCATACAAGTAAATATCTAATAATTATAAAAATAACACATTTTCATGATATTTAACATTTTTTACTCCAAACTCCTTTAGTCTTGTTGAAATAAATTCTGTTACAAATGTGGAAGCGGTTAATGATAAAATAAGTTCCTGTATAATAAATGCTGATCTTAAGGACGAAAACGAGGGAGTTAAAACCTGTGAAGTTGACATATCCCTATATCGTCAGAGAGAAGATAACACCTTGTACAATGTGAGATTTCGGTGCAATGGTGAAATCCTTGCCGATAACCGTTATGTCGTTGCAATAAAAATTTAGAAGAATTTTAAATAAAACGGTTTTTTTAAATACTTAAAACCGCAAGAATTTTCTTAAATGGGACTGTGCGATGAAGATTTTTAGAGGTTTAAATTTACATACATAATTATTAGGCGAATCGAATCGATTTTTTTGTGCAATGTACGCTCACGTTATACAATCGATTTTGAGGAAAATTATTCCATTTTAAAACATAACTGTTCAATATACAAACTGTATGTGTGCTAAGTCGCTAAATGCAGGGATAGTTGTATAAATGTTAATGATAACTTCAGTATCAACGTTTGTTTGGTATATACATACATATATATATTAACTGAATGCTGTAGGAGAGAAATCACCATTAAATTAAAATAATTTCTTATCTTTCTGTACATATTTTAAAAATTTTTTAATTGAGTTTAATTTTGTTCATGCTTTGAAAAATTTGACTTTTGCGAATTCCCCTATTTTACTTTGTACAACTTAGAACTTCTGTGGGTTGCGAATTGGGTAAATATTTTGTAAAACGGTTATAAAATTACGTACTATATAAGAATTTTTTTTCTTGTTGCCAAAAGCAGCTAAATGAGGGAAAGCAAGGCGAATTCACTTAAAAAGAATAAAACATGTTAAGTTGAAATTTGTTTATCAACCTAAAAAAAATTTTAATATATTTAATTTAAGTTGCATGAAATTTAAAGTTACATTAAAACTTAAGAACCGGTCTTTATGTCCAAAAATCTTGAATACTTACTGAGCATGTGGACTAGTAGTTTTATGATTTCGGAAGAACTGCTACTAGAGTATGGTTTTGCGCCATAAAATCACAGAGAAGCAGCATTTTCCTCAATCTCTTGGATACAGTAGTGCAAAAAATAAACACATTGAACGTACTAGGTGGCGAGAACAAAAATATATATATTTTTTAATTAAAAACGATTTTTACGATTGAAATGGGAAGGCTGCATTCGTGTTTTTTGTTGCCTTTAAGATCATAGCTGTATCTCGAGTTCGCTCAATGATTGTAACGTAATGTCTATTTTGTTTTGGTCCATTTATACTGAATGAAGAGTGAAAAAATTTAAAAACTAAGGTTGAAACTGTTATTACGAAAACCAGTTGATAAAGTTGTGATTGAGTAGGTACGAGTAGTCACTATTGTGAATATGCGTTTGAAAGAAATAAATAACAGTTGACAAATGACGAAAATACATGCAGTAAATGTGCGAAATTAGTTAAGGAATTACTAACAAAAGTTTTATTTTTTAAATTATTATCTCATTAAGACGATGACCATTTTGTGATTCAGACTGTGATACCGGAAGAATCAAATGATGTGTAGGTGACGATTTTAATTCTCTAGAATTGAATGATTTAAGTGCTTTAGAATTTTTTTATTTGTTTTACATTTCAAATCCTTCTAAACAAGCTGCCATGTTTTTGTATGTCTGTCATATATTCCTCACATTTTTTTCACAAACCATTTTTCAGCAAACTGCCCTTGCGATGTACGAGTTTGCTTCAATCAAGCAAGCAAGCTTCTCAGTTCGCCTTTTGTTGCTTATAATACTCGACCTGTGCAATCATTTATTTTGTTTATTCGAAACGATATTTATTTATGTATTTCTATTTATTTACTACTTACATTTTAAGTAAATACCTTTCTCCTACTATTTTGTAGTTGAAAAAAGAAACCCAAATTTACGTTAATAGCTATTCGCAACAGTCGTTTTGTAGTTGCTTGTTGAAACTCAAGAGTCGCAGCTTTTTTTCAACCGCTGTCATTTCGTAAAGCTGATTTATCGAAAAAATTCTTTTATGAACTGCACGTTGCTGTTCATAATAAACCTGTATGCATTTTTCAATTGTAAAAGTATTTATTAAAAAATGAAATAGATTTAAATCTAAATTAATAAAAGAAGCCATTTGTAATACTATATTTATGAAAAAAAAATTTCATTAAAAAACATATTAATTGAATGAATGAAAAATTCATGTTTCCTTCAGGAAATGTAAAATAGCGATATGAAAAGTTATAGGATTTCCAACAGCAAAATTTCCTGAACTATGTTTGATCGATTAAAATTATCTCTGGCTCATGTAGTGCCTTGGCAAAGTTGACACGGTCAGACATCGCTCAACTGACTTCGGAAGAAGATAGTGTAGAAATTACAAACGAAATGGCAAACTAAGATATATTCTTTTCCACCTGTGGTGAAGGGTATAAAATGAAGTCATACAATCAAAATTGTTTCATTGTCGCTCTCATTTACCTTTAAAACAAATTTATCAAACCATAATGCCTTTCAACCCGTTTGAAAAAATTAAGATTGCGCAGATCTGCAATTAAAAATGTGTAACTAAAATGGTTAAAGGGTAATTTTCCTCAAAATCGGTTGTTTATAAATTATATAGACACTTAATTTTTCAAATTAATGGTGGTACGTTATAGCATCCACCGTCACAATATAACTTAAAAAAAGTCATTATGTCTATAAACATAGAGTTGTTTTCAGTTTGGATATAACAGTATCACTTATAAAAGTACCATAATGCCTGCACTTAAAAATAAAAATGGTGGAGTACCTTTTTGCTTATAAACATATTTTATATGAAACACACCTAGACACAAAATAAGAAACCGGTTTCCTGCAGGGCTTAAAATGTAAGTAAAAATTTAAGTGAAAATTTAGAGCCAACCCTTAGTTTCTACGTATAATAATATTATGGGTATACTAGAAATAATAATTCACATAAATTAAGTGAAAATATAAAAAATTAGTATGAGTCAAGCAAAGAAACTTTTTCCTTTATGGTATGAACAGTACCAGTTTCGCTTAGTTAACATTTTCTGTCCACGAACATTATATTCGTGGAATTTATGCCACCAAATTAATTACTAAAGGCAGTATGACTTTTAAAGACTAAAACATACGCCTTGTTTTGAAACTTCATCGTACAGTCCTACTTAAATAATTTTTCCAGTTCTAAGTAGTTGAAGTTTTAAATTTTATTAAAACGAATAATTATATCAAATTATTTTAATGTTTTATTGCAACGACATAACGGTTATCGGCAATGATTCCACCATTGCACCGAAACCTTACATTGTACAAAGTGTTATCCTCTCTCTGGCGATACAGGGATATGTCAACTTCACAGGTTTTAACTCCCTCGTTTTCGTCCTTAAGATCAGCATTTATTATACAGGAACTTATTTTATCATTAACCGCTTCCACATTTGTAACAGAATTTATTTCAACAAGACTAAAGGAGTTTGGAGTAAAAAATGTTAAATATCATGAAAATGTTTCATTTTTATAATTATTAGATATTTACTTGTATGAGACACCATTTGTTTTCCTTTTAGCCAATTGACTTAATATATCAGTTAAAAAAGTGTGGTATTTGGTAGAATCTTCTTCATTAACAGGTTTGCCAGAGGCAAAGGTCGCCAATGTTATTAGAACAAAAATTAAAGCGTATTTCATCGTTTAATTATTTTCGTCAATGTTCTCTAAAAGAAAGCAAAATAGAACTGATTATCGCTACAAGATTTATTTACACCTTATATAGTGTACGCAAAGTAATAAAACTTTTATTTGTCTTTAAAAGCGTCATGCTTCTTATAAAATCATAAAGATATTCGTTACAAGGAATTTGACGTTTTATAGATATATGTACGTCATTATAGGCAGTTGTTTAAATTTAATTCTAAGCAAAATGTTATCTTTTATATTACCCAAAGCAACTTGTTCAAATTGTCTTATAAAGCTACGTATGCATATTGACTGTGATTATTATGCTGACAGCTGTTTATCAAAAAATGATTTTTTTTAATAATCCAAAAACCGTAAACGAAATAATTCGCTACAATGCACAGTGGGGCAGAATCAAAATATTTTGGAAATAATTCAGCCATTTGATAACGGCTAGGCCGATTGATTCAAAATTTGGCACGAGCATACTAGAGGAGTACTTGAGCTTAAGTTTTGAAGGTGGTTACCCTCCACTTTCCAGAGATGGCGCTATGTGGTCTCAAAGTTGGACACCTCGCTCCTGAAAATTTTTCTAACGCTTGGCATTTCTTCAATTTTTGTCTGATTTTTAAATATTTTACATGGTCTTAAAGCTCTTGTAAATACCTACAAAACGGTGCTTTAAACTGCATGTTTATGTTTAAAAATGATCGAGTTATAAGCATTTTAAAATTAAAATTTTTGATTTTTTCCATACCCTGGTCCAGTTTTTTCGAAATATTGGGTACAATTTGCAGCAAATTTGTTTGAAAGGAAATCCCATAATTCCCAAAATAAAGACGAAAAATCACAAAATTGGAATTTTTTACTCTTTTGCCCATAAAGTCCACATATGGACTAGGGCTCACGAAATACTTTTTGAAACAATTTGGAGTGTATATAGCTTTTTTATAGTATTCTTCTTTTTCCGATCCCAGCTTTGGGATTTTAGAAAATATGGGGTAAAGTCAAAATTTCGATGTAAAATAGGTCAAGTTGAAAGACTTACATCTTCTACAAGAATGATCAGTTTTATACGAAATTTGGTTTAAACGTACACACATATAGTTAGCTTTAATAAAAGTAAAAAATTTTTATATATTCCTTAAGAAAATTTTTTTCTATCTAAAAAATCAGATTAGTGTCCCATTTTAGGCTAAAATACACAAAAATGCAATAATTTTGGATTTTTTAAATTGAAAATCGTATAATTTTTAAGCCAAAAAAGATATTACTTTCAAATTTTTTTCAGAAAATCTTAAATTTTGTTTTCTATCTACGGTAAAAAACTCAAACAAATTTGCTGCAAATTGTACCCAATATTTCGAAAAAACTGGACCAGGGTATGGAAAAAATCAAAAATTTTAATTTTAAAATGCTTATAACTCGATCATTTTTAAACATAAACATGCAGTTTAAAGCACCGTTTTGTAGGTATTTACAAGAGCTTTAAGACCATGTAAAATATTTAAAAATCAGACAAAAATTGAAGAAATGCCAAGCGTTAGAAAAATTTTCAGGAGCGAGGTGTCCAACTTTGAGACCACATAGCGCCATCTCTGGAAAGTGGAGGGTAACCACCTTCAAAACTTAAGCTCAAGTGCTCCTCTACTATGCTCGTGCCAAATTTTGAATCAATCGGCTTAGCCGTTTTCAAATGGCTGAATTATTTCCAAAATATTTTGATTCTGCCCCACTGTGCAATGCGTGATACAGCCGATATAATTGCAATAACACTAGATATTCTTTCACGAAAAGTAATATTTCGAGGGTTATTACATTAAAATACATGAAGTATAATTAGCACAAGCAGCCTTTTTACGTCACTTAATTTTGTTTTCTAAAACGATTTTTTGTGTGACTTTTTGTACCACTTTTTCAAAATTCCTTACGGCTACCCCGTTGGAAGCGACTTCTATTATTTTAACGAGTTTTGTAAAATGATATTTATTTGATTCCGCCGTAAGATTTACCCCCACAAGCCGCGATTATTAAATTTGTATTTGTATTGCTTCGCAAAACTGAAAAAATAACCAAAGACAAAATTACTCAATTAGTTGGGTAATGAAAAATATGTGAAATGTGGAATGTGGAAATGAAGTAGCAAAATAAGCAAGTTTTTTTATGATTTTCGTAAACAAATGTCAAATTTAATACAAAAAGTTATATGTTTACATAATTAAAAATAAATTCTTGAAAAAGTTTAATAAAAAAATTTTAAATAAAATACAAAAACAAAATAAAAATTATTTGTTCATTGCATTTTTTGCGCTGTCATTTTTTGTTGGAGGACCTAGTGTATTGAGGATTCCTTCAACTTCCTCTCAGAAAGCTGCTACTTCGTCCGTGATCGCTGGTGGTAGCCGCATGCAATGTCGGCTTTAGATGCCATTATATTTGCCAGTTTTTCATACTGTTCTGGTGTTGTTGTTTTTAACCCGTAATACATAAAAAACACATCAGATTCGGGTACAAAAATTAAAAATTTAAAACCAAAGAAAATAAATTTAATTAAATTAATTAATTAAAAATAAGTTAAGTGTTTTTTTAAACCGTTTCTGAACATTTATATCTCATTTTCTTCTTTCATTTTTTTTGATTTTTAACTAAAAAACACAAAAAAAAACCCTCCGTTTACAAAAAAAAAAAAAAAAAAAAAAAAAAAAAAAAAAAAAACAAATGAGAAAAACGGAGCTCCGATCGTTATTCAGAATACATACAACCGAAAGAAACTGAGCGGAATTGGAACGCAGACTACCAAAGTTGTCAGACGGAGAAAATTTCAATTCGAATCGAAACGCAGAATAGGGGTGATTATGACCAAACATTACTGGAACGTTATAAATAGCTCTCAAAAAAGGATTTTGTCATGTAAATAAATATTGATAAAAAAAATTTTATTTTCATTAAAAATCTAAAATGCACAATAAGTAATTTAACTCCATTAACAATTAAAAACTTTTTTAAGAACCCTATTTTTTAAGAACATAAATACACAATTCTTTTGGCGAAGGTTTTTATTTTGTTTTTATATTTGAATTTAATTTTGTTTCATTTTAATTAAATAATTTTTAAAGAGTCTTAACTTGGTCCTCATTTCTTGGAATAAGAGAGAAAATTGGATCTGGATGATAGTTTCCCTCAGACTTACTTTTTTTTTTTTTTTTCTGTAAAATCCTTAGGATTATTGCTATAAAGCATAATAATATTGTAAAATTAAGAATTAATTCTTCAATAGATCCTTACAAAATTGTTGTGAAGTAACATTTAACACTGTGCGTCAGTTAGTATACGTATTAAGCAAGGCGAATAAATTACCAGGTGGCAGCGTAGGCGAATTCAGTATTTTTTGCTGGTATACACGACTGTCAAACTCCATATATAAAAAATGTACACAAATTTTTTATATATGGAGTTTGACAGTGGTGTACGCCAGCAAAAAATACTGAATTCGCCTATGCTGCCACCTGGTAAATTATTTCGCCATGGTATTAAGAATACAATCATATAAACTAGAGTTTCCTTCATGGTTAAAATTTCACCAAGTTTATTATTGATCACTTTTTTCTATGTTGATTCTAATAACACTCGTGTTTTAAATAAACGTGCAGTTTTTTGCATGTGTAGTGGTAGCTACTTAGTGGTCATTTATTTTTAAGTATTGAACCGGTTTAAATGAAATAGAGACTGTGCACTAAAGTACGATAATATCTACAAGAAGAAGAATAAATAAAATCGGTTGCCAAACAAAAGAGAAAAAGGAAAAAACAGAAGATTTGTGCTTTCCTATTTACTTGTAAGTTACAGCCAATTTACAGAACACAATCTGCCGTTTAGACGCGCAAAAACGTTACCGTTTTCCATCTTTGGGTCTTTAAAACACGAATGTCATTTTTTTGTAAAAAACGTAAAAAATGACCATTAAAGTATCGCCGCGAATAACGTTGCAAATGACAAAATAATAATTTTTCAGGAGAGAAAAGAAACGTTTTCCGTTCGTAGCATTTTGTTTATAACTTACAACGTTCTTCCACTGACTGACTTACTGTAATTGCGTTTCGACGGTGATAAAATGCATAATTTTGATGTTTTGTTGTTTGAACAAATGTAAGAGAGTAAATTTAACGGTAATCTGCAAATAAAACAGGTTTTGAAAAATTTGTCTTTTACAACGTTATTCGCGGCTTTGCTTCAATTGTTTCTGGTTTATGTACCGCGCATTGTAGTGTCAGAAACGTCAAAGCTGAGCGAAGGAAAAATACCGTTCGTTTTAAAAATTTTACATATGTATGTAACACTTTTGCTAATAAAACATTTACGTAGGCATCTACTTTAAAATATTATATATTCATATAATCACTACACGCACACTTTAACAATTATTAATTATTATTTTAAACTTTTTTATTTATTAATTCTTTAAACTTTTTGTTTGCACAAATTTTTTAACAAATTGATTGTTTGATAATTTTGTTTTGTTTATTTAACTCAGCTGTTTCTTTTTAAGCGCCGAAGTAGGGTTACCATCATTTAAGGCAAAAATAAAAATGTAAATGAAAAAAAGTAAATAAAAAATATTTAATACTACGATTTGACACAACATTTATTTACACGAAAAACAACGTAAGTTAAACGAAAAAACGCTAATTATTACGTATTCGTCCATATGCCATCCGGTTTCGTTTCGTTCGTGACGTCTTCTATAAACAGGCTGTAAGTTAAACGAAAAAACCGAAACGTGTTACATGGACGCTAATTATTACGTATTCGTCCATATAGCATCCGGTTTCGTTTTGTTCGTGACGTGTTCTATAAACAGGCTATTAATTTAATGCTGGTTCTTCGATGCAGTGTTCAAAATATTTGTTACTCAATAATGCAGCCATATATTCTCGTTCCATTTAAAATTTATTTTTTTATTATTTTTTTTTATTTTAAGCAAACATTTCATTAATTTTAATATTTGATTTTAAGCATCATAAATACCGATTTCTGCTACTTCAGGTATTCCTAAACTAGTTTTATTCACATTACATTTTTCTGCAAAAATTTCTGCATAATACAGATTCTCCTTTTATTGTGCAAATAATTTTCATTATTAATTTTTTTTATTTATTCATTATTATCTTTGTTTTTCACTATTTGATTTGTACCCTTTATTATTTTTTTTTTCATTTTCCTTTTTATACCCTTTACCACAAAACTAGTTTTGGTTTGTCATTCCGTTTATTATCTCTACAATATCCATTTCTGACCCCATAAAGTATATACATATATTCTGAGTTCTTATGCATAGCGAAGTCGACTGAGAGATGTCCGTCTGTCTGTCCGGGTTAGTGTTGAAATCAACTTAGCTAAGGCAATAGATGAGGTAGAGAAAATTGAAATACGCTGTTGAAATCAGCAAGATCATTCCCTGTCCCTTGGGGCAGCGGTAAAACACCACGCCTTTGGTTGTAATTTTGAACAATAAAGTAACTTTAACCAATAATATTAATATTTGGAGCTATAGAGAATTAAAAAAAACATCTAGTGAAAAATTTGAGCTCGCCTACATTTTCCGTATTTGAGCCTCTGAAATTTTCATAAAACGCCCGCATGACATTTAACCATAGCTGTTAAGTAATGATTACTAATCGTTATAACTAGCAATTTGAATATTTGTTTTTGAAAGCTGAAGTAATGATTATATTACGATTATTTTCAGATTCGCACGATTACTAATTGATTACAATTACAGATAATCCAAAAATAATCAAGATTAATAAAAATTACGAGAAAGTAATCAAAAATAATCAAAAGTAATCAAAAAATAATTCGACTACTTTCAAATATCACTTTTGATTGTTTTCGATTATTTTTTTTTTATTTGGAAAATTATGGCATTACTGTAACAAATATATTTTTCAAGCGGCCACCGTATATCTAGCACAAGATGGTAAGTCGCATAAGATGGTAAAAAATCGTCAAAATTGATAAAAGTTGTCAAAAATCTTAGAAGTTATTAGTAATCGTTAAAATTTTTAAAAAAGGTTTAAATTGGAAATCGTGTAGTATGTTCCAACTCAAATAATAATATTGTAACAAAAACTAATTTTTAGTGCAAAAGAATACGTTTTGTACTTATGAAAATAAGCTCAATGTTAATTTTTTTAGACCTTCGACAAATGGTAAAATTTTTGGAAGAAGTGCAAGTGCCCAAAGTCTCGGGATATAATTAAAGAGCACCTGGGATCAGCGTTGCTTTTGCCCGTTGTAACGCGTTGGAACTCATTGCATGACGCAATTCAGAAGCTACTTTGCTATTAAGAAAAGTTAAATAATTTGTGCGATAAGTTGACTTTGCTACATTTTTCTGCAAGAGACAAACAGTACCTGGAAATGTACAATTTATTAATGGAACCAATTGCAAAGGCCCTGGACTTTCTTCAAGGTTAAGCAATTTTAATAATAATATTCTTACATTTTGCTTCTTTAAAATATAAGTTTATATTAATGTTTTTGATTTGACCATTTTTTTGAAATCTGTTTAAATTCACTCTCAATTGAAGAACATTACGTATTCCAGAAAGTGCTACAATCATGTGTAAGTGTAATTGGTTACGCCTTCTGGTCTATACTACAACATCTACTGACTGAGAGGAGTGATTTTTTTTTTTTTTTTATTCATTTTGGATGTTTTTCTTTTTGTTTAATATTATTATTCCATATACAAAGCCGGGACATGTAAATTAAGATTTTTTTCATTGTAGTTTTTTAAATTATATTCAAGTAGTTGTGTTTGCAATTAAGTACATATTTGTTGTTTTAAACATTTTTGACGAAAGATTTAAGTTGCAACCCAATGCCAAAGTGGAACATCAGATCGTCAAAAATGTTTAAAACAACAAATATGTACTTAATTGCAAACACAACTACTTGAATATAATTTAAAAAACTACAATGAAAAAAATCTTAATTTACATGTCCCGGCTTTGTATATGGAATAATAATATCAAACAAAAAGAAAAACATCCAAAATGAATAAAAAAAATCACTCCTCTCAGTCAGTAGATGTTGTAGTAAAGACCAGAAGGCGTAACCAATTACACTTACACATGATTATAGCACTTTCTGGAATACATAATGTTCTTCAATTGAGAGTGAATTTAAACAGATTTCAAAAAAATGGTCAATCAAAAACATAACCTAAAAAAATGAAATAAACCATAGACAATTTGTGGCAATTTATATTAATAGTACTAACTCAAAGCATCAAAATGCAATAGCTCAAGGTGTTGCAGATATTAAATCCAGAATTGCCGGAATCAACTGTCGAGAATATAATCAGCAGATGTTAGAAAATTGTAAAACATTTAATTTTGAAACAAAAATTAAAAATGTATCGACTATGCCCGATTTTTTTTATTTTCATTGACGATTTAGAGCCAGTGCTGACCAGATTTGGCAAAAATATGATTTATTAGGGGATGCATTTTTTAACATCAACGTCATCAGCTCCAACGACTGTTTTCTCTTGCAGGGATCGTCAATAGTTCACGGAGGCACTCATTGTCTGATTATTGTTTTGAAATATTAGTTGTAATGAAGGCCAATTATATATTATATATATATATATATGTGTGTGTGTGTGTATGTGTATGTATATATGTATGTATGTATAAATTATAAAATTTTTTTGGGAATTGAATGTATTCTGAACGTACATTATTTTCTCGTTATTATTTTTTATTTTTTATTATTTGCGAAGAATTTTTGTTGTTCTCATTTAATATTTCTTGATTTTTAATTTGAAAAGCGTTTCATTCAAATTTCTAATTTTCGCATTAGTATAGTTTTTAAATATATGAATATATCTTGAAGGTTTTACATTTTTTTTTTCTTTTAAAAGAATATTTTTACAATGACAATCGAAAATCCTTTTTTTGCGCAAAAAAGTCGTTTTATTAAATTATATTTTAAGAAACTTAATGTAATGACACCGCAAAATGTTACTTTTCTCGAAAGAACATGTAGCAATGTTTCAGTTTTTTTAAGTGAACTTTAAAAATTTTCTAAAAATTTGAACTTTTAAATTACTTTTTGCGAAAATTAATACTTTAAACAACTTATGTTGGCAACGATCCATAACATTTTTGTACTCCATAGGTTTATGTTCTAGAAATTTTTTAGGTTACTTCATAATAGAATATTCGACGCATCATAAGGAATTATTTTATTTACGTACTTTTCGGAACATTAAAAAAACTTTCATTTTTTGATAAACAACAGTCAGCATAACATTCACATTTACAGATTATTTGAACAAGTTTTTTTTTGGGAATATAAAAGATAACTTTTAGCTTTGAAATTATATTTAAACAAGTGCCTACGTTGACGTACATAGATTTATCTGTAAGAACGTCAAACTACTCGTTAAATAAATTAAGACGAATATGTTTATGATTTAATAAGAAGCATGACGCTTTTCTAGACAAATAAAAATTTTATTATTTCGCCAGAGAGAAAACAACACCTTGTACAATGTGAGGTTTCGGTGCGATGAAGATTTTAAGAGGTTTGCTCTGCTTTTTGTTTGCCGGCGACTGCAAGCAAAACGCTTTGTTTCAAATAATACATAATTTCAGTCTTTAGAAGTCATACTTCTTTAAGTAATTGATTTGGTGGCGTAAATTCCACGAATATAATATTATGGACAGAAAATCTTTGGTAAGCGAAGCTGGTATTGGTTAAAAAAATGATGATGTCAGTGAAAATGATTCTTTGTACAACTGGCAAAGTATTCCAAAAATTAACAAACGTACTGTATGTAAATCCCCAATTAGAAATGAAGCTTAAAAAGAAATATATCTGATGATATCCCAGGCACATCCAGTGCGAATCGATTTGCTATACTTGATGCGGAAAACAACAACAACGATGTGAGAGAAAATACTACTGAGTCTATTAAACCATCACCTATTTTTATACCGTACGTGAATAATATTGTGCATATGATAAACAATATATATAATCTATTATTCCTAGGAAAGATTTTAGTTACAAGTCCATAAGAAAAAATAATGAAACTAAAGTTATGATAAGTAGCATAGAATCTTATAGAAAATTAGCTAAGTACCTTGATAATAGGAAAATAGGTTATCATACTTATCTAGTGCGACAGGAACGGGCATATAGAGTTGTCCTTAAGGGCCTTCACCACTCAGCTCCTACGGAAGATTAGAAATGTATGTAATGTTAGAAGTAAGAAAGAACAGAAGAACCTCTTCCAATGTTTGATGTTGATTTTGACCTAAATCCTAACAACACACAAATATATAATCTTCATTATATAAACAACGCCATAATTTCGGTTGAACCACCTAAAAAAGATCAGTGTCAGCGTTGCCAACAATTTTGTCACACTCAATCTTATTGTAGAAAATCTTTCCGCTGTGTAAAGTGTGCGCTTGATCATCGTACAGCTGAATGCACTACGAACAATACTAACAGTCCTCGCTGCATACACTGTTTGCAAAATCACCCTGCAAACTATTAAGGCTGCCAAGCTTATCAAAAATTAGTGCAGAAAAAAACTATCATTAAGCCAATCTCGCAAACTCTAAACTTTACCACATTTACAAGGCCGCAAAATGATATAGACGTTAATCAAAAGACTAATACTTCTTACGCAAATTTTTTTAAGGGTCAAAGATCAAATGACTGTGAAAATTCGTATGAACGTCTGGAAAAACTAATGATAAAACAAAAAACTCTATATAACTCTACTAACACGTTACTTAATATGATGTCAGTTCTTGTAGCCAAAATATTCAATTAGATATTAGAATAGCGGTATGGAACGCAAACGGGCTTTCCAATCATACACAGGAAACTGAATTATTTTTAAAAACGCAATATATCGATATTCTTTTGATTTCTAAAACTTATTTCCCGACGGGAACTCATTTTTAAATAAGAGGTTATGATATAATAACGGCAAATCACCCAGACAACGGAGCCCATGCTGGCTATACAGTAATAATCAAATCCAGCATTAAGTACGAGGCGCTCCAACAAATTTGTCACAACTATATGCAAGCTACTGGAGTAGAGATAACACAAACAGTGGAGATGTTTTAGTCTATGCTATTTACTTTCCATCTAGAAATTTCGTTTCATGTCAAGATTATCAAGAGTTTTTTAATAATATAGGAAGCCGCTTTCTAGTAGGAGGGGATTTTAATGCTTAGCATTAGATTAATAAACCCAAAGGGTCGTGAGCCTTACAAGTGGATTTTAAAAAAACATTATAATATTCTCTTCTCTGGCAGTCCAACTTACTGGCCTTCTGATATAGCTAAAGTAAGTAGACTTCTTTGTTTATTCTGGAATTCCTAGTAATTGCTTAGGGGTAATTGACAGTGATGATCTTAGCTCAGACCACACTCCGATTATAGCAACCTATAATACATCATTGCATATCGTTTAAAAAAAAAGTAAACTCATTTCTAATCAAACAGACATCAAATCATTCAACTATATATAGATAAAAATATAGACCTGAATTTGGTAATAAATAATGCCCATGAATAAGATAAAGCTATTGAAAATTTCACGAATCTAGTACATGAAATGGCTACTCCTGAAATGGCAAACAGGACAAATCAGGCAGCAGCTATTAGTTATGTGTCTGCTAAAATAAGATTCCCTATTCGTAATAAAAGAAGAATCCGAAATATTTAGCATTTAAATAGAAATCCAAATGACAAGAGAGACTTTAACCGTTTATGCAAGCAGCTTAAACAAAAACTTATTGAAATGAAAAATGAAAAAACTGGTCAATATTTGAAATGTCTAGATACTAATAAGCATGAAAAATGTATATGGAACGAAATATTCCAGTTAGAGATTTAAATTTTACTTGGTGTAGGTCAGACAAAAGTAAAGCAGACCTTTTTCTGAACATTTAAAAACATTTTTCAGCCAAATACACAAAACACATCTACGAATTGTAAAGTAATATAATTTCTTGATTCTCCATGCCAAATGAGTCTTCTAATACGTCCTTTTACACCAACTGAAGTGGAAGTGGAAATAACAAACTTGGAAAAAATAAAAGCCCTGGATATGACGAAATTGATACAAAAGTAATATAATTATTATCCAAAAAGAGTATTGTATTTTTAACGTTGTTATTTAACACGATTGAGCGACCCAGTGGAAATGCGCTGAAATCATTATGATTCTGAAACCGAATAAGCTGGAAAGTGAATTATTGTCTTACAGGCCAATAAGTTTGTTACCAACCTTTCCAAAAATATTTGAAGGTTTATTTTTATGTAGAATAACACCTATTCTAGATGAATATAATATAATACCAGACTTTCAATTTGGATTTCGCAGCAAACATGGTACTCCAGAACAGTGCCATCGAATTATTAATGTAATTACTGATGCGTTGGAAAAAAATATTGTCCTGCAGTTTTTCTAGATGTCCAACAGGCGTTTGATAAGGTTTGGCACCCAGGTCTTTTATTTAAACTAAAAGCAATACTCCCAACCCCGTTTTATATGATCTTGAAGTCTTACCTTAAAGAAAGACATTTCTATATTAATAATTGAGACGAATTTTCAAACATAAGACCAATAAATGCAGGAGTTCCACAGGGTAGCGTGTTAGGCTAAACACTGTAAACTATATATACATCTGACATGCCATGTACGCAAAACGTTACAGTTGTTACTTATGCAGATGTACAACACTTATAGCTTCAGCGATTTGTCCCATTAAAACTTCTACGCTATTGCAAATAGAATTAAATAAGTTACAAGATTGGCTACATAAGTGAAAGCTAACAACTAAAACAAAGATTTTTTTCCATCTTCTAAGCTACTTCCTTTATCTTCGATTACATCGGTAAGGGCAGTTAAACAGCTATGCTGAGATATAAAGCCTGATTGATGTTCAGTTAATAAACTGTTCTGGTTTATATATTCAACCATTTGTTTATAGGTCTGTCTGCGTACACATATTTTGCAAAATGTTGCAAAATGTTGTCTGCGTACTCCAAATCTCTTGCAGCGAGAGAGCCAAAAAGAGAATTTTTTGACAGTTAGCAGTTAGAGAACTTGCAAAATGTTGCTGGAGAAATTTCTGCTTGCAAGATTTTGCAACTAGTTTGAACAGCTGTTTTTATTTACTTTTTTAATGAAAGAATTTTTGTTGAAAAAATAAAAAATTGAAATTTAACAATGGCAGAGGTAAGTAGTTAGAATTGTGTTGATTTTTAATGTTTATAAGAAATAATAATAAACAAAACATTTTATTTTATGCTAGAAACGTCCAAATATACAGTACGACTGTGATGTTAGTGAATTGGAGATGGCAGAACCGTGTAATAAACAAGTGTAATAAACAGTAATAAACAGTGTAATAAACAAGTTTTTTTTTTTGATTTACAACACTTTTTAGGCGCACTTTAATTAATAATTTTTTAAACTACCGCGGAAATTCACTTTTGAGCATTTCTTTTGTTTTGTTATTTTAATTGTTTACACACCGATTAGCTGTTTTCTTGCAAGATTTTACTGGATACTGTCTGCGTACTTTTTGATATATTTTCAGCCGACAGAGTAAAATTGGTCTTACTCTCCCAAAAAAAATTACTGAATATTAGCTACTGGAAAAGTACCCAGACAGACCTTATATATTAGTCTCTCAAAAACTTTGGAGAGGTACGGTAAAATTGATATTGGGCGGTATTCATTACTTGTTTTTGGTACTGGAATGAATTGTGATACAAATTAATTATCGTGAGATAATCTTTAGATATGGCAGATATATAGCGCATAAGAGCTATTCTGGTCGCTGCGTATACTGCGGGTCTGAGAAAAATCGAAAAAGCCGATACAATTGTAAGAAGTGTCTTAAATTCTTTTGCCTATAACACGCAGTGAAGGTTTGTAGTGAATGCTTCAAAAGCTCTAACGACTGATTGAAATTTTAAAAAACTAATCTCGTAATGAGGCATAAATATAAAGCATTTTAAAATTAATTTTTTTTAATTTTTCTGTTTTTTCTTGTATTTATTTTATTTTCTTGTTTTTGTGTTTTGTGAATACAAATTGATGCTTTGAGCTAAAAAAAATAATTTGGTTTTTTCTTAGTTCAGTTATTTTAGATAAGTTTGTTTAATACGTCCACTGCACAGATTTTTAAAATTTTAGAACAGTTTTGAGATACAGAGAAATACTTGAAATCGGTCTGAGAGACCGAGAAATGTAAATGTTTCGCACAAAAATGAAAATAGGGAGGAAGGTTAAATTTCAGCTGTCTGTTTACATCGGCTCAAGAGTTCTGCTACAAACATCAAACTACATCAACTATTGGAACTCCCTTTAATTTCCAAAACCAAGTTTTATCCCTGCTGTTGTAGCAGACTTAGCGATACAGTTTCTTTGTAAATTTCAACCACATACATCAAATTACATCAATTATAGGAGTACTGCTTTAATTCCAAATTAGCAATACAATTTCTTTGTAAATATTATTATTATTGTCTCAGTCTGTTCAACAGTTTGGTCATATACTTTAAATTGCACCAACTATTGTAACATCCTTCAAATTATAATTTTAAATACTTATACTTCTTAATATACCAGACTTTATGTCTTATTTTTAAGTGTTTGTATATAACGATTCAAACGATAGGGCCATATATTTCTAAATTCAAATTTTATAATTGTTATAGTGGACTAAGCAATACAGGTTCTTTGTAAATTTAATCGTCTTTCTACAACCGTTCAGAAGTATGGTCATATACATCCAATTTAATGCATTATTGGGACACCCTTTAATTTATAATTTTGAATTATTATTTACATTATTATAACGATCACAGTAATCGACATTCTGTTCACTTGTCAAGCGTTTGTCTATATTGGTTCAAAAGCTAAGCACATAAAGTTTAATTTACTTCGCCTTTGGGAAACCCTTTAATTCTTAGATTTATATTTGTATTACGTCTTGAAATTAGGACTATACTGATACACAGTTTTTTTTCAATTTTAAAGTGGTGCCCTAAACGGTTCATAATACACGTAAAAAGGATGTACAATGTATGGGGACATCCTTTAATTTTTAAGATTATGAACTGTTTTTCAAGCGGGACCAATCTGTTAAAGAAAAAATTATTAAATTACAAAAAAAATTTCAAAATAGATTCAGAAATTACGGAGTTCTGTAGGCACAAACATTAAAAAAAGCAACATTCAGACGAATTGATCACTTTTTGTTTTTTTTTTTAAGTAGGTTAAAAAAGCAGAACGGTACGGATCAGAACAGCAACAGAAAATAAAGACTAATGAGGCCTTAAAAAGTAAGTTCGACAAAAATAATGATAACAATAATAATGTAATCAATATAAACATTTGTTATTTGGAATTTTTTTATATAAGATTACTTAAATGATACTTTCATGAAATATTTATTATTTAACAAAAAAAAAAATGTACTCAACTCAATGCTTGCTGTGTTATTTGTAAAAGATTTTTCATTTTTTGTTTTTTTTTTTTTTGCTTTATTGACTCATTGTAGTTCTCATTTAATCAATTTGGCTTTCAATACAAAATTTGCCACTGATTAGCAATTAAAGCAATAACGAAATCGCCATGTGGTTGTGTGTCACACGCAATAATACATTTCAGTTTGCAGTTTAAAATAAGAAATATTTCACGATAATATAATGAGATATTTATATTTGAAGGAATCAAGCACAATTTAAGTAAATTAAATTACAGGTAGAAAAACGGTAATTCCGTTTATAATTTCAGCAATATCTATTTCCGACCCAAATATAGTATGAGTTTAAGTAAGGCAATCGATCACAAAATTTTTTTTGAAAATAAGCAAATCGGTCTAAACACCACGCCTGTCTCTAATTTTTCGATATAACTTGGAACAAATATAGTTTCCATTTTCCTACATTTCTCAGATTTAATTATGCTTTTTTTTTGACTACTTTTGCTTTTATCTTTGTTGTATTGAGAACTATAATTTCAGAAAAAAAGCTATAAATTGCAATATCACTAAACCATCTAAATTTCACCAAAGTACTGAATTTTCAACAACATATCACTTAAAGCGTTTGATATTGCTAAAAAATTGCTTTTGCAATAAAAAAGTAAAAATTTCGTTAAAAACCAAAATATTCACCAAAATATTTATTTTCACGAAAACTTTATCAAAAATTTTAATTATCCAAAAAAAAAAATATTTGCTTATAATAAAAATTTGAAATTTTAAGCCAAAAATGCACAAAAAATATCTTTAAACTATTAACGGTTTTAAAGTTTTCTAAAAACCTCTCTTTTGCAAAAAAATAATTATGGTGAATGCTATATAGGTTTCGGAACAGCCGAATATAGCACTCTTACTTGTTTCATGCTGATAATAAAACTTGAAATCAAAAAAGTCGAAAAAATCTTAAGTTATGTGATAATATTACACATTGTACTGAGTTCTTTAGTTAGAGAGTCGTCATCACCAGTGTAGCCAGATAAGGGGATTTCTCCACAAATTTGGGATTTAAACATAAGTTAAGAGATAGAAAATCGTGGGGAGGGATTTGGGGATTAACAGGCGTTAAATTTAATATTTTTAATATTTTTCTACCTATACTATACAGTAGGTCTAGTCGGGGTAACATTGAAAGCATCACGACATAAACTTATATGTATAGACAATTGATAGTGGCTCAAATATTTTTGTACGCAAATTAAATTACACATTCTAGTACAATACCAACTGATCATCTTTGTGAATTATTTTCAAAAAATGTGCAAAGTAAAAACAATGCCATAAGGCTAAAGATTCATAGAACAAAAATAAAATTTGTTGTAGCGCCTGCTTTATTAAAACAGTTAATATTTAATATTAATGGAATTTCTGTAAATACTCTTAATTGATGAGTCATCGGATGTATCGAGTTAAATGGATGGCAGCTTGTGTTCGGTATTTTAACAAAAAAAGTGATTATAATCAAAGAGTATTTTGGGCATTTTGATGTAGCAGAGGTAACAGCATTTACATTATTAGTTTTTTTATGAATTTGGGTTAAGATCTTAATAAGTTATCTGCCATTGGAACAGGCGGTGCAATCAATATGTGTGACAGAAAAAAATCTATTTATGTTTCCCTTAGAATGAAAAATAATTCTATTAAATTAGTTAAATGCGTTGGCCATTTAGTGAACTTATGCAGCTCGGAACTGGTAAAATCAATCCCCGACTCTGTCGAATTTCTTCTTAAGGACTTGTATAACTACTTCTTGCACTCTTTATTAAATAGGATATTGATAAAGCAAACACCGACATGGATATTGCCATAGAATGTTCTAAAGAACTGCAATTTTTACCTAATTGATTTTAACGAAAATTATTTAGAACACTTAATCGTACTGGCGAAAGAAAAGCTTAAAAGATTCCCCGCAAATATGAAAAACTTCAAACTCTTCAAAAAATTACAATTTAAGAATATTTAAACTACAGATGAGGGATATTTAAATACCTGTGATCTAATCACAGTGATTAGAAAATCACTGGTCACTACAGTGATCGTGCTTATCAAGTAACAGTTTCTTTTATATGTCCTAGCAGCTTCATTGATGTGAAGCTTTTTCAGGCTTCTTATTAACAACAGCTATTCTTTTTTTCCAAACTTCACATATACATCCATATGTAACAAAAAATAATATGTATTTTGTTTTTTATTTGAAACTATATTCAGTGTTACCGAACTTTATATTACTGCCCAAATTAATTACAGCTGTTCAAATTAACTTTTGCATTATGGTTACTGTTTGCATAATATTTTATTTAATATACGTACTATATACTTTCTATGTAAACAAGTACGCTTAAATAAAAATGTATGTTTAAATAAGAAATGAACTGCAGACGGTGATCACGGTAACTATTAAGAAGAACGGTGATTTGTAAATCATGTTCACTGACTGGTAACGATGTTCCTTAAGAATCACGGAATCGCCCAATCCCAATTTAAATCAATAATAAATTTGATTCTGTTTATAGAACTTTAAAAATATCCATAGACTCAATAGTTTACTTACGAAAGCGAGTGGATTAAAATTGAACATGTTTGCTTGCATAAGCACACAAAAAATTCAAATCCAAAATACATTTTTGGCTTTTGGGCAATAGTTTACGCTTACGAAAAAATGCTGCAAATTATATCTTTCTTAAAACTACTGCCACTGTGTTTAACATATTAATTCTAATAAGTAATGCAGTTTTAAAAAAAATATATTTGTGCATGAACACTACAAAAACCAAACCTACAGTATGAATTGTTGGAATTACTGAAAGTATTAAATTCTGCTAAACGAATTTGTCCGCTTATGTATTTAATTTTAAAATATTTAAATGAATGACAGTAAATGTATATTTACGGAAACAATAAATTAAAAAGTTATTTTTTTTAATAGAGATGCTTATTTTAAATTGCTTCTTTTTGGGGACAAAATTGGGGGTTTTCGTTTCAAAATTGGGGATTTTTTGGGACGTCATGAGTCAAATTAGGGACAAGAGCCAGAATTTTTCTGGCAACACTGGGGATCACTACTACAATAGGTAAATTTTTAATTATATAATGATGCGCATTTTTATAACCAAAATATCTTTTCCACAATTTTTTTTAAACATAGTTCTCTGCTGAAGTAACTCCATTCGAAAAATTATGTGAAGCTTTTTATTAACATTCTCCTTAAAGGCTAAAGTCATTGGGATAACGTGCACCAATTTGTACAAGGGATTCTCAAAAAAATATGGCCTGCGATCCACTAGCATAGTAAAAATTTAAAAATTGGAAAATCCAATTAAACAATAAAAAGAAATCCCTTTTTTTGCATGTGTCTAGAAGCTAATAATTTACATTGCCTCAATAAAACGATTTTTTTTTTTTTCAATAAAAAAAATAGAAAAAAAGGTACTTTATAACAATTAAAATTTTAATTTTAAACAACAAAAAAATTAGACATAAAGTTTATTTTAGAAGAAACTTTATTTAAGATATTAACATTTTAATATTTATTAAAATGTATTATATTATTGTACATAAAAATTCGAGTTGTAAAATACTTAATTTTTTTTAGATTCATAGAGTTAATATATATTTCTATTAAAATGAATTTAATTTTAATATTACTAATTTATTTCTAATGATAAGTATTAAAAAAACGTTAAAGTAAATATTTTAATAAATATATAATTTATTATTATAATAATAATATTATTTATTTGCTTTTATTCTGCACCAAGGATTTGATTATAAATTCAATTAAAAATATATTTAATATTATATTTTTAAATTAGACATAAAACAGAGTATTTGCTTATTTGTATAAAACCACAACCTCTGAAACAAAATCAATTTTGAAAAAACAAAAAAAAAAATCGTCGAATAAAAAACTGTATTAACTTAACAACTTGTTCTAAAGCGCATAAAAAAAAACAAAAAAAAAAGCTTTTTTAAAATGTTTAATTTTTTTTTAATTATCTGATTCCAAATTCTTTTTGAAATTTTTAAGTATCCATGAGTACACTTATTTACATCCGTTGTAAGTAATACAAATTTTTCTTTAAAAGTAAGTTAGTAAAATCGACCTTAAAACTTACATCAAAACAGATTAAACAACAGTAAGCAGCGTAATATTATCTACCGAATTTAGAAAAAAACAAAGAAAAGCGCAGAAAAACGAGAAGAAAATTTGTTAAAAATCGCTTAATTATAACGATTATTATAAAACGTTATAACAAATTAAAAAAAGTGAAAAATAACTCTTGCAGCCAATCCTAAATTAGCACGTAAGGAGCAATTTAATTGTCAAAAATTCTCATGTACATACAAAATATATGAATCGATTGGAAAATTCGATTTGACAGTGCGTTAGGAAGTGAAATTGGCTGCTTCTAAGTTTCTTTTGTTTTTTTATTGCTGAAAAGTAATGATAATTTAGCTATTTTCAAAGCAAGCTAGCTGTTTTATCTACTTTTTAATTCAATACAGTGGGTTTTGTAAAATAAAATGAGTTAACATTACAGTTCAAGACACAAAGTTTGCGTTCTTATTTAGGTATAGCATTTACGCGTAAAAAGTATGGGCCAGCAGCCGTATTCTGTAATTCTCGTAGCCAATTTTCTGTCTTGATCGCTTAAATGCTAAAAATAAATTTGGGCGAATATTTTAGCGATGTGGCTAAATTTGTATTCTGTAACTCTACTCTCTTAGATAAAATTCAATATTTTCGCTGTAGCTAATTTGCTAAAATAAGTTTATTCTTTTCCTTTTGTTTTCAATAATGCTGTTAGAAAGAGACAAACTTATGAAGCTCGTTTTAAATATTTTATATTACATTATATTTTGTAATATATTTGTTCGGATTGTAATATAGTTCATTGTTTACACATATTATTTTTTAAAGAAATCGCCAATGTTGTAGTTAAGTAAATTATTTATAAATATATTATAGAAAAGTAGAATTATAACTTTTATAAATTAAAAAAATTTTCTAAATGTAAAATTTTCTTATTAGTTTTTAAAAATCTAAGGCCAATGAATAAACACAAAAAGCATAAAGGTAAAAACAAAACGATTTTATTACTAATATAGAACATTTTATCTAACTACTTAAGGCCAGATGAGAAAAAGAAATAAATTAACGCAGTTAATTGTTATTCTTTTGCTTACTTCCTCATGGTAAACTCTTAACAAAATTTAAATTACTTTTTAGCAGCAGAAAATACTTATTGCTAAAAATTAAGCATTTAGTTGTTTAGTTGTTAGATATTGCAAAATAGGAGAATTTTAGCGATGACAACAAACGCGAATTTGATTTTTAAGAGGCAGCTAATTTTGGCAATGCTCGTTACAGAATTCATTTGTAGCTAAAAATCTCTCAATTGATTTTAGATATTATCAGCGATGGAGATTAAGCTTAAGCGACTTACAGAACAACATCAGCAAATCTAGACCAATATCTCAAAATAATTGCTTAAATTATTAAATCGCAGTGTCTTTGAGTTGATTAAATTTTGAAAAAAAAAAAAAATTCAAAATATATGAAAATGCGGCACAATCGAAAAAAAGTCGTAAGTCATATAAAATCTTAATAGAGAACACCCGTCGAACTTGAAATAAAAATCTATTTAAATCAGATGCATAAATAGGAATTGATGAACACAAACTAAAGAGAGCGAAATCATAAAAAACACTTATATTTGAATTTAAACTCAAAACTGAAATACAACTAAAGAAGCTAAAATCACTTCAAGTCTATTAAACTGGTTTCAGAATATTTTTTTTTTTCAAAAAATTGGATCTATTTATTTATTCCTTAACAACCAATTAGAACATTAAACAGTTTTTAACAGCAATAACAATATTGCTAATATTATTCCTCTAACACTCAAATATGTAATGCAAGTCAAATTTCATATTTGTAGCTTAAAACTCAGTATTTTGTACCTTAACGTAACAATTTTCAAATAAAAATGATGTTAAACAATTCAAGAAAACGAGTTAAGCTGTTATTGCTTGTGGCTTGTTATAGCGGCTAAAACATACTCAGCGTACATTTTAACTGTCAAAACATTATGGTACAAAAATTTAAGGCAATTGTCAAAATTGAGTTTTTAAGGGGGCATCCATAATTTATTTATAACCTTCAACACAAAAAGTGGAAAAAGTTTGTCACTCCATTTGTAATTTCTATATATATTAATTTAATTTTTTCAATAATTAAGCTTAAATGTCTATACCAAAGTATATCTATATCAAGTGTATGCAGGA
The DNA here is from genome assembly GCA_937654795.1 of Cistogaster globosa. Taxonomy (NCBI): domain Eukaryota; kingdom Metazoa; phylum Arthropoda; class Insecta; order Diptera; family Tachinidae; genus Cistogaster; species Cistogaster globosa. Next base: position 35,665,418 of record OW569404.1, on the reverse strand, counting down.
GCTGAAACTTTTTTTTCTTCGTTGTTTTATATTCTTATACAAAGTTCGTCAAAATTTGTTTACGATTTCTTTAGCACTACCTTCTGTATTAAAAAAATACTTTTAATGTGTGTGATGTGTGTTGGAAAAAATGCATTGAAAAGCGGTTTTAAACAAAAAAAATTTGTTAAACGCAGTAATAAAGTTTTAGTTTATGCTATTTTGATGTTATTTTCATGCAATTTTATTAATATTCATATATTTATTTAAGTATTTCTTTTTTTGTGTAAATTTTTTTATATTTTCCTTTTGCTTAATAAGAGACGGTAAACGAAATTTTCAAAAGTAAAAAAATAGGTCTTAAAATACTCTTAAATAGGGTTTGGGATTTCCCAGAACTTTTCATTTTCCGGGAAACGGGAAAAACATTATAGCTTTCCCATGATTACCCGGTATTCCCCGGAAAAAAACAATTCTTAAAGAAAACAAATTTATTAAATGAAATAATATTAAAAAATTCATAGTTTCATTAAAACATAAACAAACAATAAAAATAATTGTTAAATAATGGTTTTAACAGTTTAAAACTTAAAAACAATTCAGGTGACAAGACATAACGAGGGATAACAAAAATAAAAATACTAAAAAAGTATTTTATTATTTTTTTAATATATGACTTTAGAACTGCTTTTAACAATTCACTAAACATACTGTTGTTGCTTGTTTTCGTTGCAAAATCCTTTCACTTTCTACTGTGGTAGGGTTTGTTTTAACAATGCGTTATAAAGATTATCCATGTTCGTTTTTCAGATGTTAGTGGCCTAGAATAACAACTAATTTGTTTAAAAAAAAAGAAATTAGTTTAAAAACAAATTAGTAACTTTTTGTTCTGTGTCATACCTTAAGGCCAGGATTCACTATCATACACAATCGTACGATTTAATCACACTATTATACAAAAAAAATATGCTTTTAATATTTTGTTGTTTTTTTTTCACTCATCTTCAAAAAAATCAACTCTGATCGCATAAAAAAAATAGTTTAATGAGTTATTTCAAAAAATAATAAAATCGTGCAGATCCGTCAAAAAGTCTGTCACAAACATACTACTTTAATCCACACTATTATACTTTTTGAGAACTCATGCAATTTTTGACAGATCGTACGACTGGGTATGATAGTCAATCCTGGCTTTTACTAGCAGTGCCCACGACTTTGTCCGCGTATCATTTCCAATTATCTTAAAATAAAAATTTAGAAAAATGTGTTTTTAAACATTTGTGTTTAAAATTCTGTAAACAATGTTTAAAATTTTCCATCTATGAAAATTAAATATAATACCATTTATCGGTATATTACCATTACACCGATAAATTTGGGTGACTTCACATTAGTATCTCTAGTTTCTCTGCGAAATGACAAGTTTTTATGAAATAAAAAGTATTCTATACTTGAACAAAGGTTTTAAGGGACCTCCTCACAAAATTTTATTCAAATCCATCTAGCAGTTTTTACGTGATGTGAACACAAACAGACAGACAAAAATTCTAAAATTATGTGTTTTGTATTTCATATCGATTACTATCTACACCAACATTTATATTTTCAAAAAATATTTTATGTACGGATGTATAGATGTAGTAGAATTCACACGAAACGAGATATTTGAAAATTATTTGAGAAACAATCAGTGTATTTTTTAAAGTGCTAATGATTTTAAGCTTCCCGTTTCCTGGGAAGTAAGCCAAAATTGTGGATAGCTTTTCCCGGGAATTCCCGTTCTCCCAAACGCTTAACTCATTTTTTATGAAATCTTGCGTAATTCTTGTAATTTCAATTGTTTTTAATAAAAACAAATCAATTTGTTATAATATCTTTTACTATTGTTTGTCAAAATTTGATGTAAAATTAATGCTAACGAGAAAGTTCAATTGTTACCACTTCTTCATCGTTGAATTATAGTCAGCTTCTCTTGGGCAAACAAATAGCCTGTTGGCAATTAGCCGTTTTTTTATTATTTTTTAAGAGTTGCAAGAACGTGAGTTACCACACCCACTGTCCCAATCCATCCAGCATTTCGCTAGAGTCTTATCCTTGTTTATAAAGAAGTTTCTAGTACACGATGATAATTTTTCACTTTGTATGGGAGGTACAACACCTACTGTTTCAGTTTAGACCCTTTTTCTCCAGATATGCACATTAACAACAGAGTTACTTGTGCAAAACTTCAAGAGTCAAGTTTACTTTATATGGTCGGCACCACACCTATAATTTCATTCTAATAATAAGCATTTAAAAATTAATCAGTTTCTGATTTTTAGCGAGCTCTGCTTGCTCTTTAGAAAAGGAAACAAACAACATTCTTTATTGACATTTTAAATTTGTCACGGCCGTCGCCGTGTCCTCTTAACACTTAATAAAGCAATATTGAAAGACGGGAAAAGCATTAAAACAAAAAAAAAGGAAACATTCGAGCGTCGAGAGAAAGCGGTGACAAATAGCAGCAACATGAGATAAAGATGCTGCAAGAAAGCGAGATTATAAAAAAATTTAATCGCAAAATATGAAAAGTAATAACGACATCTATTAAGAGAAGAAAGAAAGGGCCGGTTTAGGCAGATGCTGTTGCAGAACAAACACAAAATAAAAACCAAGAATGAACTCGTTGAAAAGTTTTAATATAAAGCTTACAACTGTAAATAAATTATTCGTTGCCAAAAGACCAGATTAAAAAAGTAACTGGTTTTAAATCCTTAAACAATAATTGTTTAACTTATTTTGAAAACAAAGGCGAGATTTTTAATCAACACGTAAATGATGTTCTATCGCCTTCTTTTCGACATTCGTAAAAAAGTTTTTCTCTTTCAAAAATTTCTTTGAGCTCCTATTTTTGTCGCTTATATTTGCTTATATTTTTTTTATTATGTTATTGATTCAACCTTATATATTTATATAAATTCTTCCTGGATTCACATAAATTTATATAAATATATATAAAAGTTTACAAATATCGCGTCCATCACCTAGGGATTGTCCTAATGTATTTATTTATAGTACTTTATTATTATTTTTTTAAAAAGAGAAGTAGCATTTCAGGCAATAATGCCTATTTAATTAGTATGTTAACATCCTTCATTATTTAGGAAAGAGATAGAGGAGATAAAAGAACCATTTTTTTTTAGTTCTCCGGCGAATATGCTATGAAGAAGTACCGACGAAGGAGGCTGCATGTTTTAATGTTTTTTCTGAATATGTATTTGTACCATTAAACAAAAATAAACATTTTTATTTTTTGGTTGCCACAGGGGTTGAACCCCGGCCCACCTCATTTGTAAATAAAACTTTATTAATTTAATTTAGATAATTAAAAAAAATACAGGTAAGCGATTTTCTTTAACATTTTAAGTTAATTTTAGTTTTTTAATTCCTTTTATGGAAGAGTGGAAAAATGTGTACCAATATGAATTCGTCATTTTGAAGCAGGGGAATATTTTGAAAATTCGTAAATTAGTAAATGAAATCGTCTTAAGTTTAAACCATAATTTATTTATATATTTCATTTATTATTTCATAATGTTTGCCTATATCTTAGATATTAACTGACATTATGATAATTTACAGTATAAACGTTGAAACAAAAAAATAGTAGATCTATTATTGTTTATTGATTTAGTTTTACAAATTTTTATATTAAATATTGAATTTATAAAAAATAAAAATGGCAATGTTAAATTTTATTAATATTTAAATGGAATAAACGGTTGATTTTTAATATTAAATTAAAAAATAAATACCATAAAATAAATGTATAATTTTTTTATTTAAATTTTTTTAAATATTCATGGGTTTTAAAAATAAAACACCATAATCACTTCGAATTTGTGTATTCTATATTACGTATTAATTTTAATTGTTTTATGGATGATTTATTGATGTGCGTCTGTTTCTTCTTCGTATTTGTTTTTAGAAAAAATCGTATACATGTGTATTTGTTTTTATAGCTATTTGAGTCACATTTGAGTTTTTTTATTATTAAATATATAAATATTTTTTATATTTTGTTTGTTATTGAATTCGCAATGTTTGTTTTTAAGAATCGGTTTACCTCATTGGGTTCCGATTCTTTAAACGCTAGCGATTCCGTTTAGTTTTACGGCTGACATTTCCTTCGATTATGATCTGTATATAAAGAAAAGAAGAATATTTTATTGAATGAAAAATGTTTTTTAAACATCAAAATGGTATTTCAAAAATGTTTAATAAATAATTAACGTAATAAAGTATTTTAAATAAGTAACTTAAATAGTTTTAATCTTGTTAAGGGCAAGAGAGTATATGACGTCACCAGAAGATGTTTTAATTTAGAACTTGAAAATCGAATTCGACACAATCGAATACTTTGCTCTTCGAAATCTCTTTGGAGCCTTAGAAAGGAAACTAGCAAAACAGTTGTGCCTGGTTGGTAAACAATACTAAAACTGTTAGTTCGAATCAGGAAGGATAACTAGCTGCGTGTTCATGAGTTCAAATCACACTTAAACCACAGAATATGGTCGTCAGTATTGCTGCGTTGAATGAACCACTTGTTTGGTAAACAAGAATGATGTGGTGAGTTCGAATTTAGCCGTAGCTAAGATAAAAAAATTACTGGCTTATGTTTACATTTAAAAGCTCCCTAACTTTAAAAAAGATGAAAAACATAAGTATTTGAAAAAGGGATTTCTAACGAACAAAGAAATTATATATGTATATATATTTTATTTTTTGTTAAGCAATAAAGTACAGATAAAAATGATGCTTAAAGAAGAACGTCAGATGTACAGAATGTGCTAGCTAGAACAAAATAAATACGTTGGTTGTAGATATATCTGAATTTATGCTGAAAAGTCAAGGCTAACTTGGCGCCTAAACTTAAGATCGCCCAAAGTCGAATGGATCAAAAAAAATATATATAAACGCAGGTACCGAAAATTTATGAACGTAGAAAAAACGATTTCCTCGATGACACCCGACTATAAAGGCAATTGTGTAGCCAATTTAAGAGAGTGTTTGACGTTGTTTAACCACCATCAAAAACAGTTTTTGTCGTGATTAGTTTATGTTCTATCGATACACCTACACAGGCAAAACTAACCTAAAATTGATTAGTGGCTTATCATAGTGTTAACACGTGGACGAAGTTTTAAAAGAAACGGAGGAAAATCATCCCAATTCTCAGATTCGCTTAGCAATCCTACATAATGAAACGAATGAGCTCACTTTATTACTTAAATGTAGACCTTTTCCCATTTCTTTAAGGAACAAAAATCAAACGATTTAGTAAAGAACCTGAAATCAGTTATTAGGAAAAACAAAATGGTTGAGCTACACAAAGCGTTGTTTAAAAAATTAAACTATTTAAATAAGATTGTTTGATCACTAATCTAATCTGATAATCCATCCTAAACATTTTCTTTAATTAGAACATAACCGCTTTTATTGTATTCACGGCCACAAAGGAATTCATAGCACAGAAAAATATTTTTATCGAGACATGCATTGCAAATGCATGTCTTGGAAGTGGTATCGAATAAATGCTTTTTAAAAAAACATGGAGACTCTTTAGTGTAATGTCCAATACCTGAAACAAATTGAAAATGTGCTATGTACAATTCTGTATAGAATGAATTTTGTCAGCATTAGAGAATTTTCAAAACTTTTTGCCTTATCGCTGCTAATAAAGCAATAAAAAGGGTCAGTATCTTCAAGCGTGTTTTTATTCATGTAACAAGCATTGATACAATCACCGCATTTAAAGATTTTACTTAATGGAGAACAATGACGATGACTATGAGAACCTTGGCTCTTTTAGAAGCACACTTGATCACTGTGCCACGGAGAAATATTAAACAGTTTAGTAAAATTTACGCTACTAAAAATGGTCATATTAAATAAATTATACTATATCTTAAGACATGTTCCAAAATTTTTTTTATTCGCTTAAATAACCCGTACCTGCAATATTTGACTTGCTTCAAAAGCAGTACCTGGCAGTAGAATAACCGGTGATGAGACATGGCCAGCCTCAACACACAACATATTTGGAAATTCATCATCTCCAAAATCACCAATCTCTCTGGCCTTATCAATCCATGGATTCCAGATTACGGTATCTGGAAAATTATATTTGTGAATGCGCATTTTACGTCCCGAAACGACATTTGTTATAATGTGTTCTTGAGGCGTATGCTGATAAATGCGATCGGTCCATTCATTTACTGTCACCACTTCACGGCCCTCTTGATACATAGCACCATCACGAGTCTAAAGAGGCCATAAAGTAATTTCATTATTGAAAAAAAGCATATATCAGAAAAAATAAGAACAAACCTTATCCATAAAGGTACAACCATGCAATCCAGTTATTTGACATCGTCTAACATCAGGAACTTTTAAATACGTATGCAGTAATAGATTAAATGTAAGCGCTAAGTCTTTACTAGGATTATAGACACCTATATGAAAATGTAATTCTTTTTCACGCAATATCAAGCGATACGTGATACGAAACCTGTAAAATTTAACATAATTATCTCTTTTTAACAAAAACTTTTACAACTTACTGATAGTTCCACATTGATCGGGTGAATTCATTGTCCATTAAGGAAAATATAGCCTCTACATCACCATTGTGCAGTCTTTCCGGTGGCCTCTCTAAATTCCAACGCGTTATGCGTGCAAAACCGTGTTGAGCACCAAAGGACCATGGACCGAATTGAGCTGTTAAGAAGAAAAGAGTTCATAATGAAATCACATTTTTTACAGTTAATTATATATTGAAAACAAAAACTTACGGAAGACGAATGGTATGCCGCCACGTATCGCCTTTTTCCCGTCAAATGAGGCCAATTTGCTGTAATAATTTACGAAACAAAAGTATTTTTTTTTTTTTATTCTATTTAATATTAAAGTTCGCAAGATTTATATAAAAATTGTATCTATTCAGAATAAGCGTTGAATAATATAGTATACTGGTAAAAAAAACTGTGTCATGATCTTTAAAGTGCATGCAGAACTTCGAAGCATATTTTATTACTTTTAATATTTATTATTTGCTTAAATACAATTTTCTCAGTTTTCGTGCGGAAACTATAATTTCTAAGGGCTGTACGGTAGCGGTAAATAGAAAATATCTCAAAAATTAATTTTGGGATTTATTTAATTTATTTACTGGTGTTCCGCCATTAAACTAAACCCAAATAATTAATTATTTGGTTTAAAAAAATCCAACAACAAACAAATTTGTGATATTCTTACAAAATATTTGTCATCAGAAAAATAAGTTTAATCATTTTCAATCGTAACTGTTTGTAAAATATTGATTCAAGAATATAAATTTGTTTTAAGTTAGGTTTAGCTTTGTTTTTCCATAAATAATTTCTAATTTATCGGTATATGGTTTAGAAGAATGAAAGAAAAAAGAATAGTTTTTAAAGTGAAAACAGAAAATAGGAACTAATTATGGACTTTACAAGTTTTTTCAATGGGGGTGAAAATTTATCACTTCCAAATTTTTAAACTGTAAAGTATTAAAAATCCTGCAACCAGCTTTCTATCTTTCTGCCAAAAATTTTTTATTTTATCAATGCACATATTGTAAAATGAAAAGCCCAGGCAATTTATTTCTTCTGTTTTTATATTATTCGTCACTTACACGTAAATTTACACAAACAAAATACATGCGTTTTTTTGTTTTTTTTTTTTTTTGTTTGTTTTTGTTCACATGCGACTGCCTAGTACTCAATTTGCCTTCATGTGTACGTTTTCAGTATTTTTTAAAAGGGTGACTCTATTATTTTGTTTTACAATTTTCTTTGAAAACCTAGGGGTCATCTTATTTCGGGTTCCTCTCTATTTGGGTTCAATCTTTCAATGCGTTTTTCTGTGTCATGGATTAATTTTTTCCTAATTGATTCGTGTAATTTGTTTTGAAATTCTTTTAGTCGTTGTAAGTACTCATGATATGTATGATAATTCAAATCATTTTTAAATGTGGGTGTTCTCCCATAGAACAATTCAAATGGTGTAAGCCCTGTTGCGGTATGTATGGAATTATTATATGTTGTGCTTACTTATTTCATCATGATCTACGGTAGCTCTGATTCTTTATATTTTTGCATAACAATTCTATAAATTTCTGTCCTTGTCGAATGTAGTCTCTCAAATGGGGAGTTACCTGTACTTTGTTGGAATGATGTGTAATGTACATTAATTTTGTTAATTTTACAAAAACTTTTAACTATAGATGCACTGAACTCTGCGCCCTTATCGCAAACAATTTTCTTGGGGGTCTTTGAAGGCTAATATAATTTTTAATATTTTTTTAGGATTGATATACTATTTCTGGATTCTAAAAGATATGCTGACCAAACTTTGAAAATTTGTCAATAAGGGTGAGAATATTACGTTTGTTTATACAGTAAATATCAATGTTGACAATGTCTAATGGTTTTTTTTGATGTTTCAGGAATTTCGAATATTGGTTTAGAAGGTCTTCTATCATACTTAAGGGTTTGGCACACGTTGCAATGATTAATACATTTAGTTATTTTTTCTTTCATATAGACGAAAAAATATGCCCGTTTCAAATGTTCGAATGTTTCCTGTATACCTCTATGATTATTGTTAATATGGTAATTGTTTACAAGTTTATCCTGGTCATCGGTGTTCCTAATGTCTTCTAATAAGATTTTACATCCAACAAGTTTAAAGAGTTTATTATTTGCAAAGTATTTAGAATATGTGTCCTGAACAATTTTAAATGTTTCGTTGTCTGTCATTATCGCAGAAAGTTTATTAAGATCAAGGTGTCTCTTAAATATGTCAGTCATTATGGTCTCGTTGTATTCTGGTCTACGTATTGTCTTTCTCAGTTTGTTTTTAAACACAGTCTCAAGTGTAAGAGGCGAACCTTCTCTTTTAATTGTAAAATAATTTGTAGATTGAATGTGTTTATTGCTTTTTCCGAAATTGGGATACCGTCGTCGTTATTTTCGTCGGTAGAGTAGATAGTTGTTCCAGCTGTTCCTTGAATTGATGTATTGTCAGTTGTATTAATATTAATTTCCTCATTATTTAAAATACTATGATTGTAAATGATTTCATAATCAAATTCTTCGAGCTTAAGCCTCCATCTCACCAATTTGGAATTTGGTTCTTTGAGGCTCATGATCCACGTAAGCGGTCTATGGTCAGTTACGATTTTGAATTTATGTCCGAAAAGATGGGGTCTAAAGTATTTGGTAGCCTAAACAATAGCTAAAAGTTCTTTCTCTATTGTCGAGTAGTTTATATCGCTGTCCGTTAATGTCCTACTTGCGTAACATATTGGCTTATCGCTTCCAATTGGTCCTTGGGAAAGGATTGCTCCGAGAGCAAAGTCACTCGCGTCAGTTGTTGATATGAATGGTTTCGAAAAGACTGGATATTGAAGTAAAGGGTCGGTGATTAATAGATTTTTGCATATTTCAAATGTTTTTAGGTATTGGTCGTTTAAAATTATTTTCCTTCCTTTTTTTAAACATTCAGTCATGGGTTTTGTTAATTTTGAAAAGTCTTGTATAAATTTGCGGTAGTAGCCCAACAACCCCAGAAATGATTTTATCTTTTTCTGAGTCCTTGGGAAAGGAAAATTTTTATCGCCTGAATCTTTTCAGGCTTTGGTTTTATGCCTTCGGTGGAAATAATATGTTCCAAAAACGCACACTCTTTGTGCAAAAATTCGGATTTGTCCAATTGAATGTTTAAGTTTGATTCTCTCAGCCTTTCAAAAACTTTCCTCAAATTCAACATATGTTCTTGTAATGACGTGGAGTAGACGATTATGTCATCCAAGTATACAAGACAAACCGTACCTATCAGGTCCTTCAATACATTGTTCATTATTCTTTTTAATGTAGACGGCGCATTTTTTAGGCCAAAGGGCATTCTACGTGTTCTGGATGCATTTCTATCTGGTGGAATCCGCTGGCCAAATCCAGGGTGGTGAAATACATGCTTCTACCCAATTTGTCCAATATGTCTGTAATATTGGGTAAGGGTACTTATCACAAATTGTCTTTTCGTTTAATTTTCTATAGTCGATGACGAGTCTCCACTTTTGTACTCCATTAGCATCTTTTTTCTTCGGTACTATCCACACGGGAGCACTCCAAGGTGAAAAACTTGGTCTAATAATGCCTTGTTGTAACATTTTGTTTATTTGTGTCCTCTTTGTGAACGTAGGGGTATCTATAGGGCTTTGTGAAAATTGGGATATCGTCCGTTGTGTTGATTTTATGTTTAATTTGGTTAGAAAAACTAAGAGGACTTCCTTCTTTTAAAAAATATATCGCCAAAGTTTTTACAAATCTTCATCAGTTCTCTTTTTTCCTCTTCATTCAAGTGGCTAGTTCTCACTAATTTAGTTTTGTCGTCTTCCTGTTGGGGTATGTCAGAATCTATTGTAAAATTGTTTATTTCGATAAAATTTTGATACGGGATAGTCTTTATAGGTTGTTCAATATAAACAACTTTTTCTTGGTTGGATTTGTTTACAATCTCAACGAAACTATACCATTCTTTTGAGGAATAAATTCCTTCTGTAATAAATAGGGCAGGCTCTAAGAATGTTTTTTGTATGAAGAAATCACCGTTTCGATAATCAACCGGTATTTTAATAATAAATTTTGAACAAGGTTGAATTATAAATTTTCCTGAAGTTAAATTGGGCTTAAATTGAATTGGTATTATAGAATTATTCGTGATAAAAGTTTTATTGCCCAGGCCTACTTTGGCTTTCAATTTATTCAAAATATCAAGTCCTATTAACCCGTCGAAATAATTATGAAATTTGAAGACAAATAGTTCCATTTGACCTTCTTCAAATTCCGCAAAATATGGTAAACTGATTTTCTTGTCTGAGGAGTGTTTGTTTAAGATTGTTGTGATTGTGATTGGTTTACAATTCTGACATTTGGTTTGGTCAACAAATTCTGGATTAATAAAAGATGAAGAGGCTCCAGTGTCAATCAGAAATTTTAGTGGTCTACCAAAGTGGGAAGATATATTTATGTATGGTAATGTGTGTCCATGTTTATTAAGGTCTAAGTATCCTGTTGGTCCGGGGAGGCATTTACTAGAAAATTTCACTGTCATCCGTTGTGTTATAACGGTTTTGGTCGAGTTGGTTGCTATGTTCAAAAGTAAAGTCTTGGTTGAAATCATCAGAATACATATTATCTTGTTGAGTATAGCCGTTCTGATAATAGTAATATTCTTGTAAGTCTGTGCAAGAAGATCCTTTCGCATCAATATTTTACCATTCTTGAGGTTTAAAATTACCTATTGTTCTCTTTGTCTGCATGCTTGATGGTTTCCTTAAATTAGTAAATCCTGAACTTGTATCCATTGGTTCTGGTGGTGGTAGATTTTGTGGACGACACTGTTGTTGTCCAAAGCTAGGATTTGGTGAATTATTGTTATAAAATGTCTTGTTTTGTACGAATCCGTTATTTTGTGTGTTCTTTGGAAATGTATTAAAATTTCTGTTCTGTCCGAATGTATTAGTGGGTACACTAATTTGGGGTTTTTGAACATTATTAATTGGATTCTGATATTTAGTTCTCGGAAACTGTTGTGGAAATCTGTTTGGGTTGTTTGATTGATAAAGCTGATAAGGTAAAGGATTCTGATAGTTTGGTGGGAAATGCCTTACATTTTGTTGGGGAACAGGATATGTACCTGTAAATTGTTTCTTTGTATAATATATATTTTGTTCTTGAATACAAAAGGAAAAGGATTTGGCCAATGTTTTAGGTCTCATTGATCTAATATTTGAGCCCAAGGGTTCCCTAAGTCCTGACAAGAATGTGTTTAGGCACATTTCGGCGAAAAGTTTTTGCTTTGCCTCTATTACGCTGGAATTAGTTTCATGGATTAAAATATTATTATTAATAGAGGTTTGTATCTCGATGATTGCACTGTAAAACTGTTGGACCGACTGATTAGTTTGTTTTAAGTTATGTAAGTCTCTGATTAGGAACGTTTCGTTTCTTTTATCAGAATAATGTAGAATTAGATTATTTTTTATACTTTCCCAAACCAAGGGGGTACCATAGACATTGAGCACTTCGTTAGCTTGCCCTACTATCTTGTTTCTAATTGCCCTTAATATAATTTTTGCATAGTTTGTTCCGTCTACGTTAACTAGATATCCTAAGATTTCTTCGACATTAGTCAAAAATTCATACAGTAGTCTTGGATTTCCGTCAAGCTTGGGGAGATCCTTAACTGCATCTGGAATTCTCAGTGAGTCAAATACTTGGTTTGGATTGAGGGATGAATTTGGGATTAGTTGAGGAGTGGAACCTAAGGAGTTATTGTTATCGAGTGACATTTCTGTGTTTTCTGGTATGGGTATTAAACACCGAAAAATTGTTGTGTATGGTTTGTTTCGATATATATTTCACATGAAGCAACCTTTTATTTAGTTTTATGTTTATTTATACTTTTTCACACTTATTAATTAAAATATATCTTATTTATATTTTATTCACACTTATACTATAATAATAAAAATATGTCTTATTTACCCTATTGTTATTATTAGAAGTTTCATAATCAAGCATTGACTGATATTCCTGTGAGTTCTCTTGATGATGACTTTTGGTTACGGTTGTTGGCTGATGTTGGAAATTGATAATTTTTTTTTCTTATTTTGTTCCGTGAGTTCTTTTGATGATGGGTTTTTTTTCTCTTCTGGTGACTGTTATGGAAAATTGATAATATTTTGTTGTGCTTCTAAGTCGACTTGATGATGATGTATTTATTGTAATTATTGATTCTATCACTTTTATTATTTCTAAATGAGCAACTTTTAATTCTTTAAGTCTTTAATTTTTTATAATAGCTAAATTAGATCTTTACTTATTGTCACTAAACTTTTTAATTATATTCTTTAAATTATTGTGTTCCGTTCATTGTTTCAATCATATATATTTTTCTTTATTATTTACATACTCTAATATATTTTTTTATTATTATTTCTTTTACAGTTTTCAATTATTTTTCATAATTGTTCTTGAATTTATCTTTATTTATTAACACAGTGTCCGAAATTGTCCTTGAACTTAACACAATTTTCAATTATTTTCCATAATTGTTCTTGAATTTATTAACACAGTTTTCAATTATTTTCCATAATTGTAGCGAGTTACTATTTTGGAGCGAAAAAGTTGATATTCCGTCAACTTCTTCTTTTTCGACTGCGCCAGTTAAGGTTTTTATCAAACCGTAAAGAAAAAAAAAACGTTTTCTTTTGATAGCAGAATAAGATTGATTTTATTTAAGTTTTCTTTTAAACATTAAACTTATTGCTTAAATTCAAAAGTGCTTACTATTAATTTATAAAATAATTTTCGCAATAAAATAGTTCATTAAACTGATAGAAAAATGCTTACTATTTATTTCGTTTCCTTTAAATAATTTTACAATCAAACAGTTCATTAAACTAATACAAAAGTGCTTTCTACTTATTTTATTTCTTTTAAATAATTTCACAATTAAATAGTTTTGTAGTGTTTAAACAAAATGTTTATTTTATTTTTAGCTTAGTGCTCCGCGATTAGAGCTACTTAGCGATGTTTATTTAATTCTTGTCTATTCTAACAAATTGTTCTTCTTATATACTATTTGGTTAAGTATTTTTACAAATAACACTCAACCTCTTATTTCTATACTTAACCTAATTTATCCATATCTTAACTTTAGTAAAATACCAGGCAATCATGAATTTTGAGTAATTTACAAAATTCAGGCTTGAGTGGAATTATTAAATTCTTATTATTTCTATTTTTACAAATTTACTTAAATAGAACAAATATTTTGTATCCAATGAGAAAATGCTGATCGTTGCATTATTTTGCAAACCACTTGTCTTTTGTTTTATTCAACTGCATGTGTACAGTGTAACATCAGCTTATTGTTGTGAATGCCAGTGTGTCGGCAATTTAGACTGTTTATTACAGTACTTATGTGATAGTAACATTAACCGATCAGTCACACTACACCTCCGCTTTTCATAAGAATGTTCATACAACGGTAGTTTTATGGACATTCTTTTACAAAATATGAAAAAATAATTATTTGTTTCTATTTTATTTATTGACTTTCTAAAGCTGTTCTTATATTAGTATTATTAATTTTTCTTAAACTATGCGGATAGTTTTCTTACATGTACTATTAATTATTGTTTTTGTGGTATATTTTAAGTCTATTTTTATGAACAGTTTGTTCTTTATTGGTTGTCTTATCAACTATGGTTACATTATCTCTTAAATCTATTCTCTTAATTTTAAATGGTCCTTTATATTGATTATCCAATTTATGACCTACTTCATTTCTAAGTAAAACTAAATCTCCTATTTTAAAGTTATATGCTGACGTTTCCTTATCATAATTTTCTTTTTGTAATATCTTATTTCTATCTAATAATATTCTAGCTCTTTTAAGGGCTATTTCTAATTTAAATTTTGCCTCCTTCGCAAAGTTATCTACATTGTATAATGGACTTATTCTATCTACCTCATTGAATTGTTGAAACATATTGGGTAGTTTTGCAAAAACTAATTCATAAGGACTGTAATTGTGTACTGTCGATGGTGTTGTATTGAAACAATATGTAAAATATTTGAGCCACTCATCCCAGTAGGTTTTATCTACAGATATGTAAGACCGTACGTATTCGTTAAAAGTTCTGTGACTTCTTTCTATCGTTCCTAAGGTTTGGTGATGATGTGCTGTTGAGATTAATTTTTCAATTTTAAGTAGATTACATAGGTCCATCAATATAGCATTTTTGTATTCAGTACCCATGTCCGATATGAACGTCTTCATTGGACCGTAGGTAAGAATGAAATTTTTAAATATTGCCTTAGCAACTGTTTTGGCGTTTTTGTCTTGTATAGGTATGGTAACTAGATATTTTGTTAAATCGCATATTATTGTAATAGCGTATTCGTTTCCATGGATTGAACGTGGAAATGGTCCTATTGTGTCTACAAACACTGTATCAAATGCTTGTACAGGTGTTGGTGTAAGAATCATTGGACTCTTGACATGTTTGGTAGTTTTAGATGTTTGACATTTTTGACATGATTTTACATATTTTGTTATGTCTTTTGACACATTTTTCCAATAGTAATACCTCTTTATCTTTTCTATTGTTCTATACACTCCACAATGTCCTCCTTCTACGGGATCATCGTGATATTTCCGCATAATATCTAGAATTGCCTTGGCATTCTTGTTATTTATTTGGGTCACCTCATTTAATAGCGCTATTTTTAATTTATTTAACATTTTATTGCCCA
Organism: Cistogaster globosa; assembly: GCA_937654795.1. NCBI lineage: Eukaryota > Metazoa > Arthropoda > Insecta > Diptera > Tachinidae > Cistogaster > Cistogaster globosa. Next base: position 35,650,050 of record OW569404.1, on the reverse strand, counting down.
TTTCTTTAAAATTATTTATAGAGATAAATTCGAAAATTTTCTCGGTAGGTGCCACTTGTAATTTTCATTTTACCGGCCACTTTTTCTAGCCTAGGGAAAAATTGTCCTAAGTCAAATTTCCCATTAGTAAATATATCATCAATATTTATATATGTGATTACAGTTTTTCCTATTTTAATGTAACTTCTTGTAGGCGTAATCTTTAGTTTATAATATTTTCTGACGTGAGAATTTTTAATAGGTGCGTACACATTGGGCTTTTCATTATTATTATTAATATTGTTCTGCGGTTTATTGGAGGTATTATTTGCCATGGATCTTGTTGTGATCCTTAAAATTGAATTGGCTTTTTCTGTCATGTCTTTGAAGTCGTTTATGGTTATGCGCGACAGTGCGTTCCCTACGTAATTGTCTTGTCCCCTAAGGTATTCTACTGTAAAGTCATATTCTTCAAGATCTAGACGCATTCTTGTTAGTTTAGAACTTGGGTTTTTCATTGAAAACAAGTATGACAGTGGTCTATGGTCTGTACGGACAGTGAAATGTTTGCCATAGATGTATGGTCTGAAATAAGTAATAGCCCAGTGTATAGCAGTTAACTCTTGTTCGATGGTTGACTTATTGCTTTCGCCTTGAGTGAAAGTTTTTGAAGCGAAGGCAATTGGTAAATGTTTGCCTTCAAATTCTTGTGTAAGGACTGCTCCACAAGCATATTTGCTTGCGTCTGTTGTTATACAAAATTCTTTTGTGAAGTCTGAATATTGTAGCAGTGTTGGACTCATTAATGCCTTTTTAAGATATTTAAATGCATAATCGCACTCTTTAGTCCAGTTGAATGATATACCTTTCTTTGATAGTTTTGTCAGATGTCTGGAATATTCTGAGAAGTTTTTAATGAATCTGCGATAGTAATTGCAGAAAGCTACAAATCTCTTCGCGCTATCCGCATCTTTTGGAGTTGGATAGTTTTCGATTATCGCATATTTACTATCGTCTGGAAGAATTCCGCTGTCCGAGCGTTTATGACCAAGGTAAGTTACTTCTTTCCTGAAAAATGAACATTTTTCTGGATGTAATTTTAGATTATATTTTCGGCATAATTCAAAGACATCAGTTAAATTGGAAAGCGTGTGCTTCTCTGAACATCCAAGAACGACTAAATCATCCATGTAAAGGAAGGCTTGGTCTGGCTTAAGACCGCTGAATGCAAGAGTCATCATTCTTTGAAAAGAATAAGGTGCTATTTTTAGACCGTAAGGAAGTCTAGTAAATCGAAAAGATCCATTGTTTGTTGAAAAGGACGTGTAGTCTCTTGAGTTTTTCTCTAAGCTAATCTGGTGGAATCCTAATTGGTTGAGAATATCATCTATCCGTGGTAACGGGAATTTGTCTGCTATAAGTTTTTTGTTTATTTGTCTGTAATCTATAACTAGTCTCCATCTTTTTTGTTCAGAACCCGGAATTGATTTCTTTGGGACTAGTAAAATCGGACTATTATATTCGGACTGTGACGGTTCTACTATTTTATCATCTATAAGTTTTTTAACCTGTCTGTCAATTTCTTCTTTGTGTGAATGCGGAATACGATAATTTTTAATGTAAGTAGGTTGTCTATCTTTTACTCTTAACTTTTGTTCATAAAAATTGTTAGTTGTAACTGTTTCTGTTTCTAGACCAAAGATATCACTGTATTTCGAGCAAAGATTAATTAACGTTTCCTTAAATTGGTATGGAAAATTTTTCTTTAGAATATTTAAGACTTCTGTTTTTCTATTTTTATTTTTGTTTCTTTGATTTTTAATTATTTCATAATCAGTGATATTTTCAGTTTTGATATTGTTTTGTGAAATTGTGATTACATTATTAGTAGTATTTATGATACGAATAAATGCGTATTTTGTTTTTACCAGAGTATTTGCAATAAAAATGCCTGGCGAAGGCTCTTGATTTGGTATTAGAAGTTCGCTTTCTGGAGAATTTAATTTAATTTGACGTACAATTTCTGATCTAGCTGGTAATATTATTTCATTGCATGTTAAATGTTAAAAGGGCGTAGGACAAGGTAATCGCAGTATTTATTAAAATCTAATACGCAGTTATACCTTTTGATAAAATCCATACCGATGATTTCATCACAAGGTATGGGAAAGTTATTTTGCACTACTTGAAAATTATGCGGTATACAGAAATTTTCAAATATTAATTCGAGAAAAAATTTTCCTATTGACTTAATTTTTCCCTGTCCTATTCCGCTTAGTGTTGTTGTGTTATTAGTGTTAATATTACTAGCAATAACATAATTTGTTTTTATAAGTGATATGTCTGCTCCTGTGTCTATTAGTAATTTTACGTTTGTGTGTTTGGTGTCGATTTGAATGTGAATGAAGAAACATAAGTTAAGGTTTAGATTGTATATTTTGTTAACTACTGAATTGACCGTAGGGGAGGATTCGAGTTTTCCGAATCATTGTCATTTGTTTCTGTTGCGTGAACGTAGTTCCTATTTCTTTGGTTATAATGGCTTTGTCTATTACGGTTGTTGTAACGATTCTTTCTATTATTATTATTATTATTTGCATTGCCTCTATTAAATCTTTGGAAATTACTTCTGTTTCTAAATCTTGTGTTCTTATGGAAATTACTAAAGTTGGGTCTTTGCCCTAAGTGTAGTATTGCATTTTGCTGACCAGTTGCTTCAGTGCAACTATTAACAAATTTACTAACAGCTTCATTCATGCTGTTGAATTGTCCTGCTTCCATTATAAGTTTAACCTTATCTATGGTACAGTTTTTGGTAAGCGCCTTTACTGCTGTTTGAGTTGAATATTTCGTAGCAATTTCTAAGGGCAATTTATCCGCAATATATGCGTTTTCTAGTTGTTTTGTTAAATTTTCTATTTCGTTGCAATAGGCGTTTGCAGTTTTATTGTTTTGTTTTGTATTCATTATTTTCGCCGTAAGCACTTCAACTGATTCTCCTTTTACACTGTTGTTTAATTTAGTAATAATTTCTGCAATAGTGCTTTCAGTGTCTATTAAGTTTCTAGCGTTCCCTTTCAGCTTAGTTTTTATAAGGGATACCGCTACCGATTCATGCGTTCCCTTTATAGAGTCAACCAGTGTTAACGAGTCTATAAAAGAACGTAGATTTTCGGATTTCCCGTCAAAATCAGAGATAAGTTTTGAGGCTGTGCCTAGAAAGTCGACTATTGTTTGTGTCATATTATTTGTTTGTACGTCTGGACTGGGTAATGTGAATTTGTATTCTATTGCTTCATGTATAGAAGTTGGTAAATCTATTTCTATTCCTTTCCTCGTGGCTAGCTTTAGTGTTCTATTTGTTAAATCTTGGAAAAATGATTCAGCTGCTGTTTTATGAGCTTTTGTGAGCCTATGAAAATGTACGTTGAATAATACTCTTCTAGACATTGACACAGTCTTTGTAGTTTCTTCCTTAATTGGTCTATCTATGTTTAGACATTTGTACGCTCGGTCAAAATTTTCTTTTTTTATCCTTGCCTTGTTAATTATATCTTGCGATTCCATTTGCCTTTTGTAATATATTATTTTTTTTTTCTTTAGATTTTGTCCAGACCGTTTGCTCTACTCAAATATCGTTTTTTCAATCTTCTACTATGTATTGCGTAAATTCTCAAAAAAAGTTGAGGCCTAATAATATAGTTATTATTATTTAACAAATTTCAATAGTTAGCAAATTTGTTTTTTCCTGTACTACCTCCACCTCATTGACCACGTTGGCATTTGGGTGTTCTATTTTTGATTGCTCTTTTCCCATTGTTCAGACCATCTAATCATTCTTACCATTTCTTCTTCTAATCTTGGTTTTTCTACTATATCTATTATTGTGGGAATTTTTTTAATGCCTATAAGTTTCCATAGTTCTGCTAACATTTCAATTTGTTTTTCTATACTAATTTGCTTTTCCTTTTCTTCCTTAAAACTAATAGGATTTTTGCTCTTAACCATTTTATGCACTAAAATATTTTATTTATTGGAACATAATATGTATATAACTTAAATATTCTTAAATTATCTATGCATATCGTTGTTAAAAAAAATTAGTGTTTTTTATTTAATAATGCTTTTAGTAAAGCATGTATTTCATTAATGCGCTCCCAAATTTTGGTAGCGCGTTCCCAACTTGGTGGTGGCTTTGATTTCACTTCTCTGAGAAGTAGCGCTTTTTCCCTTTTTAACTTATTAGTGTAACCCCCTCGTCGTTTGGGTTTTGACACTTTTGGGATTGCCGTTTTATTAGCCAATTCCCTCTTTTGTTGTCTTATTTTCGACGCTTAATTTCAACTCCTCCATAACGTCTTGAGTGTCCGGGATACGGACTGGTGACGGTATTTCTTGGGCATTTGGAATGATCATCTCCTCTATGGAACTTTGACTGTCGCCTGATTCGCTCGACAGATGTAGACGTACCTGTTTCCTGGGAACCACAGGTACTATGGTCTCGTTCGAGATGATATTCACTTTTGTTGAGCGTTTTCCAACCATTTTTTTCAGATTCTTCACTGTTTGAATATTTGTAAGAGCACGACGATGAGATTTGTGAGTTCTTCGACATAATGAAGAAATATACTTAATTCTATTCATTATATTATGATTTTTTGTTTATTCGTTGAAATTTAATATTTATTTATTATAATGAATGCTTTGTTATTTCATTGTAATGATAAGCGGTAAAAATTTATAACACACCACACTCACCCCACCCAGCGGTTGTGTGAGTGCACACACACACACAGGTCTGCAGGCAGCGGGGCGAAGCCCCATGCTTATGCCATTACAAAAACTCCTCAAAAAAAATTGTTTTGCCTCGAGCGGTTAACGCTTACAGGCCCTTGAAGTGCACCGTGATTAGTGCACTTCGTTAAAGTTAAAATTAAAATATTACACATTTATTTGTAAGTATATATATCCTTTTGTTTTTGTTGCGCCTTTTAGCTAGGCTGGACTTTTCTCTGGCGGCTGTTGGCTTATCCTTCTTCTTCCTATGCCTTTTGGCCAGGCAGGCCTTTTCTCTGGCGGCTATTGGCTTGTACTATGCCTTTTGGCCAGGCAGGACTCTTCTCTGGCGGCTGTTGGCTTATCCCTTTTTCTTCCTATGCCTTTTAGCCAGGCAGGACTCTTCTTTGGCGGCTGTTGGCTTATCCCTTTTTCTTCCTATGCCTTTTAGCCAGGCAGGACTCTTCTCTGGCGGCTAATGGCTTGTCCGCCAGGACTGATATAATTTCTTTTGTTGGGTGCTTTGTTAAAATGAGCACTTCCAAACTGACAGGATCGCCATGTAGTGTTTAAACAAAATGTTTATTTTATTTTTAGCTTAGTGCTCCGCGATTAGAGCTACTTAGCGATGTTTATTTAATTCTTGTCTATTCTAACAAATTGTTCTTCTTATATACTATTTTGTTGAGTATTTTTACAAATAACACTCAACCTCTTATTTCTAAACTTAACCTAATTTATCCATATCTTAACTTTAGTAAAATACCGGGCAATCATGAATTTTGAGTAATTTACAAAATTCAGGTTTGAGTGGAATTATTAAATTCATATTATTTCTATTTTTACAAATTTACTTAAATAGAACAAATATTTTGTATGCAATGAGAAAATGCTGATCGTTGCATTATTTTGCAAACCACTTGTCTTTTGTTTTATTCAACTGCATGTGTACAGTGTAACATCAGCTTATTGTTGTGAATGCCAGTGTGTCGGCAATTTAGACTGTTTATTACAGTACTTATGTGATAGTAACATTAACCGATCAGTCACACTACAGTTTATTAAACTGTTCAATAAATGCTTATGCAGCTTTTGGTTTGTTTAGTGGGTTTGTTGTTGTTTTTGAAGTTATTGGGATTGTATTATAGGGTTTTCCGTAACTCGCTCGCCAATTTTCGTTTAAAAAATAATGCTTTGGGAACTGAGAGGCTATGTAACTCAGCAGAAACATGATTGCCAAAAACATCAAATTGGTCTTTTTCCTTACATTTTTCTGCTATAGTGCATATGGCTTTCGCTGCCATTTCTTTAAATACATCCGGTGACGGTTGAATTTTTTTATCACGTTTTTGTAGTGTTGGTGGATTAGAATCCGCCACCAAGTCCAATTCTTCTGAAAGCTATTAAAAAAATTTTAATTAAGAAACCTCACCAAACAAAAATTATTACAAACTCACCAGTGTCATTGATGAAATTGATTCTGTTGTTTCGGATGTTTCATTCACTTCTAGAAACAACATTGCATTAAAATACTTCCACACAATATTTACATGAGCAGCTGAGCCGGATTTTTGTTTCTTGGATTAGCTTAAATTTGTCTTAAAAGTTACTCGCAAATTAAAATGTCTTCATGAGACCATTCGGTATTTAATTTCGGTCTTATTTGGTTATGTTTTTTCGCACTTTTTTGCTGGTTGTGGTGTGTTATATTGTAGAGTTTAAACAAAATGTTTATTTTATTTTTAGCTTAGTGCTCCGCGATTAGAGCTACTTAGCGATGTTTATTTAATTCTTGTCTATTCTAACAGATTGTTCTTCTTATATACTATTTGGTTGAGTATTTTTACAAATAACACTCAACCTCTTATTTCTATACTTAACCTAATTTATCCATATCTTAACTTTAGTAAAATACCAGGCAATCATGAATTTTGAGTAATTTACAAAATTCAGGTTTGAGTGGAATTATTAAATTCTTATTATTTCTATTTTTACAAATTTACTTAAATAGAACAAATATTTTGTATGCAATGAGAAAATGCTGATCGTTGCATTATTTTGCAAACCACTTGTCTTTTGTTTTATTCAACTGCATGTGTACAGTGTAACATGAGCTTATTGTTGTGAATGCCAGTGTGTCGGCAATTTAGACTGTTTATTACAGTACTTATGTGATAGTAACATTAACCGATCAGTCACACTACAATATAGTTCATGTACACCATCACCGCCATCAGAACAATATAGGTCTACATCCACCTCTTCCAAACCGTACATTTTTATACATATGTAGGTATGTATGTGTCTGAAGAAAAATATCATATTTTTTTTTTTTGTAAAAAACTAACAATAGTATTAAAATAAAGTATTGAAGAACTTGCAAAATTCAACTAGTTATTGAAATATTTAAAAACTAAAGCACAAAAGAATAAAAGGGAATAGTTTTATAATTTGTTGTCCACCATACTAAAGTTCAAAGACCTGTGCCATTTAATTTTCGCTTTGTTAGCCGCTAAAAACCGAAGCGCGGCGGCAGCTGAAGTCCGGCTGTGTGCATATAATCAACGCCTTGCTGTTGATTGCTAATTATTCAAACTATTTATTGTGTTCTTTAAATTAAAAGCTATTAATAGCTTGAATTTCAACTAAATTTTATCTATTTGGGCGTGTGTGTGCTTGCCTGCACATTTTCAAGAAGAAATTTATTTACTTTAATTTTGCTTGATTTCTTAAAATATAAAAATTTTCATGATATTCTCTATTATTTATTATTTAGAACTAATTAATTCCTTATTATTTAAAACTAAACTAAAAAATTAAATGTATTACTGCGGAGAAAGCATATCCATATGGCCATTTCGCTACTGCTCATGTATAGCTCACCAGCAACAGCACTAATAATATACTGTTCAAACGATATGCCTTAATTGTCAACATACGTTTGTTGATATTGTTAATAAATTGCTTGCAAATGTTGTTAAGCATACGTATGCTGATAAAAATTTTGCGTTTACACGATATCTAAATCGGCTAAATCGGCTAAATCATTCCTATATCTTTCTTCTATTACCTGATGTATACCTCCTATACTTGCGTTGGGATCTGGTATCTTAATAATTGCTATTTGACATTGCTGTGCGCAAATTCTAGCTATAATTTCTTCCATGTTTCTATTATTCTCATTAATAGGAGCTGGATTTGGAACATTAACATTCAGGACTGGGGGCCTGACCAAGTTACTAGAATTAGACATCATTTATTATTTAATAAAAGTTATATTTGTGTTAAAATTTTTCTTATTTCTATCGCAATAGTGGTTCTAAAAAGATTATATTTGTGTTAAAATATTTCTTATTCCTATTGAAGGGTCACGTAGGAGTCGCAATAGTGGTTCTAAAAGGTATATTTTTTTTAAAGAGATATTAATATTTTAAAATTGATTCACTTTTAAAGCAAAAATTTTCTAAATTGGAAATTTATTTATTAACTTTAATAATTTTCACTTTCCCATAGGATTTAAAAGAGATAAAACTTTTAAATCGGTTATTGTTTTAGCAAATTTTTCTAAATTTTGATTCTCTCAGTTTTAACTTCTAAGTTTAGTTTTAATCGTTTTCTTTTTTAAAAAAGATTCACTTTTCCTTGCAATATTTTTTAAAATTTAATTCTCCAAAATTTACTTGTTAAATTTACTGTTGATTTATTTCACTTTTTCATAAGATTTGTAATTTTAATTGGATTCTATTATTTTTCCTTCTTTGAAATTTTTATTACGCTTTTCTTTAAAGTATATTTGTGTTGTTTTCACTTTTAAATTTTAGCTAAAAAATAACTTAATTATATTCTTACATAAAATGGTGATCATTGTAATGGAGCTGGTAGTGGGGTATTGTTCCTTTTTCTTTTTAGTAATGGGGTACCCGCGTCTCACACTATGTTTTCCACACAAAACGTTCTTATTTTGTTGATGATCTTTCTTGGGTTGCAGCCTATGGGGTGCTTTTTATTAAGAGTCCTTAAATCTGCAGGCTATGTGGTGCTTCTTGATTTTATGGATTCCTTTTTTGCGTTGGGCGCCAATTGTTTATTTATAAATTTTTAGTTAAAAAAATTGAACTTTATTTTATCACTTCCAAAATACAACGGAACTTATAACTATTCTACAAAATTAATTACAGCTTAAACTCTATGTTTTAATATGCTTAGTAATTTATAATGACATGCTTTGTTACCGTATGCAATAATATTTGTTTTTGACCGTCTGGAAATGCGTCAGCAGTTTGCAATCGACAAGTTTTTAACCAGAAGTTTAATGAACTGCAATTAGGTCGTTTTATTTTGGGAATTGAATGTTTTTTATGTTAACATATACATATATGCATATATAAGATGCGGATCATGTTTTAACACGCGCAGACATAAATTTGCTGTGTTGCAATATGATTTCGCAATACAAGTTTGATGTACTTAAAATATGTCAAACGAAATAATTAAGGGTGTTAACTCCCCCCCGTTCAAATATCAGCGTCCCGCTGATTAACTTATTCCTTAACGTTAATTTCAGGTGCCTCACCGGCAGAAAATTTAAGTTTTCCGAATTTTTTTTCCATAGAACTACAACTATGCCAGCAACTATAATTAGTAAGAGGTAACCAGTTATATGTGACAAAAATGGAATTTGTAAGTGGTATTTTAGGTAGCCGATATGCTCATTATTCTTTTCGTAGATTTCCTGCAACAAGTTAACATCAAGTTTACGTTCCTTTTCATATGCCTGAATACTGCTAACTCTTTTATTTGTAAATCTCTTGCCTCCAATTTTTATTGATTCGTTGAATAGTATTTAGAAAAATCCAAAAAAAAAAATAAATAATGGTTGGTTTTTAATTAACTTTTATTTAAAAAAATTTAATTTAATAATTTGTCCAAAGTATACATAGAGTTAATAAGTAAATGTATTTATAATATATTAAAAATACCTTAAAATTGAATTAGTTAAAACATTCTAAACACTGACATCTGCTCTAAAATTAAATGAGATTTTTAATGCATTTATAATGAATTAAAAAATTTGTTTATTTAATAAATTTTTCTTAAAACATATTTAATACAAATTAAAATGATTTATGTAGAAGAATCGTGATTCATTTTTATTTAGTTTTTTTTAAGGAAATAAGTTTTGTAATTGAAGAAATCTGCCCATAGTAAATTTTTTTCTTAATTTGTAAGACAATGCTTGCAGATTTCTTTCATTGTGAAAAATTAATGAATTTATAAATAAAAAGTGTCAACATAAAACACATGTGATTTTCCAAAGAGGGAAAAGACACATAATCTGCAATCATTTTTGCAGGTAATATAAAAATAAAACCAATATTTATTTTTTACAAATTGTTTGTGTTTATGCGCTTACATCAACTTTATTATATCGAATGACAAAATTAAATTATATAAATGAACCACCAAAATATGCGCACAAGCAAACATACATATGTACATACACACAAAATTATTTCTCAACGAGAGCAATTATATGTTTGTTAAACAATGTATATGCAAGTTAATTTAATAATTGTTTCTTTTAATAAAAAAAAACAATCTTTTTTATTTTTATTTATTTATCTTTATTTAGACACTATGTGTCTTTTACTTATGAGTTCTTGACTTAAACTAAATTACAATAATTTCTTAGATTTAGTACAACTATTATTCTTATTATTTTTTAAAATAAATTTGAAGATGTTTAATATTTATTTTGGTCAATTACAATTAATTGTTTCGCAATAATTTACATTTTTTTTTTTTTTTTTATTTAATAAGTGCTTAAAATGAGGAAATGAAATTGCTTCTGTTGATTTGAGCAAGTATTAAGTTGAACTATATTTAGGTCAACAATATAATGCCATATCAACTGAATTTGTTTCGAAATTGTAAATTTGTAATTATAAATCTTTTGTTTCTTAAATCTACCCTTCTTAAATTCGATTGTCCGCAATGGAATACAGAAATGGTAGATCATTAAGTCTTAAATTGCTGTAGGATGGTACCGCTGGTGCTTTTCCAAGATTGATGGGAATAGAACTACCTACTTTAGGGGGCTTTGGTATCTCTTTCACATATATGGTTTTTTGTCTGCTTTTTAGGAATATTATCAATGTTACAAGAGGAATTGTTATTACCAAAAAGACTAACGCCAAGGATACTTCTCGTATCTCTGTTGATCTACTAAAGTCAGAAATTCGTTTGGTGTTGTTTATATGCAGTTCATGTAGGCTTTCTAATGATAGGAATTGTAGCTGCTCGATTTCTGTTGGCGTGAGTTGATTTACCGGTAGTATGACTTTTAGTGGATTCGCATCAATATTCTTGTAAATGTTATCTGCAATACGGATTATAGTGTTAGTGTAGGATACGATAAAGCTTCCCGTTATATTCTTAGGCTCTTCGTTAACGTTGATAGTTCCAGAGAATTCATTAGGCAATACTGTTCCTGTAGAAATTTCTTCAACCTAAGGGATGTGATGACAATTTAGAGTATAACATGAAGATGGAAAAGAGTTTAGGATTTTGGGTAGACAAGAATCTTTAGAAAGATCTATTAAGTTATTTTTATTACAAATTTTCAAGTTCGAAAATCTTTTGCATTTACTTATCATTAAATAAATTTGTATTACGAATGTTAATATTTCATTAATTTTTAATTTCACAATCAAGTTATTATTTTTTATTGGTTTGATAAAAAGTTTTTTATAGACAATATTCGAAGTCAACGGAATTTCTATTACATAGAGCATCAGCGTTGAATTATGTATCACCTTAATATTTGTAAATTCTAGTGCCTCTTCTGGGCTTGTAAATGGTATATATTCATTTTAGAATTTTTCAATTGATAATTTAATTTCTAATTCATTTAAAAGGAATGAATTTATCATAGGACCATTGAATAGCATATTTTATATATAAAATTTCTTCTTTCAAAAGTCGTAATTTATTTTGATTAATTATAATAAGTTCATCACTTAGGATACTACCTTTTTTATATTATTATTGAGAAAATTTGTCATCCTGGTTATATTATTTAATCTTGTTTCAAATAAATCATTTATAATAAATTTTTCATTATTATTTGTATTTAACTTATCTAAATTTTTATTTTTTTCTCTAGGTCATCATGATCTGGGAAACCAGCTAAATATTTCCATGCTGTACCCAGAATATTTATTGATCTCTTATTTTTTTAAATTTTTGTTACAGTTATACTTTCTAATATTTGAAATGTTTAGGTTAATTCCTCTTTGAGGATAGGAAGTAGGGGATTTCGGGATGATTCAAAGGAATTTATAAAGGTTTGGATGTCTTGTAAGCAATGTTCGTATTTCAAACTTGTGTATGAATCGGAAAATTCCGTTTTGGATCTTAGCAATTCCATTGTCTATCGTTGCGATTTTAGATGATGTATAGTTTTAGAATTGTACGTTAGCCTGCACTGACGCAGCAATAATCAGTCTGTTAAAAAAAATGAAAAAATTTAACTCTTTATGTTGCTTTTGTGAACGACTCTGCCTGATTCTGTCAGTGCTGTATTGATTTGTGCAATTTTACTATTTCCTTCTTGTATTTAGGTGTGATTTTACTTCCTAACCTTTTATCTATTCTAACGTATATAATGTCACCAATGTTATAGCGTTTTAGTGGCGTTCTCTTTTTATTATGAGTGTATATATCGGATTTCTGTTTTTGCCTAATCTTCTCAATAGTTTCCTCTCTAGCGTTTTCAAGCTTGTCTGGATCTGAGCTAACTTTTCTACCAAAGAAAACTTCAACGGGTTTTTTATTTGTCGTTGAATGTATGGAATGATTGTACTTATTTACAGACCTATCTACTAGGGCAGAAAATGATCTTTCTATTCTATCAGCTTTCGTACATCTTATTATTTCCGCTAAGGTAGAGTGAAATCTTTCTACTTGGCCATTTACTGAACTTTTATAGGGTGGCGTCTTGTAAACGTAAATGCCTAGTTGGTCTTCCAGCATAAACAGAATTGAAGGCTTTTTCGTTGTCAATAACCACTTCCTTCGGTATTCCAAACATAAGTAGGAGTTTTTAGAGGCTCTTTTATGTCTTCGGCAGCTCTTGATCCAATAATGTTTACCTGCGCGTCTTTTGAAAATTTGTCGACAGCAGCAAGTACTTAATTTCCTTCCGTGTGGTAGATATCGAGATGAACAATGTGGCCAGGAAATTGTGGGATTGGAGTTTTCTGTAATTCGGGTTTGATAGGATGGCGGTCATATTTGTTTTCTCTGCAAACTGAGCACTGGGAAACCAGATCTTTTATCTTCTTAGTAATTTTTGGGAAGTAATTTTCTTCCAGTATCTGAGCTTTGTTTTCCTTGTGGTTTCTATGCGCACGCTTATGCTTTTTAATGATGATTCGTTCTTGCTCCTATTCGTAAGTGACATCGTTGACCTTGCTTTGTGTAAACCTCACCTTGTAATTAGTGAAGTGCAGAGGATATATGTTTTGTAAACGAAGCAAATTTTTCCAATGTGCTCATGTAAAATGTCGTCTAAAGCACGCTGAAAGATAGATGGAGCGTTCTTCAGACCGAAAGGCATCCTTGTAAATTCGAATTTCCCATTATAAATTGAGAATGCGGTTTTTTCAATATCTGATGTTTTCAATGGTATTTATTAAAATCCGCTTTTGAGATCTAAGACTGAAAAAAAAGTATTTTGCCCCTGTTTCGCTTTGTTACCTGAATGAGTTGTTTGCTTGGTATCAAAGAAGAAAGCCTCCGGTTAATGCAAAAAAGAAACACACTAGTTTCATGTTTGGGTACTCGTTAATTTATTGTCACTTAACAAAACCTTTTTAAATGGTGGTTGTGTCCTGCCTTTGTTACAGAGCTTATTAGTTTTAGATGAAACAATACTTCTTTATAATCACTGCGATAAGTTGTAATGGCCCCTGCAAATGTTGGTCGTCTTTTTCCTCCACTGTCTAAATTTGCTGTCTTCTTTTTGGTTGAAAATACGAACGCTATCCAGTGTCGACCAAAAACCGAACGGCATCGTATCCACAAATCGGGCAGACGGCGCATGTGCACCTTGGTAGTACTTTGAACCACTATCACATCGCGTCTACCAAGGAACGAAACAATAACAATATGTCTTGGCATAAACAGCCCCAAATGAAACAATACTTCATTTGTATCTGGTATTGGGTAGGTATCGGATATTGTAACTGAGTTCAATTTGCGGTAATCTATCACGAGCCTGTATTGTTTATTTTCCTGTGAGTCAGGTTTTTTGACACAATCCATACTGGAATGTTGTATGGCGACCTAGAAGGTCGTACAATGCCGTCATCCAACATTTTTTTACTTGTGTGGGTAGAATTTCGAGTAAACCGGAATATCCGCCAATAATTTTGGTCGTTTATGTTAATTTTTCATCCGGGTCTGCAAAAAGCTTCGGAAACTTTTTTACCAAAGAACTTGATCCGCTTGCTTGATTTTTGCTCATGTGCTGATTTTTTATATTAAGCATGTTAACGTCAGGCAGTGAAAGCTGTTTAAGTGGAATCATAAACTTGTTTTGAATAGTCACGTAGGTTCCAGCTGTGTTAATAAGAGCTGAAAGGTCTTTTAGAGTGCTATGACCTATAATAGCATCAAATATTTTTAACGCGGGTAGTAGAAATAATTTTATTGGAATGTCTATATTGAAAAGATTTATAAAGGTGTGATTTGTAATGTGGATATCTCCACCTACTGATTTTGCTAAAAAGTTTTTTGAATTAGGTATAGATTTTTTTACAATTTCTGGCGAATCTAGTTCTTTTCGGAGCCAGTGGCAAATAAAAATTTTAAAAGATTTTGACGCCTCGTTTTGCATTCGATATATGGTAACGAAGAGTGGTTTAAATGAAAAAATGAACGTCGCTATGTTCAACATGCTCATAATTTGTTGTTGATCTTTGTAGTTTTCTATTGAATCTATATTTTGATAATCAGTTTCATATAAGTTCTGGCTACAATTGGTTTGCTGTTTAAAAGGGTGTGAATTTTCTTGTTGTGGTGGTCTTTTTCCGAAGAAATTATTTTGAGCTGGTCGATTCATGTAATTTATGTTTTTAGTGCGAACGCTTTGATCTATGTCCATAGGCCTTGGTCTTGGTTGTGGTTTGGGTGGTAAAGGTCGTGGGAATGTTTTAAAGGTATTTGGTCCTTGTATCTGTTGTGTCTGGTGATGAAAATTTGGTGTATGAACATAAGGCTTATTTGGTCTAACTTGAGGGGTAAAAGAGAATTAAAGGAAAAAAGGTTGTCTATGATTTCTGCCATTATAAGTTTGTCCTTTATGTTGTATAGGTGCGTTATGGCTGTGATTTCTGGTTTGTTGACTGTAATTTGCATGGTGTGAACGGAAATGTTGATTCTCTAGCTTTAAACATAAATGAAGGGCTTGCGGCAGCTCGGTAGGTCCCTCATTGCGAGTAATATTGGAATATCGCTCTTGAGACCTCTAATGAAAGTATCTAAAGCCTTATCTCTATATGTTCTGGTGAGTAATTCTATAGGTACTGCTCCTACATCCATGCATGATATTTTATCTAATATCAGGGATAAATGGGAGTAAACATTATGGTAAAACTCTTGTATAGTGTTATTGCCTTGAACCACAGTTGTCATTTGGTATTCGAGAGTTGTCAAATCTCGCTTATCAGCATAATGGATAGAAAGACACCTGGATATTGCAGCTCAGTTCAAGGGGTATTATATTATTCTAACGCTATATCCGCTTGACCTGTAATTTTATATCTAATGGCACTTAGTATGCCGTAATATTTTGGTGATCCTTTAATCGACTCATAAATTCTAATAATCCTTTCTAAGCCTTTCTTCCACGAATTAAATTCACCAGGAATTCCTAAGAATTCTCGTATTCAACGTACTTCGTCTGGGATTTTATCTAGTTCTGACAAGTTTCCTGCATTTTCTAATCTAATTGTTTGTTCCGACATATCAATAAAATCGTTACCTGTTCGTTGACTTCTTCGTGTCAAAATGTCTGATACGATTCTTGTCACAAGATTTTCTAATTCTAGTGGTCCTTGATTGGTAGGAGGATTAGAAGGATTAGGAGGAGGGTTAGATGCATTTAGAATTGAGGGTCTTACGAGGTTGTTTAGTTTCGACATATTTTCTTATTATTATTATTTTTTTTTATAATCACAAAATTTGAAATTAAATTGGGTACACGTTTATTTTCATTTATTTAAGCACGAGAGAGGCGAATTATCTTAGGTTTAAATTAATCAAGTATAGAAAATTACTTTTTTAAATATGTATTAGGCTAATCAAAAAAAAAAATATATATAAATATAAAATGTCTTAAATTTTCTCTTACATTAAGTATAGCATCGGTGAAGTGGTGCAGCAAAGTCCTTTTTGCTTCCGCTACTACAGCACTGCAGACTTGGTAATTGGTAGTTGGATTGGTCACTTTTCACTTAGCTTACTTTGGATTTTTTTTTGGCTTCCCTTTTTTTTACTTTTCCACGGTAAACAGTTTGGTTGTTTTACTTTTCACGGTAAGTTTTGATTTTTTTTACTTTTCACGGTAAACTTTGATTGTTTTTACTTTTCAGGGTAAACTTTGATTGTTTTTACTTTTCACGCTAAAACACTTCATTTAATTATGCTCGGCCGCCATAATAATTAATAATTGTTTCTTTTAATAAAAAAAACAATCTTTTTAATTTTTATTTATTTATCTTTGTTTAGACACTATGTGTCTTTTACTTATGAGTTCTTGACTTAAACTAAACTTACAGTAATTTCTTAGATTTAATTACAACTATTATTCTTATTATTTTTAAAGATAAATTTGCAAAGTTTAATATTTATTTGGGTCAATTACAATTAATTGTTTCGCAATAATTTACATTTTGTT
Source organism: Cistogaster globosa (assembly GCA_937654795.1). Classification (NCBI taxonomy): domain Eukaryota; kingdom Metazoa; phylum Arthropoda; class Insecta; order Diptera; family Tachinidae; genus Cistogaster; species Cistogaster globosa. Next base: position 35,633,333 of record OW569404.1, on the reverse strand, counting down.
TTTGATTTAAAAAGTGCTTAAAATGCTAATTGAAATTGCTTCTGTTGATTTGAGCAGTTATTAAGTTGAAGTATATTTAGGTCAAAAACAAATGCCATATCAACTGAATTTGTTTCGAAATTGTAAATTTGTAATTATGAATGTTTTGTTTCTTCACTTGCACAAATGTACATACATATGTACATACATGCATTTATTTCAAATAATAATCTCTTTGTTGAACTAATAGTATAAGAGATTGAGAAACGATTACGTAGGTACTAAGTGTGCATGTTTATATGCAAATATTATGTATGTATGTATGTACGCATGCTTGTTCGATTTACAGTTTAACTATTTTTAAAGAAAGAAATGTAAAGAATTTTAAGGTAAACAAAAATTGAAGTTTAAGGATAAACAATTTAATGTAAAAAATATTTAATGCAAAATCCAGGGACGTATCTGCGGTTAACATTCTCCCCCCGTTGAAGGGTTGGGGCCTTCAACAGAAATTTCTATGAGAAACAGCAAGCTTAGTAACTGCACGTTTGATTAGGCCATTATTTATGTAAACAACTGTAACACGAGCTACTCTGTCATCGCCAAAAATAACGTCAGATATACGGCCTATTTGCCATTTTAAAGGTGGTTGATTTTCATCCTCTATAACCACCATTGCACCACAAGTTATTTCTTTACTATTGCTCCATTTTTCCAAAAAACTTGATTTATTTGGGAAACTCTTTGCCATCTGCTGAGGCGGCTAATGTCTATTTCCGTGTAACTGGGCTCAACTATGGTGACTAAAGGAACACCTACTGAGAAATGCGCAGGCGTTAATACATCGAGTTCATTAGGATTCTCGGAAATCGGAGACAAGGGCCGTAAATTTAAAATTGCAGAAATTTGGTATACTAAAGTGCGCAGCTCATCAAAGGTAAGCTTGGTGAGACCGACCGTTCGATTAAAATTATACTTGGCTGACTTAACAGCAGCCTCCCACAATCCGCCAAAATAAGGCGATCTTGGTGAGATAAATTTCCGTTCTATTCCGTCTTCAAGGGACTGCTGACGTAGTAGTTTTTGATGAGACTGGCTGCAAAACATCTGCCTTAAATCCGCTAGCTCATTTTTAGCGCCAACAAAATTCGTCGCGTTGTCTGACCAAATTGTTTTGGGTTTGCCTTGGATAGCGGCAAATTGGTGAAGGGCAGCCAAAAACGATAAACGATAGTTGATAAATCTTAAACCACCTTCAAATGTGTAGCTTTTGTTGAAAAACATATAAAAATACATACATAGCATTTGACTACAGAACGATTTCTTACTTCAGACTTGTAGTAGAATGGTCCACAAAAATCCACTCCAGTAGTGTGAAAGGCTTTATTTGGCGTTACCCGATCGGCGGGCAAGTTTTCCATCACATTTTCATATAGTTTTGGCTTCATTCTAAAACACAGCAGACATTTTGATATTGCAGTGCTTACCAGGTTACGACCTCCAATAGGCCAACATCCACATAAAACACACGCCTTACAATTTTTGTAGCCAACGGAAAATAGGGTTCTTCTTCATTTGCGAGCTTGTGCATTGCGCGAATTGCCAAAAATGAAGCAGGCTTTGTACCATAAGTCACCGTATTCAATTTGTATGTTTTATAATCTTGGTCTTCATTTTCTCTCCATAGTATGCATTGCAGGTAGTCATCTGGATGAGAAACTCGGACGCTTATTGTTTTTGCAGAACCATCAAAAACGACCCTTAACTTTGTTGTTGTACTTTCAAGTTTTTGTACGCAATGATGCGAGAGAAAATATTGTTTCTGCTTCACCTGCGGCGAAATTAACGACATGTGGTTTAAAGAAATATACTCACTCATAAATGTTGTATATTGAATTTTTTTCAAGCCTTTAAATCGCTGTAGAGCATGCTTCTATTGCAAGTAGCCGAACAGAAAACGCACCAGGACTAAGACAAAATGATTTTCACTAAAAATTTCCTCTCGATTTCTCAAAAGCTTTTTATTATTGAGCACAACTGGTCCTCCTGTTTAGATTTTAAACTGACAGCCAAGGACCACGAATGATAAGGACTAGGGCTACCGACAGCACTCACCCAACCTAGCAATGTTTTTTGTAGCACAGGCAACTTTTGAGCTAAATTAATTAAATCAGCAAGCACTTGAGCTCCAATTAAAACATCGATGCGACCGCACTTGTAAAACAACGGATCTGCCAACTGTATATTTTGAGATATTTTCCAATCTGATGTGTCGAAGCTAATTTTGGGTTGATAATCGGTTATACTAGGAACCACCATAGTCTTCAAAGATGTTGAATATTTTCCGTTCGTTGATTTAATTACTTTATTAGCAAATTTATCGATTATTACATTTCCATTGCCTATACCAGAAATAGTCGCAAAAGTCTTGTTACATTTCAAATTTAAATGGTTGTGATAAGGTTCAGCTGCAATGCAGAATCTAATATAGCGCGAAAAGGTACAAAATTACCAAATTTATTTTTGACCATAATAATGGCAGGAGCTGACGTTTTTGTCGTTACTGTATCACTTAAAAAAAATAGCACTGCTTGAGACGAGCTGGGCTCTACCGATGCCAATTCGGGTAGAGCATGAGCATAATCAATATGGTGCAATGTGTGATGTTTCAAAGCATACTGATGGCAGTCACCTGAAGGGCAAGTGGCCTCTTTTTAAACAATTTAGACACAACTTTAATTTTTTTGCTTCTTAAAACCGAAGAGGGGGAGACAATTTAAAAAACTCAAGCAATTGGTGATAAAATGCTCTTTAGAATCACAAAAGGAGCTCAATTTAGCTGGTGTGGCGATCGAAACATGAACGTGTCGACTGTGGGGAATAGATTTTTTAACACGGGTTGCTTTATGGCCTTACTACAGAATTTTCTATATTTTCTGCCATTCGGCACTTGCGCTCCAAAAATGTTGAATTGGGAGCACAAGTTGGTAACTCGTTGTTTGCTAGATTTTCTTCCCATTTTGTTAGCAACGTTGGGTCCCATTTTGTTGTTACTAAATGAATTAGTAACCCATCTGCGATCCTGTGTTCACTGCCAATTGTCTTCAGAGCACGCAAATACGCATTAATGCTGTCGCTTAATCGACGTAAGCCGGCAGCTGAGCCATTTTTAACATAATTAAGAGCAAAATTTGCTTTTATGTGTGTTTGAAAATTTAAAAGCTTATTGTCGAAACGATTTTTCAACAATATTAATGCTGCTTCATAATTTGTTTTATTGAGCTCCAACGATGCAAATTTGTCCAGAGCAGTTCCACCTAAGCTGGCTCTTAAATAATGAAACTTCTCAAGACTGCTTAACTCAGTGTTGTCGTGTAAATAATGAAGAGAAATTTGGCCTATCCGAATAAGAACCAAAAAATTTAGGCAACTGAATTTCAGGTACCTTTGTTTTGCGACACGATGTTTGAGAAGATGGCGTCTCATCGATTGAGAATTGCCTAAATGTTAAAGATTGAGGGGCAGAACTTATCTTACAGCGACTCCGATTTGACGAACTATCTTAGCCTTTTCCTCAAAGTATAGAGCTACAAAATTCATACGGTCAGTGCAAGTTAATTCACCGCTATCATTTGTTTCTATCACACTTTAAGCCTCTTTTCTATGTAGCCCATACGAACAGACAGATCCGCCTCGTCTAGCTCATTTAGTTGAGATGTTGCCAATGATTGATTTAAATTTTCCAGCTGCTTGAATAATGCAGCAGCTCTATACTTATAGGGCGACAAATTCTTCGTGCATTCTTCCTTCTCCTTGGTGATAGATTTCTTCTGATTACTGGTCGACATCTTTTTATTTAAAAATATCCGAATTGATATTTATGTGCTTAATCAAATATCCGAAATGATATTTACACAACAGTGATCTCCAAATAGATCACGTCCGAGTCACCAAATGTTTGTGTCTGCAATAATTTTTGCAAACAATATAAAAATAAAACATATATTTATTGCTTACAAATTGTTTGCGGTTTATGCGCTTACATTAACTTTATTACATCGAATGACAAAATTATAATTAAATTATATAAATGAATTACCAAAATATGCGCACACGAAAACATACATACATACACACGAAATTATTTCTCAACGAGAGCAATAATATGTATGTTAAAGAATGTGTATGCACAAATGTACAAACATGTGTACAAGTTACAATTTTGAATATTTAATTTAATAAAAAAAAACAATTTTTTTTTTTTAAATATTCTTTATTGTTAAGCGCAACTCTGTGCGCTAAGTTTCAGATAAAACTAAAAACTGAAAAAATTATTTCTTACATCAGTATCTTAAATATTATTCTAAGCTAAATTTGTCATGCATACAATAATAAGCTTCTTCAGCAAAAGTATGGGAATAAAGAAAAATCGCCAGATACTCTTCCAGATATCCATCAGCGTAGTTGGGAATATTTCATCTGATGCCAAACACCTGCACATGTGGGAGCGTGTGAAATTATCTATTTCTACTTCTTGCTTCTTATCTTGTTCGTGGGGACGTTTGGATTTTGTCTATTTCTTTTAGTTGCATCTTTCTTGTTCGTTTAAGCATTTGTTACGTTAACTCCTCCCTTCTTGATTTCGATCGTCCCCGATCGTGTGCTTTTTATTTAAAAAAAATGGTAACGTAACTTTGTAGTGGTGAGGTAATTTGGTCCACAGGATTTGTTGCTAGGTACATAATGTTGGTTGCAGGTGGTTTATTTCCGGCTTCATGTAAAATAATTCTTTCTGCTCTGTTTGTTATACATTTCCACATTATAATACTTGAAATTATAATTCTGACAAGGCTAAGCAGTGATATTTTTATGAGAATTGTATCCTTCCTTAGGTAGGCGATGCTTTTAGTATTGTTTATGTGAAGTTCATTAAGTCCTTCCAAGGACAAAATGTTAACTCTTTCATTTTCAGACGGAGCTGGTTGTAAAATTGACGGTATTGCATTTAATTTTGGGGATTCCATGTTGCGAAGATATCAATTTAATAGTTTTAGTCTTATATTGTAAAACTTTATAAGGTAAGTTCCTTTAATAGGGTGTTCTTCCATTCCTGCTATTAATGTACCGTTGTAATCGTTTAGTATAATTATTCCAGGGTGTAATTGCTCTATTGAGGGTATATGATGACTGTTGCTCATGGTGCACGACGAATTTGGACTTCTTATTAAATAGGGTATCCAAGTGCTCTTACTAATGTCTTTGCGATTCGTTACAAATTTTAACAAAATCATAATTTTCACATATATTTTTAACACCATAAAAGGGTGTTCCATTTGTCAATATTTCTTCAAATTCTAGATTGATAATTCCATTTGGTGTTATTATGGTATATACTTTGTGATGTAAGTGGAATATAATAAAGCGGTTTTGTTAGTTAAAACATTTACATCTGCAAATTCTAGCGCTTCTTCTGCGCTTGTAAATGGCATGTTTTCTTCGTTTAATTTTTGAATTGACATATTTATTTCTATTTTATTAATTAACATTGAATTTATAACTTTGTTTTTTGCCCATTGTATGGCGTACTTTATATTTATTAATTCTTCCTTAACTATTTTATTCTATTAATTATACTTAAAGCAACGTCTGTTGCGATATGAACATCCTGTTAAACCTAAGACTTCACAGACAAAGATTTAACTTGAATGTTTGTAAGACACTGAAATTTATTTTCAAAATTAAGGCCTTAAGAGCTAAATAATAATAATTTAGGAAAATTAATAAAGGTTTTTTACCTGCATGTGTCTACGCACATGCGTATGTTTAATCACACATTTCAAATTTAAACCCTAATTATCTATTGAAAAAACCAACATCATTACTGTAGATGTTGGTATTTCTGTTTGTGTGTTTATTAATATTGTTACTATTACAAAACTGGGTGTTCACCTGTTAGTCTCTACGGGCAACAATATTTTTCTTTCTCTTTTTTTTTTTTTTTTTGTAAATATGTTCATACGGGATCGCCTTCCCCAAAGAAGGCAATGCCAAAAACTGTCTCTTGTACGTAAAGATGACCTGGTTTGCCAATTGCTGGCCCTATGAGGATTCGGCTTGCAGCATCTGCTCCCAGAATGATGTAATAAGGGCGACTTTTGTACCATCGTCTATTGGCCGAAGAGACGTCGCTATCGTCTCGAGTAAGACTGTCGACGTCTTGGCTAGGACTTAGCCCATAGTGCTTGTCATCCACTATGAGTTCCTTGGCAAAATGTCCTTGGCCCTGGTAATTGTGGTTCTTCCTCGCTGGACCACACAGCGCTACAACTCTGCTGTTTTCTCATAATTGAAGATATGGCTACGGTGGGATCAATCAAGGCGCGTGTCCAAAACTTTTTTCTACTTGGCCCAGTTTGCACTTGAATAGTGGCCGTCATTTCTACCCAAATTCTGTCACGTGGCATCGGGTATAGCCAGCTATGATGGTCCTGCCAACACCGATGACACCGGTCAATGCTTTTACATTTGGCACGGGTATGGGACTGGGCTAAGCAGTTTTAACACAACGACTTTTTCGCGACGATCCGGAGTTTTTTCTCTACCGGCAGAACTACGAAACGTGAGCATTGACGTATGGCATGGAGTCGATCACAAAGGGGGCAGCGAAAGTTGACATTAAATAAAAAATTTGCCATCGTTCTGCAAATAAGGGAAAAGTTCTTAGGGTATTTTTTTTTTGTTTTTGAGATACTGTAACGACTTAAAAGTTGCGGGTTGGCAGCATAACTAATTTGTGGATCGGTCTAGTGATAATACCGTTTTGCGTTCTTAAGAAATGACCTGGTGTAAGGGCCGATAAATCACACATGGGGCCAAGAGGACGGGAATTGAGACATGCTTCTATTTTCGCTAGAAGTGTTGAGAACTCTTCAAAAGTAAATTTTATCTGACCAGCAGTTTTTTTAAAGTGCGTTTTGAGACTCTTCACACCTGCCTCCCATAACCCTCCCATATGAGGGGCTGCCGCGGGGATAAACTGCCATTCTAAATGCTGCAATCCATATTTTTCTACCGCAGTGTCACGCAGCTCTTTAACTACCTTTTCTCTTGCAGCGCCAACAAAATTTCTGCCGTTGTCTGAGTAAATGCAATTTGGGCAACCACGACGAGCAACAAAACGAGCTAAAGCCGCTAAAAAGGCAGGGGTAGATAAATCGCTTACAGCTTCTAGGTGAATTGCTTTTGTAGAGAAGCATACAAAGAGATACACGTAGCCTTTCGTTATTCAGCAGTGTCGACCTGTAAAACTCTTAATCTCAAACGGGCCCGCAAAATCCACGCCTGTATTGGTGAAAGGGCGACTTAGGGTAGTTCTTTCTTCAGGTAGCGCAGCCATGATTTGAGTCTGAAGTTTTTTGCGGTGTAAGACACAAACATTGCAATTATGAATGACAGTTCTGACATGATTTTTAGCCTTTATTATCCAGCACTCTAGACGAATTACGTTCAGCACCAGACGAGGGACACCATGATGGACAAGCTTGTGAACAAATTCAACATACAGCCGAGCTAATCTACTGCCATACGCAAGTATAATCGGATATTTTTCATGATAAGTCAGAGAAGATGAAGAGCTAAGACGACCATTAGCGCGAATAATATTATTTTTGTCCAAAAAGGGCGTGACAGGCAATGGAATTCATTAGAAAAGTAGAGTTGCTGGGACAGAAAAAATAGTCGATTTCTAATAAAACGCAACTTACCGGAAGAGATTCTTAGCGTCTCGAACTTTTTATTTTTCCGTTGACTTTTACTAGCGAGTATAAAAAATCTAAAAATATACGCCAACACATGCCACGCTCGCGACAGACTTGAAAAACGCTCAAGTATGTCCTCCATTTCAGTCGATCTAGCAATAAAAGTTTGAGCCTTTTTTGATTCCTCTGCTGTTTCAAATTCTGCTACTGCTATGGGCCACGATGACTTTTCACCACTGAGCCAATCTGGACCATGCGACCAAAGTTTATTTTCTTTCAGATCCGAAGGTACCAGCCCCCGGGTTGCTAGATTGGCTGGGTTATCTTTAGACGCTACCTGACACCAATTTTTATTTCCTACTTTTTCTAATATTGTGGCCACCCTATTTGCAACAAAGGTTTTCCAATTACAGGAGGATTTTTGTAACCAGGCAAGAACTATAGTTGAATCGGACCAAAAGTAAGAAAACTGCATGTTTATATTAAATGTAGGAATCACGCTATCGACAAGATTGGCTAAAAGAACCGCACCGCATAACTCCAGCCGGGGCAATGTAGGTTTTTTATGGGGGCTATCTTTGTTTTGGATATGAGTAATTTTGTTGTGTGTGTGTTAGCTTTTCAAAGCTAACTCTTATGTACAATGCGGCAGCGTAAGCTAACTCAGATGAGTCCCAGAAACCATAAAATTCAATATTATAACTAGGTGAGTATTGAATCCAACGCGGCAGTTTTATACTTTCAATATCTTTATAATTTTCAATAAAATTCTGCCATTTTTTAAGAGCTGCTAGTTTAATAGGCTCGTCCCATTCCATTTTATCGAGCCACATCTGCTGCATTAAAATTTTTGCCGTAACGACTGGGGCCAACCAACCTGCTGGATCAAACAGCCTAGCAATCACAGAAAGAACCTCTCGTTTTGTATACGAATGCTTATACTCAATTTTTTCAGCCGTAAAGAAAAACATATCCTCTGCTGCGTTCCAGTGGATCCCTAACGTTTTCGTGAGTTTAAAAGATGTTCTTGGGGTAAATTTTCTTAAATTTGTTTTGAGTTAGACGTCCATTTTCGTAGCTCAAAACCTCCCAATTTAAAAATACCAATTAATTGGTCACGTGCCAACAAAGCATCTGGAACAGAATGCGCTCCGACTAGGGCGTCATCGACATACATACACTTACGTTATATTGGAGCCCCTAGTGGGAAACGTCGCTCTTCATCATCGGCTAACTGTAAAATGGTCCTAAGGGCCAAGTATGGGGCACAGTTTACACCGAAAGTAACAGTATTCAGCTGAAAATCTTCTATTTCATCATTTTCGGAGATACGAAAAACGATTCTCTGGAAGGGCCTATGTTTAGCTTTAACAAAAATTTGCCGGTACATTTTTGAAATGTCCGCATTAAAAACAAAATGAAAAAATCGCCATTTTAAAATAAGATTAACTATTTCAGCTTGCAGAATTGGGCCAGTGTACAACAGGTCGTTCAAACTTTTACCGCTAGAGAACGCGCTGGAGGCATTAAAGACCACTCTTAACTTTGTTGTTGTACTTTCTGGCTTAAAAACGCCATGATGGGGTAAATGGTAACTTGGACCACCTGTGGCACTTTCCACTTTTGCCATGTGACCCAACGTTAAATATTCTTTTAGGACCTCATCATACTGAGCTTTTCTATCCGAATTACGCATTAATGATTTTTCATTTCTCAAAAATTGACTCACAGTAATATGTCTATTGGGACCAATAGCAGATGAGTTATTCTTAAAAGGCAGACTAACTGTATATCTCCCTTTGGAATCTCTTACGGTAGTAGAACGATATATGTCCTCACATTTTTTATCCTCTTCTGATAAAATCTGCTTTCGAGAAACCTCTTCTAACTCCCAAAGTTTAATCAGGTGGTCATCAATAGAAACTTTTGTCATATGAGACATTCTTACATGACGTGGTGACACACCATTGGTTGGGCCAGTCACAATCCAGCCAAATACTGTCTCCTGAGCCACAAGGGATTCAAAAATACCATGTTGGACTCCTCCACGCAAAATTAACGGGTACAAATCGCCTCCTAACAACAAATCTACCTCACCACTTTCGTAAAAAGTTTTATCAGCATATTGTAGTTTTGGCAATATTAGATTTTTTGTTGGTTTGAAGGAACATGTGGGGACACTACCAGTCACGCGTGGCACTACTAAAGCATTGACATTAAGAGACATATTCTGATCATACTGTGATACAATTACAAACGACGCCATTTTGGAAGCTTTGCTTACAACTTCTCCACCTAAACCTGTAACCTCGGCTGTAACCGGAACAGTGGGCAACTTAAGCAGTCTTTGTATTTTTTCAGAAATAAAACTTTCATCAGAACACGGATCAATTAAAGCCCGGGCTTTATAAAATGCTCCAAGGCTTTTAATTTTTACCCACGCTGTGGCTAACATGACCTTTTTTGTCACTATTGTATGATGCGACTGAACAACTCCAGATGGACTACTACTAGTGGACTGTAATTGGCTAAAATTATTTTGTCTTTCATGCTGAAATTGTTGAGCCTGACCTTTTTTTACAAAATCTTTATTTGCATAATCCCTATGTAGTAAAGAATGGTGTTTCTTTTTGCATTTTGAGCAACTGTTCGGACTATTACATTCACTATATAGATGGCCAGTGTTTAAGCAATTGAAGCAAAAGCGAAACTATTTTAGAATTGAAATACGATTTCTGTAGTCCATACTTAAAAATTTACTACAGTGACTTAACTTGTGATTTTCTCTACACATTTGACATGGCACTGAGTCAACTTTTGTATGATGAGCCTTAAACTGTTTTACTTTAGGCAACACTGGATTCGAACAAAGATTGGCAGACGTTTTATTTTTCACAGACTGTTCCCATAAATTTAAAGTGCACTCAGAAAGCCGCGATGAACATTGGAACACGAAAATTGGGTCCCATGATTCAATATCAACATTGTACAGTTTTAAGACAGCCATGCAATTATTTATTTCTCTTTGGAGCCTCTTTATATCCAAAGAAGATTCATCCGTACATGGAGCCAAATTAAAAAGAACCTTAAGTTGACTATTGATCAATACCCGTTTATTTTCGTACTGCGATTTTTAATTGTTCCATGCAACTTCAAAATTATCGCCAGTCGGAGAAATATAGCTATTTAAATCACGGGCCTCACCATCAGTTTTTCTAAACAAGTAAAAAAATTTCTCAACTGGGCTAAGTCTCGAATTGTTTATATAGATAGCAGTAAACATGTCTCTAAATGTGGGCCATGACACGTAGTCCCCATGAAAAACCGCTGTGTCACATTGAGGCACGTTCATTGAACCACAAAGGTTGGGAACCACTGCTTCCTCATTTTCCTTACTTTCTTCACCTAACTCCTTCTGAGCTTTCGCGAGAATATTTATGCAACGTACATAAGTCTTACGCACCTGAGGATGTTTTGCCTGAACCACTACTAATTCCTTTTTCTTCTCTACCGTCTCTGCTGAACATTCATCATAGAGTTTCTTATATTTTGCCCATGCTTTGCTCAATTCATTTTTTTCAAACTCAAAAGCATCTCTGGAGTACTTGGAAAAGTCCTCATCAGTTAGCATAGCCTCATAGCTAATCACTTCTTCAGCCGCCCGTAAATACCTTTCATAAGTTGTCATTATGGTATTTATTTAAAAAATTACGGATGAAAACACAAAGAAAAACTTTCCAAAAAAAAATGTGTAAAGATGCCAGAGACACTATAAAAAAAAACCCGCAAAAAATTTTAAAAATGTTCGCCAAGATATACCGAAAACATATTTCAAAGAAAAAAGATGGATGCCAAGAACTTTCTGGTGTTATTAAAACAACAAAATATAGTATAACGGTTTATACAAAATGGCCCAATATAGTTTCACAACCACGTTTTAAAATTTTGTTGTTAGGTATTATAACCTCACTTTCACCAAGCCACAAATTTGAGACACCAAAATGAAACACAAGTAATACTAATATAAATATCACGTACGCACCTTTTTCCAAATTTGCCGGGAGAAGGACCAAAAATGTTCACCTGTTAGTTGTCGTCGCTGATGGCTGCGGGGATAGGTCAGAAAATTGCACTCGGTTGCCGGTTTCCTGGCAGCTGGGTAGCTATATGTATTTTTCACGGTGACAGCTACTTATAACAAACGTTTACCAATAAAAAAAAAACACAGATATGGATTCGTAACTGAACTTCTGTTTTATAATTTTTATAATTTATATTTATAATTTACAATTTCTTCCCAAAATACATAAAATTACTTTAAGATAGTTGGCTTTTTACTTAAGATGCCAATCAACAAGTGAAGATACGTGTCGTAGTCCCGAGTCATGTGAAAAATAACGCCGATCGAGCAAATAGACGGCGCACCACATGAACCACAAAAGACCGCAGGTGTGAATTCGTCGCAATGGTGTTCCCACATGCCAGGACATCAAACACGACTGGAACAGACACTGGGAGAACCAACTTCATTACTGCAGATGCTGGTGTTTCTGTTTGTGTATTTGCTTATTCTATTAGTGGAAAACACATGCATGTTTTTCAGTCTTAAAAATATTATATCTGCCGGGCGTCTAATGAAAAGTCTAGTTTCACTATAGTTTTATGACTATTGCTCCATTTGTACCTTACATAAAACAATATTAATGTTGTGATTAAAATAACAGTTACAATAAGGGATATATGTCCGGATACATGTTGATATTTAATTTTCATCAGCTCAGTGTTGCTAGCCTGCATTGTCTGCACATCTTGTTGTATCCTTTGCACAGATTCGGAATTGTTAATCATCGTTATATCAAAAGGTTTCACCAACTTGTTTTGTGCTTGATGGAATTCCACGCCCCATGAGGTTGCCTGAATTGAAGAATTCTTCTTGGTTACGAAATTTTGAGAAGCAGCTAATGTTATTCCTGCGTATACCGCTGTACATCCAGCCGGCAAATCCAATATTCCTTTGGAAGGTAATGTTATTCAGTCATGCTTATTATCACCGCAATCTACGCTCACCGTTGATTGACCAAGTATAGTAAATATCTACTTGTTTTCCCTGTGTAACTTTTTCAATATACTTCTTTTATGTGTGTAAATTAAATATTTTGGTTTAGTTTTTTTTTTAATAAAACTTTATTTTCTTAAGTACAGCTTAGCTTTAAAATCTACTAAAGACTAACTTTTACAATTGCAATCATCATAATTAAATACTCATAATTGTTTACCCGAATTATGCAAGTACAGCACTTTGGTGGGAAAACAATTTATGAAACTTAAGAGTTGTTTTTTTTTTTCTTGACATGTCGTCAGCATAAATGATGTGAAAAATATGAATTTAATTTTATTAAAGAATAAGAAAAATGAGACATATGAGACACCTTAACTCCCCCCTCTGTAAAATTAATCGTCCCGATTATTTAAAGAACTGGCAAATCATTAACACTGCGAAATTCTGGCTTTATTTCTAATTTATAAATGTTGTCAGGAATTGATTCCTTTGGATCATTTGATTCTCCTGGTTCTGTGCTCAGAACATTCGTAATTTTTACTTCAGGATTTAAAGTTCTTTTAAACTTAAATATCAGCAAAATCATGCTGGAAAACAAAATTAAGAAAATGATTGAATTAATAGAAATCATCAATTTTTCTTTTGCTGATATATAGCTATTTTGTTCAATGTTATTTATTTGAAGATCCTTTATCATTTCTAGCGATAGAAATTCTTCGACTTGTGTTTTATTGCCCGAAAATTGTAATACAGCTAGTAATGGCTTAAAAAGGGAAGTTCCTTTGAAACATAGGTCTCATTTTCTATTTATATTGTATCATTATGAAACTGTGTCAAATAAGTGCCCGATAATTCAAAAGGGTTTGCTTCTGCAATTCCCACGAGCCCTTTAAATTGATTTAAAAGAATTGTTCCTAGATAGATTTCTTCCACAGATGGAACATGTTGATTGTTTACAATAGTACAATTATGATGCTTGCTTAACAAAATTTGTGTTACACATTTTGTATTACTTAAATTTAAAAATTTACTTTTGCGACAAATACTTAAATCATTAATTTGTTGACATTTTTCTCTTATTTCATATATATCATTCTTACATCTAATGTAGTTTTCAGTATTTAATTTTATAATTTTATTATTCTTCTTTACAGCTTTAATTAACAATTTTTCACAACTTATTTCGTTCACGGCTGGCAAACTTACAATATATATTATTGCGGCGTTATTTGTAGCCACTCTGGTGTCGGCAAAACCTAATGCTTCCTCTAAACTATTGTAAGGAAATCTTTTAGAGTCCAAAAATATTCTAACTTCGTCCATTTCCTTTTCTGATAATAGAAAGGAGTTTACTACGCCAACCTTTGCCCATTGCAAGGCGTATTCTATATTGGTGACTTCTTTAATAACTTTGATTTTACTTGCTCTCTTCTATGGTCCTTCATATTAAGCTTGCGGTAATCTATGACTACCCTGTATTACTTTTTGCCAGTGGAGTCCGGTTTTTTCGGAACAATCCAGACTGGTGAATTGTAAGGGGATCGTGATGGTGTTATTGTACCATAATCTAATAATTATTTTACCTGTGTTTCGACTTCGGTTTTCAACGCTACCGGGTAAGGATAAAATCTTGTATATACGGGTGTATCTGTTCTTGTCCGAATTTCACCTACTACTTTAGTCGTGTATATCAGGTTCTGAAAGAAGTCCTGAAAGAGTTGAGAGAATTTTGTTCATTCTCCCCTTTTGCCTTAGAGTCATATGTTCGTCTATTATATCAATCGAATTTACTGATGGGGAAGGTAATTGTTTTAAATAAATTATCTTACCATTTTTAAGTTTATAATATAATTTTGTTCTGTAAATATAACTGCTCCTAAGTGTCTCGTTGCCTACAATTGCCTCGAAAGCGGTCAATGAGGCTAACAGGAAAAATTTGAAACTGTCAAGGTTGAAAAGATTTACGTATGTATGTTCCTCGATTTTGATGTCGCCTGCTACCGACTTCGCTAGAAAAGGATTATTATTCCGAATTACTTTCCTTGCTAGATAGGGTTGCAAATAATTTTTGCTGGAGCCGGTTTCCACTAGAAATTTTAAAATTTGTCCGCTCTTCGCCTTTACTTCGAAATACGGGAGCAAGGAACTCATTAGACTAAAAAATGGACGTCATATGTTTCTTTCAACATATCGTAGGAATTGTCGTCAGGCTTTCGAGGCGCTTCTTCACCTTGTATCGGTATCATGTTTATATGGTTATTTAAATGTATTCTCTTGTGCTGTTGTCCGTATGTCATTGAAGGTCTTTTGCCCTGAAAGCTACCTTGGTGTGGTTTGTTCAAGTTTGTTTCAAGGTTTGTTCATATGTCTCGTCTGAACGGATCTATGAACATCCATTGGTTCCGGCCTAGGCTACGGCTTTGGTGCAGATGGACGTGGTGGTGCTAATTAGTAAAAATGTCTCCTATTGTCGGTCAGTCGATATGAAGAAAAATTATTCCAAGGATAAACCCTTGGTTGCGGCATGCATGCCAATTGGAGATGAAACATCTGTGCTCCAAGCTCGTTATGTTTCCTTGAAGGCACCGGTTGATTGAATTTTTTTGCAGTCATCTGCGTACTATGGGCGTAATTTTGTCAAAAATTCTGGTTCTCAAGTTTGAGACACAGATGTAAGGCCTGAGGTAGGTCGACTGTCTCTCGTATTCCCAGTAATCTGGGCAAGTCACCCTTTAAACCTCTTATAAAAGTGTCTAGCGCTTTCGCGATTTTCGGGATTCGTTCCCTACTTCCATGCAATATATTTTATTCAGTATCAAAGAGAGGTGTGAATAATCTCTGATAGAATTCCTGAGCTGTCTTATTTTCTTGGACTAAAGAAGTCATTTAGCACTCTAATGTACGTAGATCTCTCTTCTCTGCGTAATGAAGTGTAAGGCATTTCGAAATTGCCTTCCACTAATGTAGTGTGTTATAAGATTCTAAGGCAATGTCAGCGCTGCCGATTATTTTGTTTCGGACTACGCTGAGGATTCCGTAATATTATGGTTAATAAATTTGAAGTATCCTGTCAACCGATTTTTTCCAGGAGTTGAACTCCTCTGGTTCGCCTAAATATTCCTGTAGGCACCGGACTACGTCCGGAATTCTGTCTAGGTCGCCTAATATGTCCCTAGATGATGGGTCAATCGTTTGGTCGGTATATATTGAAAGGTCTGAGTTTGGATTTAGTACATTTTGCACTAACTCTCTACCGTGTAAGGGAAAATAATTTCGGATCTTGCTTGCAACAGTTGCTGCTAACTGGTCTTGACCTAAAGACTGTTCTGAGGGAACAGATGGAAGATTCGGTGGGCCATCCGTTTATTTTACAAGAGATGGGCCATTCTTTTATTTTACAAGAGATGACACGTTTCGTGTTTTATTTTATTTAGTCACTCTTACGCTAAAGTGATGAACATTGTTGATTATTGATTTCGGTAATGGATAGTTGATTTTTCCCTAAGTAGATGATGTGGGAAATTCTAGGTGATGTTGTTTATTTTTCTACTATTTCTATTCGTTTTTACATAAAGGATTGTTTCCTTTAATATCTTTTGGTATTAATTTTATTTTTTTCAATATAAATAATGTTTTTATTATTTTTAAGTTTGTCACAACAATTTCAATTAGCTTGTTGGTTCTATTTCAATTGGTTTAAATATGTTTACTCACAAAAATTTAAGAGAAATTGAGTTCAATTAGTTTTTCACCACTAGTGTTTCATCAAGGAAAAATATTAATAAAACAAGTTTTGGGTTTCTCCACAAATTTTAATTTTAAATAATTAATTTTTTTTATTTTTTTTTTTGCTCTTCAGTTTAGATTCATTTAAATTTTATTTAATTTGCTTAAAAGTTTTAGTCACACTTAAAATTTTTATTTAATTTTCTTAAGATTTTTGTTCACTACTATTATTTTTATTTTCAATAATTTTTAGTCACTGTTTTCATTATTTGTAATTATTTTTCGTCACTATCCTATTATTATTTTTAGTTTTAATTATTTTTAGTCACTATTATGTTTTTTTTTTAAATTTACAATTATTTTTGTTTTCAATTGTTTTAGTCACTATCAATAGTTTTATTTTTACTAATTTTTAATTAACAATCTTATTTTCGATTATTTTTCACGTTTCCGCGACCGGGCTTGAGGTCTGTGACATAAATCACTCCCGTTTCTTTATGTACTAGGGAGCCTATTCAAGACCTATTTTTCAAAGGACTTTTATCGGGGTCCCTGCTCGGGCGCCAGTTAGATTTTTGAATATATAATTTAATAAAAAAAAAAACAATTTTTATTTTAATAAATTAACTAATTTTTCAGCTAAGAGAGTCCCTTATTAATTTAAAAAATTGCAAATATTTTTTATTTTATTTTTTAATATTTGGGTACTCCTCTGTTTACCATCTTCAGGAATTAAAATGTTTTTATATGTATATAAAATTTTTTAACAAAAAACTAAATTTGAAAACATGAAAAAACTTTTTTTTCATATTGAAGTTAAAAGAAAAATTTTTTAAGTCATATTAACAAAAAACAAATATATATGAAAAAAAAACTTAACTAAAGTTTTTCTGTTCGTCCATGTATAAACAAATAATTATGTAATTTAATGTATTATATGTCTATATATATGTGCAACAATGTCAGTATCAGCTTTTTGTCATTGGTGTATTAACTATATCCCAGCAAAAAATTTCACGAAAGGTAATCGAGTAGATAATTAAGCATATTTGAAGGAACTGGTTACTAATTGCATTACCTAATCGATTATTTTTACAAGGCGTGAGACTAAAGTAATGTGTTTTTTGCAATGAAGCAATCAAATAGTTACTTTTATTTTTTTGGAATTAGTTTTTTTTTAATTCAAGGAACTAGTTTTTAAATTTGAACCAAAAGCTATTCCTGTCGCTATCGTAAGAACTAGTTTTAAAAAAAGACTAAGAATTAATTCTATTTTTATATTTGGAACTAGTTCTAAAAACAAAATAAGAAGTAATTCCTTTTTTTGAATTAAGCACTAATCCTTTTTTTTTATTTAGAACTGGTTACAATTACGTTTTAAGAACTAATTTTTTACTACAATTTGGAACGAGTTCTAATCTTAATATAAGAATGAGTTTTTTAATTGGAAATAAGTGTTAATAGCTTTCAAATTTATTTACTTTTTTTACACACATACATAGATATGTACATAACTTACACACTTCGTATTAAACATAAAAAAACCAAAAATTTAAAATAAATATAAGAAAGAAAGAAATATATAACCAAAATCATATTTATATATATATATACATATGTATTTTCTTTTGTATCTATGTAAATAAGTAGAAATTAACGTTATTTACAAAAATTAAAATAAGTTTGAGGAATCGCTTTCATTTTCCAATTTTTTGCGTTTTAAGCATTCAGATTTAAAACGTTTATTTTTTGCAGCCTTAGTTGCTTTGCGCAGCTCTCCATAAAAGTCAATCTCTGTACTACCTCCTGAAGACGTTGCAACTAAAATCAAAAAATTATATACATATGTATAAACAGGTTAATTTTACATTTTTTTGTTATTAAAGTTAAAAGTCATTAAGAACAGTACGAAATAATATGTTGATTTCTTTCTTAAAGTCAAGCAGCCGTTAAAGGATGTATGTCCTTTAACCCCACATAGAAAAGAACGTGCTGGCGTATCACATATAAATGCGCGGATTAACACTTTTATGTTCCTTCCATTAACATCGAAACAATTTCTCAGCATTTTTTGTATTCTTCTAAGAAATCGTGAAGAAAGTTTTTAACATTAGAAGGCTTTTGTGGCCCAATATAGGTACCAATTAAAAAAACTTCAATATTATTTACATTTGCTATTTTACCCAATATTGGCCACAGGCCTATGCCAGAGCATTTGAATAAAGGTAGCCCATCTATTCCAATGTCAATATAAATTTCGTGAAGATTAACAATACAATTTCGCAGTTTTTTTAGTTGAACCTCAAGTCCGATGTAGACACAGTGTTCGAGTGTAACCGTTCTAATTATACATATTTTGTTCGACTGTAGTAAAGTGCTTACACTTAAAGGTACATCCATGTATTCCTATCTTAAGATCTGAAATAATCTTCTGCAACTTAATACAGTGGGATGAAATTCTTGAACCCATAACTTTAGGTTTTCTTTTATGTTTAAACTTGATTTTTTATCTGGCTTGCTGTAATTACACACTTCATTTTTATCATTTTCAATTGCTTCATTTTTTGTTCTTTCAAAATCTGTTGGCGTATTTAGTAATTTTTTAGTTTTTCTTTTTCTTTTTTAATATTTTTATAAAATTGTGACTTACTCGCCATATATTATATTAATAAATTTATTATATTAATTACAAACACTGCGCGATATATTCGTTCATATGATTTTTAATAATAAAACACACGTTTCGACGTGGAAAATGTGACTGAATTTTATTATTTTTTATAACAAAATAAACTTATGTTACTTAGTGAACAATAAAAATAAATAAAAGTTTTACATAAGTATAACAATAATTTTATTTATTATAATTTATATTAATAATAATAATTATTAATAACCATTAAAATTAATAGAACAATAATAACAATCATTATGTTGTTGGGTAATAACTTATTATATCACTTTTCACAGTAGTAAGCATTAAAATAACACAAATTTTTATATTTGACACTATTTTTGTACATTCACCACTTAAATTTTATCTCTTCTTTAAATGAAACAAAAATATATATACATATGTATGCGTAGCAAAAACAAAATTAAGATTATCGTTTTGATGACCCAGTTTTTTTTTTATTATAAAAATAAATTTTAAAGAAAACGCAGTTTAGATATCAAATTGAATTCTTTTTTACAAAAATGCAATCGCGTTCAAAGATTTGCAGGATTCTTTAAATTGCTTCTTTAGTTTTATTTATTTTTTTTTTTTTTTTGGTCTTATGTAAGTGAGTAGGTAGAAAAAAGAGGAATAACGCAACACGGTTTCGTTTTTAATTTTGTTTTATTTTTTACTTGCTTATTTCAATTTGCCATCAAGCTTCTTAATTTTTTAAAAGGAAGTGAGTTTGTGTGCAAACAATAAAATTATTTTGGTTTTTAAATGTTTCTCATTTATTTTTGAAGTAATAAAGTAATATTGCTTTTCACTTATATTTTAGTAAAAACAGAATTTAATGAAAAAACCGTAACGAAAATAACTATAAGTAAAATAACCGTGTTTTTAGTTTATCCTATTTAATGTTAGCTGGATACACAATTATAATTAATTTTATTTTTAAAATACGAATGTGTCCTTTTTGCTGACCGTAAATAGATAATTTCTCTACTGGCATTCGCTAATGCAGCAAAACAACTCGGTAACCAAAAAAGTAATGGCAATGTGCTCAAAATGTAATGACCGATTTTTTGCCGGAAACAGACAAGCCAGTGTTTTAAATTTAAAACACTCAAGTTTGGCAAAGATAAAAATATTCTTCCACTGCTTTAACCAAAAATATATGGGCACAATTGTAAGAGTTTGTTAACTGAGATACGACATGTTATCTCACCTAATATGTTTTTAATTGTCAATACAACAAATGCTGCAATGAACAAAAATTTTTAATGCATCTAGCTTAAGTCAATAACTACCAAAATTTTTTAGGAAAGTTGGAATTAAAGCGTGGATGTAATAATTTTTGGCGGATAAACTTCCCAGCGAGACTACGAACCTAATGATTTTAACAAGGCATGAGGCTGTTATAATCAATTACTGAGAATTGATTACATTAATTATTGTAAAAAATAATGATGCTCATTGGTACGTATTTTGAAGTATTTTTTTTTTTAACTTAAAGAACTAGTTCAGTTACTACTTCCTTTTCTTGCGAACTAACGTAATGTGTTTTGTAAGCGAGTAACAAAATATGGTAATCACAAAAGAAAGTCATTATATGGCAAGCACTTTTTAAGGTAATGTCTAATTTTTTGCTGGGATGTAGCAATTCTAAAATATAACGTCTCTTTTAATTCTTTTCAATATTTATAACTGAAGCATTTTCAAAGTTTGGATAGTGACCTAATTCAGAACAGTGGGAAAGTAATGCTGTTCTATGTGAATTAACATATCTTGAGTCAGACTTATGTCCAGCTATTCATGTTTTAAGCTTATTCTTGGTTGTTCCTATATAAATTATTTTTGTTTAAAGAATTTTTCTATAAAAAAATATTTTTCTGTTATGTGTTTTTACACACACAACACGTCTTTATTTGTCAAAAGCAAAATTACAAGTGATTAATTCTAAAATACATTTTACTTAAGTTACCCTAGCATTCAGCCGATCACGCCACCTCTTCATGTTGACTCGTGTATTCACCAGACGCATACTCAGCAATATCGGTGGGAACAGCATAGTCAGCAATATTAATGGGAACAAAGCTACGTTGCTGTTGGAATGTGTTGTAATTGGAGGTGCAACGTAAGCTTTGTTAATGTGTGAATTATTTTATATTTTTTTGGAGTTTAATGTTTTCTGTGTTAACTTATATACTTTATACAGTTCTCCTGATCGTTTCCTTTACACGGTATTCTATAGACTAAATTAGAAATGTCAAATTTATTAATCTTATCTTTAGTCCTACTAAGTAACCGATTCAATGTGTTATCTGTTCTATAGGCCATATTATATTTATTCTTATAAAAGATATTAGATTTTCTTAAACGTTCAGAAAAACCTGGTATATAAGTTAAAGATTTGTAAATTTTAGGTTCCGTAACGTTTCTTGTGTTAATATTATTACTGTTTTTAAATTGATTAATTAATTTATAAGTAAGTCCCTTAGGAAAGCTATTATCATATGGAATTTTCTTAATCTTTTATTTATTATTAAAGTGATATTCCTTATCACTAATTTTTAAGACTCTATCTATCAAATTTTTAGCTGTATTAATAATTACACTCTTGTTATGTTTAGAAAAATGTTTAATAATTCTACCTGATGCTGTCGGTTTTTGATACCAGTCCATTAACAATTTATTACCCCGTCTTATCAATAAAGTATCTAAGTAAGAAAGTTTGGAATCGATTTCCTTCTCCGTCGTAAATTTTATATCATCATTGAATGAATTAAATATTGTAAACATATCATCAAATGCACTATCTGAAATAATGCAAAATAAATCATCTACGTACTTAGAATTACTTTCGGCTTTACGATAAGCTTTTCTATACACGAATCCATTAGTCTCTTCATAACAATATCAACAATAATAGGAAATGTTGGAGATCCCATCGGAAGTCCCTGTTCATATGTTCTCTCTCTCTCGTAAAAATAAACATGTTTCAATCTTGGTATGTTGTCTAATTATATCTCATTTTTCATTAATGGTGTCAACTGCTAAATCAACTGGTATACTAGGAAACAGAGATATCAGAGCTAAAGAAACCAATTTTTCATTATTATCAATTTTAAGATTCTTTATCTTATTTTTGAACTCTAAAGAATTTCTAACGTTATATTTAGAAAATTGAGTTATTTTTTCAAAATATTTATAACAAATTTACATAATTCATATGAAGGTGAATTTACAAAAGAACAAATTGGTCTTAAGGGAAAATCTGGTTTATGGATCTTTGGAAGTCCATATAACCTAGGAGCATTAGCTATATTAGTCTTAAGTTTCTTTTTTTCAATAATAATAATAATTTGTTTGTTAAAAAGTTCATCTACTAAATCATTCTTTTTCTTCTGTAATTTACTAGTCTGATCCTTATTAACTAATTGATATTTACTAGTATCTTCTAAAATGTTATTAATTCGAATATTGTAATCATGTTTTGTTAAAGCTACTGTAGTGTTACCTTTATCCGCTTTAACAATTAGGATGTCTCTATTTCTTCTTATAGAAATCTCAGTTTTTTAACTTTATCTCAGATAAACTTATCTCTATCGGTTAATCTCGTTATATTAAAATGATTATAATTAAAGATTACTTTGTTCTGGGTACTTCCTGTTCCTCCTTCTTATCTAATGTTTGTACAAAATCTTCTCCTTCAGTTATCATTTTTACATCTGGAAAATCGTCCTTTGTAAAAGGAAGTGCATGCTTGGGTCCTATTGAGAGTATAGATTTTACTTCCAAAGAAATGTCTAAATTGGTCTTATTGACAAACCAATTATCGTTAAATATAATACCTAACTCTTTTTCTTGTAAAACTCGAAGACAATTAAGTTTTTTAATATATATTTTCTTAACTTTTTTCTGAAAAGAAGCTGCCATTATATCTTCAAACTTTAAAAAATTTATCATTTCACCTTCCGTAAAATAATAATAATAATAATATTCTTTATTGTTAAGCGCAACTCTGTGCGCTGAGTTTCAGATAAAACTAAAAACTTATTTCTAACATCAATATCTTAAATATTATTCTAAGCTAAATTTGTCATGCAACCAATAATAAGCTTCTTCAGCAAAAGTATAAGAACAAAGAAAAATCGCCAGATACTGTTCCAGGTATCCATCAGCGTAGTTGGAAAATGTCATCTGATGCCAAACACCTGCACATGTGGGAACGTATGAATTTATCTATTTCTACTACTTGCTTTTTATTTTATTCGTGGAGACGTTTGGATTTTATCTATTTCTTTTAGTTGAATGTTTTCTTGCTTGTTTATACATTTGTTACGTTAACTTACATACAAGCATTTATTTTAAATAATAATCTCTTTGTTGAATTAATAGTATAAGCGATTGAGAAACGATTGCGTAGAGACTAATTGTGTATGTTTATATGCAAATATTATGTATGTACATATGTACGTATGATTGTTCGATTTACAGTTTAACTATTTTTAAAGAAAGAAATGTAAAGAATTTTAAGGTTAACAAAAATTGAAGTTCAAGGCTAATCAATTTAATATAAAAAATATTTAATGCAAAATCCAGAGACGTATCTGAGGTTTACAGGTGTTTTTCTATGGCTCCTAACAATATAAAAATAAACTTTAAACTCTATTGAATTGATACATTCCTGCCTTTATCTTTTAAGCAAACTTTAAATTTACAAATAGTTTGTGATAGTTGTTATACCTTTTACAACAACAAGTGTAGAAACTAAAATCCAAACTTATAGGGTGTAGTAAGCAGACGGTCTAAATTTACTAGTCCAAATGTGTATAATCCCAATTTTATTTAATATATAAGATCATCTGCAACAATAATCATGCCCTTCCAAAAAAAATCGTATGTTTATTTTAGACGGGTTCTATAAAAAATTATCATTATAAATGCAATAATTAAAATACAATAATACAAACAATTCATAGTTCTCAATATACTTTACAAGAGATTATTTTTGAAGACCAAAATATGTATCTACATCTATCATTACATGGGTCATTTAAATATCGTGATTTAGTGATGGGAACTTCCTATACCGCTACACGCTCTATGAAAATGCATCAAAATCGCAGTCCTAATAAAAACACCCTTTAATTTTTAAATCTTGAGTTAACTAATTGCCGGCATAACTAGTTAAAAAGTATTCTAAAATTATGGGAACTTATTGTTCTAAAGAAAAGTGTAAATTGAAAGTAAGAACAAAAAAACAAAAAAATGTTCGCCAGAAATACTTCAATTTATTGAAAATAAAAATATAAAAATCTGTTATTTACCAAACAATTATTTAGTTGGATTAAACGATGGATTAAACATCGTATAAAACTTATTTTTAATTATACGATGTTTTAATGGTTTTTATCTCTTGCACAGTAATACTTGTTTTTAGCATCTGTTACGAAGTTCGCTAGCAATATAATAAAAAATATCTTGAAGACTAAAAAAGATTTATTGTATTTTAACTCGTTTCTTTTTATAAATTATTTAATACAAAAAACACTGACTTGTTATTTAAATATTTTATAAGTCGTAACTAACAGTAATGTTAATTTCTAATTTTAAAAGCAACTACTAATTTAATTTTATTAAACAAAAAAAAAACACACACACACACACACAAAATAATAATAATTGAAGTTAATGCAATGTTACAAATAATAATAATAATGACCTTAATCTTAAGAATTATAACCGAAATGTTAACGTTTTAATGTCTCAATGTTTACCTTTTCTTGTTTCATTAAAAATGCAATTGCCATAATGCAAACGCACGAACTTTTAACTGTATTCCCAAACCAGAAGTTCATTGATATCAAAGTTTGCTACTGTTTATTAAATGCAGGTTTTAACTGTTTATATTGATTTATTATTTAATATTTTATTAATTTCACAATAAAACTTATTTTTGATATCAACTTAAGTGAATTTAAAACAAAATTTTTAATTATTTTAAATTTATTAAAATCTTACAACTTAAGACTAAAAAAGTTTAGGTTTCTTTTTTAAATTTAACAAAATTATTTAAGTTTATAATGAAAAAAAAAGTTATGTGCTGGTGCGTTAAAATGTAAACCAAGACCTGTCATAAGATTTTCAAAAAGTAAATAATTCCATTATGTTTGAAGTATGATTAAAAAAATGTGTAAACATAATTATTTATATATTGTAAAATAGCAAAAAAAAAAAAACAAAAAAAAATATTATAAAGCTTTAACAACACAGGATATCTGCTTAGAAATTGTTAAATATATTTTAAATAAAAAATATTAAATGTTCAATTATTTTTAATTAATGTTAACCTTAAAGAAAAACAGTATGACTCCAATATTGGTGTTTTTTTATGAAATCAAGCGATAATTAGTAGCAACAATTTACAAATCGTCAAGATAAATAAATACTAGAATTTGAAGAAAAACATAACAGATTTTTTTTTTTTTTTTTGGGTTAATTTCTGCAGCATTAATAATTACAAAACAACACACTATTAGGTTTATCTAGGACTCTTTAGGTCTGTTCAGTAACTAAAAAAAGGTAATAATTATTACCAGAACGTGTTAACGTACTCAAAAAACTTGCAAGTAGAGAGTAAAAAAAGCGTAAAAATATGAGAGAAAAAAATTTGTTGCTTTTGGCCAAACAGCTGTTTCTTACTTTTGTTTATAAAATAATTTGCTTAAAAAATTTCTGATAAAAGAAATTTTTGTAAAAATGCAAAAATAAAAAAAATAATATTATTTTGTTATTTTCTTAAATTTAGCTATGGAAGTACACAGCAATGAAGTGTAAGGCTTAGGATTTTTGAGCATTGCAGGTGTTTGTATTGTTTTCAGAATTAAAAGTAAACAAGACAGCGATGAAGCATTTAATGTAATGTACGTTTTTCAGTACAATTTAAAAACGTCTGGTGCAGTTATTATGTATAACTATAAATAAGTTATACACATGAACGAAATTAGAATTGTTTTTAATATAAATTGTTTAAAATCTTAAACACAATAAGAATATTTATTAGAACTAAATGCAGAAAAAAAGTTATATTCATGATGCGCTTAAACGTCATAAACGCCTTTGTAAGTTATCATATAATTAAAAGAAAATGGAAAATATTTCACCTCAATAGTTTTGCTATTCGGTTACTTACAGCATTATTTTCAATTTTTCCATGTGGTTATCAGTTTGATGGCGTTTCGTGGTCTATTGTTTTATAAATTTTTAACTCAATTACATTCGCAGTTTTTAAGTCTTACATATCATTCTTAAAGCCGCAACAATTTTCTTTGCTAATTTTTGCTAGTAAGCCTTCATTTACTTTTTTAAATTTTACTCTCTCTTTGCTAGTAAAGTATTAGAGTAGTAATTAATGAAGCTCCTTTAAACAAACAAAGTTTAGAACAATAAAATTAGTTAAAACTTTCCTTATAAAACTTTAAGTCAATCGAAAAAGTACAAAATAATAATGATAATAATAATAATAACACAAATAAACATTACATTTAAGACAGACATTGTTAACATGATAGTTTTCAGAAGTCGCCCAAAATAACGATGAAACATTAATTCTTGCAGCTTTGGCTGCAACACATTCTTCTGATAGTAATTTACATATTTTATTTACTTAATAAACAAATTAATGAAGTGTTTAGATACAAGCGAATTTATGTAAGCAGAAATAAAAAAAATAATAAATCAATTTATCATTTAGAACAATACAAATATCTTTTTACACCAGAATGTATTTTTTTATTACATGTATATATGTATTTACACACGTATTTATGTTTAATAAAGAGCGTTTACAATGAAATTAAATTAAAAAAAAAACTAGTTATCATTTACAGATAATGGACGATTTAAGGTAAGTTTTTTTATTTATATATACATAAATAAGATTAACATAAAATGAAAGAAATACATTTGTGATTCCCTGAAGAAAATTAAGAATTGCTGGTTTTACTGCGATTTTAAATGATTTGTCTGTAATATCCAGTGCTCTTTTTGACGCCCACAACGTTATTGTAAGCTAGTATTTAGTAGATATTTTAAAATAATAGATACGTTTTTCAAACAACATTGAAAGGTGTATTTGTTCTTAACCACTACTTGAAGAAGCGCCAACAGTTTTGTTTGTTGTGCCCTGCCGCAGCACGTTGTAAAAAGTACTTCCGCCAAAAATTGTTAAAAGATCGCAAATCCGGGTGAATGTGTGAAACTTTTGTTTGATTTTACCACTCTCTTCTCTGTGTACATATAGCTGGTTTGAAAATAATAATGCCAGGTATTTGTTTAACCACTTGTTAACCTGATAGTAAGCTAATACACAAAAGTAATAAGAGATGTAAAAACCTCTACATCAATTTGTAAACTAGAAAGATTCTCCTTAACCACCTGCATTCATTTTTAGTTCTTACGACTTAAGCAGCGACGCAGCAAGTAAAATAAAAAAATTGAATAAAAGCTTAGAAGAAAATCACGTTAAGAATTTTTTTTTTGAAATATAAAATTTAAATTGACACAAAATCAAATCGCATCGAGATGTTTTTGCAAAATATTAAAATTATACAGCTAAAAGCGCCCTTAATCAAAAGGCGAAATAAAATTTATTTTTTTTTTTTTAACATATGAATTACCGGACAGACGTATGCAGCCTAGAATTGAGAATTTAAAAATTCGTTTACGTTCTTTAAGCGTAGCTTTGCTAGGTTTAAATTACGTAAGCAAAAAACAACGCCACCTTTTTGGGTTAAATCGTGACGATATTTTATCACTTTTCCAATTCAGAGACTTGTAATATTTTAAGGAAAAGCGGTATCAGAACAAATCTTTAAACTTGTTTATTCTAAATTTTATTAAAAAAAATGTAGCAAATTTCTTGAATCCGATCCTTAAAGGTGCACTATGCCAAAAATACTAAGGTAAGGTCGGCCAAAATTAAAAAGATAAAATTCTAAGCCAACTTTCTCCCAAACTAAGAAAGATAACGTACACACACAAGCACATTTTTATAGATATTTCAAGGTCTTATTAAATTTGAGTTAAAAATTAACTTTTTGTGACATATTAAAAAAATTATATGCTCGAGTTGACCTCTGTAAAATTTCATTAGTTAAATATTTTAATTAAAATATTTTAAGGCGTTCATGAGATAACGAATTTTGTCCAAAATAAATCCTTTTTGTACTGAAATTCTTAGATCTAGTATTTTTATAATATTGGATAGTTGTAACAAAGAGAATAGTTGTAACAGAGAGAGCTGACAGACATTCGAAACTTCACAGAGTATGAGCTCTTTTAAATATCGAGTGTAAAGTTCATATATGAAGTCCTTGTTACAATATGTGTTGTCTTATCTTTTGAGTCATTAACATCATAGACTTTAAATTTTTACTAAAAACTAGTAAATACATTGTATCGTAAGGGATCCTTCGTTCGTCAGTCCAACTGACACTTGGCTGATTAATTGTTAGGTTAAATGCTAACTGCTGCGCATAATCAGTGCTTTTTGAACACACCTAACTTAGGGGCACAGCTCAAAGACTTTGAAAAAAAGAAACATTTGCTAACGGGCTTTAAAATGAAAGGTATAGTAAAAAATTTCGGGTCAATCCTTTGTTTCAGTGTTATGGAAGGAAATGTTTATTAAGTGAAAAAAAGAAAAACACTCAATACGGGTCAAGCGAAGAAAATTTTTCCTCTATGGTACAACCAACACCAACCTCGCTTATCAAAGATTTTCTGTACATGAACATTATATCCGTGGACTTAATGACATACACAAATTAATTACTTAAAATAGTATGACTGCTAGAGACAAAGCATTTTACTTGCAGTCAAACCAAAAGAAAAACTAAACCCTTAAAACCTTCATCGCACAGCCCCGGTTCTAAATAATTTAAATATCACTTCTTTAAATAATTCTTCTAAATTTTATTAAAAACAAAAAGTTAAATTAAGTTATTCTGACGTTTTATTGAAACGATATAACGGTTATCGGCAAGGATTTCACCATTGAACCGAAACCTCGCATTGTACAAGGCGTTTATTCCGCTCTGGCGATTCAGTGATATGTCAACTTTACAGGTTTTAACTCTTTCCTTTTCGTCCTTAAGATTATCATTAATTATACAGGAACTAACTTTATCGTTAACCGCTTCCACATTTTAACAGAATTTAATTCAATAAACCTTAAGGATTTTGGAATAAAATATGTTAAATATCAGGAAAATGACTGCGGGGCTTAAAATGAAATAAAAAGAAAATTAAGTGAAAATTTAGGGCCAACCCTTAGTTTCTACGTGTAACAATATTAAGTTATTTGTCAGATATTTTATGGCAAAAGGAGGTAATATAAATATAGTAGAAATAATAATTAAAAGTTCCATTATATTAAACATAAATTAATTGAAAATATAAAAACTTAGTATGGGTCAAGCAAAGAAATTTTTCCTCTATGGTATGACCAAAACCAGCTTCGCTTACCAAAGATTTTCTGTCCATGAACATTATATTCGTGGAATTTACGCCACCAAATTAATTACTAAAAGAATTATGACTTCTAAAGACTGAAATTATGTATTATTTGAAACAAAGCGTTTTACTTGCAGTCGCAGGCAAACAAAAAGCAGAGCAAACCTCTTAAAATCTTCATCGCATAGCCGAACTAACAAAATTCTTGCGGTTTTAAGTAATTAAAATAACGTTTTATTTCTAATTCTTCTAAATTTTATTAAAAACAAAAAATATATTTTAAAGTTTTATTGCAACGGCTTAACGGTTATCGGCAAGTATTTTACCATTGCACCAAAACCGCACATTGTACAAGGTGTTATTTTCTCTCTGGCGAAATAATAAAATTTTTATTTGTCTACAAAAGAGTCATGCTTTTTATAAAATCATAAACAATTCGTCTTAATTTATTTAACGAGTAGTTTGACGTTCTTACAGATAAATCAATGTACGTCAACGTAGGCAGTTGTTTAAATATAATTTCAAAGCTAAAAGTTATCTTTTATATTCCCAAAAAAAAAAATTGTTCATATAATCTGTAAATGTGAATGTTATGCTGACTGAATGAAAGTTTTTTTTTAATGTTCCAAAAAGTACGTAAATAAAATAATCCCTTATGATGCGTAAACAGTCGAATATTCTATTATGAAGTAACTTAAAATATTTCTAGAACATAAACCTATGGAGTACAAAAATGTTATGGATCGTTGCCAACATAAATTGTTTAAAGTATTAATTTTCGCAAAAAGTAATTTAAAAGTTCAAATTTTTAGGAAATTTTTAAAGTTCACTTAAAAAAAACTGAAACATTGCTATATGTTCTTTCGAGAAAAGTAACATTTCGCGGTGTTATTATATTAAGTTTCTTAACCCTAGAAAACTAAACCTTTTTCTTTAAATGCTTTATAAGAGATTTGTTTTTAAAATTTGTTTACGTTTTTTTTTTTTTTTCTATTTAAAAAAGAGTTTATATTTACTAGGGCTGCTATATATATTTCTGGCCTGGCAGCACTGAGTGCAATCTGACATTTCCATTGGAAAGTTTGTCATTTTTAATCGTACTCAAAACGTTTTGACGTACGACCATTATTTGTGTTGTTTACAGTGACTTGAAAAAATTAATATAGAAAAAAAAGGAATTAACTCGTGAACATTTTCGTGCCATCATTTTTCATATCTTTCGACGTGGATTATCACGACAAGAGTGCATTGATGAACTTAAATCTTTGTATGGCGATGAAGCACCATCCTATAGCACTGTGAAAAATTGGTATAATGAATTTAATCGTGGCCGAAGCTCGCTAAAAGACGGATTCCGTGAAGGTCGTCGAAAAACGGCTGTTGTGCCAGAGAACATTGATGCCGTGCGTAAACTCATAATGCAAGATCGACATGTGACATACCGAGAGATAGAGACATCCTTGGACATTTCTTCCACCAGCATACATTCGATACTGCATGAACACCTGGCCGTAAAAAAGGTTTGCTCTCGTTGGATCCCGCACAATTTGAAAGTCGGTAAGAAAAAAGGCTCGTGTCGATTGGTGCAAAGAAATGTTGCAAAAATGCGATTGCTTTAAAAGACGTTTATAAGATCATCACAGGTGACGAATCATTGATCTATGCGTATGAGCACGAAAAGGAACAACAATCGACGGTGTGGGTCTTCAAAGACAAGCAAAATCCAACGAAAGTTGTTCGTGGAAGAAACACTTCGAAGCAAATGGTCGCCTGTTTCTTCGGCAAAACTGGTCATGTGGCGACTGTTCCGCTTGAGCAACGTAGGACGGTTACTTCTGAGTAGTACACTACAATTTGTTTGCCTGAAGTCATCGGAGAAATTCGAAAAACCAACAAGAGAAGACGAATCATTGTTCACCATGACAATGCGAGCTCTCACACATCGGCTCAAACCAGTGCGTTTTTGACCGAGCAAAACGCCGAATTAATGGGTCATTCGCCGTACAGCCCTGACTTGGCACCTAATGACTTTTTCTTGTTTCCGCACATCAAGAAAAAAATGCGTGGTCAACGATTTTCGTCGCCAAAAGAAGCTGTTGAAGTGTTCAAAAACCGTGTTTTAGAGGTGTCTCAATCGGAGTGGAAAAAGTGCTTCGACAACCGATTTGAGCGCATGCAAAAGTGTATAAATCATGCTGGAGAATACTTTGAAAAACAATAAAACCATTTTTGATTATAAATATTCGCATATTCACTATTAGGCCAGAAATATATAGAGCAGCCCTCGTACATTTTTTTATTTGTAATTATAAAATAAAAAATAATTCATTAGTTTTTTTTAATAGTCATCAAAATACAAACTAAAGTCAGCACTTCAAGTATTTCTTTTTCAAAGAGATCATTTTAAAAAAGTATGAAAAATTTTTTTAAATTTAAAGAAAAAAATTAAATTCACATATTTCTTATCGTATTCATAAAAATAAAAAATATTCAAAATATCATTTACATTTTGGTTTGCAATTGGAGATCGATGCTCCATACAATATGTTTTACTGCATTTTGCTCAATAATAGACGCTCATACTCTTTTTGCTCGATGGACAGTGATGCACATTGATCTTTTACCTTTTTTTATTTGTAGGTCATAGGCTTTATTTTTTGTTGGTCACAATTGGTAACGTATAGAATATAACTATTTAGTACGGCCATAGTGCGGTCTAGTTTTACGACTGCAGTTGGCGTCAGAACAGATCTGATCGTAGACGTCAACAGCACCTTTTGTTGCATTGTGTGACTCAACAATTTCAGGTTTTTTCGATACTGCCTTTACGGTGTTTTCATTTTGCATAGTTGAGATTAAAAATACAGTTTTAGTGGGTTTTGCTTTGCAGGTAACCAGACTTAACTTGTCATGGAAACCAAACATAGATGTGCCAATAAGACAAGATGCTTTGTACTTGAACTCTTCTGGAATTTCTTTTTTGGTAGTTTTAAAAGTTGCAATTAAAGTTAGTATATAAGGATCTTCTAAAAGCTGTTCTGCTAATGGTATAGAAGAAAACCAGTTATCTGCAGTTATATTTCGGTTTGTTCCATATATCGTTCTAGTAAGAAGCTTACAATAATCGGAACCTAAAGGCTTACCAACTGCAACGTTATCATTTTTTCCCAAATATGGAGAGGCGTCGAACATATATTTGGTTCTAGCGTGACAGATTAATACAATTTTAATTCCGTACTTCACCGGTTTGTTTGGAATGTACATCCGAAAAGGACATTGACCTCTAAATGCTAGGAGCTGTTCATGTAATGTCACATATGACCCC
This sequence comes from Cistogaster globosa, assembly GCA_937654795.1. NCBI lineage: Eukaryota > Metazoa > Arthropoda > Insecta > Diptera > Tachinidae > Cistogaster > Cistogaster globosa. The sequence goes on along the minus strand of OW569404.1, from coordinate 35,600,307 downwards.
GGTTTGAAATTATCTCTACACTGCTGAATGAAAATCTCCCATATATTTCTAATAGGAGCAAATTTATTCGTCTTCCTTCTATCTTCTCGTGTACTTTGATCATCACAATGGAGGCAATTTAGAAGAAAAACAAAACGTTCCATACTCATTGTAGCAATGTTTTGAGATCCACAAAGCGGTGCATCAAAAAGCTCTTTGGTGGGTAAATGGTTATTTTTGAGCGCACCACTTAAAACTAAAATTCCTACAAGGGCATGAAGTTCTTCTAATCTTGTTAATGATGTAGCGGTAGTTTGTTTTTGCACTTATTTGCTTTAATGTGAATGTCTTCATTAGTGCGAAGAAGAATTTCTTCAAGCATATTTGATGTGAAAAACTTTTTAAATAACTCTATAGGCTTGATTATACAATATTCCTCGCTGGAGATCTGTTCGAGGTTTTTCTTGCAGAATACAGTTCTGTTGAACATACATAGTGGTTCCTACCTCTTATAACGGTCTCTGAAGGCTTAATTATTAGAGAATCATTGCTCTGTTCCTTTTTTTTCCAAGTATATTTTCTACTTCATCCTCAGATTCGACTTGAAAATTTGGATCAACTTGACTGTCGTCTGAATCGAAATCTTTTTCTAAATTATCCTCTCCTTCTCTTCCATTTAACGAAAGCTCTTCCATCACCATTTTGCTATTTGGAAATAGATGTGCACATATCTAAATACAAAAAAGTCCAAATAATTTTGCAAGCAAAAAAAGTCGTGAAAGAACATGTAGTGTTATTGCAATTTTCCGACTCGAGCTGTGACCAAATATTAATAGCTTAACTGTTGTCATACCTTTCGGTGAAGACCGTCGCCACTGGCTGTTTATTTGGTACGATTGGCGAGCGCTTTCGATGTGAGGACATCACTTTCAAGCCACGTTTTGATTAGTACTAGTTAGAGGGTGTAAGGTGTTTGGGGCATAGATAGTTGTGGGTTTAGGTAGTTTTTTCCGTTAGTATGGTGTCTATTTGAATAGTATTATGCAGGTAGATTGCCTGATATCTGTCATGTTTATTGAAGGTATATAATTTTAATATTGCAGTCTTTTATAATTGGGTGGGTAAGTGTAACCATTTGTGTGTGTTTTGCGTTTGAAAGTTCGTTTTAATAATTTTAGTAGTGTAAAAATTGTGTCAGAGGTTGTATTTCCCTGTTCGTTAATAATATCTCCGTTAAACGTTCGTGTTTTGTATATTTCCATGTTTTCAAGAATGTCCAGTCTTCGTCCTTTTTACTAGGATGTATTAATGTCATACATTCATCTATTTCCCTTGGCTCGTGTTCATGTGTGTTAAGGTATATTGCGAAATTCGAGTCTTCTCTTTTCCGTTTATATGATCGTATGTGTTCTGTGAAGCTAGTTTTTAATGTTCGTCCAGTTTGTCCTCTGTATGTATGGTTGCAGGTGCAAGTAAGTCTGTATACTCCGCTGATATTATGTCTTGAGATTGCTTCGTAGAGTGTTGCTCGTCTTTAGTGCTGTCTGTAAACCTTGTATCGATTTTCTCCTTGTTTTCTTTCTTCTTGTTTTTAGTGTTGTATATTCTAAGTAGTTTGTCGATAGTAGTGCAGTTGTAACCGTAATTTTTAGCTATAGTGTAAATTGTGTCGAGTTGTTTGTTATATTTGTCTGGGTATAGTAGAAATAATAATTAAAAGTTATTTTATATGAAACATAAATTAAGTGAAAATATAAAAAATTAGTATGGGTCAAGCAAAGAAATTTGTTCCTCTATGGTATGAGCAGTACCAGCTTCGCTTAGCAAAAAATTTTGTATCCATGAACATTATATTCGTGGAATTTATGCCACCAAATTAATTACTAAAAGTAGTATGACTTTTAAAGACTGAAAAATACGCCTTATTTTGAACAAAGCGCAGGCAAGCCAAAGGCAACAGTAATTTCTGAAAACCTGACTGTACGATGAAGTCCTATTTAAATAATTTTTCCAGTTTTAAGTAGTTGAAATTTTAAATTTTATTAAAACGAATAATTATATCAAATTATTTTAATGTTTTATTGCAACGACATAACGGTTATCGGCGAGGATTTCACCATTGCACCGAAACCTAACATTGTACAAGGTATTATCTTCTCTCTGGCGATACAGGGATATGTCCACTTCACAGGTTTTAACTCTTTCGTTTTCGCCCTTAAGATCAGCATTTATTATACAGGAACTAATTTTATCATTAACCGCTTCCACATTTGTAACAGAATTTATTTCAACAAGACTAAAGGATTTTGTAAAAAATGTTAAATATCATGAAAATGTTTCATTTTTATAATTATTAGATATTTACTTGTATGACACACCATTTGTTTTCCTTTTAGCCAATTGACTTAATATATCAGTTAAAAAAGTGTGGTATTTGGTAGAATCTTCTTCATTAACAGGTTTGCCAGAGGCAAAAGTCGCCAATGTTATTAGAACAAAAATTAAAGCGTATTTCATCGTTTAGTTATTTTCGTCAATGTTCTCTAAAAGAAAGCAAAATAGAACTGATTATCGCTACAAAATTTATTTACACCTTATAGTGTGCGCAAAGTAATGAAATTTTTATTTTTCTATAAAAGTGTCATGCTTCTTATAAAATCATAAACATATTCGTTACAAGGAGTGTGACGTTTTATAGATCTATGTACGTCAATAAAGGCAGTTGTTTAAATATAATTTTAAGCAAAAAGTTATCTTTTATATTACCCAAAGCAACTTGTTCAAATAGTCTTATAAAGCTTTAATGCTCCTAAAAATAAGTAAACGAAATAATCCCGTCACTTAGTGATGCAGTCGATAAATCGTTTCTAGGCCATAAACAAATGAAGTACAAAAAAGTAATGAACTTATCTTTGCCAATATGAGTTGTTTAATTTATTTTTTATTTTTCAATCAACATGATTTAAAACAGACTTTGGGGATGTCAATTACAGTTTATAATTAATTATACATGCAATAACTTAATTATTAAATATTTGTGCTTGTGATTTAAATTTAAAAAAATCCAATTACAGTTACACATAATAAAGTAATTCAAATAATATAACGAAAGATATGAAACATTTAGACTTATACATAACTACTATGCATTTGTTAAGAACTTGAGAACTGATGTATTCAGCGTGGTATGGTCGTTGGCACGTAGAAGGGATATGACCATTATATATTCTGTATATATCTTTTTAATTATTCCCTTCATCAATGGTAAACAAGTATATCGCTGCTCTAATGTAGAGATGCCCTGACTCGCATAATTGTGATCTTACTTAAGTTTTTTCGCGATTATAAAACAAATCACAAAAAAACACTTGTCACAAAATTTATCTTCTCCCGTAAAGTTAAAATTATGCTAGGTAGAGCATTTCTACATGAGACCAGCGATATACTGTTTTCACCTGTGGGGAAGGGAATAATTACAAAAATATATACAGAATGAAATTACCGTCAACATTTGTACAACTATCCCTTCAATCCGACATTTTAGCATACTACAGGTTGTGTATTGCACAATAATGTTTTAAATGAGACATGTAAGACTCAATTACACATTAATTACAATTACATTTAATTTTCATTTGAAATTTATATTACAAATTAAAAGTAATTGTTGTTGTAATTAGGCAATAATTATTTGTATTGAATAAAATTCAATTCGATATTCAATTCAATATTGTTCTGCGACTTACCATCTTATGCTAGATATACGGTGGCCGCTCGAAAAATATATTTGTGACAGTAATGCCATAATTTCGCCAAATAAAAAAAATAATCGAAAACAATCAAAAGTAATCTTTGAAAGTAGTCGAATTATTTTTTGATTACTTTTGATTATTTTTGATTACTTTCTCGTAATTTTTATTAATCTTGATTATTTTTGAATTATCTGTAATCGTAATATAAACATTATATAATATAATCATTACTTCAACTTTCAAAAACAAATAATCTAGTTATTACGATTAGTAATCATTACTTAACAACTATGATTAAATGTCACGCGTGCGTTTTATGAAAATTTTAGAGGTTCATAATTTGGAAAATATTGACGAGCTCAAATTTTTTTACTATAAGTTTTTTTTTGTAATTCTCTATCGCTCCAAATATTAATTTTTTTGATTGAAGTTACTTTATTGCTTAAAATTATATCGGCATGGTGTTTTCCCACTGCCCCAAGGGCCATGGAACGATGTTGCTGATTTTAATAGCGTATTTTTTTTTAATTTTCTCTACCTCATCTATTGCCTTAGCAAAGTTGCTTTCAACACTAACCCGGACAGACAGACGGACATCTCTCAGTCGACTTCGCTATGCATAAGAACTCAGAATATATTTATATACTTTATGGGGTCAGAAATGGATTTTGTAGAAATTACAAACGGAATGACAAACCAAAACCACTTTTAGTGGTGAAGGGTATAAAAAGAAAAATGAAAAAAAGAATATAAAGAAAAAAATTAAATAATGAATAACAAAGATAATAATGAATAAATAAAAAAAAATTAATAATGAAAATCATTTGCACAATTAAAGAAGAATCTGTATTATGAAGAAATTTTTGCAGAAAAATGTAATGTGAATAAAACTAGTTTAGGAATATCTGAAGTAGCAGAAATCGGTATTTATGATGCTTAAAATCAAATATTAAAATTAATGAAATGTTTGCTTAGAATATTTTAAACAAACAAAGAAAAAAATAAATTTTAAATGGAACGAGAATATATGGCTGCATTATTGAGTAACAAATATTTTGGACACTGCACCGAAGAACCAGTATCAAATTAATTTGCAAATAGATAGGCAAGTACAAAACTTTTTTTCCTTTTTCTTGTAGATATTATCGTATTTTAGTGCACAGTCATCTCATTTTAATCGGCTCAATACTTAAAAACAAATGACCACTAAAGTAGCTACCACTACAGTGCAAAAACTGCACATATATTCAAAACATGAGAGTAATAAGAATAAACATAAAAAAATATGAAAATATGAAAAAAGGAATTTATTTTTAATTATGTAAAAATATAAATTTTTGTATTAAATTTGACATTTGTTTACGAAAATGATAAAAAAAAAACTTGCTTATTTTGCTACTTCATTTCCACATTCCACAGTGATGCTATTAATTCTGTAAACATTGCTGTCTTCTTTTTCTTTTGATTCCGTTTTTGTGCAGAATACCAATTTTCGATTGCAACGGAACTGAATGATGAGACTTAATCGAAACGCAGAATAGGGGTGAATATATCATATGGCAATTTAGCACTATCCCAAAAAATTTTTCATTTCCCAACCAATTGAGTAATCTTGTCTTTGATTATTTTTTCACCTTTGAAAAGCAAATATGTGCTTTTTTCGGCAATACAATCGCGGCTTATGGAGGTAAATCTTATGGCTGAATCAAAAATATTGCATTTTACAAAACTCGTTAAAGTAATTGATGCTGCTTCGAACAGGATTACTGTAAGAAATTTTAAAAAAGTGGTACAAAAAATTGTTTCATAAAAAAAAAATCTCACAAAAAATCGTTTAAAAAAACAAAATTAGGTGATGTAAAAAGGCCGCTTGAGCTAATTATACTTTATGTATTTTAATGTAATAACCCGCGAAATATTACTTTTTGTGGAAGAACATGTAGTGTTATTGCAATTTTCAGACTCGAACTGTGACTGGAACCAAATATTAATTGCTTTAGTTTGTTTTTCATTTTCAGCTTTCTATTTTGTTTACGAATTATAAAAGAAAATACTGTTAATAGCCAGAAACGATTTAAGCTACTTCTATATACGTTATTATATCGATTTTATCACGCATTGAAGTGAATTATTTCGTTTACGTACTTTTGTAATCAATAAAAAAATTTTTGATAAACAAGAGTCAGCATAATATTCACGGTCAATATGCATGCGTAGCTTGATAAGACAATTTGAACAAGTTGCTTTGGGTAATATAAAAGATAACTTTTTGCTTAGAATTAAATTTAAACAACTGCCTATATTGACGTACATAAATCTATAAAACGTCAAACTCCTTGTAACGAATATCTTTACGATTTTATAAGAAGCATGACAATTTTATAGACAATTAAAAATTTTATTACTTTGCGTACACTATATAAGGTGTAAATAAATCTTGTAGCGGTAATCAGTTCTATTTTGCTTTCTCTTAGAGAACATTGACGAAGATAATTAAAGGATGAAATACGCTTTAATTTTTGTTCTAATAACATTGGCGACTTTTGCCTCTGGCAAACCTGTTAATGAAGAAGATTCTACCAAATACCACACTTTTTTAACTGATATATTAAGTCAATTGGCTAAAAGGAAAACAAATGGTGTCTCATACAAGTAAATATCTAATAATTATAAAAATGAAACATTTTCATGATATTTAACATTTTTTACTCCAAAATCCTTTAGTCTTGTTGAAATAAATTCTGTTACAAATGTGGAAGCGGTTGATGATAAAACTAGTTCCTGTATAATAAATGCTGATCTTAAGGACGAAAACGAGAGAGTTAAAACCTGTGAAGTTGACATATCCCTGTATCGCCAGAGAGAAGACAACACCTTGTACAATGTGAGGTTTCGGTGCAATGGTGAAATCCTTGCCGATAACCGTTATGTCGTTGCAATAAAACATTAAAATAATTTGATATAATTATTCGTTTTAATAAAATTTAAAATTTCAACTACTTAGAACTGGAAAAATTATTTAAGTAGGACTGTACGATGAAGTTTTTAGTCTTTAAAAGTCATACTGCCTTTAGTAATTAATTTGGTGGCATAAATTCCCCGAATATAATGTTCGTGGACAGAAAATGTTAACTAAGCAAAGCTGGTACTGTTCATACCATAAAGGAAAAAGTTTCTTTGCTTGACTCATACTAATTTTTTATATTTTCACTTAATTTATGTGAATTATTATTTCTACTATACCCATAATATTATTATATGTAGAAACTAAGGGTTGGCTCTAAATTTTCACTTAAATTTTTACTTACATTTTAAGCCCTGCAGGAAACCGGTTTCTTATTTTGTGTCTAGGTGTGTTTCATATAAAATATGTTTATAAGCAAAAAGGTACTCCTCCACCATTTTTATTTTTAAGTGCAGGCATTATGGCACTTTTATAAGTGATACTGTTATATCCAAACTGAAAACAACTGTTTATAGACATAATGACTTTTTTTAAGTTATATTGTGACGGTGGATGCTATAACGTACCACCATTAATTTGAAAAATTAAATGTCTATATAATTTATAAACAACCGATTTTGAGGAAAATTACCCTTTAACCATTTTATATACACATTTTTAATTGCAGATCTGCGCAATCTTAATTTTTTCAAACGGGCTGAAAGGCATTATGGTTTGATAAATTTGTTTCAACGGTAAATGAGAACGACAATGAAACAATTTTGATTGTATGACTTCATTTTATACCCTTCACCACAGGTGGAAAAAATATATTTTAGTTTGCCATTTCGTTTATAATTTCTACAATATCTTCTTCCGAAGTCAATTGAGCGATGTCCGTCCGTGTCAACTTTGCCAAGGCACTACATGAGCCAGAGAAAATTTTAATCGATCAAACATAGTTCAAGAAGTTTTGCTGTTGGAAATCAGCAAGAACGACTATTTTCGAGGCAGCGTGCAAAGCACCACGCCTACCTATAACTTTTCATATTACTATTTTACATTTCCTGAAGGAAACATGAATTTTTCATTCATTCAATTAATATGTTTTTTAATGAATTTTTTTTTCATATTTGTTATAGCAATAGTATTACAAATGGCTTCTTTTATTAATTTGGATTTAAATCTATTTCATTTCTTAATAAATACTTTTACAAGTGAAAAATGCATACAGGTTTATTATGAACAGCAACGTGCAGTTGATAAAAGAAATTTTTTGATAAATCAGCTTTACGAAATGACAGCGGTTGAAAAAAGCTGCGATCCTTGAGTTTCAAACAAGCAACTACAATGCGAATAGCTATTAACGTAAATCTGGGTTTCTTTTTTCAACTACAAAATAGTAGGAGAAAGGTATTTACTTAAAATGTAAGTAGTAAATAAATAGAAATACATAAATAAATATCGTTTAGAATAAACAACATAAATGATTGCACAGGTCGAGTATTATAAGCAACAAAAGGCGAACTGAGAAGCTTGCTAGCTTGATTGAAGCAAACTCGTACATCGCAATGGCAGTTTGCTGAAAAATGGTTTGTGAAAAAAATGTGAGGAATATATGACAGACATACAAAAACATGGCAGCTTGTTTAGAAGGATTTGAAATGTAAAACAAAGAAAAAAATTCTAAAGCACCTAAATCATTCAATTCTAGAGAATTAAAATCGTCCCCTACACATAATTTCATTCTTCCGGTATCACAGTCGCAAAATGGTCATCGTCTTAATGAGATAATAATTTTAAAAATAAAACTTTTGTTACTAATTCCTTAACTAATTTCGCACATTTACTGCATGTATTTTCGTCATTTGTCAACTGTTATTTATTTCTTACAAACGCATATTCACAATAGTGACTACTCGTACCTACTCAATCACAACTTTATCAACTGGTTTTCGAAATAATTGTTTCAACCTTAGTTTTTAAATTTTTTCACTCTTCATTCAGTATAAATGGACCAAAACAAAATAGACATTACGTTACAATAATTGAGCGAACTCGAGATACAGCTATGATCTTAAAGGCAACAAAAAACACGAATGCAGCCTTCACATTTCAATCGTAAAAATCGTTTTTAATTAAAAAAATATATATTTTTTTTTCTCGCCACCTAGTACGTTCAATGTGTTTATTTTTTGCACTACTGTATCCAAGAGATTGAGGAAAATTCTGCTTCTCTGTGATTTTATGGCGCAAAACCATACTCTAGTAGCAGTTCTTCCGAAATCATAAAACTACTAGTCCACATGCTCAGTAACGATTACTCTTTAAGATTTTTGGACATAAAGACCGGTTTTTAAGTTTTAATGTAACTTTAAATTTCGTGCAACTTAAATTAAATACATTAAAATTTTTTTAGGTAGATAAACAAATTTCAACTAAACATGTTTTAGTCTTTTTAAGTGAATTCGCCTTGCTTTCCCTCATTTAGCTGCTTTTGTCAACAAGAAAAAATATTCTTACAAAGCACTCGTACGTAATTTTATAACCGTTTTACAAAATATTTACCCAATTCGCAACCCACAGAAGTTCTAAGTTGTACAAAGTAAAATAGGGGAATTTGCAAAAGTCAAATTTTTCAAAGCATGGACAAAATTAAACTCAATTAAAATTTTTAAAATATGTACAGAAAGATACGAAATTGTTTTAATTTAATAGTGATTTCTCTCCTACAGCATTCAGTTAATATATATATGTATGCATATAACAAACAAACGTTGATACATTTATACAACTATCCCTGCATTTAGCGACTTAGCACACATACAACAGTTTGTATTTTGAACAGTTATGTTTTAAAATGGAATAATTTTCCTCAAAATCGATTGTATAACGTGAGCGTACATTGCACAAAAAAATCGATTCGATTCGCCTAATAATTATGTATGTAAATTTAAACCTCTAAAAATCTTCATCGCACAGTCCCATTTAAGAAAATTCTTGCGGTTTTAAGTATTTAAAAAAACCGTTTTATTTAAAATTCTTCTAAATTTTTATTGCAAGGACATAACGATTATCGGCAAGGATTTCACCATTGCACCGAAACCTCACATTGTACAAGGTGTTATCTTCTTTCTGACGATACAGGGATATGTCAACTTCACAGGTTTTAACTCTCTCGTTTTCGTCCTTAAGATCAGCATTTATTATACAGGAACTAATTTTATCATTAACCGCTTCCACATTTGTAACAGAATTTATTTCAACAAGACTAAAGGAGTTTGAAGTAAAAAATGTTAAATATCATGAAAATGTTTCATTTTGATAATTATTAGATATTTACTTGTATGAGACACCATTTGTTTTCCTTTTAGCCAATTGACTTAATATATCAGTTAAAAAAGTGTGGTATTTGGTAGAATCTTCTTCATTAACAGGTTTGCCAGAGGCAAAAGTCGCCAATGTTATTAGAACAAAAATTAAAGCGTATTTCATCGTTTAATTATTTTCGACAATGTTCTCTAAAAGAAAGCAAAATAGAACTGATTATCGCTACAAGATTTATTTACACCTTATATAGTGTACGCAAAGTAATAAAATTTTTATTTGTCTATAAAAGCGTCATGCTTTTTTTTAAATCATAAACATAATCGTTACAAGGAGTCTGACGTTTTATAGATCTATGTACGTCAATAAAGGCAGTTGTTTAAATATAATTTTAAGCAAAAAGTTATCTTTTATATTACCCAAAGCAACTTGTTCAAATAGTCTTATAAAGCTTTAATGCTCCTAAAAATAAGTAAACGAAATAATCCCGTCACTGAGAGATGAAGTCGATATAATATCGAATATTGTTGCTTAAATCGTTTCTAGGCCATAAACCTATGAAGTACAAAAAAGTAATGTACTTATCTTTGCCAATATGAGTTGTTTGATTTATTTTTTATTTTTCAATTAGTATGATTTTGGGGATGTCAATTACAGTTTATAATTAATTATACATGCAATAACTTAATTATTAAATATTTGTGCTTGTGATTTAAATTTAAAAAAAAAATCCAATTACAGTTACATATAATTGAAATTGAGAAAATTCAATTACATAATAAAGTAATTAAAATAAAATTGGATAGTGGATTATTTTTAAGCGTTATTTTTAAAAACAAAAACACAGTGAAATAAATAATATAACGAAAGATATAAAACATTTAGATAGATACATAACTACTATGCATTTGTTAAGAACTTGAGAACTGATGTATTCAGCGTGGTATGGTCGTTAGCACGTAGAAGGGATATAACCATTATATATTCTGTATATATTTTTTTAATTATTTCCTTCATCAATGGTAAACAAGTATATCGCTGCTCTAATGTAGAGAGGCCCTGACTAGCATAATTATGATCTTACTGGAGAAGGTAAGAGTATAGAAGGAACAATATATATAACAATAAAATATTTGAAATGCAAAATTATCGAAATGTAAAACCGTTATTTTTTTATACTCTTACATTAAAAAAACAAATAACACTTTTAGTGAAATTTTGGTGAAATTTTAATATTTTTGTGAAATTTAGATAGTATAATGCTATTCCGATTAATTGGTAATTTATAAATATAAAATCGTTATGAAAATTGAAACGGTTTTTTTTTTTGAGTACTTATGAATCAATGTTGCTAAAATTCTGTCAGGTAGAAAGGTTCTAAATTGAATTTTATCGAAATAGATTTTTTTGCGACTCCAATATAAATCACAAAGATACCACTTGTAACAAAATTTACCTTCTCCTGTAAGATCACAATTATGGGAGGTAGGGCTTTTTTACATGAGACCAGCGATATACTGTTCTCACATATATACAGAATATATAATGGTAATTTTCGTTCTACAGCATTTATTAAATATATAATAAAAATTGTTGACGTTGAAATTACCGTCAAGATTCGTTCAACTATTCCTTTAATCCGACAACTTGGCACACTTACAACAGGTTGTGTGTTGCACAATAATGTTTAAATGGAACATGTAAGACTCAATTACACATTAATTACAATTACATTTAATTTTAATTCGAAATTTAATTAAAAGTAATTTTTATTGTCATTAGGCAATAATCATTATTTGTATTGAATAAAATTCAATTTAATATTCAACTCAGTATTCTTAAAAATATTAAATGTATCTAAAAATTCTGAAAATGAACTTCTGCAACGCTTAGGATAATTTCATTTGAACTAGATAAATCAAAGAAATGTAAAACCTAGTAGAGTATTAAAAATTCTCTTTAAGGTCTAGTTTTCAAAAGGTTATATTTCAATTTTAATTTTTGTATTTGCGTTCATATAATATTTTAATTTATAACTGTCTTATTTTAACCGGCGTTTCCTGGGTCTATTTTTGGGACCTCTCTAGGCACTGTATGATATATTATAGTACTGTTTGCTATGGAGCTTCACTTCTAACACGTGAGAGTGTAACTTTAGAGGTAAAATATTAAAAATCTCAGAACAGTCGTCACCTATCAAGTCCAATCTATCAAATAAGTTTGGATCTTATAGATCAGAACATATCTATATTTCAAATTTGTTTTTTAAGATCTCCGACACAAAATATTCACAGAATATTATACGATTAACATAAATAATTTGTTGTTGTCGGTATTGACGTTACAACAATTTTCTCCCTTTTTCTACCATCTATGTCGTAGTTGTGGAAACAGATATAGATGAGCAGCAATTTATTTTCCGAATTCTATTTAAATCGATTAGCCGAGACTTTGTTAAAATTGATCATCTCGCCTCCTTGTTCAATACATGAAAATGAAAATACTCTATTTAACCATAAGACCAAATATCTTTCCATGTTTCAAATTTCATTAAAATTAGTTTAGTCGTGCTTGATTCCTTTAAATATAAATATATTTAAGAATAAATATATTATATTGAAAGTAATCAAGTAGAATTAAAGTAATTTACTATAAAAAATATTCCAAAAGATGAATTTTCATATAGATTGATTCAGTCCTTTAGTGTGATTGGCGCAAACGTGGAAATAGATTTATAATATATATTAGATATCAACTGTGCGTTAAAGTTTTAACAATTAATTGCTTGATTAAAAGTAGTCAGATTTTTCATAAATGCATAATACTACTGTCATACCTTTCGGTGAATGCCGTCCTCACTGGTTGTATTATACTGAGGGATGGTGTTAGGTATTTGTTGTATAAAAAGTGTCTATTAAAATGTTATTATACAGGTAGATTGCTGGATATCTGTCGTGTATATTAGAGGTATAAAGTTTTAATATTTCCGTCTTTTATTTTTGGACAGGTAAGTGTGGCGATTTGTGGATATTTTTTCGTTTGTGATTTACAAATTGTGTTACAGGTTGTATTTACTTGATTGTTAATAATATCTCCGTTAAAAGTTTATGTTTTTTATACATTCATATTTTTAAGAATGTCATACCTTCGTCCTTTTTTACTAGAATGTATTAACGTCATACATTCATCTATTTCCCTTGGCTTGTGTCCATGTGTGTTAAAGTTATTGCGAAGTTTGAGTCTTTTCTTTTCCGTTTGTATGATCGTTTGTATGTGTGAACCTTGTTTTTAATGTTTCCGATTCATTTCAAAAGAAAATATGCAGCTTACTAAAACACTGCAAGACGTTTATTATAAATATACATGAATCCAGGACCCGCTACACTCAGAGCACAACCCAAAACTCATAAGGGAAATATGTATGCCGATCAGACCTACAGTAAATTACAAACCTGCATCTGCATATAACTTGGCTACATTATTGAAAGAGAAAATAAATTTGCAGAATACATACATGTCGCGGAATACATAAGACCTCATCAGCAAACTTAAGGACACACAAATCACCAAAAATACGATACTCGTTATCTTCAACATTAAAGATCTATGTACAAAATACCTACGCAGGAAACTTTAACTATTCTAAATATTATACTTTCTAACCTATACCACAATCAATACATCAAGGAAAAAATGGATGTTTTATAAACGGTATAAAGCAAAACAACATTAGATCTAACAATAACCTAAAACAAGAAGAAAGAAGACAAAATGACAATCGATACAAAATGACGAAACATTATAGAAATATATAGATAAATATGGAAATATATAGAAATATATAGATTAATGAACCTTTTTCAGAAAGAAGGCTTACAGACAACATAAAAGGTCTCATTAGTCTTTACTTTCTGTTGCTGTTCTGTTCCTTGCCGTTCTGCTTTTTAAATTATTGTAATTAGTTTTTCTGTAACAACATATCAGCTGTTTATAATAAACAAGGAAAACACAAAACAGAGCACAACAAAAAAAAAAAAAGTAAACTACAATTACAATGACAAAAATGGTTTGTTTACAATTTTGCTTTCGCTCTACCAATCAACTTCCAAGTAACTTAACGTTGAATTCTATTTTCTACTGATTCGAACGGAACAGAACGTCAAAGTAATAACAAACCACAAACACATATTTTCGATTTAACAGAAACTGATCAGCTGATTCGTCACGGAACTGAAAGTAAAGACTAATTCTGCCATAAAAACGATCAACACTCTACGAAACAATCTCAAGCCATCAATCGATAAATTTAGTAACAGAGGAGTTTACAGACTCACTTCACCTGCAACCATACATACATAGAATAAACTAGACGAATATTGAAAATATGGTTCACAGAACAGATACGATCATAGAAACGGACAAGAGACTACTCAAACTTTGCAATATACCTTGACACATATGGACACGAGCCAAGAGAAATATATGAATGTATGACATTGTTACATCCTAGTAAAAGAGACCAATACGACCAACACGAATTTTTAACGAAGATATTATTAGCGAGCAGGTAAATACAAACTCTGAAACAATTTTCACACCATTAAATTAAATAAAAGTAAATTTTTAAATAAATTAAATAAAACAATAAAAATAAATTAAAAATAAAAAGACGGAGATATTAAAACACCCATTAATTCGACAGATATAAAGCAATCCACCTGTATAACGCAATTTAAATAGACACTATCCTAGCGGACAAAATTACTTGATTGCTTAATTATGTAATTGAATTTTTCAATCACAATTATATACTATAGTAATTAGATTTCTTAAATTGCAAATTACAAGCACAAATATTTGAATGTAATTTTACATAACTTCAATAACGATAACATGAAATTAAGTATTTGCATTTGTAACTAATTAAAAGCTGTAATTGAAATACTCCAGGTCTGTTTTAAATCATATTAAACGAAGAATAAAAATTATAATAAACAACTCATATTGGCAAAAATTCATAACTTTTTTGTACCTTCTTCATAATACAATAATATTCTATATTTTATCGTCTGTATCACGCATTGTACGGGATTATTTCGTTTACGTACTTTTTTGAGCATTAAAAAAATCATTTTTTGATAAACAACAGTCAGCATAATATTCACAGTTAATATGCATACGTAGCTTTATAAGACAATTTGAACAAGTTGCTTTGGGTAATATAAAAGATAACTTTTTGCTTAGAATTATACTTAAACAACTGCCTATATTGACGTACATAGATCTATAAAACGTCAAACTCCTTGTAACGAATATCTTTATGATTTTATAGACAAATAAAAATTTTATTACTTTGCGCACACTATATAAGGTGTAAATAAATCTTGTAGCGGTAATCAGTTCTATTTTGCTTTCTTTTAGAGAACATTGACGAAAATAATTAAACGATGAAATACGCTTTAATTTTTGTTCTAATAACATTGGCGACTTTTGCCTCTGGCAAACCTGTTAATGAAGAAGATTCTACGAAATACCACACTTTTTTAAATGATGTATTAAGTCAATTGGCTGAAAGGAAAACAAATGGTGTCTCATACAAGTAAATATCTAATAATAATAAAAATAAAACATTTTCATGATATTTAACATTTTTTACTCCAAACTCCTTTAGTCTTGTTGAAATAAATTCTGTTATGAATGTGGAAGCGGTTGATGATAAAATTAGTTCCTGTATAATAAATGCTGATCTTAAGGACGAAAACGAGGGAGTTAAAACCTGTGAAGTTGACATATTCCTGTATCGCCAGAGAGAGGATAACACCTTGTACAATGTGAGGTTTCGGTGCAATGGTGAAATCCTTGCCGATAACCGTTATGTCGTTGCAATAAAACATTAAAATAATTTGATATAATTATTCCTTTTAATAAAATTTAAAATTTCAACTACTTAGAACTGGAAAAATTATTTAAGTACGACTCTACGATGAAGTTTTAAAATAAGGCGTATGTTTTAGTCTTTAGAAGTCATACTGCCTTTAGTAATTAATTTGGTGGCATAAATTCCACGAATATAATGTTCGTGGACAGAAAATGTTAACTAAGCGAAGCTGATACTCTTCATACCATAAAGGAAAAAGTTTCTTTGCTTGACTCATACTAATTTTTTATATTTTCACTTAATTTATGTGAATTATTATTTCTAGTATACCCATAATATTATTATACGTAGAAACTAAGGGTTGGGTCTAAATTTTCACTTAATTTTTTTAATTATATTTTAAGCCCCGCAGGCAACCGGTTTGTTTTTTTGTGGCTGTGAACCTATGCTAGGTGTGTTCCAAACTCTGTTTATAAGCAAAAAGGTACTCCACCATTTTTATTTTTAAGTGCAGGCATTATGGCACTTTTATAAGTGATACTGTTATATCCAAACTGAAAACAACTCTATGTTTATGGACATATATATTGTGACGGTGGATGCTATAACGTGCCACCATTAATTTGAAAAATTAAAAGTCTATATAATTTATAAACAACCGATTTTGAGGAAAATAACCCTTTAACCATTTTAAATACACATTTTTAATTGCAGATCTGCGCAATCTTTATTTTTTCAAATGGGTTGAAAGGCATTATGGTTTGATAAATTTGTTTTAACGGTAAATGAGAACAACAATGAAAAAATTTTGATTGTATGACTTCATTTTATACCTTTCACCACAGGTGGAAAAGAATATATCTTAGTTTGCCATTTCGTTTGTAATTTCTACAATATCTTCTTCCGAAGTCAATTGAGCGATGTCCGTCCGTGTCAACTTTGCCAAGGCACTACATGAGGCAGAGAATATTTTAATCGATCAAACATAGTTCAGGAAATTTTGCTGTTGGAAATCAGCAAGAACGGTCGGCTATTTTCGAGGCAACGTGCAAAACACCACGCCTACCTATAACTTTTCATATCACTATTTTACATTTCCTGAAGGAAACATGAATTTTTCATTCATTCAATTAATATGTTTTTTAATTAAATTTTTTTTCATATTTGTTATAGCAATAGTATTACAAATGGCTTCTTTTATTAATTTAGATTTAAATCTATTTCATTTCTTAATAAATACTTTTACAATTGAAAAATGCATACAGGTTTATTATGAACAGCAACGTGCAGTTGATAAAAGAAATTTTTTGATAAATCAGCTTTACGAAATGACAGCGGCTGAAAAAAGCTGCGATTCTTGAGTTTCAACAAGCAACTACAAAACCACTGTTGCGAATACCTATTAACGTAAATTTGGGTTTCTTTTTTCAACTACAAAATAGTAGGAGAAAGGTATTTACTTAAAATGTAAGTAGTAAATAAATAGAAATACATAAATAAATATCGTTTAGAATAAACAAAATAAATGATTGCACAGGTCGAGTATTATAAACAACAAAAGGCGAACTGAGAAGCTTGCTAGCTAGATTGAAGCAAACTCGTACATCGCAAAGGAAGTTTGCTGAAAAATGGTTTGTGAAAAAATGTGAGGAATATATGACAGACATACAAAAACATGGAAGCTTGTTTGGAGGATTTGAAATGTAAAACAAAGAAAAAACTTCTAAAGCACTCAAATCATTCAATTTTAGAGAATTCAAATCGTCCCCTACACATCATTTCATTCTTCCGGTATCACAGTCTGAATCACAAAATGGTCATCGTCTTAATGAGATAATAATTTTAAAAATAAAACTTTTGTTACTAATTCCTTAACTAATTTCGCACATTTATTGCATGTATTTTCGTCATTTGTCAACTGTTATTTATTTCTTTCAAACGCATATTCACAATAGTGACTACTCGTACCTACTCAATCACAACTTTATCAACTGGTTTTCGTAATAACTGTTTCAACCTTAGTTTTTAAATTTTTTCACTCTTCATTCAGTATAGATGGACCAAAACAAAATTGACATTACGTTACAATCATTGAGCGAACTCGAGATACAGCTATGATCTTAAAGGCAACAAAAAACACGAATGCAGCCTTCACATTTCAATAGTAAAAATCGTTTTTAATTAAAAAATATATATTTTTTTGTTCTTGCCACCTAGTACGTTCAATGTGTTTATTTTTTGCACTACTGTATCCAAGAGATTGAGGAAAATGCTGCTTCTCTATGATTTTATGGCGCAAAACCATACTCTAGTAGCAGTTCTTCCGAAATCATAAAACTACTAGTCCACATGCTCAGTAACGATTACTCTTCAAGATTTTTGGACATAAAGACCGGTTCTTAAGTTTTAATGTAACTTTAAATTTCGTGCAACTTAAATTAAATATATTAAAATTTTTTTAGGTAGATAAACAAATTTAACTAAACATGTTTTATTCTTTTTAAGTGAATTCGCCTTGCTTTCCCTCATTTAGCTGCTTTTGGCAACAAGAAAAAAGTTCTTACATAGTACGTAATTTTATAACCGTTTTACAAAATATTTACCCAATTCGCAACCCACAGAAGTTCTAAGTTGTACAAAGTAAAATAGGGGAATTTGCAAAAGTCAAATTTTTCAAAGTATGAACAAAATCAAACTCAATTAAAATTTTTAAAATATGTACAGAAAGATAAGAAATTGTTTTAATTTAATGGTGATTTCTCTCCTACAGCATTCAGTTAATATATATATGTATGTATATAACAAACAAACGTTGATACTGAAGTTATCATTAACATTAATACAACTATCCCTGCAATTAGCGACTTAGCACACATACAACAGTTTGTATATTGAACAGTTATGTTTTAAAATGGAATAATTTTCCTCAAAATCGATTGTATAACGTGAGCGTACATTGTACAAAAAAAAATCGATTCGATTCGCCTATTAATTATGTATGTAAATTTAAACCTCTAAAAATCTACATCGCACAGTCCCATTTAAAAAAATTCTTGCGGTTTTATTTATAATTCTTCTAAATTTTTATTGTAACGACATAACGGTTATAGGCAAGGATTTCACCATTGCACCGAAACCTCACACTGTACAAAGTGTTATCTTCTCTCTGACGATACAGAGATATGTCAACTTCACAGGTTTTAACTCCCTCGTTTTCGTCCTTAAGATCAGCATTTATTATACAGGAACTAATTTTATCATCAACCGCTTCAACATTTGTAACAGAATTTATTTCAACAAGACTAAAGGATTTTGGTGTAAAAAATGTTAAATATCATGAAAATGTTTTATTTTTATAATTATTAGATATTTACTTGTATGAGACACCATTTGTTTTCCTTTTAGCCAATTGACTTAATATATCAGTTAAAAAAGTGTGGTATTTGGCAGAATCTTCTTCATTAACAGGTTTGCCAGAGGCAAATGTCGCCAATGTTATTAGAACAAAAATTAAAGCGTATTTCATTGTTTAATTATTTTCGTCAATGTTCTCTAAAAGAAAGCAAAATAGAACTGATTATCGCTACAAGATTTATTTACACCTTATATAGTGTACGAAAAGTAATAAAATTTTTATTTGTCTTTAAAAGCGTCATGCTTCCTATAAAGTCATAAAGATATTCGTTACAAGAAGTTTGACGTTTTATAGATCTATGTACGTCAATATAGGCACTTGTTTAAATATAATTCTAAGCAAAAAGTTATCTTTTATATTACCTAAAGCAACTTGTTCAAATTGTCTTATGATGGCTGCTGTTTGTCAAATAGTAATTTTTTTAATGCTCCAAAAAATAAGTAAACGAAATAATCCCGTACAATGCGTGATACAGTCGATATAATATCGAATATTGATGTTGCTTAAATCGTTTCTAGGTTATAAACCTATGAAGTACAAAAAAGTAATGTACTTATCTTTGTCAATATAAGTTGTTTAATTTAATTTTTATTGTTCAATCAACATGATTTAAAACATACTTTCGGGATGTCAATTACAGTTTGTAATTAATTATACATGGAATAACTTAATTATTAAATATTTGTACTTGTGATTTGAATTTTAAAAAGTCCAATTACATTTACATATAATTCTAATTGAGAAAATTCAATTACATAATAAAGTAATTCAAATAAAATTGGGTAGTGAATTATTTTTTATTTCCAAAAAGCTAAAACAGTGAAATAAATAATATAACGAAAGATATAAAACATTTAAATAGATACATAACTACTATGCATTTGTTAAGAACTTGAGAACTGATGTATTCAGCGTGGTATGGTCGTTGGCACGTAGAAAGGATATGAACAGTATATATTTTTATATATATCTTTTTAATTATTCCCTTCTTCAATGGTAAACAAGTATATCGCTGCTCTAATGTAGAGAGGCCCTGACTCGCATAATTATGATCTTACAGAAGAAGGAACAATATATATAACAATAAAATATTTGAAATGCAAAATTATCGAAATGTAAAACCGTTATTTTTTTATACTTTTACATTAAAAAAACAAATAATACTTTTAGTGAAAATTTAATATTTTTGTGAAATTTAGATAGTATAGTGCTATTCCGATTAATTGGTAATTTATAAATCTAAACGGTTTTTTTTTTTTTGAGTATTTATGAATCAATGTTGCTAAAATTCTGTCATGTAGAAAGATTTCAACTCGAATTTTATCGAAATAGATTTTTTTGCACCTCCAATATAAATCACAAAGATACCACTTGTAACAAAATTTACCTTCTCCTGTAAGATCACAATTATGGGAGGTAGGGCTTTTTTACATGAGACCAACGATATACTGTTCTCACCCGTAGTGAAGGGTATAATTAATTACAAGAATATATACAGAATATATAATAGTAATTTTCGTTCTACAGCATTTAGTAAATATATAATAAAAATTGTTGACGTTAAAATTACCGTCAAGATTCGTTCAACTATTCCTTTAATCCGACAACTTGGCACACGTACAACAGGTTGTGTATTGCACAATTATGTTTTAAATGGAACATGTTAGACTCAATTACACATTAATTACAATTACATTTAATTTTAATTCGAAATTTATATTACATTAATTATTTAAAAGTAATTGTTATTGTAATTAGGCAATAATCGTTATTTGTATTGAATAAAATTCAATTTAATATTCAATTCAGTATTCTAAAAATTCTGAAAATGAACTTTTGCAACGCTTAGGATAATTTCATTTGAACTAGATAAATCAAAGAAATGTAAAACCTAGTAGAGTATTAAAAATTCTCTTTAAGGTCTAATTTTCAAAAGATTATATTTCAATTTTAATTTTTGTAGTTGTGTTCATATAATATTTTAATTTATAACTGTCTTATTTTAACCGGCGTTTCCTGGGTCTATTTTTGGGACCTCTCTAGGCACTGTATGATATATTATAGTACTGTTTGCTATGGAGCTTCACTTCTAACACGTGAGAGTGTAACTTTAGAGGTAAAATATTAAAAATCTCAGAACAGTCGTCACCTATCAAGTCCAATCTATCAAATAAGTTTGGATCTTATAGATCAGAACATATCTATATTTCAAATTTGTTTTTTAAGATCTCCGACACAAAATATTCACAGAATATTATACGATTAACATAAATAATTTGTTGTTGTCGGTATTGACGTTACAACAATTTTCTCCCTTTTTCTACCATCTATGTCGTAGTTGTGGAAACAGATATAGATGAGCAGCAATTTATTTTCCGAATTCTATTTAAATCGATTAGCCGAGACTTTGTTAAAATTGATCATCTCGCCTCCTTGTTCAATACATGAAAATGAAAATACTCTATTTAACCATAAGACCAAATATCTTTCCATGTTTCAAATTTCATTAAAATTAGTTTAGTCGTGCTTGATTCCTTTAAATATAAATATATTTAAGAATAAATATATTATATTGAAAGTAATCAAGTAGAATTAAAGTAATTTACTATAAAAAATATTCCAAAAGATGAATTTTCATATAGATTGATTCAGTCCTTTAGTGTGATTGGCGCAAACGTGGAAATAGATTTATAATATATATTAGATATCAACTGTGCGTTGAAGTTTTAACAATTAATTGCTTGGTTAAAAGTAGTCAGATTTTTCATAAATGCATAATACTATTGTCATATCTTTCGGTGAATGCTGTCCTCACTGGTTGTATTATACTGAGGGATGGTGTTAGGTATTTGTTGTATAAATAGTGTCTATTAAAATGTTATTATACAGGTAGATTGCTGGATGTCTGTCGTGTATGTTGGAGGTATATAGTTTTAATATTTCCGTCTTTTATTTTTGGACAGGTAAGTGTGACGATTTGTGGATATTTTTCGTTTGTGATTTACAAATTGTGTTACAGGTTGTATTTACTTGATTGTTAATAATATCTCCGTTAAAAGTTCATGTTTTTTATACATTCATATTTTTAAAAATTTCATGCCTTCATCCTTTTTTACTAGAATGTATTAATGTCATACATTCATCTATTTCCCTTGGCTCGTGTCCATGTGTGTTAAAGTTATTGCGAAGTTTGAGTCTTTTCTTTTCCGTTTGTATGATCGTTTGTATGTGTGAACCTTGTTTTTAATGTTTCCGATTCATTTTAAAAGAAAATATGCAGCTTACTAAAACACTGCAAGACGTTTATTATAAATATACATGAATCCAGGACCCTTACACTCAGAGCACAACCCAAAACTCATAAGGGAAATATGTATGCCGATCAGACCTACAGTAAATTACAAACCTGCATCTGCATATAACTTGGCTACATTATTGAAAGAGAAAATAAATTTGCAGAATACATACATGTCGCGGAATACATAAGACCTCATCAACAAACTTAAGGACACACAAATCACCAAAAATACGATACTCGTTATCTTCAACATTAAAGATCTATGTACAAAATACCTACGCAGGAAATTTTAGCTATTCTAAATATTACACTTTCTAACCTATACCACAATCAATACATCAAGGAAAAAATGGATACTTTAAAAACGGTATTAAAGCAAAACAACATTAGATCTAACAATAACCTAAAACAAGAAGAAAGAAGACAAAATGACATTCGATACAAAATGACGACACATTATAGAAATATATAGATAAATATGGAAATATATAGATATATATAGATTAATGAACCTTTTTTAGAAAGAAGGCTTACAGACAACATTAAAGGTATCATTAGTCTTTACTTTCTGTTGCTGTTCTGTTCCGTGCCGTTCTGCTTTGTAATTAGTTCTCCTGTAGCAACATATCAGCTGTTTATAATAAACAAGGAAAACACAAAACAGAGCACAACAAAAAAAAAAAAAAATAAACTACAATTACAATGACAAAAATGGTTTGTTTACAATTTTGCTTTCGCTCTACCAATCAACTTCCAAATAACTTAACGTTGAATTCTATTTTCTACTGATTCGAACGGAACAGAACAGAACGTCAAAGTAATAACAAACCACAAACACATATTTTCGATTTAACAGAAACTGATCAGGTGATTCGTTACGGAACTGAAAGTAAAGACTAATTCTGCCATAAAAACGATCAACACTCTACGAAACAATCTCAAGCCATCAATCGATAAATTTAGTACCAGAGGAGTTTACAGACTAACTTACACCTGCAACCATACATACATAGAATAAACTAGACGAATATTGAAAATATGGTTCACAGAACAGATACGATCATAGAAACGGACAAGAGACTACTCAAACTTTGCAATATACCTTAACACATATGGACACGAGCCAAGAGAAATATATGATTGTATGACATTGTTACATCCTAGTAAAAGAGACCAGTACGACCAACACGAATTTTTAACGGAGATATTATTAGCGAGCAGGTAAATACAACCTCTGACACAATTTTCACACCACTAAATTATCAAAATACTCCTACAAAAGAAAAACAACCACAGATGGTCACACTAAATAAATAAAAATAAATAAAACAATACAAATAAATAAAAAATAAAAAATAAAAGACGGAGATATTAAAACAACTATTAATTCGACAGATATAAAGCAATCCACCTGTATAACGCAATTTAAATAGACACTATCCTAACGGACAAAATTACTTGATTGCTTAATTATGTAATTGAATTTTTCAATCACAATTATATACTATAGTAATTAGATTTCTTAAATTGCAAATTACAAGCACAAATATTTGAATGTAATTTTACATAACTTCAATAACGATAACATGAAATTAAGTATTTGCATTTGTAACTAATTAAAAGCTGTAATTGAAATACTCCAGGTCTGTTTTAAATCATATTAAACGAAGAATAAAAATTATAATAAACAACTCATATTGGCAAAAATTCATAACTTTTTTGTACCTACTTCATAATACAATAATATTCTATATTTTATCGTCTGTATCACGCATTGTACGGGATTATTTCGTTTACGTACTTTTTTGAGCATTAAAAAATCATTTTTTGATAAACAACAGTCAGCACAATATTCACAGTCAATATGCATACGTAGCTTTATAAGACAATTTGAACAAGTTGCTTTGGGTAATATAAAAGATAACTTTTTGCTTAGAATTATATTTAAACAAGTGCCTATATTGACGTACATAGATCTATAAAACGTCAAACTTCTTGTAACGAATATCTTTATGACTTTATAGGAAGCATGACGCTTTTAAAGACAAATAAAAATTTTATTACTTTTCGTACACTATATAAGGTGTAAATAAATCTTGTTGCGATAATCAGTTCTATTTTGCTTTCTTTTAGAGAACATTGTCGAAAATAATTAAACGATGAAATACGCTTTAATATTTGTTCTAATAACATTGGCGACTTTTGCCTCTGGCAAACCTGTTAATGAAGTAGATTCTACCAAATACCACACTTTTTTAACTGATATATTAAGCCAATTGGCTAAAAGGAAAACAAATGGTGTCTCATACAAGTAAATATCTAATAACTATAAAAATCAAACATTTTCATGATATTTAACATTTTTTACACCAAAATCCTTTAGTCTTGTTGAAATAAATTCTGTTACAAATGTGGAAGCGGTTAATGATAAAATTAGTTTCTGTATAATAAATGCTGATCTTAAGGACGAAAACGAGAGAGTTAAAACCTGTGAAGTTGACATATCCCTGTATCGTCAGAGAGAAGATAACACCTTGTACAATGTGAGGTTTCGGTGCAATGGTGAAATCCTTGCCGATAACCGTTATGTCGTTGCAATAAAAATTTAGAAGAATTATAAATAAAACGGTTTTTTTAAATACTTAAAACCGCAAGGATTTTTTTAACTGGGACTGCGATGAAACTTTTTAGAGGTTAAAATTTACATACATAATTAATAGGCGAATCGAATCGATTTTTTTTGTGCAATGTACGCTCACGTTATACAATCGATTTTGAGGAAAATTGTTCCATTTTAAAACATAACTGTTCAATATACAAACTGTTGTATGTGTGCTAAGTCGCTAAATGCAGGGATAGTTGTATAAATGTATCAACGTTTGTTTGTTATATGCATACATATATATATTAACTGAATGCTGTAGGAGAGAAATCACTATTAAATTAAAACAATTTCTTATCTTTCTGTACATGTTTAAAAAAGTTTTAATTGAGTTTAATTTTGTTCATGCTTTGAAAAATTTGACTTCTGCAAATTCCCCTATTTTACTTTGTACAACTTAGAACTTCTGTGGGTTGCGAATATTGTGGTTGTAAATATTTTGTAAAACGGTTATAAAATTACGTACTATGTAAGAATTTTTTTCTTGTTGCAAAAAGCAGCTAAATGAGGGAAAGCAAGGCGAATTCACTTAAAAAGAATAAAACATGTTTAGTTAAATTTGTTTATCTACCTAAAAAAATTTTAATATATTTAATTTAAGTTGCACGAAATTTAAAGTTACATTAAAACTTAAGAACCGGTCTTTATGTCCAAAAATCTTGAAGAGTAATCGTTACTGAGCATGTGGACTAGTAGTTTTATGATTTCGGAAGAACTGCTACTAGAGTATGGTTTTGCGCCATAAAATCACAGAGAAGCAGCATTTTCCTCAATCTCTTGGATACAGTAGTGCATAAAATAAACACATTGAACGTACTAGGTGGCAAGAACAAAATAATATATATTTTTTAATTAAAAACGATTTTTACGATTGAAATGTGAAGGCTGCATTCGTGTTTTTTGTTGCCTTTAAGATCATAGCTGTATCTCGAGTTCGCTCAATGATTGCAACGTAATGTCTATTTTGTTTTGGTCCATTTATACTGAATGAAGAATGAAAAAATTTAAAAACTAAGGTTGAAACAATTATTTCGAAAACCAGTTGATAAAGTTGTGATTGAATAGGTACGAGTAGTCACTATTGTGAATATGCGTTTGTAAGAAATAAATAACAGTTGACAAATGACGAAAATACATGCAGTAAATGTGCGAAATTAGTTAAGGAATTAGTAACAAAAGTTTTATTTTTAAAATTATTATCTCATTAAGACGATGACCATTTTGCGACTGTGATACCGGAAGAATGAAATGATTTGTAGGGGACGATTTTAATTCTCTAGAATTGAATGATTTAGGTGCTTTAGAATTTTTTTCTTTGTTTTACATTTCAAATCCTTCTAAACAAGCTGCCATGTTTTTGTATGTCTGTCATATATTCCTCACATTTTTTTCACAAACCATTTTTGAGCAAACTGCCCTTGCGATGTACGGGTTTGCTTCAATCAAGCTAGCAAGCTTCTCAGTTCGCCTTTTGTCGCTTATAATACTCGACCTGTGCAATCATTTATTTTGTTTATTCTAAACGATATTTATTTATGTATTTCTATTTATTTACTACTTACATTTTAAGTAAATACCTTTCTCCTACTATTTTGTAGTTGAAAAAAGAAACCCAAATTTACGTTAATAGCTATTCGCATTGTAGTTGCTTGTTTGAAACTCAAGGATCGCAGCTTTTTTCAACCGCTGTCATTTCGTAAAGCTGATTTATCAAAAAATTTCTTTTATCAACTGCACGTTGCTGTTCATAATAAACCTGTATGCATTTTTCACTTGTAAAAGTATTTATTAAGAAATGAAATAGATTTAAATCTAAATTAATAAAAGAAGCCATTTGTAATACTATTGCTATAACAAATATGAAAAAAAATTCATTAAAAAACATATTAATTGAATGAATGAAAAATTCATGTTTCCTTCAGGAAATATAAAATAAGGATATGGTAAGTTATAGGTAGGCGTGGTGTTTTGCACGTTGCCTCGAAAATAGCCGTTCTTGCTGATTTCCAACAGCAAACTTCTTGAACTATGTTTGATCGATTAAAATTTTCTCTGGCTCATGTAGTGCCTTGGCAAAGTTGACACGGACGGACATCGCTCAATTGAAGAAGATATTGTAGAAATTATAAACGAAATGGCAAACTAAAATATATTCTTTTCCACCTGTGGTGAAGGGTATAAAATGAAGTCATACAATCAAACTTGTTTCATTGTTGTTCTCATTTACCGTTAAAACAAATTTATCAAACCATAATGCCTTTCAAAATAAAAAAATAAAGATTGCGCAGATCTGCAATTAAAAATGTGTATTTAAAATGGTTAAAGGGTAATTTTTCTCAAAATCGGTTGTTTATTAATTATATAGACTATTAATTTTTCAAATTAATGGTGGCACGTTATAGCATCCACCGTCACAATATAACTTAAAAAAAGTTATTATGTCTATAAGCATGGAGTTGTTTTCAGCATGGATATAACAGTATCACTTATACAAGTGCCATAATGCCTGCACTTAAAAATAAAAAAGGTGGAATACCTTTTTGATTTTAAACATACATATTTTATATGAAACACACCTAGACCCAAAATAAGAAACCGGTTGCCTGCGAGGCTTAAAATGTAAGTAAAAAATTAAGTATAATAATATTATGGGTATAGTAAAAATAATAATTCACATAAATTAAGTGAAAATATAAAAAATTAGTATGAGTCAAGCAAAGAAACTTTTTCCTCTACGGTATGAACAGTACCAGCTTCGCTTAGTTAACATTTTCTGTCCACGAACATTAAATTCGTGGAATTTATGCCACCAAATTAATTACTAAAGGCAGTATGACCTTTAAAGACTAAAACATACGCCTTATTTTGAAACTTCATCGTACAGTCCTACTTAAATAATTTTTCCAGTTCTAAGTAGTTGAAATTTTAAATTTTATTAAAACGAATAATTATAACAAATTATTTTAATGTTTTATTGCAACGACATAACGGTTATCGGCAAGGATTTCACCATTGCACCGAAACCTCACATTGTACAAGGTGTTGTCTTCTCTCTGGCGATACAGGGATATGTCAACTTCACAGGTTTTAACTCTCTCGTTTTCGTCCTTAAGATCAGCATTTATTATACAGGAACTAGTTTTATCATCAACCGCTTCCACATTTGTAACAGAATTTATTTCAACAAGACTAAAGGATTTTGGAGTAAAAAATGTTAAATATCATGAAAATGTTTCATTTTTATAATTATTAGATATTTACTTGTATGAGACACCATTTGTTTTCCTTTTAGCCAATTGACTTAATATATCAGTTAAAAAAGTGTGGTATTTGGTAGAGTCTTCTTCATTAACAGGTTTGCCAGAGGCAAAGGTCGCCAATGTTATTAGAACAAAAATTAAAGCGTATTTCATCGTTTAATTATTTTCGTCAATGTTCTCTAAAAGAAAGCAAAATAGAACTGATTATCGCTACAAGATTTATTTACACCTTATATAGTGTACGCAAAGTAATAAAAAATTTTTTTCTATAAAATCGTCATGCTTCTTAAAAAATCGTAAAGATATTCGTTACAAGGAGTTTGACGTTTTATAGATCTATGTACGTCAATATAGGCACTTGTTTAAATATAATTCTAAGCAAAAAGTTATCTTTTATATTACCCAAAGCAACTTGTTCAAATTGTCTTATAAAGCTACGTATGCATATTGACTGTGAATATTATGCTGACTGTTGTTTATCAAAAAATGATTTTTTTAATGCTCAAAAAAGTACGTAAACGAAATAATCCCGTACAATGCGTGATACAGTCGATAAAATATAGAATATTATTATATTATGAAGTAGGTACAAAAAAGTTATGAATTTTTGCCAATATGAGTTGTTTATTATAGTTTTTATTCTTCGTTTAGTATGATTTAAAGCAGACCTGGAGGATTTCAATTACGGCTTTTAATTAGTTACACATGCAAATACTTAATTTCATCTAATTGTAATTGAAGTTATGTAAAATTACATTCAAATATTTGTACTGGTAATTTGCAATTTAAAAAATCTAATTACTATAGTATAAAATTGTGATTGAAAAATTCAATTACATAAGTAAGCAATCAAGTAATTTTGTCCGTAAGGATAGTGTCTATTTAAATTGCATTATACAGGTGGATTGCTTGATATCTGTCAAATTAATAGTTGTTTTAATATCTCCGTCTTTTATTTTTTATTTATTTTTATTGTTTTATTTATTTTTATTTATTTAGTGTGACCATCTGTGGTTGTTTTTCTTTTGTAGGAGTATTTTGATAATTTAGTGGTGTGAAAATTGTGTCAGAGGTTGTATTTACCTGCTCGCTAATAATATCTCCGTTAAAAATTCGTGTTGGTCGTACTGGTCTCTTTTACTAGGATGTAACAATGTCATACAATCATATATTTCTCTTGGCTCGTGTCCATATGTGTTAAGGTATATTGCAAAGTTTGAGTAGTCTCTTGTCCGTTTCTATGATCGTATCTGTTCTGTGAACCATATTTTCAATATTCGTCTAGTTTATTCTATGTATGTATGGTTGCAGGTGTAAGTTAGTCTGTAAACTCCTCTGGTACTAAATTTATCGATTGATGGCTTGAGATTGTTTCGTAGAGTGTTGATCGTTTTTATGGCAGAATTAGTCTTTACTTTCAGTTCCGCGACGAATCAGCTGATCAGTTTCTGTTAAATCGAAAATATGTGTTTGTGGTTTGTTATTACTTTGACGTTCTGTTCTGTTCCGTTCGAATCAGTAGAAAATAGAATTCAACGTTAAGTTACTTGGAAGTTGATTGGTAGAGCGAAAGCAAAATTGTAAACAAACCATTTTTGTCACTGTAATTGTAGTTTATTTTTTTTTTTTTTTTTTTTTTTTGTGCTCTGTTTTGTGTTTTCCTTGTTTATTATAAACAGCTGATATGTTGTTACTGAACAACTAATTACAATAATTTAAAAAGCAGAACGGCACGGAACAGAACAGCAACAGAAAGTAAAGACTAATGAGACCTTTAATGTTGTCTGTAAGCCTTCTTTCTGAAAAAGGTTTATTAATCTGTATATTTCTATATACTTCCATATATATCCATATATTTCTATAATGTGTCGTCATTTTGTATCGATTGTCATTTTGTCTTCTTTCTTCTTGTTTTAGGTTATTGTTAGATCTAATGTTGTTTTGCTTTAATACCGTTTTTAAAATATCCATTTTTTCCTTGATGTATTGATTGTGGTATAGGTTAGAAAGTGTAATATTTAGAATAGCTACAATTTCCTGCGTAGGTATTTTGTACATAGGTCTTTAATGTTGAAAATAACGAGTATCGTATTTTTGGTGATTTGTGTGTCCTTAAGTTTGTTAATGAGGTCTTATGTATTCCGCGACATGTATGTATTCTGCAAATTTATTTTCTCTTTCAATAATAGCCAAGTTATATGCAGTAGCAGGTTTGTAATTTACTGTAGGTCTGATCGGCATACATATTTGCCTTATGAGTTTTGGGTTGTGCTCTGAGTGTAGGGGGTCCTGGATTCATGTATATTTATAATAAACGACTTGCAGTGTTTTGGTAACCTGCATATTTTCTTTTGAAATGAATCGGAAACATTAAAAACAAGGTTCACACATACAAACGATCATACAAACGGAAAAGAAAAGACTCAAACTTTGCAATAACTTTAACACACATGGACACGAGCCAAGGGAAATAGATGAATATATGACGTTAATACATTCTAGTAAAAAAGGACGAAGGTATGACATTCTTAAAAATATGAATGTACAAAAAACATGAACTTTTAACGGAGATATTATTAACAATCAAGTAAATACAACCTGTAACACAATATGTAAATCACAAACGAAAAATATCCACAAATCGTCACACTTACCTGTCCAAAAATAAAAGACGGAAATATTAAAACTATATACCTCCAATATAAACGACAGATATCCAGCAATCTACCTGTATAATAACATTTTAATAGACACTATTTATACAACAAATACCTAACACCATCCCTCAGTATAATACAACCAGTGAGGACGGCATTCACCGAAAGATATGACAATAGTATTATGCATTTATGAAAAATCTGACTACTTTTAACCAAGCAATTAATTGTTAAAACTTCAACGCACAGTTGATATCTAATATATATTATAAAACTATTACCACCTTTGCGCCCATCACACTAAAGGACTGAATCAATCTATATGAAAATTCATCTTTTGGAATACTTTTTATAGTAAATTACTTTAATTCTACTTGATTGCTTTCAATATAATATATTTATTCTTAAATATATTTATATTTGAAGGAATCAAGCACGACTAAACTAATTTTAATGAAATTTGAAACATGGAAAGATATTTGGTCTTATGGTTAAATAGAGTATTTTCATTTTCATGTATTGAACAAGGAGGCGAGATGATCAATTTTAACAAAATCTCGGCTAATCGATTTAAATAGAATTCGGAAAATAAATTGCTGCTCATCTACATATATCTGTTTCCACAACTACGAAATAGATGATAAAAAAGGGAGAAAACTGTTGTAACGTCAATACCGACAACAACAAATTTATTTATGTTAATCGTAAAATATTCTGTGAATATTTTGTGTCGGAGATCTTAAAAACAGATTTGAAATATAGATATGTTCAGATCTATAAGATCCAAACTGATTTGATAGATTGGACTTGATGGGTAACGACTGTTCTGAGATTTTTAATATTTTACCTCTAAAATTACACTCTCACGTGTTAGAAGTGAAGCTCCATAGCAAACAGTACTATAATATATCATACAGTGCCTAGAGAGGTCCCAAAAATAGACCCAGGAAACGCCGGTTAAAATAAGACAGTTATAAATTAAAATATTATATGAACACAACTACAAAAATTAAAATTGAAATATAATCTTTTGAAAATTAGACCTTAAAGAGAATTTTTAATACTCTACTAGGTTTTACATTTCTTTGATTTATCTAGTTAAATGAAATTATCCTAAGCGTTGCAGAAGTTCATTTTCAGAATTTTTAGAATACTGAATTGAATATTAAATTGAATTTTATTCAATACAAATAATGTTTATTGCCTAATTACAATAACAATTACTTTAAATTTGTAATATAAATTTCGAATTAAAATTAAATGTAATTGTAATTAATGTGTAATTGAGTCTAACATGTTCCATTTAAAACATTATTGTGCAATACACAATCTGTTGTACGTGTGCCAAGTTGTCGGATTAAAGGAATAGTTGAACGAATCTTGACGGTAATTGCAACGTCAACAATTTTTATTATATATTTAATAAATGCTGTAGAACGAAAATTACCATTATATATTCTGTATATATTCTTGTAATTATACCCTTCACTACGGGTGAGAACAGTATATCGCTGGTCTCATGTAAAAAACCCCTACCTCCCATAATTGTGATCTTACAGGAGAAGGTAAATTTTGTTACAAATGGTATCTTTGTGATTTATATTGGAGTCGCAAAAAAATCTATTTCGATAAAATTCGAGTTGGAATCTTTCTACATGACAGAATTTTAGCAACATTGATTCATAAGTACTCAAAAAAAAACAGTTTCAATTTTCATAACGATTTTAGATTTATAAATTACCAATTAATCGGAATAGCACTATACTATCTAAATTTCACAAAAATATTAAATTTTCACCAAAATTTCACTAAAAGTATTATTTGTTTTTTTAATGTAAAAGTATAAAAAAATAACGGTTTTACATTTCGATAATTTTGCATTTCAAATATTTTATTGTTATATATATTGTTCCTTCTATACTCTTACCTTCTCCAGTAAGATCATAATTATGCGAGTCAGGGCCTCTCTACAGGAGGGAAATGACCATTATACATTCTGTATATATTTTTGTAATTATTCCCTTCTCCACAGGTGAAAACAGTATATCGCTGGTCTTATGTAGAAAGGCTCTACCTTGCATAATTGTAATTTTACAGGAGAAGATAAATTTTGTGACAAGGTGTATCTTTGTGATTTGTACTATAGTCGCGAAAAAACTCAAGTAAGATCACAGTTATGTGAGTCGGGGCCTCTCTACATTAGAGCAGCGATATACTTGTTTACCATTGATGAAGGAAATAATTAAAAAGATATATACAGAATATATAATGGTCATATCCCTTCTACGTGCCAACGACCATACCACGCTAAATACATCAGTTCTCAAGTTCTTAACAAATGCATAGTAGTTATGTATCTATCTAAATGTTTTATATCTTTCGTTATATTATTTATTTCACTGTGTTTTTGTTTTTAAAAATAACGTCTAAAACTACCTAATATTATTTGAATTACTTTATTATGTGTAACTGTAATTGGATTTTTTAAAATTTAAATCACAAGCACAAATATTTAATAATTAAGTTATTGCATGTATAATTAATTATAAACTGTAATTGACATCCCCAAAGTCTGTTTTAAATCATGTTGATTGAAAAATAAAAATTAAATTAAACAACTTATATTGACAAAGATAAGTACATTACTTTTTTGTACTTCATAGGTTTAAAACCTAGAAACGATTTAAGCAACATCAATATTCGATATTATATCGACTGTATCACGCATTGTACGGGATTATTTGGTTTACTTATTTTTTGGAGCATTAAAAAAGTTATTATTTGACAAACAGCAGTCATCATAAGACAATTTGAACAAGTTGCTTTGGGTAATATAAAAGATAACTTTTTGCTTAGAATTCTATTTAAACAACTGCCCATATTGACGTACATAGATCTATAAAACGTCAAACTCTTTGTAACGAATATGTTTATGATATTATAAGAAGCATGACGCTTTTATAGACAAATAAAAATGTTATTACTTTGCGTACACTATATAAGGTGTAAATAAATCTTGTAGCGATAATCAGTTCTATTTTGCTTTCTTTTAGAGAACATTGACGAAAATAATTAAACGATGAAATACGCTTTAATTTTTGTTCTAATAACATTGGCGACCTTTGCCTCTGGCAAACCTGTTAATAAAGAAGATTCTACCAAATACCACACTTTTTTAACTGATATATTAAGTCAATTGGCTGAAAGGAAAACAAATAGTGTCTCATACCAGTAAATATCTAATAATTATAAAAATGAAACATCTTCATGATATTTAAAATTTTTTACTCCAAACTCCTTTAGTCTTGTTGAAATAAATTCTGTTACAAATGTGGAAGCGGTTAATGATAAAATAAGTTCCTGTATAATAAATGCTGATCTTAAGGACGAAAACGAGGGAGTTAAAACCTGTGAAGTTGACATATCTCTGTATCGTCAGAGAGAAGATAACACCTTGTACAGTGTGAGGTTTCGGTGCAATGGTGAAATCCTTGCCGATAACCGTTATGTCGTTGCAATAAAAATTTAGAAGAATTATAAATAAAACGGTTTTTTTAAATACTTAAAACCGCAAGAATTTTTTTAAATGGGACTGTGCGATGAAGATTTTTAGAGGTTTGTACGCTCACGTTATACAATCGATTTTGAGGAAAATTGTTCCATTTTAAAACATAACTGTTCAATATACAAACTGTTGTATGTGTGCTAAGTCGCTAAATGCAGGGATAGTTGTATAAATGTATCAACGTTTGTTTGTTATATGCATACATATATATATTAACTGAATGCTGTAGGAGAGAAATCACCATTAAATTAAAACAATTTCTTATCTTTCTGTACATATTTTAAAAATTTTAATTGAGTTTAATTTTGTTCATGCTTTAAAAAATTTGACTTTTGCAAATTCCCCTATTTTACTTTGTACAACTTAGAACTTCTGTGGGTTGCGAATTGGGTAAATATTTTGTAAAACGGTTATAAAATTACGTACGATTACTATGTAAGAATTTTTTTCTTGTTGCCAAAAGCAGCTAAATGAGGGAAAGCAAGGCGAATTCACTTAAAAATAATAAAACATGTTTAGTTAAATTTGTTTATCTACCTAAAAAAATTTTAATATATTTAATTTAAGTTGCACGAAATTAAAAGTTACATTAAAACTTAAGAACCGGTCTTTATGTCGAAAAATCTTGAAGAGTAATCGTTACTGAGCATGTGGACTAGTAGTTTTATGATTTCAATGATTATCAATATGGGTATCATTTTAAAGCTTTTTGAAGATATCTTCAAGAAAATACTAAATTTTTTTAAAAAATGCTTAACCTGTTTAAAGCCGAAGATATTTTTATGTTAAAATATGTAACATATTTTATTTTGTCTAATTCTTTAATTCTCTGCCACCCTAATATTTGCTTTTTTTTATTGAAGTTACTTCACTAAACTAGATTTACATACGTGATGAAGGGTATATAAGATTCGTCATAGCCGAATATAACACTCTTACTTGTTTATACTTGCCCTTAGAGCAATGGTTTAAAAGAAAATGTTATATTTGGGCAAATTACTTTTTTGGGACACTCTTTAATTTTTTAACATTTTCTATTATTTTTAACATTTCTTTAAGAGCGGACAAAGTACTACATAATCTGTGTAAACTTATGTGCCTACCTCTAAGGGTTTAAAATAAAAGCCCGTATGAGTAAAATAAATAAAACGTCCCTATGATGTCGTTCTTTCATTTTGAATTTGTGTGTATGTATGTTCACATAAGCTCGAGTAATATAAAAGCTAAATTGCTCAAGATAATATATTACAGTTCACGCCTTTCTTAACTTCTCGAGGCATCCACGTTAGAGTTTATATTTGAGATGTGTGTGACATTCTCATATACAAAAAAACCCTGACAGGATTCGAACATTTTTCGCAATCTTTTGCCCTTTTCTATATAAAAATGAACGCTAACTAACTCATTTTGAAAAAGCAGTTAACAGTTAAATGTTATAAAAATTATCATTTTAACTTAGATTTCCCTAGCGATAGTTTTTCGACTTATGTTATCATTTATTGCGGTTGTTTTTGTTTTAAATCGAGTTGAAATAAAAATTCAATGTCAAATTAACTTCAATGCAAACTTACTAATTTATGTGTTTTTTTTTATCACCTAATTAAACTAGAAAAGTTATTAATTAGTTAATTATTGGATGCCTTAAATCCGCCTGGATTGTCTTGGATTGGACAAAGATTCGGATAAAAACAGTAAATCTAATTTTTTACATTTGTGTACTGAACCCTAAAAAGACGCAACAGTAAAGTGTGTCCGTACAGTAAAACAACATGATTGGAAAATAAGAATAATTTTTACGTAAACGTGACAAATGAGATAGCAAAGAGGCCTTAATATATGAACAACAGATGAAATTATCAAAACGTTTGTTTAATAAATGAAAGTTATAAGATAAAAATAGTGTAGGGTAGTCGTAACTGAAATAATAAACAGCAGATAAGATTATTACATTTTTACAATCGTGTATTGAGCCAACGAGAATAATTCTAGCTACAGACTGAGAGTAATAAAGAAGAGTAACAATATTGGCGTACAGGTATTTGAAATGTCTCAACAAATACGAGAAAAGCACACCGAGTATTGCGCTGCTGGAATCAATATCTAACTTTTCTATTTAATTGCGGCAAAAGGCATTAACAGATAGCTTTTAAATTTAAAATCATCAAATTTTTTTAAGCGATTTTGAAGTTTCAATATTAAAAATCGAAAATTGGAATTAAAATTTCAGAGTTAAACGTTATAGCTCAAGGCTATTTTTATATAATTGTAGAGTGTCACTTGGCCTGTTCTTCTACGAGAATGTTTTCTTTAAATTATTTTAAATAAATAATAATAATTCTTTTCGTTTCTTTTTTAATAAACAAAAATATAAAAATTATTAATCACTCCTATCGTAAATGAGAATTACATTTTTTGTTCACGTAAAATTTGTAATCCACCAAGCAGAAAATTGGTATCAGGAATTTCACGTGAACAATGTTTTCCATAACTTAAACAGCCGTTTAAGGCTTGTGTGCTCTTATTGCACTTTGAGTGGACAAATGCAAGAAGAAGGAAACTGTATTTTGATTAAGAATAATAATTTTATATAAAAAAGCAAAATGTTTAGAATCTGCTCAATATTTTGTTGCAAGAGGAGGTAAATAAGGACACACGAATTGTAAGTAGACAGCTGCGAGAGACATCAAATCCCTTGAAATTATTCTGCAAATAATAAATAATTTTTATAAATAGGAAAACACGCTTAATAACGTTAATTCTTTATTAGATTAATCCAGAATTACAGAGTTAACGAAGCTGCTTTTTATGTGCTCACTTCCGCCCTGATGCGGTTTTGCGCCATAAGATCACAGAGAAGCAGAATTTTCCTCAATCTCTTGGATACAGTAGTGCAAAAAATAAACACATTGAACGTACTAGGTGGCGAGAAAAAAAATATATATTTTTTTTAATTAAAAACGATTTTTACGATTGAAATGTGAAGGCTGCATTCGTGTTTTTTGTTGCCTTTAAGATCATAGCTGTATCTCGAGTTCGCTCAATTGTTGTAACGTAATGTCTATTTTGTTTTGGTCCATTTATACTGAATGAAGAGTGAAAAAATTTAAAAACTACGGTTGAAACAATTATTTCGAAAACCAGTTGATAAAGTTGTGATTGAGTAGGTACGAGTAGTCACTATTGTGAATATGCGTTTGAAAGAAATAAATAACAGTTGACAAATGACGAAAATACATGCAGTAAATGTGCGAAATTAGTTAAGGAATTAGTAACAAAAGTTTTATTTTTAAAATTATTATCTCATTAAGACGATGACCATTTTGCGACTGTGATACCGGAAGAATGAAATGATTTGTAGGGGACGATTTTAATTCTCTAGAATTGAATGATTTAGGTGCTTTAGAATTTTTTTCTTTGTTTTACATTTCAAATCCTTCTAAACAAGCTGCCATGTTTTTGTATGTCTGTCATATATTCCTCACATTTTTTTCACAAACCATTTTTGAGCAAACTGCCCTTGCGATGTACGGGTTTGCTTCAATCAAGCTAGCAAGCTTCTCAGTTCGCCTTTTGTCGCTTATAATACTCGACCTGTGCAATCATTTATGTTGTTTATTCTAAACGATATTTATTTATGTATTTCTATTTATTTACTACTTACATTTTAAGTAAATACCTTTCTCCTACTATTTTGTAGTTGAAAAAAGAAACCCAGATTTACGTTAATAGCTATTCGCATTGTAGTTGCTTGTTTGAAACTCAAGGATCGCAGCTTTTTTCAACCGCTGTCATTTCGTAAAGCTGATTTATCAAAAAATTTCTTTTATCAACTGCACGTTGCTGTTCATAATAAACCTGTATGCATTTTTCACTTGTAAAAGTATTTATTAAGAAATGAAATAGATTTAAATCCAAATTAATAAAAGAAGCCATTTGTAATACTATTGCTATAACAAATATGAAAAAAAAATTCATTAAAAAACATATTAATTGAATGAATGAAAAATTCATGTTTCCTTCAGGAAATGTAAAATAGTGATATGAAAAGTTATAGGTAGGCGTGGTGCTTTGCACGCTGCCTCGAAAATAGTCGTTCTTGCTGATTTCCAACAGCAAAACTTCTTGAACTATGTTTGATCGATTAAAATTTTCTCTGGCTCATGTAGTGCCTTGGCAAAGTTGACACGGACGGACATCGCTCAATTGACTTCGGAAGAAGATATTGTAGAAATTATAAACGAAATGGCAAACTAAAATATATTTTTTCCACCTGTGGTGAAGGGTATAAAATGAAGTCATACAATCAAAATTGTTTCATTGTCGTTCTCATTTACCGTTGAAACAAATTTATCAAACCATAATGCCTTTCAGCCCGTTTGAAAAAATTAAGATTGCGCAGATCTGCAATTAAAAATGTGTATATAAAATGGTTAAAGGGTAATTTTCCTCAAAATCGGTTGTTTATAAATTATATAGACATTTAATTTTTCAAATTAATGGTGGTACGTTATAGCATCCACCGTCACAATATAACTTAAAAAAAGTCATTATGTCTATAAACATAGAGTTGTTTTCAGTTTGGATATAACAGTCTCACTTATAAAAGTGCCATAATGCCTGCACTTAAAAATAAAAATTGTGGAGTACCTTTTTGCTTATAAACAGAGTTTGGAACACACCTAGCATAGGTTCACAGCCACAAAATTAGAAACCGGTTGCCTGCGGGGCTTAAAATGTAATTAAAAAAATTAAGTGAAAACTTAGAGCCAACCCTGAGTTTCTACGTATAATAATATTATGGGTATAGTAGAAATAATAATTCACATAAATTAAGTGAAAATAAAAAAAATTAGTATGAGTCAAGCAAAGAAACTTTTTCCTCTATGGTATGAACAGTACTAGCTTCGCTTAATTAACATTTTCTGTCCACGAACATTATATTTGTGGAATTTATGCCACCAAATTAATTACTAAAGGCAGTATGACTTTTAAAGACTAAAACATACGCCTTATTTTGAAACTTTATCGTACAGTCCTACTTAAATAATTTTTCCAGTTCTAAGTAGTTAAATTTTAAATTTTATTAAAACGAATAATTATATCAAATTATTTTAATGTTTTATTGCAACGACATAACGGTTATCGGCAAGGATTTCACCATTACACCGAAACCTCACATTGTACAAGGTGTTATCTTCTCTCTGACGATACAGGGATATGTCAGCTTCACAGGTTTTAACTCCCTCGTTTTCGTCCTTAAGATCAGCATTTATTATACAGGAACTAATTTTATCATTAACCGCTTTCACATTTGTAACAGAATTTATTTCAACAAGACTAAAGTAAAAAATGTTAAATATCATGAAAATGTTTCATTTTTATTATTATTAGTTATTTACTTGTATGAGACACTATTTGTTTTCCTTTCAGCCAATTGACTTAATATATCAGTTAAAAAAGTGTGGTATTTGGTAGAATCTTCTTCATTAACAGGTTTGCCAGAGGCAAATGTCGCCAATGTTATTAGAACAAAAATTAAAGCGTATTTCATTGTTTAATTATTTTCGTCAATGTTATCTAAAAGAAAGCAAAATAGAACTGATTATCGCAACAAGATTTATTTACACCTTATATAGTGTGCGCAAAGTAATAAAACTTTTATTTGTCTTTAAAAGCGTCATGCTTCTTATAAAATCATAAAGATATTCGTTACAAGGAATTTGACGTTTTATAGATCTATGTACGTCAATATAGGCACTTGTTTAAATTTAATTCTAAGCAAAATGTTATCTTTTATATTACCCAAAGCAACTTGTTCAAATTGTCTTATAAAGCTACGTATGCATATTGACTGTGATTATTATGCTGACAGCTGTTTATCAAAAAATGATTTTTTTTAATAATCCAAAAACCGTAAACGAAATAATTCGCTACAATGCACAGTGGGGCAGAATCAAAATATTTTGGAAATAATTCAGCCATTTGAAAACGGCCGATTGATTCAAAATTTGGCACGAGCATACTAGAGGAGTACTTGAGCTTAAGTTTTGAAGGTGGTTACCCTCCCCTTTCCAGGGATGGCGCTATGTGCTCTCAAATTTGGACACCTCGCTCCTGAAAATTTTTCTAACGCTTGGCATTTTATATATTCTTAAAGCTCTCGTAAATACCTACGAAACGGTGCTTTAAACTGCATGTTTATGTTTAAAAATAATCGAGTTGTAAGCATTTTAAAATTAAAATTTTTGATTTTTTCCATACCCTGGTCCAGTTTTTTCGAAATATTGGGTACAATTTGCAGCAAATTTGTTTGAGTTTTTAACCGTAGATAGCAAACAAAATTTAAGATTTTCTGAAAAAAATTTGAAAGTAATATCTTTTCTGGCTTAAAAATTATACGATTTTCAATTTAAAAATCCAAAATTATTGCATTTTTGTGTATTTTAGCCTAAAATGGGACACTTATCTAATTTTTTAGATAGAAAAAAATTTTCTTAAGGAATATATAAAAATTTTTTACTTTTATTAAAGCTAACTATATGTGTGTACGTTTAAACCAAAAAATATAAAACTATAAAACTGATCATTCTTGTAGAAGATGTAAGTCCTTGACCTATTTTACATCGAAATTTTGACTTTACCCTATATTTTCTAAAATCCCAAAGCTGGGATCGGAAAAAGAAGAATACTATAAAAAAGCTATATACACTCCAAATTGTTTCAAAAAGTATTTCGTGAGCCCTAGTCCATATGTGGACTTTATGGGCAAAAGAGTAAAAAATTCCAATTTTGGGATTTTTCGTCTTTATTTTGGGAATTATGGGATTTCCTTTAGCTTAATGTTGCAGATTTTTTTACCGTTTGATTTTAGTTAACAAACTACATATGCACAGAAAATTTTATCTGATTTGCTTAATTAATAAAAGTTTTATAGCATATTTAATATTTTTACTTTTCTCAAATTGGACCGTTTTTACCATAATTTTTCGAAATTTTCGGAGCTTGCTGTACCATTTTTTTATTTTTTTTATGCATGTGAATAAAGATGACGCAATTTCCTATTAAATAAAAAAGATTCACCTCAATATCATTCTTACGTGCAAAACTATGCGTTCTTAAATATGAGTGTTTCAATATGTATCTCACTTTTATACATTTATGTTACGGAAGTAAAAATTTTCATGCCTGTGTAAAAAATTGTGTAAAAAAACAATTATACCTGAATAGAGGATAACCAAGAGGCATATCTTAAATTAATAATCGTTATAAAAAACATCAGATAAAAAATAAAATTTTCTGTTAATTTTTATTTACGAAAAGTCGTTAAAAGTATTTTTTATTTCCTTAAAATTATTATTTATTTTCTATAAAATAATCTGTCATATCATTATGCATGTCTAAAAGATAAAGTAAATCCTTTAATTCTGTTTTGTTAGAAGGTGAAGAAGCCTCATAATTAATCCAACGTTTTCTCATTGATGAAAGTACAGGATCAGAAGATAACAATAGGCTATAGAAAATGTCTTCGTTTTGTGACTGCCTAGAACATTTTCGAGAACTGAATATTTGAATGTACTTGAAATCGCAGTTTCTTGCTTCTTGGGCTTCTTCTGTTAATTCCCCAAGAGGAAGAATATTCGATTCTATAATTGTTTTACCATGACATAATATTTTATGTACTGTGGGCGTCATATCCCTCTATGGATATAGGGAAACGAGTAGCTGAGATATTTTTGCTGTATATTCTCCAAAGCGAAAAGAATTAATTTGAGTTTTGCTATTAATTGCCATTAAAACTACGTTAACCATTCTAAGCAACTCTTTGTCAATTCCAGTTATGTTTGAAGTAGTTTCAAAATCCCAAAAAAATTTTCTTGCAGTATTTCCGTCGTTAGTGTTTCCTCCACTACAAAGAGGCTTATCAATTATTAACCCCGTTTGTACTCTAAACTCTTCTTGGATTCTACTTTTCTCAGAAGCTCTTAGAGCTTTTAGTTCATCATTGTTTTTTGTTTTTTTTTTTTTTTTGTTTTGTTGTTATTAAATTTTCTGTCGTACTTCTGTATTTTAAGTCGTATGCAATATGCAAAAAATGCTCCAAAAATCTTATTCTAGCATGAAGGGGGGATATTCCGAAAGATAGAACTTCTTCGTTGACTACGTTGGTTTTTTTTATCTGAGAATTCTGACTTCTTCTGATCACATATGGAACATTTCCAATAAGAAGATGTGTTAGTTATAGCGTTACTAACTTTTCCATCAATCATTGTTAAACTAAGTTGAAAGGATATGTTAACACAGTATTCTTTTATTTTTATAGATATTGGTTCCAATGATCTTATTTCGTCTTTGATATGCTCGACTAATTTTTTTGTCGTAGTATTTGATTCCTTTACATACTCAAAACAAATAGGCCTACAAAAATTTTTGGATCCTGGGGTTGTGTTTTTCCATATATCTTCAAAAGTGTTTGCGCGTACTGATGAAGATGCAACCAGTGAGTATGAACGAATTCTTAGTGGTTCTAAGGATGCAATGAATATGCTCTTGAAATTTATTGTATGTTTTTGTTTGTACTCAGGAAGGGCTGATATTCCATCACATCCCCACTTACACATTAGTACTACATCGCAGTTTTTAACCTTTTCTAGTTGGTCAGTAGAAAAATCTGAAATAATCCGTGACGCCGTATTTTCTAGCAAAGAAGGTAGTCCAGTAGAAGCTTTCGTTTCATCAACTGTTATTGGAGATGGCATAATCGCTTTCTTTTTTTCTTGAATAGACTTATATGATGGTAATATTGCATGTCCTTTCTCAAGTAAAGCTTTTCTCAAAATTTGGTACTTATTTCGGCTTATTTTCATTTCCAACATCAGAGCAATAGCTTCTTCCTCCGTAAAATTTGACTGCGATGTCGGAGTAGGTATGCTGTTAACAATTCGTTTCAACCGTTTTGGAGATGCGCTGGGAAAAATATTGGCGATGTGCACTGCCTCGGAAGGCTGATTTTCTTTTTTTAGCAATTCTTTGAACGTATCGCAAACTTCATCTTTTGAAACTGAAGAACGTTTTTCGGTTAACCTTTTTTTCTTAGACTTCGAACATAAGTCATCATAAGATTTGCAGGGAGCTCCACATAATACGATGTAGGTTGAGAATTTCGCAACAGTATCCATCCAAGAAAGATACTTTACTTCAAACTTATTTTTGTTTCCGCGAACTGATTTCATTTTATGATCGAATAATTTTAAAGATTTTTCCAGTTTTGCAGTACCAATGACATCAACTCTGCAGTTGTATGTAGCCTTAATAAATTTGTTCATGGCCTTAATTCTATCAAGTCCTTTTGTACCATCAGTCCACAAAAAAGAACACAATGTCTCAAACTTCAATGTGATCGGCATGATGTTTTTTTTTAAATATGATATCTATTGTATTTGTGCAAATATTTATATGCGTGTTCAGGTCATCGAACAGTTGGGTACCTAAAGAAGCAAAGCAGCTAGCTAAAAATCAAAAAAGGCACTTAGGTAAGACATAATTTGCCATAGGTCATCCTAAAACCAACACCTGCACCATTATTTTTAGCCCTTACATTTTTAACCCTTTTTTCAGGTATAATTGTTTTTTTAAACAATTTTTTACACAGGCATGAAAATTTTTACTT
The DNA here is from genome assembly GCA_937654795.1 of Cistogaster globosa. Lineage (NCBI taxonomy): Eukaryota > Metazoa > Arthropoda > Insecta > Diptera > Tachinidae > Cistogaster > Cistogaster globosa. The sequence continues at coordinate 35,555,903 of OW569404.1, read as the reverse complement.
CCGTAACATAAATGTATAAAAGTGAGATACATATTGCGTCATCTTTATTCACATGCATAAAAAAAAATAAAAAAATGAAACAAAATTTTAATATTCGTAATACACAGGCATGAAAATTTTTACTTCCGTAACATAAATGTATAAAAGTGAGATACATATTGCGTCATCTTTATTCACACAAAAAAAAATGAAACAAAATTTTAATATTCGTTGCTGAGCTCCGAAAGTTTCGAAAAATTATGGTAAAAACGGTCCAATTTGAGAAAAGTAAAAATATTAAATATGCTATAAAACTTTTATTAATTAAGCAAATCAGATAAAATTTTCTGTGCATATGTAGTTTGTTAACTAAAATCAAACGGTAAAAAAATCTGCAACATTAAGCTAAAGGAAATCCCATAATTCCCAAAATAAAGACGAAAAATCCCAAACTTGGAATTTTTACTCTTTTGCCGATAAAGTCCACATATGGACTAGGGCTCACGAAATACTTTTTGAAACAATTTGGAGTATATATAGCTTTTTTACAGTATTCTTCTTTTTCCGACCCCAGCTTTGGGATTTTAGAAAATATGGGGTAAAGTCAAAATTTCGATGTAAAATAGGTCAAGTTGAAAGACTTACATCTTCTACAAGAATGATCAGTTTTATACGAAATTTGGTTTAAACGTACACACATATAGTTAGCTTTAATAAAAATAAAAAATTTTTATATATTCCTTAAGAAATTTTTTTTCTATCTAAAAAATTAGATTAGTGACCCATTTTAGGCTAAAATACACAAAAATGCAATAATTTTGGATTTTTAAATTGAAAATCGTATAATTTTTAAGCCAGAAAAGATATTACTTTCAAATTTTTTTCAGAAAATCTTAAATTTTGTTTGCTATCTACGGTAAAAAACTCAAACAAATTTGCTGCAAATTGTACCCAATTTTTCGAAAAAACTGGACCAGGGTATGGAAAAAATCAAAAATTTTAATTTTAAAATGCTTACAACTCGATCATTTTTAAACATAAACATGCAGTTTAACGCCCCGTTTTGTAGGTATTTACGAGAGCTTTAAGACCATGTAAAATATTTAAAAATCAGCCAAAAATTGAAGAAATGCCAAGCGTTAGAAAAATTTTCAGGAGCGAGGTCTCCAACTTTGAGACCACATAGCGCCATCCCTGGAAAGTGGAGGGTAGCCTTAAAAACTTAAGCTCAAGTACTCCTCTGCTATGCTCGTGCCAAATTTTGAATCAATCGGCCTAACCGTTTTCAAATGGCTTAATTATTTCCAAAATATTTTGATTCTGCCCCACTGTGCAGTGTAGCCAGATAGGGGGATTTCTCCACAAATTCGGGCTTTAAACATAAATTAAGGGATAGAAAATCGTGGGGAGGGATTTTGGGATTAACAGGCGTTAAATTTAATATTTTTAATATTTTTCTACCTAGACTATACAGTAGGTCTAGTCGGGGTAACATTGAAAGCATCACGACATAAACTTATATGTATAGACAATTGATAGTGGCTCAAATATATTTGTACGCAAATTAAATTACACATTCTAGTACAATACCAACTGATCATCTTTGTGAATTATTTTCAAAAAATGCGCAAAGTAAAAACAATGCCATAAGGCTAAAGATTCATAGAACAAAAATAAAATTTGTTGTAGCGCCTGCTTTATTAAAACAGTTAATATTTAATATTAATGGAATTTCTGTAAATACTCTTAATTGATGAGTCATCGGATGTATCGAGTTAAATGGATGGCAGCTTGTGTTCGGTATTTTAACAAAAAAAGTGATTATAATCAAAGAGTATTTTGGGCATTTTGATGTAGCAGAGGTAACAGCATTTACATTATTAGTTTTTTTATGAATTTGGGTTAAGATCTTAATAAGTTATCTGCCATTGGAACAGGCGGTGCAATCAATATGTGTGACAGAAAAAAATCTATTTGTTTTCCTTAGAATGAAAAATAATTCTATTAAATTAGTTAAATGCGTTGGCCATTTAGTGAACTTATGCAGCTCGGAACTGGTAAAATCAATCCCCGACTCTGTCGAATTTCTTCTTAAGGACTTGTATAACTACTTCTTGCACTCTTTATTAAATAGGATATTGATAAAGCAAACACCGACATGGATATTGGCATAGAATGTTCTAAAGAACTGCAATTTTTACCTAATTGATTTTAACGAAAATTATTTAGAACACTTAATCGTACTGGCGAAAGAAAAGCTTAAAAGATTCCCCGCAAATATGAAAAACTTCAAACTCTTCAAAAAATTACAATTTAAGAATATTTAAACTACAGATGAGGGATATTTAAATACCTGTGATCTAATCACAGTGATTAGAAAATCACTGGTCACTACAGTGATCGTGCTTATCAAGTAACAGTTTCTTTTATATGTCCTAGCAGCTTCATTGATGTGAAGCTTTTTCAGGCTTCTTATTAACAACAGCTATTCTTTTTTTCCAAACTTCACATATACATACATATGTAACAAAAAATAATATGTATTTTGTTTTTTATTTGAAACTATATTCAGTGTTACCGAACTTTATATTACTGCCCAAATTAATTACAGCTGTACAAATTAACTTTTGCATTATGGTTACTGTTTGCATAATATTTTATTTAATATACGTACTATATACTTTCTATGTAAACAAGTACGCTTAAATAAAAATGTATGTTTAAATAAGAAATGAACTGCAGACGGTGATCACGGTAACTATTAAAAAGAACGGTGATTTGTAAATCATGTTCACTGACTGGTAACGATGTTCCTTAAGAATCACGGAATCGCCCAATCCCAATTTAAATCAATAATAAATTTGATTCTGCTTATAGAACTTTAAAAATATCCATAGACTCAAAAGTTTTTTTACGAAAGCGAGTGGAATAAAATTGAACATGTTTATTTGCATAGGCACACAAAATATTCAAATGCAAAATACATTTTTGGCTTTTGGGCAATAGTTTACGCTTACGAAAAAAAATGCTGCAAATTATTTTTTTCTTAAAACTACTGCCTCTGTGTTTAACATATTAATTCCAATAAGTAATGCAGTTTTAAAAAAAAATATATTTGTGCATGAACACTACAAAAACCAAACCTACAGTATGAATTGTTGGAATTACTGAAAGTATTAAATTCTGTTAAACGAATTTGTCCGCTTATGTATTTAATTTTAAAATATTAAAATGAATGACAGTAAATGTATATATACGGAAACAATAAATTAAAAAGTTAGTTTTTTTTAATAAAGATGCTTATTTTAAATTGCTTCTTTTTGGGGACAAAATTGGGGTTTTTCGTTTCGAAATTGGGGATTTATGGGGACGTCATGAGTCAAATTAGGGGCAAGAGCCAGAATTTTTTTGGCAACACTGGTTGTCACTACTACAATAGGTAAATTTTCAATTATATAATGATGCGCATTTTTATAACCAAAATATCTTTTCCACAATTTATTTTAAACATAGTTCACTGTTGAAGTAACTCCATTCGAAAAATTATGTGAAACTTTTTATTAACATTCTCCTTAAAGGCTACATTGGGATAACGTGCACTAATTTGTACAAGGGATTCTCAAAAAAATATGGCCTGCGAGCCACTAGCATAGTAAAAATTTTAAAATTGGAAAATCCAATTTAACAATAAAAAGAAATCCCTTTTTTTGCATGTGTCTAGAAGCTTATAATTTACATTGCCTCAATAAAACGATTTTTTTTTAAATAAAAAAATAGAAGGAAAGGTACTTTATAACAATTAAAATTCGAATTTTAAACAACAAAAAAAGTAGACATAAAGTTTATTTTAGAAGAAACTTTATTTAAGATATTAACATTTTAATATTTATTAAAATGTATTATATTATTGTACATAAAAATTCGAGTTGTAAAATACTTAATTTTTTTTAGGTTCATACAGTTAATGTATGCTTCTATTAAAATGAATTTAATTTATTTTTAATATTACCTATTTATTTTTAATGATAAGTATTAAAAAAACGTTAAAGTAAATATTTTAATAAATATATAATTTATTATTATAATAATAAAATTATTTATTTGCTTTTAGTTTGCACCAAGGATTTGATTATAAATTCAATTAAAAATATATTTAATATTACATTTTTAAATTAGACATAAAACAGAGTTTTTGCTTATTTCAATAAAACCACAACCTCTGAAACAAAATCAATTTTGAAAAAACAAAAAAAAAATCGTCGAATAAAAAACTGTATTAACTTAACAACTTGTTCTAAAGCGCATACACAAATTAAAAAATTTCATCATCTTTTTCTAGTTTATAAATTTTGAAAAGTTTAATTTTTTCAATCAATCTGATTCCAAATTCTCTTTAAAATTTTTAAGTATCCATGAGTACACTTTATTTACATCCGTTGTAAATAATACAAATTTTTCTTTTAAAGTAAGTTAGTAAAATCGACCTTAAAACTTACATCAAAACAGATCAAACAACAGTAAGCAGCGTAATATTATGTACCGAAGTTAGAAAAAAAAAATCAAAGAAAAGTGCAGAAAAACGGGAAGAAAATTTGTTAAAAATCGCTTAATTATAACGATTATAATAAAACGTTATAACAAAATGAAAAGTGAAAAATAAATCTTGCAGCCAGTCCTAAATTAGCACGTAAGGAGCAATCTAATTGTCAAAAATTCTCATGTCCATAGAAAATGTATGAATCGATTGGAAAATTCGATTTGACAGTGCGTTAGGAAGTAAAATTGGCTGCTTTAAGTTTCTTTTGTTTTTTTATTGCTGAAAAGTAATGATAATCTAGCTATTTTCAAAGCAAGCTAGCTGTTTTATCTACTTTTTGATTCAGTACAGTGGGTTTTGTAAAATAAAATGAGTTAACATTACAGTTCAAGACACAAAGTTTGCGCTCTTATTTAGGTATAGCGTTCACGCGTAAAAAGTATGGGCCAGCAGCCGTATTCTGTAATTATCGTAGCCAATTTTCTATCTTGATGGCTAAAATGCTAAAAATAAATTTGGGCTAATATTTTAGCGATGTGGCTAAATTTGTATTTTGTAACTCTACTCTCTTAGCTAAAAGTCAATATTTTCGCTGTAGCTAACTTGCTAAAATAAGTTTATTATTTTCCTTTTGTTTTCAATAATGCTGTTAGAAAGAGACAAACTTATGAAGCTCGTTTTAAATATTTTATTGTTTTCCATATAAATGTTAAGCATTTCGCACCAAAAAGTTTCATATATATGTTGTAAAACATAAAATTTTTAAAATAATTTTGAATATATTAATCAAAATTTATTTTAGTTGGTAATATATTTGTTCGGATAGTAATATAGTTCATATTATTTTTTCAAGAAATCGCCAATGTTGTAGTTAAGTAAATTATTTATAAATATATTATAGAAAAGTAGAATTATAACTTTCATAAATTAAGAAATTTTCTAAACGTAAAATTTTATTACTTTTTAAAACTCTAAGGCCAATGAATAAACACAAAAAACATAAAGGTAAAAACAAAACGATTTTATTACTAATATAGAACACTTTATCTAATTACTTAAGGCCAGATGAGAAAAAGAAATATATTAAAGCAGTTAATTGCTATTATTTTGCTTACTTCCTCATGGTAAACTCTCAAACAAAATTTAAATTACTTTTTAGCAGCAGAAAATACTTATTGCTAAAAATTAAGCACTTAGGAGACAAATAACAGCTGTTTAGTTGTTAGATACTGCAAAGTAAGAGAATTTTATCGATGACAACAAACGCGAATTTGATTTTTAAGAGGCAGCTAATTTTAGCAATTGCATTTGCAGCTAAAAATCTCTAAATTGATTTTAGATATTATCAGCGATGGAGATTAAGCTTAAGCGACTTGCAGAATAAGGCCAAGATTACGTTACGCCTTACGCGTTTGGTGAACAAAAGGAAAGATTGCCCACATCAGCACAACATCAGCAAAACTAGACCAATATCTCAAAATAATTGCTTAAATTATTAAATCGCAGTGTCTTTGCATCAAGTTGATTAAATTTTGAAAAAAAAAATTCAAAATATATGAAAATGCGGCACAATCGAAAATAGAGAACACCCGTCGAACTTGGAATTAAAATCTATTTAAATCAGATGCATAACTCGGAATTGATGAACACAAAATAAAGAGAGCAAAATCATAAAAAACACTTATACTTGAATTTAAACTCAAAACTGAAATACAACTAAAGAAGCTAAAATCACTTCAAGTCTATTAAACTGGTTTCAGAATATTTTTTTTTACAAAAAATTGGATCTATTTTTTCCTTAACAACCAATTAGAACATTTAACAGTTTTTAACAAATTGAGTTATTGCTAATATTATTCTTCTAACACTCAAATAAGTAATGCAAGTCAAATTTTATATTTGTAGCTTAAAACTCAGTATTTTGTACCTTAACGTAACAATTTTCAAATTAAAAATGATGTTAAACAATTCAAGAAAACGAGTTAAGCTGTTATTGCTTGTGGCTTGTTATAGCGGCTAAAACATACTCAGCGCACATTTTAACTGTCAAAACATTATGGTACAAAAATTTAAGGCAATTGTCAAAATTGCGTTTTTTAAGGGGGCATCCATAGTTTATTTATAACCTTCAACACAAAAAGTGGAAAAAGTTTGTCACTTCGTTTGTAATTTCTATCTATAATTTTTTCAATAATTAATCTTAAATGTCTATACCAAAGTATATCTATATCAAGTGTATGCAGGAGCTGAAAGTTTTTTAGCTTCGTTGTTTTATATTCTTATACAAAGTTCGTCAAAATTTGTTTACGATTTCTTTAGCACTACCTTCTGTATTAAAAAAATACTTTTAATGCGTGTGATGTGTGTTGGAAAAAATGCATTGAAAAGCGGTTTTAAAATTTGTTAAACGCAGTAATAAAATTTTAGTTTATGCTATTTTGATGTTATTTCCATGCAATTTTATTAATATTCATATATTTCTTTAAATATTTCTTTTTTTGTGTAAATTTGCTTTATATTTTCCTTTTGTTAAATTAAAGACGGTAAACGAAATTTTCAAAAAAAAAAAATTTAGGTCTTAAAATACACTTAACTAGGGTTTGGGATTTCCCAGAATTTTTCATTTTCCGGGAAACGGGAAAAACATTATTGCATTCCCATGATTTCCCGGTATTCCCCGGAAAAACAATTCTTAAAGAAAAATTAAATGAAATAATATTAAAAAATTCATAGTTTAATTAAAACATAAACAAACAATAAAAATAATTGTTAAATAATGGTTTTAACAGTTTAAAACTTAAAAACAATTCAGGTGACAAGACATTTGTATTACATAACGAGAGATAACAAAGATAAAAATACAAAAAAAGTAGTTTTTATTTTTTTTAATATATGACCTTAGAACTGCTTTTAACAATTCACTAAACATACTGTTGTTGCTTGTTTTCGTTGCAAAATCCTTTTACTTTCCACTGTGGTAGGTTTTGTTGTCAACAATGCGTTATAAAGATTATCCATGTTCGTTTTTCAGATGTTAGTGGCCTAGAATAACAACTAATTTGTTTAAAAAAAAGAAATTAGTTTAAAAAACAAATTAGTAACTGTTTGTTCTGTGTCATACCTTAAGGCCAGTATTCACTATCATACACAATCGTACGATTTAATTACAGGTGTAGGTGCCACACTATTATACAAAAAAGCACATGCTTTTAATATTTTGTTGTTTTTTCTACTCATCTTCAAAAAAAAAATCAACTCTGATCGCATAAAAAAAATAATTTTATGAATTATAAAATTTAATCCACACTATTGTACTTTTTGAGAACTCATGCAATTTTTGACAGATCGTACGATTGGGTATGATAGTCAATCCTGGCCTACACTAGCAGTGCCCACGACTTCGTCCGCGTATCATTTCTAATTATCTTCAAATAAAAATTTAGAAAAATGTGTTTTTAAACATTTGTGTTTAAAATTCTGTAAACAGTGTTCAAAATTTTTCATCTAATACCATTATACCGATAAAATTGGGTGACTTCACATTAGTATCTCTAGTTTCTCTGCGAAATGACATATTTTTATGAAATAAAAAGTATTCTATACTTGAACAAAGGTTTTAAGGGACCTCCTCACAAAATTTTATTCAAATCAATCCAGCAGTTTTTACGTGATGTGAACACAAACAGACAGATACAAATTCTAAAATTATGTGTTTTGTATTTCATATCGATTACTATCTACATCAACATTAAAATCTTCAGTAGAATTCACACGAAACGAGATATTTAAAAATTATTAAATGTTGCAACCAAAATATTTGAGAAACAATCAGTGTATTTTTAAAGTGCTAATGATTTTAAACTTCCCGTTTCCCGGGAAGTAAGCCAAAGTTGTGAATAGTTTTTCCCGGGAATTCCCGTTTCCCAAACCTTACGCTTAACTCATTTTTTATGAAATCTTGCGTAATTCTTGTAATTTCAATTGTTTTTAATAAAAACAAATCAATTTGTTATAATATCTTTTACTATTGTTTGTCAAAATTTGATGTAAAATTAATGCTAACAAGAAAGTTCAATTGTTATCACTTCTTCATCGTTGGATTATAGTCAGCTTCTCTTTGGCAAACAAATAGACTGTTGGCAATTAGCCGTTTTTTATTTATTATTTTTTAAGAGTTGCAAGAACGTTTAGAGTTATGAAAATTGTATATATAATTTCATTCTAATAATAAGCATTTAAAAATCAATTAGCTTTTGATTTTTAGCGAGCCCTGCTTGCTCTTTAGAAAACAAACAGCATTCTTTATTGACATTTTAAATTTGTCACGTCCATTGTCGTATCCTCTTAACACTTAATAAAGCAATATTAAAAGATGGAAAAAGCATTAAAACAAAAAAAGGAAACATTTGAGCGTCGAGAGAAAGCGGTGACAAATGGCAGCAACGTGAGAAGAAAGATGCTGCAAGAAAGCGACATTATAAAAAAATTTAATCGCAAAATATGAAAAGGAATAACGACATCTATTAAGAGAAGAAAGAAAGGGCCGGTTTAGGCAGATGGTGTTGCAAAATAAAAACAAAATAAAAGCCAAGAATGAACTCGTTGAAAAGTTTTAATATAAAGCTTACAACTGTAAATAAATTATTCGTTGCCAATACCAGATCAAAAAAGTAACTGGTTTTGAATCCTCAAAGCAATAATTGTTTATCTTAATTTGAAAACAAAAGCGATTTTTTTAATCAACACGTAAATGATGTTCTATCGCCTTCTTTTCGACATTCGAAAAAATGTTTTTCTCTTTGCTTATATTTTTTTTATTATGTTATTGATTCAACCTAATATATTTATATAAATTCTTCCTGGATTCACATAAATATATATAAAAGTTTACAAATACCGCGTCCATCACCTAGGGATTGTCCTAATGTATTTATTTATAGTACTTTATTATTATTTTAAAAAGAGAAGTAGCATTTCAGGCAATAATGCCTATTTAATTAGTATGTAAACATCCTACATTATTTAGGAAAGGGATAGAGGAGATAAAAGAACCATTTTTTTAGTTCTCCGGCGAATATGCTATGAAGAAGTACCGACGAAGGAGGCTGCATGTTTTAATGTTTTTTCTGAATATGTATTTGTACCATTAAACAAAAATAAACATTTTTATTTTTTGGTTGCCACAGGGGTTGAACCCTGGCCCACCACATTTGTAATTAAAACTTTATTAATTTAATTTCGATAATTAAAAAAAAAAATACAGGTAAGCGATTTTCTTTAACATTTTAATTTAATTTTAGTTTTTTAATTCTTTTTACGGAAGAGTGGAAAAATGTGTACCAATATGAATTCGACATTTTGAAGCAGGGGAATATTTTGAAAATTCGTAAATTAGTAAATGAAATCGTCTTAAGTTTAAACCATAATTTATTTATTTATTTCATTTATTATTTCATAATGGTATTGCCTATATCTTGGATATTAACTGACATTATGATAATTTACAGTATAAACGTTGAAACAAAAAAATAGTAGATCTATTATTGTTTATTGATTTAGTTTTACAAATTTTTATATTAAATATTGAATTTATAAAAAATAAAAATGGCAATGTCGTGACTAACAGTAACTTTAATTTCTAGTTGTAAAAGCAACTACTAATATAATTTTATTAAACAAAAAAAAAAAAATAATAATAATTGAAGTTAATGCAATGTTACAAATAGTAATAATGACCTTAATCTTAAGAATTATAACCGAAATGTTCACAAGAAAACTTATTTTTGATATCAGCTTATACCTTAACGTTAAGTGAATTTAAAACAAATTTTTTAATTAATTTAAATTTATTAAAATCTTACAACTTAAGACTAAAAAAGTTTAGGTTTTTTTTTTTAAATTTAACAAAATTAGTTAAGTTCATAATGAGAAAAAAGTTATGTGCTGGTGCGTTAAAATTTAAACCAAGACATACTGTCCTAAGATTTTTAAAAAGTAAATAAATACATTATGTTTGAAAAATGGTTAAAAAAGTGTGTAAACAAAACTATTTATAAGCTAATATTATTTTCTTAGGTGTAACTATATTGTATAATAGCAAAAAAAAAAGTAAAAAATAGTATAAAACCTTAAACCAACTCCTATGTACCTGCTAAGAAATTGTTATATATAAAAACATAATAAATGTTCAATTATTTTAAATTGATGTTAACCTTAAAGTAAAAACAGTATATCTCGAATATTGGTGTTTTTTTTAATCAGGCGATAATAAATAGCAATAGATTAATGACAAAAACATTAACAAATCGTCATGATAAATTAAAAGTAGTATTTAAAGGATAACATAACAGAATTTTTTTTTTTTTTTTTTTTTTTGGTTTATTTCTGCAGCATTAATAATTACAAAACAACACACCATTAGGTTTTGATGTGTATTAACACATGTGGTTATCTGTTTGATGACTTTCCGTGGTCTGCTGTTTTATAAATTTTTAACTCAATTATATTTACTTTATGGTACTATTTAATGGTCACACCGTACAGTTTTTAAGTCTTACATATCATTCCCAAAGCCGCAACAATTTTCTTTGCTAATTTTTGCTAGTAAGCCTTTATTTATTTTTTTAAATTTTGGAGAATAATTTTGAAAATTTCTGTTTTACTCTCTCTTTGCTAGTAAAGTATTAGAGTAGTATTTAATGAAGTTCATTTAAACATACAAACAATAAAACTAGTTACAACTTTCCCTATAAAACTTTAAGTCAATCGAAAAAGTTCAAAATAATAATAATAATAATAATAATAATAATAATAATAATAATAATAATAATTATAATAATAACAATAATAATAACACAAATAAACATTACATTTAAGACAGAAATTGTTAACATGATAGTTTTCAGAACTCGCCCAAAATAACGATGAAACATCAAATCTGGCAGCTTTGGCTGCAACACATTCTTCTGATAGTAATTAAAATATTTTATTTACTTAATAAACAAATTAATGAAGTGTTTAGATACAAGCGAATTTATGTAAGCAGAAATAAAAAAATAATAAATCATTTTACCATTTAGAGCAATACAAATATCTTTTTACACCAGAATGTATTTTTTATTATATATATGTATGTATTTACACACGTATTTATGTTAAATACAGAGCGTTTACAATGAAATTAAATTAAAAAAAAAACTGGTTATCATTTACAGATAATGGACGATTTAAGGTAAGTTTTTTTTATTTATATATAAATAGGATTAACATAAAATGAAAGAAATACATTTGTGATTCCCTAAAGAATTGCTCCGTGTAAACTGATAGTAAGCTTATACACAAAAGTAATAATAAGAGAGGTAAAAACCTCTACATTAATTTGTAAACTAGAAAGATTCTCCTTAATAACCTGCATTCATTTTTGTTTTTACGGCTTAAGCAACGACGCACAGTAGAGTGAAATAAAAAATATGAATAAAAGTTTAAAAAAAGTCACGTTTAGATGTTTTTCTTTTTTCTTTAAATATATAAAATTTAAATTGCCAAAAAATCATATCGCGTCGAGATGTTCTTACAAAATATTAAAATTATACAGCTAAAAGCGCCCTTAATCAAAAGGCGAAATAAAATTTTTTTTTTTAACATATGAATTCTTGGAACGGAAAAAAATGTTGCAAAAAATTGGACTGTCAAATTATTTATGACGTATACAGCCTAGAATTGAGAACTTAAAAATTCGTTTGCGTTCTTTAAGCGTAGCTTTGCTAGGCTTAGATTACGTAAGCAAAAAACAACGCCACCTTTTTGGGTTAAATCCTGACGGTATTTTATCATTTTTCCAATTAAGAGACTTGTAATATTTTAAGGAAAAGCGGTATCAGAACAAATCTTTAAACTTATTTATTCTAAATTTTATTAAAAAAGTAGCAAATTTCTTGAATCCGATCCTTAAAGGTACACTATACCAAAAATACTAAGGTAAGGTCGCCCAAAATTAAGAAGATAAAATTCTAAGCCAACTTTCTCCCAAAATAAGAGAGATAACTTACATACATAAAATATCAACATTTGAACTAAAAATTAACTTTTTGTCACATATTAAAAAAATTATATGCCCGAGTTGACCTTCGTAAAATTTTATTAATATATTTTAAGGCGTTCATGAGAGAACGAATTTTGTCCAAAATAAATCGTTTTTGTACGGAAAACCTTAAATCTAGTATTTTTATAATATTGCATAGTTGTAACAAAGAGAATAGTTGTAACAGAGAGAGCTGACAGACATTCGAAACTTCACAGAGTATGAGCTCTTTTAAATATCGAGTGTAAAGTTCATATATGAAGTCCTTGTTACAATGTGTGTTGTCTTATCTTTTGAGTCATTAACATCATAGACTTTAAATTTTTACTAAAAACTAGGAAATACATTGTATCGTAAGGGATCCTTCGTTCGTCAGTCCAACTGACACTTGGCTGATTAATTATTAGGTTAAATGCTAACTGCTGCGCATAATCAGTGCTTTTAGAACACACCTAACTTAGGGGCACAGCTCAAAGACTTTGAAAAAAAGAAACATTTACTTACGGGCTTTAAAATGAAAGGTAAAGTAAACAATTTTGGGCCAATCCTTTGTTTCAGTGTTACGGAATGAAGCGTTTATTAAGTGAAAAATAGATACTGGTCAAGCGAAGAAAATTTTTCTTCTATGGTACAACCAACACCAACCTCTGTACATGAACATTAATCCGTGGATTTATTGACATGCCACAAAATTAATAACTTAAAGTAGTATGATTTCTAGAGACTAAGCTATACGTCTTATTTTGAAACAAAGCATTTTACTTGCAGTCAAACCGAAAGAAAAACTAACCCCTCAAAACCTTCATCGCACAGCCCCGGTGCTAAATAATTTAAATATAACTTTATATAATTCTTCTAAACTTTATTAAAAACAAAAAATTAAATGAAGTTATTCTAACGTTTTATTAAAACGATATAACGATTACCGACAAGGATTTCACCATTGAACCGAAAGCTCACATTGTACAAGGTGTTTCTTTCGCTCTGCCGATTCAGTGATATGTCAACTTCACAGGTTTCAACTCTTTCCTTTCGTCTTTAAGATTATCATTAATTATACAGGAACTAATTTTATCGTTAACCGCTTCCACATTTGTAACAGAATTTAATTCAATAAACCTAAAGGATTTTGGAATAAAATATGTTAAATATCACGAAAATGACTGTGGGGCTTAAAATGAAATAAAAATTTAGGGCGAACCCTTAGTTTTTACATATAATCATGGCGAAATAATTTACCAGGTGACAGCATAGGCGAATTCAGTATTTTTTGCTGGCGTACACCACTGTCAAACTTCATATATAAAAAATTTGAGTACATTTTTTATATATGGAGTTTGACAGTCGTGTATACCAGCAAAAAATACTGAATTCGCCTACGCTGCCACCTGGTAATTTATTCGCCTTGCATATAATATTATAAAGTTATTTGTCAGATATTTTATGTCAGATTTTTATGAATTAAAAGTTCCATTATAATAAACATAAATTAATTGAAAATATAAAAAATTAGTATGGGTCAAGCAAAGAAATTTTTCCTCAATGGTATGACCAAGACCAGCTTCGCTTACCAAAGATTTTCTGTCCATGAACATTATATTCCTGGAATTTACGCCACCAAATTAATTACTAAAAGAATTATGACTTCTAAAGACTGAAATTATGTATTATTTGAAACAAAGCGTTTTACTTGCAGTCGCAGGCAAACAAAAAGCGGAGCAAACCTCTTAAAATCTTCATCGCATAGCCGAACTAAAAAAAATTCTTGCGGTTTTAAGTAATTTAAATAACGTTTTATTTCTAATTCTTCTAACTTTTATTAAAAAACAAAAAATATATTTTGACGTTTTATTGCAACGACTTAACGGTTATCGGCAAGTATTTTACCATTGCACCAAAACCTCACATTGTACAAGGTGTTGTTTTCTCTCTGGCGAAATAATAAAATTTTTATTTGTCTACAAAAGCGTCATGCTTTTTATAAAATCATAAACATATTCGTCTTAATTTATTTAACGAGAAGTTTGACGTTCTAACAGATAAATCTATGTACATCAACGTAGGCAGTTGTTTAAATAAAATTTCAATGCTAAAAGTTATCTTTTATATTCCCAAAAAAAAAAACTTGTTCAAATAATCTGTGACTGTGAATGTTATGCTGACTGTTGTTTATCAAAAAATGAAAGTTTTTTTTAATGTTCCAAAAAGTACGTAAATAAAATAATCCCTTATGATGCGTAAACAGTCAAATATTCTTTTATGAAGTAACTTAAAATATTTCTAGAACATAAACCTATGGAGTACAAAAAATTAGTTGTTTAAAGTATTGTTTTTCGCAAAAAGTAACTTAAAAGTTCAAATTTTTAGGAAATCTTTAAATTTCACATTAAAAAAATTGCTACACTGCTACATGTTCTTTCGAGAAAAGTAACATTTCGCGGTGTTATTACATTAAGTTTCTTAACCCTAGAAAACTAAACCTTTTTCTTTAAACGCTTTAAACTTAACCTCGCCTGAGAGGCTACTTTTTAAAAAATAAGAGTATTTTTAATTTTGTATGCGTTTTTTTTTTCTATTTAAAAAAAGAGTTTATATTTACATTTTTGTATTTTTAATTATAGAATAAAAAATGATTCATTAAGTTTATTTAATTGCCATTAAAATACAAACCAAAATCAGCACTTTAAGTACTTTTTTTTCAAAGAGATCAATTTAAAAAAGTTTGTAAACATTTTTTAAATTTAAAGAAAAAAATTAAATTCACAAAATATCATTTACATTTTGGTTTGTACATAAAAATTGCTTCAGGCTTTCTTTCCGATATCACATTGATAGCAATTTGGAAATCGATGCTTCATACTGCATTTTGCGCAATAATGGACGCTCATACGCTTTTTGCTCAATGTACAGTAGATGCACATTGATCTCTTACCTTTTTTTATTTGTGGATCATAGGCTTTATTTTTTATTGGTCACAATTGGTAACGTATAGATATAAAACTATTTAGTACGGCCATAGTACGGTCTAGTTTTACTACTGCAGCTGGCGTGACAACACATCTGATCGTAGGTGTCAACAGCACCTTTTGTTGCATTGTATGACTCAACAATTTCAGGTTTTTTCGATACTGCCTTTACGGTGGGTTTATTGTACATAGTTGAGATTAAAAATACAGTTTTATGAGGTTTTGCTTTGTAGCTAACCAGACTTAACCTGTCATGGAAACCAAACATAAATAAGACAAGATGCCTTGTGCCTGAACTCTTCTGGAATTTCGTTTTTGGTAGTTTTTAAAGTTGCAATTAAAATTAGTTTATAAAGCTGTTCTGCTAATGGTATAGAAGAAAACCAGTTATCTGCAGTTATATTTCGGTTTGTTCCATATATCGTTCTAGTAAGAAGCTTATAATAATAGGAACCTAAAGGCTCACCAACTGCAACGTTATCATTTTTTCCCAAATATGGAGAGGCGTCGAACATATATTTGGTTCTAGCGTCACAGATTAATACAATTTTAATTCCGTACTTCACCGGTTTGTTTGGAATGTACATCCGAAAAGGACATCGACCTCTAAATGCTAGGAGCTGTTCATCTATTGTCACATATGACCCCGGTTTGAATTTATCTCTACATTGCTGAATGAAAATCTCCCATATATTTCTAATAGGAGCAAATTTATTCGTCTTCCTTCTATCTTCTCGTGTACTTTGATCATCACAATGGAGGCAATTTAGAAGAAAAACAAAACGTTCTATACTCATTGTAGCAATGTTTTGAGATCCACAAAGCAGGGCATCAAAAAGCATGAATTTCTTCTAATCTAGTTAATGATGTAGTGGTAGTTTGTTTTTTGCATTTATTTGCTTTAATGTAAATGTCTTCATTAGTGCGAAGAAGAATTTCTTCAAGCATATTTGATGTGAAAAACTTTTTAAATAACTCTATAGGCTTGATTATACAATATTCCTCGCTGGAGATCTGTTCGAGGTTTTTCTTGCAGAATACAGTTCTGTTGAACATACATAGTGGCTCCTACCTCTTATAACGGTCTCTGAAGGCTTGATTATTAGAGAATCATTGCTCTGTTTCTTTTTTTGTGGATTGTCTATATCTGAAACTGCAAGTATATTTTCTACTTCATCCTCAGATTCTACTTGAAAATTTGGATCAACTTGACTGTCGTCTGTATCGAAATCTTTTTCTAAATCATCCTCTACTTCTCTTCCATTTTACGAAAGCTCTTCCATCACCATTTTTCTATTTGGGAATAGATGTGCACATATCCAAATAAAAAAAAGTCCAAATAATTTTGCAAGCAAAAAAAATCGTGAAAGAACATGTAGTGTTATTGCAATTTTCCGACTTGAACTGTGACCAAATATTAATAGCTTTACTTTTGTCATACCTTTCGGTGAGGACCGTCGTCACTGGCTGTCTATTTGGTACGATTGGCGAGCGCTTTCGATGTGAGGACATCACTTTCAAGCCACGTTTTGATTAGTACTCTTTAGTGGTGGGTACAGGTAGTTTTGTCCGTTAGGATGGTGTCTATTTAAAAATGGTATTATGCAGGTAGATTGCCTGATATCTGTCATCTTTATTGAATGTATATAATTTTAATATTGCAGTCTTTTATAATTGGGTGGGTAAGTGTGACCATCTGTGTGTGTTTTGCGTTTGAAAGTTCGTTTTAATAATTTTAGTAGTGTAAAAATTGTGTCAGAGGTTGTATTTCCCTGTTCGTTACTAATATCTCCGTTAAACGTTCGTGTTTTGTATATGCCTTGTTTTCAAGAATGTCCAGTCTTCGTCCTTTTTACTAGGATGTATTAATGTCATACATTCATCATGTGTGTTAAGGTGTATTGCGAAATTAGAGTCTTCTCTTTTCCGTTTATATGATCGTATGTTTTCTGTGAACCTAGTTTTTAATGTTTGTCCAGTTTGTCCTCTGTATGTATGGTTGCAGGTGCAAGTAAGTCTGTATACTCCGCTGGTGTTATGTGTTGAGATTGCTTCGTAGAGTGTTGCTCGTCTTTAGTGCTGTCTGTAAACCTTCTTTCTGAAAAAGGTTTGTTATTCTATATATTTCTGGTCCTCTGTAAGTAAAAATGTGTCGTCGTGTTGTATCGATTGTCTCCTTGTTTTCTTTCTTCTTGTTTTTAGTGTTGTATTGTCTAAGTAGTTTGTCGATAGAAGTGCAGTTGTAACAGTTATTTTTAGCTATAGTGTAAATTGTGTCGAGTTGTTTGTTATATCTGTCTGGGTATAGTAGAAATAATAATTAAAAGTTATTTTATATGAAACATAAATTAAGTGAAAATATAAAAAATTAGTATAGGTCAAGCAAAGAAATTTTTTCCTCTATGGTATGAACAGTATCAGCTTCGCTTAGCAAAAATTTTCTGTCCATGAACATTATATTCGTGGAATTCATACCACCAAATTAATTACTAAAATTAGTATTATTTTTAAAGACTAAAAAATACGTCTTATTTTGAACAAAGCGTAGGCAAGCCAAAGGCAACAGTAATTTCTAAAAACCTTCATCGTACAGTACTACTTAAATAATTTTTCCAGTTTTAAGTAGTTGAAATTTTAAATTTTATTAAAACGAATAATTATGCAAAATTATTTTAACGTTTGATTGCAACGACATAACGGTTATCGGCAAGGATTTCACCATTGCACCGAAACCTTACATTGTACAAGGTGTTATCCTTTCTCTGGCGATACAGGGATATGTCAACTTCACAGGTTTTAACTTCCTCGTTTTCGTCCTTAAGATCAGCATTTATTATACAGGAACTAATTTTATCATTAACCGCTTCCACATTTGTAACAGAATTTATTTCAACAAGACTAAAGGATTTTGGTGTAAAAAATGTTAAATATCATGAAAATGTTTCATTTTTATAATTATTAGATATTTACTTGTATGAGACACCATTTGTTTTCCTTTTAGCCAATTGACTTAAGATATCAGTTAAAAAAGTGTGGTATTTGGTAGAATCTTCTTTATTAACAGGTTTGCCAGAGGCAAAAGTCGCCAATGTTATTAGAACAAAAATTAAAGCGTATTTCATCGTTTAATTATTTTCGTCAATGTTCTCTAAAAGAAAGCAAAATAGAACTGATTATCGCTACAAGATTTATTTACACCTTATATAGTGTACGAAAAGTAATAAAATTTTTATTTGTCTTTAAAAGCGTCATGCTTCCTATAAAGTCATAAAGATATTCGTTACAAGAAGTTTGACGTTTTATAGATCTATGTACGTCAATATAGGCACTTATTTAAATATAATTCTAAGCAAAAAGTTATCTTTTATATTACCCAAAGCAACTTGTTCAAATAGTCTTTTAAAGCTTTAATACTCCTAAAATTAAGTAAACGAAATAATCCCGTCACTGAGAGATGCAGTCGATATAATATCGAATATTGTTGCTTAAATTGTTTCTAGGCCATAAACCTATGAAGTACAAAAAAGTAATGTACTTATATTTGCCAATATGAGTTGTTTAATTTATTTTTAATTTTTCAATCAGAATGATTTAAAACAGACTTTCGGGATGTCAATTACAGTTTGTAATTAATTATACATGGAATAACTTAATTATTAAATATTTGTGCTTGTGATTTAAATTTAAAAAAAATCCAATTACAGTTACATATAATTGAAATTGAGAAAATTCAATTACATAATAAAGTAATTCAAATAAAATTAGGTAGTGAATTATTTTTAGGCGTTATTTTTAAAAATAAAAACACAGTGAAATAAATAATATAACGAAAGATATAAAACATTTAGATAGATACATAACTACTATCCATTTGTTAAGAACTTGAGAACTGATGCATTCAGCGTGGTATGGTCGTTGCCACGTAGAAGGGATATAACCATTATATATTCTGTATATATTTTTTTAATTATTCCCTTCATCAATGGTAAACAAGTATATCGCTGCTCTAATGTAGAGAGGCCCTGACTCGCATAATTGTGATCTTACTTGAGTTTTTTCGCGACTATAGTACAAATCACAACGATACACCTTGTCACAAAATTTATCTTCTCCTGTAAAATTACAATTATGCGAGGTAGAGCCTTTCTACATGAGACCAGCGATATGCTGTTTTCACCTGTGGAGAAGGGAATAATTACAAAAATATATACAGAATGTATAATGGTCATTTCCCTCCTACAGCATTTACTAAATATATGATAAAAATTGTACGCAGCAAACGATGACATTGAAATTACCGTCAACATTTGTACAACTATCCCTTCAATCCGTCATTTTAGCACACTACAGGTTGTGTATTGCACAATAATGTTTTAAATAAGACATATAAGACTCAATTACACATTAATTACAATTACATTTAATTTTCATTTTAAATTTATATTACAAATTAAAAGTAATTTTTATTGTAATTAGGCAATAATTATTTGTATTGAATAAAATTCAATTTGATATTCAATTCAATATTGTTCTGCGACTTACCATCGTATGCTAGATATACGGTGGCCGCTCGAAAAATATATTTGTGACAGTAATGCCATAATTTCGCCAAATAAAAAAAAAATAATCGAAAACAATCAAAAGTAATCTTTGAAAGTATTGGAATTATTTTTTGATTACTTTTGATTATTTTTGATTACTTTCTGGTAATTGTTATTAATCTTGATTATTTTTGGATTATCTGTAATCGTAATATAATCATTATATAATATAATCATTACTTCAACTTTCAAAAACAAATAATCTAATTATTACGATTAGTAATCATTACTTAACAACTATGATTAAATGTCACGCGTGTGTTTCATGAAAATTTTAGAGGTTCATAATTTGCAAAATATTGACGAGCTCAAATTTTTTTACTATAAGTTTTTTTTTTTTTTAATTCTCTATCGCTCCAAATATTAATTTTTTTGATTGAAGTTACTTTATTGCTTAAAATTTTATAGGCATGGTGTTTTCCCGCTGCCCCAAGGGCCATGGAACGATGTTGCTGATTTCAATAGCGTATTTTTTTAAATTTTCTCTTCCTCATCTATTGCCTTAGCAAAGTTGCTTTCAACACTAACCCGGACATCTCTCAATTGACTTCGCTATGCATAAGAACTCAGAATATATGTATATACTTTACGGGGTCAGAAATGGATATTGTGAAAATTACAAACAGAATGACAAACCAAAACCACTTTTTGTGGTGAAGGGTATAAAAAGAAAAATGAAAAAAAGAATAATAAAGGAAAAAAATCAAATAGTGAATAACAAAGAGAATAATGAATAAATAAAAAAAAATTAATAATGTAAATCATTTGCACAATAAAAGACGAATCTCTATTATGAAGAAATTTTTGCAGAAAAATGTAATGTGAATAAAACTAGTTTAGGAACATCTGAAGTAGCAGAAATCGGTATTTATGATGCTTAAAATCAAATATTAAAATTAATGAAATGTTTGCTTAGAATATTTTAAGAAAAAAATAAATTTTAAATGGAACGAGAATATATGGCTGCATTATTGAGTAACAAATATTTTAAACACTGCACCGAAGAACCAGTGTCAAATTAATTTGCAAATAGATAGGCAAGTACAAAACTTTTTTTCCTTTTTCTCTTTTGATTGGCATCCAATTTTGTTTTTTCTTCTTCTTGTAGATATTATCGTACTTTAGTGCACAGTCATCTCATTTTAATCGGCTCAATACTTAAAAACAAATGACCACTAAAGTAGCTACCACTACAATGCAAAAACTGCACATACATTCAAAACATGGGAGTAATTAAAATAAACATAGAAAAATATGAAAATATGAAAAAAGGAATTTATTTTTAATTATGTAAACATATAACTTTTTGTATTAAATTTGACATTTGTTTACGAAAATGACAAAAAAAACTTGCTTATTTTGCTATTTCCACATTCCACAGTGATGCTATTAAATCTGTAAACATTGCTGTCTTGTTTTTCTTTTGATTCCGTTTTTCTGCAGAATACCAATTTTCGATTGCAATGGAACTGAATGATGAGACTTAATCGAAACGCAGAATAGGGGTGAATATATCATATGGCAATTTAGCACTAACACAAAAAATTTTTTCATTTCCCAACCAATTTTTTCACCTTTGAAAAGCAAATATGTGCTTTTTCGGCAATACAAATTCGCGGCTTATGGAGGTAAATCTTATGGCTGAATCAAAAATATTGCATATTACAAAACTCGTTAAAGTAATTGATGCTGCTTCGAACAGGATTACTGTAAGAAATTTTAAAAAAGTGGTACAAAAAATTGTTTTATAAAAAAAAGTCGCACAAAAATTAGTGGATGTAAAAAGGCCGCTTGAGCTAATTATACTTCATGTATTTTAATGTAAAAACCCGCGAAATATTACTTTTTGTGGAAGAACATGTAGTGTTATTGCAATTTTCAGACTCGAACTGTGACTGGAACCAAATATTAATAGCTTTAGTTTGTTTTTCATTTTCAGCTTTTTATTTTGTTTACGATTTATAAGAGAAAAAACTGTTTATAGCCAGAAACGATTTAAGCTACTTCTATTTTCGTTATTATATCGATTTTATCACGCATTGTAGTGAATTATTTCGTTTACGTACTTTTTGGATCATTAAAAAAAATCATTTTTTGATAAAGAACTGTCAGCATAATATTCACAGTCAATATGCATGCGTAGCTTGATGAGACAATTTAAACAAGTTGCTTTGGGTAATATAAAAGATAACTTTTTGCTTAGAATTAAATGTAAACAACTGCCTATGTTGACGTACATAGATCTATAAAACGTCAAACCCCTTGTAACGAATATGTTTATGATTTTATGACGCTTTTAAAGACAAATAAAAATTTTATTACTTTGCGTACACTATATAAGGTGTAAATAAATCTTGTAGCGATAATCAGTTCTATTTTGCTTTCTTTTAGAGAACATTGTCGAAAATAATTAAACGATGAAATACGCTTTAATATTTGTTCTAATAACATTGGCGACTTTTGCCTCTGGCAAACCTGTTAATGAAGAAGATTCTACGAAATACCACACTTTTTTAAATGATATATTAAGTCAGTTGGCTGAAAGGAAAACAAATGGTGTCTCATACAAGTAAATATCTAATAATTATAAAAATGAAACATTTTCATGATATTTAACATTTTTTACACCAAAATCCTTTAGTCTTGTTGAAATAAATTCTGTTACAAATGTGGAAGCGGTTGATGATAAAATTAGTTCCTGTATAATAAATGCTGATCTTAAGGACGAAAACGAGGGAGTTAAAACCTGTGAAGTTGACATATCCCTGTATCGCCAGAGAGAAGATAACACCTTGTACAATGTGAGGTTTCGGTGCAATGGTGAAATCCTTGTCGATAACCGTTATGTCGTTGCAATAAAACATTAAAATAATTTGATATAATTATTCGTTTTAATAAAATTTAAAATTTCAACTACTTAGAACTGGAAAAATTATTTAAGTAGGACTGTACGATGAAGTTTCAAAATAAGGCGTATGTTTTAGTCTTTAAATGTCATACTGCCTTTAGTAATTAATTTGGTGGCATAAATTCCGCGAATATAATGTTCGTGGACAGAAAATGTTAACTAAGCGAAGCTGGTACTGTTCATACCATAAAGGAAAAAGTTTCTTTGCTTGACTCATACTAATTTTTATATTTTCACTTAATTTATATGAACTATTATATCTACTATACCCATAATATTATTATACGTAAAAACTAAGGGTTGGCTCTAAATTTTCACGTAAAATTTTACTTACATTTTAAGCCCCGCAGGAAATCGGTTTCTTATTTTGTGTCTAGGTGCGTTTCATATAAAATATGTTTATAAGCAAAAAGGTACTCCTCCACCATTTTTATTTTTAAGTGCAGGCATTATGGCACTTTTATAAGTGATACTGTTATATCCAAACTGAAAACAACTGTTTATAGACATAATGACTTTTTTTAAGTTATATTGTGACGGTGGATGCTATAACGTGCCACCATTAATTTGAAAAATTAAAAGTCTATATAATTTATAAACAACCGATTTTGAGGAAAATTACCCTTTAACCATTTTAAATACACATTTTTAATTGCAGATTTGCGCAATCTTAATTTTTTCAAATGGGTTGAAAGGCATTATCGTTTAATAAATTTGTTTTAACAGTAAATGAGAACGACAATGAAACAATTTTGATTGTATGACTTCATTTTATACCCTTCACCACAGGTGGAAAAGAATATATCTTAGTTTGCCATTTCGTTTGTAATTTCTACAATATCTTCTTCCGAAGTCAATTGAGCGATGTCCGTCCGTGTCAACTTTGCCAAGGCACTACATGAGCCAGAGAAAATTTTAATCGATCAAACATAGTTCAGGAAATTTTGCTGTTGGAAATCAGCAAGAACGGTCGGCTATTTTCGAGGCAACGTGCAAACCACCACGCCTACCTATAACTTTTCATATCACTATTTTACATTTCCTGAAGGAAACATGAATTTTTCATTCATTCAATTAATATGTTTTTTAATGAAATTTTTTTTTCATAAATATAGTATTACAAATGGCTTCTTTTATTAATTTAGATTTAAATCTATTTCATTTTTTAATAAATACTTTTACAAGTGAAAAGTGCATACAGGTTTATTATGAACAGCAACGTGCAGTTGATAAAAGAAATTTTTTGATAAATCAGCTTAACGAAATGGCAGGGGTTTAAAAAAAGCTGCGATCCTTGAGTTTCAACAAGCAAATACAAAACCACTGTTGCGAATAGGTATTAACGTAAATTTGGTTTTCTTCCTTTAACTACAAAATAGTAGGACAAAGGTATTTACTTAAAATGTAAGTAGTGAATAAATAGAAATACATAAATAAATATCGTTTAGAATAAACAAAATAAATGATTGCACAGGTCGAGTATTATAAGCAACAAAAGGCAAACTGAGAAGCTTGCTAGCTTGATTGAAGCAAACCCATACATCGCAAGGGCAGTTTGCTCAAAAATGGTTAGTGAAAAAAATGTGAGAAATATATGACAGACATACAAAAACATAGCAGCTTGTTTGAAAAGATTTGAAATGTAAAACAAAGAAATAAATTCTAAAGCACTTAAATCATTCAAGTTTAGAGAATTAAAATCGTCCCCTACACATCATTTCATTCTTCCGGTATCACAGTCTGAATCACAAAATGGTCATCGTCTTAATGAGATAATAATTTTGAAAATAAAACTTTTGTTACTAATTCCTTAACTAATTTCGCACATTTACTGCATGTATTTTCATTTGTCAACTGTTATTTATTACTTTCAAACGCATATTCACAATAGTGACTACTCGTACCTACTCAATCACAACTTTATCAACTGGTTTTCGTAATAATTGTTTCAACCTTACTTTTAAAATTTTTTCACTCTTCATTCAGTATAAATGGACCAAAACAAAATAGACATTACGTTACAATCATTGAGCGAACTCGAGATACAGCTATGATCTTAAAGGCAACAAAAAAAACCCGAATGCAGCCTTCACATTTCAATCGTAAAAATCGTTTTTAATTAAAAAATATATATTATTTTGTTCTTGCCACCTAGTACGTTTAATGTGTTTATTTTTTGCACTACTGTATCCAAGAGATTGAGGAAAATGCTGCTTCTCTGTGATTTTATGGCGCAAAACCATACTCTAGTAGCAGTTCTTCCGAAATCATAAAACTACTAGTTCACATGCTCAGTAACGATTACTCTTCAAGATTTTTGGACATAAAGACCGGTTCTTAAGTTTTAATGTAACTTTAAATTTCGTGTAACTTAAATATATTAAAATTTTTTTAGGTAGATGAACAAATTTTAACTAAACATGTTTTATTCTTTTTAAGTGAATTCGCCTTGCTTTCCCTCATTTAGCTGCTTTTGGCAACAAGAAAAAAAATTCTTACATAGTACGTAATTTTATAACCGTTTTACAAAATATTTACCCAATTCGCAACCCACAGAAGTTCTAAGTTGTACAAAGTAAAATAGGGGAATTCGCAAAAGTCAAATTTTTCAAAGCATGAACAAAATTAAACTCAATTAAAAAATTTTTAAAATATGTACAGAAAGATAAGAAATTGTTTTAATTTAATGGTGATTTCTCTCCTACAGCATTGAGTTAATGTAAATATGTGTATGTATATACCAAACAAACGTTGATACTGAAGTTATCATTAACAATTATACAACTATCCCTGCAATTAGCGACTTAGTACACATACAACAGTTTGTATATTGAACAGTTATGTTTTAAAATGGAATAATTTTCCTCAAAATCGATTGTATAACGTGAGCGTACATTGCACAAAAAAATCGATTCGATTCGCCTAATAATTATGTATGTAAATTTAAACCTCTAAAAATCTTCATCGCACAGTCCCATTTAAGAAAATTCTTGCGGTTTTAAGTATTTAAAAAAACCGTTTTATTTAAAATTCTTCTAAATTTTTATTGCAAGGACATAACGATTATCGGCAAGGATTTCACCATTGCACCGAAACCTCACATTGTACAAGGTGTTATCTTCTCTCTGACGATACAGGGATATGTCAACTTCACAGGTTTTAACTCTCTCGTTTTCGTCCTTAAGATCAGCATTTATTATACAGGAACTAATTTTATCATTAACCGCTTCCACATTTGTAACAGAATTTATTTCAACAAGACTAAAGGAGTTTGGAGTAAAAAATGTTAAATATCATGAAAATGTTTCATTTTTATAATTATTAGATATTTACTTGTATGAGACACCATTTGTTTTCCTTTTAGCCAATTGACTTAATATATCAGTTAAAAAAGTGTGGTATTTGGTAGAATCTTCTTCATTAACAGGTTTGCCAGAGGCAAAAGTCGCCAATGTTATTAGAACAAAAATTAAAGCGTATTTCATCGTTTAATTATTTTCGTCAATGTTCTCTAAAAGAAAGCAAAATAGAACTGATTATCGCTACAAGATTTATTTACACCTTATATAGTGTACGCAAAGTAATAAAATTTTTATTTGTCTATAAAAGCGTCATGCTTTTTTTTAAATCATAAACATAATCGTTACAAGGAGTCTGACGTTTTATAGATCTATGTACGTCAATAAAGGCAGTTGTTTAAATATAATTTTAAGCAAAAAGTTATCTTTTATATTACCCAAAGCAACTTGTTCAAATAGTCTTATAAAGCTTTAATGCTCCTAAAAATAAGTAAACGAAATAATCCCGTCACTGAGAGATGAAGTCGATATAATATCGAATATTGTTGCTTAAATCGTTTCTAGGCCATAAACCTATGAAGTACAAAAAAGTAATGTACTTATCTTTGCCAATATGAGTTGTTTGATTTATTTTTTATTTTTCAATTAGTATGATTTTGGGGATGTCAATTACAGTTTATAATTAATTATACATGCAATAACTTAATTATTAAATATTTGTGCTTGTGATTTAAATTTAAAAAAAAAAAATCCAATTACAGTTACATATAACTGAAATTGAGAAAATTCAATTACATAATAAAGTAATTAAAATAAAATTGGATAGTGGATTATTTTTAAGCGTTATTTTTAAAAACAAAAACACAGTGAAATAAATAATATAACGAAAGATATAAAACATTTAGACTTATACATAACTACTATGCATTTGTTAAGAACTTGAGAACTGATGTATTCAGCGTGGTATGGTCGTTAGCACGTAGAAGGGATATAACCATTATATATTCTGTATATATTTTTTTAATTATTTCCTTCATCAATGGTAAACAAGTATATCGCTGCTCTAATGTAGAGAGGCCCTGACTAGCATAATTATAATCTTACTGGAGAAGGTAAGAGTATAGAAGGAACAATATATATAACAATAAAATATTTGAAATGCAAAATTATCGAAATGTAAAACCGTTATTTTTTTATACTTTTACATTAAAAAAACAAATAACACTTTTAGTGAAATTTTGGTGAAATTTTAATATTTTTGTGAAATTTAGATAGTATAATGCTATTCCGATTAATTGGTAATTTATAAATATAAAATCGTTATGAAAATTGAAACGGTTTTTTTTTTTGAGTACTTATGAATCAATGTTGCTAAAATTCTGTCAGGTAGAAAGGTTCTAAATTGAATTTTATCGAAATAGATTTTTTTGCGACTCCAATATAAATCACAAAGATACCACTTGTAACAAAATTTACCTTCTCCTGTAAGATCACAATTATGGGAGGTAGGGCTTTTTTACATGAGACCAGCGATATACTGTTCTCACATATATACAGAATATATAATGGTAATTTTCGTTCTACAGCATTTATTAAATATATAATAAAAATTGTTGACGTTGAAATTACCGTCAAGATTCGTTCAACTATTCCTTTAATCCGACAACTTGGCACACTTACAACAGGTTGTGTGTTGCACAATAATGTTTAAATGGAACATGTAAGACTCAATTACACATTAATTACAATTACATTTAATTTTAATTCGAAATTTAATTAAAAGTAATTTTTATTGTCATTAGGCAATAATCATTATTTGTATTGAATAAAATTCAATTTAATATTCAACTCAGTATTCTTAAAAATATTAAATGTATCTAAAAATTCTGAAAATGAACTTCTGCAACGCTTAGGATAATTTCATTTGAACTAGATACATCAAAGAAATGTAAAACCTAGTAAAGTATTAAACATTCTCTTTAAGGTCTAGTCTTCAAAAGGTTATATTTCAATTTTAATTTTTGTATTTGCGTTCATATAATATTTTAATTTATAACTGTCTTATTTTAACCGGCGTTTCCTGGGTCTATTTTTGGGACCTCTCTAGGCACTGTATGATATATTATAGTACTGTTTGCTATGGAGCTTCACTTCTAACACGTGAGAGTGTAATTTTAGAGGTAAAATATTAAAAATCTCAGAACAGTCGTCACCTATCAAGTCCAATCTATCAAATAAGTTTGGATCTTATAGATCAGAACATATCTATATTTCAAATTTGTTTTTTAAGATCTCCGACACAAAATATTCACAGAATATTATACGATTAACATAAATAATTTGTTGTTGTCGGTATTGACGTTACAACAATTTTCTCCCTTTTTCTATCATCTATGTCGTAGTTGTGGAAACAGATATAGATGAGCAGCAATTTATTTTCCGAATTCTATTTAAATCGATTAGCCGAGACTTTGTTAAAATTGATTATCTCGCCTCCTTGTTCGATACATAAAAATGAAAATATTATATTTAACCATAAGACCAATTATATTTCCATGTTTCAAATTTCATTAAAATTAGTTTAGTCGTGCTTGATTCCTTTAAATATAAATATATTTAAGAATAAATATATTATATTTAAAGTTATCAAGTACAATTAAAGTAATTTACTATAAAAAAAGATTCCAAAAGATGAATTTTCATATAGATTTATTCAGTCCTTTAGTGTGATTGGCGCAAACGTGGAAATAGATTTATAATATATATTAGATATCAACTGTGCGTTGAAGTTTTAACAAATAATTGCCTGGGTAAAAGTAGTCAGATTTTTCATAAATGCATAATACTATTGTCATATCTTTCGGTGAATGCTGCCCTCACTGGTTGTATTATACTGAGGGATGGTGTTAGGTATTTGTTGTATAAATAGTGTCTATTAAAATGTTATTATACTGGTAGATTGCTGGATATCTGTCGAGTATATTAGAGGTATATAGTTTTAATATTTCCGTCTTTTATTTTTGGACAGGTAAGTGTGGCGATTTGTGGATATTTTTTCGTTTGTGATTTACAAATTGTGTTACAGGTTGTATTTACTTGATTGTTAATAATATCTCCGTTAAAAGTTTATGTTTTTTATACATTCATATTTTTAAGAATGTCATACCTTCGTCCTTTTTTACTAGAATGTATTAACGTCATACATTCATCTATTTCCCTTGGCTTGTGTCCATGTGTGTTAAAGTTATTGCGAAGTTTGAGTCTTTTCTTTTCCGTTTGTATGATCGTTTGTATGTGTGAACCTTGTTTTTAATGTTTCCGATTCATTTCAAAAGAAAATATGCAGCTTACTAAAGCACTGCAAGACGTTTATTATAAATATACATGAATCCAGGACCCGCTACACTCAGAGCACAACCCAAAACTCATAAGGGAAATATGTATGCCGATCAGACCTACAGTAAATTACAAACCTGCATCTGCATATAACTTGGCTACATTATTGAAAGAGAAAATAAATTTGCAGAATACATACATGTCGCGGAATACATAAGACCTCATCAGCAAACTTAAGGACACACAAATCACCAAAAATACGATACTCGTTATCTTCAACATTAAAGATCTATGTACAAAATACCTACGCAGGAAACTTTAACTATTCTAAATATTATACTTTCTAACCTATACCACAATCAATACATCAAGGAAAAAATGGATATTTTATAAACGGTATTAAAGCAAAACAACATTAGATCTAACAATAACCTAAAACAAGAAGAAAGAAGACAAAATGACAATCGATACAAAATGACGAAACATTATAGAAATATATAGATATATATAGAAATATATAGATTAATGAACCTTTTTCAGAAAGAAGGCTTACAGACAACATAAAAGGTCTCATTAGTCTTTACTTTCTGTTGCTGTTCTGTTCCTTGCCGTTCTGCTTTTTAAATTATTGTAATTAGTTTTTCTGTAACAACATATCAGCTGTTTATAATAAACAAGGAAAACACAAAACAGAGCACAACAAAAAAAAAAGTAAACTACAATTACAATGACAAAAATGGTTTGTTTACAATTTTGCTTTCGCTCTACCAATCAACTTCCAAGTAACTTAACGTTGAATTCTATTTTCTACTGATTCGAACGGAACAGAACAGAACGTCAAAGTAATAACAAACCACAAACACATATTTTCGATTTAACAGAAACTGATCAGCTGATTCGTCACGGAACTGAAAGTAAAGACTAATTCTGCCATAAAAACGATCAACACTCTACGAAACAATCTCAAGCCATCAATCGATAAATTTAGTAACAGAGGAGTTTACAGACTAACTTCACCTGCAACCATACATACATAGAATAAACTAGACGAATATTGAAAATATGGTTCACAGAACAGATACGATCATAGAAACGGACAAGAGACTACTCAAACTTTGCAATATACCTTGACACATATGGACAAGAGCCAAGAGAAATATATGATTGTATGACATTGTTACATCCTAGTAAAAGAGACCAGTACGACCAACACGAATTTTTAACGGAGATATTATTAGCGAGCAGGTAAATACAACCTCTGACACAATTTTTACACCACTAAATTATTAAAATACTCCTACAAAAGAAAAACAACCACAGATGGTCACACTAAATAAATAAAAATAAATAAAACAATACAAATAAATAAAAAATAAAAGACGGAGATATTAAAACAACTATTAATTCGACAGATATAAAGCAATCCACCTGTATAACGCAATTTAAATAGACACTATCCTAACGGACAAAGTTACTTGATTGTTTAATTATGTAACTGATTTTTTCAATCACAATTATATACTATAGTAATTAGATTTCTTAAATTGCAAATTACAAGCACAAATATTTGAATGTAATTTTACATAACTTCAATTACGATAACATGAAATTAAGTGCTTGCATTTGTAACTAATTAAAAGCCGTAATTGAAAGCCTCCAGGTCTGTTTTAAATCATATTAAACGAAGAATAAAAATTATAATAAACAACTCATATTGGCAAAAATTCATAACTTTTTTGTACCTACTTCATAATACAATAATATTCTATATTTTATCGACTGTACCACGCATTGTACGGGATTATTTCGTTTACGTACTTTTTTGAACATTAAAAAAATCATTTTTTGATAAACAACAGTCGGCATAATATTCACAGTCAATATGCATACGTAGCTTTATAAGACAATTTGAACAAGTTGCTTTGGGTAATATAAAAGATAACTTTTTGCTTAGAATTAACAACAACTGCCTATATTGACGTACATAGATCTATAAAACTTCAAACTCTTTGTAACGAATATGTTTATGATTTTATAAGAAGCATGACGCTTTTAAAGACAAATAAAAATTTTATTACCTTGCGTACACTATATAAGGTGTAAATAAATTTTGTAGCGATAATCAGTTCTATTTTGCTTTCTTTTAGAGAACAATTAAACGATGAAACACGCTTTAATTTTTGTTCTAATAACATTGGCGACATTTGCCTCTGGCAAACCTGTTAATGAAGAAGATTCTACCAAATACCACACTTTTTTAACTGATATATTAAGTCAATTGGCTAAAAGGAAAACAAATGGTGTCTCATACAAGTAAATATCTAATAATTATAAAAATGAAACATTTTCATGATATTTAACATTTTTTACTCCAAAATCCTTTAGTCTTGTTGAAATAAATTCTGTTACAAATGTGGAAGCGGTTAATGATAAAATTAGTTTCTGTATAATAAATGCTGATCTTAAGGACGAAGATGAGAGAGTTAAAACCTGTGAAGTTGACATATCCCTGTATCGTCAGAGAGAAGATAACACCTTGTACAATGTGAGATTTCGGTGCAATGGTGAAATGCTTGCCGATAACCGTTATGTCGTTGCAATAAAAATTTAGAAGAATTATAAATAAAACGGTTTTTTTAAATACTTAAAACCGCAAGAATTTTTTTAAATGGGACTGTGCGATGAAGATTTTTAGAGGTTTAAATTTACATACATAATTATTAGGCGAATCGAATCGATTTTTTGTGCAATGTACGCTCACGTTATAGAATCGATTTTGAGGAAAATTATTCCATTTTAAAACATAACTGTTCAATATACAAACTGTTGTATGTGTGCTAAGTCGCTAAATGCAGGGATAGTTGTATAAATGTTAATGATAACTTCAGTATCAACGTTTGTTTGGTATATACATACACATATATATATTAACTGAATGCTGTAGGAGAGAAATCACCATTAAATTAAAACAATTTCGTATCTTTCTGTACATATTTTAAAAATTTTAATTGAGTTTAATTTTGTCCATGCTTTGAAAAATTTGACTTTTGCAAATTCCCCTATTTTACTTTGTACAACTTAGAACTTCTGTGGGTTGCGAATTGGGTAAATATTTTGTAAAACGGTTATAAAATTACGTACTATGTAAGAATTTTTTTTCTTGTTGCCAAAAGCAGCTAAATGAGGGAAAGCAAGGCGAATTCACTTAAAAAGAATAAAACATGTTTAGTTAAAATTTGTTCATCTACCTAAAAAAATTTTAATATATTTAAGTTACACGAAATTTAAAGTTACATTAAAACTTAAGAACCGGTCTTTATGTCCAAAAATCTTGAAGAGTAATCGTTACTGAGCATGTGAACTAGTAGTTTTATGATTTCGGAAGAACTGCTACTAGAGTATGGTTTTGCGCCATAAAATCACAGAGAAGCAGCATTTTCCTCAATCTCTTGGATACAGTAGTGCAAAAAATAAACACATTAAACGTACTAGGTGGCAAGAACAAAATAATATATATTTTTTAATTAAAAACGATTTTTACGATTGAAATAGGAAGGCTGCATTCGGGTTTTTTTTTTTTTTTGCCTTTAAGATCATAGCTGTATCTCGAGTTCGCTCAATGATTGTAACGTAATGTCTATCTTGAAAATACATGCAGTAAATGTGCGAAATTAGTTAAGGAATTAGTAACAAAAGTTTTATTTTCAAAATTATTATCTCATTAAGACGATGACCATTTTGTGATTCAGACTGTGATACCGGAAGAATGAAATGATGTGTAGGGGACGATTTTAATTCTCTAAACTTGAATGATTTAAGTGCTTTAGAATTTTTTTTCTTTGTTTTACATTTCAAATCCTTCTAAACAAGCTGCCATGTTTTTGTATGTCTGTCATATATTCCTCACATTTTTTTCACTAACCATTTTTCAGCAAACTGCCCTTGCGATGTACGAGTTTGCTTTAATCAAGCTAGCAAGCTTCTCAGTTTGCCTTTTGTAGCTTATAATACTCGACCTGTGCAATCATTTATTTTGTTTATTCTAAACGATATTTATTTATGTATTTCTATTTATTTACTACTTACATTTTAAGTAAACACCTTTGTCCTACTATTTTGTAGTTGAAAGAAGAAAACCAAATTTACGTTAATACCTATTCGCAACAGTGGTTTTGTATTTGCTTGTTGAAACTCAAGGATCGCAGCTTTTTTTCAACCGCTGTCATTTCGTAAAGCTGATTTATCAACTTTGTTGAAAAAATTTCTTTTATCAACTGCACGTTGCTGTTCATAATAAACCTGTATGCATTTTTCACTTGTAAAAGTATTTATTAAAAAATGAAATAGATTTAAATCTAAATTAATAAAAGAAGCCATTTGTAATACTATATTTATGAAAAAAAAATTTCATTAAAAAACATATTAATTGAATGAATGAAAAATTCATGTTTCCTTCAGGAAATGTAAAATAGTGATATGAAAAGTTATAGGTAGGCGTGGTGCTTTGCACGCTGCCTCGAAAATAGTCGACCGTTCTTGCTGATTTCCAACAGCAAAATTTCCTGAACTATGTTTGATCGATTAAAATTTTCTCTGGCTCATGTAGTGCCTTGGCAAAGTTGACACGGACGGACATCGCTCAATTGACTTCGGAAGAAGATATTGTAGAAATTACAAACGAAATGGCAAACTAAGATATATTCTTTTCCACCTGTGGTGAAGGGTATAAAATGAAGTCATACAATCAAAATTGTTTCATTGTTTTTCTCATTTACCGTTAAAACAAATTTATCAAATCATAATGCCTTTCAACCCATTTGAAAAAATAAAGATTGCGCAGATCTGCAATTAAAAATGTGTAATTAAAATGGTTAAAGGGTAATGTCCCTCAAAATCGGTTGTTTATAAATTATATAGACTTTTAATTTTTCAAATTAATGGTGGCACGTTATAGCATCCACCGCCACAATATAACTTAAAAAAAGTCATTATGTCTATAAACATAGAGTTGTTTTCAGTTTGGATATAACAGTATCACTTATAAAAGTGCCATAATGCCTGCACTTAAAAATAAAAATGGTGGAGTAACTTTTTGCTTGTAAACAGAGTTTGGAACACACCTAGCATAGGTTCACAGCCACAAAATAACAAACCGGTTGCCTACGGGGCTTAAATTATATTTAAAAAAATTAAGTTAAAATTTAGAGCCAACCCTCAGTTTCTACGTATAATAATATTATGGGTATAGTAGAAATAATAATTCACGTAAATTAAGTGAAAATATAAAAAATTAGTATGAGTCAAGCAAAGAAACTTTTTCCTTTATGGTATGAACAGTATCAGCTTCGCTTAGTTAACATTTTCTGTCCACGAACGTTATATTCGCGGAATTTATGCCACCAAATTAATTACTAAAGGCAGTATGACTTTTAAAGACTAAAACATACGCCTTATTTTGAAACTTCATCGTACAGTCCTACTTAAATAATTTTTCCAGTTCTAAGTAGTTGAAATTTTAAATTTTATTAAAACGAATAATTATATCAAATTATTTTAATGTTTTATTGCAACGACATAACGGTTATCGGCAAGGATTTCACCATTGCACCGAAACCTCACATTGTACAAGGTGTTATACTCTCTCTGGCGATACAGGGATATGTCAACTTCACAGGTTTTAACTCCCTCGTTTTCGTCCTTAAGATCAGCATTTATTATACAGGAACTAGTTTTATCATCAACCGCTTCCACATTTGTAACAGAATTTATTTCAACAAGACTAAAGGATTTTGGAGTAAAAAATGTTAAATATCATGAAAATGTTTCATTTTTATAATTATTAGATATTTACTTGTATGAGACACCATTTGTTTTTCTTTTAGCCAATTGACTTAATATATCAGTTAAAAAAGTGTGGTATTTGGTAGAATCTTCTTCATTAACAGGTTTGCCAGAGGCAAAAGTCGCCAATGTTATTAGAACAAAAATTAAAGCGTATTTCATTGTTTAATTATTTTCGTCAATGTTCTCTAAAAGAAAGCAAAATAGAACTGATTATCGCTACAAGATTTATTTACACCTTATATAGTGTACGCAAAGTAACAAATTTTTATTTGTCTTTAAAAGCGTCATGCTTCTTATAAAATCATAAAGATATTCGTTACAAGGAGTTTGACGTTTTATAGCTCTATGTACGTCAATATAGGCAGTTGTTTAAATTTAATTCTAAGCAAAAAGTTAACTTTTATATTTTTCAAAGCAACTTGTTTAAATTGTCTTATCAAGCTACGCATGCATATTGACTGTGAATATTATGCTGAGTTGCTTAATATTTTAATAATCCAAAAACCGTAAACGAAATACTTCGCTACAATGCGTGATACAGCCGATTTAATTGCAATAACACTAGATGTTCTTTCACGAAAAGTAATATTTCGGGGGTTATTACATTAAAATACATGAAGTAAAATTAGCTCAAGCGGCCTTTTTACAACACCTAATTTTATTTTCTAAAACGATTTTTTGTGTGACTTTATATTTATGAAACGATTTTTGTACCACTTTTTTAAAATTCCTTACGGTAACCCCGTTCGAAGCGACATCTATTACTATAACGAGCCGTAAGATTTACGCACATAAGCCGCGATTATTAAATTTGTATTTGTATTGCTTTGCAAAAGTGAAAAAATAACCAAAGACAAAATTTCTCAATTAGTTGGGTAATGAAAAATATTTTGCGTTACTGCTAAATTGCCATATGATATATTCACCCCTTGCTGCTTTTCTATTAAGTCTCAGCATTCAGTTCCGTTGCGATCGAAAATTGGTATTCTGCAGAAAAAACGGAATCAAAAGAAAAAGAAGACAGCAATGTTTACAAAATTAATAGCATCACTGTGGAATCTGGAAATGAAGTAGCAAAATAAGCAAGTTTTTTTTATCATTTTCGTAAACAAATGTCAAATTTAATACAAAGAGTTATATGTTTTCATAATTAAAAATAAATTCTTGAAAAAGTTTAATAAAAAAAGTTGAATAATATAAAAACAAAATAAAAATTAGTTGTTCATTGCATATTTTGCGCTGTAATTTTTTGTTGGAGTACCTAGTGTATTGAGGATTCCTGCAACTTCCTCTCAGAAAGCTGCTACTTCTTCCGTGACCGCTGATGGTAGCCGCATGCAATGTCGGCTTTAGATGCCATTATATTTGCCAGTTTTTCATACTGTTCTGGTGTTGTTGTTTTTAACCCGAAATACATAAAAAACACATCAGATTCGGGTACAAAAATTAAAAATTTAAAACCAAAGAAAATAAATTTAATTAAATAAATTAATTAAAAATAAGTTAAGTGTTTTTTTAAACCGTTTCGGATCATTTTATCTCATTTTCTTCTTACATTTTTTTTTTTGATTTTTAACTAAAAAACACAAATAAAAAAACCCCTCAAAAACAAATGAGAAAAACGGAGCTCCGATCGTTATTCAGAATACATACAATCGAAAGAAACTGAGCGGAATTGGAACGCAGACTACCAAAGTTGTCAGACGGAGAAAATTTCAGTTCGAATCAAAACGCAGAATAGGGGTGATTATGACCAAACATTACGGGAACGTTATAAATAGCTCTCAAAAAAGGATTTTAGTCATGTAAATAAATATTGATAAAAAAATTCTAAATTTCATTAAAAATCTAAAATGCACAATAAGTAATTTAACTCCATTAACAATTTAAAACTTTTTTAAAAACCCTATTTTTTTAGAAAATAAATACACATTTCTTTTGCCGAAGGTTTTTGTCATGGCGAAATAATTTACCAGGTGGCAGCGTAGGCGAATTCAGTATTTTTTGCTGGCGTACACCACTGTCAAACTCCATATATAAAAAATTTGTGTATATTTTTTATATATGGAGTTTGACAGTCGTGTATACCAGCAAAAAATACTGAATTCGCCTACGCTGCCACCTGGTAAATTATTTCGCCATGGTTTTTGTTTTGTTTTTATATTTGAATTTAATTTTATTTCATTTTAATTAAGTAATTTTTAAAGAGTCTTAACTTGGTCCTCATTTATTGGAATAAGAGAGAAAATTGGATCTGGATGATAGTTTCCCTCAGATTTACTTTTTTGTTTTTTTTTCTGTAAAATCCTCAGGATTATTGCTATAAAGCATAATAATATTGTAAAATTAAGAATTAATTCTTCAATAGATCTTTACGAAATTGTTGTGAAGTAACATTTTACACTGTGCGTCAGTTAGTATATGTAGGTATTAAGAATACAATCATATAAACTAGAGTTTCCTTTATGGTCAAAGTTTCACCAAGTTATTATTGAGCACTTTTTTCTATGCTGATTCTAATTACACTCATGTTTTAAATAAACGTGCAGTTTTTTGCATGTGTAGTGGTAGCTACTTAGTGGTCATTTATTTTTAAGTATTGAACCGGTTTAAATGAAATAGAGACTGTGCACTAAAGTACGATAATATCTACAAGAAGAAGAATAAATAAAATCGGTTGCCAAACAAAAGAGAAAAAGGAAAAAACAGAAGATTTGTGCTTTCCTATTTACTTGTATGTTACAGCCAATTTACAGAACACAATCTGCCGTTTAGACGCGCAAAAACGTTACCGTTTTCCATCTTTGGGTCTTTAAAACACGAATGTCATTTTTTTGTAAAAAACGTAACCATTAAAGTATCGCCGCGAATAACGTTGCAAATGACAAAATAATAATTTTTCAGGAGAGAAAAGAAACGTTTTCCGTTCGTAGCATTTTGTTTATAACTTACAACGTTCTTCCACTGACTGACTCACTGTAATTGCGTTTCGACGGTGATAAAATGCATAATTTTGATGTTTTGTTGTTTGAACAAATGTAAGAGAGTAAATTTAACGGTAATCTGCAAAAAAACAGGTTTTGAAAAATTTGTCTTTTACAACGTTATTCGCGGCTTTGCCTTAATTGTTTCTGGTTTATGTATCGCGCATTCATCAGAAACGTCAAAGCTGAGCGAAGGAAAAATACCATTCGTTTTAAAAATTTTACATATGTATGTAACACTTTTGCTAATAAAACATCTACGTAGGCATCTACTTTAAAATATTATATATTCATATAATCACTACACGCACACTTTAACAATTATTAATTATTATTTTATACTTTTTTATTTATTAATTTTTTAAACTTTTTGTTTGCACAAATTTTTTAACAAATTGATTGTTTGATGATTTTGTTTTGTTT
Source organism: Cistogaster globosa (assembly GCA_937654795.1). Classification (NCBI taxonomy): domain Eukaryota; kingdom Metazoa; phylum Arthropoda; class Insecta; order Diptera; family Tachinidae; genus Cistogaster; species Cistogaster globosa. The sequence goes on along the minus strand of OW569404.1, from coordinate 35,516,946 downwards.
ATTTAACTCAGCTGTTTCTTTTTAAGCGCCGAAGTAGGGTTACCATCATTTAAGGCAAAAATAAAAATGTAAATGAAAAAAAGTAAATAAAAAATATTTAATACTACGATTTGACACAACATTTATTTACACGAAAAACAACGTAAGTTAAACGAAAAAACGCTAATTATTACGTATTCGTCCATATGCCATCCGGTTTCGTTTCGTTCGTGACGTGTTCTATAAACAGGCTGTAAGTTAAACGAAAAAACCGAAACGTGTTACATGGACGCTAATTATTACGTATTCGTCCATATAGCATCCGGTTTCGTTTTGTTCGTGACGTGTTCTATAAACAGGCTATTAATTTAATACTGGTTCTTTGATGCAGTGTTCAAAATATTTGTTACTCAATAATGCAGCCATATATTCTCGTTCCATTTAAAATTTATTTTTTTATTATTTTTTTTTATTTTAAGCAAAAATTTCATTAATTTTAATATTTGATTTTAAGCATCATAAATACCGATTTCTGCTACTTCAGGTATTCCTAAACTAGTTTTATTCACATTACATTTTTCTGCATAAATTTCTGCATAATACAGATTCTCCTTTTATTGTGCAAATGATTTTCATTATTAATTTTTTTTATTTATTCATTATTATCTTTGTTTTTCACTATTTGATTTGTTTCCTTTATTATTCTTTTTTTTTCATTTTCCTTTTTATACCCTTTACCACAAAACTAGTTTTGGTTTGTCATTCCGTTTGTTATCTCTACAATATCCATTTCTGACCCCATAAAGTATATACATACATTCTGAGTCCTTATGTAAAGCGAAGTCGATTTAGCGATGTCCGTCTGTCTCTCCGGGTTAGTGTTGAAATCAACTTAGCTAAGGCAATAGATGAGGTAGAGAAAATTGAAATACGCTATTGAAATAAGCAAGATCGTTCCCTGTCCCTTGGGGCAGCGGGAAAACACCACGCCTTTGGTTGTAATTTTGAACAATAAAGTAACTTCAACCAATAACATTAATATTTAGAGCTATAGAGAATTAAAAAAAAAAACATCTAGTGAAAAATTTGAGCTCGCCTACATTTCCGAGCTATGAGCCTCTGAAATTTTCATAAACGCCCGCATAACATTTAACCATAGCTGTTAAGTAATGATTACTAATCGTTATAACTAGCAATTAGAATATTTGTTTTTGAAAGTTGAAGTAATGATTATATAACGATTATTTTCAGATTCGCACGATTACTAATTGATTACAATTACAGATAATCCAAAAAATAATCAAGATTAATAAAAATTACGAGAAAGTAATCAAAAATAATCAAAAAATAATTCGACTACTTCAAATATTACTTTTGATTGTTTTCGATTATTTTTTTACTTAGAAAATTATGGCATTACTGTAACAAATATATTTTTCGAGCGGCCACCGTATATCTAGCACAAGATGGTAAGTCGCATAAGATGGTAAAAAATCGTCAAAATTGATAAAAGTTGTCAAAAATCTTAGAAATTATTAGTAATCGTTAAAATTTAAAAAAAAGGTTTAAATTGGAAATCGTCTAGTATGTTCCAACTTAAATAATAATATTGTAACAAAATCTAATTTTTAGTGCAAAAGAGTACTTGTGAAAATAAGTTCAATGTTAATTTTTTTAGACATTCGACAAATGGTAAAATTTTTAGAAGAAGTGCAAGTGCCCAAAGTCTCTGGATATAATTAAAGAGCACCTGGGATCATCGTTGCTTTTGCCCGTTGTAACGCGTTGGAACTCATTGCATGACGCAATTCAAAAGCTACTTTGCTATTAAGAAAAGTTAAATATTCTGTGCGATAAGTTGACTTTGCTTCATTTTTCTGCAAGAGACAAACAGCACCTGGAAATGTACAATTAAGTAATGGAACGAATTGCAAAGGCCCTTTACTTTCTTCAAGGATAAAGCAATATTAATATTGATATTTTTACATTTTGCTTCTTTAAAATATAAATTTATATTAATATTATTACAGGATTTTTAATACCAACTCTTATGACACTAAGCAATAGGCTGCATAAACTAAGCAGATCCCAGGAGTTGCAACAACTATCATATGTTATTTTAAAAATGGAACAGAGGTTAAGAGAAAGGTTCCAACCATAACACTACTAACTCAAAGCAATAGCTCAATGTGTTGCAGATATTAAGTCCAGAATTGCCGGAATCAACTGTCGACAATATAGCCAACAAATTTTAGAAAATTGTAAAACATTTAATTTTGAAAAAAAAAATTAATAACATATCTTCTTTTTTCTTTTAAAAGAATATTTTTACAATGACATTCGAAAATCCTATTTTGAGAACTATCAATAATGCTCCCATAATATTCGTTTATAATAGAGCATATGGCATATACCGATTTATAGCCATCTCACTAAAAATCAATTTCTTTACATGCTGTTCCTAATTCATTTTGTTCCACTCAACATGTATTGCAAGGCGCATTAATATATTGATAATTTTAGTGTGATCACTACGAAAGTAATATTAAATTAAACAAAAACTGAAAAACTAAATGTCAAAAAGTACAATTGCGGGGCAGCAAAAATAACTTTTAAATTATTCGAAAAAAAATTATTTATTTTGAATATTGTAGCTCTTACTCTTCAATTTCTTTCCTCTCCAGCATAACTTCTCCATAATACAATAATAATTGCTTTCAGTCTTTACTAGCAATATTTAACCCAAAATTTTTCTAGTTTCATTTTGGTAAATTGCTTAATTTCTTGGTATACGCGTAACTAAATTTTTCTTAAAGATGAAAGATGTTGCAAATGTAAGAAACTTTTTCATTTTCTTCCACGCATTCCACATAGACGTATATAAGTGTAATAGACCTATTAGTACCAATCAGTTGAGTAATCTTGTCTTCGATAGTTTTTTTTATCACTTTAGAAAAGCTTTTTGATCAAATAGGTGGAATGCGTTTTACATACAAAACTAGCCGTGCCCACGACCTCGTCCGCGTATCATTTAAAATTTTCTTAAATCAAAATATGTTTTTTAAACATTTATTGTAGAGATCCGTAAACAGTATTGAAAATTAACCAACTATAAAAATATCATGTGCTGACAACTGCTTTAGTACCATTATACCGATAAAATTGGGGGCTTTCACTTTTGGACCTCTACGTTCTCTACGAAATGACATAGTTTTATAAAAAAGTATCCTATATTTGAACCAAGGTTCTAAGCGATCTCTGCGCAAAATTATTCAAATCCATTTATTAGTTTTAACGTGATGCGAACAAAGAAATATAGACGGACAGACAGACAGACAGACAGACAGACAGACAGACAATAATTTCAAAAATAGGTGTTTGTATTTCATATTTATTACTATCTAACACTAACATCAAAATTGTCAAAAAATATTTAATGTACAGAAATTACCCCGTTACTGGTTAGATGTAGGTATATATGTGCTTTTTTGGTGTAGCCGGCAAAACAAATTTGATAATATTGCATTTTGCAAAACTTGTCAAGGTAATTAATACTGCTCCGAACAGGGTTACCGTTAGGAATTTTCAAAAAGTTATACAAAAAGTCGTTTTATAAAAATAAAGTTGCAAAAAAAGAAAACAAACATAGGTAATGTAAATAGGCCGCTTGAGTCAATTATACTTTAAGAAACTTAATGTAATAATACTGCGAAATGTTTCTTTTTTCGAAAGAACATGTAGCAATGTTTCAGTTTTTTTAAGTGAACTTTAAAAATTTCCTAAAAATTTGAACTTTTAAATTACTTTTTGCGAAAATTAATACTTTAAACAACTTATGTTGGCAACGATCCATAACATTTTTGTACTCCATAGGTTTATATTCTAGAAATTTTTTAGGTTACTTCATATAGAATATTCGACGCATCATAAGGAATTATTTTATTTACGTACTTTTTGGAACATTAAAAAAACTTTCATTTTTTGATAAACAACAGTCAGCATAACATTCACATTTACAGATTATTTGAACAAGTTTTTTTTTTGGGAATATAAAAGATAACTTTTAGCTTTGAAATTATATTTGAACAAGTGCCTACGTTGACGTACATAGATTTATCTGTAAGAACGTCCAACTACTCGTTAAATAAATTAAGACGAATATGTTTATGATTTAATAAGAAGCATGACGCTTTTCTAGACAAATAAAAATTTTATTATTTCGCCAGAGAGAAAACAACACCTTGTACAATGTGAGGTTTCGGTGCGATGAAGATTTTAAGAGGTTTGCTCTGCTTTTTGTTTGCCGGCGACTGCAAGTAAAACGCTTTGTTTCAAATAATACATAATTTCAGTCTTTAGAAGTCATACTTCTTTAAGTAATTGATTTGGTGGCGTAAATTCCACGAATATAATATTATGGACAGAAAATCTTTGGTAAGCGAAGCTGGTATTGGTTAAAAAAATGATGATGTCAGTGAAAATGATTCTTTGTACAACTGGCAAAGTATTCCAAAAATTAACAAACGTACTGTATGTAAGTCCCCAATTAGTAATGAAGCTAAGAAAAGAAATATATCTGATGATATCCCAGGCACATCCAGTGCGAATCGATTTGCTATACTTGATGCGGAAAACAACAACAACGATGTGAGAGAAAATACTACTGAGTCTATTAAACCATCACCGTACGTGAATAATATTGTGAATATGATAAACAATATATGCTCTATTATGCCTAGGAAAGATTTTAGTTACAAGTCCATAAGAAAAAATTATGAAACTAAAGTTATGATAATTAGCATAGAATATTATAGAAAATTAGCTAAGTACCTTGATAATAGAAAAATAGGTTATCATACTTATCTAGTGCGACAGGAACGGGCATATAGAGTTGTCCTTAAGGGCCTTCACCACTCAGCTCCTACGGAAGATTAGAAATGTATGTAATGTTAGAAGTAAGAAAGAACAGAAGAACCTCTTCCAATGTTTGATGTTGATTTTGACCTAAATCCTAACAACACACAAATATATAATCTTCATTATATAAACAACGCCATAATTTCGGTTGAACCACCTAAAAAAGATCAATGTCAGCGTTGCCAACAATTTTGTAACACTCAATCTTATTGTAGAAAATTTTTCCGCTGTGTAAAGTGTGCGCTTGATCATCGTACAGCTGAATGCACTACGAACAATACTAACAGTCCTCGCTGCATACACTGTTTGCAAAATCACACTGCAAACTATTAAGACTGCCAAGCTTATCAAAAATTAGTGCAGAAAAAAACTATCATTAAGCCAATCTCGCAAACTCTAAACTTTACCACATTTACAAGGCCGCAAAATGATATAGACGTTAATCAAAAGACTAATACTTCTTACGCAAATTTTTTTAAGGGTCAAAGATCAAATGACTGTGAAAATTCGTATGAACGTCTGGAAAAACTAATGATAAAACAAAAAACTCTATATAACTCTACTAACACGTTACTTAATATGATGTCAGTTCTTGTAGCCAAAATATGCAATTAGATATTAGAATAGCAGTATGGAACGCAAACGGGCTTTCCAATCATACACAGGAAACTGAATTATTTTTAAAAACGCAATATATCGATATTCTTTTGATTTCTAAAACTTATTTCCCGACGAGAACTCATTTTTACATAAGAGGTTATGATATAATAACGGCAAATCACCCAGACAACGGAGCCCATGCTGGCTATACAGTAATAATCAAATCCAGCATTAAGTACGAGGCGCTCCAACAAATTTGTCACAACTATATGCAAGCTGCTGGAGTAGAGATAACACAAACAGTGGAGATGTTTCAGTCTATGCTATTTACTTTCCATCTAGAAATTTCGTTTCATGTCAAGATTATCAAGAGTTTTTTAATAATATAGGAAGCCGCTTTCTAGTAGGAGGGGATTTTAATGCTAAGCATTAGATTAATAAACTCAAAGTGTCGTGAGCCTTACAAGTGGATTTTAAAAAAACATTATAATATTCTCTTCTCTGGCAGTCCAACTTACTGGCCTTCTGATATAGCTAAAGTAAGTAGACTTCTTTGTTTATTCTGGAATTCCTAGTAATTGCTTAAGGGTAATTGACAGTGATGATCTTAGCTCAGACCACACTCCGATTATAGCAACCTATAATACATCATTGCATATCGTTTAAAAAAAAAGTAAACTCATTTCTAATCAAACAGACATCAAATCATTCAACTATATATAGATAAAAATATAGACCTGAATTTGGTAATAAATAATGCCCATGAATAAGATAAAACTATTGAAAATTTCATGAATCTAGTACATGAGGTTGCTAGCATGTCTACTCCTGAAATGGCAAACAGGACAAATCAGGCAGCAGCTAATAGTTATGTGTCTGCTAAAATAAGATTCCCTATTCGTAATAAAAGAAGAATCCGAAATATTTAGCATTTAAATAGAAATCCAAATGACAAGAGAGACTTTAACCGTTTATGCAAGCAGCTTAAACAAAAACTTATTGAAATGAAAAATGAAAAAACTGGTCAATATTTGAAATGTCTAGATACTAATAAGCATGTAAAATGTATATGGAACGAAATATTCCAGTTAGAGATTTAAATTTTACTTGGTGTAGGTCAGACAAAAGTAAAGCAGACCTTTTTCTGAACATTTAAAAACATTTTTCAGCCAAATACACAAAACACATCTACTAATTGTAAAGTAAGAGAATTTCTTGATTCTCCATGCCAAATGAGTCTTCCAGTACGTCCTTTTACACCAACTGAAGTGAAAATGGAAATAAACAAACTTGGAAGAAATAAAAGCCCTGGATATGACGAAATTGATACAAAAGTAATACAATTATTATCCAAAAAGAGTATTGTATTTTTAACGTTGTTATTTAACACGATTGTGCGACCCAGTGGAAATGCGCTGAAATCATTATGATTCTGAAACCGAATAAGCCGGAAAGTGAATTATTGTCTTACAGGCCAATAAGTTTGTTACCAACCTTTCAAAAAATATTTGAAGGTTTATTTTTATGTAGAATAACACCTATTCTAGATGAATATAATATAATACCAGACTTTTAATTTGGATTTCGCAGCAACTATGGTACTCCAGAACAGTGCCATCGAATTATTAATGTAATTACTGATGCGTTGGAAAAAAAAATATTGTTCTGCAGTTTTCATAGATGTCCAACAGGCGTTTAATAAGGTTTGGCACCCAGGTCTTTTATTTAAACTAAAAGCAATACTCCCAACCCCATTTTATATGATCTTGAAGTCTTACCTTAAAGAAAGACATTTCTATATTAATAATAGAGACGAATTTTCAAACATAAGACCAATAAATGCAGGAGTTCCACAGGGTAGCGTGTTAGGCTCAACACTGTAAACTATATATACATCTGACATGCCATGTACGCAAAACGTTACAGTTGTTACATACGCAGATGTACAGCACTTATATCCCATTAAAACTTCTACGCTATTGCAAATAGAATTAAATAAGTTACAAGATTGGCTACATAAGTGAAAGCTAACAACTAAAACAAAGATTATACTTTTCCATCTTCTAAGCTACTTCCTTTATCTTCGATTACATCGGTAAGGGCAGTTAAACAGCTATGCTGAGATATAAAGCCTGATTGATGTTCAGTTAATAAACTGTTCTGGTTTATATATTCAACCATTTGTTTATATATTAGTCTCTCAAAAACTTTGGAGAGGTACGGTAAAATTGATATTGGGCGGTATTCATTACTTGTTTTTGGTACTGGAATGAATTGTGATACAAATTAATTGTCGTGAGATAATCTTTAGATATGGCAGATATTGAGCGCATAAGAGCTATTCTGAATGAAATCGTTCCAACCCTGGTCGCTGCGTATACTGCGGGTCTGAGAAAAATCGAAAAAGCCGATACAATTGTAAGAAGTGTCTTAAATTCTTTTGCCTATAACACGCAGTGAAGGTTTGTAGTGAATGCTTCAAAAGCTCTAACGACTGATTGAAATTTTCAAAAACTAATCTCGTAATGAGGCATAAATATAAAGCATTTTAAAATTAATTTTTTTTAATTTTTCTGTTTTTTCTTGAATTTATTTTATTTTCTTGTTTTTGTGTTTTGTGAATACAAATTGATGCTGTGAGCTAAAAAAAATAATTTGGTTTTTTCTTAGTTCAGTTATTTTAGATAAGTTTGTTTAATATGTCCACTGCACAGATTTTTAAAATTTTAGAACAGTTTTGAGATACATAGAAATACTTGAAATCGGTCTGAGAGACCGAGAAATGTAAATGTTTCGCACAAAAATGAAAATAGGGAGGAAGGTTAAATTTCAGCTGTCTGTTTACATCGGCTCCAGAGTTCTGCTACAAACATCAAACTACATCAACTATAGGAACTCCCTTTTATTTCCAAAACAAAGTTTTTTTTGTAAATTTCAACCACATACATCAAATTACATCAATTATTGGAGTACTGTTTTAATTCCAAATTCAAATTTTATACTTGTTGTTGTAGTGGATTTAGCAATACAATTTCTTCGTAAATATTATTATTATTGTCTAAGGCTGTTCAACAGTTTGGTCATATACTTTAAATTACACCAACTATTGTAACATCCTTCAAATTATAATTTTAAATATTTATACTTCTTAATATACCAGACTTTATGTCTTATTTTCAGATGTTTGTACATAACGATTCAAGCGATAGGGCCATATATTTCTAAATTCAAATTTTATAATTGTTATAGTGGACTAAGCAATACAGGTTCTTTGTAAATTTAATCGTCTTTCTACAACCGTTCAGAAGTATGGTCATATACATCAAATTTAATGCATTATTGGGACACCCTTTAATTTATAATTTTGAATTATTATTTACATTATTATAACGATCACAGTAATCGACATTCTGTTCAGTTGTCAAGCGTTTGTCTATATAAGTTCAAAAGCTAAGCACATAAAGTTTAATTTACTTCGCCTTTGGGAAACCCTTTAATTCTTAGATTTATATTTGTATTACGTCTTGAAATTAGGACTATACTAATACACAGTTTTTTTTTAATTTTAAAGTGGTACCCTAAACGGTTCATAATACACGTAAAAAGGATGTACAATGTATGGGGACATCCTTTAATTTTTAAGATTATGAACTGTTTTTCAAGGGGGACCAATCTGTTAAAAAAAATTATTAAATTACAAAAAAATTTCAAAATAGATTCAGAAATTACGGAGTTCTGTAGGCACAAACATTAAAAAAAGCAACATTCAGACGAATTGATCACTTTTTGTTTTTTTGAAGTAAGTTAAAAAAGCAGAACGGTACGGATCAGAACAGCAACAGAAAATAAAGACTAATGAGGCCTTAAAAAGTAAGTTCGACAAAAACAATGATACCAATAATAATGTAATCAATATAAACATTTGTTATTTAGAATTTTTTTTATATTAGTTTACCTAAATGATATTTTCATGAAATATTAACAAAAAAATGTACTCAACTCAATGCTTGCTGTGTTATTTGTAAAAGATTTTTCATTTTTTGATTTTTTTTTTTTTTTTTTTGCTTTATTGACTCATTGTAGTTCTAATTTAATCAATTTGGCTTTCAATACAAAATTTGCCACTGATTAGCAATAAAAGCAATAACGAAATCGACATGTGGTTGTGTGTCACACGCAATAATACATTTCAGTTTGCAGTTTAAAATAAGAAATATTTCATGATAATATAATGAGATATTTATATTTAAAGGAATCAAGCACAATTTTTGTAAATTAAATTACAGGTAGAAAAACGGTAATTCCGTTTATAATATCAGCAATATCTATTTCCGACCCAAATATAGTATGAGTTTAAGTAAGGCAATCGATCAGAAAATTTTTTTTTGAAAATAAGCAAATCGGTCTAAACACCACGCCTGCCTCTAATTTTTCGATATAACTTGGAACAAATATAGTTTCCATTTTCCTACATTTCTCAGATTTAATTATGCTTTTTTTTTTACTACTCTTGCTTTTATCTTTGTTGTATTGAGAACTATAATTTCAGAAAAAAAGCTATAAATTGCAATATCACTAAACCATCTAAATTTCACCAAAGTACTGAATTTTCAACAACATATCACTTAAAGCGTTTGATATTGCTAAAAATTGCTTTTGCAATAAAAAAGTAAAAATTTCGTTAAAAACCAAAGTATTCACCAAAATATTTATTTTCACGAAAACTTTATCAAGATTTTAATTATCCAAAAAAAATATTTGCTTATGATAAAAATTTGAAATTTTAAACCAAAAATGCACAAAAAATATCTTTAAACTATTAACAGTTTTAAAGTTTTCTAAAAACAATTTTTTTGACTCTTTTTTTAATTAATAAATTAACTTATTTTTAGCTTAGAGAGTCCTTTTTTATTTAATAGAAATTGCAAATATTTTTTTATTTATTTTTCAATATTTCGGTACTCCGTTGTGTACCATCTTCAGGAATTAAATTGTTTTTACATGTATATAAAAAATTTTTGAACAAAAAACAAAATTTGAAAACATGAAAAAACTTTTTTTCATAATGAAGTTAAAAGAAAATTTTTTTAGTCATATCAACAAAAAACAAATATACATACATATGTATATGAAAAAACAAAAAACTTAACTAATGTTATTGTGTTCGTCGATGTATAAACAAATAATTATGTAATTTTATGTATTAAATATCTATATATATGTGCAACATTGTCAGTATCAGCTTTAAAATTAATTCTTTTTGTCATTGGTGTATTAACTATATGTAGCAATTCTAAAAATATAACGTCTCTTATAATTCTTTTCAATATTTATAACTGAAGCATTTTCAAAGTTTGGATAGTGACCTAATTCAGAACAGTGGGAAGATAATGCTGTTCTTTGTGAATTAACATATCTTAAGTCAGACTTATGTCCAGCTATTCTTGTTTTAAGCTTATTCTTGGTTGTTCCTATACATACTTTACTACAGTTCTCCTGATCGTTACCTTTACACGGTATTCTGTAGACTATATTAGAAATGTCAAATTTATTAATTTTATCCTTAGTCCTACTAAATAACCGATTCAATGTGTTATCTGTCTATAGGCCATATTATATTTATTCTTATCAAAGATATTAGATTTTCTTAAACGTTCGGAAAAACCTGGTACATAAGTTAAAGATTTGTAATTTTTAGGTTCCATAACGTTTCTTGTGTTAATATTATTACTATTTCTAAATTGATTAATTAATTTATAAGTAAGTCCCTTAGGAAAGCTATTATCATATAGAATTTTCTTAATCTTTTCTTTATTCTTTAAGTGAAATTCCTTATCACTAATTGTCAAGACTCTATCTATCAAATTTTTAGCTGTATTAATAATTACACTTTTGTTATGGTTATAAAAATAGTTAATAATTCTACCTGATGCTGTCGGTTTTTGATACCAGTCCATTAAAAATTTATTTCCCTGTCTTATCAATAAAGTATTTAAGTAAGAAAGTTTGGAATCGATTTCCTTCTCCATCGTAAATTTTATATCATCATTGAATGAATTAAATATAGTAAACATATCATCAATTGCACTTTCTGAAATAATGCAAAATAAAACATCTACGTACTTAGTAATTACTTTCGGCTTTATGATAAGCTTTTCTATACACGAATCCATTAGTCTCTCCATAACAATATCAGCGATAATAGGAGATGCTGGAGATCCCATCGGAAGTCCCTGTTTTTGAACATATGTTCTCTCGTTAAACCGAAAATATCTATTATCCTCAATACAAAATTTTAGAATTCGTGAAAATAAACATGTTTCAATCTTGGTATGTTGTCTAATTATATCCCATTTTTCATTAATGGTGTCAATTGCTAAATCAACTGGTATGCTAGGAAACAGAGATATAACATCTAAAGAAACCAATTTTTCATTATTTTCAATTTTAAGATTCTTTATCTTATTTTTGAGCTCTAAAGAATTTCTAACGTTATATTTAGAAAATTGAGTTACTTTTTTCAAAATATTTGTAACAAATTTTTTAAGGAAAAATCTGGTTTATGGATCTTCGGAAGTCCATATAACCTAGGAGCATTAGCTATATTAGTCTTAAGTTTCTTTTTTCAAGAATAGTAATAATTTGTTTATTAAAAAGTTCATCTACTAAATCATTGTTTATCTTCTGTAATTTACTAGTTGGATCCTTATTAACTAATTGATATTTACTAGTATCTTCTAAAATGGTATTAATTCGAATATTGTAGTCATGTTTTGTTAAAGCTACTGTTGTGTTACCTTTATCCGCTTTAACAATAAGGATGTCTCTATTTCTTCTTATAAAAATCTCAGTTTTTTTAACTTTATCTAATATAAACTTATCTCTATCGGTTAATCTCATTCTGTTAAAATGATTATCTATAATTAAAGATAACTTTGTTCTAGCTACTTCCTGTTCCTCCTTATTTTCTAATGTTTGTACAAAATCTTCTCCTTCAGTTATCATTTTTACACCTGGAAAATCGTTCTTTGTATAGGGAAGTGCATGCTTGGGACCTAATGAGAGAATAGATTTTACTTCTAACGGAATGTCTAAATTGGTTTTATTGACAAACCAATTATCGTTAAATTTAATACCTAACTCTTTTTCTTGTAAAACTCGAAGACAATTAAATTTTTTAATATGTATTTTCCTAACTTTTTTCTCAAAAGAAGCTGCCATTATATCTTCAAACTTTAAAAAATCCATCATCTCAGCTTCCGTAAAATACTTAGTTAAGTTTCTTTTTATCAACAACAACTCACTTTGAAAATGCTCCAATATTTGATGATTATCTCTGATGGATAGTTTCAGAATTTTGTTATTTAAATCGCTTATATATGTACGAATCTTACTTTTAATTCCAACCGAACTTCTTACTTTAAAAATATTTGAAATATCTCTTGTCGAATTTATAATAAAATTTGGTATGATTCCCGAATTTCTACATCTTATAAGAAACGTTATAGTAGATTTTAGTTTTATAATTTTGTCCCTCACCGTCTTAAATCTATTAATTAATCTTCTTGTTGCGTTGTTTCTTTTAATTTCAAAATAGTTTCTTCTTAATAATTCTTGGTTGTTTTGAAAATTTTGATAATAGGAATGCTGATTATACTGAAAGTTTTGATGTTGATAAAAATCTTGATTGTTTATAAAATTTTGATGTAGGTGAAAATCTTGATTATAATGATAATTCCTATGAAATTGAAAGCCTTCATTATAATCAGCATTCCTATTATCAAAATTTTCAAAACAACCAAGAATTATTAAGATTAATTAATCAATTTAGAAATAGTAATAATATTAACACAAGAAACGTTATGGAACCTAAAAATTACAAATCTTTAACTTATGTACCAGGTTTTTCCGAACGTTTAAGAAAATCTAATATCTTTGATAAGAATAAATATAATATGGCCTATAGGAGAGATAACACATTGAATCGGTTATTTAGTAGGACTAAGGATAAAATTAATAAATTTGACATTTCTAATATAGTCTACAGAATACCGTGTAAAGGTAACGATCAGGAGAACTGTAGTAAAGTATGTATAGGAACAACCAAGAATAAGCTTAAAACAAGAATAGCTGGACATAAGTCTGACTTAAGATATGTTAATTCACAAAGAACAGCATTATCTTCCCACTGTTCTGAATTAGGTCACTATCCAAACTTTGAAAATGCTTCAGTTATAAATATTGAAAAGAATTATAAGAGACGTTATATTTTTAGAATTGCTACATATAGTTAATACACCAATGACAAAAAGAATTAATTTTAAAGCTGATACTGACAATGTTGCACATATATATAGATATTTAATACATAAAATTACATAATTATTTGTTTATACATCGACGAACACAATAACATTAGTTAAGTTTTTTGTTTTTTCATATACATATGTATGTATATTTGTTTTTTGTTGATATGACTAAAAAAATTTTCTTTTAACTTCATTATGAAAAAAAGTTTTTTCATGTTTTCAAATTTTGTTTTTTGTTCAAAAATTTTTTATATACATGTAAAAACAATTTAATTCCTGAAGATGGTACACAACGGAGTACCGAAATATTGAAAAATAAATAAAAAAATATTTGCAATTTCTATTAAACAAAAAAGGACTCTCTAAGCTAAAAATAAGTTAATTTATTGTTTTCTAAAAACCTAACTTTTGCAAAAAAATAATTATGGTGAATGCTATATAGGTTTCGGAACAGCCGAATATAGCACTCTTACTTGTTTCATGCTGATAATAAAACTTGAAATCAAAAAAGTCGAAAAAATCTTAAGTTATGTGATAATATTACACGTTGTACTGAGTTCTTTAGTTAAAGAGAGTCGTCATCACCAGTGTAGCCAGATAAGGGGATTTCTCCACAAATTTGGGATTTAAACATAAGTTAAGGGATAGAAAATCGTGGGGAGGGATTTAGGCGTTAAATTTAATATTTTTAATATTTTTATACCTAGACTATACAGTAGGTCTAGTCGGGTTAACATTGAAAGCATCACGACATAAACTTATATGTATAGACAATTGATAGTGGCTCAAATATTTTTGTACGCAAATTAAATTACACATTCTAGTACAATACCAACTGATCATCTTTGTGAATTATTTTCAAAAAATGTGCAAAGTAAAAACAATGACATAAGGCTAAAGATTCATAGAACAAAATTAAATTTGTTGTAGCGCCTGCTTTATTAAAACAGTTAATATTTAATGTTAATGGAATTCCTGTAAATACTCTTAACTGATGAGTCATCGGATGTATCGAGTTAAATGGATGGCAGCTTGTGTTCGGTATTTTAACAAAAAAAGTGATTATAATCAAAGAGTATTTTAGGCATTTTGTTGTAGCAGAGGTAACAGCATTTACATTATTAGTTTTTTTTTTATTAATTTGGGTTAAGATCCTAATAAGTTATCTGCCATTGAAACAGACGGTGCAATCAATAATTGTGACAGAAAAAAGTCTATTTATGTTTTCCTTAGAAGGAAAAATAATTCTATTAAATTAGTTAAACGCGTTGGCCATTTAGTGAACTTATGCAGCTCGGAACTGGTAAAATCAATCCCCGACTCTGTCGAATTTCTTGTTAAGGACTTGTATAACTACTTCTTGCACTCTTTATTAAATAGGATATTGATAAAGCAAACACCGACATGGATATTGGCATAGAATGTTCTAAAGAACTGCAATTGTTAACTAATTGATTTTAACGAAAATTATTTAGAACACTTAATCGTACTGGCGAAAGAAAAGCTTAAAAGATTACCCGCAAATATGAAAAACTTCGAACTCTTAAAAAAATTACAATTTAAGAATATTTAAACTACAGATGAGGGATATTTAAATACCTGTGATCTAATCACAGTGATTAGAAAATCACTGGTCACTACAGTGATCGTGCTTATCAAGTAACATTTGCACACAAACAAACTAAAATTTCATTTTATTTTGTAGAGAGAAATATAAGTGCTTTTGACTCTTTCATATGTCATAGCAGCTTCAACAACAGCTATTCTTTTTTTCCAAACTCCACACATACTCGTACATCCATATGTAACAAAAAATAATATGTATTTTGTTTTTTATTTGAAACTATATTCAGTGTTACCGAACTTAATATTACTGGCCAAAATTAATTAAAGCTGTTTAGAATGTAGAAAACAAACTAACTTTTGCATTATGGTTACTGTTTGCATAATATTTTATTTAATATACGTAAAAATACATGTTTAAATAAAAATGAACTGATCACGGTACCTATTAAAAAGAACGGTGATTTGAAAATCATGTTCACTGGTAACGATGTTTCTTAAGAATCACGGAATCGCCCAATCCCAATTTAAATCAATAATAAATTTGATTCTGTTTATAGAACTTTAAAAATATCCATAGACTCAATAGTTTACTTACGAAAGCGAGTGGAATAAAATTGAACATGTTTATTTGCATAAGCACACAAAAAATTCAAATGCAAAATACATTTTTGGCTTTTGGGCAATAGTTTACGCTTACGAAGAAAATGCTGCAAATTATTTCTTTCTTAAAACTGCCTCTGTTTTTAACATATTAATTCCAATAAGTAATGCAGTTTTAAAAAAATATATATTTGTGCATGAACACTACAAAAACCAAACCTACAGTATGAATTGTTGGAATTACTAAAAGTATTAAATTCTGCTAAACGAATTTGTCCGCTTATGTATTTAATTTTAAAATATTAAAATGAATGACAGTAAATGTATATATACGGAAACAATAAATTAAAAAGTTAGATTTTTTAATAAAGATGCTTATTTTAGATTGCTTCTTTTTGGGGACAAAATTGGGGTTTTTCGTTTCGAAATTGGTGATTTTTGGGGACGTCATGAGTCAAATTAGGGACAAGAGCCAGAATTTTTCTGGCAACACTAGTCATCACTACTACAATAGGTAAATTTTCAATTATATAATGATGCGCATTTTTATAACCAAAATATCTTTTCCACAATTTTTTTTAAACATAGTTCTCTGCTGAAGTAACTCCATTCGAAAAATTATGTGAAGCTTTTTATTAACATTCTCCTTAAAGGCTAAAGTCATTGGGATAACGTGCACCAATTTGTACAAGGGATTCTCAAAAAAATATGGCCTGCGATCCACTAGCATAGTAAAAATTTAAAAATTGGAAAATCCAATTAAACAATAAAAAGAAATCCCTTTTTTTGCATGTGTCTAGAAGGTAATAATTTAAATTGCCTCAATAAAACGATTTTTTTTTCTTTCAATAAAAAAAATAGAAAGAAAGGTAGTTTATAACAATTAAAATTCGAATTTTAAACAACAAAAAAAGTAGACATAAAGTTTATTTTAAAAGAAACTTTATTTAAGATATTACTATTTTAATATTTATTAAAATGTATTATATTATTGTACATAAAAATTCGAGTTGTAAAATACTTAATTTTTTTAGATTCATACAGTTAATATTAAAATTAATTAAATTTATTTTTAATATTACCAATTTATTTTTAATGAAAAGTATTAAAAAAAACTTTAAAGTAAATATTTTAATAAATATATAATTTATTATATTAATAATAAAATTATTTATTTGCTTTTACTTTGCACCAATGATTTGATTATAAATTCAATTAAAAATATATTTAATATTACATTTTTAAATTAGACATAAAACAGTGTTTTTGCTTATTTGTATAAAACCACAACCTCTGAAACAAAATCAATTTTGAAAAAACGAAAAAAAAATCGTCGAATAAAAAACTGTATTAACATAACAACTTGTTCTAAAGCGCATACACAAATTAAAAAATTTCATCATCTTTTTCTAGTTTATAAATTTTGAAAAGCTCTTTTAAAATGTTTAATTATTTCAATCAATCTGATTCCAAATTCTCTTTAAAATTTTTAAGTATCCATGAGTACACTTTATTTACATCCGTTGTTAATAATACAAATCTTTCTTTTAATGTAAGTTAGTAAAATCAACCTTAAAACTTACATCAAAACAGATCAAACAACAGTAAGCAGCGTAATATTATCTACCGAAGTTAGAAAAAAATCAAAGAAAAGTGCAGAAAAATGGGAAGAAAATTTGTTAAAAATCGCTTAATTATAACGATTATAATAAAACGTTATAACAAAATGAAAAGTGAAAAATAAATCTTGCAGCCAGTCCTAAATTAGCACGTAAGGAGCAATCTAATTGTCAAAAATTCTCATGTCCATAGAAAATGTATGAATCGATTGGAAAATTCGATTTGACAGTGCGTTAGGAAGTAAAATTGGCTGCTTTAAGTTTCTTTTGTTTTTTTATTGCTGAAAAGTAATGATAATCTAGCTATTTTCAAAGCAAGCTAGCTGTTTTATCTACTTTTTAATTCAGTACAGTGGGTTTTTTAAAATAAAATGAGTTAACATTACAGTTCAAGACACAAAGTTTGCGCTCTTATTTATGTATAGCATTTATGCGTAAAAAGTATGGGCCAGCAGCCGTATTCTGTAATTCTCGTAGCCAATTTTCTATCTTGATCGCTAAAATGCTAAAAATAAATTTGGGCTAATATTTTAGCGATGTGGCTAAATTTGTATTTTGTAACTCTACTCTCTTAGCTAAAATTTAATATTTTCGCTGTAGCTAATTTGCTAAAATAAGTTTATTCTTTTCCTTTTGTTTTCAATAATGCTGTTAGAAAGAAACAAACTTATGAAGCTCGTTTTAAATATTTTATATTATATCATGGTAAACTCTCAACAAAATTTAAATTACTTTTTAGCAGCAGAAAATACTCATTGCTAAAAATTAAGCATTTAGGAGACAAATAACAGCTGTTTAGTTGTTAGATATTGCAAAATAAGAGAATTTTAGCGATGAAAACAAACGCGGATTTGATTTTTAAGAGGCAGCTAATTTTAGCAATTGCATTTGCAGCTAAAAATCTCTAACTTGATTTTAGATATTATCAGCGATGGAGATTAAGCTTAAGCGACTTGCAGAATAAGGCCACAGATTACGTTACGCCTTACGCGTTTGGCGCACAAAAGGAAAGATTGCCCACATCAGCACAACATCAGCAAAACTAGACCAATATCTCAAAATAATTGCTTAAATTATTAAATCGCAGTGTCTTTGCATCAAGTTGATTAAATTTTGAAAAAAAAAATTCAAAATATATGAAAATGCGGCACAATCGAAAAAAAGTCGTAAGTCATATAAAATCTTAATAGAGAACACCCGTCGAACTTGAAATTAAAATCTATTTAAATCAGATGCATAAATAGGAATTGATGAACACAAACTAAAGAGAGCGAAATCATAAAAAACACTTATACTTGAATTTAAACTCAAAACTGAAATACAACTAAAGAAGCTAAAATCACTTCAAGTCTATTAAACTGGTTTCAGAATATTTTTTTTTTCAAAAAATTGGATCTATTTATTTATTCCTTAACAACCAACTAGAACATTAAACAGTTTTTAACAGCAATAACAATATTGCTAATATTATTCTTCTAACACTCAAATATGTAATGCAAGCCAAATTTCATATTTGTAGCTTAAAACTCAGTATTTTGTACCTTAACGCAACAATTTTCAAATAAAAATGATGTTAAACAATTCAAGAAAACGAGTTAAGCTGTTATTGCTTGTGGCTTGTTATAGCGGCTAAAACATACTCAGCGCACATTTTAACTGTCAAAACATTATGATACAAAAATTTAAGGCAATTGTCAAAATTGAGTTTTTTAAGGGGCATCCATAATTTATTTATAACCTTCAACACAAAAAGTGGAAAAAATTTGTCACTCCATTTGTAATTTCTATATATATATTTATAAATAATTTTTTTTCAATAATTAAGCTTAAATGTCTATACCAAAGTATATCTATATCAAGTGTATGTAGGAGCGGAAAGTTTTTTTTTTGCTTCGTTGTTTTATATTCTTATACCTAAGTTCGTCAAAATTTGTTTACGATTTCTTTAGCACTACCGTCTGTATTAAAAAAATACTTTTAATGCGTGTGAGTGTGTTGGAAAAAATGCATTGAAAAGCGGTTTTTATATTTGTTAAACGCAGTAATAAAATTTTAGTTTATGCTATTTTGATGTTATTTCCATGCAATTTTATTAATATTCATATATATCTTTAATTATTTCTTTTTTTGTGTAAATTTGTTTTATATTTTCCTTTTGTTAAATTAGAGACGGTGAACGAAATATTCAAAAAAAAAAAAAAAAAAAAAAATTAGGTCTTAAAATACACTTAACTAGGGTTTGGGATTTCCCAGAATTTTTCATTTTCCGGGAAACGGGAAAAGCATTATAGCATTCCCATGATTTCCCGGTATTCCCCGAAAAAAAACAATTCTTAAAGAAAACAAATTTATTAAATGAAATAATATTAAAAAATTCATAGTTTCATTAAAACATAAACAAACAATAAAAATAATTGTTAAATAATGGTTTTAACAGTTTAAAACTTAAAAACAATTCAGGTGACAAGACATTTGTATTACATAACGAGAGATAAAAATAAAAATACTAAAAAAGTATTTTATTATTTTTTTTAATATATGACTTTAGAACTGCTTTTAACAATTCACTAAACATACTGTTGTTGCTTGTTTTCGTTGCAAAATCCTTTCACTTTCTACTGTGGTAGGGTTTGTTTTAACAATGCATTATAAAGATTATCCATGTTCGTTTTTCAGATGTTAGTGGCCTAGAATAACAACTAATTTGTTAAAAAAAAAAGAAATTAGTTTAAAAAACAAATTAGTAACTTTTTGTTCTGTGTCATACCTTAAGGCCAGGATTCACTATCATACACAATCGTACGATTTAATCAGAGGTGTAGGTGCCACACTATTATACTAAAAAAATATGCTTTTAACATTTTGTTGTTTTTTTTTTCTACTCATCTTCAAAAAAAATCAACTCTGATCGCATAAAAAAAATAGTTTAATGAGTTATTTCAAAAAATAATAAAATCGTGCAGATTCGTCAAAAAGTCTGTCACACACATACAACTTTAATCCACACTATTATACTTTTTGAGAACTCATGCAATTTTTGACAGATCGTACGACTGGGTATGATAGTCAATCCTGGCTTTTACTAGCAGTGCCCACGACTTTGTCCGCGTATCATTTCTAATTATCTTAAAATAAAAATTTAGAAAAATGTGTTTTTAAACATTTGTGTTTAAAATTCTGTAAACAGTGTTCAAAATTTTCCATCTATGAAAATTAAATATAATACCATTTATCGGTATAATACCATTACACCGATAAATTTGGGTGACTTCACATTAGTATCTCTAGTTTCTCTGCGAAATGACATATTTTTATGAAATAAAAAGTATTCTATACTTGAACAAAGGTTTTAAGGGACCTCCTCACAAAATTTTATTCAAATCCATTGAGCAGTTTTTACGTGATGTGAACACAAACAGACAGACAAACATTCTAAGATTATGTGTTTTGTATTTCATATCGATTACTATCTACACCAACATTTATATCTTCAAAAAATATTTTATGTACGGATGTATAGATGTAGTAGAATTCACACGAAACGAGATATTTGAAAATTATTTGAGAAACAATCAGTGTATTTTTTAAAGTGCTAATGATTTTTAGCTTCCCGTTTCCTGGCAAGTAAGCCAAAATTGTGGATAGCTTTTCCTGGGAATTCCCGTTCTCACAAACGCTTAACTCATTTTTTATAAAATCTTGCGCAATTCATGTAATTTCAATTGTTTTTAATAAAAACAAATCAATTTGTTTTAATATCTTTTGCTATTGTTTGTCAAAATTTGATGTAAAATTAATGCTAACAAGAAAGTTCAATTGTTACCACTTCTTCATCGATTGTAGTCAGCTTCTCTTTGGCAAACAAATAGACTGTTGGTAATTAGCCGTTTTTTTTATTATTTTTTAAGAGTTGCAAGAACGTTTAGAGTTATGAAAATTGTATATATAATTTCATTCTAATAATAAGCATTTAAAAATCAATTAGTTTTTGATTTTTAACGAGCTCTGCTTGCTCTTTAGAAAACAAACAGCATTCTTTATTAACATTTTAAATTTGTCACGTCCATTGCCGTATCCTCTTAACACTTAATAAAGCAATATTGAAAGACGGAAAAAGCATTAAAACAAAAGAAGAAAGATGCTGCAAGAAAGCGACATTATAAAAAAATTTAATCGCAAAATATAAAGAAGTAATAACGACATCTATTAAGAGAAGAAAGAAAGGGCCGGTTTAGGCAGATGGTGTTGCAAAATAAAAACAAAATAAAAGCCAAGAATGAACTCGTTGAAAAGTTTTAATATAAAGCTTACAACTGTAAATAAATTATTCGTTGCCAATACCAGATTAAAAAAGTAACTGGTTCTGAATCCTCAAAGCAATAATTGTTTATCTTAATTTGAAAACAAAAGCGATTTTTTTAATCAACACGTAAATGATGTTCTATCGCCTTCTTTTCGACATTCGAAAAAAAGTTTTTCTCTTTCAAAAATTTCTTTGAGCTCCTATTTTTGTCGCTTATACTTTTTTTATTATGTTATTGATTCAACCTAATATATTTATATAAATTCTTCCTGGATTAACATAAATATATATAAAAGTTTACAAATATCGCGTCCATCACCTAGGGATTGTCCTAATGTATTTATTTATAGTACTTTATTATTATTTTTTTAAAAAGAGAAGTAGCATTTCAGGCAATAATGCCTATTTAATTAGTATGTAAACATCCTACATTATTTAGGAAAGGGATAGAGGAACCATCTTTTTAGTTCTCTGGCGAATATGCTATGAAGAAGTACCGACGAAAGAGGCTGCATGTTTTAATGTTTTTTCTGAATATGTATTTGTACCATTAAACAAAAATAAACATTTTTATTTTTTGGTTGCCACAGGGGTTGAACCCTCGCCCACCACATTTGTAATTAAAACTTTATTAATTTAATTTAGATAATTAAAAAAAAATACAGGTAAGCGATTTTCTTTAACATTTTAATTTAATTTTAGTTTTTTAATTCTTTTTACGGAAGAGTGGAAAAATGTGTACCAATATGAATTCGACATTTTGAAGCAGGGGAATATTTTGAAAATTCGTAAATTAGTAAATGAAATCGTCTTAAGTTTAAACCATAATTTATTTATTTATTTCATTTATTATTTCATAATGGTATTGCCTATATCTTGGATATTAACTGACATTATGATAATTTGCAGTATAAACGTTGAAACAAAAAAATAGTAAATCTATTATTGTTTATTGATTTAGTTTTACAAATTTTTATATTAAATATTGAATTTATAAAAAATAAAAATGGCAATGTTAAATTTTATTAATATTTAAATGGAATAAACGGTTGATTTTTAATATTAAATTAAAAAATAAATACCATAAAATAAATGTATAATTTTTTTATTTAAATTTTTAAAAATATTCATGGGTTTTAAAAATAAAACACCATAATCACTTCGAATTTGTGTATTCTATATTACGTATTAATTTTAATTGTTTTATGGATGATTTATTGATGTGCGTCTGTTTCTTCTTCGTATTTGTTTTTAGAAAAAATCGTATACATGTGTATTTGTTTTTATAGCTATTTGAGTCACATTTGAGTTTTTTTATTATTAAATATATAAATATTTTTTATATTTTGTTTGTTATTGAGTTCGCAATGTTTGTTTTTAAGAATCGGTTTACCTCATTGGGTTCCGATTCTTTAAACGCTAGCGATTCCGTTTAGTTTTACGGCTGACATTTCCTTCGATTATGATCTGTATATAAAGAAAAGAAGAATATTTTATTGAATGAAAAATATTTTTTAAACATCAAAATGGTATTTCAAAATTGTTTAATAAATAATTAACGTAATAAAGTATTTTAAATAAGTAACTTAAATAGTT
The DNA here is from genome assembly GCA_937654795.1 of Cistogaster globosa. Taxonomy (NCBI): domain Eukaryota; kingdom Metazoa; phylum Arthropoda; class Insecta; order Diptera; family Tachinidae; genus Cistogaster; species Cistogaster globosa. Next base: position 35,493,457 of record OW569404.1, on the reverse strand, counting down.
TTAATCTTGTTAAGGGCAAGAGAGTATATGACGTCACCAGAAGATGTTTTAATTTAGAACTTGAAAATCGAATTCGACACAATCGAATACTTTGCTCTTCGAAATCTCTTTGGAGCCTTAGTAAGGAAACTAGCAAAACAGTTGTGCCTGGTTGGTAAAAGATACTAAAACTGTTAGTTCGAATCAGTAAGGATAACTAGCTGCGTGTTCATGAGTTCAAATCACACTGAAACCACAGAATATGGTCGTCAGTATTGCTGCGTTGAATGAACTACTTGTTTGGTAAACAAGAATGATGTGGTGAGTTCGAATTAAGCCGTAGCTAAGATAAAAGCTCCCTAACTTTAAAAAAGATGAAAAACATAAGTATTTGAAAAAGAGATTTCAAACGAACAAAGAAATTATATATGTAGATATATTTTATTTTTTATTAAGCAATAAAGTACAGATAAAAATGATGCTTAAAGAAGAACGTCAGATGTACAGAATGTGCTAGCTAGAACAAAATAAATGCGTTGGTTGTAGATATATTTGAGTTTATGCTGAAAAGTCAAGGCTAACTTGACGCCTAAACTTAAGATCGCCCAAAGTCGAATGGATCAAAAAAAAATATATAAACGCAGGTACCGAAAATTTATGAAGGCACCGAAACTGACAATGAACGTAGAAAAAAACGATTCTCTCGATGACACTCGGCTATAAAAGCAATTGTGTAGCCAATTTAAGAGAGTGTTTGACGTTGTTTAACCACCATCAAAAACAGTTTTTGTCGTGATTAGTTTATGTTCTATCGATACACCTACACAGGCAAAACTAACATTAAATTGATTAGTGGCTTATCATAATGTTAACACGTGGACGAAGTTTTAAAAGAAACGGAGGAAAATCATCCCAATTCTCAGATTCGCTAAGCAATCCTACAAAGGGAAACGAATGAGCTTACTTTATTACTTAAATGTAGACCTTTTCCCATTTCTTTAAGGAAGCAAAATTCAAACGATTTAGTAAAGAACCTGAAATCAGTTATTAGGAAAAACAAAATGGTTGAGCTACACAAAGCGTTGTTTAAAAAATTAAACTATCTAAATAAGATTGTTTGATCACTAATCTAATCTGATAATCCATCCTAAACATTTTCTTTAACTAGAACATAACCACTTTTATTGTATTCGCGGGCACAAAGGAATTCATAGCACAGAAAAATATTTTTATCAAGACATGCATTGCAAATGCATGTATTGGAAGTGGTATCGAAAAATGCATTAGAGAATTTTCAAAACTTTTTGCTTTATCGCTGCTAATAAAGCAATAAAAAGGGTCAGTATCTTCAAGCATATTTTTATTCATGTAACAAGCATTGATACAGTCACCGCAATTAAAGATTTTACTTAATGGAGAACAATGACGATGACTATGAGAACCTTGGCTCTTTTAGAAGCACATTTGATCATTGTGCCAACTTTTCTTAAATACTTTCGTACTTACTAGAGCAACAAATATTTTAAGAAGTATGAATGCATGACACTATTGTCAAATACTAAGAGCATAACTTCAAAAAACAACAATTTACGGAGAAATATTAAACAGTTTAGTAAAATTTACGCTACTAAAAATGGTCATATTAAATTAATTATACTAGATCTTAAGACATGTTCCAAAATTTTTTTTATTCGCTTAAATAACCCGTACCTGCAATATTTGACTTGCTTCAAAAGCAGTACCTGGCAGTAGAATAACCGGTGATGAGACATGGCCAGCCTCAACACACAACATATTTGGAAATTCATCATCTCCAAAATCACCAATCTCTCTGGCCTTATCAATCCATGGATTCCAGATTACGGTATCTGGAAAATTATATTTGTGAATGCGCATTTTACGTCCCGAAACGACATTTGTTATAATGTGTTCTTGAGGCGTATGCTGATAAATGCGATCGGTCCATTCATTTACTGTCACCACTTCACGGCCCTCTTGATACATAGCACCATCACGAGTCTAAAGAGGTCATAAAGTAATTTCATTATTGAAGAAAAGCATATATCAGAAAAAATAAGAACAAACCTTATCCATAAAGGTACAACCATGCAATCCAGTTATTTGACATCGTCTAACATCAGGAACTTTTAAATACGTATGCAGTAATAGATTAAATGTAAGCGCTAAGTCTTTACTAGGATTATAGACACCTATATGAAAATGTAATTCTTTTTCACGCAATATCAAGCGATACGTGATACGAAACCTGTAAAATTTAACATAATTATCTCTTTTTTAACAAAAAATTTTTACAACTTACTGATAGTTCCACATTGATCGGGTGAATTCATTGTCCATTAAAGAAAATATAGCCTCTACATCACCATTGTGCAGTCTTTCCGGTGGCCTCTCTAAATTCCAACGCGTTATGCGTGCAAAACCGTGTTGAGCACCAAAGGACCATGGACCGAATTGAGCTGTTAAGAAGAAAAGAGTTCATAATGAAATCACATTTTTTACAGTTAATTATATATTGAAAACAAAAACTTACGGAAGACGAATGGTATGCCGCCACGTATCGCCTTTTTCCCGTCAAATGAGGCCAATTTGCTGTAAGTATTTACGAAACAAAAGTATTTTTTTTATTCTATTTAATATTAAGGTTCGCAAGATTTATATAAAAATTGTATCTATTCAGAATAAGCGTTGAATAATATAGTATACTGGTAAAAAAAAACTGTGTCATGATCTTTAAAGCAGAATGCAGAAAATATATAGGAATGCCATCAAGCCACAGAAAAAAGTAGAAGCTTCGTTCTAAATCTTAACTGGCATAAAAATACCAGAACTTTTTTAAACAAATCGTTTACAAAAGATTCATTGTTCCTAATTTTAGACATTTAACAAAAAGGATTTTTTCTTAGCAGATATATTCTTTTGTAGTTTTATCACGAATTGCAAACAAAGAACATCGGTAACACTATGTTTCGTGACAAAGCTGATTTAATGGCCCACTGTGGTTTTGGATTTATTTTCCTTTGCAGAAGCACGCATCTCATTACTAAAATCTACATATCTCCTGTTCATAGAATATTTACATTTTTATAATAGCTTCATAATCTGTTTTTAAAAATTTGGGAAAGTAATTTTGTATATAAGATGCGATCATATTCTTTTAGTAAAGTTCGGTAAAATGAGAATAAGCAACAAAAATTATTCTTAATTATAGACAATAATGGTCAAAAGCAAAATTTATTTTCCAAAAAAAAAAAAAAAAATGTCAAAGAAAACATTCTTGCAGTTGTATTTATTAAGTTTTTGTGATAAAACTATTAAAGAACAGCTGTTTTTTGTGGAAGAAATATTTTTGATGATGAATGCCATTCTCTTAAAATAACTTCCTTTTTCGCAAACATTTCGTACAGGAGCAGTTTTCGATAAAATTGGAATCCCGCGGGATATTAATGTTGAGTTCGTTATTGCACCCATTATTTTTTAATTCTCTTGTTATAAGTTTTAATTGCCAAAGTAAGTGAACGCAAGTATTAAAAATTTGTTTATGCCTCCTGAAAGTATGCTTTACTTTTTAAATATATTAAAGCAACGGTTCTTAAATGGTGGTCCGTAGCAACCATTTAGGGGGTCCGCATGAAAGGCCGAAGAAACAGTGTTTCCAAAAATAAAATAAAAGTTTTATTTTGAATCTATTAATTTGTATTTTATATACATATTTAGATACATATGCATGTGTTTATGTTTTTAATGTAAGCACATACATTTTTTTATTAAAATGTCATTCTTTTCTGAAATATTTTCGATGTGCAAATTAATATTTCGTTAGTTAATAAGTTTAAGAATGATTTCAAATGAATGAATAAATTTTTTTAAATGTTTATGTTATATCAAAAGCAATTTTAAATATTTAATTTATTCAAACACATCACAAAACTATATGAAATAGTTTTCTAGTTTATTTTTTTAGTTGATATTTAAGAATAATTATGAATTTTTACAATAAATGTTTAGTAAAAATCAAATAAGTTCTTTACTTGTTTGCGTTTTTAATTCAAAATAAAAAACAAAATACAACTTGGGCTTCAAAAGCCTCCGCAAAAAAAAAAAGTCAGCTTACCAGGGATCCGTGAACAGGAATTTGATGAGAACCCCTGCATTAAAGGCATGATCAAACAATAGTTATCAAAAGTTCATACTTTTACCATTTGAATTCAATATTATTTATTTTCTTCAAAAATGCTTGAATACTTTTTTGCTTTGCAAGAAATCTTAAAGATCCCGAAATATTTTTAAAAATTATTGTTCTTTACGTAAATCTTAAAATCTTTTTTAAAATAATAAAAAAGATAATATTTAATTAAATAAATTAATTATTAAACTGCTTTTTAGTTGGTCAGTAAGAGCCAAATTTTACTTCGTATTTAAATGCCAATTATCTTTAAATTGTATTTAGGAACAAAATTCAGTTTTTCAAGCCACACTTAAGTGAAACTTAATAGAAATATGCATTTAATAATTTGCATTTAAATTTAAGTTATAAAAAATAAAGAAATAATACAATAAAAAATATATAAATTACAATAAAAAATATATTAATTTAATTTAATTTTTATTTTGTAATAAATAATTACAATAAGAATTAATTAACTCACAATTCGAAGCTTATTTTATTACTTTTAATATTTATTATTTGCTTAAATACAATTTTCTCAGTTTTCGTGCGGAAACTATAATTTCTAAGGGCTGTACGGTAGCGGTAAATAGAAAATAGTCTGAAAAAATTAATTTTGGGATTTATTTAATTTATTTACTGGTGTTCCGCCATTAAACTAAACCCAAATAATTAATTATTTGCTTTAAAAAAATCCAACAACAAACAAATTTGTGATATTCTTACAAAATATTTGTCATCAGAAAAATAAGTTTAATAATTTTCAATCGTAACTGTTTGTAAAATATTGATTCAAGAATATAAATTTGTTTTATGTTAGGTTTAGTTTTGTTTTTCCATAAATTATTTATAATTTATCAGTGTATGGTTTAGAAGAATGGAAGAAAAAAGAATAGTTTTTAAAGTGAAAACAGAAAATAGGAACTAATTATGGACTTTACCAGTTTTTTCAATGGGGGTGAAAAAATATCACTTTCAAATTTTTAAACTGTAAAGTATTAAAAATCCTGCAACCAGCTTTTTATCTTTCTGGCAAAATTTTTTATTTTATCAATGCACATATTGTAAGATGAAAAGCCCAGTGAACAAAACTTTCGTACTCACTACTGTTTTTTATTCTTACTGGGGTACATTTCTTTTGTATTAAGCCTCTTTAACTCGTGTAGAATTTTTAGAAATTCATATCTTAATAATTAAATCAAATTTTTTAAATTAAGTGTTCTCCAGTGTGATTCATAAACACCGAATGCACCGAAATTTTAACTGTTTGATTTATAATTGGATTTATGTAAATCAAATAAAATGTATTTTCATCGCATTGGTTTTCTTCTTTTAGCGCTTTTATCTTTTTATTACAAGTTGCACTAACAGGAGTCATTTCTAAGCCACAGTCTCTGTTATTGTGGAAAAATTATGTAAAATATTGCAAATTATTTCAAATATCGGCACGCATCATCCCAATCGCCATTTTAAAATTTTATTCGCCACATTTGGCGATAACATTGCTTACGACTCTTTTGGTCGTAATAACGATCTCCATTCAGTGCGTATTGCTAAACAATTTTTATCTCACAATATCAAAATGTACGACACTCTAAGTAACACATATTATTTTAGTCTAATCAGACTTCCATTAAAAAAATATTGTGTCGGTATTAACTATATTTTCTTTCGTTCTAATTTCGGATATGTTTACTTCCCATCAAATAAAACTGTTTAAAATATTCAATCACAGAAGCAAATGCATTTCTTATTTTATGGATAAAAATAACAAACAAAAAAACTACTAAAGAATCTGTATCTACACAAGTTTAAGATATGATTATACAAAGGGAATAACTACATATATAATCACACATACTAACTAAATGCATATTCACTTAAATATAACGTATTGTGAAAAACTATTCCAGACATTAAGAAATTTCGCCTTTTTTAACAAACATTAAATACTCGTACACTCATATAAAAATTATAACTTAAAAAAAATTGTCTGGGTTTTTTTTTGCTGCATTTTTTTTTCGTTTTTCTTTTTATTCTTCTCTTTTGAAGTTTAAATGAAGTAAAAGTTTTTATTTTCTTTCATAAAAAAATCTACTACAAAGACTTAACACACATGAGTTTGATTTCAGTGACGTGCAAACCAGAAGCAACAAAATTTGTTGAAGGGATTTACACAAAATTTATTAATTTGAAGTTGACTAAAATTCTAGTTTTAAACATAAATCGTAAAATTTTTTATGAAAAATAGTTCTTGACTTGAGTTTGAAGGCAATAAAATAACTAAAGATTACTTACTTTGCACTCAAACTACATTAGAAAAGATAGGTATTTCTTACGATTACCCATTCCTAATTAAAACCATAATGACTAATTTTTTTTTCTTCCTTTTTTTTATCCCACAAATCCACGTATATACTTGAATATTACGTCTCTTTAATTTTAAATTTAATTTTTTTTTGTTGATTAACGGATATAGTACTACCTACGAGGGCTTCTGGCCTGGCAACACCGAGTGCTGCCAAGTGCAATCTGACATTTCCATTGGAAAGTTTGTCATTTTTAAGCATAATCGTGCTCAAAACGTTTTGACGTACGACCATTATTTGTGTTGCTTACAGTGACTTGAAAAAACTAATATAGAAAAAAAAAATGAAATTAACTTGTGAACATTTTCGTGCCATCATTTTTCACAACTTTCGACGTGGATTATTACGACAAGAGTGCATTGATGAACTTAAATCTTTGTATGGCGATGAAGCACCATCCTATAGCACTGTGAAAAATTGGTATAATGAATTTAATCGTGGCCGAAGCTCGCTCAAAGACGAATTCCGTGAAGGTCGTCCAAAAACGGCTGTTGTGCCAGAGAACATTGATGACGTGCGTGAACTCATAATGCAAGATCGACATGCGACATACCGAGAGATAGAGACATCCTTGGACATTTCTTCCACCAGCATACATTCGATACTGCATGAACACCTGGACGTAAAAAAGGTTTGTTCTCGTTGGATCCCGCACAATTTGACAGTCGCTCAAAAAAAGGCTCGTGTCGATTGGTGCAAAGAAATGTTGCAAAAATACGATTGCGGTGCTTCAAAAGACGTTTATAAGATCGTCACAGGTGACGAATCATGGATCGATGCGCATGAGCCCGAAACGAAACAACAATCGACCGTGTGGGTCTTCAAAGACGAGCAAAATCCAACGAAAGTTGTTCGTGAAAGAAGCACTTCGAAGCAAATGGTCGCCTGTTTCTTCGGCAAAACTGGTCATGTGGCGACTGTTCCGCTTGAGCAACGTAGGACGGTCACTTCTGAGTAGTACACTACAATTTGTTTGCCTGAAGTCATCTGAAAAATTCGAAAAACCAACAAGAGAAGACGAATCATTGTTCACCATGACAATGCGAGCTTTCACACATCGGCTCAAACCAGAGCGTTGTTGACCGGCCAAAACGTCGAATTAATGGGCCATCCGCCGTACACCCTGACTTGGCACTTAATGACTTCTTCTTGTTTCCGCACATCAAGAAAAAAATGCGTGGTCAACGATTTTCGTCGCCAGAAGAAGCTTTTGAAGTGTTCAAAAACCATGATTTAGAGGTGTCTCAATCGAAGTGGAAAAAGTGCTTCGACAAATGGTTTGAGCGCATGCAAAAGTGTATAAATCATGCTAGAGAATACTTTGAAAAAGAATAAAACAATTTTTGATTATAAATATTCGCATTTTCACTATTAGGCCAGAAATATATAGAGCAGCCCTCGTATACTATTCTATTTTAATTGTCTGCCTAAAACAATTTAAAAGAAAAGGCCATATAATGCACATGAAAATAACGACTCTATAGGGAGACACTTTAATTTTTAACTTCATTTGAGTATTTGTTGTTGTGGCGTCTCAATAATTGAAAATCTATGAAAAATTTTAAGTGTCTAGCAATTATGGTTTCAGAGATTAAGCAGGCAGACGGACAGACCTTCTTGAGCAAATAATACATATAATATGGGTAACACTTCGTGCTAATCGTTATTTGAAAAAAATGCCAAACTCTCAGTCATGTCACAAATTTCAATTTCAAATGAAACGAAATTCAATTCCTTTTTGCTGTAAGAACACCAAAAACTTTTTCGTCATGAACACGTTTGTTATTTCATTAATGGAAACAATAATTTTTAAACTCTTAAATTAAAAAACTATTTAAAGGCAAAAAAAGCTCTTTTTTAAAAATTCCACAGAATTCGTTTTTGACATTGCCATATTTTTGTTTTGTATTCATGTTGTGTTATTGACAGCACACAAAAATTAAAAAAACAGAAAAATGCTAAGCAGAATAATAAAACGTCTAAAATTATGCCACCATGGCGAAATAATTTACCAGGTGGTGGCAGTGGCGAATTTATTCATTTTCGCCGTTGCAGAAAATGTCAAACTCCATTTATAAAAAATCAGCGAAAATTTTTTTTATATGAAGTTTGAAATTTTCTGCAACGGCGAAAATGAATGAAATTCGCCACTGCCACCACCTGGTAGATTATTTCGCCATGTATGCCACAATATGTTAGCTACAACAACACATTGCCACATATTTAACACAAAAAAAGTTTTAACATTTAACAATTTTTGAGATTAAAAAAATGAACAAAATCTAAAGCACCAACGATGGAATTTTTTCGCAATGGCATATACGGAAGTAACACTACTCCAAGCGGAATGTGATACGGCTGTGTAATAATTAGAATATTTCTAAAACATAAGAGCGTCACTAGGCAATTAACCTTAAACACAGCGGTGTTAAGTTTTTTTCTCAAAAAATCGTCAAAATTACAAAAACTAAATCGTCAGAAACGTCAATTGAACGTCAAAAATTTGATATATTAAATTCTATAAGTTATGAATGTATTATGAACTTTTTATACAAAAGACGTCTTTAATTACACATAAAACAAATCAATCCCTTAACTAAACAATAAAACGTATAAAATACATTAAAACTTCATAAATTATACATCATGTAGATTTTTTACAAAACTAACGTATGTATGTACATTGACCATAAATTAGTGTAAAGGTACGGTCAAATTAGTCAAATGTTTGTCTAAAAAAGCGGTAGCACTAAATTGTGAAAACAATTTTTGTTCCTTTCAAATACTTATTAGGAAATATAAGATCCTTTTAAATATAAAAGTTAAGATATCACATTTATTATATTGTAAATTGTAAAAAAGATTCAATAAACATTTTTAAAAAAAATTGGTTTTGCTTTTTCTGTTTTTTCTTTGGCTAATCTGAAAATTATCTATATTTATAAATTATCCGCTTGATATTTTTTTAATTAAACTTCTGTTAATGTTTGCATTAAAACATTCTGGGGAATTATAATTCAAATTTCGAATTTTAGTCATATTTAATTCACTTGACTAAAAATTCGTTCAACGATAGCTGAAAAATTTGGTAAAACTATTATGTCATTAACAAAATTACATAAATTTTGAAAAGCCGGTTAATTATTTCATATTTGGTTTTACTTGCGTTTTCATCTTTCAGTTCCACATTACTTTACATATTTACACAAAAAAAGAAATATGAAAGTATTTGCCAATTAGTTAGCTTAACGGTTAATATTTTATTTAACTTATATTTATCTCTTTATAAAATTCTTTATATTTTTTAAGTTTTTTGAAACGTTTGTAGCTCTTTTTTTTACTGTTTAAGGACGCTTAATAAAATGTTTAGTATATAAATCGCCGATTTGAGCATATTCATCGCAATAATAATATGAATAGTAGTAAATTAGACAAAATATATCACCCTTATTTTAAAAATTTTATATATACGTGTCTATTTATTTCTTCCTTTAGTGCAAATTATACATATCAAAATTTCTAATTATTTAAGTTTCGTAGTCTTTGCCCATATACAGTTAATGTGAGTGATGCCAAAAAATCGTCAAGTTTATAGAATTTTATAGAATAAAAACGTCAAAATGACGTAAAATCGCCACATCTAACACCCCTGCTTAACCATGACGGCGAGGGTTTCGTTTACAGATTATGAATAATAAATTTTGTTAAATTAACAACCGCAAAAACGATACGTATTCAATTACTTTCACCTTCAGGCAAATAAAGACAACTGTGTAGGTAACTATTTACTTTATTTCTGCTAGATTTTTGAAAGTCTCTTTCGTATCCAGTATCACGTATCATCAAGATTTATCATTTAGATTGGTCGTATTTCATACAAAAACTTTATTAATGTATTTTTTTTTTTCTTGTCAGTAAAAAATTATAATTATACAATTTTTTATTTAAATTATGATTTCTCATTTAAACTATAATTAAAAAAAATTATATTTAAGCCTGAGAATGAAGTAGCTATCAGTGCTTATGAGAATCGTGAGTTTTCCATTTAACGCTGCAATTGGTATCGTGAAAAGTTTTACACAAGAATATTAGTCTCCACACCACGTTTTCTAGTTTCGCATTTCGTACTTCTACGCTTTCCGAGTTTTAAGTTACACACAATGTCGAGTAAATTTGTAGATATAATACAATGCTTTAAAAACGTATGTTTTATGAAACACGTTAACCTTTTTTTTTGTTTAATATTAAACAGAAAACAATACTTTAATACCAATACGGTATCGAGTAGATACATACACAGCTTATCTCTTAACAGAAATTATGCAATTTTAAAACCAATTATAAGCGCGGAAGCAAAAACGATCAATAAAAAGCAAAATTTGTTTTCTACCTTGGAAATAATATAATACCAGCGGTCCTTACAATTCGAGAAGCACCTCTGATAAAGGGTTAGACCTTTATTTTTGCTTTTTGGTAGTAAAAATCCACACGTACACCGAAACATATCTTGTGTTGTGTCTATTAAAAACAAAATAAAAATGGCTTAAGTCAACATATAATGCGAAAAAATCATATGCATACATCATATATCATATACATATATCCCCACAACAAAAGAGTTTTGAAAGTCGAATGTATGTTACTTGAAAAAGTAAACTTTTTAAAAGATTACGTAAAAATTCAGTAATATGTGTATGTCACTGATGACTAAAATGATCGTTAAATATCGAAGCAAAAAGATAATATCCCCCCGAGAATGGTCAAAAATTTTCGTACATAAACTGTTAAAAAAGTTATAATGGTGGAGCTCATTTATATTAAAACTTTTTTATCCTTAGTTTATAGCATCGTTAGTTTATAGCATTAGCACATTGTCTATGAATAAAAACTATGCGCACTGCAATTTGTTGCATTTATTTTGCACGACACAGCTCAATCAAATGCAAACACTGAAACAAATTTTCTTAAAAATTTTCTTATTTATTAATAATAATATTTGTTTTAAATAATTTTTGAATGAATTTTTACGAAAGCATGGTATAAGTAGCACTTATTGTCTCCTTAAAAAACACAAGGGTTTCTGAAAAATTTCAAGTTGTAATATGTGAGTGGTAGATTTTTTATAAAACAAAATTGGAAAATAGAAAATAAGAGATCATTGAAAAATATTGCAATTTAAATTAAGCGTTGCGTCTACAAATAAATACGTCCAGTTTAGGCACCTTCTTAATTTATTATCGATAAAACCTGAAATATACTTTTGAATGATAGTAGACTTGAATACGTAAAATAGTTTGGATCAAGGGACTATGTTATTTTAGTTTTAGTCCAGTAACACATTCACTAGCTGCATTTTTGTGCTAACACTTTAATGAAATGATTTCACGCCAAAAGTTAAAAGTAGGCGAGTCTGTCGTGAAAATATATTAGAAAACTTTTCCAAGTTTTCCAAGAAAATAAATATTCCTCACTATTGAAATAAGTAACGAAAGACATAAAAAAATATATATATCGCGATTTAGACATTTAATTTAGATTCTAAGAGTTTCGAATAATGGATAGGTGTAAAATATTCAAGGATAATCGTTATTGAACTAAAAGGAGACAAATGGAAAAATAAAAACTTAATTACTGAAAATGAATTTGTTATTAAAAAGGCTTTTTGAAGCAAAAAAAAAAAAACAAAAAATAGGAAATAACTAGCGGAGCATTAGAAACTATTATAAATAAAAGTATAAAACATTAAATTTAAAAGATTCGAAAAAAAACTAAATAAAAAAAATGTTTCATTGACAAAAGTCATAATTATCAACAACTTTCTCTAAGTGTACTGGTAGATGGATGGTTGGCTTTTTGGCCCGAAGTATGTATGTTTAGAAACATTTTTGTTGTTTGCTATTTAATTAAAACACAAAATCCTAAAGCAAAAGCACGATATAAGCAAAAACAACAACGTCCAAAAAAAAAAATAAGTAAAATAAATTTGCGCCAATAATTAAAGAGAATTTAAAACTTTCATGTTTGATATTCTCACAAAAAGAAATTTTGAATCACGAAACAAACTGCAAAAACAATCAGCGAGCATCTAACAATTCCGAATGACAAATATGTGAATCAGTGTTTTTTATTTATTTATTTTTTTTTTTTTTTTTTTTTTTTTGAAAACTCAATAAAAGGTTTAGTACATTTTGTATAAAATTGATGGTCTTGGACAGATAATTTGTTGAACAATTACTAAGTGAGAAGGAAAAAAAAACAATAAAGCAATTACCATAATGTGGTTAAAGAAGAGGTTCAAACTAGGTTAATTGTGACTAAATGACGATATTTTATAATATTTTATAAAAAGAATTTATTATTTAAAACAATAAAATGAAATGTAGTATTGCGGGAAAAGCATTTCCAATTTTTAAAATTTTTGAGTTTTTATTGTCTTTTTGCTTTGTGGATTTTATGTAGATCTAAATTAATCAATTTGGCTTGAGATATTACACTCTTAAATTTTCTATAAAAAATTGTTGTAGAATCCACTGAAAGCTATTAATGAAACAGCATTCAATTTACTCACATCGAGTTAAACTATGCTAGTAAAATAGACTGGGAAGGATTTGGTCATGAGAGAACTAACAGTATTGACTGCGTTGGAAAAGTAAAAGCAACAAACAGAGAATATAATTTACAATTATTAAGCCAACTATTATTTTGTTTAAAGAAGTGACATTTTATGACACAACTGTGTAACTGTAATAGCAAAAATGCAAATTGCTTTTAACTTTCCAAATTAGGCTTCAACCGCCTTTTACCTATAACCTGTCAAAAAAAAGTTGGAGACTCCTTGGTATGTTTTTGCGAAAATATTAATACTGAGGATTATCCGGCATTTTTTATTTCCCCGGAAACGGGGAAAAAATTATCGCATTTTCGGAATTTCCCAGTATTCCAGGGAAAAAAGCAATTATTGAAGAAAACATGTTAATTTAATAAAATAATATTAAAAAATCATAGTTTTTTTAAATATAAATAGGTGATCAGGTGACTGGACATACTTGTGTACATTTGTACTATATAACGAGAGATAACAAAGATAAAAATACTGAAAAAGTATTTTATTATTTATTTTTTGAAATATATGATTTAAGAACTGCATTAACCAATTTACTAGAAATACTGTTGCTTGTTTTTGTTGCAAGAAATCCAACAATAGAAAAACCCTTTCACTTTTTACTGAAATATACTGAAATAGGTTTTGTTATTAACAATGCGTTATAAATATTATCCCTATTCGTGTTTCAAATGTTAGTGACTTCGAATAATTCATTTTTATATCTTACTAGCCTCCGATTTCGTCTGCATATCATTTCTAATTTTCTTAAAATAAAATTTAGAAAAATATAGTTTTACATTTGTTTTAGAGTTCTGTAAACACTATTATAAACTTTCCATCTACAAAAAAAAAATGTACTGGCAACTGTTCTAGTACCATTATACAGACAAAATTGGGTGACTTCACATTGGTATCTCTAGTTTCTCTAAGAAACGACAAATTTTTATGATATAAAAATTTTTCTTTATTTGAATTAAGGTTCTAAGGGACCTCCTCACAAAATTTTATTCCAGCCCATCCAGCAGTTTTAACGTGATGCATACCCAGACAGGCAGACAGACGAACATATCGATTACTATCTGCACCAACATCAAAATTTTAAAAAATATTTCATATAATATAGATGAAGTAGAATTGACACGAAACTAGATATTTGAAAATTTTTAAATGTCACAAAATATTTAAAATACAATCAATGTATTTTTTAAAGTGCTAATGATTTTAAACTTCCCGTTTCAGGGAATTTAGCCAAAATTTACTTTTCAAACTACTACCTAAATAAAATACTAATTTTGAAACTCGGACGCCTTGAGGCTTACGTACATATTTCGTTGTCTCTAGTAACACAGCCTTTTTTCATTAATATTTTCCTATTTAATTTAAAATTTTTCATACAGAATCTATTTATTTTTTTGGTATGGATGTTTGTTACATTTATTACACGACTACGTTTTTACACATATTTAAAGCGATCTAGATAAGATCTAGATCAGAATAATAGATCTTTATTTATATATATTTCATATTAGAGCCTTTATTTTTTCTCAAATTCCATAAAAGCGAATTGCACTTTGATAGATGTAAATTTTCGACAACCAAGCTGATTTTATGGGCACATTATTTCGTCTTAAACTGAGCTGTCCTATGTTTTAAATATCAAAATTTATCATTCTTGTGTACATAATTTCTACTTCATGACATAAATTTTTCTTCTTTCAACAAAACTCTCCAAATAAGCTTATTACATGGAGTGTTTTGTGTAGATAGTATGTTGTATAGTAATTTGTAACAAATGACCATGATGACCCGAAGCAAGTGCGCTTTAATTTGTTACTCTAGATTAGCCATTCGTCATAACGTGTACAGGTCTAGTAAAGGAATAATGTTTTCTACCACAAAGGTTAATACTGTTGAAATTGTTCAGGACAAATAAGAGTAAAATTAGGTTATTTATTTATTTTTATTTTTGTAAACGTTACTACTTTAATGGCTGTCGATGGCATTTAATCAGTCAATTTTAATTCAAGAGTTGTGGTAGGTTTTACTACTTTTTTTAACTTTTACTAATTTGTTTTTTTCAGTAGAGTAAATATTATTATATCTGCCAGGTATTCACTTATCCAGTGCTGATAAATGTGGGCTAAGTGCAAACACCGCTCTATTAAAGATTCAGGCTTTTATAAAAAAAAGTATGAAAAACACTATGCTCAAAATGCTAATGTTTTTCTTCTGTATTTAAAGAGATCAACTCGGTAGAAAAATTTAACACTCTGCTTTTTTCAGCATATAAGCCTCCAACTCCAGTATTTTTAAGTATATACTTGTAATATGATAAAATAGAATGAACAAAACCTTTATGCATGCTACAAAAACAATTTTACAGTACCTGATGAAAAGTTTTCCCAGTTTAATATATGACTTTAAGTAAATTTAAAGTTTTATATAAAAACTTTACATAAACTTAAAGTCATATATAAAGCAAAATGATTTATTTTAAAACATTTTACTCTAAATAAACTAAAGTAGATCAAGCCATAATGAATGAAAATAATTTTGATAAAATAAAAATAACAAAACTGTTATCTTACTCAGATAAATGTCATTACTATTAAATTGAGTGTCATATAATATAAAAACACACATACACAAGCTTCTGTATTCAAAATCATTCCAAATCATGTGAAGAAGCAATAGATTTGTATTTTAGTTTGTGTATTCCCCTTTAATAAGATGGCGTTTGTTCCAAAGATTTGCTACATTTATGCAGATAATTCAAAAAACATTTCATAACAGATATAAAACTGTGTCACTATAGTGTATACAATTTTGCCTGACATTTGCTCGCCAAGGAACAAAATGTTAGCAGAACAAAAATTTCTTTTTAAGTTACTTTAATTAAATATTTTTCAACGTACGAGGGCTGCTCTATATATATCTGGCCTAATAGTGAAAATGCGAATATTTATAATCAAAAATGGTTTTATTGTTTTTCAAAGTATTCTCCAGCATGATTTATACACTTCTGCATGCGCTCAAACCAGTTGTCGAAGCACTTTTTCCACTCTGGCGACGAAAATCGTTGACCACGCATTTTTTTCTTGATGTGCGGAAACAAGAAGAAGTCATTAGGTGCTAAGTCAGGGCTGTACGGCGGATGACCCATTAATTCGACGTTTTGGCCGGTCAAAAACGCTCTGGTTTGAGCCGATGTGTGAGAGCTCACATTGTCATAGTGAACAATGATTCGTCTTTTCTTTTTGGTTTTTCGAATTTCTCCGATGACTTCGGGCAAACAAATTGTAGTGTACCACTCAGAAGTGACCGTCCTACGTTGGTCAAGCGGAACAGTCGCCACATGACCAGTTTTGCCGAAGAAACAGGAAAGTTGTTCGTGGAAGAACAACTTTCGTTGGATTTTGCTCGTCTTTGAAGACCCACACGGTCGATTGTTGTTTCGTTTCGGGCTCATACGCATAGATCCATGATTCGTCACCTGTGACGATCTTATAAACGTCTTTTGAAGCACCGCAATCGTATTTTTGCAACATTTCTTTGGACCAATCGACACGAGCCTTTTTTTGAGCGACTTTCAAATTGTGCGGGATCCAGCGAGAACAAACCTTTTTTACGGCCAGGTGTTCATGCAGTATCGAATTTATGCTGGTGAAAGAAATGTCCAAGGATGTCTCTATCTCTCGGTATGTCGCATGTCGATCTTGCATTATA
This sequence comes from Cistogaster globosa, assembly GCA_937654795.1. NCBI lineage: Eukaryota > Metazoa > Arthropoda > Insecta > Diptera > Tachinidae > Cistogaster > Cistogaster globosa. Next base: position 35,476,593 of record OW569404.1, on the reverse strand, counting down.
AGTTCACGCACGGTATCAATGTTCTCTGGCACAACAGCCGTTTTTGGACGACCTTCGTCTTTGAGCGAGCTTCGGCCACGATTAAATTCATTATACCAATTTTTCACAGTGCTATAGGATGGTGGTTCATCGCTATACAAAGATTTAAGTTCATCAATGCACTCTTGTCGTGATAATCCACGTCGAAAGTTGTGAAAAATGATGGCACGAAAATGTTCACGAGTTAATTCCGTTTTTTTCTATATTAATTTTTTCAAGTCACTGTAAACAACACAAATAATGGTCGTACGTCAAAACGTTTTGAGTACGATGATGCTTAAAAATGACAAACTTTCCAATGGAAATGTCAGATTGCACTTGGCAGCACTCAGTGTTGCCAGGCCAGAAATATATATAGCAGCACTCGTATATAAATCATCTATTATCATGTTAAAAAAAGTTTTCGGTTTAAAATTAAATTTGTATGTATCATATTCTTCAATCATTCTGTGATTTTATTCAACATCTAAACGGGGATTAATTGTTAAGTACACAGCAGGTTAAGTTGTGGTTGATCCACAATTTATCTCAAATTCGTTATAGGGCATTTTTTATAAATTCAGATATCGTTAAAATATTTTCATATAAACTAGTTAAAGGCAGTTTTTCTTAATATAGTGATCGCTCGGCCAAACCATTCTATCTTGGATCATTTAACGTGTTGGAAAATCATGGATATATAATATGCTATTGCACTGTAACACAGTTGCAGTGTGATTAAATTGAAGAAGTTTTTTAAAACATATATGTTTATAGTTCAATTACGCAAAATCTTTCCATGATTTTTCAATATGTAGGTTCGATTGGTTGTTAAAATTGTCAATGTTTCGTTAATACCTCAAAAACCTGAAAAACCTGTTATTTTACCTAATGTAAATAACTTTGTGGACACATTTTTTGTTATTATTTATTTTTATCTGTGTATAATACATTCTGAGTAAAATTCTCCATCTTTCTATTACCTTCTTTTAAAAATAACTCTACTTCTGCATAGACTCATTTCTGCACGAACAGAACGGTACTTTTTTAGTTCTGTAAAATTGGCAACTGATCAGTTATTGTCTAAACACGTATCAAGCTGCATAACAAAATTAAAGCTCTCAACAATGCAATAAAAAATTAAGTGATTTTCCATGTCACGGAAGGCAAATCTAATAGAAAAATTTCAAATTTGTTATTTATTTATTATTCATTAGAATTAATGAAAAGAAGCAAATACGACCACTAAACTCGACGTATTAGGAGGCTATTTGTTTTAAATAGAATAAAAAGTACCAAGAAAGCTACTTCTCTTGTAAGCAATTTCGTTAGTCGATTAACGATTCAGAGAACATTACAAGATGTTTGGCTGAAACCTTTTGCAAAGAAAAAGAAGCAAAAACTATCTGCAAAAAATATAAAAGATATTTTTTTCTTATTTTAATATAAATAAAAGTTAATTTTTATAGGCAAATTGGTCCGATGAGACCAAAATAAACAACTTCCAATCCCAAGAACGATTCTGGTATTAGTCAAGAAAGGTGATCGCTCAAATCCGTCCAATGTGCAATCTGCTATTCAGCATGGAGGTGGTTCTCCAAGGATTGGGTGTGTCTTACACCAAACGTAGTTGCGCCTTTGATTAAAGTCAATGGAATAATACGTAAAAACGTGTATTTGCGCATTCCTAGTATTAATCTACCTACTGTTGTAGAGCATGTGGAGGATTTTTTTAAGGAGTCATATTAAAAAATGACATTGACTCTAAGCATACGGCGAAAATCTTTAAAGAATGGATCAGTCACCAACAGCTTAAAAAGATGCAATGCCTTAACGCCTAGGATCGCGAAAAAAAATCCAGGGGATATTGTGCAAAGTTTTGCAAAATTATTGCTGGGTGCAGAACTGAGCCTGTATTAATTTTTTTAAATTAAGTTTTTTCCCCTTTATCAAAATATTATTTTAAAATATTCATGAAACGTGCATTAATTACATAGAAAAAATAAGTTGAGTAAGCTTAAAAAATGTTTTGGTTTTCATTTAATTTTGTCTTATTTTTGCTTTAAACTGTAAATATGCCTCTCTCACGATAGTCTATTTTGCCGTTTATTCTCTGACAACACTGTTTTGTGAGAATATCAAAAAATTGTTTATTGTTAGAAAGTAAATATTTTTAGAGAATCAAGCACGCTTAGTTTAACACCTATAAAGTTTTTTTTTATTTGATATCAGTATTCTTATTTGCTTATTTTATCGCTTACGTAAAGAATTTTAATTCATTGTTTTTAATAATTTCAATTTTTCATTATCTTCACTATAATAAAAGTTGCAACTTTTATTACTACTAAAATTGAAACTCATCTTTTTATCTTTGTTTTTAAAGCAGCTTGAACAAATAAAATAAATTTGTTTATTTACTGCGCAGTACAATTTTTGTATTTAATATTTTTGCCAATGATGGCTGAAAGTAATCGAATTTTATCTGAATATATCTTCATATTCGATTTATTTTCTTAACGAAATGTTCAATAGATGTTTAAATTCACAAACGTGTCCTATTCTTATTTGTAAAAAATTAAACTTTTTGAAGAAATCAATTAATCTAATGAAAGTATTTTTATGAGATAACTTTATTAACTCTTTTTGAATATGAAATTACAAATAACTTTTAATAATTACAATTTTTTAATACTAAACTAAGAATTAATTAATTAATTTGATACTAGCCACATCAGACAGGACAGTGGCAGAGAAGGATTTCCATAATTTCAATCATTGCCATTTGGATGACGCCCAATGAGGGCAAAAACAAATACAATTTCTATAATGTTATCCAGCATTGTTTGCTTTATTTCTTCGCATACTTTTATTTATTTCATACTTTTTACGATTTTTTATTTTATTAAGCCGAAATTTTTTTATTTAAATGAATTAAAATTTTATTTTTTTTTTTTTTCGGTTTAACGTTCTTTTTTTAATTTAATTTCTTAACATTTTTAGAAAGAAAGATTATTAACAAATGTATGCGGAAGTTTTTCAAAGAAAACAAGCAAAATTAGACACTAGCAGAACGATTTTTTTATTTATAACAATAAAATCTTTTAAAACTCTGCTAAGAAAACTTGTACACAAACTATTAAACCAGTTGAAGTTTTTTATTCTGATGACCAGTTTTATTATCCTAGATGCCATAGTTCACATTTACATCAAAATAAAAAAGGAAAATATACTCGTACATTTTAACCTCAACAGAAAAGGCGGACAGAAATTGCCGTTAGTAACTAAAGGAAATAGGAAAAATGTTAGAGGCGAAAAAAAAATATAAAAACAACAGCAGCAAATTCAAAATGAAAATGCAACAGCTAGCAAAAAAGTTCAACACCATGTGGAGCCGTATGAAATGCCAGCAAAAAGGTAGAAATAACTAAACAAAAATTTAAAAAAAAGCTTCCAAACGTGAAAAACAAAAACGCATGAGAAAAAAGCGCCAGAAAAACAGCACCACTAAACACAACAAGAAACAAGAGTATAAAAACAACAACAAAACGAAATCAACAAAACGATAAAAAAAATGCCTTTGAACAACCAACATCAAACAACATTGAAAAAAACTACATTGTGAGTGGCAGAACCAAACAACATTGCCGCATTCTATTCATCGTCATCAGCTCACTTGTAAATACTATGAACGACAAAAAAAAAATCAAATCATACCAAATAGAAGAAGAGCTGAACAGGATTGCACGAGTTCGAGTCGTAAATGTAGGGCCACAAACGAAAGCCAAACTATCAAGCGAACCAGTCAGTCAACCACATGAAAAACTCAATTGGAAATAAAAATACAAATACAACAACACAACAACAACGCTTGTAGTATGGTCAACAAAATTTATCGATTGGTATAGAAAACAATGCAAAAGCGCGAAAGTCCATTCATAAAAACTTCAGACCTACCGAATATTTTCTGACATCCAATAACTAAAAAACTTCGGTTCAACATAGACTAAAAATAAATTTATTTGAAAATAATACGCATTTTCATTCAAAACGTTGTGAAAAGAGCTTTTTTTCGAAGAAATATGCTAGCACTTAGAAATAAAAAAAAGCTCTTACGTGGAATGAACATAAGTAACATGGACAGAAAGGTCTCGTCAAAGTCAAAAGGGGTTCATCTCCAAATTAACTGCAAATTAATGAAAAGGGAGGGTTGTCAAGGATATAAAAAGGTGACATGGGTGACGTGTCTTTTATTATTTAATAGATTCGAGGCATATTTAACAAGGTGTAAGTAGGCGAATTTATTATTTCTTGATGGACTGAGCGCTTCAAGAAACAGACTAAAGTACAAAGGAAAATTAAATTTAAGCAAAAATTAATTAGGCAAATTTGTACACAGAGAAAAGAGATTCGTTGTGACAACCGAATTTGTTGCCAATCCAATTTTGTCGGTTGTGAGTATTATCTGAAATTCAGTTGAAATTACTGAATAAATATGGTGCTTATAACTATTTTACAAAATGATTCGAGAAAGAAGGCCATCATCAGAAAATATTATTGTAAATTAAATAAAAAAAAGTTAATATTTGGATATAAAACTTTATTTAAGATATAATTTCAATGGATACTGATAAGAATATAAGAAATTACATATGATGAACACCTCAGCAATACTTCTTTCTCTTGATTTCTTGTTTTTCCCATCTTCTTTTATTTTTCTTTCCGTCCGGAAATATTAAACTATTTGCCAGTGTAACTTAAACAAAATGCTTTACAATTATTATTTTTTGAAATATTTTTTTAGTCAAGTTTGACCTACCTTTTATCACACTTGGTTAATTTGTTGCCAGTTTCATCAGTCCCTTGAGTTTGTTTTTTATCTATAATATCGTTGTATTCTTTTTTTTGTGTATTAATTTCTTTTCTTTTATTAACAATGTCAAAACAGCTTTCGTTTGAAGAAGTAACATAATCGACTTTTTGATTCTTACTACCAATATTTGAGTATCCGTATCAATGTGCTGAAATAATTTTGTTGCTTCTTCCAATTAACAGAAATGATAACAGTAAAGACATAAATCGGTCGAGTTAACTTTTCTAATGGTTCTTGCGTCCGACTATTAATTACATATATAATCCTTTTGTTCTAAATATAGAATTTTATATAATATAGAATATATATATATGTAGATTGTTAGGAATAAAAATTAAATTATGATATTACTGGTTAAATTTTAATAATTTGAAACGATTTTTTACCAATCTGTTTCCTGTGTGTAGTATAAATTTTTAAATAAATTTAGAGCACTATTTGCCAATTATATTTCTTATACCACAATTTTCTCATAATTGAAATAAACTTCGACGGTTTCACCATCTATGTAAATCTATTTTAGTGAAGTAACTCCAATCAAAAAAGCAAATATTGGGGTGACAGAGAATTAAAAAATAAAAAAATAAATATTAAGTACTACATATATCGCTGGTCTCATGTAAAGAGGCCCTAACTCGCATAATCGTCATTTTACAGGAGGAGGTAAAAACATAGTAGAAACTGTATTTATCACAATGTAATATTTAAAACAAAATGCTTGTAAAGCCGGTATTCTTGATAATATTGTAATGAAGTTTTGTGAGGAAGTGCATCTCTGTAAAATGTATTGGAATCTTGAAAAAACTTAATTTCGTAAAAATTCGAGTTAAGGCTTTTCTAAATGAGACCAGCGATATGTATATAATTTTACATAAAAACGTTATCTATTTGAAAGCTTTCAATTGATACCCGTAACTCGGAAAATATGGGCGAGCCCCAATTTTTTCACTTGATGTTTTTTCTTATTATATAAATTTATAGCACCTTTTTCGACACTATGCCTGATCGATTGCCGTATTTCAATTTTTTCTAGCTGATCTAATGCCTCGGCAAACTTGATTTCAACACTAAAACAGACGGACAAACGGACATAGTTCAGTCGGCTTTGCTTTGCATAAGATGTCAAAATATATATATTTTATGATTTTAAAAATGGATATTGTAGAAATTACAAACGGAATGACAAAATTAGTTATACCCTTTCTCCACATTTTGTAGATAAACAATAAAAAATAATAAACTGCTGGGCTAATAGTTATACCTGTTATAATTTCATTGTGAATTAATTTTAACTTTTGTTCGGAAAATGTAGAACAGTGTAGCTTTATTGCTTACTGTTCAGATAAAAGTCGCATGAAAAACATGAATTTGGCTTTAAACCGAAGATTGTTCGGTTGTTCAACTAAATTAGATTGTTGTACAGAATCTTATCTTCGTATTGCCCACAATGAGTATTAAAAAAGTTAACTAAAAAACAAGGAATAAAAAAGAAAAGAATAAATGTTCATATATTTAACATACATACACACATTTGTGTGTTTGTACTTATAGTAGGTATTTATACCTAAAACATAACTATGGAATCGAGAAAAATATTGAACTTATGAGTGTTTTTTTCTTGTTTTTTATTTTTTATTTGAAGTTTCTGTTGATTTACCACAGGACAATCAATTTTGCATTGACTATCTGGTAAATAAATGTAATGCTACTGATTTGTGTGAATTTTGCAGTTTTTAAGATAAATGTCATCATTGATATTGTAACACTCTGTACAATGCTATACATGCATACAAATAAATAAAAAATCTCTATTAGACTGCATTTCAACATTTTCTTTTAATTATTCGGCCTCTTGTTATGCGACTTGAAGTTTTTGGTTTAATGCGATTGTATTTAAAAACATAGATGCTTCTATTAAAGATCAAATTTATTAAGTTTTTAGAATTACCTTTCTTGGTGATAGCAATTATTATCAAGACTTAAAACCTTAAAAGTAAGTGTGCTTATGTATTATTGGCCCTTAAGCGTGCAGGTCAGAGGGAAGATATCTACAACATAGAACCAAAAAATTCCTCTCCTGCCGCTAAGGACAATCTAAACAGGCTGGTGGGTCGGCAAATTTTTAGGCAGCGTTAGTCTACGAAACCATACAGTGGCTTTACAGGTAAAATTCGTTTATTTCTACGCCTTATAATTACCCAATATTTCAGGTAAATTTTGAAACAGAATGTTTTTAAAAAACAAATGGTTATAACTTTCCTGTTTGATAACATTTGAAAAAATCGGTTCATTAAATGATGGAAATCGATAAAAATAATAACGATTTGCAGTGACGATTTGCAAAATTCAGTTAAAACCAATCTGCGATTTGTAAAAATGTACATATTTATAAAAGAAGTGTAATCATATTAAGTGTATTAGGACAATAGCGTAAATTAGAACACCTAGAGTACGCCACAAATTAAAATTGATATCGATTTATCATCTGATTATAAAATTTTTCAAAAGTAAAAATCTTTTTCTGGATTTATAATTTGTTGGTAGAATAGTTACAGAATCATCACTAGACCAAAATACTTGCATACTTAAATTAAAAAGTACATATATAAAAAACCCACACATATTGCTTAAAAAATGCCAAATTCACTCTTAATGCACAGTTTATAAAAAAAAATGTTTTAAAATGCCGTAAAAAAATCACAAAAAGTTTCAATGGTGGAAAAAACTCCGTAAACTCTTCATACTTCTGAGTACTGTTTAGAACTAAAGTTTATATTTAAAAAAAATTTTTTATATATTTAAAGCTAATTTTTTTAGTTTCTACAAACAAAAAAAAAAATACATGAGGAGGTGAGGTTTAGGAAGCTCCTATAGTGATACGGGGCTGCCAAATCCTTTTTGGAGTATAGAGTAGCCAACAATTGGGAACTTATAAGCCCGTTTACCTTTTTTATTCGGTGCTTTCCACTCCGAGAAATTTTACAATAATTTTTCAATTTGTTTGACAGGAGAACCGTTATAATTTTTATCCTAGTTTTTCTTTTATTAGCATTCGCTATATGTTCTCCTCGAAATCCTACTATTGAAGAAAATTTTAAATTACATAAGAAAGAAGAATGGTAACTTTTTTAATAAAATCCTTAAAAAACGATATTTTTTACATTTTTTTAACTTTGGAGCTTGTAACTTTATTACGAAAAGCGCTTTCAGAACAAAACTTTAAGCTTGTTAATTTTAATTTTATTAAGAATGTAACATATGTCTTAAAGTAATAATCACATTATTAATAAGTATTACGACAAACATGATAAGTTATCGTCGCCCTATATTTAAAAAAAAAATTGTAAGGCAATTTTCTCTGAAACTAAGGGAAATAACCTATACACACATGTACACACATTTTTTATAGATATATTTGCCTCTGCGAGATTTCATTCGCATATCTTAAGCGGTTCATGAGATACCGAATTATGTCCAAAATAAATCGTTTTCAAATCACTGTGCACCGTTTAAATTAATGAATCGAATTGTAGATAGTCTTTAACTATTGTACAAATGTGAGATGAGTTTCGTCTTCCTTATGTTTGTATTTATAAAAAAAATTTAGTTTTCTTTTTTCTTTCAGTCACCTCTTAAAATTGATATTTTTCAGAAATCTACTTTGTTTTATAAATCGTACCGTTCTTTATAGTATTTTTCAAAAACTTAATCGTTAATCATGTCTAGTAAACACAGTTTGTTAGTTTATTTGTGCTTAAAGAAAGAAACCCGCATGTTATTTAGATGAAATTGCTTTCTATTTAGCGTATACATGGTTCTTACAGTTTGAATTTTTTTTAACCAAAACAAAAAAAAAACTTTTCAATCACTTTTTTGGTTGCTAGAATACAGTGGTGTTCTTTATTAGCTGTACAGGCTGCAAATAGTTGCATTTTTATACCCTTTACAACAAAAAGTGAAAAAACGGTACATCTAGGTTTGTCATTCCGTTTGTAATTTCTACAATATCCATTTCCGACCCCATAAAGTGTATATATATTGATTTCTTATGCATAGCGAATTCGATTGAGTGGTACCTGTCTGTCCGTCCGTGTTCGTGTTGAAATAAACTTTGCCAAGGCACTAGCTAAACTAGAACAAATTAAAATAAGCCAATCGATTAGAAATGTTGCTATTGAAAATCAGCAGGATCGGTCTATGTCCTTCGAGGTAGCGGCCAAAACATCACGCCTGTTCATAGCTTTTAGAACAAATCTAGTTTAGTGAAACATCTCCAATTAAAAAAAATATGTAGGGCGATAAAGATTAAAAAAAAGAAAAAATAGCGCTCGCCAAGTTATGGGTCTTTAAACTTTTCATATAAAATTACGATTGTTTTTCTTTTAAATGCTTAACCCGTTAATAACCGATTACATTATTATGTAAAACTATATATAGTGCTTAATTTTTTATTAATTTTTATTCTCTGTCATCCCAATATTTGTTGTTTTGATTGGAGTTACTTTACTAAACAAGATTTGCATATATGGTAAATGGTATACAAGATTCGACATAGCCGAATTTAGTACTCTTACTTTTTTTTTAATTCTTTTAACACACAACGCACTCGTTAGTGGCAGAAATAATATTTTATACAGCTATGCTTTTCTTATCTAAGACACAATCTGAAATTTTAAACCGACAAAACAAGGTTGTTGATGCTACTGATACAAAAAGATTGGTTGAGGAAAAGGAACACAAGAATATTTATCTTCTCTAACTCCGTTTTTATGATCTATCGCCAACAACAATAAAATTTTTTTTCTTTATCCTTATTTGGTTTCCAAAAGTTTAGTATACAAACATCTTTATAAGGGTGTATTATCTTTAAAAAAAACTGTGGAAAATTTTATAAGCATTGAACGATGTCTCCTTTCTTAAACTTTTTAGAAAGATTACAGCAATATTTGTTATGTTGAAAATTTGAATATTTGCAAATATCGTAATAAATTATTGGTCAAAGCGGAAAACATCTTAACCGATTGTTGTTTAATTCCACTAACAAAAAAAAAAACGCTATTACCCAATAAGATTTCAACACGTGCTATAGCAGGGTGTAGGAAATGGATATATAGCAAATCTAATATAAAAATTAATTTTAATGACATGGATCAGTAGCAAACTCTCCGGAAACTTTAAGGGGTTTTGATCAAAATCATGTTCTTACAATAAAGTTGTAATTTCGTTTCTAATTTTTTTTATTTTTTTTTTTTTAACAAAACAATTTTTTCAGAGCTTATTCTTTTTACTTACACTTAATGTGCAGTATGACAGCTTATTTATTTTAAACAGCTGTTCAATGAGAGAATATTTCACAGGAAATCTATGATACATATTTTTACTTCGAAGGGAATGAAAATTTCATAAGCACATAAATTTAATTTTTTTCACGATAGGAATGAATATGAATCTGCTGTAATATAACTTTGATGATAAATTCAGTTTTTAGATACAATGTTTAACTTAAACAAAAGATTAACTTACCTGACAAATAACTGTTCTTGATTGTTGACTCGCCAAGATACTACAGTTGCACCTAAGAGTTAAAACAAAATACAATTATTAATTTCGTTCTAATGACAGGTTACGTTTTTTAAAAATAAATTACTTATTAAAATTGTTATCAATTTGATTTTAATAGAAGTTTCGTTTATAGACACTAAAATGCATTTTTACTTTATTGTAATAGTATTTTTTTTTTTTTTTTTTTTTTTTGATAAATAAAGCTATCACCATTGCGATCCAACGTTATATCTTTTTGGCTCTTTTTTAACTAAAAACTGCTAATTAGCATGGGTGAACTTATGAAGAAATAGTTCAATTCTGTCTTGTTTTATTAAAGCTTATTTGGCATAAACTTAAGAAATTTATTTAGCTCAGATGCAGACGTACCTTTGAGGCAGAATAACTAAAAACAAACGGAGGACATTCAAACGATGTCATTTTTCATTAATAAAGACATAAAAAGTAGGTTCTTTTATATACATTTGAACATTCGCGGACATTAGTAATCCCCAGATTGTATGATAGAAATATATAAAGATGAAAACAAAAAATTTTGAAAATTTTCCATGTACCTTTGTTTTTATGTAATTTTAAAACGACAAAACATTCACCCCTATCATGAATATTTTTCCTTTAATTTTTTTTTCATTTTCCCTGAATTGCACTCGTGAATAATTCACTTTAAAAGTTTTCAACCTAAGCACGTGAATGATTTTTTTCTTGAAATTTGTTCACTTTTCCCTTTGATTTGTTCATTTAAATTTTGCTGGGTAACTGCATACGTAATGCAAGTTTTAATTAATTTTAATTATAATATTAAAAGTATTAACATATTTTTTATTTAAAATAGGTTACTATAGTGCATAGCGACATTATACTCGATAAGATGCAAAACAAAAATATTTTGATTAGAATTTGTCCAATTAATCTAATACAAAAATTCGTTTTATTGAAATAGGTCAGTAGCAATGTGCTGGGTAATTTAAAGGGGTTGGATGCGTCTCGCAAGTCCAAAATTGGACCAAAAATTAGATTTTACCTAAAGGCAAGTTCTTGCAATAAAGTTATTATATCCATTCTAAAAGTTTTGTTTAATCATATTTTTTTAACTTCATTTTAACCATTTTCACAGAACTTATTTATTCTTCTTACTAACATGTGCACTAACAGTCCACCCTAAATACGGGCGTTAGGCACGACGTAATTTAGCGTCTAGTTTTTACGCTGTAATGAGTAACTTTAATAAGAGCGCCAACGTTGTGAAACGAACAGTATTGTTTACTTATCTTATTTGCTAAAAACCACAAAATTATAATAATTGAGAGAGAAAATCGCGAAATTGACCTTAAAGTAGCTGTAATGTCATTACTTTTGTATATACTTTTGTATATACCACAAAAAAAAAAACAATAACAACATATCTTTTTACGCGCAGTCAAAATTGGATTTTTCAATTGTCCCACGTTAGCGTCGCGCTATTTGGGTTGGTCTCATACATTTTGTATGGGCATGAGAATTTTTGACAGTTAAATAACGTCTTACGCTCGTATTTAGGGTGAACTGTAATAGCTTCAATGAAGAGAATATTTTACGGAAAATTCATGACACCAATTTTCTCTTCAATTTATTTCTCTTATTCACGATAGGATTGATTCTGACTTCTTTAAGGCCTTTTTATGTAATCGCGAACACATTTTTATATCGTGTATTAATATTGAAGAAAAAGAATAAATACGAAGAATAGCTTTCTTTTAATATGAGAAATTTATTGCAAAAAATAAGAAAACATCTACAGAATTTTTATGTTTATTTTGCTGAGAGTAATTTTACATGTTAATAATGGTTTAGCGTTGCAAGACAAATTCACAAGAAATAATTCATTAATTCTAGTTTTAAGCAAATGACAAAAGAAACACATGGACTAAATTAATAAAAGTGTTATTGAATTGAAGTAATGAATGAATGGTGAAACATACTCACTCACCTACTTATTCTGCCACATAATAAAGGTTTGACAAAGCAACTCCTAGGCGTATAAGTGTTTTTACAGTATTTTTTAAACAAGTAACTATTTGTTTAGAGGGTTTCCAAGTCGTAAACATAATTGCAATTAACGCGTAAAATAGTTCAATCAAAAACGAAATAATTTTCCCTGTTTTAGCTAAAAAAAAGAGTAGCTAAAGGCAGGGTAAGCTTTAACAGGGTAAGCCAAATGTCGTGAGTAGTATTTAAGTGATCACTGAGAAAAATTTAATACCACTGCCATGAGTTCTTGCTTGCTCGCAATTATTTATTATTCAATTTTTTTTTTTTTTTTTTTTTTGTATAAGAAATATGAATGCACCATTTCCACTTTAATTAAAATTTGTTCCAAATTTTTCTTTCACGTCTAACATATTTTTTGATCTCTACTGTTCACTGTGCCACTAAATTTCTACTTTAATTCCGTCTACTACTTGAATCATATTTTCTTTAAAATGGTTGATTTTTTTTATTTGGCAACCCTTTAAATATCTGTAGCAGCAAAAGCTTATGTAAAAATGTTGGATTGTGTCTTAAGTAAAAAATTTTTTGCTCAGCTTTAGTTAAGTAATTTTTTAGACATTACTTATTTTAAATTAATTTGTAGCAGATCAAAGTTTCAAATTATTAGTATTTGAATAAGTTATTAGTTACACCACAATTTCAAATCACATGAACAGAGAGAAAAAATAAACGCTGTTGAGAAGTTGCTTAAAAAGGCAAAAAGGAAAACAAATGTTCATGTTTACTAAGCTGAAATCGAATATTTCGACTCTTGCCCGAGTAACACAGCGTTGTAGCATGGTTTACTAGAGAAAATATGAAATAAAAAAAATTAGACACCAACAGAATGTGATGCAGCATTTTCTAGCTCGCTACATCCGTTACCAGCATTTTTCGGCTCTCTCTCTACCTTAAATTGTGTACATTTTAAACATCATTTATTTAATCAGCTGATTTTGTAAATGAGAATACAAGGAATATTCATAATCAATCAATATTAATTTAGTAAGATGAAGTCTACACACAAAACCAAAGTTTCTTTCGTTGTTCTCTTTTTAAGTCGTCACACATAGGTATAAGTATGAATGAATTAAACGAAAGTTTCATACAGTGTTCATGATTAATCATACTTAACTTGTATCTTTATCGTAAGCATAATTATAAAATCTTATATTTTATGGAAACCCTAGCTTTAATATTTTATTCATAGTAGCTGTACTTTACTTTTAAAACAATTACGCTCTAAGATACCGACCCACGTAAATTAGAAAAAATACAGAAACAAGTAATCGTACAAGGTTTTCATACACATTTATTGAATAAAGTAATTTTTTTTTAAATATACAGCGGCGGACAAGTTTTTTACATATTTTTATATGTATTTTCAAGCAATATAAAAAAAGAGATAAAATAATGACACGCAACTTTGAAAGCTACATACTTTTTTAACAAAATATTAAAAACCGGAAACAAAACTTGCATTTACGCGTACACGTGGAATTAAATGCAATATTTCAAAGCATATATTTTACCGATAAAATTTGTATACAAAAATAAATCGCCAGCTTACTGCAAATAAGCGTTCTTTAAAAAAAAGTTACTTATGGCTTACGCTAACTGTGAACGGTGATCCTATTCCATTGCGTAGTCAAATTTTGGTGTATCAAATCAAGTCGACTGGTTTAGTGAACATTCAACCAGCAGCCGTACGTCAAAGAATTACAAGATTTGTCAAAAATATCTTTACTGTATGTAAATTCCATATCGTCCTTTTTTAGACATCATGATAGCATGATATACTCGTATATGTATTAAGTTTATAGGCACGAGTTATTCACAAATAAAAATATTTAAGTAGAAAGTTTTGCTGCTTAAACAGTAAATTTTTCTTTGATTTGGGAAAAGCTTACTCACGAAAATAATTCCTGATTAACGATACTACTTTAACTTTTTAAGTTTTCATAAAAAAATTTTACATATAAATATTTGAGCGAAAAATATTTCGGAGGGTATAATATATAATGTATATAATGCTAAATTTTCTATAGAAATGTTACTACCTAAATATAAAATTTCTATCTCGTACCACTAAAAGTCCGGAACAGTCTTGTTTAAAACTTGCTTAATAAACAGTAAGTTAAATAATTAGAAAGAACTTTTATTTGCAAATAACGTGCGTATAACTGTATGAATATACATAATCGATTTCCATCAAATGCATTACTTTTGTTCCATACAACACTTTCATTGTCAACAACAAGGAAGAAAAACCAAACCAGCCTTATCTGTTGACACCAAAAATATTATATCTCTCAATTTGAAACTGATACAAAATTTCACTGAAGTCGGTGGTTTTTACATTTAAAGATCAAGTTTTACATAAGTTTGATTGAAAATATTCTCATTTGCAAAATTTTTCTGTTTTTTTTTTTTGCATGAACAAACCGTTTTTAAAAGTCTATGTTTCTTCTCGTAATTCTTTAAGCAATTGTATACAGCGTTTTACTTTACTTAAACTACTTTACAGAGACCTGTAAAGTACCAGAAATTATAATAGTAGGCTAAGTCAAGCCGCAATAAATTTTCGAAAGCCCCTGTGACACAAAAAGTTTAGCTGTCAAAATTTGTTGACTCAGCCGCTGCCACCAAAAAATCGCAAAAAATTTATCGCATGCTAATGTTTTTTAAAACATGTTTAACTTGACGTATTCATCTTCACTTATACTTTAACACGTCGCGCAAACACTTGTGTACTGAAAACGTTTTTTCAGAACTAAAAGAGTTTCCTTTAGAATTCAGTATTTATTTCAAAAGCTAGACTTGTAGCTTTTCATACATTTTTTTCTCTGTTTTGTATCAAAGAAATACACACACACGCAAGACTGATAAACTATAGATGATTGAAAAAATTGGTACACAAATGGGACGGATTCAATATTAGGTGTTTTTCAAAATGAATAAGTACAAAAAATAAAAAATAATCTATAATTATTATTCCGCCTTAAAAATATATACAGTCGTTGTCCAGAAAAATAGCAGTTCTCATAATGTTGGAAAAGATAACACTTTAATTAAATTATTTTCGCCTTGAGTTTATTTTAATTTTAAGTTATTAAAATCTTAAAGAAAAATTATTTACAAATGCAACAGGAAAAATTAAACACCAACAGAATGTAATGCAGCATTTTTTGGATCGCCACATTCGTCATCAGCATTCTTCGGATTTTTCTACCGAAGAGCAGATGTTTAGGATAGAAATTAAAGATTAAGTCATGCTTAGTCTTTGTTTTTAGTTTTTAGGATAAAAATTAACTAAGCGCCCAACATAATTTTAAGCTTACATGAAAAAAAAAACACACACACACACATATATGCACATAAATGACAAAATATGCTGTCAAAACATAAATACATAAGTTAAAATTACAAAAAGCAAAATATTTTTTTTTTTTTTGAAAACGTAAAAATGAATTACTCTAGTGAAGATGGAGACATAAGTGTTTTAAAAATACGGCCAAATTGCTTTTGTTTGTACAATGGAACTGAATTCAGGCAAAGGTTCCGCCTGTCCAAACATTTAGCTTACAAGGTGTTAGAATAATTTGGCCCACATATAAAAAAAAATTCTACAAATTGGTAAATAATAACAAATTGAATATGAGCGGTTTTTTCATATTGTCATATTTTATTTTCAGACTTTTATATGATCTAAATCCAACAAACTGTACAAACTGCGATTTCTTTCCAACATCGAATTTTTTTACAGCCATTTTGTTGTGTTTCGGTATGGCAGCACTACAGGGTTTGAGCTTCCACTCAAAACATCAACGGCAATTAATATTAGATTAGATTAAGTATATGATTAGCTAATCAAAACAGAAAATTGAGTTTAAACTCGAACCTAAAAACCCGTTTTAAGCTGTGTACATTATATATATCAACTATTAACTTTTTTGTAAATAAGAATACGAGGAATATTCATAATCAATCAATATTAACTTGGTAATCCCCAGTTTACACACGTCTTGCAGCAATTCTTAATTTTATAGGTGAGGAAACGAGAAATAAAATGATTCTGCACTCCTTTCTCCTCCACAAAATTCAGAATTGCTGCAAGAAAACTTGACGTGTGTGAATTGGGTGTAAGACAAAGTCCACACACGACCTAACGCATTTATTCCTTGTTCTTACTTAAAATTATCAAATACATCAGTTCTTGCTTTCTGCAAACCTGAAGAAATTTTTATTCTATCACGCTTTCCTATAATATATTCCATCTTCTTCTTCTTTTTTTTTTTTTTTGCATAATATTCAAGGTTCAACATCTATGTGATTAAAGTTCTTGCACCGATTTAAGACAACGTATAAAGTTAGTTATTTAATTTTATTGTAATAAGGTTACATCTTATTAATTAATTAATACTTAATTAAATATTTACTTCATTAATGCAATGCAAAGCGGATTTATAAAATATTGCAATAAAGAATGGAAATCTCTATACTACAATCGACAGGAAATCAATATCAAATGACATTTTACTTTTTTGTTACATACTAAACTTAGACTCATTAAAAGTTTCGTCAAAGAGTTTCACAGATATGGGGCAGTGATTTATTATTGAATCTGTCTTTTTCCAAAAATTTCTTTAGACAAAATTAAAAACAGGATTTTCGTTTGGCGACAAACCGATGTTTCTAAGACTAGTGCACGATCACATATTATATTGGAATTTATTCAATAAAACCGTTTCATATACTGATTAATATTTTTGTAAATCACACTTTTTAATATTATGAAAGAAACTGAGTAAATTTAAATTTTGTTTGTTATTAGTTCACGCTTTTTCAAACTTAAATGCGCTGTGTGACGCCACTATTATTTTGATCGAAACTGTTTATTCATTTTACATACATCGGCATGTGCCTGTATTTAAACTTATTAGATTTGTTAGTGCTAAATTACATACCTAATGATAAAAAAAATTCATAAAATATAAGCTAAATTATAAAATTTTTAAACTATCAAAAGTTATCTGAAATTATATATTCTATTGAGGAATATCAAAAAATGAAAAAAAGATTAAGACCTAAAGAGTTAATAGTTTTTTATACTGTATATCACAGTTAGAAAAAGGGTATTTCTACAATGTTAATTTCTGACACCATAATGTACATATATATATTCTGAGTCCTTATGTATAGCAAAGTCGATCGAGCGATGTCCGTCCGTGTTAGTGTTGAAATCAACTTTGCCAAGGCACTAGATCAGCTAGAGAAAATTTAAAAACGGCAATCAATCAGATATGTTGTTTCGAAATGTTTGCTATTGAAAATCATTAAGATCGATTTATGTTCTTCGAGGCAGCAGGCAAAACACCACGCCTGCCTCTAGTTTTAAAGCTTTTAAAAAGAGCTTTCAAGAAATACTAAAATTTTTTGAAAAATGCTAAAACCATAAGAGCCGATGACATTTTTATGTAAAATAACGTTTTTTTTTATTGGAGGTACTTCACTAAACTTGATTTACATATGGTAAAAGTTATATAAGTTTTAACATAGCCCAATATAGCAATCTTACTTGATGTTTTTTTTTTCTTTTTTTTTAATTCTCTATCGCCCCATATATTTGTTCTCTTGTTCCAAAATATATGGAAAAATTGTGCCTTGAAAATTTTGTTTTATAAAAGACACTGTGTAAAAATAAAAATTTATACAAAACCGAAAGATTCCCCTAAAATAACTGCCATTCCTATTCAACAATAACGCAACAAATCAAGTAAGCAAGCAGCTAACTTCACTTCATACCGCGCTGTCGAAGTTGAATTTTTCAAATATTGACGCTGTACTATTAAGCTTTGCATTGAACATTTTTCTATGTATATGAGAATTTCTTACAGATAGATTGCGCTTAGCGCGCTAAGTTAGATTTGGCTGTTACTTACGACTGCTTTCCACAACGATTTTTATATGTGGAATTTTATGGAAAAAAGCAAAAATTTATTAGCTATTGAATGTTTGACTAATCAAAAATATTTTTTGCCAACGACGTCTATTTTAAAATCTTTAAAATCATTTGTAACTTCGCCAACTTTTTTTCGTATTTTCAAAGCCTTTCTAGGAACTAATCCCTTACAGACTTTATTCTCCTTGTCATGCCATTCCAATAAATATATATTTTTCAAACCGCGCCCATCCTCCCTATCCACCCTTGGGTCTTGGTTTTAATGGCAATTTAGTCTACTAGACCTGATAGGTAAACATCTATGTGTGTTTAAAACATTTTTAAAATCAATTAAGCCATTTAAAGGCGTCTGCAATTAAAACCTCACCGGAGTCATAAGTAGAAAAGAAATTTTTGTTTAGTTAATGAATCGTAATTTAAAACCTAACCGGAGAGCTTTAAGTAGAAAAAGAAAAACAACTATTGTGTTGGAAAAGTGGAGATTATTAAGTTAAAGTTCCTACATAGTAAACAAGAAAATAATGAATTTATGTGTGTGATATGGTAGATTTCAGTAACCTTATTAAACAAGTAGATGCGTCAACTACGAATAAAATTATTGAAGAAGAAAACAACCTACTTCATATCCGAATCAACCGTGATGATATTTGATTAATTCACATACCCCTTGTATCCGTGTATACTATGTATTGTTCAATTAAAATACAATAGTGTATGCTTGTTGTTGGAAATTTTCATATAAAACTTCAATACACCAATACACTTTTATTTTGCATGTTTTTGAAAAGTTGTATTGGTAATCGTGTTATCAACTACATGTGAATTCCATATCACATTGAGAAGAAGAAAATAAACAAAAGACCTTTGTATTGTTGATGTTGAAAATTTGTTAACAAAAAATAGAATAAATGGATAGCATATCAATAGTATACTTTTTGCATAAAAAATTTAAAATTTTGCTTTTTTCAGTCCTATTTTCCATTTTACTTTCCGAAAACCTTCTTCAGAATACTTTTTTTTTCTTTTTTTTTGACGTTTAATATACAAAATATATTGATACAATAATACACTGCGTGTTCACAACCATATAAACAGAAAGTGTGTTCAATACAAAATACACCATGCAAGATTTTGTGAATTAAGCAATTGTTGTTAATGAGTTGCCTTCTAGACTTGATGATCTAGCTGGTGTTATTATCAAACTTTGTTCCCACTATAAGGTCAACATTGTTCGTTCAGATATTCATCACCTCAGTTATATGTAAAATCGTAGAGCACTGTTAGTAAAGTTTAACAGCGTATTTTTGAGAGAAAAGGTAATGAAAAATATTTTAAGACCCGTTTGCTTAAAATATGTGACGTAATCGACTGTGATATTGATCGTCGTTTGTGTCTCAATGATAAATTTTTTGCCTCTGTTAGTAAACTTAACTCGATTTGTCGTCGCCTACTTCGACTTAAAATTATTACTGAGTTCAAAGTATTAAATACAAGCAAACTTCTGCTGAAAATAACGCTTGCTAAGGGTGAAGTTAAAACATATAGTTTAAAGGAGTGTGCTGCCCCTACGTAACGTAGATAAAGCTGAAAACCCTGCTTAATGAAATTTAACAGATTCTTGTTCATTACAAATCCGTTTTTACACATATCTTTTTTAATTTTTCTTTGTAATGGTATATCTCTAATAGTTTACATTTTGAGGCTGTTTTTAGGACATGTCATTTCAGTTCTTGTGAAACGTTGTTTTTGGAAATTAATTTTAATAGTGCCAAAATTTTAATTGGTGTAGTTTATCGGCCCCATGGTGATATTGTCACTTTTGAAAATGAACATTTCTCCTTTCTGGTTGCTTACCTAAATGTAATTATTGTCGGAGACTTTAACCTTAACTTATTTTACGCTGCAAAAGCAGTTACATTTCGTTCATTTTGTAAGAGATTGAACTTATGTATCGTCCATAATTGCAAGCCTACCCATTTCGATGTTTGTCATTGCTCGACATCATTAATTGATTTTATGTTAATAGGTGGTTGTTCTTCTTTAACCTTTCTTAGCCAGTTTCAATATCCTGCATTATCTCATCATGAACTGATTTGTACCTGTTTTAAAGTTAAGATTGTGTATGTACCGGTATATACAAAATATCGCAATTACAACGCAATCGACTGGGACGATTTAAAAAGTTTTATGCCTGACTATGACTCTACTTCTATTTTTAACACCAATGATGTAGACTCAATATGCACTAACATATGTTCTTTATTTCCTTCCTGTCTTTTGTACCTACTGTCAGGAGGAGAGTGAAACTTCAGACAAATGATTGGATGCACACAAACCAAGTTATATTAGCTAGATCTTTGAGTGATATAGCATTTTCAGCTTACAAATGTAATAAATCTTCCAGAAACTGGCGCATATTTTGTTAATATCGCAACAGAGCGAAAAAAGTCATACCAGATGAGAAAAGGCTTTATTTTAATAAATTATTTAATGGACTTGATAGTGCGGCAATATGAAGAGTTATTAAAAATTCTGGTTGTGTGGGTTGCGACAAGCAGTCTTCTGATCTAGATGTTAATGATATAAATAATTACTTTACTGGTTCTAGAGAGATAAGTAGCAGTGGAAATGTTAATATTGGAGACTTTAATTTTTCAGCCTTGAACAAGGTAAAATCAAATTCAATTGGGACTGATGATGTTTCTATTCGTTTTATCAAGATGTTGTTTCATTTTGTATCTGGTATTTTGTTTCACCAATTTAACTATATTCTAATGACTTCTTAGTCTTCAACTGGGTGAAAAATTGCTTATGTTGTCCCCATACCTAAATCAAGAATTGTTAATGGACCTGAAGATCTAAGACCAATTTGAATTGTTCCAGCCCTTTCCAAAATAATGGAGCATATTTAAAAAAACAGATTTTAGAAGCCACCTTCATTAAAATCTATCATGCTCAATATGTTTTCCGTAAAGGCCACAGTACTACTATACTTCTTCTGGACTTAATTGATTCAATTAGAGACGATGTTCGACCTTTCTAAAGCATTTAATTCTTTTAATAATAGAAGAATGATTGATAAACTTCGGGTTGGATTTGGTTTTTCTATGACAGCCTGCAGTTTTATTTTGTTTTGCAGAATAACGTTGAATATTGTCTTAAGATTATGTCTTACTTGACTTCATATAATCATTTTTCAATCAACGTCACGAAGACTAAAGCAATTGTTTTTAGCCTGTATGATCTATTTCATGTAGATATAGATATTTTTATTAGAGGTGTGAGAGTTGAATATCTGGTTCGGGTAAAATTCTTAGAAATTTTTTTGGACAGAAAACTTAATTTTGAATCTCATACTGATTTAATTGTAGGCAGAATATTACAAATATTGCGCAGATTCTATTTCATTAAAGCATTTTTTCCATTTCATGTTAGGCATCGATTGGCTTTAATAATGTTTTATACGGACTTGAGATTATATCTGGAACGTATTGTGAATGCTATTGTTCGTTTTGTCTTCAATGGGCGACGGAGAGAGCATATTTCGATTTATGTAAAACAATTTCAGGAATGTACTTCTCTTAATTTTCTGAAGTTTCGTTGTTTAACTCTCTTTCATAAGGTTATTAATACTGGTAGGCCAATGTCAATATTTAAGAAATTTGCCTTCATACGTTCGACAAGAAATCCTCAGATATAGATCCCTAAAACTATGAATCCATTTTTTAAGAATTCATTTCTTATAAATGTAGCTCGGTGTTGAAAATACATACCGATTGAATTGCGCATTTTTTCACACTCCAATAATTTTTCCGATTGAAACTTTTCAGTTTTTTTAAACTATATTCATTGATTTTAATTTAATGTAAATTCAATTGTTTTATGAATATGGCGCTTAGACCTTGTATGGTGTCTGGATCTGACTTATGTTTGTCGCGACAGAGGTCGGGCCTAATATAGAGAACCATTGCTTTTATAACTGGTTTTCTGTGTGTTGATTTTGGCCGTTGTCCAGACTGATTTTTGCTGGGCGTAGACACAATTTATTTGTTATTTAATGGGATGTTTAATACATATTATTAATGTTTGCCATAGCGTGCTAATAATTTGGATCTTTTAAAACTTTATTTACTGCTTTTTTTATTTTCTTATATATATAATTTTTTCTTGAACATTGTGGTTGGGGGACCAATTAAGGCATAAGGCTTTGTATTACTTCAATGCAGTAATAAATAAATAAATCTGACTTAAGCCGTAGAGAAGAATGTGACAATGGAAAGGTTAAAACTATTGTTTTGTGAACAATAAATAATAAATAATTATTTCGAATTTCTACAGAGCCACAGGTGCATATTTATTCTAAACGATATCGCGTACTTTAATCTCACCAAAGAGTATTGTAGTTTAGATGGCTGTATTAGTTAAGGCGCATGTTTGGTAAACGGGTAATCTTAAGTAGGGATTTTACCAGAGGCAAAAATTCTGTGCTTATTTTTTTAATAAAACAGTCCGTAGGTTTTTGTTTTGTTTATACTTGAAGATTAATTGTCAATCAATAAAAAATTAACGTTAAATTTAATATTGTTTTCTATTTCTTAATTATCTTTTAACAACAATCTTGCAAAAACAAATTATTATAATTAAAAGTGATTAATCACACAGTCAATGAAATATTCACAAGCAAAAACAATTAATTAAAATTTGCAAATTTGTAAGATTTTACCAAAATAAAATAAAATAAAAGAAGGAAACAAAAATGAAAACATAGATCAGAATAATTAATAGTAAAACCATAAATTTGAATCTCGAAATTAAATAACAATAAATAAAGAAATAAAATTACTTTAGGAATGTACATATATATGTATGTATAATCAAGTACATACACATATATGTATGTATAATCAAGTACATACACGCAAACTTATTTAAAAGAAATTAATTATTTAAACAACAAGAAACTTACCATGCAAATTAATTGTACATGTTGTATTGTTGCCACGATCCAGAACTACAACACTTGTAGCAGCTGCTCCCCCTCCTCCCGTAGCGGCCATATTACCGGAGGTGGTGGATTTACACTTACGTCCGCGCGGCAAAGTGGCGATTATTTGAACAATTTGTAGGAAAAAAAATTCAATTAACGTGCGATCACTGCCGCACGAATATTTATTAACGAGTGTGAATTTCTTTTCGAAATTGGGAGATAAGTCGACGAATTTAGTTAGACGTTTGAGATTTAAAAATTATTTTTAATAAGTTTACAAAACTATTATGTGTTTGTGGTATTGTGGTGGGTAAGCAAAAGGCGCGACACGTTTACCTTGAAAGAGCAAAGTTTTTTCTTAATTTTTTAAATTTATTTTGTTTTAATAAATTAAATTGGTTGTTATGTTTGATATTCTGTGAAGTGTGGTAAAAGTATTGAATTGAATTCAATTTTATCTATTTTAATAATTTTGATTTACACACATATTACTAATAAAAAAAATCACAACCTCATGCTTTTTGAAAAATTAATTAAAGTTGTTAATTATTTGTATGTAAATTTTTCAGTTTATTTTAAGGTAAATTTAAAAACATTATTAATTATTATTATTATATATATTAAACTATAGTGTTGCTAATAATTCGTGTTTTATTTCGAATTAAATTAAGTGAGTATTGCTCCAATTTCTTCTATTTTTCGAAAAAGCAACGAATAAAATTTATTATTTTAAGTAATTTTTTATAAAAAAATACATTTCTATAAAGAAGCAAGCACTTTCTATGAATGCCATTACATTAAGGAAAATAGATTTAAAAAGTATTTATTTTCTATCTATTAAAAATGCTATAACAAAGAAACAGTTGAATAATCCACAAACTATTCTCGAAACATCATTGCACGACAGCGTCATAATTTACTAAACAATACAGTTGACAAACGATATACCTATTAATTGATCACATTCGTTGGGATATTTCATGTCATGACTTGTAAACAATAAAAGCCTGTTTTCATTCCTTTTAGAGTATCATCATCTTCATGACTCTGTTGAGGCAATTAGGGCACTTTTTGGTAAATAAATTTGCAAATTCCAATAAAATATGATATAAATAAATCGGCTAAGTGCAAGTTGGACTCACACAGGAAGAATTTCGTACCATGTATGAGCTACCTTTTAGTTTTTCACAATATGCGATAAGATTTAAATACTATTGGGACATTTTCATTGCTTTGTTCTTGTCCTTACAGCACTATATACATCTGCCTATAACGGTTTTAAAGATAAGGCCACATTTCTTTATATCAGGACACAACCTTTAATTTTTAAATTTTTTTCAGACTTATTTTTTATAACGCAAATATTTGTAAATACACTATCTAAATCTTAAAGTCCGCATGTTAAAATCATGTAACTACAGGTATACCTTTTATTTTTTAGTTTTATTTTTAATTTTGTATACTTCTGCTTATAGCGGACATAAAATTATTTTAACTTAAATTGTTTGTCCGTTGCGGTTTAAAAACAAGGCAAAAGAAAGTACGTCAAATTCACATCACTATTGGGACTATCTTTAATCAAAACTTTTTTCACTTTTTGCTATCTCGAATTTAGTTTAATAGGTAAGAAAAAAATATTCGGAACCACCTAAGAACGTATCTTAATTATTTTTTTTTAAAGTGAGATTTGTTAGCTTGGAAAATTTCAGTAACTGCCCCAAATCTATACTAAGCAACAAGGACGTATCTCACATCAAGGAGTTTTAAAATCGCTTATTAAAAAATTCGTATCTCAAAAAAGTGATAAAAATCTTCAGCAAATTTTCCATAATATACTCATTCTCAAAAATGTCCAATTCTTTGGATGGAGCCCTTAGATTTAGGATGACCTTCTATGAAAATTTCAAGGGTCTTTCAATTACAAATCCATAGAAAGAGGACTGTGACAGTCAGAGAGACATTGTGGCGAAAACAATAGGGTTATATTTAAAACAGACATGATGAGATGTATGATTTGTTGAAAGGAAATTAATGAAAAAGTTTTTGTTTTATTTCAACAGACAATTGCTGATGACACAATAGCTCATCAGGTAATCGCAGTACCTTTTTCTAACATTTAACTAGTCGATGTTAAGAATAATGAAATAATTTGAATTGCTTTACAAATGCAAGTGGTTTGCCAAATATGAGACGCCGAATAGGGGGTAAATCTTAAAGGCTAGAGCAGAGAGATAAAATAAAGTTTAGTCATTACTTATTATTTCGATATTCTCTACATTATTCCCCAAATTCAATGTGTTATCACATATGTTCTATCTAAAGTTACTACAGTTTGCACATTTGTATTCTTTTGGTACTAATTGAACCTGCAGCAAATTTTCAATTGATACAATTTTATGCTGAAAAAGTTTCATTTAGTATCCGTCTTAATACATACAGCATGAAAGTACTAATTTCCAGGAAACTAATTCAAAGAAGAAAGCATAAAGGACTCGAAAGTTAGAGAACAGTGAAAGAAGAAGAAACCATATTTTGTTTTTAAAAATCTTAGGAGGCACTCTAACACAATTTGTATGCCATCTGACAAAAACCAGCTACTAATCCTGATGGGACCAGCAGCTGATAATTAAATATCCAGAGACACAAAAAGCAACTATATTTAAATGTTATTTGTTAAAACAAGGAATTAAAACTTTAACGTTTATTTTAAAAACGTCACACATGCATATGATACAAAAAAATATATTATTTTAATTCGGGTTTGAAATTCTATTTAAAATTTTTTACGTTATTTTGTAAAGCATTAAAAAGTTAAATTTTGAACAAATTTATATTTAACTTTTTATTCAATAAGAAAAACCATTTTTAATTCTTTTGCCTTAAAAGGTTGAATTTAAGTAAACACTTGGTACATTTTTGAAATTACTGGTACAAGCCGATTTTCAATATGAATCTACTAGCTTCGCTCTCATAATTTTGTATGGCGAAGCAAGATGATTCGCTCATGATTGGAGTGTGAAGCAATAATAGAGAGCGAAGCAGGTGCCGTGGAAACATACTATAAAAGCTTATTAAACTACTAAAAAGTAAATTTGTTGTTTAAAAATTTATACAAATTGTGAAAAATTTATTTAGTTATAAAAAAAATTATTTGATCGAATTTTGAGCTTAAATCTAGTTTAGCGAAGTAACTCCAATAAAAAAAAACAAATATATATGATTTAAGAGAAATAAATAAATAAAGTAAAAGTTATGGGCCTATAAGCTTGTTAAAGAAAAGTACTATTGTGCACTATATTTTTAAGATATAAGATCAGTATGTGTATCGTTTAAAAGCTTTTAAAAAGATCTTTCAGAAAATAATAAAAAATTTAAAAAATGCTTAACCCATTGAAAGCTGACGACGTTTTTTGATCCACAAATATATCTACGTAGGAAAGCATTAGTAAGAGAAGCCGGTGTTGGTTTTAGTTTTTGCTTTTTTTACTTTATTTATTAATTTAATATTTTTATCACATCTTAATTGCAATAAATTCATATATAAATTTACAAACTAACTCACTAAAAAGTGTATTATAAAAAAAGAAATAAAAAAATCGTTCGGCTCTTAACGTGTTAACCATTTTTTAAGTATTATTAGCATGGCGTAATAATATACAGTGGGAGCGATGGCGAATTCCATAATTTTCGCCATTAGCCCAAAAGTAAAACTACATACAAAAAAATAGTATACAGATTTTTTATAAATGAATGTTAGTATTTTCTGACAGATCTCTTCAAAAGCTTAGCCCAAAAGTAAAACTACATACAAAAAAATAGTATACAGATTTTTTATATATGAATGTTAGTATTTTCTGACAGATCTCTTCAAAAGCTTTTAAATGATACCCATGTTGACAAAAATATAGTGCATAATACCACTTTTTAATGAAAAGTTCAGGGGCCCTTAACTCGAAAAATATAAGCGAGCGCCAATTTTTTTTCTAATTTTTTAATTTTTGATTGGATTTTTGATTGGAGCAACTTCATTAAACTAGATTTGTCCCGAATTTTATATACCGAACACACATCTAGCTTATTTTCTTTTTTGTGTAGAGGTTTTTTTGGCTGCAGTAAAAATGGATGAAAATAGCAAAGATAATGAAGTAAGTATATTGTTTATGAAATAAAACGTTTTCTTGTGTTGTGTATTTCAAAAAGATGCAAATTGGTCACCAGATTACCACTTTAGCAATTTTTGATTTTCAATTTAATTGTAAATCGAAATCAATCAGCTGTTATTTATTGTATTTAATCAACTTAACTTTAGATATAAGACTTTCTAGTTATGAATCAAAATTTGGGTAGAATCCACTGATGTGCTATATGAGCAGTAGCGTAGTTCAAATTAATAAATAGTTTATGAGAATAGTATCATTAAATATTTAGATTTGAAGAAATGAACCAAAATTAAAGTAAATTAACATTAAAAAGTTTTTAAATAATTAATTTTTATATTCACCTAAAACATATTTTTATTAAAATTTTAAATAATTTTGCAACCGAAAATGTTCATTGACAGAGGCGGATGTGCAGTTGTATGCTGTACCAAAAAAATATGGCAGCTCTGCGTTTGACGGAAATAAGACATGCGTGTCTTTCTTAAGGCACATGCAGTTTATTTTAATTAAACTAAAAAAACGAGCGCAATATGATTCGATTAAATTCATTGCATTACACACACAGCATTAACAAGCGTATTTCTGTAAAGTACACGTTTGTGAGCGCTTTTATGCATTTATCTTTTAGGAGATAAATTGTAATTCCCTATTTTCATATGCTTGGAGTTAAATAAAATAAAAAATATTTTGTAATCTTTAAACTTATAATGCAGCCTGCCACTGTTATTGCTGTTTTCATATTTTTATTTTATTTGCATGTAGATGTTACTTGTGTATTCTTGAACCCTTTACAATCTTTTTAATCAGTAGTAACTTAAAAAAGCACGAAATTCTTTAAAACTCCACTACAGCACATTAAGCAACCAAAAGCACACAAAAATAAAGAACTGTCATCATTTTTAAATATTTACTCACACATGCAGATCAATTACTTGAAACTTTTTTATTCTTTTTGTTCTTCTTAATTTAACTACTGCGAATTAAAAAAGTTATCAATTCATCAAAATAATAATAAAAATTTTAGTATAGCTAAATTAATGACGATTATTGTACGATATAAGGAGTATATATTTGCATATGTATAAATACATTATTTTATTTATTTGTATTTATATTATGTTTAAATTAAAGATTTCTTAATGTTGAATTTTACACAATTTGTTCCGCCATTATCTCTACATTTTTTTCATTTAAAACAAAATTTTGTGAAATTTTGCTTGTTTTTTGGTGTATCTAAAGTTTAGTTTTTGTTGGTCTCTTTTTCTACACAAATTATATCTTCCTTTACAAATTTATTCGCGTTTTTTTCTAATGTATTTTACCATTTAGAAAAACAGCTGCGTTTTTTCGTTGTTGTTGTATGTTGTGTTTTTTGTTTTGGTTCGGTTTTTTTGAATGGAAAAGTTCAAAACAAAAAACTTACACATGCAAAAAAAGAGCGGCGCATTTAACCAACCGCACTACACTCTCGCCACAAACAACATTAAAACAACCCAAAAATTTACCGTACATGCGATGCAAATTATATGAAATTTGCAAAACAACTGAAGGAACAACAACTAATGTTTTCTTGGTGGAGCTCGAAGCGAATTCATATAAATAAATTTAACTCGCTTTGGTGGAGCCACAATTTATTTTATTTTCTTTTATATATAGTTGCCAGATTAATATAGTAGTAAATCGTCAAAGTCAAAGAAAAATCGTTTAAACATAAAAAGAACGAAAAAATAGCACAAATAAATATATTTCAAATAAGTGCACTTATTTTTAATTAGGCCTAAGCTTGTTCTCTTAAAGAAAAAATTATATTCAAGTTTTTTTTTAACTAAGCAAAGCTTACATATTCATTGAAAAAACTAGAAAGTTCTATATTCGGCTATGCCAAATCATATATGCCCTCCACCATGTATGTAAATTTAGTTTAGTCAAGCAGCTTCTATTAAAAAAACAAACATTGAGATACAGCGAACTTAATTATGTAAAAAAATGTAAACCGGCTCTTAATGGGTTAAACCTTTCTTAAACATGTTAGTGTTTCCTAAAACGTCTCTTTAAAAGCTTTTAAACGATACCCATATTGGAAATCGAACTTTTTTTATGTAAATTTCGGAGGCCCATAACTGGGCGAGTGCCAGTTTTATTTTTTAATTCTCTATTGCTTTATATATATGATTTTTAGGTTGGAGTTACTGAAAATGATATGGAAAAATGTTCGATTGGCGGATTTATATATTCCCTAGCTTATTTAGTGCCTTCACAAAGTTTATTTCAACACTAACACGGACGGACAGACGGACATCGCTCAATCGACTTTGCTATGCATAAGGACTTAGAATATATGTATATAGTTTATGTGGTCGGCAATGAATACTGCAGCAATTACAATCGGAATGACAAACTTACATATGAAATAAATATATAAAAATAACTTTCGTTCGACATTTATCCTATTAAAATAATTATCTTTTAGTTCATTAGAAATGCTATTGTTTGCTGCACCACAGTACCACATACTACTCACATGCGCCTTGTCCTATTGCCGGTAATGTTAATGTTTTTAGGTGTGGCAATGTTGGTCCCTTACTTAAAAACAATAGTCAGCTGGTGAGTTTGATGATCACAAAGTAAAACTTCGATTCCACTAATGAGCACAGGGTATACTAATGAGGGAATAGGTACATATATCCTTATGTTTTGATATTTTAGCAAAACAAAATGTTTCCAATTTCATTAAAAGCTTTAAGCGATAAAGAACGCCACGATTACATATTGAAAACTTTTATATTAAACAAAAACTACACAACCCAACAAAGAAAACATAAACGAGACATCGATGTGATACGAGAGCATCATAGATTTTTGTGGGATGATAACACAGGAGCTGAAGACTCTTGGGAGGTACGTTTGGCCAAACGTTATTACGATAAGCTTTTCAAGGAATATTGCATAGCTGATCTAAGCAGGTATAAAGAAAACAAAGTTGCACTGCGGTGGCGTACAGAAGCAGAGGTGGTGGCGGGTATTGGTCAATTTCAATGTGGCAGTCGTAAATGCTTGGAAAAAGAACATTTGCGTAGTTGGGAAGTTAATTTTGCTTACCAAGAACAGGGTGAACGTAAAAACGCTTTAGTCAAATTAAGATTGTGTCTAGCACACTCCGAACAATTGAATTATACCTCAAAGAAACGAGAAGTAAAGCGTATAAAGCATATGGAACGTCAACAAGCCAAGGAATCTAAACGCGAAAAACGCAAGTCTTCGAAGTCAAAGAGAAGTAAAAAATATGACGTCGCAAATGAAATTGAAAAGGAAGGGGTGGTTAATGGCACTGATGCAGAAGTATATGGAAAGAATACTAATTCAGAAAAAGATGATGAAATAGAAACTAGTTCACCTGAAGATAATAAAAATGAAGATGAAATGGAGTCTTCAGAAGATATTTGGAACACGAAACAAACTATGGAAGTAGAACCCATTTCTAGAGAATCAGAATTTGAGCGTTATTTAGAAGACTTGCTTCTATAGATGGTAAATAAACGCTTTTTTATCCAATTATTTATATTTAGATACAAAGGTATTGATAAACACCAAATCTTCGAGGCCTGCATTGAAGAGAGTGTCAGACTAACAAAAATTACATAACAATTATAATTTTATAGTTTATTTGATGTTCTCAAATTAAAATATATTTATTAAAACTAAAGACCGTTGTTTTGATACTCCTATGTGTAGCATTGCTCAGGAATTCTCAATTGGGGAGGTCCATAACAAAACGCAATAATTACACCATAACATTTTTTTTGTATAAACGGCAAAATGTAATTTAAGTAAGTAGCATATTATTAAAAAAAAAACAATTATTGAGGTATTATTGTCTACAAAAAAGTAATTTAATCACAAATTAATTATTTTATCTGCTAGTTTGTTTAAAGTTATTTAGATAACAAATTTGGAATTATTGCGTTTTGGTCCGAATTATAGTAAATATTTCTTTTTGCTTTGAGGTGTATGAAAATATTGCGTTTTGATCTGAACTAAGGCTGAAATTTCTGCTTTTTGATTTTAATAGATTTGTATTATATCATTATAAATTACAACCACTTGCAGAAAAATTAAAACACTTTTATGTTTAACACGTTTATTAAATTAAATTTATTTAATCCATATTCTTACAATTTATTAAGAAAATACGAGGATATATTAGTATGTTACACTTTCATTTTGACGTCATACCGCAAACAGTCTCACCCATTATATTTGCCTATTAGTTGCAGTTTAGTTATTCAGTTTTGGAATGCTTTATAAAAAAGGTAATATAGATTTCAATGTGTATAGGATTCAATAAAAAAAACTTGAAAAATCTAATTATTGCGTTTTGTTATGGACCTCCTTTATTATTATTATTTGAAAAAAATTAAACAATAAAGTTAATAATAAAAAAAAACAAACAAACATTCGCCAGAAATTCATTAGCTCTTGTCTTCCTCAAATTCTTTCAAAGAACGACAAAATATGGTTTTGGTTTAGTTATTATGACGTATGTATATGCACTTATCCAATAAACTATTATAAGCAGACGCTTTAAATTTGCACAGAATAGAACTGCTATGTCTGCTATAAGAAAAAGTACAAAAATGAAAATAAAATTAAATGAACGGTGTCCATATAGTAAAGTGATTTTCACATAGCATTATTTTCATTTTATTTCTAAGTATGTATTTCTATGTCCGCTGTAACAAGTTAAAGGAATAAAACTAAAAATTAAACGGTCATACATAATACACAACCCGTAATGTGTGAGTCCAACTCACGCTTTGTGAATTTATCAAAAAGTAATTTTTCGATACTATTTCTTACTGATCTGTGAGTTAAATATTTTGATAAATTATCAGAAGTCAACGAAAACTTGCATCAATCCAAATATTAACATTATTAAAATCGACTTGCCTTATTATGAAAATTCAGAATTTGTATTTATTCAGAAGCGAATATTGTAATATTGTTAAAATTGCAAATAAAATTAAAGGCTTTTGCAACTATGATGGTTTGCGTGCAACAAACTTTTCATTAAGAGCTCATCCGTTTGTGGTCGATGGGCCAGCAAATCGCACTATTCATTACAGAGGGAATACGTTTTTATATAACCGAATCCTGCGTAGGCCTTTTAAGTCAGTTTCAACGAAGGAAAATTCAAACCGAATATCCACAAACATTACTTTCTATCCTCCTTTCCATAACCTAATATCCTAGTTCTGGCACAAGACATTGCTTGGATAGGGGTCACCCCTAACAAAAACTATGGTAATTAGTACAGCAACTAAAAAAGAGCTATTTTGACTAGATAATTTCTTATTAGACATATAAATACAGAAAGAAATAAGGAGAGTGTTCAGTACCAATAAAAACCGAGAGTCCTCTACTAAAACACAAAATTTTTTACACACATATATTGTTTATTTTATTTATATAAAAGTATATTTTAAACATATGATATTAAAAATTATAAATACAATTTTTAGAGTAGAAATTATAACGATTTAAATTAAATGGATAATGAAGAAATATAATTTAAATGGAGTGAATAAATTTCACTCCAAACATGAGATTCTTAAGTCAACATATAATTTATATTATATATATATATATATATATATATATATATATATATATATATATATATATATATATATATATATATATATATGCGTAAGGCCGATTGTTTATTTCTGGTATTTATAAAAATAAATTTAATCGCTAGAAGATTTTTATAATCAATTTAACAATTAGCAATTAGGTATATGTTTTGATTCAAAAGACTGTTGTTTTCCTTTACACAACAACATCCTTTACATAACAACAATCCCTTTTCTGCCAATCATTTATACTTCTTCGATGCATGGCGAATTATCAGCACCAACACAATTTGATGTTTCATGATGATGATAGTTATGTCTTTTGTTTTTTGTGTCATATTTAAGGAAAATATCTTCTAAAGTCGTTTCATTAACAGAATACTCTTCAACTATATTCTGTGTCGATCTTAAAAATGCTTCACACTTTAAAAATATTTCAGACCAAATTAAGATATCGAAAGATTTTATAAAATAAGTCAAAATGCCAGCATGATTTTCTCGCAGTGTACAATGTGTAAAATAGCGTTTCAAATTTTCTGTTACATACGCAACATCAGATTCAGAAGCTTCATAGGTTTTAAGTTTAACGCTTATGGTAAAACCGGAACCGTAAAGTTGTTTCAGCTCAGGTACATAACCCAAGCATTTGAACTGACCCTGAGCCATTATGGCCAAACGATTGCACAAATACTCGCACTCATCCATACTAAATTTGGACAAAATGAAATGTTTAAACTTCAGAAATCTTAAGTTGCATCTGTTTAAATCACCTGTGAGATGTAAGTACTAAAGTTTTGTCACGTTTCTGGAAATCTTGCATCGATTGCCAAAGAAAACGTCTTGATATGGGATCCACACCCGTTGTGGGTTCATCTAACAACACCAAAGAAGGACTGCCAATCTAAATTAAAAAACAAAATCAATATCATTAGCAATTATCATTAAAATGAAATTCCTCACCATAGCAGCTGCTGTCTGTAATTTACGTTTCGTGCCGCCTGAATAATGCTTAACTTGTACATTTTTATATTTGCTTAAATCTAGTTTTTCTAACCAATACATGGTTTCATCGTGCACATGTTTTGATTTAATGCCCCGCAGTAAAGCCATGTAGCGCAATGTTTGATATGCCGTCATAAAATCGTTAAGGCAATCATTTTGTGGACAATAGCCAAAACGATAGCGATATTCTGGTTCATTTAGTATAATATCGACACCATCGATTTTAATTGTACCTTTAGAAATAGTTTGATTTGCTGCAATCATTTCGAATGTTGTCGTTTTGCCGGCACCATTTACACCCAACAGGCCGAAACATTCTTTTTTACGTACAACGAAATTTAAATCACACACGGCCAACTTTCGGTTGAATTTTTTGTGCAGGTTATGAACGATTAGTGGATACTCATTTTCGCCATTGTCTAAAAATAGGAAGAAAATAATACAGGATTGAAACACGATTACTATCAATGATATTTGAGCTTACTTAATCTATAAAAGTTAATACAAACAATGAAAATAATAGTAAGGGCTTTTTGTATTAATTGCTAATGATTTAACTGTTGCTGATCCTTAGCCGGCCAAATATTTTCAACTCAGTAACTGCAACAAATAAAAGTACCCCCTGATGACAAACGTACACATAATTTAGTTTTGCTTTTACTTTTTTGCCTTATATCTTTTCAGGGAAAAACTTTCGACAACAGCAGAGCTGTTAAAACAAAAACAACAAACAAAGTATTTTCCTCGGTGAAAAACACTTAACTATAGCGCTTTTATAACAACAAATAACTCTGGACGTTTTTTTATAATGGCAAGTATTACTAACTATTTAATTATAATCACTTCGAATATGTAGCAACTGGAGATCTGCATGAGTGCATTCAAAACGCCTTTTGAATCACTCGTTTTTTTATGTCACGATTTGTTTTG
Source organism: Cistogaster globosa (assembly GCA_937654795.1). Taxonomy (NCBI): domain Eukaryota; kingdom Metazoa; phylum Arthropoda; class Insecta; order Diptera; family Tachinidae; genus Cistogaster; species Cistogaster globosa. Next base: position 35,441,462 of record OW569404.1, on the reverse strand, counting down.
TGCCGAAGTTTTCGAAACGAATGAAACAAATCAAGCATTACAAAAATGAGTTACGAATCAAATCAAAACATAACATGCATCAAATGTGTAGAATCAGTTTTACACTAAAAAACAACGAATCATTTTTAATTCTATGAGTTGAACAATGCAATATTGCTATTTTTTTTAATTTTAATACTATTGCGTTATTATTTATACTATTGGTTAAAAAATTATTAGTAATTACATTAAAATACGGTTCTTAAAGCTTCTATAATGATCTACCCCTTTTATTTTGCATTTAAAAAATTTGTTTATGTATAGATATGTACATATAAGCATACATACATACATATGTTTCTGCAGATAGTATTTTTTATTATTTTTATATTTAAAATATTTATAATCAAAAAGTCCTAGGCCATATCGTCCTAACATCCAGTAGAAATTTCATAAGTTACATAAGTTACTTTTCAACTACTTTTGATTGACCGACGCATGAAAACTTACACATCTGTTCAATTTATGTAATAATAATCTATCTTTTAGTCTACGAGGTCAGACATATAAGGCCTTTTGTAATTAGTTTATGTAACCGATTCTTGCGAAACTTTGCATGTGTGTTGTGTTCCCGTAACACTGCGACATTACGATATTTTCACTAAATACGAGGGCAGTTGCATAAGTTACTTTTTAACTATTAGTATTAAAGTCTTGCCAGGGATAAAAGTGTAAATGAAACAATCTGAGCAAGTAAAAATCGGAATCCTGAGGAAAATATTGTTTAAAAATTAAAATCTTATACAACTAATGTAACAAAATAAACAAATTTTTTAAATGATGTTATTTATAATTGATATTATTTTATAATTATGTTATTTGTATAAATATACGTACATCCAAATATAAAATATAAAAATTAAGTCTAAAGTTTTATGTGTGTATGCATGTATGTATGTATGTATGTAGGTTTATGTAAGTATACGTCTTTAAACTACACTTTGGAACTTCTGTTGTAAAAACTTTTTTTTACCATAAAAAAATAACTTAAATATACAAAAAAGTTATTTAAAAACTTCATTTTAAGAGTTTATTTATATTTATTTTTAAAACCGCGTTTTGTCATTCAAAATGCATACAAACATGCATATATTGGGTTTAAAATTTACATATTCCAAATAATTTTTATATTTTCTCAATACAATGACGAATGATTCACAACTGTGATTCGTGTGTTTTTTGTTGAAATAATAACAATGTTGACAATCAACCGTTATTTGCTTTGATTTGATTTGGTTTGGGAAAAAAAAATCAAGAAATGTTCATTCAACATGTTTATATTTCTCATTCGATTCTCTTTGTTTCACATTTTAAGAAAAGAGTGTTTGGTGTTAGTTTAATGATTAAGTGTGAGTTGAAAAACGAAAGCACTCATGCAGATCTTTAGTAGCAACCAAATGTAGACCACCTATGTACACGAAGAGACCGAGGTATTGGTTATCAGCCAAACATCATTATGCGTTGTTGACCAGACAGTTTATGATGACATGTCGCCTGACAAGTAATTAAAACCATCGGACACCTTTTCAAGATACCTCCGCCCCCTCGGCACATCTTACAAGACTTCCTTCGCTATCTTTAGAACTACTAACAAGTCACTAACAGTCGGTAACGACAGCCACGAATGGAGATTTCAACTCATTAAGTTTTTGAATAAACGTCACCTTTGTACTTCGGATAATGAACGAATATTTGCTAGGCAAACTCACTCAACACTAGCAGAACACAGAGCCGGATAATGCAGTGTCATCGAACGCATAGTTCCCTTTACTCTAATCCGTTGCCCAGCCTGTTCACTAATAACTGATGACACTGTACATATATTTTATTGCCTAATTGACCTTTGGCTAAGACTAAAGGTCTCATTAGTCTTTACTTTCTGTTGCTGTTCTGTTCTGTGCCGTTCTGCTTTTTAAATTATTGTAATTAGTTTTTCTGTAAGAACATATCAGCTGTTTATAATAATCAAAGAAAACACAATACGCAACACAACAAAAAAACTACAATTACAATATCAAAAATAGGTTTGTTTACAATTTTGCAAACACACTACCAAACCACTTTCAAGTAACTTAACGTTGAATTCTATTTTCTACTGATTCGAACGGAACGGAACAGAACAGAACGTGAAAATAATAACAAACCACAAATACATAATTCTGCTTTAAAGATGCATAATTTCTCCAGCTTTAAATGCCACCCTCTTCTCTCTTAATTACTACAATAATAATTGTTTTTGAGAAACAACGTCCGACATCAGCAAAACTATTAATCCAATTGGGTCTTTGTTGTAATATGACTCCATTAAAAACTCCTGAGACGACGACGATCCCATCTTTATAGTTAACTGAACAAGAAATAACAAAATTGAAAGAAATTTGTTTTCCCATCTCTTTTTGTTTTATCTTTTTTTTTGCACCAAACTTGAATTTTATTTTAAAAATAAGTAAAAGCCATTATTACCTCTAATAATTTTCTCCACGCAGGATTTTTCTTCTTGTATAAATCTATCTTCTCCATTATTAATTGGGCATTGTTCGGACTTGCCATTTGATTTAGAAAATTTGCAGATAGTGCTGAACATTTGTCGGCGACGTTTATTCTCCACAACATACAAGAATATGAACTAAAAAAGATATTTAATTTATTTAGGCTGTAGTTTCTACTCTTTGCACACAAACTTACCATAATAAGAGGAAATACAAGAAAAACATAAAAATAAAAACTTCCCAAATTTAAAATTTCTTTACTATTTAATTCTTGCCGTATATGATCAGGCAAATGATCTGCATGATTGTTAACAAATCGTTCATTGATGATACGCAGTTGCTGGCACAAATTAAAATCGGGCAATAAGCGTAAGAAAATGATGTGGTCTTTAAATTTCAACATATCAGCCAGAGAAAATGATACAATAAAAGGTGGTATAACTGCAAGGAAAATTATATAAATTAAAAATTTTTTCCCCTATTTTTATGAAAGATATTATCAACTTACATGATATATAAAAGAGCACTGCCATCCAAATCAAGAGAGCCGAAACTGTTTTAATGATATTGGCAAAACAATATAAAATTGGCAAATACGTAAGTCCATAGAAGAATAACGCAATCGTTATATTGCTTATATCTGTAACACTGTATAGCTCTTGAGGCATTATTGTAACTTGATATCCATATAATGCAAAGCATATCAAAAGTAGTAGGATAACATCACATATTAATACGCTGATCCAATATATGTACGGCGATATGGCTTGCAAATGTTTAAAGCCACTACGATTCTCCTTAAATGGCAACATTGCAAAGTAAAACATCAACAGAAACATGCCTAATAACAATAAACATATTAAGTTGTTTTATTTTTACAATTTTAACACAATATAGGAAGTGTTAAACTTTATCCTGAAATTTATTTTAGGACAAATTTGTATCGAAATTTTGTCATAAAACACATTTCAAACTAATTTTATTTTTTATGACAGTAAAACTTTAAACTTTAAAAACTCACCCAAAGGCATTAAAGTGGCATAAAAGGATAATTTTAAAGAACCAGCTGAATTATCTCGTCTATTGGGTAAAACAAATTTGGAGTTTAACATAAAAAGGAAACTATTTGAACAAACAAAAAATATTTGTTACTTACACAGCTACTGGTGCATATACGGTTTCCAATATACTTTGCTTGCTGTTTGCTATCCACATATAGATTACATTATCTATTAAATTTAATAATATGGCTGAACTGTGCATCATATTATCTGAATATAATATCGTCACGTATGGTCGGTCGTCACCAGAGATTTGTATTGTGCCCAGTACGTTTTGTTGAAAGTTATGAAAATCTTTTTTCATTACTTCAATTAACTCTGAAAAAGTTATATTTCATTAAATTTTTTTTTTTCAAAATTGTATAAAATTACAAATCCGACGAATAATTAAAGTGCAACGTTAAATATGTCATATAATAAAAACATTCGGGGTTACTCCTGCTTCTGATTTTTCCATATATTTTGGAACAAATTTAATTTAGTTTAATAAAAAAATAATAAATGGGGCGCTCGCCTATATTTTTGATATTAATATGGGTATTATTTAAAAGCTTTTGAAGTTTTTTTAAAGGAATACTAAAGTTTTTTAAAATGCTTAACTCATTAGGATCCGATAACATTTGTATGTAAAATTATAAATAGAACCCAATTTTTCAGATTATTATTTCTCGAAAAACACAAGCTTAATATCATCAGCAATTTCACATGAATTCGTTGCAATTCCGTTAAAAAGGTCATAAATAAACATATTGTTGTTGTATACATAGATAAAATGACTTTAGTAGACAAATTGTCAGATGGAATTTGAAAAATGAATTTAATTTCCTTAGCATCGTAGAATGATTTACATGATAAGTCTACTGATACTAAAACACATGCTTCATTTGTATTTATTCCCTCCCTAATAGTTTTTTTAACCCCAATAATGCCAACGAAGAGCTTTATTTTTTCAGAAATTCGGATGGGTATCATTTAGTAATGTATGCCGTGAAACAAAATCGGAATTTTGAGATTTAATAGTACGCTCAACAACTGTAGATAGTGCGGAATAAATAGTGATTGGTCTTAAGCTCGTTAATCCGAAGCCGGTTACAACTTTGTGGTAATTACTTTTTCTTTTTTCTTTCTTAATTAGTTATTTATTTATTTAATATCAATACAAGGGAAGCCCAAAAAACCAATTATACATGTATTGTGAAGTAACCTATTATGTAAAAGTATTTAAATTTTAGAATAAATCGACGTAATTCTTATCGAGTTAAATAAATTAAGCATATGGCTAGACATAAAGGGAAAATTTATTTTATAAAGTTCATTCACGAAAGCATAAGCTTTAATTTTGCGGAATGCAATATGCAGATAAGACATTTCAACCCGAAAAAAAGCTATAGTGATGATCACTTCTCGTGATTGAGTAGTGAATTTTTATTACACTACGTATAACCTGTTTTTAAGACTACCTATATTTTATTTTTTTTTTTTTTAATTCATTTTCTAAAAAACTAAAAAGAGATTCAAAAATAGCTAATACAACGTTTCAACTGACTAGATAAAAACAGTTTTGAGAAAAAACTCTTAGAAGTTATTCCATTGAGTCAAGTTAAAAAAAATCGAATATTTGTAAATCAACGTAAAACAAAACAAACCATATTTAAAAAAAATGTCTTTATTTTTAATTGATTTTTTTTTTCTTTTTTACATTTTTAATTTTAAAACAAATTTCTGCAACTCAAATTTTCTTCATTTAGTGTGAATTTAAATATCCAAGACTCAATACAACATGATAAAATAACGTAATACATGGAAACATGTATCAAACAATATGATTTTAACAAAACAACGTGTTTTTATGAACACATTAACGTTTTCAATTCAAAAGCGGGTAAGACTTTATTACATGATTCACTAAATTCAACTACATACAAAAAAATTATTTAACATTTTTTTGACATGGATTTAGCACTTTAATTGATTAATTTATGGTCACACTTCTTACAGGGCCTTTGTTTTATTAAAAAAATAAAAACCAAATTATATTATATTTTTCAGTCGGTCTGCTAAATTTAACTACATTTTAACTTACCATCTTCAATTTCAGTAGAATTGGAACTAAGTGCTAAGTTTTCCACCTTTATTCCGGGATAACTTTCGATCTGTTGTTTAACTAGTTGAGAAAATCTCATAACATTTGTCGATGGTTCATCGAGCACACTCATATACACAATGCCAGTCTTGTAATGATTTAAAGATAATTGAAGCCCAGTACCAAGTTTCATAAAAGTCAAGGAATGTATAGTCACAATAGCAATTGCAGTCATAATAAATGGTATTGAGATCTAGTAACAGTAAATAAAAAATAATTTTAGAACAAAATAAAAATAAAAATAATAGCTCTTTTCAGTAACCAAACTGATTATAGCTAATTTTTTTCAGAACATGTTAAGGTACTCGAAATACGAGCGCCAAGATAGTAAATAAAAATATCGTAAAATAGTGGGGTACAAAAAAATTAGTTCCAAATTTATGCTAGTAAATTGTTTACTAGGGAGAATTCGTTATTTCTTTTTTTTTTAAGTCAGAAATAACAATTTTTTTCTTTTATAATGATGAAATTATATGTAACTTACGAAAAGAAATCATACATCAGTACACGACAAAGAAGTTTAAAACACCTAAAAAGAGTTTTAAAAAATCTTTAACTTTTCCAAAACTTTTGTTTTCTTAACATAAAGAAAGAGAATAATTTTAAAAAATTGTACTTTTTCTGCTACAATTCGAATTTTAAGATTACAAAAAATATGTGTGTAGAAAACGTAAATGCGTAAATGATTTTAATATAATACAAAAATTATAATTTTTAAATTTTATGGATAAAATTTTTGCTATTTAATGTTTTAGAGATTAGTTTTATTTTTGCTGAATTTTTGAAGGTAAAGCGTTAATTTACTTTTTCGTAATTGAGTTACTTTAGAAATTTCTGCTTTACTCTCTCGTTGCTAGTTTCTTCTGGTAAAGTTACTGAAGAGAACAAATATTCTTATAATAATTATGTAAAAATATATATATGAATGTAAACTGGCTGACCATTACGTGATAGATATACTTACCAAAAATAAAGCTAAAAACCATTCATTTTTCATAAATAACAATTTTTTATAGGCTATAGCTACGAATTGTTGAATTAAATTGACATTTTTCAATGTATCCAAACGTTGATATGGTACTCGTATTTTGGGATCTGTATGACAGTTGACAGAACCATCAACTTCGTCGTTTATTTCCATTTTCGGTACAGAGCTAGAATAAGAATTTTTATTAAAAACTTGAATATTGATAAACTTGTTTGTATTTGAATACAACTTACTTTAAAAATACATTTTCTAAAGTTGTATCGGTAACCGACATAGTATTTATACCCAATTGTACATGTTGCCTTTCTAAATCTGCCAACATATTTGCATAATTCTTTTTATATTCATAGGGCAAACTAATGGATACGGTTGGGGGTACAACATTCTGGAAAAAAAACATTAATAAAAGTTATATAAATTTTTACAAAACAATTACAACATCAAACACATATGCCAGAAACATGAGAACGTCAAATACGTATACCAGAAACAATGGAAAAAGAAAATAGAGTTTTTTTACTAGAATTGATCCTTAGAACATTGAATGGAGCTGACAAATTTCTAAATATGTTGTCCCATTAGGGTTGATAGCTCGCTTGCGTGCCAATTATAATTTTCTTAAAATTTAAATTTAGAAAAATGTGGTTTGAACTATTAATTCCAAAATTCTTTGCTAACAACTGTTCAAGTGCCATTATAACGGTAAAACTGGGTGCTTTCACATTTTTATCTCTACCTTCTCTATATTTAAACCAAGGTTCTAATGGACCTATTCAGAAAAAGTTATTCAAATCTATCCAACAGTTTTTACGTAAAACGAACACAAACAGGCAGACGGACAGACTACTAACCACATCATCATACATTTTCCAAAAATATTTTATGTACATAAATGACTCCGTTGCAGTTTTATTATACGTATATAATAATTTTGCTGCTTTTCAAGCATTGCAAATTTTAAAGTGAATTGGCTCCTGTTGTGCATGCCGCGCTGTTAAGCTGCATTCGCCATTCGCAATAATTTATTCGATACACTAAGATCAATAATATAAATACCACAGCCAAATTATTAATTGTAAGCTGTTTAATTATTTTATTTTACTTCATTTATTTCATGTAATATAAGCCTATAAGGCCTAAATAGCATATTACAAAGAGAAAAATAATTCTTTGACATATTATAAATAACTTAAGTGTAGTAAACAATTTACAAAATTTAAATTCGTTAAAATTAAATTTTATGAATAACAACTAAATATATAGCAGGTTATCTATTTATTCATTAGCTCCCCAGCCGCAAAAATCAAAAATTCCATTTAATAATGAAAATTAACAATAAATGACCCAATTAGTGGTGGCAGTAAAAAATAAAAAGCAAAAGGTAGTACAAGCTCTCAGAAGCAAAAAAATCAATTGGTGTTTAAATGATCGATTAGTTTGAGACGAAAAACATTATTGGAATGTGAAAAAATGTTCAATTCATTGGGTAAATAATTGCAACAGCGCGCAACTCTAACTAAAAATGATTTTTCAAAAAAAAGCATAAGAAATTCTTGGTATTATTATTTGAGGGTTCCTAGTTGAGTGAGAGAAAAATATTGATTCATAAAGTGGACGAGGTTGATGTGTTTTAATAATTTTCTAAAAAGATGAAATACAACGCATTTTAATGAAGTTGATAGAAGAACAGCCTCTTTAAGTTATACACAAAACGAATAATCCTATTTAAAACACGATATATGCCGTGAATATTAGTGGATGATGTACAAGTGATAACTTCAAGTCCGTAGTTAATATGGGGCATCAATAGAGCATGAGCTAATCTGAATCTAATTTGAAGTCAAAAAGATCAGAAAAAAGTAGTCCAAATTTCTTTTTCTCAATAATTCAGGACAGTGAAGAAACTTTTCCATATTCCTCTTTTAATCCTCACATTTACAACAAATACTGATATTGTTATATATGGCATTAAAAAGTATTTATGGTGATCGATAAGATCGCGACCGTTGAAAATAGGGATAAATAGGAGGAAAACAAAAGAAGAAAAACAAAGTTTGCCCTCCTTTGAACCAAGACCATAATTGTCTGACAGTTTTTAAGTAATTTCTAATTACACACTTATTGCCTATCTCTCGATCAGTTTGCAAAGCTTGTTTGCTTTAATACTTCTTGATGTATTTCTCAGGAATCAGAAGACTGATTAACCAGCTTATTAAATAATAAGGCAGGTACAGATTGATTTTGTTATAAAAATTAGTTATTATAATGCCTGGTTTTAGAGCAACGATGTCGATTTGACTGTGAAAACAAAATATACATATATTTTTTACGCTATCCTTTACTGTTTAAAAAAATCTTGCCGGGAAAACACTAATATAATTCAGGAAAACCTTTCGAGTTCTTAAAAATTCAAACCTCTGTAAAAAAAAAAACAAGAACGAGTCTTTTTTTATATACCATCGTAACAAAACGTATTCTGTCGAAACACAGAAATAACTGATAATCATAACATTTACACACCTCTTATTAAAAATTCTGTTACTTACCAAAATATTTGCCGACGGCACTTGTTCTCTTATCAATTCTAAACATTCATCTATATCAAATTGACTTGGATTTGTACACAATTTTAGAATATAACCACTGCCGACCTTATGTTTTAATTCTAAAGGCGAACCAGTCAATTGCAAACGTCCATTCGATAATATGCTTATGGTATCACCCAGAACTTCAGCTTCTTCCATATGATGGGTAGTTATCAGAATAGCTTTCGTTTTACGTAATTCTAATAGTGTATCCCATAATTCTCGTCGTGATTCAATGTCCAAGCCGGAAGAAGGTTCATCCAAAATAACAATTCTAAAAGGAAAAAGAAAAGAAAAGAAATGAAAAGTTCACGCTAGTAATTGGTTAAACGAATGTAAATTAAATTCTTGCTTACTTTGTTTCTCCCGCAATAGCGATGCCCAGCGATAAACGCCGTTTCATACCGCCAGATAAGTTTTTACCATATTCGTCGGCCTTTTCTGTTAGATTTAGTTGATGCAACAACTTATTTGCTAAAGTATTGGCTTCCTGGTTTAAAAGGCCTCTTAGCTTAAAAAAACAGAAAAATGTTTATAAATTAAAGAAATTTTAAAACTTACACTAATATCAAGATTTTATGGAAGACTAAAGTATTTAAGAGCGAAAAAAATTAAGTTTAAATATCTTAGAAAAGTAACAAAAAATTTAGTTAGGCCCTTTTTATATTAAGCTATCGATATACTTTACGGGTTCAAAAATGGATATTGTAGAAATTACACACGGAATGACAAACTTATATATACCCTTTTTCCACTTTTTGTGGTGAAGGGTATGAAAATGCCCGCTTTATTGATACTACAAAATTTAGTGTGTACAACAAGGCGAATTATCAAAAAATAATTTAAGACTACAAACTGACATGTTATTTAAATGACTGATCACGCGGGGCACAAGGCTCTTTACTCTTATAGAAGGGTAATGGAAAAAATTTTGAGTAACTGCTTTCTCAATTACTAGTTTTCAGTGTTTTTTACTAGGAAAGTACACAGCTTTTATCTAAGCATATGTAAAATTAACTTAGGGTTCCGTACCCAAAGGCTGAAGACGAAACCCTATTGATTTTTCTACAATGTCCGTCATCTATCTTAGAACCGTATTTAAACTCTTAGATATAGTTACAAGAATTTTGCTACTGAAAATCAGTCAAATCGTTCCATTTTTCTAAAGTTGCTTTCTTTTTTTATTGTTGTTTTTTTGCTCTGTTGTAATGAATACTGAAAATTAAATTAATTAATTAACCAAGAAATCGGAATTTAATTAATATCGAAAATTCATCATATCACATTTTAACCAAAATTTTACAAACAAATTTAAATATTATCAAAACTTCAATCAAAAAATTTTAATTTTATAAAAACCTCAAAACGCAAAAAAACTATGAATAATTCAAGAATTCACGAAAAATACTAGTTTCGAAAAAAACACATATTTTCTGCCAACAATTTAAGTTAAGGTGCTATCAGATTAGTCAAACATTTGACCAATAAAGCGTAACCACTATTTTTACAAATGTTTATTCAATCTTTCCTGACGCGTACTATTTATACTATTTGATTATTTTTATTTGTTTGTTTATTTATTTAATATAAGACCTTCGTGGCCAAAACAACGACATTACACAATATTACCTGAGATCAAAAGCATAAATAAGGCTATTAATAAACTAAAAAATTTGTATTTTTAAAGTATATAAGTATAGGTTTCCAACCGTATTTGAGAAGAACTAAAATTTGTTTTAAAATTTTGTAGTTACGTCTTTTTGATCAATTATTTGACTAATCTGACTATACCCTTGTTAACAAAATGCTCTATTTAAACCATGATATAACAATAGACATTTGCGGGAATTTTTTTAAATATATTTTATGTAAACAAAACAAAAACTTGCGTAGCCACATCCTAATCTATGTAATTTGCCCAATAATTTTACATATATATAAATAAATTTTAAATTTATTTTACCCCAAATATAAGATTACAGAGAAATAAATCCCTTGACGCATAATAGCAATTTTATATAGACAACTCTAAAATAAATATTACCTTATTATTATAGCTTAATAAAACTACAATTGTAGGGTAAGAGATTTACCTAACTAACTACCTTAGTTAATTAAAGATGCAAAGGAGTGGAGTTTTCTTTTCAAGTTATTGATTAATAGTTTTAAGTACATTAAGAAAATTGTATTTCCAAGCAAATTTTTAAAGTCTTTTTTATTAAGTAAAAACGAAAATAGAAGATTTATTAACAGCTTTTCTTAAGCTCTTTATACATAAAAAATTTTACTTTTTTCATTTTTCAAAAATATTCTTTTTTTATTTTACCGTCTAATATTGAATTTTAATTGCACAACAGATTTTGTATATAGTTGGAATGAGTATAAAAAGCACTTTCCATTCTTTTTAGAAAAAGTTAAATTTAGTTTTTATCTAACTCTTCCATAAAATCCTTGTTTGGCTTATAAAAGTCACCCTCAGATAGAACGTTTACATATGTATGTACATATAACTAAAAGTGTGAAAAAACCAAGTTCCTTCAACTTCATTTTTGAAATAATCACCCTTATTCTCTTTGGCGTCGTCAACACAAGACGACGTCGTTTTTCTTCGTTTATTGTAAAGCGGTATTCCCGTTGTCAATATTGTCATTAATCGATGACTGTCAACATATGTTTGGTATTCCCTAAAAACAATTGATGTTGATGTTGCCGATTAGTTTGTCGTCGCGTATGGCGATATTGAAAAAGCAAAGTAAGAAACATATAAAATAACATAAAGGAAATGTGAAACACTCAAATTATTAACCCCTGTAAATTTGAAAAATTATTGGAAGAGTTAGAAAAAGTCTTCCTTGCTAGGAATTTCGCAGGGGCATTATTACAACTTGTCGGACTGATCAATGGATTTGCATATGAAAAACTTCACTTATATTTTTATCCATTAAATAATAACATTAAAAACTGAAAGTTTTATTTATGCAAAGCTATTTATCAAGCAGCTAAAATCATACCTTTAACTAACGGCAAGTTGCAATAATGGCCCTTAGACTATTTAGTTTAATTTAATTGTTTTTTAAAATTTTTATTAATTTTTTTTAGAAAACTTAAACTTTCTCAACATAATAGAAAATAAATTAAATCATCTGTCACAAATATTAGATATGTGTATTTTACTTATTTATATTAACGATAAACAGTCAACGTCATCATTAAGCTGTAAGGGAATACCAAATTAGTATTGATGTTGTGTTTAATTGATGTTGTCTTAAAATTGACGACGATGTTGACAACGCCAAACAGAATAAGGGTGAATATATCTAGAAAAGTTTTCGAAAGCATCCTATTCTATTTTATTTAAACAATTTATTTGCTTCCAAAGTTTTTTGGTTTCTTGTTTTTTCTGTAAACTGATGGTAAAATGTAAATGATTTGTGAGTTTTGTATTATGTATTTTTTTATATTCTTCACCACAAAAAATGGAAAAAGGGTATATCTAAGTATGTCATACCGTTAGTATAATCTACAATATCCATTTCCGATCCCATAGAGTATATATATCCTGAGTTCTTATGCATAGAAAAGTCGATTGAGCGATGTCCGCCTGTCCATCCGTGTTCGGGTAAAAATCAACTTTGCCAAGGCACTAGATGAGAAAATTTAAATACACCAATCGATCAGACATATTTTCAAATATTTTGCTATTGAAAATCACCAAGATCGGTCCATGTCCTTTGAAGCAGCGGCCAAAACATTACGCCTATCTCTAATTTTTCCATATCTTTTGAAACAAATATGGTTAGTAAAGTAACTCCAATCGAGTTATGGCCCTCTGAACTTTTCATAGAAAGATATGGGTATGTTAAATTGTATATAGTACTCAATTTTTTTTAATTCTCTGTATTTGTTTTTACTTCACTGAACTAGATTTAAGCCTTTATTTTTTTAGCTTTCTTTTGTATTCCTGCCGGTGGTTGTTGTTTATATTGAAAAACTGGTGAGCTTTCACCTGATAAATTTACTAAGTTTGGACAACAACTCTTAAGTAACTTACAATTTTTGGCAAAAAACTTTTTTTTAATAGATTCGGCTTAACCAAATATAAAACTCTTGTTTTTTAATTTAATTGTTGTCATTTTCTTCTTTCAGAAAAAACTGAACACATACTGCTGCATAGCATAACTATGGTGAAGAATATATGTATAAGATTCAGCACGATTGAATAAAGCGATTTTATACTAAGTTAAGACTTATCCGCAAATAAAAATATATATACAATATTGTAAATAGAAAATTTTGCCGAATAATCGGTGAAATAATTATTACTTGCGAATATCTTACTCACGAAAACAATTCCTGATTAAAGACTCTATTTGCAAATAAAATGTAAAATGCGACACTTTTATAACTTTTTAAGTATTTTTGTCATTAAAATTAAATTAAAAAAAAAATTTTTTGCATATGAAAAATTGATCAAAAAAGATTTTGGCAGGTAATCATAAAATGCTGAAATGTTTTTTGATAGAAAAATTTTCCAGTTACATATAAAAATGCTACCCGGTACAACCAAATGTAAAAATAATTATTGACTTATAAGCAATTATACGGCATTTACACTATGCAATTTTTCATGAAACTAGTATGAAATTTTTGTTTGCTAGTGAAGCAAGAAGAGTAAGCAATATGGTATTGCTTGAATTTTGAGGGGATGTTACTGTTGCCTACGTTTTTTTTTTTTTTTTTTTTTTTTAATAACGCATATCGCTGCAACTTAAATAGAGAGTTAAGTAAAAAATTCCTAAAAAAAATTGCATAGTGTAAATCTGCACTTACTTAAATAATAAAAAATAATTTTTATTTCAAAACACCTACGTATGAACGTAATAATACTTGTTTTACATTATAAAAATAACCTTTAAGACAAATTGACAATACTAAAATAATTTTCTTATAAGTTAACTCCTGTTATGGCAAGCTATAAAAGACAAAAATGCAAAATGTTAAGAAAAGCACTAACTTCAATTTTATAAGGATTACTTTCGTGAATTCAACTGACACTTGAATGATTTTTATTTCTATGCGGACGTTTTCCAAAGAAAACAATAAAAATGAGACGCCAGCTGCATTTCCTGGATCGCTACATCTTTCGTCAGCATTCATCACATATATCTACCATAGTGTGTAAGACTAAGTTCACACACAACCCAAAGCATTTCTTCGTTGTTCTCTCTGTAACTCGTCTCTAAAACTCTCTAATCTAGTCTAATCATGGAAGGAGTAAAATTCTTATTAAGCAAATATATACACACACACACACGTAAACCTATTGCTCCTCTGCGCTATGCTCATTCAAATCAGGTGTTAGTAACGAAGCTACATTCGCTGGGTGGGTTGGATTTGCTCCACAATGCATTAGGTGGGTATATACCACTTGTAGAGTTTAGGAGAGTACACGGTCATCACGATCTGTGTTTCTTATCTGCAAACGGTGGAGAAGTCTCTGGAACACAATCATTTCCATGCACCGAAATGACTGAAAATACCGACTAAGAACTACCACCTCAACAATACCAACAAAATAATTACTCTAGGATGGATAACTATAATATTAATGGAACTCATAGAAAAGATCCAACGATTTTTGTTAAATTTAAATTGTAAGACAAAATAATACATATGAACGTCACTTACCTTAGCAAAAAACACTAAATGTTGTTTACAGGTCATATATTGCATGTAAATACTGTGCTGAGGACAGTAACCAATTAAATGTCTATAAAAAGAAGCATCACGTTCACTGCAGACAACAATTTTACCATTATCCTTCGGTACCAAACCTAGATCAATTAAAAAATATATTTTTATCATATTTTTATCTGAAATATTGGCTAAATAGACAAAAAAGAAATTTACCCATTATCATATTAATTGTAGTAGTTTTTCCAGCTCCATTGTGGCCTAGTAGAACGGTTATTTGTCTATTTTTAATAACCATATTTAAGCGATCTGCTATTAATATTTTGCGACCCGAAGTTTTAAACTGTTTTTCCAAATCCTGTATTATAATAGCGTCTGCAGTATTTGCATGTGAACAGTCATATTCATTACTTTCTTGCTTTTTCCAATATTGAGGCTTTTAAAAATAAATAGCCAATACATATTTATACATAAATTCATTAAAATTATTTTTAATACCTGTATAAAAAACAAATATGGTTTCTTAATACCTCCTGGACCAGGAAATATATTGCTGAGATATAGATATAATATAGAATAAACTATACATTGCATTAACAGTATACAATAAATTTCAAAAATGCTGTAAGAGCAACCAGTCAAATGTTCAAATAACTGAGAAAATTTAAATTCGGCATCTAAAACAAAAGAATGATGAGTGAAATTTTTCATAATATGTGGTTTTTGTTAAATTTACTTACATTTATTGCCAAATATTTGAAAATTATTCCAAGCATCAACAAAAGCGTTTAGGCAGAAAATGCGTACAAAAAATTTTTGTACAGCACTCTCTATAAAAGCGAACACAAAAGGCGGTGCAATTAATAAGTAACCACAGATACTAGCATTAAACACTAAGAAAAAATTCAATAAGTAAAACTAAAAGTGTCAATTTCGTTATTAATACTAACAAACCTGAATTAAAAAATACTGATATTAAATATGTGTACGACATGCTGGCCAAAATAACAAGAATTATTAATACGAAAGCGTAAGCTGCTGGTATAATACCCAATGCATTATATAGCCCAGCAACAATCAAAACTGCTACGGCATATATTAAGTACATAATTAAACGTACAATATAGAAAGATACCCCATTAAGGTATGACAAAGGGGAAGCTATAACGAGAAATTCCTGAGAAAAAATTAAAGAAATTAATTAACTTACTTTTTAAAACTATTGATTTTACCTTTAAACCGTCTTGCTTTTCTTCAACCAAAGGGACCAAAAAAGTCGTCACCAATAATATAATTAAAAATACTGGAAAAAAAATCGCGAATGTTATGCCAGATTCATTTTGAAAGTAACCTCCTCGCATAAAGGGCATTGAACCAATAGCAACATTGATATCCGGTTGTATCTTGGTCTCTTGTGCTATATAGTTCATGTCAATGGAATGTTGTAGTCTTATAAAATTTTTAAAGTCTCGAGATTCTGCAAAACAAAAAAAGAAAACATAGATAAGTTAAATTAAAGTGATTTTTGTTAATCCTGGTTTTATAAATATAGGCTGACTTCGAAAATGTATGAATACAAAGTTTGTATACAGTTTTACTGCGGTATTTAAACTGTTTTCATATGCAAAGTTCCGATACAACGCAACTATATGCTTTGTTTACATTTTCATTATGAAACAGAAATGTTGCAATGCACCATTTTTATTATTTACAAACACGAAAATAAATAAGTCTTTTTTTAAACACATTTTTATATTATTTTTTTTGTAACAATTTCACTCAGCAGAATACGCAAACTGCGCATTTCTTCCAATTTCTGTTTTTTGAAATCCAGCTTCTGCTCTTCTATTTTGATAAAATTTTTCAGTGTTTCCTTATCATCGCAGGCCTGTTGCTGTAAAAAATCTAATAACTCACATTTTTTCTTTTTCCCAGGAGGTTCTGGTGTCGATACAATCACTTCTGGAGAATCCAGCTGCGTGTCCGATTCAGTATCATACAAAGAAATCTCTAACGTTGAGGCAGGGACAGACACATCAGCCCGAGAACCGTAGACTTCGTCCATTTCTTCAAAAAACTTCCAAGATGTGGCTTCTTCTCCAGAAGTGTTGTTGCGCTTTTTAATTCTTTTATAAGTCACACAAAAGTTTAAAACCTTTCTGGTGACATCATTCCTCGAAAAGGAAAAGGTCTCATCCACCTCCTTAATTTCTTTCAAGACCTTTTCCCACAAAACAGTGCGCTTCTTGCGCTTTGCGCAAAAATCAGGTTCATTTCGCAACCTTGTTATTGGAAGAAATTTTTTTTTCTTGCTCATGATTCCATTTTTTTTCGCTGAAATATGTTAAAAAATAAATTTTTGCTATTTATATATACTAATTATTAAAAACAAATTAACTTACTTTTGTGAGTCGGTCATTTTTTATAATGTTAGTTTTTTTTCTTTGCGAACAAAAACGTTTTGTGGTTGTTTTTTATTTTTTATGAGTAAAGAAACGAATACCAAACAAAACATCAACTAAAAAACTGATGCCTGGTTGTTTTTTTACTGCCTTAAAAATACTCATTGTTTACGTTTTGAAATCGTATACATTGTAAATATTTTGTACAGCGGCTTTATGAAACAGTATACTTCGTTCGAATGCAAAGCAATTAACATTTTGGAAGTCAATTATTACTACTTAAATTTTAAAATTAATTATAAATCCGAAAGTTTATATGCTTAAATATTTGTTGCTCAATCCTGTCCAGAACGCCAATAAAAATCTAATAAATCACATACAGATTTTAAACCTGAAGGCGTCTGAAATGGATAAAAAGTAGCGTCAAGTATACTTTTAGGCGTAAAACATGAAATCTTTTTTTGTATGAACAACCTGTTTTGTTTTTCATTTTTTTTAATTTAAGCATACAGGAGGTATATTACAGAATTTGTAACAATATAATGGGCCAACACACACGAATTCGCGGACAGCAAATAGTAGCTAATATATGGGACTGTTCAGTAACTTTACTTGCAAAAACTAGCAACGAGTAAAACAGAAATTTTCAAAATTACTCTCCCAAATATAAAAAAGTAAATCAACGTTTTACTAGCAAAAATTAGCAAAGAAAATTGTTGTAGCTTTGGGACTATTTAAAGTATATACTAGAGTGAAAAAGTATATACAACAATAGACCACAAACTGATGTCAACCACATAGAGATCACCTCCATGAAGAGACTAGGATGCTTTCGGTCAGACAACATAAGGAACTACTGACCAAACAATTCCTAGTGGCTTGTCACCTTCCCAGTCACCCTAGTCACGAGGTGATATTGCGAGATCCCCGCCCCTACACATCCGTTAGGACTTAAGGCATTATCGCAATGACATTCAACAGGCGGTCGTAGGTGGCTACAGATGTAATAAAGTCTTAAATGAACACCCACCCGCGATTTCAGAAGATGAGAGGCTTCTGCCCAGGCAAACAAGATCAGTTCTGGCACAATTAAGAGCCGGTTGGTGCAGTATCCTTAACTTCTACCTTGAACGAATAGTTCCTGGCACTTTGAACCGTCGCCCAGCCTGTCTCCAAAGCCCTCACGACATAGTGCACTTATTTAATTGTCACAATAGGCCCACTAATTTACGCCCTATGGATACGACCGATTGAGGTTGCGCAATTTCTCCACCTCCCAGTACCACCTGATGACACACGTACACATAATTAAGTTTTGCTTTTGTTTTATATCTTTTCAGGAAAGAACTCTCGTCACCAGCAGAGCTGCTACAACAACAAGGAAATATTAAAGAATATCTAATTAATCAAATAGCAAATATAAGTACAATTAATGTTTTACATCTTTCTTATTTTATAAGTAAATTTTAAAATCGTTTACGATGTTTAATCGCATCATAAATATTTATTTATTTATTTAATGAATAACTAAGAAATAATAAATTATTAAAAAGTTATTAGGTACTACGAGCACTAGCTGCTAGGGCCATCAGCTCTTTGTTAAAAAAAATTAAATATGAATACATAAAGAGGATTAACATATACTTTATACAAAAGGCGATAAATACATATATTAGATCTTGTCATAAATATTTAAAGTTTTTAAGAGTTTTGTCAAATTATTAACGTTATCTTTTGATATATTTAGAAGTAAGTTAAAGAATGATATATTATTGACATTACATATTGAAGAGATGTGTTGACATTCGTTGACTAGGTGCTGCATCGTCATCTTAGGTTCGGGACAGAAAAGGCATTTTGGTGTTTGTTTTTTTTTTTCCATCAAATGTTGGTGAGTTAATCTACTATGGCCGAGCCTCAATCGTATATATATTTGCAAAGCTTTTCTAGAAACTCCTACTGGATAAGCTGGTGCCTTACAACAAGGATTAAATTGATGATAGTAATGCATATAAGACCTCCATTGAATATTTTGTTTATTATGAATGTAATCACGTATAGCTGAATGTATAACCATTTTATTTTGGGTAAGTTGTAATATCGTTGGTAACTTTGGTACTTCTTTAGCCGCTGTGTCAGCTCTTTCATTTCCTACTATATTTGAGTGGCCAGGTATCCACATTAACTTAATTTTGTGTGGAAAACGAATTAAGTTGTCTCTAATTTCGCAAATAATATCATCTTTATTTGTAGAGTTTTGTATAGCTGTTATGCAAGATTTAGAGTCAGAGCAGATAACATATTTATTTCGTTGATTTTTAATCCATTTGATGGCTTTTAAGATTGCAACAGCTTCCGCAATAAAAATTGGAGTGAGCGAATGTAGCAGGCCTTGTTGAATAACGTTAAAGCTATCATCAATGAAAGCATAAGAGACCCCATTGACAGACTTTGACCCATCTGTGTAACATAACAACCACCCATTTTGTTTATATTCCTCCTTCTTTTGTAAGAATAGGGAGATAAAATTTACAACTGTAGTAGAATTTTTAGGAAATGCTAATAGCGAGGTATCAATACTATTTTGTTGAAGATGCCAAGGTGGTCGCAAACAAATAAAAGCTCTTTTAGGGAAAGAGCTAATGCCAATTAACTCTATATATTCTGTTATACGCTGAACTGCAGATTTTAATTTCCTATTACGCTTAGACTTAGGATTGAATTGCAGAATTTGTTTTTCAGATGGCACAAGTATCTTAGTGGCAAGTTTAGCAGTATTAAAGATTATTAAGTTATCGAACGTTGGTAATCCGGATTCTGCTAAGATATTTAAAATTGGTGTGGTTTTAAAGGCTCCAATACCAAACCTTGCTGCGGCATGGTAAATGGTTTGAATTTTGCTTAATGATGTTTTTGTAGCATGCCCATAGAAGGGCAGACCGTATTCAATTTTTGAAACAATCAATGATTTTATAACGTTCACTATGGTTTTCGGATGAGAATTTGCATTTATACCACATAAACATTTGATAAGGTTCAATCGATTTTCTAGAGCTTTGTGAAGATATGATATATGTTCTTTCCAGTTGTATTTACTATCAAAGATTAAACCTAGAATCTTCATTTGATCTACCATAGTTATAGCACGGTTACGTATAAATAATGTCTGTTGTGTACAATTAACTTTTCGGCAAAAATGGATAGCTTTAGTTTTTTCAAACGAAATCATAGCGCCATTATCATCACACCAAGCTGTTAACTCATCGATGAGATTATCAACTTTGACTAGGTCGATATTTTTTTGTTTATATTGTTTTACAATTAAGCAAAGATCGTCAGCATACATACAATGCTGAAATGTGGGTGTTTTAAAATGATGCCGTTTATTTTTTCGTAAGCAATTAGAAATAATATCACTGAGATAGGAGAGCCCTGTGGAATACCGTTGAATAATGGAAAAACAGGAGAGTGAAAACCGTGAACCCTTACTCTGAATTTTCTGTTGGATAGAAAGTTAAATACATAATTAAGCATTTTATGTCCAATACGCCAATTTTTTAGCAGTGAAACGATAGTATGAATGCCTACTCTGTCAAAGGCTTTTACAAAATCCATTGATACGATGGTGAGGTGATTACCAGATGAAAGGGCTTTGGTAATTTGTTGATCAACATAAAGTAAAATATCATTTGTGCCTTTTCGGGTCTTAAAAGCTACCTGTTTTGGGTGTATAAGCTTGTTTTTTTGAAGAAACCACCAAAGTCTTTTAGCCATAATTTTTTCCAATAACTTGCTTACACACGGTAGAAGAGATATTGGTCTATAACTCTCTAGTTTATTTTTTTCCTTGCCAGGTTTCAGTAAGGGTATGACGGTTGAGATTTTCCATTCTTGAGGAATATTACCAGTCTCGATTATATTATTGAATAGTTTCACGCAAACTTCTTTGAATGAAACTGGAGAATTTTTTAGCATTGGGTAATTTATTTTATCAAAACCAGGTGTTTTTCCTTTGAGAGAATTAAGCGCTGAATTCAATTCTAATAAGGTAATTTCAGACTCAATGAATTTTGAAGTAGAATGTGGGTCGTAGTTTATTGCAATGTTGATAGAGTTTTTGTTATTTATAAAACTTTGACAGAAATTTCGATCACCCGATTGTCCAGACCACACACTACCAAATAGTGTTGCAATTTTATCAGGCTCCGAATAAGTAGAGTTTAAATGATCTATACACTCTATTGCTAGTCTATTATTATTACCCTGTAACATGTTAAGCTTTGACCATATTTTTTTAGATGAAGAAGAAGGACTAATTTCGGAAGTAAATTTAAAAAAGGAGTCTGCTTTTGCAATTTTCGCGTGTTTTTTAAAAACCGCGTTAGCTTTCCTGTATTCAATTTTATTTTCCAGTGTAGGACAGTTTTTAAATGTGTACCAGCAGAATTGTTTGGTATTCCGCATTTGCGCAAGTTCTTTGCTCCACCAATGCACTGGTTTACGTTTTATGCAAGAAGAGGTTCTGGGAATAGATTCATTTGCAGATCCGATAAGAATTTTTTTTAGTCTTGCTGCATCCTTATTGCTATTATACGTCCATTGCAAATTAAAAACTTTGTGGTTAACTAAACTTTGATATTTTTGCCAATTTGCGATGTCGGTTTTAAACTTGAAAAATTTGTTTGAAATACATCTGTTGGTATTGTTAGCTTTGGTGATTTCGATATAAATAGGAAAATGATCGCTCCCGTGTAGTTGGCTATCGATCTGCCATGTAATAAATGGATATAAGCAGGGAGTTGCGAGTGAGATGTCTACATGTGTTAGTGTAGAGTGGGTTGAGAAGTGAGTAGGAGAACCGTTGTTTAGAACAATTAGATTAGATTGTAAATAGAATTCTTCTAACAATTTGCCACGACGGTTTGAGCATGGTGAACCCCAAAAAGGACTATGGGCGTTTAAATCAGCTAAAATTAATGTTGTGGAGTCGATGCAATCATTAAGTAAATCAAGGTCAAGTTTTGTGATGGGCTGTGATGGAGACGCATATAAAGATATTATACTAAGCTTTATTACTGCTTCAATTTTAACTCCAACAGAATAGAAGCCAAGGTTAGGTGTGAAGGATTTGTGTTGAATTGATTTTTTTATTAATAGAGCAGTACCACCTTTAGCACAAGATGTGTTGAAATTGCAAATAGCTTCATAGTTTCCTAGTTTGACAGTATTTGATTTAAGATGGGTTTCATGTAATGCAATCACATCTGGTGACTTATTGTTAACAAGAATTTGCAGTTCGTGTAAATTGTTATGGTAACCGTTTATATTCCATTGAAGAATATTAAGGGCCATTAAATTTAAAACTATAACGATACACTCCAGCAATACCTTTAAAAATATGCTGGAAAGATTTAAGTAAGTATATCACCAGTGGAATATCAAAGTATATAAAATTTATGTATTAGTTTATATCCATATTGTTTGTTTGGATTATACTATCAACTGCAAATTCTTTCATAAATTTAATATTTGTTTTAATACCTTCGTTTTTAGTCAGTAGTTGATTTTTAAGAGTATATTTTTCTACATTATCTTTTGTAGCTTGACTGATCGGGTAAGATTGATTTAGGAGAGCACTGCCATCTTGTTTATTCTTATGTGAACTTTCGTTGGATTTATCTGCGATTAAAGTATTATTATTGGAGCTAGTTGGTTTTTCCTGTTGTTTTTCAGATGAGGTTGTAACTTTTAAATGTTTAGCAATTTGATTCATTCTATTTTTGCGTTTTTCTATTGCATCTTCAAGCGACTCTCTCGGTATTTCCGTTGAAACTGTTTCAGTTGAATCGTTTGCTTTTTGATTTGCTTCATTGTAAGAGCAGTTGTTTGTAATTTTAATTTTTATAATAAGTTGTCTTCTTTTAAATGTTGGACAGTTTTTGTTTAATGCATTATGTTCGTGCTTGCAATTTACGCATTCAACTTTAGAGCATGGCATCGGATCGTGTATACTAGAGGAACAGACTTCGCATTTTTGTTCCGATTTGCAGTGTTTTTTGGTATGGCCCAACTTGAAGCAGTTTTTACATTGCATAGGCTGTGGTACATATGGAGTGACTTTTACAACTAGAAAACCTAATTTGATTTCAGTAGGGATCGTGAAGCGGTCAAACGAAAGTATGTGTAGACAAGTGTTTGTAAGCTGACCATCGATAAATTTTTTAACTTTGTGGCATTCTAAAACTCCTTGTTCCTTTAAACCTTCTGTAATTTCTGTTTCAGACAAGTTTTTTAGAAGTGGGGCAAACACGACTCCTTTAGTAGTGTTAAGAGTGGGATGCAAACTGGCTGTAACAGGACACACACCAATAAGTTCTTTTATTTTTAGAAATTTGTTTGTTTGAGTTGCATTTTTTGTTAGCACTAATAAATCACCATCACGTGTAAAAGAGACTTTTTCTAATTTTTCATAAGTAATTGACTCTAATGCTTTCGAGAGTAAAAATATGTTAAAGTCTTTTAATGTTTTATCCTTTATATTACTTTTAATAAGAATGTATTTAGGATTGTAATTTTTAGGTTTTTGTATTGTAATTAAATTGGGGAAAATATTTGCATTGTTAATGTCTACTTTTGTGACTTTTTTCCGCTTGGGAGCAGGATCTGGATCTGGATCTAGGGGGGCAAAAAAATTGCCCCCATGTTTAGAGTTCATTATTATAGTATAAAAAGTTTTTTACCAGCTTCTAGTTTTAACTTTTAAAAGATAATTTATTATATGCGATACGATGAATAACAAAAGAAAACTCCGGATATAAACACCGACTCGTTAGCGTATATACTACACTTAAATACAATTTCAATTAAATTCAAATTTTTATGATTATTTAAAATTATTTTATATTATTCAAATAAATTTTTATTATATTTGAAAGACACAAAAAAAACAGACTGCTCACTTAGAAATTCTATTTGTTAATCCATCATAAATATATTTTTTACCATTCGTTCTGATAAACATTCTTATTTTAATTTAAAGTCAAAAACATTTACATTAAAAATAATCTAAACTTCATGCATGTGTCAAAACTATTTATAATTGTACATAAAAACTGTTCTATTTTTATTAGTAATAAATTCGTACCGAAAAAAGTACACTGTATTGAATTTTTCATCACTTTTTATTCTTAGGAAAACGAAAACATATGCAAAGCTAGAAGTTTCTGTGCAACTAATTTCAAACTTCTTGCTGTATACTCTGTTAGCTAAATAAAAGAAAAACAAGTAAGAGTGCTGTATTCAGCTATGCCAAAACTTATATACACTTCACCATGTTTGTAAATTTAGTAACTCCAATAAAAAAAGAAAACAAATATTGAGGTGTCAGAAAATTTAAAAATTAAAAAAAAAGAATTAAAATGTCATCGGCTCCTAATGGGTAAGCATTTTTTTAAAAATTTAGTGTTTTCTAAAATATCTCTTCAAAAGCTTTTAAATGATACATATATCATATCTTTAAAAATGCGGTGCATAATAGAGATAAGCGATATTTCAGTACCTGAGATTAAATCACTGGTCACTACAGTGGCTGAGTTTATCAAGTAACAGTTCCAGTAAGAACTTTCCATACAAACTTAAATGTAATTTTACTTTGTGCAGAGAAATACATAAATCAAAGTAGTTTTATTGATGTGTAGCTTTATCTTGCTTTTACTTCTTAACAGCATCTATTTTTTTTCCAAACTTTACACATATGTACGTAACAAGAAAGCAAAAAACGTTGTGTGCTTTATATTTCTGATCAAATTTAATTACAGTTGCTTTAAATGTAGATATCAAAATAAAATGTTTAATATAAAAACTGTTTGCATAAAATATCATTTAATATATTTTCTATAAACTTCCTTTATAAACACATATGCTTAAAATAGAAAAAAATACAAACGGTGATCTCGGTAACTATTTAAAAGAACGGTGATTTCAAAATCACATTCACTTCCAACGACGTTCCTTAAAAATCACGGGATCGCTTATTCCTAGTGTATTATCGTGCTTTTTAATGAACATTTCAGAGGCCCATAACTCGGAAAATATGGGCGAGCGCAAATTTTTTCACGTGATGTTTTTTTCTCCATATATATAAATGGAAATTTAGGCGTCAAAAATTAAAAGTTTATCAACTTTCGTAATTTGCGTTGAAGGACATGTACTGATTGTGACATCGCTCATAAGAAAACATGTTTAACAAGTTTAACATATGACGGATTCTATGTGTCCTGGCCTTAACACGGGCATTGCTTAATCGACTTCGCTATGCATAAGGACTCAGAATATACATATGTATATACTTTATAGGATCGGAAATAGATATTAGAAATTTCAAACGGGATGACAAACTTAAAAAAACCCCTTTTCCATTTTTTGTAATAAGGGGTATCTTATATACCCTTTACCAAAGAGATGGACATTGTAAAAAAACATCGATGTGTTTTTACATGCGATACATTGTAAACATACATCGATATTGCATCGATATTTCATAAAATACATCGATGTGTTTTATACATCGATTGTTTTTTTAATTTTTTATTATTAAAGTTTTGATGTTTTTTTTATTTATTATTATTATATTTTCGAAAAATCTTAAGCTTATTTTACAACTCCCAATACTATTTTTTAATGCTGTTTAAAATAAAAGTTTATCAAGCTTCTTTGTTAAGTCATCACCTGCGCCGCTTGTGAAAATAGTCTTTCAGACGGAACCGATGTTCCCACCATTGTAAGGTATTTGAAAGCGGTCTTGTGAAGCTTAGGAAACTGCGAATTATAATCTTTCCAAATATCCAACGGTTTTGAGTTCAGTCTTCCACCAGGAGTCCTCAAGTAAACTGAAAGTTCATCAGACAACATATCTTCACTCTTATTGCTTTTCCAATTTCTATGAACACGTTTATATATCAATCTACACGTTCTGTATACAATTTGTCATTTCGATGCATCGAAAAAAAACAGCCATGTTTTCTGATGGTTTAGGAGCCAAAAAGAAAACATTATATCGATGTTTCGACCAAATACATCGAGTGTTTTAAAAACATCGATGTTTTTTGTCCACCCCTAATTTACCATATACAGTATGTCATTAAAGACATTATTACACACAAAACAAAACTAATTTTTTTCATATTTCGTATAAAAAAACGCTTTTTATTTTATGAAAAGTAAAGTTTTTTTTATTTATTATAATTATTTATCCTATTTGTAAAAGTATACAACAAAAAAACGCAATTGTTACAAAAACATAACAAAAATTTAAAATAAAGATTACTCCAAGAAACTCTTTACACAATTGTTGACATTTTTGTTAAAACTAATTTAAAAAATACATTTGTTTGCATTCATCACGCATTGCAATCTCTTTTTCATAGAACTGATTAACTGCTTTAAATCGTAATTGGATGGTATATTTTGCCACTCTTCTAAAAATGCTTTTTTTAAAGCATTCATATTAGATGGCTGGCGTTTAGCAATCCATTTTTTTAATAAACCCACAAATAGGATAGGATTTAAATCCGGACTTTGAGCAAGTGTATTAATTACTTTTTCGCAATTGTAAAGTAACCACATCTATACCATATGTTACTTATATTTGGAATCGTTATCTTGATAAAATATAAATACAGACTTATTCTCTCTTTTAAATTCAAATTTCTTAGCGCTATTAACTAAATGGGTCTCCAAATGGTTAAATATTGTCGCGCATCCATTGTTGTTTCTATGAAAGCCAAGTCACCCACTCCTTTGCTGTACAAGCACCCCCAAATCATCACAGACATTTTTTCAAATTTGACTGTAGGCTTAATGTTGCGGTTTTCTAGCGCATACTCTATTAGGCCTATCGTTCGCCATACTCTATTAGGCCTATCGTTGTTTTTCTCTCCTCGCAAAATATGACATCGTCCCAATAGTCTGCCGGATGCGAGATATTCGAAGGAAAGACGCTTCTCCATACTTTTTACAGAGATTAATGGTTTTTTACGTGCAACTCTTGAAGAGTATTTGTTCTTAATTATAGCCTATCGAACTGTTAAATGGCAAACAGCTATTCCGCACTCTTCTTCGAGCTCCTTTGCAAGTGCTCTTATAGAAATTTGAGGGTTCTGTACAAGTTTTCTAATAATTGGGCGCTCTGCTAGTTTATTTATTTTAGGCTTCGGGCCACCTCACACTTTAACTGCAATCTACCTTCATTTTTAGCTCGATTAAGCACATTGTAAATGGTCTTTCGTGCCACCGAAATCTGATAGTTCCTGAGTACTTGCACCCAATTGCTGGTTGTAGTAAATCAATTGAACCACGTCGAACGACAATCTTTTTCATGGCATTATTTACTCACAAAAATTTTAAAAATTATGCAGCACTGCAAGTTTTTACCGTCAACTGACATCTTATATTATATAAACATACGTTAAACTTTGACGTAATTTTGGTGGCAAAAAAAATATACAAATTTAATTAAATTAACTAGTGAATAAAATACAAATTTAATTTAAAAGTGAATAAAAGTAGAGAGCAAACTTTGATTGAACAACCGTCAGCAAAGTATTCATTGTGCCAACCTCATCCATCGTTACTTTGACTTTAGTTGAGTACGTCAAAGTACAACGTTCGACGGATTCTATGTGCCCCGGCCTTACGTGATAGATAACTGTTAGTTAAAGTTGATAGTTAAGTGCAAAAAAGAAGGAAAATGTGTTTTGTGTAAAGAATTTCTTGACATCAGAATACTGCCGTAGTGTTTGTTTTGGTTTTAAATTTTTGTTATGCTTTTGTAAAAATTGTGCTTCTATTTTTTTTTTTTTTTTTTTTTTTTTTTGTTGTATACTTTTACAAATAGTATAAATAATTACAATATATAAAAAAAATTATATCTCATAAAATAAAATTGTTTTTTTCATACGAAATATGAAAAAAACTAAAAATGTTATGTGTGTAAAGACATTATTGATATGCTGTATGTATAACCACAAATACCATACTTCAGATTTCCACTTGTGGTGACGGCTATAATTTACAAACCAACAAAATTATATTAATATTTCATATCATATGCATTTTTTCAATGTTGCAAAAATTTCCTTATTCCTACATTTTTTAAATAAAATATTTTTAAATTAAAGGAAAAAACATCTGTTTGACGAATTCTTGCCAGTAAAAATTTTACAGCAAAAACTTGCAACAAATTTTTTCTCTCTCACAATTTTACGCTTTTTTTCACTCTCTCGTTGGTTTGTTTTTGCAAGGTACATTTATTACATCCCATTTACATAGGCAAATTTTACTTTGCAAAGTTTTGATTTTATATGGAAGAGAGGGAGAAAAACGATAAACAGTACAGACTTTGATGTACTCGCAAAGTTGCTTTGTTTTTCGTTCGCTGCTTATACACAGTTGTATATACATATGTACATACATACGCTCTATATATTTCTGGCCTAATTGTGAAAATGCGAATATTTATAATCAAAAGTGGTTTTATTGTTTTTCAAAATATTCTCCAGCATGATTTATACACTTTTGCATGCGCTCAAACCAGTTGTCGAAGCACTTTTTCCACTCCGATTGAGACACCTCTAAAACATGGTTTTTGAACACTTCAACATTTTTTTATTGATGTGCGGAAACAAGAAGTCATTAGGTGCCAGTTCACGGCTGTACGGCGGATGAACCATTAATTCGACGTTTTGGCAGGTCAAAAACGCTCTGGTTTGAGCCGATGTGTGAGAGCTCGCATTGTCATGGTGAACAATGATTCGTCTTTTCTTGTTGGTTTTTCGAATTTCTCCGATGATTTCAGGCAAACAAATTGTAGTGTACCACTCAGAAGTGACCGTCCTACGTTGCTCAAGCGGAACAGTCGCCACATGACCAGTTTTGCTGAAGAAACAGGCGACCATTTGCTTCGAAGTGCTTCTTCCACGAACAACTTTCGTTGGATTTTGCTCGTCTTCGAAGACCCACACGGTCGATTGTTGTTTCGTTTCGGGCTCATACGCATAGATCCATGATTCGTCACCTGTGACGATCTTATAAACGTCTTTTGAAGCACCGCAATCGTACTTTTGAAACATTTCTTTGCACCAATCGACACAAGCCTTTTTTTGAGCGACTTTCAAATTGTGCGGGATCCAACGAGAACAAACCTTTTTTACGACCAGGTGCTCATGCAGTATCGAAAGTATGCTGGTGGAAGAAATGTCCTAGGATGTCTCTATCTCTCGGTATGTCGCATGTCGATCTTGCATTATGAGTTCACGCACGGCATCAATGTTCTCTGGCACAACAGCCGTTTTTGGACGACCTTCGTCTTTGAGCGAGCTTCGGCCACGATTAAATTCATTATACCAATTTTTCACAGTGCTATAGGATGGTGGTTCATCGCTATACAAAGATTTAAGTTCATCAATGCACTCTTGTCGTGATAATCTACGTCGAAAGTTGTGAAAAATGATGGCACGAAAATGTTCACGAGTTAATTCCGTTTTTTTCTATATTAATTTTTTCAAGTCACTGTAAACAACACAAATAATGGTCGTACGTCAAAACGTTTTGAGTACGATTATGCTTAAAAATGACAAACTTTCCAATGGAAATGTTAGATTGCACTTGGCAGCACTCAATGTTGCCAGGCCAGAAATATATATAGCAGCCCTCGTATATTTTTGTTTTAAAAGCACCAAATGCAAAACGTCAAAAATTAAAAACTATCATACAGAAGGAAACAAAATTTGTGAAAGAAAACTTTGTGTGGATGAACACTAATAAAAGTTTAAAAGAAAATTACCAAAACTTTGTCAAAGTAAAATTTGCCTGTCTGAATGCACTCTTAAATAAATGTACCTTGGTTTTTTGAGTACTTGAACAGAGTAACCAGATAAGGGGATTTCTCCCCAAATTGGCGAAAGAAGTTCGTGGGAAGGGATTTGGTGACTTTTAATTCTCAGCTTTTTTATTATTGACACATGGTTGATTTATTGGCAATAAATTTTACATGTTGAATGAGGGATAAGATGCAGTATAAATGATAGAATCACTGATTAGAATAAAACATATTTTAATATATATAAAATCTGTTTTTGTAAGTTTAAAGTTCCTGAAGTAGTGATAAAAAGTTTTCATTTGAAAAATATATAAAAACAATGACTTGCTCCATGATTGTTTGTCTAGATCTAGATGTAACAGAAGTACAACATCATTACTGCTTGGTCTGACTGAAAACATTCGATGTAATATTTCTAAAAAATGAGTCTGTGTATTATTACCTTTGGACTACTCTAAGACGTTTGATAGAATTGATTAAAAAACTGCATAAAATTTATGGTTTTTTGTCTAATGCTTGTAAGATGATATATTCTTATCTCTCCAATAGAATACAATATGTTTTCTACAATGGTCGTTCTTCGATGTTGCTATATGTTTATAGTGGAGTCCCTCAGGGATCCGTACTTGGACCATTACTTTTTACCATATTTATGAATGATCTTTTTGATGTAGTTGCGAGTAATATGTGTCTTACATTTTCTTTTGCAGATGACCTGCAGCTCCTATTTCGTGGTACTGAGGAATTTTCTGACGTTTTGCAAAGCATGATTGATTTTACCGTTACTTTACTTCTAACTTGGGTCTCTAATAATTGTCTGTTGATCAACACTGAGAAGACTAAGGCTATGTTTTTTGGTAGATGTAAAAGTTATAGATTTTCAATTGAATTAAATAACATTGCTATTTAGTTTGTTGACAAACTTAAATGTCTTTCTGTTATTCTTGACACAGCCTTAAATTTTTTATGCCATGTTGACTCTTTAATTTCTAGAGTTTATTTTACTTTACGTAGATTGTAAAGTTTGAATTTGCTATTGCCTTTTTATATTAAAAAAAGAGTTGTTCATGGACTAAGTATGCAAATTTTCTTATATGCATTAGAGGTATATTCTGGTACCTTAGGTTACATCATGAGAAAGGTTAAATTAGTCCTTAATAGAGTAATGCGGTATTTTTACTCGATTAAAATACGTCAGCACGTTTCACCCTACGTTTTAAAATTTTGTGATTTTTCGTTGATGGAAGTTTATAATATTGTTGCACTTTTATAGATCATATAGATTACAAGCACCTAGGTATTTGGGGATCCTTTCCAGTTTTTTAGATCCACTAGAAATAAGCAATTAAAAATTCCTAAATTTTCTCCCATAATGGAGCGTTCATTTTGTGTGAGAGTGGCGCGATCTTGCAATGTTTTACCAATATTCTTTGGGATGTTTGATTGGTCTAGGGATGCTTATAAGATGAAACTATTTCATATATGTATTTCACGTGTTGAATAATTACTTGATTAATTAAATACATACTGAAACTTTTGCTTTTACTTCTATTATATCCGTGGCCTTAACATCTGTTTTTTGTTTTCAGTAGGGAAATAATTGTTTTGTATTTTTTGCGACAGAGTGTTGAAAAATTTTTTCTTTTTAAATTGGTGAAATTTTGTGATCTTATCTTTATTATAGGTATTTATAAGACTTTTTTATTGTTATCACTTTTAGTTTTGTTATTAATTTTATTATTCTTCTTGTTTATAAATTTTTTTTAACATTAATTTTAATAATTGTTAATTGTTTATAATGTTTAAGGAGAATATTGTAAACAATTATGGCCAATAGACTGGGTTATTAAAATAAATAAATAAAATTTTAGAATGTCACGACGAAGTTAACGCATTTGAGCTCAGGAATGTTTATCTTAATTCTATTTCAGAAAAACCATTAGACTTATAAAATTCTATGTATGTGATACTAAGTTAAATATTTAAAAAAAAAAATTATTTGTATGTTATTCGAAAAGATGTGTTTGTACTATGTATATAGACCTGTATTATACATGCACTATCTCATTGTACCCAGGGTTGCCAAGGTCTAATATATTATAGCCTTGTTTGCTTTAGGGATCTACTTCGAACACATAGGCAATCTGTCAAATCTGTTTGGATCTTCTAGATTAGGAAATATCCATTTTTTAAATATTTAAGAATGTGATATTTTTTAACATCGCTTAAGATTTATAAAATTGCGCATTTGTCCTCTCCCCTTTATCATCCCTTTTACATAAATGTCTAACTATGTTTAAAATTTGATTGTAATCGGTACGGACCTTAATGCCTTTTAATATAGGCTAATAGCCTATATTATACATATCATTCAGTTCAAAGTACTTCAATTAAGCCGCATTTAGACGGTATGACTTTACGTACGTAAAATCTAAGAGAAAATAACATAAAGTTTCAACCGTATTTAAAAAATGAGAGTAAAAATCTTTCGACACATTTTTTCGCATTTATAAAATGATTAGTAATTGTCTTTTGAAAATTTTCAAAAAATATAGAGCCATACGACTGTCAAATTTTCAACCGAAATTGCTCTCATTTTGTGCTGATACATTACATATTTGGGTCAGACGATCCCACTGGTACTATTCTGCACAAAAATTTGACATGTCGTAAGGCTTCTGTGACCATGTAAACCGCCCTTTACTGACACATAGTATGTACATGTATGGATACGTAAACAATTGATACGTATTTTAAATTGTTATATTTTGTTATATTTGTTTACAAATGGGGATTTTTGGGGACATCACTCGATAAATTTGGGGACAAGTGCCAAAATTTTTCTGGCTACACTGTACGGGAACACGTTTTAGTTACTGACAAGTAGTGCGACTCACTACGCTTTTTTGACTTGATTTTCTTTTAATGAAACAAAACATACTTTTTAAACTAAGTATATATACGTACATTTAAAATTTATTTTAAAAATAAATTTCTTGTTCAAACAAAAATTGCACATAAACATATGTTTTGAACGTATTTAAGAAGATGTAATCGAAACTCCAAGCCAAATAATCATTATGCTTTTCTTATTGTCACACTCCATACATGGAGATTCTAAAATACGGATATACATATGTGTGTAAATTGACGTTTAAGAAATAAACAAATGTATGTGCCTGGCTTGAATTCACATGTTTTTCCTCTTCTCAATGTCAATTTGTGTAAATAGAAAAAAAAGATGTTAAGCTAAAGTTAGTGAATCACTTAATCGTTACTGAAAAGAACGGAAAATGCCGACAAATATAACGATTATCGTATTGTTTAATGTTAGTGAATCGCACTACAGATCATGTGTGTTTGTATATATATACATATATACATATGTTTGTTGTAAATATTTTTTAAGCCATTTGCATTAAAATAAATTATAAAATTTCATTTAAAGCAACTGCTGAATCGCTACATCCTTCTTTAGTATTATTTGCATCTAGCTTTTATTAATCTTTTCTACGTATGTAAACTATTTTGAAAAATTAAAGAAACAAATACCAGGTTGCTAAGTATAAACTACTGCTTTGGATAAGAAAATACGAAATCAAGTATTTCAGTAGCAAATTCATAAAATATGAAAGTTTTTGCATTATATTAGAAATACTTTCTTGATTTCTAATTGTTATTAAATATTTTTCTTATGATATGCAATAAAAAATTTAAAAGTTCGATTGACATTCTCTTAAATTTTTTAGATAAATAATTTAAATTTATATGTATAAAACTAAAATTTATCAAGATTTATATTTTAATATTCAGAAAAGGACAAGGGAAATTGTTAATATTAATACAAGGCAAATAAATATACGGTGGGAGCGATGGCAAATGCGTTATTTTCGCCTTTAGCCCGAATGTGACACTACCAGTGTTGCCCTTTGGTTACATTTTTTACATTTTTTTAAAACTTTTGAAGGGTCTACGTAACATGTATAATTTTGCTACATTTGGCCAAATTTTTATAACCTTTGGTACAGACACAAAATAAATTAATATCAATGAAAGAGTAGTTTTTTCATTATTTGAAAATTTTTTCATTATCTGAAAATGCAATTAAATTCCCATTTAAAAAAATTAGTTTGAAATAAAAAGAAATAACATTGCTGAAGTTTTACCCTGTTAAATTCGTAAGAAATCAAGAATGTTTCTGCTTTATCTTTAGAAACAGCGAAATGTTCCTGGCAACAACTCTTCTTCTGTTGAACTTACTAAAATTGTTGACAACTTCAGTTATTTTGTTAGTTGTCTTTAATAACGGTATGTTTAAAAAAATTAGTGTAAAAAATTCTATCGAAGTTTAATCTTTCAAAGAAAAGGACAAAACGGTTTTATTAAAAAAATTTTGCTTTTACTAATTTTTTTCAAAGGTGAGAGCATGTACTTTTCCATACCGAAATATTAGTATTGAGTCCTATTTTAAATCCTCATGAGTATCATTGGTATGAATTTTTTTTTTCGTTTTGCTTTTGTTCAGTAAATAAATTAGTTGCGTTGGTATTTTCCCTGAAGGATAGAATAAGACTTTTTACTATATTTTATATAAATTACATTAAATTACAATTTATTTAAGAAAAATTTCAAAATGTAACTTTTAATGAAAAAAATGTAACTTTCTTGAAGGAAAAGCGTAACTTTTCCCTGTCTTCCCCTGGCAACACTGCACACTACATATAAAAAAACAGTATACAGGTTTTTTATATTTGGAGTTAAACACCGGCGAAAATCTATGAATCCGCCAACGCTCCCAGCATATATTATTATTTTGCCATGTATAAATTATTCTCATTTAAAGACGATAATGACTAAAAGTACGAGAACACAAAAAACCAAACTTCTATCCCAAAACAAGATGTCAACCAAAACACACATGAGGTTGTTCATAGTAAACATAAAAACACAAATATTATGTATGTTCCTTAAATTATTTTAATATTTTTTGGGGGACTTTTAAATAAAACTTTTGGTAGACATTTGCGTACATGAAACAGAATTTTTTGTATTTGCTACTGTTCATATTTCAATCAGCTGATTGTTTTTCAGTTTACACAATCTACCCAAAGAAAATGTCTGGGCTGTTTCATGCAGAAAGAAGAAGAATTTTATACTCTCAAAACTCTCTCTTCTACCCAAACTTGTAATACGGGAACAGTTTTCGGTAACATTGGAATCCCGCGGATTCCCAAAGTTGAGTACGGGAACGCACCTTACGTGTTATTAATAAATTACATACACATACTTCAAGTAATTCAATAAATTAATTAATAAGCATTTTATAAAGATGGGCAAGAAGAAGTAACAGATAAAAACATAAAGCAAAACTTCTCAGCTAAATTGGTAAATCATCGAAGTACTAACATGCTCCAACTTAAAATATTCTTTCGAAAATTGAATTGTTTATTTAAGGAATAATTAATTGTTGATTGATGAGTAGATCTCGAAAAACAAAAGAGGTGTTGTTAATAAGTATATGTATTAGATTTAATGACTATAAAGCACATAAAGTTCTTACTTTCGTAATGCTATGAAAAGAACAATTTAAAAACACTTTATCTATTTTATGTAAATTGGATGAAGTACAAACACTAAAGATCTAAAAGCATTAGTGGATGTGTGGCATAAGCAGAGTGAGGTAATATAATTTTAATTTTTACAGGAAAATGTAACTGTATAAGGATCTTATAATTGTTTCAACTTTAAATGTCACACATGGTTTCTTATCATTTTGTTTTGCCACATTCAGCACTAATACTACTTTCAGATCAATAAATCACAACTAGAATACAAATAAGACTTGAAAAAATTAACTTACGGCTAAACGATGTATCCAAGCTATCAGTAACGTATCTACGATCTGTACGTAATTTCATACGATTTGTGTAAATAACATATTTAAGAGTATTTTTATCACTTTTTGGTAGTTCAAAATAGACTCCTTCACATCGTTCCTTACATTCCTCGATGGTTTTTATCATTGTCTCACGATGCGGAAATGTTTTTATATTTAATTCACTGCCACATATTCGTTCAACAAACTCTACAACTTCTGGTGTATCGGGTGCGTAAAACGTTTGCTTGCGACCTACTTCCACGTCAAATAAGCAGCCATTATTCTAAATTAATACACAAAGAAATTATTCAATAATTTCATTCTTGCTTTTCTTATTTTATATTTACCAATTTATCTGGCCTTTCAGGATCATAGTATTGTGTCATTTCCTCAATAGGATGATACATAAAATACAACATTAAAAACTGCAAGCCCCAAAAGATTGTCACTAGGGAACACAAAGATTTCCAGTGGAAACGTAGTTCCACAAATTGTTTGTAAACAAACAGTAAAAATATATAAAATTTATTCATTTTAATTGTTTCTCTATTACATTTCAATGGGACAACTGAAAAATTTTAAGCTTTTGTAACATAATTATTGTTAAGTGTTTTCTTATAAGGGCTACCACAAACTTTAACACACCTTAACTACAAAAAATATATACAATTTTATTGGATTAATAGTGATGGAACATTTTATTATAGAAATAGTACCAAAACATAAAAAACACCTTAAGTATATTATCATTGCAAAATATTCATCAATTGTAAAAATGATGCATTGGCTAGAACCTTCTTAAGTTGAGATTATTTTCTTATATTCAGATAAATTCTCGCTATTTTTCAGAGGTACTTGTGATAGTTTGTGTTCATATGCCAGGGTATTACTCCAATTTTATATAGATGCATTAAATCCCTTTTTTGTGTACCATCTTTTTAAAGCAAATTTAGTTCGTCTTTTAATAGTGCTGCCACCTGTTTAAATTTGGTACATTTGAGACCAATGTACACAGGCATGTACATGGTGTAAATTTGCTTTAAAACTATTTTAACTTTAATTTAATTGTTTTTTATAAACAATGATAAGTAAAAATATAGAATATTTGGACTTAATTGCGTTGATTGCAATAAAAATCTTTTTACAGAATTATTGCTACACACAAATGGCTCACCAACAATCTGTGTGGTCTACAAATGATCTTGATATGTGTAAACTTTTATTTTCTAAACGGAACGAGTTGTAAATAAAAAAATTAAATTATTGGAATTACAATCAACTTGCCTTATTTATAACTTGCGTATTTATAAAATTGGCTGGGGCCACTAACATGTAAATAAACTAGTGCATTGTTTTCTATATTATAGTAATTATTCTATTCTAGTACTGTAAGTATATATTTATGCAACTACATGGATTAGTCTGTAATATTTATCTTGGCCAATTGTGGCTTTTAATATTACTAATGGATAAGTAAATAAATAAAAAATAATATTAAATAATATTAAAAAAAGTAAAATACAAATTCTTAAAAAAAATTTGTAAAGCATTCTAAAATTTCTTTTCGTTTTTAAAGTTGTTAGTTGAACTGCCTGATATTTTAGCAAATAAATTAATTAATTCAAGTATATTTTCATTTTAAATACTCTAATTTTATAAAACAAAATTTACAAAAGTTTGCGGATGCTTTTAAAAAAACATAACAAAATAGATTTATCTCAATATCATTATCATTCTTCATACTTTGGCATTTTCATTGTAAACATCATCTATTTAACCAAATAATATTGTACTGTTAATTACGACGAAGTCCAAACAAAACCCAAGGCTTGTTTCTCTTCTTTTAATTATTACTTTTATTTTTTTTTTTAATTTTTACTGTTTTAATTAAAATGGATTATATAAGTTAATTTTTACGTTAATATAAGAAATTTTCCATAAACATTTTTTATCCACACTTTAGACAAAAAACCCATCTGCACATAAATATCCAAATCTGTCAACACTGTTTGGTGCTATATTTTGATTGCGTGAATAATTTTTGTGTAAAGTATTTATGAAGAGGTTTTCGCGTTTGTAAATAAACTTGATTTGTTTAAAACCCTATTAAAACTTAAAAGGAAAAGAAATAACATGGCCAATTTCTACAAATTAGATATAAATCGTACAGAATGGGAAATACCAGAAACATACCAACAATTACAGTCCGTGGGTAGTGGGGCCTACGGTCAAGTTTGCAAAGGTAAATGTAGTTAAACTGCAACGTTTAATTAATCGTTATACAGGTTTCTGATCAAATACATAAAACAAATTCTATTTTTAAAGCACTTGTACGTGGTACAAATATGAAGGTGGCAATTAAGAAACTGGCGCGGCCTTTTCAATCAGCTGTACATGCCAAAAGGACTTATCGAGAATTGAGGTTGTTGAAACATATGGATCATGAAAATGTAATAGGCCTTTTAGATGTCTTTCATCCAGGACAACCTCCAAACTCT
This sequence comes from Cistogaster globosa, assembly GCA_937654795.1. Taxonomy (NCBI): domain Eukaryota; kingdom Metazoa; phylum Arthropoda; class Insecta; order Diptera; family Tachinidae; genus Cistogaster; species Cistogaster globosa. Next base: position 35,402,808 of record OW569404.1, on the reverse strand, counting down.
TTGGAAAATTTTCAACAAGTTTACATGGTCACACATCTTATGGATGCTGATCTCAATAATATAATTAGGACACAAAAATTGTCCGATGATCATGTTCAGTTTTTGGTTTATCAAATATTAAGAGGACTAAAGTATATTCACAGCGCGGGTATAATACATCGTGACTTGAAGCCCTCAAACATAGCAGTAAATGAAGACTGCGAACTTCGTATTTTAGATTTTGGTTTAGCAAGACCAGCTGAAAGCGAAATGACTGGATATGTAGCAACCCGTTGGTATAGAGCACCGGAAATAATGTTAAATTGGATGCACTACAATCAAACTGTGGACATATGGTCAGTAGGTTGTATAATGGCAGAATTATTAACGGGGCGAACATTATTTCCTGGCACTGATCATATACATCAGCTTAATTTGATAATGGAAATTTTGGGTACACCTCCAGAAGATTTTATGCAAAAAATTTCATCGGATAGTGCTCGTAATTATATACGCTCCTTACCCGTTATGCAAAGGCGTAATTTCCGTGATGTTTTCCGTGGAGCTAATCCTCAAGCCATTGATTTATTAGAGAAAATGCTTGAACTCGATGCTGAGCAACGTATTACAGCTGAACAGGCCTTAGCGCATCCTTATATGGAGAAATATCATGATCCCACTGATGAACAAACATCACCTTTATATGATCAAAGCTTCGAAGACATGGACTTACCTGTCGATAAATGGAAGGAATTGGTTTTTAATGAGGTTTTAAACTTTAAGCCATTACCAGCATTTGCTGATGTTTTAAAGCAGTCTCGGGAACAACAACCTCAACCTACAATTAATTAGTTGAACGAAACTTTTAAATCAATTTTTATCATCTCTTATCTTGTAAGCTGTACTTAACCTTAGTTGAAGTAACTAAATACTGTACAACTTTTTTATTTTTATTCAATTAATATTTTAAAGCTAGATATTAAGGAAAAAACAAAGATAATTAAAATAATTATTAATCGCGGACATTACTTAAAGTTAATTTGAATGGTGATAAAAGACGAAGTTAAACATTGTAAAAAGTTTATAGCTTATTGAGTAAAATATAAGTAAAGGTATATGCTATAAAAAATTTATTTTAACAAAAAGATGAAAAAGCATGTTTTTGTACTTTCTATAAAAATAAGCAAATTAAAACCTTAGCGTTTGTTCGAAAAATTTGGTTTTTTTTTTTTTAACTAATTAAAAAGTTTTGTTAAGAAGATTTTTTGGGTTCCAAAAAAACCTTGTTTTTATCGCAATGGTGGTCCGTCTGTCTTCGCCATTTATCTTTGGAACAGTAATAGATGGACACTTGAAACTTTCACGAATGTTTTACTAGTGTAGAAGCTGTTACCACAAATACTAAAACTTAAACGGTGTTTCGAGAGTGACGTGATATAAAATAGGTATTTGTATTTTTCGAACTGTAAAGCTATGTGCACTATAAAAGGATGTTTTAACATTGTGATTTTTTTTAGTTTCTCAACCTTAGTAGGCAGACTTTTAGAAATACAAACAAGTCCGCTATAAAAATAGCTTGTAAATAATAAATTTGAATTTGCCTTATCTTTGAAGTCCTTATAAACAGACACCTTAAATTTTATTTGCCAGTTCGTGTGAATCAAATTTATAGTTGGCAGATTTATTCTGTAATAAAACTACTAACAACCCTTTGATTGACTTCCTGACCTGCTACATTTCCCGTTATGCATCTACTGGAAAATAGTTTACCCCGCCGTCTAACGAAAAGTCGTTTGTCAAATTGCTGCCCTAATCACCCCTATTCTGCGTTTCGATTCGAATCGAAATTTTCTCCGTCTGACAACTTTGGTATTCTGCGTTTCGATTCCGCTAAGTTTCTTTCGATTGTATGTATTCTGCATTTCGATCGGAGCTCCGTTTTTCTCAGTTGTTTTTTTGTTAACGGAGGGGCTTTCTTTATTTGTGTTTTTCAGTTAAAAAGTTAAGGATTGAAAAAGTTTAAGTATAAAATGAGATAAAATGTTCAGAAACGGTAAAAAAAACACTTAAAATTATTTTTAACTAATTTATTTAATTAAATACATTTTTTTGTTGTTTTAAATTCTTAATTTTTGTACCCGAATTTGATGTTTTTTATGTATTACTGGTCAAAAACAACAACTGGCAGATGTTATGGCATCTAAAGCAGACATTACATGTGGATACCACCAACGATCAGAGGAAGAAGTAGCAGCGTTCTGAGAGGAAGTTGCAGGTCCTCCAATGCCAGCGCAAAAATAAGTAGACATGAACAACTAATTTTTATTTTGTTTCTATATTTTTTTTAGTTTTATTTAACAATTTTTTTATTAAACTTCATCAAGAAATTATTTTTAAATATGTAAACATACAACTTTTTATATTAAATTTGACATTTGTTTATGAAAATGATAACAAACTTGCTTATTTTGCTATTTCATTTCCACATTCCACAGTGATGCTATTAATTTTGTAAACATTGTTGTCTTCCTCTTTTTCTTTCGATTCCGTTTTTCATCAGAATACCAATTTTCGATCACAACGTAACTGAATGCGGAGACTTAATCGAAACGCAGAATAGGGGTGAATAAGTAGTACCATCAAACCATTAGTTGGAGAACCTATTCTAGGCTCAGTTCAGATGTGAGGTTATCTACATAATCTGCCGCAGGAAGTATTTTTGGCTTTTTTTCTTCTTTGTTTTGCTTTTTTTTCATACCCTTCACCATAGGAGGAAAACGTTTATATTAGTTTGTCATTCCTTTTGTAATTTCGACAATACTCATTTTACACTACATTACGTATATACTAGAGATCTGCATGAGTGCATTCGTTTTTCAATTCACACTGAATCATTGCACTAACACAAAATACTCTCTTCTTAAAATGTGAAACAAAGAGAATCGAATCAGAAATATAAACATGTTGAATGAATAAAAGCATTGCCTGTTTTAAAGAGAATCATAACATTACTTGATTTGTTTTTTCAAACCAAAACAAATAACGGTTAATTGTCAACATTGTTATTATTTAAACAAAAAACACACAAATAACAGTTGTGAATCATTATAATGAGGGAAATATAAAAATTATTTGGAATATGTAAATTTTAAACCTAATATATGCATGTTTGTTTGCTTTTTGAATAACCAAATGCGGTTTTAGAACTAAAAACTAACTGCCATTCCTAAATTAGCGCGTAACAGTCCACCCTAAATACGGGCGTTTGGCACGACGTAATTTAGCGTCTAGTTTTTACGCTGTAATGAGTAACTTAAATAAGATCGCCAATGTTGTGAAACGAACAGTATTGTTTACTTATCTTATTTGCTAAAAACCACAAAATTAAAATTAAGAGAGATAAAATCGCGAAATTGACCTTAAAGTAGCTGTAATGTCATTACTGTTGGAAATTCTTTTGTATATACCACAAAAAAAACAATAACAACACTTCTTTTGCAGCCTACTTCAGTTTTTACGCGCAGTCAAAATTGGAGTGGAAATGTCAAAAATAGAAACAGAAAATAAAAGATAATTGCTCTAAAAACAAACGCTCTCTTTGTTCTTCATATGCTTGTTGTTAGTGTTTTTTGAAATTCGTAAACAAAAGTAGGAAAATATAAACAACTTTTGACATGTCCAATTACAAACCAGCTGGGCGGACGAAACAACCTAGTAAAATAAATATACCTTGACAAGGCATATTAATATACTAGGTAGTAGCAGTAGAACAGGTAATCTACGTGAAGATAACAAACTTTTCAACAAAAATTATTGTTGTAATCTGTTTGCAGAGAGAGGCAACGAAGAAATACTCTCTTGTGCAACCAGAATTGATTATTTTCGGACGTGCAGACTAAAATTTTAGCGATGTCTAGTTAATTACACACTTTTAGTACAATTTTTACGTACAATTATACGGGAACTCTACTTTTTTTCACCTTTTTTCGATCTTCAACACACTTTTTGGACTTTTTCAACAAACCTGCGCGAATTTTTAAATAATACAAAAATAACATAAAATATTAAAAAAATAAAAATTCTTTAAAAAATCCTTTAAAATAAAAACACAAATAATGCAAAATATTAAAAAAAAATTTTTGACTACTATATGAAATATGTATATGAGAAATTTTATGTATAGGACCCACTTTTTGACCTATAGGACCCATACCAAAAACTTCGCCAAAAATCTTTAAGCGCAGTTTAATAGGCCATAGTCTTGGCTACATTTTGACATAATTACTTTTTTCCAGACCAGTTTTTGTCCCATACCACCTATGCAAAATACTGTTTCCTTGACTTGGCAAGGTTAATTTCAACACTAATACGGACGAAAAGATGGACATCGCTCAATCGACTTTCCTATACGTTAGATATTGTAGAAATTACAAACGTAATGGCAAACTTATATATGCCCTTTTCCACTTTTTGTTGTGAAGGAGGTAACGTAACATACATTTACACCAAAAATATGAAACTAAAAAATTATTTTTGCAACACTGTTTTTGAAATTGTATTTGTTGAATTGTAATTAGTTTTTTCTAATGTATAAAAACTTTGTAATTCTTCACTTTATTTTCCTATTTATACAATTAAACAATAAAATTTCCTTTGTTTAAAATAACTGAAGTCAATAGGTTATGGGTGAAAATAAAGAATTGGCAAACGGTATTCCGCAATTTAACGGTTTTGTCTATGATAACAGGCAATTTAGAGTCAAGATACATTTGGATTCTCTTAACATTTTGAACGTTCTAACCGATGATCCGCCAGAACAGGAAAGTACAAGACTTGAATTTTCTAAAAAAGATAAAAAGGCCAAAGATCGTTTAGTAAGTTACATTCATGCTGATTGTTTAAATTATGTTCGAGATAAACAAACCGATAAGGAAATGTAGAAGAGTCTAGAGGTGGCGTTTGCTCAGAAGTCCTTGGTTAATCAGTTGCTACTTAGAAGGCAAATAGTTACAGTGCGAAGGAAGCCTGAAGATTATATTAAATCGCACTTGGAAAATTTCGATTCTATTATTAGAAAACTGAAGATTTCTGCTGCAAATGTGGATGGTAATGCAAATCTTTCTTTGCTTCCCTGAAAAATTTGATCCACTGTTACGGCGTTGAAAAATATAGATGGCAGTAAATTAGCATTTGTATTTATAAAAGAAAGGCTGATAGCTGAAGAATGAAAACTCGATAATTGTCTTGATTACGAAGTGGGGAAAAGGTAGTATTTTCAAGTAAGAAATACTTTAAAAAGAAGTTCAATGGTAGGTGGTTTAAATGCAACAAATTTGGTAATCAATCAAAGGACTGTAAAAACCGTGAAGCTCGTAGTGTAGATAAAAGTTTTTGTTTTATAGCTGGTCACAATTTTAATAAACATTTGGGAAATTCAAAAATAAATTTTATATATGATTCGGGTGCAAGCGATCATATCATGAATGAAAGCTTGTACATTTCGGAACTTGAAGCTCCTATCGAAATAAATACTCCAAAAGATCATTTATCAGTTAAACCTAACTCGACTGGTGAAACACACTGTAAGACAGAATTTGGTTTTAATTTAAAAATGGAGGACGTTTTATATGCGCCAGATCTTCGAGAAAATCGTACGTCAGTTGGAAAACTAACAAAAGCTCGTGCCGAGGTAAAATTTGTTGCTAACCGTGCATTAATTACAAAAGATAGAGCCATGGCGCAATAATACCAGGTGGATGCATTACCTTTTACGTGTGTTTTGTTTTTGTAAAAACTAATTCGAGCTGTCAAAAACGTGTGTATGTGTGTGTATGTACTTCAATATATTTTTAGTGACTTTCTTATTTTTCACAAACACATACACACATTACTAGACGTTTTTGACAGCTCAAATTAGTTTTTACAAAAACAAAATACACGCAAAAGCTAAAACATATGATGAACACATGATCTGATGCAGTCACCTGTTTGATGCGCCTTGGATAGAGCGTTGCTTGCTACAGCTTACTTACTTATATGAAATTGAATTCTTTATTAAAAATTCGGAAGCTTTTATATCCAATAATGATAATGCACTTCTAAGGCATCGTCGTCTTGGTCACATTGGAAAACAAGTGTTGAATTCTTTGGTTAGAAGCAACAAAGTTCCAAAACTAAGGAACAAATTTGAAGATGCTGGTTTTTGTGATGTTTGTGTAAAAGCAAAACACGTTAGAGATCCTTTTGATGGTACTCGCAACAAAGCTACAAGATTATTGGAAAGAATACATACTGATGTATATGGACCAATAGATCTGGTTGCTATAGATGGTTCTCGTTACGTTGTGACATTCATGGACGACTTTAGTCACTTTGCGGTTATTTATGTTTTAATAAAGAAATCTGAGGTTTTCAAAGGTATTCAAATGGAAACCACCATTTCGTATACTCCTCAACAAAATGGAGATGCCGAGCGATTTAATCGTACGTTAATGGAATTTATTTTTCAATCATATGTGCCGAAATATATGTGGCATGAAGGGGTGAGAGCTGCAACATATATTATAAATCGTTGCCCAACAAGTTTGTTAAAAAATCATCGAACACCTGCAGAAATCTGGTATGGTAGGAAGCCTGATTTGTCTAAGTTACGTGTTTTTGATCGTAAATCGTATGCTTGGATACCTAGCTAATGTAGAAAAAAGCTTGATCCTAAAAGCTGTGATGCAGCAATGGTTGGATACACTACAAATGGATACCGACTTGGGAATGTAGAGAAACAAAAAGTTTTTACTGCTCGTGTTATAAAGTTTGACGAAGCAAATTTTCCATTAAAAGTAGAAACTAAAACCCAAAAGGTATTTGTGAGAGTGAGAAATCAGCAAGATGAGGACAGTGAAAATGAAAATAGTGCTGATGCTAGTACATAGTCTGAAAAGAGTACAACTGAGGTTTTATCTAATAATACAGATGGGAAGAATCGTTGTGAGAATGAACAGACTATTCAAGAAGGCTGTTATTTGTAATTTGAACCGAATTTGAGTATATTAACCGATGATGACAACGACATAGTACTACAAAACTCTTTTCTGGTACGACGACAGAGCCAACACATGAAGAAAATAAAACTAAGCCTTATTCTGTGAATCAGAAAGTTAGTGAACCATATCGTGAGTTACTTGATAGTTTGATGTATACAATTCTTAGTTGTAGACCTGATATCTATTTTTGTGTTGCTTACATGGGACGATTTCAGCAAAATCCAAGTGAAATGCATTGGCAACATCTGAAGAGAGTTGGTTCTTAAATCAGTTAGTCGTTACATGTTTAAAGTTTGTGCCTGTTGTGTTTCTTAGTCTTCAAAGAAACAACAAACTGTAGCATCATCCACTTGAAAGGCGTGGCTTGATGCAATATTTAAAAGAAATAAAGAGCAAAAGTATCACAATAATGAAGACAATAATGGGTGTATTGGTGGCAAACACCACCGAAATTAAACGTTTAAAAAAAAAATATATATATATATATATATATATATATATATATATATATATATATATATATAACATCACTTTATTCGTGATAATATTGCTAAATGGTTTATAAAAATCCAAATATCAAGAAGCTGATATATTTACGAAGTCATTGAATATTATTCGTTTTAATGACCTTTGCTCAAATATAAATATTTTTTACTAATCAAAGCAATCGTATTAAAACTTGTTATGTATAAAAATGTTGAATTCTTCAATTCATTTTCCTATTCAAGGCGAATTGATAACCAGGTGGTATCATCAGCATGAATTTTTTTTTTTTTTCAATTCTGTTTATTTTTCGTTTCATATGTTTTTTATTTTTTATGTATGAACATACACTTTAATTCAATTGATTAGAACCGATTAAATTTTTGTTTTAGTAGGACATATTTTTCTCTAGAGAGCTAAATTTTACCTCCATCGGAAATGGAATTTTTTTAAAATTCCAAAAATAACAACGAAAATATCAAAGTTTAAGGCAAAAGTTTTTAAGTTAAGTTTTTTATTTTTACAATTATTCCATTTATTTTAGTTTAATAACTATGAATATTAGCAGAAAATAAATTATCTTCTACAAAACATTAGTAAAAAATAGGCAAGAAGAGTATTTTAAATAGTTAGTGGCATATCAAGCCATTGCAAAAAAAATTGTGCTATATCATTAACTGTTGTCGGAAACTTTAATAAACGATTGAAAATGATGGGAAGAAATGCAAGGTGTTTCTATGTAAAAGTAAATTTACTTGTATTTTTGAGTTGTTATAATCATTTGATCCTGAGTGTATGTATGTTTGTATATACAAATACAAAAACTAAAAAAAAAATTTTTGAATATTTTTCGGCAAAAGTGTAATTTCTTGTTTCAAGATTAAGCTTACTCCACAACTTTTTGTAATGTTGTTTCTTTACTGAGACGATATTTATTATTTAAAAGGAACAAATATGTATTTAAAAACATAATTTATTTTTATGTAAAAATCAAGTGCCTGGTTTTTTAAATATTGTTATTCTTGTTATGAATTTTTTGACTGTTTGATTTGTGTATTTTCCTATTTATAGAATTAAACAATAAAATTTCTAAATATTCTTTTATAAAAATAACTGAAAATTTGACAATTCAAAAAAAATCTAGGTAAAATAAATTGGAATTTCACTAAACTATTAAAATTTTACAAAAATATTTATTTTTATATAAATTTAATCGAAAATTTTAATTTTCGAAAAAAATGCTTGCAATAAAAAATTTAAAATTTTATTCAAAACCGAAAAGTTACCAAAAATTAATTGAACCCTACATTTAAAAAAAATAAAAGCAAATTATTTTGGTGAAGGCGTAGTGTAATCTTTTTTCCCTTTTAAAGTTTCATTTTTCTCTTATTAAAAAAATAGAATTTTAACTATTAAGGTATATAATAAAATATTAATGAGCATGACTTAAAATTGTTAGTTGTTGTTGCTCAGCGTTGACTTCGCGCAATTATGGTCTGCTTCATACATTTTTATGTACATGAGAATTTTTGACAGATAGATTGCGTCTTACGTGCTAATTTAAGAATGGCTGTTAGCTTGTGTGCTGAAACTAATTACGGTCTTAGCGACATCCTCCACGCAATTTGACTCATAAAATCACCCTAGAGCTTAGAAATGGATTATGGCTGCCTACTATAATATTTTTAAGTGTTATTGTACGGAAAAACACTCTGAGAGTCCGGCTAATCCCGTCACCTTGCCGACATCCTGCTAAGTTTGTTTTATGCTTACAGAGGTATATTTATTATAATTATTAAAGCATTCAATTAATTATTAGTTTTGTTTTTTTTCAGTGTTGTTTTAAAAATTTAATGTGGCAGCTCTAGGATTCAATTAGAAAGCTATTACTTGCCAGTGAATGAAGGAATCAGTACGTAAATAAAGAGAATTAAAAAAGTTCTTAGCGAAATAATTTAAACAATAATGCCGAAAGTTGTTTCGCGTAGTATAGTTTGTTCAGATTCAAAAGATCAAGAGGAATGTAACGATGAGACTCCATTAAATATTTACTATTGTTTATGTGGTAAACTGGCCTTAATATTAGGTTAGAAACAATAAATGCTTAAGGGATTCTAAGCTACATAATTTATTATTTATGTATTTCTCAGATTGTTCCATGGAAAAGTTGCCTTTAAGAAGAACAGATGGAGCTCGAGTTATTGACGGTAAGCATCATGCCCACAAGTTGACATATCAAGAAGCCGGGACAATTTATATAAGACGCAAGGAAAAAGGAATCGAGAAACAGTATCGATATAATGTAAGTTAACCATTGTATTTTATTAGAAAAACTTTTATTACTTATAGATTACTTAATTGAATTCCAGTGTAAGTCCTGTAATTTACCTATTTACTATCGCCATGATCCCAAATCTGATATTACTTTTATAATCCATCATGCGTTAATCAAAACCAAAAATGATATCCACCTTAATTTGGAATCGTCATCTACAATGGCTAAAAAGCTATTGCCTGGTGAATCGGAAAAAGTTATGGTTACACGCCATACAAAAAATATGGGTAAATTTAGTTCGGTAACCGTTTCTACTATTGATGAAGAAGAGGATGAAATTGAAGCGGTAAGTTTTAAATCACATTCTTTTGTAAATAACTTTATTCACTTTAAATTCCTTTTTTATTTATTATCAAGCGTGAAATTGCGGATAGCTATGCGAATAATGCTCGCATTATTGAAAAGCAATTACAACGTAAAGGAGGTAAATTGCTAGATGGTGGAATACGCACAAATAAAGATGAGGGTCCGCCAGGCAAAAAACCAAGAGGAACTTTGTTGGATATTTAATAAAATTAGTAGAAAATTATACTATATGTACTATAAGAGTCTAAGATTTTTTACTTTTATTGAATATTGAAATTTAATAAGAGGATAGACTGAAACTGAAATGTATTAAAAATTTTGATGATTTGAATGGCTCATTAAACACTGTAATTTTGTATAATAGATGAATTACTCTACTTGAGTTTTGTTAATTTTTACTTGAGCTCAATTTCAATATGCTTATCGGAATCAGATCGGCGATATTTATTTTTAAGTATTGGCATCGGATCAGCGTTACATCCCTAATTCATACCCTATCATTCGTTATAAAAAATAAAACCTTTAAACTAAATGATTTTTGAAAAATAAAAATATATATTAAAAAAATTCAGTTTTTAATACACCAGTTTTCTTTTACAAATTTTGTTTCCCTCAGTTTGATCGTTCTTAATTTTTGGTCGTTTGCATTTGGTGCTTATATCAAAACCATATGTATGTATGTTCTAGACCTGGGTAATTTCAATTACAATTTGTAATTAATTACACATGCAATTACATGTAATTTTAATTGAAATTTTTTCAATTACAATTACATTTAATTATAACTGAATTTAGTCCCTGATTTTAATTACAATAACTTGTAATTGAAAAAATCCAATTACAAATAACATGTAATTGTAATTGAAAACTTCAATTACATAATTGAAATAAAATTGTGTAATGAATACTTTTTTAATTATTTTTACTCAAAAAATATTTAATTCATCAATAACATACACATAATAAACATGCAAAATATAATTACAACCTTAAGGAAGATATAACACATACATATGTATATACATAACATACTAAAAAAAGTGAAAATTTAAAAAAAAAATTTTTATTTGCTTTAAATAAAACCATTTTTTCAAAATTTTCAACTGTTAGCTTTGTCACCTAGGTGTTAAAATCATACTAGCGAATGAAAACAACCTTTCAACTGGTACTGAAGATGTTAAGGGAATATTTGATCTTAGAAAAGCCTTAAGTATTGTAGGATAATTCTTAAGGCACTTAAGAGATGAGTTCAGATCATGCAAGTAAAGGTTAAGTTCATATTTTAAACTTCTTTCTTCTTTACATTCGGATGTATTAATGTTTATGGAATATAAAATGAAAAAATATATAAACGAAATCAAAGTTTTTAATATTTCGTAAGCGATTATTACCTTCATGTACGTCCTCACCGTAATATTCTTCTGAGCTTTAATATACATTTTAATAAACTTGCTGAAATTATCCGAAACGTTTTAGAAGTTCATTTTTAGAATTTTTAGTTAAGGCCGGGGCAAAAAGAATCCGTCATACGTTAAACTTTGACAAATTCAACTGACAAGTAAGTTAAAATACATGTTTTCTTATGAGCGTTGTCACAATCAATACGTGTCCGTCAACGCAAAGTACGAAAGTTGGTCAACTTTTAACTTTTTAATACTTTGACAACTATCAACTGCTTCTTCTTCTCTGTTTTCTTTTAACTCTTGCTGTGTTTCAATTGTGTTTTGTGATTTTAATAAAACAATTTTGGTGGCAAACAATAAAATACAAATTTAATTAATTTAAAAGTGAATTAAATACAAATTAAATTTAAAAGTGGATAAAAATAGAGAGCAAGCTTTGGTTTAACATCCGTCAGCAGAGTATTCATTGTGCCAACCTCATCCGTCGTTACTTTGACTTTAGTTAAATTTGTCAAAGTTTAACGTATGACGGATTCTATGTGCCCCGGCCTTTACACTTAATGTTTTTAGGAATGTAATTGAATTTTGTTTAAGTACAAGTAATGATTATTGCCTAATTACAATTACATGTAATGTGTAATTGGATATTTTCAATTACAAATTACAAGTAATTGTAATTGAAATTTTTTCAATTACAGTTACATATAATTGTAATTGACTTTAGTCCCTGCTTTCAATTACAATTACTTGTAATTGAAAATATTCAATTACACATTATGTGTAACTGTAATTGAAATATAATTGAATCCCCCCAGGTCTGGTATGTACATATATACAACTGTGTACAAGCAACGAAGGAAAAACAAAGCAACTTTGCGAGTACATCAAAGTCTGTACTTCTTATCATTCTTACTCCCTCTCTTCCACATAAAATCAAAACTTTGCAAAGTAAAATTTGCCTATGTAAATTGGGTGATATTATTGTTTACAAGAGCTTAACTGCAAAGGTAACTGGACAGCGCTTTACTGGCTAATTACAAACCTGCTAATTAATTTTTTTTAGATGCCAACTAATTATTTACTGCAAATCAGGGTTCAGAAATGCATACAGTGTAGTGTTCGAAAGCAACATACACATATTTTTTTTATATTGATTATGAGTGTCCCTAATTTTGCATGGTTTTGAATATATATATGTTTCTCTTATTTTTATACCCCTCACCACAGGTCATATCTTAGTTTGTCATTCATTTTAATTTCTATAATATCTATTTCCGACCCCATAAAGTACATATATATATTCAAAGTCGATTGAGCGATGTCCTCCCGTGTTCGGGTTGAAATTAAATTTGCTAAGGCACTAGATCGGTGCATGTCCATGTGTGCATGCGGACAAAACACCACACCACACCTTTCCTTTAACTTTTCTATACGAGGGCTGCTCTATATATTTCTGGCCTTATAGTGAAAATGCGAATATTTATAATCAAAAATGGTTTTATTGTTTTTCAAAGTATTCTCCAGCATGATTTATACACTTTTGCATGCGCTCAAACCAGTTGTCGAAGCATTTTTTTCACTCCGATTGAGACACCTCTAAAACATGGTTTTTGAACATTTCAACAGCTTCTTCTGGCGACGAAAATCGTTGACCACGCATTTTTTCTTGATGTGCGGAAACAAGAAGAAGTCATTAGGTGCCAAGTCAGGGCTGTACGGCGGATGACCCATTAATTCGACGTTTTGGCCGGTCAAAAACGCTCTGGTTTGAGCTGATGTGTGAGAGCTCGCATTGTCATGGTGAACAATGATTCGTCTTCTCTTGTTGGTTTTTCGAATTTCTCCGATGACTTCAGGCAAACAAATTGTATTGTACCACTCAGAAGTGACCGTCCTACGTTGCTCAAGCGGAACACTCGCCACATGATCAGTTTTGCCGAAGAAACAGGCGACCATTTGCTTCGAAGTGCTTCTTCCACGAACAACTTTAGTTGGATTTTGCTCGTCTTTTAAGACCCACACGGTCGATTGTTGTTTCGTTTCGGGCTCATAGCCATTGATCCATGATTCGTCACCTATGACGATCTTATAAACGTCTTTTGAAGCACCGCAATCGTATTTTTGCAACATTTCTTTGCACCAATCGACACGAGCCTTTTTTTGAGCGACTTCCAAATTGTGCGGGATCTAACGAGAACAAACCTTTTTTACGGCCAGGTGTTCATGCAGTATCGAATGTATGCTGGTGGAAGAAATGTCCAAGGATGTCTCTATCTCTCGGTATGTCGCATGTCGATCTTGCATTATGAGTTCACGCACGGCATCAATGTTCTCTGGCACAACAGCCGTTTTTGGACGACCTTCACGGAATTTGTCTTTGAGCAAGCTTCGGCCACGATTAAATTCATTATACCAATTTTTCACAGTGCTATAGGATGGTGGTTCGTCGCCATACAAAGATTTAAGTTTATCAATGCACTCTTGTCGTGATAATCCACGTCGAAAGTTGTGAAAAATGATGGCACGAAAATGTTCACGAGTAATTTCCATATTTTTCTATATTCATTTTTTCAAGTCACTGTAAACAACACAAATAATGGTCGCACGTCAAAACGTTTTGAGTACGATTATGCTTAAAAATAACAAACTTTCCAATGGAAATGTCAGATTGCACTTGGCAGCACTCAGTGTTGCCAGGCCAGAAATATATATAGCAGCCCTCGTATCATTTGAAACAAATCTAGTTATTGAAGTAACTTCAACCACAAAAAAAAAAAACAAATATATGGGGCGATAGAGAATTAAAAAATAAGTAAAAATCATAAAGTATAAAAATTGGGCCTCCGAACTTTAAATAGAAAAGTACGGTAGTGCACCATATTTTTAAGACATTAACTGCTTAACCCACTTAGAGCCAATAGCTTTTTATGTAAAGTTATATATGAACGCTATAGAAACGTAAAAGAGTGCTACAAAATTGACGTGACTTTAACAATTATGGTGTTATATTTTGAACTATTAGAGACAAAAACTTGAAATTTACGCAGTGTAAATTGCAATTGAAAATAAAATTTATGCTGATAGTTAAGTGATTTGAAATCCTACAGATATTTAGGTATATAAAAAATTGTAATCTTAAATATATATAAAAAAAATAAAACAAAATGTATTAAACTTTTAATTTTAACAGGTTTCACGAAAAATATCAATATGAGTGCAATAACAAAAGTTACAAAATTGACGTGATTTTGTCAATTTTTAAGTGGAGATTGTCTATTAAAGCACCAAGCAATCGAATATAAAATAACCAACTAAAGAGGACGTGATTTAAGTGAACATTTTACAAATTAGTACCATTAAAATTTAAATACTATATTCTATGATCGTCTTTTATACTTTTTCAAAGACATTTTATTGCAAAATATCTACCTTTTTATAAAAAAGGAATCAATTTGAAGTTTATGTACTTTCCTGATTACACTCATAATGACATCTTTCGTGAAAACTGTTACAAAGTTTATGAATTAAACATTTTTAGGAAGGTATAGAAAATATTTTTATCTTTTTTAATAATAAAAATTTTTATATACCTAAATAAAGTAACAGCCCCTCAATTTGGTGCTAGCAACAAAAATAAAATAGGTCATTGAACACCCATTTTTTTGTTGCCCACGTGCTACATTATGAAAATGGCATGTAACTAAATTTTAAATGATGTTGTTCACATGGATTGTTTTAACTAATAAATCATTAAAATTTAAATGAAATTAAAGGACTAAAAACTGGACAGATTTTTATGTACTTTCGTTATTGCACTCATATTGATATTTTTCGCCGACAAATTCCATAAAGCCGATGAATACATTTTTGTTTTTTTTTAGTATTAAAGATTGCAATTTTTTATATACCTAAATATCTAAAGGATTTCAAATCACGAATGGCTTAACTAACCTATCAGCATACATTTTACTTTCAATTGCAATTTATGTTAAAGCCGACTTAGTAACATACACTGCGTAAATTTCAAGTTTTTATATTTCATAGTTCCAAAGATAACACAACAATTGTCAAAATCACGTCAGTTTTCTAACACCCTTTTACTTTTCTACAGCGTTTACCATAGCCGATGTAAAATTTTTAACTAAAAATATTTTTTTTCTCCCAATAGTTGCATTCAAATTCTAATTCATTTAATTGGATGGCGAGTGAATGCATTCACGACGTTTATCTCCATAAGAAATCCATTCAAATTCCAATTCGATTTTTGTTGACAAAATGAATGCGTTCAGAAGAGTTATCTTGTGGTGGAATTTAAATTCTTAATCATCGACTTCGTGTGAGCATTCAAATTTTTTTCAATTCATTTTTGTGTGGAATAAATCCACTAAAAAAATGGCAATTCAATGTGGAAATGATTCGCAGGAGTGATTAAAAAAATGATTCGTTTACAGCTCTGATTTACCCACATAAAAATAATTTTAACTGCGTAGTTTTACATATATAAAAAGATTTTTTCCGGTTTTAATCAGTAGGCAGTAACTGATACAGTAAGCTACATCATTATGTGTACAACACTAATATTTTACTTGTTACAATAATGGTACGTGTACCGGAAATTTAATGGTTAATTAGTCGTAAAAATAAATTTCACAGGCACGTTCACTCTAAAATGATTTGAAAATATGTATGTAAATTCAAAATATATTTTAGGACAAATTGTATGAAAATTTTTTCAAAAAACACATTTGGAACATACCGTGTTTTTATAATTATGGAGAAGGAATTCTGTTTATGTATTTGAAAATTTACTGTTTAATTAACAAAGTATTTTTGTACTTTATGAATTTATTTACGATACATTTTCTTAATTTTTTGTTCACTTAAATTACAACTTAATCAGTGAAACTAAATTGAATATTTCGAGCATTAAGTTCTGGAAAGTTTAATTTGGTTATAACTTAACGTTTTATTAATAAGCTTCGATCTCAATTTAGTCAAAACCAAAGTCAATGCACTGAAAGTCCTTTCCACAGATACCTGTGTAGCTGGTACTGCTAGTGCCACTTTTACAATTTTCTGAATATCGCTGTCGTCCGTGGTTTTCCATTAACTAAGGACATCAGTATCGAGCGGAAGTTTTTTTTTTGATTCATTAGAAGCATCAGTTTCTGCTAAAAGGTGCGATGTTTTTGTGCGTTTGTAGTATATTTGTCATAGATTCCATGATGCGTTGTTCTAATTTAGCGAAAGCGGAAGTGGTCGGAAGTTCAGTTCAGATCTGGATTCACTCTTATATCTCTTTTGATCATTTTGCAAACCTATTAAGACATCAAAAGATTTCACCAGATGTTCCTACAAAAAATTTTTATATATACGAAAAATTTTGATTTCAAAACAAACTTACTATTGCTGTAGTTCTTTGTTGTTCACAAAAAATATTGAAATTTTCAAAATGAAATCGAGGAACATTTTTAAAAAGTTGTTTTCTCATTTGAATGGATTTATGAAATAGTGACGCATATGGTGTTACAGCAAATAGCTCCTCTAACTCTATTTCGCAGCAAAACCAGTCTCTACAAAAATTACCATTGATAAACTGCTCTTTTTGAAGCTGCTTAGTACACAAAGCTAATGGTTTAATACTGTTGTCATACCTTTCGGTGAAGACCGTCGTCACTGGCTGTTTATTTAGTACGATTGGCGAGCGCTTTCGATGTAAAGACATCATTTTCAAGCCGCGTTTTGATTAGTACTGGTTAGATAGTGTACTAAATAAACAGCCAGTGACGACGGTCTTCACCGAAAGGTATGACAATATTTTATTTACTGGCGGAATAAATCCAATTAACTTAATAATGGTTTAAATGCAGCAACAACATTTTTTTTACAAAATCCCAATTTATGTCCGGAATGCTGTTTTTCTTCATGTAAAGCAACTCTATTTGTTGGCTAATTTCCAGGTAAGGACACAAAAATTTCATATGTTGAGTTCCATCTTGTGGTATTATCCAAAATTGGCCTTTGCATTTGAATATCGCCTGATCTGATATGCTTGCGGAGCTGCTTAACAGCATCTCTGCATTCATTTATTTCCAGTGCAAGGTTCTTCAAGACATCGTAAGCAGAAATTTGTAGTGCGCAGCACCCTTACAACAGATAACACCGAATTGAGTACTTTGTGAATACTGTCGTCAGTATCTTTTGAAGCGCTATTTTCTTCATCAATTTTCTCCTCATCAATTTGCTCTCCTTGCATTTAAGCATGTTTGTTTATTAATATCTTTAATAACTTTACAAAATTTATTTTCGTAACTCATTTTAGGAAAGAATAAAAGAACTTATTTGTGCTAATACCGATCACATTATAAGTAGCAAATGCCGGCGGTAACAGCAAAAAGATCCTAAAAGACATACTAGAAGCTTTCTTCTTGTTTATTGAGGATATACAGGTAACGGTTTGCCTTACATGAAAACCGTATTAGTTAACACGATATACACAAATATATGTATGTACTTATGTGCCCGTTTGAAGTGGAATAAGAAACACGCTTTTTATGTAAATTTTGAAGGGAACGGGTTATATACCTGTTTAAGTATATTGCATTTTTTACATTTTAAGAGCCATAAAATTGTAAAATTTGTGGGATTAATATTTTTAATTAGCTGAAAAATTGAAATTTTACATCTACTGCTGTATTCTCAACTTTAAAAATTCCGTAAAGCCAAGAACAGCTGGCAAAAATCTGAGAATTTTGATATAAATTTGTCTTTTCCATTACTTACTATATTCGTTAGTTCATTTTGGTCTTTTGATAAGATTTTTCTAGCATAACTTACAAATTTAGTAAAATAGCGGAATATCTTCTACGTACTCATTTTATATTCATATCTAGTACTATCATATTTAAAATGATCTGTAATAAGTAAAAAATTTAATTTTTTCCTACTCTGTCAGTTAAGTTAAGGCCATCTTAATAAAAGAGCAAAACAAAATAATAATATAGTGGTGTTCGAATAACGATTTTGCATACTGTATTTTTTATTAACTACTGCCTGTTAATGAAAGACGCAAGAAAAATCTTTTTTATTTGTAAAACCACGCAGTTAAAATAATTTTCATGTGGGTAAATATTCAACACATACAATAACAACAAAACATCACGATTTTTTGTTGTTATCATTGTACTTCTTAGTCTTCGATATATATTAAATTGCAAGATCGTGTGCCTTCATCTGCCATACATTTAAAGAGCGGCACATTAAATGTGCCATTCATTTTAATAGTGGCACATGAAGTGTGCCTAAGCAAGATGGACTTGCACATGTGCCATTAGTAGGCACACAAAAAAATTAACTCTTATTTATGTGCATGTATACAGTAAATTCCTACACTGGCAGTGATGCATTTACGAATTTAGGTAGTCAAGAATATTCTTTTTTTTAATAAATTTAGGTATTTAAGAATATTTTTGTTTGATGTAGGTTTATGTATTTAACGCATGTTTTTATAGTTTTTTTAATTTATTTTTATTTTTGTTGTTTTTATTTTTGTATACACTGCTAAGTTTATTTGGAATATCGAAAATAAAAAATGTGTTTTTATTTAAAATTATTTTTGCGTGTAAAGGTTTTTTTTTGTTTTTAATAATTAAAACTTTGCGTCTCCTTTTTTTAAAGTATAAATCGTTGATACAGAATTAAGCATCGGTTTTTGAAATAAATATATTCTTGTTTTATAAAACATTAAAGATACAACGTCTTTTATAACAAGCTGGGTTCGTTTCTATAAAATATCAAGCATAATTTTTTTGTTTTCTTAATAGTTTTGCCTTTTGTATTAATAAACTATTGAATATTAATTTGTTCGGAAAATTGATTTCTTAACGCAAACTTATACTTTTTTCATTAATTATTTTATATAAAATGCTTATTTTACGGTTTTTGCTTGTTTTTTTTTAATATTATTTAAATAGTTGATTTTAATACGTTCTTTGTTATGAGTATATTTTTGTAATAGAGTGTAAGTTAAAGAAGAGCTGGGTTCCGTTTGAGTAATTTTGGATTAACAGGTTCTGGGGAAGTATTATTTTCCTGTTTCATGTAATTATATTATATATGTCTTTACAACAATTTGTTTCTTTGCGTCCTCTGTTTTTATTTAAATGTAATTGAGTTTCTCTACATTTTTTAATCTTTTTTTATTTTATATCATTTTTATTGATGATTTTTTAGTGTTTTTATTCTAAGCAAATCTTCTGTGTTTTATTTATGAAGATAATGTATAATTTAATACCATCTTCTTTTAATATTTATTTATTTCATAATTTTTCATTTATATATATTTTTTATTGTTGCGGTTGTTGATGTTTTAGCCTTTTTTGATTCCCCTGTTAACTGCACGCTAATAGAAATATGATCATAATGACGTTGTAGTTGTTTAGAAAATCCTTTTGTGATTTACTGATCCTCATCACCCAATTCATGTTTAATTTTGGAAAAATCGAAATCTTCGCCAGTACCACGTTTAAAAATGTCCAAAACATCGAGGCAAGTAGTTTCGAAATGAGTTGTTGCATCATAAGATTCAGAAATAAATATTTGGGAATCGGCACCATTATCAGTGGGCTCAAAGTAGTCGGAAATAGATATAAACTTTTGTGCAATTGGTTCTAATAAATCTAAGCCGGGTTTTATTTCATTTTCAGGTTGATCAGTTTCAACAGTAGTCGAAACCATGCCTACAAACCAGCCTTTTGCAGCAACCTGATGGGCATGACTCACCAACGATACATAAATGTCCGATTTGCGACCAACTTGTTTTTGTGGAATGATAATTTGCGTAGATAATGCATCCTTAGTATTGCCTATTGGATGGTCCAATAAACAAATACAACGTATAACTTGTCCCTTCTTTCGTACCTATATATAACATAACCAAAATATTATAAAACAATTACAATAATAAAACTTTTGTTACTTTACCTTATCTGTCACATAACTGGGATCACAGTAGACCTGTTTACACTTGGCAATTTCATCGCCAGAACGTACCCCCACAACTTTACCTCCCTCTCCCAAAACGATTTCATCAATAGGCTTATCCAACATATAAGTGCCACCATAAATGGCCGACAAGCGTGCAAAACCCTGTGGCAATTCTCCCAAACCATACATTGGGTATAGATATGGCGATTTACCGTATCTAGCTAACGAGTCCGAGTACAATTTAATACGTTGTATGGTTTTAACGGCTGGCTCATTTAAATACTCATCATCACGGAATAAGGCCAAGGCATGACCTGTGAAATCTTGTGTATTCTTATCCAAACCAAATTTATCGTAAAGTGCTTGCATATTTGCTTTGGATGGATCAAAATCCTTCCAGGTTTTTGGATCGTCTTCTTTAAAATCTTGAACGTAAATCAAGAAATTACGGAAACGTCGCTTTTCAAACATACCTGCAATACACAATAATATTAATTAGATTCGATGTGTCTGTTTTTAGATGAAAACAAATAAATCATTTCTAAAATAATGTGTATGGAATATAAATTTTTAGTTAATATTGTACAATTAACATTTAGAAAATAGTTGTAAATGTCAAAATGGAAGATCAAGACCAACAAAAATCGTCCTTCTTATGCAGCAAGGCAGCACAAAAATACTTTTTGATAATATATACCCAGGTTCACTTACACATGTTGACTCGAGGTAAAAAATTCTTTTTAAAATAATAATGAGCGTTAGAAGAAAGTAATGTTCAGTAATAACAAGAAAAGTGTAATTTTTATACAGTTATAAATAATTTCTATTTATAAAAATAATTTCTATGCATTTATATAACTTTTACTTGTTGTGTTGACATCAGTTTCGTGGCATATAGTGGTCTATTGTTTTATATATTTTTTCACTCTGGTTATTTTGTTTTGAAAATGGTACTATTTAATGGCCATTTTGTAATGTTTTTACATATCATTCCTAGAACCACAAAAATCTACTTTGTTCGCTTTTTGTCAGCAAAGCGTTCATTTACTCTTTTATATTGGGGAGAATAGCTTTGAAGAATTATGTTATACTCTCTCGTTAATAGTAAAGTTACTGAACATATCTAGTCCAGATTTACACTATGCAATTTTTTAGGCATTTTTTTCAATTCTCTATTTAAAATACAGCGATATGCGTTTTTAAAAATAAACATAAGCAACAGTAACGTCCCCTTAAAATTAAAGCAATACCATATGCTTACACCTCTTTTACGCTAGTTTTATGAAAAATTGCATAGTTTAAATGCCGTATTATTGTGTGAGATTCGAATATAATTGGTAAGTAATCACTCCTTCCATTGTGATTATTTTTTTTTTTTAAATATTTTCTAATCATGAATAAAAATTATTATTTTAAATACAATATTAGGAGTCTAAAATCCTTCAGTTGTTCTCTCTCTGGCTTTGTTCTCGTTTTTAAGGATAAAAATAACATCAAGTTTAAAATTAAACCAATGCATATAAAGTGTTATTCTATCCGACCCTTTCAAATGAATGACAAACTATTTACTTTATTACTACATATTAGCCAGAGAAAAAGCAAAATAAAATGCACTTTTTCTTTCAAAAATTCTAAACATGACATTTATGAACTCAATATTAAAGGTTCCGATTTAAACCCAAGTTATTCCACAATTTTTTGTTTTCTATCATTTCGAATACCTGTCATCCTTATGATCAATTCAACATCTATTGGAAAGAACAAAAATTGCATCGTCTCACTAAGAACATATTTTATCAAACGTTCCTAAGGGATTTTCGATTACAATTTAATGCAAACCAAAAATCAAGTTTTAAATTATACTCACCACTTTACAATACGAGTCGTGAAGACCTTGCAAAGTATTGTATAAAGTCGATGGTAGCAAGAGATATTTTATCCATACCTTTTAAACGTAGTGAATCATATTGGAGGGTAAGCTAGGGTATGGGTTGGTTTTTCCTCCTATGTTTTTTTTAATTAATAAAAATTTATGAAATTTAATAAAAAAAAAAAAAACACGTCAAGCTGCAGTTGTCTGAGGTGAATTTGCTGTTATATAATATTTTTCCAATAAGAAACTGTGAGTTTTAAGTGTTTTAAGTGAAATACAAGTTGTTTTTGAGATGTTTTCCCATACATTTTCTTGTCTTGAAAAACACTTGAAAATGACGTGATTTTGATTTAAACTCGTCGCAAAACACTCGTGAATCGTGTTCAGTTGTTTGTATTTTGGCGTTGCACTGAAGAGGATTTTTAATGGAGGCAAATCAAAAATTAAGCGCAGTTTCAAAAAGCGTAAAAAACGTAAGAACATTCAAACATATTTTTAAACACATTAATTTGCAATTAGAAAAAAATTTAATTATTATATTTTATTTTTGCTTCATGGCAAATGATTTAAATATTTTGGGCTTAATAATTTCCAAGCTGTTTTGCAAAATTCTAGCAAACGTGCACAAACTGGGTGTATTCTTTAGGATCCTCTGAGGAGGATACCAACTTTTGTTATTTTTGCAAACATCTCAACTTTTTGCAAAATACGTGAAATGTTGGAAGATATACCTGAAAACAATTTTTAATCCTTTATTCATTTAGCATTTGGCATTTGAATTCCCAAAATGAGTTTTTGCGGTCCTAAGAATAATAAAATTAATTTTTCTGACAATAGTAACTATCATAGATATTACCACTTTTAATTGCTTTCTATTCTCTAATCCATTACAGTTTTATTAAAGGCACAACGTCTACAAATATAAATCTTTTTTTTTTCTTTCTTTTATTACTATATTATTTATATAATATCCAATATAAGGCTTTTATCACTTATCTGAAAATTGATGCTTTAATTTAATATGTACTATCTGTTTAAACAGTGGTCACCTAAGACACTAATTACAGTGTGATTGCTTGCGTTTAGTTTATTAAACATATCGCTGGAAACACATAAGTGTAAACGGCATATTAAATATCCTCAAACATTTGTAATGACGTGAAAATACGTGAGAGTTTAAAAATATGTATAAAAACTATTGCAACAAATTTTAAAAAATTTACGTTATTTAAAGCCTTGACCGCATCTTATAATATCCTGGCGCCATAGATAAAAGCAGAGATAAAACAAAAAAATAAAAACATTAAGTTTTTTTTTTGTTTTTTTTGACAATATATTTTAATTTCGAATTAGACGTCTCCAAAAAAGTAAAAAATAATAATAAAGAAAAGCGCTTGTAATCATACTTGGATTTTTTTTTATTAACATTGAAATTTAATTATAATATAATGCAAATAATTTTATTTCAATTATAATTTGTAATTAAATTTAAATAAATTGTTTAGTAACTAATCTCAATTGGAAAACTATATTTCTTTAATAAAGAATTATTTTATGATAACAGAAACTTCAAAAAGAACAATGCATAAAACAAATTAATAATTTATCATTTTCAAGTTATCGTCGTTAAACTTCAAGGGTGAGATTTATAGCAACCTAACACCCTAAACTAGCAGATTTTACTACTTAAAAAAAAATGCACCTATAGTGTCTCATTTAAAAAGTGACGCTTTATTATACTTTATAGAGTTTATAAACACAAGCAGTGACGTTAGTAATGCTAATAATTTCAAAACATGTAAACATTCGTCAATGACTACATCTTCGTTTTTTTAACTAATTATCAATGAAACCTTTTCATTAAATAGCATTGCTATTTTTGAAAATTGGGGTAATTCTAAAAGACATTACCATTATTTATCATTCAATGCTAATTAAATTGGCAATTAATTAGTACTTCTTATTAATTACTTCCTTGTATGCTTGAAATACATATTTAAAAATTATAAATTAAGAAAATAGTAATAATTTTGAAAAAACCCCGACTTCAAAACAGAAGAACTTGAAATCATATTTTTTAGGACGGTAATTATACATTAATTATATTATATTATATAAAACAAAATATGAATGCAGATTAAACAAAAAAATTCAGCAGTTATTTGGTCACCCTTTATTTTTACACTATTTATTGCTGACACAGTAAAAGAAAATTTGTTTAAATTAAAAGCGTTAGTCTATATCTGTTTAAAAGATCCATTAATTTCTAATTTTAAATATTTATAATTGTTATTATACTTGACATAGTAAAGGACATTCTCTCTAATTTTCAAAAGTTTTTCTTTAAGAATTCAAAAATAAGGCCATATAGGTCAAATTACATCAGTTACAGTGACACCCTTTAATTTCTATTTTCAAGTTTGCTACTTGTTAAAGCGATAAAAGTTCTGTGCAAATTTTAATCAACTGTCTACAACTGTTTAAGTTTGGTCATATACATCATATAACAACAACTATTGTAACACCCTAAAATTTATAATTTTAAATATTTATACTTTTATTATACCAAAGTAGTGGACACTCTGTTTAACTTTCAAGTGTTTGTATATAACGTTTCGAACGATAGGGCCATATAGGTCGATTTACTTCAAATATGGGAACACCCTTTAATTTCTAAATTTTAATTTTATACTTGTTGTTTTAGCGGATTAAGGAATAAATGTTTTTTGTAAATTTCAGCTGTCTGGCTATAACAGTTCAAATGTTTGTCAACATACATCAAATTACATTAACTATTGGGACACCCTTCTATATATAATTTTGAATGTTTATTTAACGGTCATAGTGGTCGACATCCTGTCCAATTTTAAAGCTTTTTTTTAATTTACGTCACCTATGTGGAACACCTTTAATTTTTAAGATTAATTTTTGTATTACATTTTGCTATTGGGAGCTATAGTAATATGCATTTTTTTTTTAATTTTGAAGTGCGCTTTACGGTTCATAATACACTTAAAAAACATGTATGTTGTATGGGCACACTCTTTAATTTTTAAGATTATGAACTGTTTTTAAAACGGGATCAATCTGTAAGCATAATATATCAAATTACAAACAAAAAATCCTTTCCTTATAATTGTGGCTCGGTGCTGGAACCACTTACCGATTGAATTGCGTATTTTTTCACACTCGAATAATGCTTTCCGACTCAAACTTTCAAGTTTTTTTTTTTCAAACTATATCCAGTGATTTCAATTTAATGCAATTTCAATATTTTGGTTTGTAAAATAATTTTCGTATAAAAATAAGATCAAAAAACGTTTTGTAAACCAAGCAACATATCTTTCTTATTTTGAACCATTATTTTTATTACTGGTTTTTTGTGTTGACTTTGTGCTTTGTCATATTTTATGCGAAATATAATATACATTATCGTTTGGCTTAGCGTGCTATTAATTTGGATCTCTTAATTCTCTTTTTACTGCTTTTTTCCATTTTCTTATATATACATATAATCCTTTCTTGAACGTTATGGTTGGGGGACCAATTAAAATTGGCTTTATTACTTCAATGAATAAATAAATAAATAAAAATAAAATCAAAATCGGTTCAGAAATTACTAAGTTCTGCAAGTTCAAACATAAAAAGAGTAACATTCAGTCAAATTAATAACCTCCTTTTTTTTCGAAGTCGGTTAAAAATACAATTAAAAGCGTTTGCTGTAAATCACAAAGCTTTTATATTTAGTTGTTAACAGCTGTACTTAGCTATGTATATGTCACACATATAAAAGAAAGTAACTAATAAAATGATTATTTTTAGGTGGAAGGTAGTATTGAAAATGCTTAAAACATCGGTTTTATGCAATTCAACACAATCTTATATACATACTTTTGCATGTTTGAATATTTATGTTTTGATTTTCCAAAAAATAACTCACTCACTTTTAGCCAAGTTTTTAGAGAAACAAACAAGGGAAGCAAGAAAAAAAAAATTAATTAAAATTGTTACAAATTTAGTAGTTTTGACGCAATAACTGTAGTTCAATGGCCTGATTATTAATACAAAAATATTAAAGAAAATCAAAACGAAAAATAGCAAAATAATTATTAAACACTAATAAAGAAAGTAAATAATTAAATTAATAAAATTCAATAGTTGATTTATCAATAAATTACCGCCTTAATGGTTTTAAACAAACCGATCTTCATACATAACATTAACATTTTTTATGCAAGGACTAAATTATGCGAAAAAGATTTCTGACTTTCATCTTCATTTACTTTTTTAGACTTGTCACAATCCTCTGTATTTGGAACCGTTATAGCTAAACACATGAAATTTTCAAACAAATGATATAATGGTCCCTGCAATACCAAATGCTAAGAAGTTAAAAAAACCTAGAGTCCTCCATAGAGACTTTTGTTTCACGTATACAGATTTATCTCTTAACTTCTTTAGGCAGATGTGTAAAGCGAACACAGAGTCCGCTATAAGCACACGTTTAAAAATAAAATTAAAGTTGTCACCATAAAGTCATCTTTTACCTCGCTATAAGCAGACTATGTATTACTTTGCCCGCTATAAAGATAATTATAAGCAATTAAATAGAAAATTAAAGAGTATTTCCATTATACAAATCGGTTTAGTCAGATATTTTAAATTTATACAGAATATGTACCACCATTCCTGCTACAACAGCAAGTATTATACAAAAATTCTCCATAGTGCAATAATTATAAGAAACAAGTATTAAAATAAAAGTATCCATTAAAATCCTGATTATAATATGATTTATTTTATCTAGCATAGGATGGACTTAATAAATCATAACTGTTGTTCATTCAATACTTATTAGATCAATTATTTTGAAGATGCAAGAAGTTATGAAATAAACAAATTCTTCTACCATCAAATTCTATTTAGGTTTGTCACAATGAGAAGGATTAAGTCTAACTTAATTTCGAATTAACTTAATCGCGCAATTTACATAATATCAATTTGTCAGTTTTCAAAATTATACGATTCAAAAAAAACTTAATTTAAAGAACAGATATTAAGGCTCATCTGCGAGTCAACAAGTAGTATGTCTACGTTTATACCTACGTCTTGCTTTTTAACATTTTATTTGAAAACAATTCATTCAAAAATACTAAGTTGACATCCACTTACGACATTCTTAAGTGTTTTTAAAAATCAGGATTACACTTTTTTTTTTTTTTTTTTTTTGTGGAAAATAAGTGCAGACTCATTTTATTTTACTTTTACCCCCAAACGAAAATAAAAACTGCCACAAGGAAAGTTGACGTGTGTAAACCGGGTATATGTTTTCTACTGCAGTGTTGTTTATTGATATTTAGAGCCAGTTTTTAACCTGTTTAACATTAAAGTCTAGTTTTTTAATTTTTATTGATATAATATTTATCAATTATCTTAAAATTCTTTTAAGTACAAAATTTAATTTTTTACAACACTCTTAAATGACATATCTTGTTGATTTAGCATATTTCCGTTAATCTGTTTTGCCATATGTTTTTGACGTTTTCTTTTATATTCTGCGTAACTGAACAAAAGTAGAAATAAATTCTTAGTCAATGATTAAAAAACATTTTAGAGTTTTGCGGTAAATAAAGAAATAAATAAAAATAAAGGAAATAATAAAAATTTATTTACGTGAAATAGCCCAGATTTACACTGTGCAATTTTTTGTGGTGACCTTTTTTAATTCTTTATTAAACTTGCAGCAATAGTCGATATTAAAAAAAAACACGTAAGATACTGTAACACCCAGCAAAATTCAAGTAATACCACATTGCTTACCCCTCTTGCTTCACAAACAAACAAAAATTTCATGCTAGTTTCTTGAAGAATTGCTTAGTGTAAATGCCGTAATACACTATCAAATCATACCCTCTACTATCAAATTTGAATACCTTTTACCACAAGAAGTGGAAAAAGGATATAACTAATTCCGTTTGTAATTTCTACAATATAAAAGCAAAGTCGACTGAGCTATGTCCGTCTGTCCGTCCGTGTTAGTGTTGAAATCAAGTTTGTCAAGGCACTAGATTAGCTAGAGAAAATTTAAATACGCCAATCAATCAGACATAGTGTCGAAAGAGGTGCTATTAGAAATCAGTAAGATCGGTCCTTCGACGCAGCGGGCAAAACACAACGCCTACCTCAATAGAAAAATTTAATATTGATAACTTCCTTGTAGATAGATACGAAGAATGCTGAAGAAAATTATAACCAGGCCAGAATATGCATTTCATTCTGCTGGTATCTAAAGTTTTACTGTTTTTTTTCAATTTATCTATTAATTGTGATAAATTGAAATAAAACAAACAAAAATTAAAAACAATAATTCGTTAAAAAAATCACAATCTAATAAAAGACCATATTGAAATCATATTGAAATATGTACGTACAGTGGCTCACAGTTTATTTTATGCACTGCAAAATTTAATATTTTAAGCCCTGTAACAATAAAACCCGTGGGAATTAAAAAAGAAAACAAATTGATATCATTTAATGGAGAAAAGAGCTTAGTTTAATAAGAAAATTTCAACTATTTTCAAAATTAACATTTAAATATCTTAAAAATGTATTTGCTAATTTTTATATTTAATACTTTGTGTGATAACCTTTAGTATCTATAACAGACTTGAGACCGTTTGGTATAGATGTAACTAATTTTCGCGTAAATTGGGTACTGCAGTGGCGCAATCATCAAATGAGGGCAGTTATAAATTAACCAACACCGTACAATTCCTGATTCATGTTTAGGATCGTTATTCTTATAAAAACGAAAGTTTGATTTTATGCACAGATTCTCTGCACTTAAGAGCAAATTGTCCTTTAGAATTTGAAGATGCTCTTTTTTGTACATGGTTGTGTCAATAAATTCTAAACTCCCAGTATAGGTCCAAACCATAATGCTGCCACCACCATGCTTAACTGTTGCCTTTATATTTTATTTATTAAGCTCGGTGTTAGTTTTCCGCCGCATGTAGGACATACTATCCAAGTCGGATGTATTAAATTTCGATAATCGGTGAAGATATTCTCGAAGCCTCCTTGGAAACGTGTTCTATAGTGAAGTTGATCATGCAGTAATAAAGCGCTTGTTGTGTGTAACTCGACCGTTAACACGACGAACAGATTCGACTCAGCATTATTTGCCCAGGTCAGATTGAATATTGGAAGTCAGTTTGGGAGCTAAGCGTTTTGTCTTTCCTTTAATTTTTGTCACAATATAACATTTATTGTTCATTTTTTTATTCTTTTCATTCGTGATTTCAGCTATTTTCGGCTGCGAGTTACCGTTTTTAAATGGTTAACTAATAATTTTCACTGCTCTAACGTTAAGCGTAGATCTACTTTAGTGTTTCCCGAAATTGATGAAATTGCTGACTAAACCTGACGATCATATCGAAAAGCAAAATAAGATAGAATAAAAAATAAATTTTCGCTAGACAACGCACTCTGGAAGTATTGTTACAAAATGAAGTAAATGCATAATATAAGCTTTGAGATGATAGAAAGTGTATCTTAATATTAATTTTTAAATAAATTTTTCTTTTTAAATAAATAAATAAATATATATATATATATATATATATATATATATATATATATATATATATATATATATATATATATATATATATATATATATATATATATATATATATTTGTTTCGTGCAATTTTGAAACAATTTCAAGGACTATTGAAGAGAAGGAAGTTTTTTGATATTTATGAAAACAATTTAATTTTTTTATTTGAATTAACAAATAGACTCACATATGTTATTTATATGTGAGTCTACCTGAAAAATTGGTACATACGACTTGAGACTGCCCAATTTATGGTTTAAGTGAAATATTGCTTTGTTAATTAGGTTCATTGCTATTGTATTAATGTAAATGATTCCTATAACTTTCTTTTTTCTTAAATGATATGTCACTTTTGGTTCAATGTGAATTTATTAAATTGGCTGGGGGGCCATAACATGTAAATAAACTAGTACATTATTTTTTGCATCACAGTAATTCTACTAGTATTATAAGTATATAATCTTCTAACTACATACATAAATTAGTCTGTAATATTTATTTTGGCCAATTGTAGCTTTTAATGTTACTAATGGATAAATAAATAAATAGTCTAAAACATTTTATCTAGTGCGAGATTTTCCAAATTTTTAAATCCAATCTTTCCTAAGCTGGCTTTTGATGCAGAAAACATCAGTTCTTTTTACTAGACTTTTTCCTTAAATTTAGTTTAATGTTATAGTTAAAAACAGAAAGTTGTAAAATGCAATTTTAAGCAAACAAAATTATGTAAAAAATTTTGGGAGAACCCCTTAGTTTGGAAGTTACGAGATCCCAAAGTTTCTATGTACAGAGTGTTATATATTAATCATTTTATGGAATAAGGTAATATTATTATAGAAATGGCAATAAAATAAACGGAAAAATTAAAAAAAAAACAACAAAATATTTTTATTCTGCATCCAGCTATGCGGATATCTTTAGTAAACTAAGCAGGCGTTGGTCATGATAATCCATGAATTTAAAATTTTTTATTTAAAATTTCAAAATTTTTATTATATTTGATACCACAAATTATTTATAAAAAACTTTAATCCCCATTTGTACATTTCAATTTATTTTTTAATTTTTCAAAGGGTGTCGATATAGACCAAATTAGACTTCCCCAAAAACAACAAAATTTTAAACAGTCTGGCACCGTTCTAAACCAATGTATTTTGCTTATTTTTTGCATTTCTTTTACTTAACCAACAGAAAAAAATATACTCTTATAAACACACAAACAAAAATCAACTTCGCTCTATTTAACGATGAATAACGAAATAAAATGTAAAAGTGGCGAATGAATTTCTTCACTCCACCTTTTTATTAAAAAAAAAAAACAAGAAAATTAACCAAGAGAACCATGAAAAAAATTCTTATTGGAATTAAAAATACTTATGCGAAAATAATTTAAAAAAAAATTATTTCTTAATGCACCAACATTTCTTTTTTAAATTCATATATACATATCATTGCAAAACTTTACGTCTTCCACTTATTTATCACTTTCTATTCATTAAATACGTGTCACAAAAATATAAGAACAAACAAAATTAATAAAAATAGTAAAAGGAATATGTAGACAAGTAAATTTCTTTTCGCAAAGTGCAATCAATCATGACCAACTTTTTTAAGGAACTTACCCATGAGATCAGATGCTAGGGCTTCTTTTTGATCGACGGGAACTTTAGCAATTTTTCCTCCCTTGTATACATAACTACCCTCTATGGACTTAAACTCGAGGTAACGGGTAACGCCCGTATGTATCAGCAATTTAACCAACAGGCCATTGGCCATCAGGAACTTGGGTATTAAGTCCACATTCCAGTCGCGACCGCGCCCATATTTATCAGCGGGCATTTCGATATTAAAACGTTGAAATAATTCCTCCAGCGGAGTTATAGATGCAGATTCACCGCCATAGTACTTATTGCGGTCGATATGAAGTACTTTCTTGCCCGATACAGAAAGCATACCACTTAGGATACACTCCTTAAGGCCGGTGCCTAAAACAATAGCATCATATTCTTCATTCATTTTATGTTAATGTTACTTTTTATTTATAAAAATCTAGTTTCTTTCACTTTTTTAAAGTGCAATTTTGTTATTTTTTGGGTATCGTTAAGGTTAAATACACAAAAAAGATTAATTCTTTTTCCTTCGTCGGGTTTTTTCCTCTATTGCAAACACTCTTCTACTTTTCTGAACGTTCAATAAAACTTTTCTATTCGTCTTTTTCTTTTCCAATTGGCAGGGTCTTTGTCGTTCGTTTTGTTGCCTCAATTTCGCTTTAAATTTTTGTATGTTGATGTTGGCACTATTGTTTCATAGAAGAGTTGCAGTTTATTTTAATTAAGGTACAAAGTTAAACACACGTTAATTTTGAACTAATCTAGTGAATGTATTTTATTTTCAAATTTATAATTGAAAAAAAAAAAACATTGAAAAAAAATTAATCAATACATTTGTTATAAAAGTCTAGCCTTTCAACTTTATATTTTGAGGTAATTTTTAAAAAACAAGTATAATAGTGCTCTCACGATATGACGTTTATAAGCTGGTATCAAGGCAAATTAATAACAGGTAAACTCACACCGAAAATGACTATAATACTGCGAAAGAAATATGTACATTTTGTTTTTGTACAAATTGTACAATAGAAAATTTTTGACATTCGAAAAAGGAAAAATTCCTGAGTTAACTGAGCTGTTAAGGCCACTTGTAATTAAATCGACTTGAGCTGGTATTAAAATGAAGAGTTTTCAATTGATTTAATATATGTATTTCAAAGCGAATCAACTACTAGGTGGTAGCAATATCAAATTTATTCATTTTGGCTGTATCTTTACTGTCAAACTCTAAATATAAAAAAACAAGTTACATTTATTTTACTAGGTAGTGTCGTCGCTCAGCTGATTTGCAGTTGAAAATGTCAAAAGTTGTTTATATTTCACCACGTTTTTACGAGTTTCAAAAAACGTTTGTGTCTCTAGTATCTCTACAAAATGGCATATTTTTATTAAAAAAAAGTATTCTATATTTAAACCAAGGCTCTAAGGGACCACTTTTCAAAATTTTATTCAAATTCATCCAGCAGTTTTTACGTGATGCGAACACAGATATACGGACATAAATTCCAAGAATAGGTGTTTTGTCTTTTATTTCGATTGCTACCTACACATAAAATTTTCAATAAGTATTTTATGTAAAGAAAAGAATCCGTTATTGTTTTATTATATGTATAACACACTTGGGATCTTTTCATTACCATTGAAATTTCTCTTGCATTAATTGTAATAATGATATTAAAAGAAATTAAAGTACCATTAAATTCTAATGATTTTATTTTAATTATAATTGTTTTACTAATGGTAATGAAATTTTAATAAAATCGTTTAATTACTAATTATAATTGAATCAAAAATAATTGTTATTATGAAACACAAATTTTTGGTCGCAGAACCATAAAAAACTATATATAAATTAAATAAATTTTAACACTCTTGTAGATAGATCTATATTTAAAAATTTTAATAATTTATTAATCTTAAGTGAGATAGCTGATCTTATTATTTATGCGGTAGCAAAAATATCTTCCTATAGTGCCGTATTTTTTCTATATATAGATATATATATATATTAATTCTTTTTCCTTCCAAATTTTTGTAACTAAAATGCCATTTTAAACTAATGCTTTACTATACTTTAAGATGTGTATTTATTGAACAAAGACAATAAATATATTCATTAATGATAATGATTTGAAACCATTTAATTATTAGTCAGTTGTATTGTTTTTTAAACTAATTATCAATGAAACCCTTTCATTGAAAAGCATTACCAAATTTTAGTTCTTTGGAAAATTTAAATCGAGAAAACTTTAATGGGAATAATATTGTGTTCTAATATAAACTTACATTTCAGAGGCATCAGATCAGGCAAAATATTGTATACAGTTTGACAGTCGTGTATACCAGCAAAAAATACTGAATTCGCCTACTCTGCCACCTCGTATATTGATTCGCCTTGATATATACTTTACGGGGCGGAAACGGATATTGTAGAAATTACAAATGGAGTTAGTTATAGCCTTTTCCTACTTTTTGTGGTAAAGGGTATAAAAATGTAATAAATGATAACTTCAATAAGATATATGTGCTAATTATTTTCACTACATTAATTTAAAAATTTAAAAAATAAATAACAATCCGATTGAGATTGAGATTGAAATTGCAGTGTAAAAAACACTATGAAGGAAAGGAACTTCAAAAATATATGGATAATATTGAAAATTCTGCTTGTTCAAATTTTTTTTTATATACTAAGTAATTGTCTTTAACTGCATAGTAACATAAAACTTATAAATTTAGAGCACAGTCAAATTTAAATAAAATTTTGTATAGTTTGTTATGTCGACAAGTAATAAAAAAATCATGCGATAAATGCGAATGATTTTGGCAAAAATTTTTTAAGGAAATTTAAAACGCACTTAGCTTACAAAGTTTACCAGGCAAGTTTAGTGTTACAGAATTTATAATAAATAAATAAATAAATTATATTGTGCTTAAGAAAACTTTTCGTCAAGTTTCGCAAAATTTCATTTCTGTAAGCAAGGTACGAAACTGAACACACTTTCCAGAAGCAGCTGACTGTGCTTTGTGTAACTCTTGTTTTTAATTACCTCATGTCCTTTTTTACAAACGCAACAGTTTAAAAGTTAATTTTTAATCGTACATGATTTAGTACGGTTGGCCACAAATACAAAAACAGTATAAAACTTGTAGTATTTTTTATTAAATTTTTCTTAGAACATGAACAAAAATTGCAAATATGTATGTAAATGTTATTAAATATATGAAATATGTTCTTTACATGCCTTTTTGGCTTAAAATTTTGTTTATGTTTAAAGAAATTATTTTTAACAGAAGAACGCATTTAATATAAATGTATAACTTTGTTTACGTAAGTATATTATAGTCACCTACAAATTTTTAATGGGTTACCTAACAGACTTTTCGTTGGGTTTTTGACACAAGCTCAAATTAGCTTATGAACATTATTCTTGGGCCTTAAGTAATACGTATATTATCGTTGCGACACAACATTTAACCTTTTAAATTTTCCACTACAAAAAAAGTTCGCACAGAGCTCGTTCTGACTCAAAAGTTAGGTCAGATTTAATTATACATGTACGTACAAAAGCAACTATTATAAATCGTTTAAAAATTTACAATTTTAAAGTCTATTGTACGAAACCAGCTTATATCAAGCAATATCAAGCAACTCCTATCGAAAAAAAACGTTTAGTTAGTTTTTCTAAAATTATTATAAAGTACTTGGCAACTCTTTTACTTGATTCCAATTTAACAACTCTGAATAACGTAATCAAAACAGTTGACGTTTGCTCGTGTTCGTGTTTACCTCGTTGATGTTAAAGTGCGCGTATGATTTAATGTAAAAATTATAATTTTTTCTTAATTATTCAGAATTGCACATAATTAAAAACAACAAATGTTATAAGAATAAAATGAATGTCTTTAAACAAAACTCTAGTGAAGTTTGCAACAAATATAAATAAGTGACAAAAAAAGAAAATACAATAAGAACAAATTTGGATAATGCAACAAAATACAAGAAAATGTAAAAAAATTATATGTAAATGGTTTTTAGGGCATACAAAACCAATGTAAAAGAAAATCAAATGTTAACTATAACGGCAACAAGAAAGTTTTTATAAAAATTAAAATCAAAGTGACAAAAAATAAAGAAATTGGAGAATGTTTATAAGCAAAAGAAAAAATAAAAATTAAATAGGTATTTTAAAAATCAAGACCACAAGTGGTTTCATTAAAAACTACGTATGTGTATGTGAAATTGTTTTTACCGACAATAAATATAAACTAAAAGCTATTAATAATTTGTATATGATTAAAAAAGAGTTATCTTTCTTTGTTTCAAAACATTAAACATTGTGTTCTGAAGAATAATAAGTTTTAAGGATTCCTCTTTAATCCTCTGCTTATTAAGATACTGTTGCCTGCCACAAAAAAAAAAAAAACATCCTGTAATTATTAATAATTAAAATTTAAAGGTTCGTTGGATATGAAAACTAACAGTGCGAAAGTACATACATAAAATATATTTAATGAAAAAATATATATTTCATAAGAAAATTAATTAAATCAGATAGAAACAGTTCTTTGTGCTGTTTTTTTTAGAAAAGGAAAAACCGGATAAAAATCATGTATAGAGTCAGACAAGCAATTGGCAATTGCAACAATAACATGTTTAAAAGAATGAAATGAAAAAAAAGAAATCAAAATGTTGAGTACCTATACATTTTAGCAGAAACGTAGCAAAAAGGCAGAGGGGCTGACATAAAGATAGAGAGACAAGCATTAAGTGTTTAGAATTTTTCGCAGTTGTTTTACTTATTTTTTTTAAACAAATTCAAAACCAGTTGTTTTGCCTGTCACAAGAGAAGTTAAGATGGAAACAACAACTAACTGCAACGGCAGCAATAACAAAAGCAACAATACAACAATATATTAAATATGAGACGTTTGAAACATAAAGCAATTAACTCCATAAATTAATAAGGAATTAAGTTAAAGGGATGGGTTGTTGGAAAACATTGCATTAACTTTATTCTTGTAGTAAGATTCCTAAATTCTTTTTTTTATCTATAATCAAGAGTAAAGTTGTTTTCTAGAAACGTATATACCAAGTCGGAAGTAAATTGAGTTCAAAATGAATTTTTAATGGAAACTCCAATTACTGTTGTCAAACCTTTCGGTGAAGACCGTCGTCACTGGCTGTTTATTTGGTACGATTGGCGAGCGCTTCCAATTAGTAGACTTTTACTTTATGGTAATTACTCTAATTAAAAAAATACTTAAATTATTGAAAAGGCATTAGTGCCTTAATTTTTCACAACCCAGCATCTATCTGCATGTTGATGATAAAACAAAACAAACAACATTTTCCGTAATTGAAGGAACTTCCATAACTTTTTTAATGTGCAACAATTCCGTTGATCAAATAGGTACTCAACAAAAAAACCTAAAAGTCATATAAATTCATGCATGGTAACAATGTTAAAACACATTGTGTATTCCAAAATAAAAAAAAAATTGAAATACCTACCTAACTTTATTGAAACCAAATAGATCTCACGACTGTTTTATATGACGATTTTTAGATGTTAACTTGTATGGAAAAAATTATTGTTATAGTTTTGATTACTCATTTTGCAACATTGCTTCAGCGCCTCCGAATTTAAGTCGGTGCACTTTATTTTTTATTTTGCGCACATTTTGAAGAAAATTGAACTATAGATTGAACTATAGATATATAACACAAAAAACTATTATATTATTATTATTATTTTTATTATACGCTTTTGTTTTATTTTCTAAACTTTTTGCTTTAGCGTGGGCAGTGTAACATAATCTAAGCTTTTAATGTCTGCCTGAAAAAAAATTATTTGCCGTAGCGTTGTAATGTTGTAGCAAAAATAATAGATTTTTATTTTTCACTCTAGGCACGCTGTTGTTTCTTTCACATGAGGACTTTTCTCGAAATTTTGGAAAGGTAAAAAGTCGCTGAGAGCCAAATATGGTCTTTTTACTATCCAAGGTATACAAGGGCACACTGGTTGTTACCTGGTAGTCTTATTTTCTAGTTGACTTTATTTTCTTTTTTTAAATATCCAAAAATTTTAGCTATTAACTAATTTTACTTTGGGAAGAGATCACCTAGAAAAATCCTTTGGTAAAAAAAATTAATTGGGATCGTGGTATAAACTCTTAAACTTGCCACTTATTCAGTTATACGATTGTTTTCATTTTCGATTGTATGCAAACGTGAAACCCATTTTCGTGAATTTAAAATGTGTGTGAAGATAAATACGTCAGGTTAAATACGTTTTTAAAAAATTGTAGCATGCGATAAAATTTAACCCCCCCCCCTACATACAGTACATTTTGTATGGTAAATTCAGTGTTTTTTTAACAAAAACGATTATAGCGACAAAACCCTTCGATCTCGGCGAATCAAATCTTTTGGGAAATCAAGGGCACATATAGAGCCATTAAACTGTAATCACAGTTTATTCAAATTGTTTTTGAGAATTTTTTTATAAGGCGCGGAAAATTGACTTAGTGCAATTTTGTCATATTAAATGAGTTTTGTGAGGAATTTTGTTACTGTGGCCAAACCCTTCGATCTCGGCGAATCAAATCTTTTGGGAAAATAAGGCCACATATATAGCTATTAAACTGTAATCACAGTTTATTCAAGTTGTATTTGAGAATTTTTTTATAAGACGCGGAAAATTGACTTAGTGCAATTTTCTCATATACATTGAGTTCTGTGAGGGATTTTGTTACTGTGGCCAAACCCTTCGATCTCGGCGAATCAAATCTTTTGGGAAATCATGGCCGCATATAGAGCTATTAAACTGTAATCACAGTTTATTCAAATTGTATTTGAGAATTTTTTTATAAGACGCGGAAAATTGACTTAGTGCAATTTTGTCATATTAAATGAGTTCTGTGAGGGATTTTGTTACTGTGGCCAAAATCCCTCACAGAACTCATTTAATATGACAAAATTGCACTAAGTCAATTTTCCGCGTCTTATAAAAAAATTCTCAAATACAATTTGAATAAACTGTGATTACAGATTTGATTCGCCGAGATCGAAGGGTTTGGCCACAGTAACAAAATCCCTCACAAAACTCAATGTATATGAGAAAATTGCACTAAGTCAATTTTCCGCGTCTTATAAACAAATTCTCAAATACAATTTAAATAAACTGTGATTACAATTTAATAGCTTTATATGTAGCCTTGATTTCCCAAAAGATTTGATTCGCCGAGATCGAAGGGTTTGGCCACAGTAACAAAATCCCTCACAGAACTCATTTAATATGGCAAAATTGCACTAAGTCAATTTTCCGCGTCTTATAAAAAAATTCTCAAATACAATTTGAATAACCTGTGATTACAGTTTAATAGCTCTATATGTGGCCTTGATTTCCCAAAAGATTTGACTCGCCGAGATCGAAGGGCTTGGCCACAGTAACAAAATCCCTCACAGAACTCATTGTATATGAGAAAATTGCACTAAGTCAATTTTCCGCGTCTTATAAAAAAATTCTCAAATACAATTTGAATAAACTGTGATTACAGTTTAATAGCTCTATATGTGCCCTTGATTTCCCAAAAGATTTGATTCGCCGAGATCGAAGCGTTTGGCCACAGTAACAAAATCCCTCACAGAACTCATTTAATATGGCAAAATTGCAATAAGTCAATTTTCCGCGTCTTATAATAAAATTCTCAAATACAATTTGAATAAACTGTGATTACAGTTTAATAGCTCTATATGTGCCCTTGATTTCCCAAAAGATTTGATTCGCCGAGATCCAAGGGTTTTGTCGCTATAATCGTTTTTGTTAAAAAAAACACTGAATTTACCATACAATTTGTACTGTATGTAGGGGGGAAAAATTTTATCGCATGCTACATTTTTTAAAAAACATATTTAACTTGACGTATTTATCTTCACACACATTTAGGTAACACGTTGTTTTTATTTTAATTCACATTTTGTTTTTACTACTTCACCACCATTTACAATTTTAAAGCATTTTACTTTTAAAAATGTTTTCCCCTATCAAGTAAATTTTCACTTGTTCTAAAACTCACAACTATTCTAAGGCTCCTCAGTAGATATTTTCTATTTATAATCAGATGTTATTGGTAAAAAGCTTTTGCGTTGAAAAAAACCAATTGAAATCATTCAGTCTTATTAAGATAGCGCAAATTGAACTCTTTCACTAAGAGTTTAGTCTAAAATGATGTATGTTTTCTTCGCAAATTACTATCCAAAAGATATATAAGCACTAACACTAAGGCTTTTCCACAGGTCTGCAACTAGAAAATAGAAGTTAAGAAACTTCTTCTACCTGCTAATTAACACACC
This sequence comes from Cistogaster globosa, assembly GCA_937654795.1. NCBI lineage: Eukaryota > Metazoa > Arthropoda > Insecta > Diptera > Tachinidae > Cistogaster > Cistogaster globosa. The sequence goes on along the minus strand of OW569404.1, from coordinate 35,362,815 downwards.
GGCGCAGCTTGTGCAAATAACAAAACTAGTATTTTTTCGTTGTAATAACTTAAATTTAGATCCGTTTAAAAGTCACAGAAATAAAAAATCTTTTGCTTCATCAAAGTTACGACTGATTTATGCAATACAATTAATTTGGTTGCTTTCAAAAGACATTTTATTCTGCAAAAAATGTTGTTAAACAAAAATACATAAATCTCTGTTTATCTAAATTCTTTTAAAAATTGTTTCCAAACGATTATTATTATTTTTCTTTTGTTTCTTTCTTTTTTTTATTTCAATTTCAATCCCCTGTCCCACTACTTTTAGCATGGAAATAGTGGCGTAGAAGTTAACTTACCAATTTATTGAGCTTTGCTGCGGTATCAAAGATAACGATACCGATATAATTTCACCATTAACTATTTTCTAAATTCAAGATAATAAATATATATGCATCACAAGATTCTGTCGCAATTATCTTTTTCGCCTAAAAAACTAAATAAATAAAACTTCTTCAGTGCCTGTTCGACCAAGGAAAGCTACAGTTCGTAAGGATGATTAATTAGTCTGTTGTAAATCAAGATTTTATACAGCCAAATACTCCTTTCAGCTATACATTTTTAATCTGATTCAAAAATGATTTCCAATAGCAATAAAAATAAGGCGCACTTTCTGACTTGCAAATACAGTTCCATAAATTTGGTTGTGTTTCTGCAGTCAAACTTTTTCAGCGCTCTTACTTCGATGTTAGAGTGCTGATTCCTTTTTAACAATGACGGTCGATAGATTGTGTTGAATTTAAATTTAATACAAGTTGGGTTAAATAACGCACGAATTTTTGGATTCAACCTCTTATTTCTTACACAATTTATTTAATGCTGTTTTAATATTCACTTTATTTATATTAAAATAACTTAAGTATCGATTTAAAAACTTTGTAGACGTTATTGTTAATTCTAAAATTCTTAAGCCAATTGCTTTCGTTGGGTAACAATGCTCTTAGGTAGTTCATTGCGTTTTTAACGTCATTTCAATAACGACTTTAAACATTAAAAATTATCAAAAAAATAAATCAAAACAATGGTGCAAAAAACATTTAAAAACCATATGAATATTTTATTATTTTACATACAAAACATTCGCACAAACAAAGCAATATTTTTATAACAATTTGCAAGGGAAAACTTAACACCCAGAAATATTTTTTTTACTGTCAAAAAAATTGTGTTTATTATATAAGCAAGGGAAAAAATAGCTTAAATTTGGAGCTGGTTCTAACTCTCGTAGCCAATCAAACCAAAATACGCTGCGACTCTGGTGGGATTCGAAATTCACAACCTTCTTTCTTACCTACAAGGCAATTTTTAGCCAACTGAGCCCCGATTGCTACACACTGTGGTTATAACTTTCCTTTAAGGTTTTGACATCCATGTTTTACAATTTTTTTTACAATTCAATTATTTTTCTACAAATTTATTATTTTTCCTTATATATGATAGGACTTGAACTTATGCTTATTGACTTTCGCTTAAAAAACTAGGAGGCACCTCAGCCAAGGTGGCTACTTAAAAAAGGGTGTGAAGATAGCTCCGTCAGTTAGCTTCGTTTTTGACAACCCTGTTATATTTTACATACCTCTCACTCAAAAAATGTTAAGTTAACAGAATTGAATTATTTTAACATTTCCTTGTGAAAATTAAAAAAATTATATAAAAAGTGTGTAAATATAATAAAAATTTAATATTTATTTATTTATAGCAAAACATAAAAAGTCAAAATATAAAAATTTCTAAAATTAGGCAAAAAAAACTCATGCTTTTTTTTCTTTCTGAATACAGGCATTTGACAAACGCCCAAAAATGGATCAACAATAAAAAAGGTGCGGCTTAGCGGACTACAGGGGGCGAAATCCAAGGCATTGTAGATTTCAGAAGTGTATAGGTTATATTCAGAATTTGTATAGGTTTTTAGTAATAGAATTAAGAAAAATGTGAAATTACGCATTACCCCATATGGAAATTTTTTAAATTCCTAAAAATGGGTCAAAAATGAAAAGGTGCGGCTAAGCGGACTACAGGGGGCGAAAGCCAAGGCATTGTAGATTTCAGAAGTGTATAGGTTATATTCAGAATTTGTATAGGTTTTTAGTAATAGAATTAAGAAAAATGTGAAATTACGCATTACCCCATATGGAAATTTTTTAAATTCCTAAAAATGGGTCAAAAATGAAAAGGTGCGGCTAAGCGGACTACAGGGGGCGAAAGCCAAGGCATTGTAGATTTCAAAAGTGTATAGGTTATATTCAGAATTTGTATAGGTTTTTAGCAATAGAATTAAGAAAAATGTGAAATTACGCATTACCCCATATGGAAATTTTTTAAATTCCTAAAAATGGGTCAAAAATGAAAAGGTGCGGCTAAGCGGACTACAGGGGGCGAAAGCCAAGGCATTGTAGATTTCAGAAGTGTATAGGTTATATTCAGAATTTGTATAGGTTTTTAGTAATAGAATTAAGAAAAATGTGAAATTACGCATTACCCCATATGGAAATTTTTTAAATTCCTAAAAATGGGTCAAAAATGAAAAGGTGCGGCTAAGCGGACTACAGGGGGCGAAAGCCAAGGCATTGTAGATTTCAGAAGTGTATAGGTTATATTCAGAATTTGTATAGGTTTTTAGTAATAGAATTAAGAAAAATGTGAAATTACGCATTACCCCATATGGAAATTTTTTAAATTCCTAAAAATGGGTCAAAAATGAAAAGGTGCGGCTAAGCGGACTACAGGGGGCGAAAGACAAGGCGTTGTAGATTTCAGAAGTGTATAGGTTATATTCAGAATTTGTATAGGTTTTTAGCAATAGAATTAAGAAAAATGTGAAATTACGCATTGAAAAGGTGCGGCTAAGCGGACTACAGGGGGCGAAAGCCAAGGCATTATAGATTTCAGAAGTGTATAGGTTATATTCAGAATTTGTATAGGTTTTTAGTAATAGAATTAAGAAAAATGTGAAATTACGCATTACCCCATATGGAAATTTTTTAAATTCCTAAAAATGGGTAAAAAATGAAAAGGTGCGGCTAAGCGGACTACAGGGGGCGAAAGCCAAGGCATTGTAGATTTCAGAAGTGTACAGGTTATATTCAGAATTTTTATAGGTTTTTAGCAATAGAATTAAGAAAAATGTGAAATTACGCATTACCCCATATGGACATTTTTTAAATTCCTAAAAATGGGTCAAAAATGAAAAGGTGCGGCTAAGCGGACTACAGGGGGCGAAAGCCAAGGCATTATAGATTTCAGAAGTGTATAGGTTATATTCAGAATTTGTATAGGTTTTTAGTAATAGAATTAAGAAAAATGTGAAATTACGCATTACCCCATATGGACATTTTTTAAATTCCTAAAGATGGGTCAAAAATGAAAAGGTGCGGCTAAGCGGACTACAGGGGGCGAAAGCCAAGGCATTATAGATTTCAGAAGTGTATAGGTTATATTCAGAATTTGTATAGGTTTTTAGTAATAGAATTAAAAAAAATGTGAAATTACGCATAACCCCATATGGACATTTTTTAAATTCCTAAAAATGGGTCAAAAATGAAAAGGTGCGGCTAAGCGGACTACAGGGGGCGAAAGCCAAGGCATTATAGATTTCAGAAGTGTATAGGTTATATTCAGAATTTGTATAGGTTTTTAGTAATAGAATTAAGAAAAATGTGAAATTACGCATTACCCCATATGGACATTTTTTAAATTCCTAAAAATGGGTCAAAAATGAAAAGGTGCGGCTAAGCGGACTACAGGGGGCGAAAGCCAAGGCATTATAGATTTCAGAAGTGTATAGGTTATATTCAGAATTTGTATAGGTTTTTAGTAATAGAATTAAGAAAAATGTGAAATTACGCATTACCCCATATGGACATTTTTTAAATTCCTAAAAATGGGTCAAAAATAAAAAGGTGCGGCTAAGCGGACTACAGGGGGCGAAAGCCAAGGCATTATAGATTTCAGAAGTGTATAGGTTATATTCAGAATTTGTATAGGTTTTTAGTAATAGAATTAAGAAAAATGTGAAATTACGCATTACCCCATATGGACATTTTTTAAATTCCTAAAAATGGGTCAAAAATAAAAAGGTGCGGCTAAGCGGACTACAGGGGGCGAAAGCCAAGGCATTATAGATTTCAGAAGTGTATAGGTTATATTCAGAATTTGTATAGGTTTTTAGTAATAGAATTAAGAAAAATGTGAAATTACGCATTACCCCATATGGACATTTTTTAAATTCCTAAAAATGGGTCAAAAATGAAAAGGTGCGGCTAAGCGGACTACAGGGGGCGAAAGCCAAGGCGTTATAGATTTCAGAAGTGTATAGGTTATATTCAGAATTTGTATAGGTTTTTAGTAATAGAATTAAGAAAAATGTGAAATAACGCATTACCCCATATGGAAATTTTTTAAATTCCTAAAAATGGGTCAAAAATGAAAAGGTGCGGCTAAGCGGACTACAGGGGGCGAAAGCCAAGGCATTATAGATTTCAGAAGTGTATAGGTTATATTCAGAATTTGTATAGGTTTTTAGTAATAGAATTAAGAAAAATGTGAAATTACGCATTACCCCATATGGACATTTTTTAAATTCCTTATACGTAATTACGTAATTTCACATTTTTCTTAATTCTATTACTAAAAACCTATACAAATTCTGAATATAACCTATACACTTCTGAAATCTATAATGCCTTGGCTTTCGCCCCCTGTAGTCCGCTTAGCCGCACCTCTTCATTTTTGACCCATTTTTAGGAATTTAAAAAATTTCCATATGGGGTAATGCGTTATTTCACATTTTTCTTAATTCTATTACTAAAAACCTATACAAATTCTGAATATAACCTATACACTTCTGAAATCTATAACGCCTTGGCTTTCGCCCCCTGTAGTCCGCTTAGCCGCACCTTTTCATTTTTGACCCATTTTTAGGAATTTAAAAAATGTCCATATGGGGTAATGCGTAATTTCACATTTTTCTTAATTCTATTACTAAAAACCTATACAAATTCTGAATATAACCTATACACTTCTGAAATCTATAATGCCTTGGCTTTCGCCCCCTGTAGTCCGCTTAGCCGCACCTTTTCATTTTTGACCCATTTTTAGGAATTTAAAAAATGTCCACATGGGGTAATGCGTAATTTCACATTTTTCTTAATTCTATTACTAAAAACCTATACAAATTCTGAATATAACCTATACACTTCTGAAATCTATAATGCCTTGGCTTTCGCCCCCTGTAGTCCGCTTAGCCGCACCTTTTCAATTTTGACCCATTTTTAGGAATTTAAAAAATGTCCATATGGGGTAATGCGTAATTTCACATTTTTCTTAATTCTGTTACTAAAAACCTATACAAATTCTGAATATAACCTATACACTTCTGAAATCTATAATGCCTTGGCTTTCGCCCCCTGTAGTCCGCTTAGCCGCACCTTTTCATTTTTGACCCATTTTTAGGAATTTAAAAAATGTCCATATGGGGTAATGCGTAATTTCACATTTTTCTTAATTCTGTTACTAAAAACCTATACAAATTCTGAATATAACCTATACACTTCTGAAATCTATAATGCCTTGGCTTTCGCCCCCTGTAGTCCGCTTAGCCGCACCTTTTCATTTTTGACCCATTTTTAGGAATTTAAAAAATGTCCATATGGGGTAATGCGTAATTTCACATTTTTCTTAATTCTATTACTAAAAACCTATACAAATTCTGAATATAACCTATACACTTCTGAAATCTATAATGCCTTGGCTTTCGCCCCCTGTAGTCCGCTTAGCCGCACCTTTTCATTTTTGACCCATTTTTAGGAATTTAAAAAATGTCCATATGGGGTAATGCGTAATTTCACATTTTTCTTAATTCTATTACTAAAAACCTATACAAATTCTGAATATAACCTATACACTTCTGAAATCTATAATGCCTTGGCTTTCGCCCCCTGTAGTCCGCTTAGCCGCACCTTTTCTTTTTTGACCCATTTTTAGGAATTTAAAAAATGTCCATATGGGGTAATGCGTAATTTCACATTTTTCTTAATTCTATTACTAAAAACCTATACAAATTCTGAATATAACCTATACACTTCTGAAATCTATAATGCCTTGGCTTTCGCCCCCTGTAGTCCGCTTAGCCGCACCTTTTCATTTTTGACCCATTTTTAGGAATTTAAAAAATGTCCATATGGGGTAATGCGTAATTTCACATTTTTCTTAATTCTATTACTAAAAACCTATACAAATTCTGAATATAACCTATACACTTCTGAAATCTATAATGCCTTGGCTTTCGCCCCTGTAGTCCGCTTAGCCGCACCTTTTCATTTTTGACCCATTTTTAGGAATTTAAAAAATGTCCACATGGGGTAATGCGTAATTTCACATTTTTCTTAATTCTATTACTAAAAACCTATACAAATTCTGAATATAACCTATACACTTCTGAAATCTATAATGCCTTGGCTTTCGCCCCCTGTAGTCCGCTTAGCCGCACCTTTTCATTTTTGACCCATTTTTAGGAATTTAAAAAATGTCCATATGGGGTAATGCGTAATTTCACATTTTTCTTAATTCTGTTACTAAAAACCTATACAAATTCTGAATATAACCTATACACTTCTGAAATCTATAATGCCTTGGCTTTCGCCCCCTGTAGTCCGCTTAGCCGCACCTTTTCATTTTTGACCCATTTTTAGGAATTTAAAAAAGGTCCATATGGGGTAATGCGTAATTTCACATTTTTCTTAATTCTGTTACTAAAAACCTATACAAATTCTGAATATAACCTATACACTTCTGAAATCTATAATGCCTTGGCTTTCGCCCCCTGTAGTCCGCTTAGCCGCACCTTTTCATTTTTGACCCATTTTTAGGAATTTAAAAAATGTCCACATGGGGTAATGCGTAATTTCACATTTTTCTTAATTCTATTACTAAAAACCTATACAAATTCTGAATATAACCTATACACTTCTGAAATCTATAATGCCTTGGCTTTCGCCCCCTGTAGTCCGCTTAGCCGCACCTTTTCATTTTTGACCCATTTTTAGGAATTTAAAAAATTTCCATATGGGGTAATGCGTAATTTCACATTTTTCTTAATTCTATTACTAAAAACCTATACAAATTCTGAATATAACCTATAAACTTCTGAAATCTATAATGCCTTGACTTTCACCCCCTGTAGTCCGCTTAGCCGCACCTTTTCATTTTTGACCCATTTTTAGGAATTTAAAAAATGTCCATATGGGGTAATGCGTAATTTCACATTTTTCTTAATTCTATTACTAAAAACCTATACAAATTCTGAATATAACCTATACACTTCTGAAATCTATAATGCCTTGGCTTTCGCCCCCTGTAGTCCGCTTAGCCGCACCTTTTCATTTTTGACCCATTTTTAGGAATTTAAAAAATGTCCATATGGGGTAATGCGTAATTTCACATTTTTCTTAATTCTTTTACTAAAAACCTATACAAATTCTGAATATAACCTATACACTTCTGAAATCTATAATGCCTTGGCTTTCGCCCCCTGTAGTCCGCTTAGCCGCACCTTTTCATTTTCGACCCATTTTTAGGAATTTAAAAAATGTCCATATGGGGTAATGCGTAATTTCACATTTTTCTTAATTCTATTACTAAAAACCTATACAAATTCTGAATATAACCTATACACTTCTGAAATCTATAATGCCTTGGCTTTCGCCCCCTGTAGTCCGCTTAGCCGCACCTTTTCAATGCGTAATTTCACATTTTTCTTAATTCTATTGCTAAAAACCTATACAAATTCTGAATATAACCTATACACTTCTGAAATCTACAATGCCTTGGCTTTCGCCCCCTGTAGTCCGCTTAGCCGCACCTTTTCATTTTTGACCCATTTTTAGGAATTTAAAAAATTTCCATATGGGGTAATACGTAATTTCACATTTTTCTTAATTCTATTACTAAAAACCTATACAAATTCTGAATATAACCTATACACTTCTGAAATCTACAATGCCTTGGCTTTCGCCCCCTGTAGTCCGCTTAGCCGCACCTTTTCATTTTTGACCCATTTTTAGGAATTTAAAAAATGTCCATATGGGGTAATGCGTAATTTCACATTTTTCTTAATTCTATTGCTAAAAACCTATACAAATTCTGAATATAACCTATACACTTTTGAAATCTACAATGCCTTGGCTTTCGCCCCCTGTAGTCCGCTTAGCCGCACCTTTTCATTTTTGACCCATTTTTAGGAATTTAAAAAATTTCCATATGGGGTAATGCGTAATTTCACATTTTTCTTAATTCTATTACTAAAAACCTATATAAATTCTGAATATAACCTATACACTTCTGAAATCTACAATGCCTTGGCTTTCGCCCCCTGTAGTCCGCTTAGCCGCACCTTTTCATTTTTGACCCATTTTTAGGAATTTAAAAAATTTCCATATGGGGTAATGCGTAATTTCACATTTTTCTTAATTCTATTACTAAAAACCTATACAAATTCTGAATATAACCTATACACTTCTGAAATCTACAATGCCTTGGCTTTCGCCCCCTGTAGTCCGCTAAGCCGCACCTTTTTTATTGTTGATCCATTTTTGGGCGTTTGTCAAATGCCTGTATTCAGAAAGAAAAAAAAAAGCATGAGTTTTTTTTGCCTAATTTTAGAAATTTTTATATTTTGACTTTTTATGTTTTGCTATAAATAAATAAATATTAAATTTTTATTATATTTACACACTTTTTATATAATTTTTTTAATTTTCACAAGGAAATGTTAAAATAATTCAATTCTGTTAACTTAACATTTTTTGAGTGAGAGGTATGTAAAATATAACAGGGTTGTCAAAAACGAAGCTAACTGACGGAGCTATCTTCACACCCTTTACTTAAAATATGTTAGCTAACTCTTCTTTTCTATTTACACCCACCAAAAATTCTTACTGGGTGAAAGTTACAACTTCTTCGGTCCGTTTACCACCCAACAAGTATAGGATTGCCAAATCTTATTGTGATAACAATATTTAACCATTTTGGAGTATTCATTTGGAAAACAGTGCTAGAAAACTCAGGTTCAAATTTAAGATATAATATTAGAGCTTAAACATTAGTTTTGTAAATTATGACGCTTATGCGAACCTATGCTTTTTTTGTGGAGGATAAATTAAGTAAAATTAAACAAGTCCAAAAAATATAACTTATGGAAATATTACCTCAAGGGATATATTACGAACCTCTAATAGCTTGATATCCGAAATTGTTTAAAAAAGCAATAAATTTAGTTAAAAAACACTCATTAGACATTGTTTTTTTTGGAAAATAAGTGACCATAAATATAAAATAGCGCACATACTACACCCTATACACATGCTAGTCTGAAGGTTCCCTTTACACGAGTTTCTGAAGTAATTATAAAAAAAGTTAATTAAAAATGTACATATAGGAAACTTCTTGAGAATATAAATACAACAACATATACATATGTAGAATTAGAAATAAATAATTATACTAAAGTAAAAAATGCACTTTATAAGACGAAAAATGTTTTTCACTAAAAAAAATTAAACACTTATTCAGTGTCCAGATTCTTTCTTGACATACTGTATATATTAATAGACACAACATTTAATTTTCCCTTCGTTCAAAACACATAAAAAACAACAAATACATGTTTTTGGTTTATTTTCAATTTACTCGGGTTTTTTAAAACGTTAAAGAACCAACTTTTCCTATTGTCTGAACCAGAGAAAATAAAATAATGGAAAAATTGTGTGGGTTGTTAGGAAATATTAAAACAATACAAATGCAACATAAAACACTCGTTGGAAAGTTTTTATTTATGCAATTTCTATTGAACACAAAAAACTGCAAAATTAGGTCAACAAATCACGTTCATTGACATGCGTTTATAAATATTCCTCTTGAAATAAAATGACCTCAGTCATTTAGACATTTGTTGTTTTTTGGCGGAAAGAAAGCTGATAAGAAAAATCAACTTTTCATTGGTTCTTTTAAAATTGTGATGATATGAAGAACTGATAATTAGTTTATGGCAAGAAAGGGGTTTTTGCGTTTTTATACAAACCCATCAAGGTCTGTTAAGGAAGTGTAGTTATGCAGTTTTCGAAATTCCTTTATAATAATTTAAAAAATTGTTTTATAAAAATAAAGATAAGAGAGCTAAAAAGAAAACACTAACTTGTAATATTTATTTGCCGACATAAATTTTACAACTGCTGTTTTGTGAATTTTACTGTCAGTCTAATTGAAATGGTTAAATTTAATGTAAAGTTTAGTAAAGATGGATGCAGTGAACCAAGCTGATCGTCTCAAAATCGACAGCTAACTGTCGCCGCGTAACTCAAATTTTTTGCGCCGCCGTTTTGTGCCGACTCAAAGCTTTAGTCGAATAGAATAGTTGTGAGTTTGCGAACAAGTAAAAATTTACTTGATAGGGGAAAACATGCTTTTATAATTGGAAAATATTGCAGTATTTATTTTACGAAAAAAATATATACAAATTTGTAATGAAATTGTGAGGTACATATTATTTTTTCCTTCTTTTGAAAAATTTGCTAATGAATATTTACATAATTATTTTGAATGTATTTTTGTAGTTGTATACTAGTCAATTTGGCCCTATGGGCTTACGACATTGAAATAAATAAATAAATAAAATAATTAATAAAATAAAAATAAAACAGTAAATAATTAACTTTTTTTTTAAATGTCGATGTTGCGTTGACAGTTCATTATGTTATAAAAATAATATTCCATCCGTTATGAGTCGCCTGATCAAAAATTAATTATGTTTGGATTTTATTTTTACATAGAATAGACCGTTCAGGTCTGATTAAGTAACAAAAATTCAAACATTCAAGGTTCAAGAGAACACAGTTAATAGTCGACGAACAGCTGCCGCCGCCTTCAATTTAAAACATAAAGCCATCACTTTATCAGCTAAGCCACTTTTTTACTTGCTTTCATTTCATTTAGTGTTTAAGTATAAATGGTTTTGCTTTTTTGTATAATTTTAAAATAATATTTTGAATACGAAGTTGGTTGAAAGTGATGAAAAGAAGAGTACACCTTTCTTTTCTAGACAAAAAGTAAAGTAGATACTGAAATCTATAATGCCTTGGCTTTCGCCCCCTGTAGTCCGCTTAGCCGCACCTTTTCATTTTCGACCCATTTTTAGGAATTTAAAAAATGTCCATATGGGGTAATGCGTAATTTCACATTTTTCTTAATTCTATTACTAAAAACCTATACAAATTCTGAATATAACCTATACACTTCTGAAATCTACAATGCCTTGGCTTTCGCCCCCTGTAGTCCGCTTAGCCGCACCTTTTCATTTTTGACCCATTTTTAGGAATTTAAAAAATGTCCATATGGGGTAATGCGTAATTTCACATTTTTCTTAATTCTATTGCTAAAAACCTATACAAATTCTGAATATAACCTATACACTTTTGAAATCTACAATGCCTTGGCTTTCGCCCCCTGTAGTCCGCTTAGCCGCACCTTTTCATTTTTGACCCATTTTTAGGAATTTAAAAAATTTCCATATGGGGTAATGCGTAATTTCACATTTTTCTTAATTCTATTACTAAAAACCTATATAAATTCTGAATATAACCTATACACTTCTGAAATCTACAATGCCTTGGCTTTCGCCCCCTGTAGTCCGCTTAGCCGCACCTTTTCATTTTTGACCCATTTTTAGGAATTTAAAAAATTTCCATATGGGGTAATGCGTAATTTCACATTTTTCTTAATTCTATTACTAAAAACCTATACAAATTCTGAATATAACCTATACACTTCTGAAATCTACAATGCCTTGGCTTTCGCCCCCTGTAGTCCGCTAAGCCGCACCTTTTTTATTGTTGATCCATTTTTGGGCGTTTGTCAAATGCCTGTATTCAGAAAGAAAAAAAAAAGCATGAGTTTTTTTTGCCTAATTTTAGAAATTTTTATATTTTGACTTTTTATGTTTTGCTATAAATAAATAAATATTAAATTTTTATTATATTTACACACTTTTTATATAATTTTTTTAATTTTCACAAGGAAATGTTAAAATAATTCAATTCTGTTAACTTAACATTTTTTGAGTGAGAGGTATGTAAAATATAACAGGGTTGTCAAAAACGAAGCTAACTGACGGAGCTATCTTCACACCCTTTACTTAAAATATGTTAGCTAACTCTTCTTTTCTATTTACACCCACCAAAAATTCTTACTGGGTGAAAGTTACAACTTCTTCGGTCCGTTTACCACCCAACAAGTATAGGATTGCCAAATCTTATTGTGATAACAATATTTAACCATTTTGGAGTATTCATTTGGAAAACAGTGCTAGAAAACTCAGGTTCAAATTTAAGATATAATATTAGAGCTTAAACATTAGTTTTGTAAATTATGACGCTTATGCGAACCTATGCTTTTTTTGTGGAGGATAAATTAAGTAAAATTAAACAAGTCCAAAAAATATAACTTATGGAAATATTACCTCAAGGGATGTGTGTGAAGATAAATACGTATTTAAATAGCAGAGACACAAACCATTTTTTTAACATTGCCGTTTTTACAGTTAACAGTGTTCTGTTAACCACTTAACAGTCATTATGTTATTGGTTTCCTTTATTCAGGAGGATAATTTTAGTAAAAAAAACACGAGTCCGAATAAATTTAAATTACGGAAATGTTGCTCCAAGGGATATATTACAGAACTATAAAAGTTTGATATCTAAGAATTGCTTAGAAAAGCATTTAAATTGAGTTAAAATAAAACACTCATTTTGCAACATTTCTTGCGAAGATAAATGACCATTTTAGACAAATATGGAATAGCACACATACTACACCATATACACATGTTAGTCTGAAGGGTCCTTAATAAGACCCAATCAGTCCAATATCTGAAATAATTTTGGGATTTGAGAAAATTAACTTTGAAAAAAATGCTTTTTTAGTGAAATTTCTTGAGAAGATAAATGACCATTTTGGACAAATATGGAATAGCACACATACTACACCATATACATATGTTAGTCTGAAGGGTCCTTAATAAGACCCAATCAGTCCAATATCTGAAATAATTTTGGGATTTGAGAAAATTAACTTTGAAAAAAATGCTTTTTTAGTGAAATTTCTTGAGAAGATAAATGACTATTTTGGACAAATATGGAATAGCACACATACTACACCATATACACATGTTAGTTTGAAGGGTCCTTAATAAGACACAATCAGTCCAATATCTGAAATAATTTTGGGATTTGCGAAAATTAACTTTGAAAAAAATGCTTTTTTAGTGAAATTTCTTGAGAAGATAAATGACCATTTTGGACAAATATGGAATAGCACACATACTACACCATATACACATGTTAGTCTGAAGGGTCCTTAATAAGACCCAATCAGTCCAATATCTGAAATAATTTTGGGATTTGAGAAAATTAACTTTGAAAAAATGCTTTTTTAGTGAAATTTCTTGAGAATATAAATGACCATTTTGGACAAATATGGAATAGCACACATACTACACCATATACACATGTTAGTCTGAAGGGTCCTTAATAAGACCCAATCAGTCCAATATCTGAAATAATTTTGGGATTTGAGAAAATTAACTTTGAATAAATGCTTTTTCAGTGAAATTTCTTGAGAAGATAAATGACCATTTTGGACAAATATGGAATAGCACACATACTACACCATATACACATGTTAGTCTGAAGGGTCCTTAATAAGACCCAATCAGTCCAATATCTGAAATAATTTTGGGATTTGAGAAAATTAACTTTGAAAAAAATGCTTTTTTAGTGAAATTTCTTGAGAAGATAAATGACCAATTTGGACAAAAATGGAATAGCACACATACTACACCATATACACATGTTAGTCTGAAGGGTCCTTAATAAGACCTAATCAGTCCAATATCTGAAATAATTTTGGGATTTGAGAAAATTAACTTTGAAAAAAATGCTTTTTTAGTGAAATTTCTTGAGAAGATAAATGACCATTTTGGACAAATATGGAATAGCACACATACTACACCATATACATATGTTAGTCTGAAGGGTCCTTAATAAGACCCAATCAGTCCAATATCTGAAATAATTTTGGGATTTGAGAAAATTAACTTTGAAAAAAATGCTTTTTTAGTGAAATTTCTTGAGAAGATAAATGACCATTTTGGACAAATATGGAATAGCACACATACTACACCATATACACATGTTAGTTTGAAGGGTCCTTAATAAGACCCAATCAGTCCAATATCTGAAATAATTTTGGGATTTGCGAAAATTAACTTTGAAAAAAAATGCTTTTTTAGTGAAATTTCTTGAGAATATAAATGACCATTTTGGACAAATATGGAATAGCACACATACTACACCATATACACATGTTAGTCTGAAGGGTCCTTAATAAGACCCAATCAGTCCAATATCTGAAATAATTTTGGGATTTGAGAAAATTAACTTTGAAAAAATGCTTTTTCAGTGAAATTTCTTGAGAAGATAAATGACTATTTTGGACAAATATGGAATAGCACACATACTACACCATATACACATGTTAGTCTGAAGGGTCCTTAATAAGACCCAATCAGTCCAATATCTGAAATAATTTTGGAATTTGAGAATATTAACTTTGAAAAAATGCTTTTTCAGTGAAATTTCTTGAGAAGATAAATGACCATTTTGGACAAATATGGAATAGCACACATACTACACCATATACACATGTTAGTCTGAAGGGTCCTTAATAAGACCCAATCAGTCCAATATCTGAAATAATTTTGGGATTTGAGAAAATTAACTTTGAAAAAAATGCTTTTTTGGTGAAATTTCTTGAGAAGATAAATGACCATTTTGGACAAATATGGAATAGCACACATACTACACCATATACACATGTTAGTCTGAAGGGTCCTTAATAAGACCCAATCAGTCCAATATCTGAAATAATTTTGGGATTTGAGAAAATTAACTTTGAAAAAAATGCTTTTTTAGTGAAATTTCTTGAGAAGATAAATGACCATTTTGGACAAATATGGAATAGCACACATACTACACCATATACACATGTTAGTCTGAAGGGTCCTTAATAAGACCCAATCAGTCCAATATCTGAAATAATTTTGGGATTTGAGAAAATTAACTTTGAATAAATGCTTTTTCAGTGAAATTTCTTGAGAAGATAAATGACCATTTTGGACAAATATGGAATAGCACACATACTACACCATATACACATGTTAGTCTGAAGGGTCCTTAATAAGACCCAATCAGTCCAATATCTGAAATAGTTTTGGGATTTGAGAAAATTAACTTTGAAAAAAAATGCTTTTTTAGTGAAATTTCTTGAGAAGATAAATGACCATTTTGGACAAATATGGAATAGCACACATACTACACCATATACACATGTTAGTCTGAAGGGTCCTTAATAAGACCCAATCAGTCCAATATCTGAAATAATTTTGGGATTTGAGAAAATTAACCTTGAAAAAAATGATTTTTTAGTGAAATTTCTTGAAAAGATAAATGACCATTTTGGACAAATATGGAATAGCACACATACTACACCATATACACATGTTAGTCTGAAGGGTCCTTAATAAGACCCAATCAGTCCAATATCTGAAATAATTTTGGGATTGGAGAAAATTAACTTTGAAAAAATGCTTTTTCAGTGAAATTTCTTGAGAAGATAAATGACCATTTTGGACAAATATGGAATAGCACACATACTACACCATATACACATGTTAGTCTGAAGGGTCCTTAATAAGACCCAATCAGTCCAATATCTGAAATAATTTTGGGATTTGAGAAAATTAACTTTGAAAAAAATGCTTTTTTAGTGAAATTTCTTGAGAAGATAAATGACCATTTTGGACAATTATGGAATAGCACACATACTACACCATATACACATGTTAGTCTGAAGGGTCCTTAATAAGACCCAATCAGTCCAATATCTGAAATAATTTTGGGATTTGAGAAAATTAACTTTGAAAAAAATGCATTTTTAGTGAAATTTCTTGAGAAGATAAATGACCATTTTGGACAAATATGGAATAGCACACATACTACACCATATACACATGTTAGTCTGAAGGGTCCTTAATAAGACCCAATCAGTCCAATATCTGAAATAATTTTGGGATTTGAGAAAATTAACTTTGAAAAAAATGCTTTTTTAGTGAAATTTCTTGAGAAGATAAATGACCATTTTGGACAAATATGGAATAGCACACATACTACACCATATACACATGTTAGTCTGAAGGGTCCTTAATAAGACCCAATCAGTCCAATATCTGAAATAATTTTGGGATTTGAGAAAATTAACTTTGAAAAAAATGCTTTTTTAGTGAAATTTCTTGAGAAGATAAATGACCATTTTGGACAAATATGGAATAGCACACATACTACACCATATACACATGTTAGTCTGAAGGGTCCTTTATAAGACCCAATCAGTCCAATATCTGAAATAATTTTGGGATTTGAGAAAATTAACTTTGAAAAAAATGCTTTTTTAGTGAAATTTCTTGAGAAGATAAATGACCATTTTGGACAATTATGGAATAGCACACATACTACACCATATACACATGTTAGTCTGAAGGGTCCTTAATAAGACCCAATCAGTCCAATATCTGAAATAATTTTGGGATTTGAGAAAATTAACTTTGAAAAAAATGCATTTTTAGTGAAATTTCTTGAGAAGATAAATGACCATTTTGGACAAATATGGAATAGCACACATACTACACCATATACACATGTTAGTCTGAAGGGTCCTTAATAAGACCCAATCAGTCCAATATCTGAAATAATTTTGGGATTTGAGAAAATTAACTTTGAAAAAAAATGCTTTTTTAGTGAAATTTCTTGAGAAGATAAATGACCATTTTGGACAAATATGGAATAGCACACATACTACACCATAAACACATGTTAGTCTGAAGGGTCCTTAATAAGACCCAATCAGTCCAATATCTGAAATAATTTTGGGATTTGAGAAAATAACTTTCAAAAAAATGCTTTTTTAATGAAATTTCTTGAGAAGATAAATCACCATTTTGGACAAATATGGAATAGCACACATACTACACCATATACACATGTTAGTCTGAAGGGTCCTTAATAAGACCCAATCAGTCCAATATCCGAAATAATTTTGGGATTTGAGAAAATTAACTTTGAAAAAAATGCTTTTTTAGTGAAATTTCTTGAGAAGATAAATGACCATTTTGGACAAATATGGAATAGCACACATACTACACCATATACACATGTTAGTCTGAAGGGTCCTTAATAAGACCCAATCAGTCCAATATCTGAAATAATTTTGGGATTTGAGAAAATTAACTTTGAAAAAAATGCTTTTTTAGTGAAATTTCTTGAGAAGATAAATGACCATTTTGGACAAATATGGAATAGCACACATACTACACCATATACACATGTTAGTCTGAAGGGTCCTTAATAAGACCCAATCAGTCCAATATCTGAAATAATTTTGGGATTTGAGAAAATTAACTTTGAAAAAAATGCTTTTTTAGTGAAATTTCTTGAGAAGATAAATGACCATTTTGGACAAATATGGAATAGCACACATACTACACCATATACACATGTTAGTCTGAAGGGTCCTTAATAAGACCCAATCAGTCCAATATCTGAAATAATTTTGGGATTTGAGAAAATTAACTTTGAAAAAAATGCTTTTTTAGTGAAATTTCTTGAGAAGATAAATGACCAATTTGGACAAATATGGAATAGCACACATACTACACCATATACACATGTTAGTCTGAAGGGTCCTTAATAAGACCCAATCAGTCCAATATCTGAAATAATTTTGGGATTTGAGAAAATTAACTTTGAATAAATGCTTTTTCAGTGAAATTTCTTGAGAAGATAAATGACCATTTTGGACAAATATGGAATAGCACACATACTACACCATATACACATGTTAGTCTGAAGGGTCCTTAATAAGACCCAATCAGTCCAACATCTGAAATAATTTTGGGATTTGAGAAAATTAACTTTGAAAAAATGCTTTTTCAGTGAAATTTCTTGAGAAGATAAATGACCATTTTGGACAAATATGGAATAGCACACATACTACACCATATACACATGTTAGTCTGAAGGGTCCTTAATAAGACCCAATCAGTCCAATATCTGAAATAATTTTGGGATTTGAGAAAATTAACTTTGGAAAAAATGCTTTTTTAGTGAAATTTCTTGAGAAGATAAATGACCATTTTAGACAAATATGGAATAGCACACATACTACACCATATACACATGTTAGTCTGAAGGGTCCTTAATAAGACCCAATCAGTCCAATATCTGAAATAATTTTGGGATTTGAGAAAATTAACTTTGAAAAAAATGCTTTTTTAGTGAAATTTCTTGAGAAGATAAATGACCATTTTGGACAAATATGAAATAGCACACATACTACACCATATACACATGTTAGTCTGAAGGGTCCTTAATAAGACCCAATCAGTCCAATATCTGAAATAATTTTGGGATTTGAGAAAATTAACTTTGAAAAAAATGCTTTTTTAGTGAAATTTCTTGAGAAGATAAATGACCATTTTGGAAAAATATGGAATAGCACACATACTACACCATATACACATGTTAGTCTGAAGGGTCCTTAATAAGACCCAATCAGTCCAATATCTGAAATAATTTTGGGATTTGAGAAAATTAACTTTGAAAAAATGCTTTTTCAGTGAAATTTCTTGAGAAGATAAATGACTATTTTGGACAAATATGGAATAGCACACATACTACACCATATACACATGTTAGTTTGAAGGGTCCTTAATAAGACCCAATCAGTCCAATATCTGAAATAATTTTGGGATTTGCGAAAATTAACTTTGAAAAAAATGCTTTTTTAGTGAAATTTCTTGAGAATATAAATGACCATTTTGGACAAATATGGAATAGCAAACATACTACACCATATACACATGTTAGTCTGAAGGGTCCTTAATAAGACCCAATCAGTCCAATATCTGAAATAATTTTGGGATTTGAGAAAATTAACTTTGAAAAAAATGCTTTTTTAGTGAAATTTCTTGAGAAGATAAATCACCATTTTGGACAAATATGGAATAGCACACATACTACACCATATACACATGTTAGTCTGAAGGGTCCTTAATAAGACCCAATCAGTCCAATATCTGAAATAATTTTGGGATTTGAGAAAATTAACTTTGAAAAAAATGCTTTTTTAGTGAAATTTCTTGAGAAGATAAATGACCATTTTGGACAAATATGGAATAGCACACATACTACACCATATACACATGTTAGTCTGAAGGGTCCTTAATAAGACCCAATCAGTCCAATATCTGAAATAATTTTGGGATTTGAGAAAATTAACTTTGAAAAAAATGCTTTTTTAGTGAAATTTCTTGAGAAGATAAATGACCATTTTGGACAAATATGGAATAGCACACATACTACACCATATACACATGTTAGTCTGAAGGGTCCTTAATAAGACCCAATCAGTCCAATATCTGAAATAATTTTGGGATTTGAGAAAATTAACTTTGAAAAAAATGCTTTTTTAGTGAAATTTCTCAAATCCCAAAATTATTTCAGATATTGGACTGATTGGGTCTTATTAAGGACCCTTCAGACTAACATGTGTATATGGTGTAGTATGTGTGCTATTCCATATTTGTCCAGAATGGTGATTTATCTTCTCAAGAAATTTCACTAAAAAAGCATTTTTTTCAAAGTTAATTTTCTCAAATCCCAAAATTATTTCAGATATTGGACTGATTGGGTCTTATTAAGGACCCTTCAGACTAACATGTGTATATGGTGTAGTATGTGTGCTATTCCATATTTGTCCAAAATGGTCATTTATCTTCTCAAGAAATTTCACCAAAAAAGCATTTTTTTCAAAGTTAATTTTCTCAAATCCCAAAATTATTTCAGATATTGGACTGATTGGGTCTTATTAAGGACCCTTCAGACTAACATGTGTATATGGTGTAGTATGTGTGCTATTCTATATTTGTCCAAAATGGTCATTTATCTTCTCAAGAAATTTCACTGAAAAAGCATTTTTTCAAAGTTAATATTCTCAAATCCCAAAATTATTTTAGATATTGGACTGATTGGGTCTTATTAAGGACCCTTCAGACTAACATGTGTATATGGTGTAGTATGTGTGCTATTCCATATTTGTCCAAAATGGTGATTTATCTTCTCAAGAAATTTCACTAAAAAAGCATTTTTTTCAAAGTTAATTTTCTCAAATCCCAAAATTATTTCAGATATTGGACTGATTGGGTCTTATTAAGGACCCTTCAGACTAACATGTGTATATGGTGTAGTATGTGTGCTATTCCATATTTGTCCAAAATGGTCATTTATCTTCTCAAGAAATTTCACCAAAAAAGCATTTTTTTCAAAGTTAATTTTCTCAAATCCCAAAATTATTTCAGATATTGGACTGATTGGGTCTTATTAAGGACCCTTCAGACTAACATGTGTATATGGTGTAGTATGTGTGCTATTCTATATTTGTCCAAAATGGTCATTTATCTTCTCAAGAAATTTCACTGAAAAAGCATTTTTTCAAAGTTAATATTCTCAAATCCCAAAATTATTTCAGATATTGGACTGATTGGGTCTTATTAAGGACCCTTCAGACTAACATGTGTATATGGTGTAGTATGTGTGCTATTCCATATTTGTCCAAAATGGTGATTTATCTTCTCAAGAAATTTCACTAAAAAAGCATTTTTTTCAAAGTTAATTTTCTCAAATCCCAAAATTATTTCAGATATTGGACTGATTGGGTCTTATTAAGGACCCTTCAGACTAACATGTGTATATGGTGTAGTATGTGTGCTATTCCATATTTGTCCAAAATGGTCATTTATCTTCTCAAGAAATTTCACCAAAAAAGCATTTTTTTCAAAGTTAATTTTCTCAAATCCCAAAATTATTTCAGATATTGGACTGATTGGGTCTTATTAAGGACCCTTCAGACTAACATGTGTATATAGTGTAGTATGTGTGCTATTCTATATTTGTCCAAAATGGTCATTTATCTTCTCAAGAAATTTCACTGAAAAAGCATTTTTTCAAAGTTAATATTCTCAAATCCCAAAATTATTTCAGATATTGGACTGATTGGGTCTTATTAAGGACCCTTCAGACTAACATGTGTATATGGTGTAGTATGTGTGCTATTCCATATTTGTCCAAAATGGTGATTTATCTTCTCAAGAAATTTCACTAAAAAAGCATTTTTTTCAAAGTTAATTTTCTCAAATCCCAAAATTATTTCAGATATTGGACTGATTGGGTCTTATTAAGGACCCTTCAGACTAACATGTGTATATGGTGTAGTATGTGTGCTATTCCATATTTGTCCAAAATGGTCATTTATCTTCTCAAGAAATTTCACCAAAAAAGCATTTTTTTCAAAGTTAATTTTCTCAAATCCCAAAATTATTTCAGATATTGGACTGATTGGGTCTTATTAAGGACCCTTCAGACTAACATGTGTATATGGTGTAGTATGTGTGCTATTCTATATTTGTCCAAAATGGTCATTTTTTCAAAGTTAATATTCTCAAATCCCAAAATTATTTCAGATATTGGACTGATTGGGTCTTATTAAGGACCCTTCAGACTAACATGTGTATATGGTGTAGTATGTGTGCTATTCCATATTTGTCCAAAATGGTGATTTATCTTCTCAAGAAATTTCACTAAAAAAGCATTTTTTTCAAAGTTAATTTTCTCAAATCCCAAAATTATTTCAGATATTGGACTGATTGGGTCTTATTAAGGACCCTTCAGACTAACATGTGTATATGGTGTAGTATGTGTGCTATTCCATATTTGTCCAAAATGGTCATTTATCTTCTCAAGAAATTTCACTGAAAAAGCATTTTTTCAAATTAAATTTTCTCAAATCTCAAAATTATTTCAGATATTGGACTGATTGGGTCTTATTAAGGACCCTTCAGACTAACATATGTATATGGTGTAGTATGTGTGCTATTCCATATTTGTCCAAAATGGTCATTTATCTTCTCAAGAAATTTCACTAAAAAAGCATTTTTTTCAAAGTTAATTTTCTCAAATCCCAAAATTATTTCAGATATTGGACTGATTGGGTCTTATTAAGGACCCTTCAGACTAACATGTGTATATGGTGTAGTATGTGTGCTATTCCATATTTGTCCAAAATGGTCATTTATCTTCTCAAGAAATTTCATTAAAAAAGCATTTTTTTCAAAGTTAATTTTCTCAAATCCCAAAATTATTTCAGATATTGGACTGATTGGGTCTTATTAAGGACCCTTCAGACTAACATGTGTATATGGTGTAGTATGTGTGCTATACCATATTTGTCCAAAATGGTCATTTATCTTCTCAAGAAATTTCACTAAAAAAGCATTTTTTTCAAAGTTAATTTTCTCAAATCCCAAAATTATTTCAGATATTGGACTGATTGGGTCTTATTAAGGACCCTTCAGACTAACATGTGTATATGGTGTAGTATGTGTGCTATTCCATATTTGTCCAATATGGTCATTTATCTTCTCAAGAAATTTCACTAAAAAAGCATTTTTTTCAAAGTTAATTTTCTCAAATCCCAAAATTATTTCAGATATTGGACTGATTGGGTCTTATTAAGGACCCTTCAGACTAACATGTGTATATGGTGTAGTATGTGTGCTATTCCATATTTGTCCAAAATGGTCATTTATCTTCTCAAGAAATTTCACTAAAAAAGCATTTTTTTCAAAGTTAATTTTCTCAAATCCCAAAATTATTTCAGATATTGGACTGATTGGGTCTTATTAAGGACCCTTCAGACTAACATGTGTATATGGTGTAGTATGTGTGCTATTCCATATTTGTCCAAAATGGTCATTTATCTTCTCAAGAAATTTCACTAAAAAAGCATTTTTTTCAAAGTTAATTTTCTCAAATCCCAAAATTATTTCAGATATTGGACTGATTGGGTCTTATAAAGGACCCTTCAGACTCACATGTGTATATGGTGTAGTATGTGTGCTATTCCATATTTGTCCAAAATGGTCATTTATCTTCTCAAGAAATTTCACTAAAAAAGCATTTTTTTCAAAGTTAATTTTCTCAAATCCCAAAATTATTTCAGATATTGGACTGATTGGGTCTTATAAAGGACCCTTCAGACTAACATGTGTATATGGTGTAGTATGTGTGCTATTCCATATTTGTCCAAAATGGTCATTTATCTTCTCAAGAAATTTCACTAAAAAAGCATTTTTTTCAAAGTTAATTTTCTCAAATCCCAAAATTATTTCAGATATTGGACTGATTGGGTCTTATAAAGGACCCTTCAGACTAACATGTGTATATGGTGTAGTATGTGTGCTATTCCATATTTGTCCAAAATGGTCATTTATCTTCTCAAGAAATTTCACTAAAAAAGCATTTTTTTCAAAGTTAATTTTCTCAAATCCCAAAATTATTTCAGATATTGGACTGATTGGGTCTTATAAAGGACCCTTCAGACTAACATGTGTATATGGTGTAGTATGTGTGCTATTCCATATTTGTCCAAAATGGTCATTTATCTTCTCAAGAAATTTCACTAAAAAAGCATTTTTTTCAAAGTTAATTTTCTCAAATCCCAAAATTATTTCAGATATTGGACTGATTGGGTCTTATAAAGGACCCTTCAGACTAACATGTGTATATGGTGTAGTATGTGTGCTATTCCATATTTGTCCAAAATGGTCATTTATCTTCTCAAGAAATTTCACTAAAAAAGCATTTTTTTCAAAGTTAATTTTCTCAAATCCCAAAATTATTTCAGATATTGGACTGATTGGGTCTTATTAAGGACCCTTCAGACTAACATGTGTATATGGTGTAGTATGTGTGCTATTCCATATTTGTCCAAAATGGTCATTTATCTTCTCAAGAAATTTCACTAAAAAAGCATTTTTTTCAAAGTTAATTTTCTCAAATCCCAAAATTATTTCAGATATTGGACTGATTGGGTCTTATTAAGGACCCTTCAGACTAACATGTGTATATGGTGTAGTATGTGTGCTATTCCATATTTGTCCAAAATGGTCATTTATCTTCTCAAGAAATTTCACTAAAAAAGCATTTTTTTCAAAGTTAATTTTCTCAAATCCCAAAATTATTTCAGATATTGGACTGATTGGGTCTTATTAAGGACCCTTCAGACTAACATGTGTATATGGTGTAGTATGTGTGCTATTCCATATTTGTCCAAAATGGTCATTTATCTTCTCAAGAAATTTCACTAAAAAAGCATTTTTTTCAAAGTTAATTTTCTCAAATCCCAAAATTATTTCAGATATTGGACTGATTGGGTCTTATTAAGGACCCTTCAGACTAACATGTGTATATGGTGTAGTATGTGTGCTATTCCATATTTGTCCAAAATGGTCATTTATCTTCTCAAGAAATTTCACTAAAAAAGCATTTTTTTCAAAGTTAATTTTCTCAAATCCCAAAATTATTTCAGATATTGGACTGATTGGGTCTTATTAAGGACCCTTTAGACTAACATGTGTATATGGTGTAGTATGTGTGCTATTCCATATTTGTCCAAAATGGTCATTTATCTTCTCAAGAAATTTCACTAAAAAAGCATTTTTTTCAAAGTAAATTTTCTCAAATCCCAAAATTATTTCAGATATTGGACTGATTGGGTCTTATTAAGGACCCTTCAGACTAACATGTGTATATGGTGTAGTATGTGTGCTATTCCATATTTGTCCAAAATGGTCATTTATCTTCTCAAGAAATTTCACTGAAAAAGCATTTTTTTCAAAGTTAATTTTCTTAAATCCCAAAATTATTTCAGATATTGGACTGATTGGGTCTTATTAAGGACCCTTCAGACTAACATGTGTATATGGTGTAGTATGTGTGCTATTCCATATTTGTCCAAAATGGTCATTTATCTTCTCAAGAAATTTCACTAAAAAAGCATTTTTTTCAAAGTTAATTTTCTCAAATCCCAAAATTATTTCAGATATTGGACTGATTGGGTCTTATTAAGGACCCTTCAGACTAACATGTGTATATGGTGTAGTATGTGTGCTATTCCATATTTGTCCAAAATGGTCATTTATCTTCTCAAGAAATTTCACCAAAAAAGCATTTTTTTCAAAGTTAATTTTCTCAAATCCCAAAATTATTTCAGATATTGGACTGATTGGGTCTTATTAAGGACCCTTCAGACTAACATGTGTATATGGTGTAGTATGTGTGCTATTCCATATTTGTCCAAAATGGTCATTTATCTTCTCAAGAAATTTCACTGAAAAAGCATTTTTTCAAAGTTAATATTCTCAAATCCCAAAATTATTTCAGATATTGGACTGATTGGGTCTTATTAAGGACCCTTCAGACTAACATGTGTATATGGTGTAGTATGTGTGCTATTCCATATTTGTCCAAAATGGTCATTTATCTTCTCAAGAAATTTCACTAAAAAAGCATTTTTTTCAAAGTTAATTTTCTCAAATCCCAAAATTATTTCAGATATTGGACTGATTGGGTCTTATTAAGGACCCTTCAGACTAACATATGTATATGGTGTAGTATGTGTTCTATTCCATATTTGTCCAAAATGGTCATTTATCTTCTCAAGAAATTTCACTGAAAAAGCATTTTTTCAAAGTTAATTTTCTCAAATCCCAAAATTATTTCAGATATTGGACTGATTGGGTCTTATTAAGGACCCTTTAGACTAACATGTGTATATGGTGTAGTATGTGTGCTATTCCATATTTGTCCAAAATGGTCATTTATCTTCTCAAGAAATTTCACCAAAAAAGCATTTTTTTCAAAGTTAATTTTCTCAAATCCCAAAATTATTTCAGATATTGGACTGATTGGGTCTTATTAAGGACCCTTCAGACTAACATGTGTATATGGTGTAGTATGTGTGCTATTCCATATTTGTCCAAAATGGTCATTTATCTTCTCAAGAAATTTCACTGAAAAAGCATTTTTTCAAAGTTAATTTTCTCAAATCCCAAAATTATTTCAGATATTGGACTGATTGGGTCTTATTAAGGACCCTTCAGACTAACATGTGTATATGGTGTAGTATGTGTGCTATTCCATATTTGTCCAAAATGGTCATTTATATTCTCAAGAAATTTCACTGAAAAAGCATTTTTTTCAAAGTTAATTTTCTCAAATCCCAAAATTATTTCAGATATTGGACTGATTGGGTCTTATTAAGGACCCTTCAGACTAACATGTGTATATGGTGTAGTATGTGTGCTATTCCATATTTGTCCAAAATGGTCATTTATCTTCTCAAGAAATTTCACCAAAAAAGCATTTTTTTCAAAGTTAATTTTCTCAAATCCCAAAATTATTTCAGATATTGGACTGATTGGGTCTTATTAAGGACCCTTCAGACTAACATGTGTATATGGTGTAGTATGTGTGCTATTCCATATTTGTCCAAAATGGTCATTTATCTTCTCAAGCAATTTCACTGAAAAAGCATTTTTTCAAAGTTAATTTTCTCAAATCCCAAAATTATTTCAGATATTGGACTGATTGGGTCTTATTAAGCACCCTTCAGACTAACATGTGTATATGGTGTAGTATGTGTGCTATTCCATATTTGTCCAAAATGGTCATTTATATTCTCAAGAAATTTCACTAAAAAAGCATTTTTTTCAAAGTTAATTTTCGCAAATCCCAAAATTATTTCAGATATTGGACTGATTGGGTCTTATTAAGGACCCTTCAAACTAACATGTGTATATGGTGTAGTATGTGTGCTATTCCATATTTGTCCAAAATTGTCATTTATCTTCTCAAGAAATTTCACTAAAAAAGCATTTTTTTCAAAGTTAATTTTCTCAAATCCCAAAATTATTTCAGATATTGGACTGATTGGGTCTTATTAAGGACCCTTCAGACTAACATGTGTATATGGTGTAGTATGTGTGCTATTCCATATTTGTCCAAAATGGTCATTTATCTTCTCAAGAAATTTCACTAAAAAAGCATTTTTTTCAAAGTTAATTTTCTCAAATCCCAAAATTATTTCAGATATTGGACTGATTGGGTCTTATTAAGGACCCTTCAGACTAACATATGTATATGGTGTAGTATGTGTGCTATTCCATATTTGTCCAAAATGGTCATTTATCTTCTCAAGAAATTTCACTAAAAAAGCATTTTTTTCAAAGTTAATTTTCTCAAATCCCAAAATTATTTCAGATATTGGACTGATTAGGTCTTATTAAGGACCCTTCAGACTAACATGTGTATATGGTGTAGTATGTGTGCTATTCCATATTTGTCCAAATTGGTCATTTATCTTAAGAAATTTCACTAAAAAAGCATTTTTTTCAAAGTTAATTTTCTCAAATCCCAAAATTATTTCAGATATTGGACTGATTGGGTCTTATTAAGGACCCTTCAGACTAACATGTGTATATGGTGTAGTATGTGTGCTATTCCATATTTGTCCAAAATGGTCATTTATCTTCTCAAGAAATTTCACTGAAAAAGCATTTTTTCAAAGTTAATTTTCTCAAATGCCAAAATTATTTCAGATATTGGACTGATTGGGTCTTATTAAGGACCCTTCAGACTAACATGTGTATATGGTGTAGTATGTGTGCTATTCCATATTTGTCCAAAATGGTCATTTATCTTTTCAAGAAATTTCACCAAAAAAGCATTTTTTTCAAAGTTAATTTTCTCAAATCCCAAAATTATTTCAGATATTGGACTGATTGGGTCTTATTAAGGACCCTTCAGACTAACATGTGTATATGGTGTAGTATGTGTGCTATTCCATATTTGTCCAAAATGGTCATTTATCTTCTCAAGAAATTTCACTGAAAAAGCATTTTTTCAAAGTTAATTTTCTCAAATCCCAAAATTATTTCAGATATTGGACTGATTGGGTCTTATTAAGGACCCTTCAGACTAACATGTGTATATGGTGTAGTATGTGTGCTATTCCATATTTGTCCAAAATGGTCATTTATCTTCTCAAGAAATTTCACTGAAAAAGCATTTTTTCAAAGTTAATATTCTCAAATCCCAAAATTATTTCAGATATTGGACTGATTGGGTCTTATTAAGGACCCTTCAGACTAACATGTGTATATGGTGTAGTATGTGTGCTATTCCATATTTGTCCAAAATGGTCATTTATATTCTCAAGAAATTTCACTAAAAAGCATTTTTTTCAAAGTTAATTTTCTCAAATCCCAAAATTATTTCAGATATTGGACTGATTGGGTCTTATTAAGGACCCTTCAGACTAACATGTGTATATGGTGTAGTATGTGTGCTATTCCATATTTGTCCAAATTGGTCATTTATCTTCTCAAGAAATTTCACTAAAAAAGCATTTTTTTCAAAGTTAATTTTCTCAAATCCCAAAATTATTTCAGATATTGGACTGATTGGGTCTTATTAAGGACCCTTCAGACTAACATGTGTATATGGTGTAGTATGTGTGCTATTCCATATTTGTCCAAAATGGTCATTTATCTTCTCAAGAAATTTCACTAAAAAGCATTTTTTTCAAAGTTAATTTTCTCAAATCCCAAAATTATTTCAGATATTGGACTGATTGGGTCTTATTAAGGACCCTTCAGACTAACATGTGTATATGGTGTAGTATGTGTGCTATTCCATATTTGTCCAAATTGGTCATTTATCTTCTCAAGAAATTTCACTAAAAAAGCATTTTTTTCAAAGTTAATTTTCTCAAATCCCAAAATTATTTCAGATATTGGACTGATTGGGTCTTATTAAGGACCCTTCAGACTAACATGTGTATATGGTGTAGTATGTGTGCTATTCCATATTTGTCCAAAATGGTCATTTATCTTCTCAAGAAATTTCACTGAAAAAGCATTTTTTCAAAGTTAATTTCTCAAATCCCAAAATTATTTCAGATATTGGACTGATTGGGTCTTATTAAGGACCCTTCAGACTAACATGTGTATATGGTGTAGTATGTGTGCTATTCCATATTTGTCCAAAATGGTCATTTATCTTCTCAAGAAATTTCACTGAAAAAGCATTTATTCAAAGTTAATTTTCTCAAATCCCAAAATTATTTCAGATATTGGACTGATTGGGTCTTATTAAGGACCCTTCAGACTAACACGTGTATATTGTGTAGTATGTGTGCTATTCCATATTTGTCCAAAATGGTCATTTATCTTCTCAAGAAATTTCACTAAAAAAGCATTTTTTTCAAAGTTAATTTTCTCAAATCCCAAAATTATTTCAGATATTGGACTGATTGGGTCTTATTAAGGACCCTTCAGACTAACATGTGTATATGGTGTAGTATGTGTGCTATTCCATATTTGTCCAAAATGGTCATTTATCTTCTCAAGAAATTTCACTAAAAAAACATTTTTTTCAAAGTTAATTTTCTCAAATCCCAAAATTATTTCAGATATTGGACTGATTGGGTCTTATTAAGGACCCTTCAGACTAACATGTGTATATGGTGTAGTATGTGTGCTATTCCATATTTGTCCAAAATGGTCATTTATCTTCTCAAGAAATTTCATTAAAAAAGCATTTTTTTCAAAGTTAATTTCCTCAAATCCCAAAATTATTTCAGATATTGGACTGATTGGGTCTTATTAAGGACCCTTCAGACTAACATGTGTATATGGTGTAGTATGTGTGCTATTCCATATTTGTCCAAAATGGTCATTTATCTTCTCAAGAAATTTCACTAAAAAAGCATTTTTTTCAAAGTTAATTTTCTCAAATCCCAAAATTATTTCAGATATTGGACTGATTGGGTCTTATTAAGGACCCTTCAGACTAACATGTGTATATGGTGTAGTATGTGTGCTATTCCATATTTGTCCAAAATGGTCATTTATCTTCTCAAGAAATTTCACTAAAAAAGCATTTTTTTCAAAGTTAATTTTCTCAAATCCCAAAATTATTTCAGATATTGGACTGATTGGGTCTTATTAAGGACCCTTCAGACTAACATGTGTATATGGTGTAGTATGTGTGCTATTCCATATTTGTCCAAAATGGTCATTTATCTTCTCAAGAAATTTCACTAAAAAAGCATTTTTTTCAAAGTTAATTTTCTCAAATCCCAAAATTATTTCAGATATTGGACTGATTGGGTCTTATTAAGGACCCTTCAGACTAACATGTGTATATGGTGTAGTATGTGTGCTATTCCATATTTGTCCAAAATGGTCATTTATCTTCTCAAGAAATTTCACTAAAAAAGCATTTTTTTCAAAGTTAATTTTCTCAAATCCCAAAATTATTTCAGATATTGGACTGATTGGGTCTTATTAAGGACCCTTCAGACTCACATGTGTATATGGTGTAGTATGTGTGCTATTCCATATTTGTCCAAAATGGTCATTTATCTTCTCAAGAAATTTCACTAAAAAGCATTTTTTTCAAAGTTAATTTTCTCAAATCCCAAAATTATTTCAGATATTGGACTGATTGGGTCTTATTAAGGACCCTTCAGACTAACATGTGTATATGGTGTAGTATGTGTGCTATTCCATATTTGTCCAAATTGGTCATTTATCTTCTCAAGAAATTTCACTAAAAAAGCATTTTTTTCAAAGTTAATTTTCTCAAATCCCAAAATTATTTCAGATATTGGACTGATTGGGTCTTATTAAGGACCCTTCAGACTAACATGTGTATATGGTGTAGTATGTGTGCTATTCCATATTTGTCCAAAATGGTCATTTATCTTCTCAAGAAATTTCACTAAAAAGCATTTTTTTCAAAGTTAATTTTCTCAAATCCCAAAATTATTTCAGATATTGGACTGATTGGGTCTTATTAAGGACCCTTCAGACTAACATGTGTATATGGTGTAGTATGTGTGCTATTCCATATTTGTCCAAATTGGTCATTTATCTTCTCAAGAAATTTCACTAAAATAGCATTTTTTTCAAAGTTAATTTTCTCAAATCCCAAAATTATTTCAGATATTGGACTGATTGGGTCTTATTAAGGACCCTTCAGACTAACATGTGTATATGGTGTAGTATGTGTGCTATTCCATATTTGTCCAAAATGGTCATTTATCTTCTCAAGAAATTTCACTGAAAAAGCATTTTTTCAAAGTTAATTTCTCAAATCCCAAAATTATTTCAGATATTGGACTGATTGGGTCTTATTAAGGACCCTTCAGACTAACATGTGTATATGGTGTAGTATGTGTGCTATTCCATATTTGTCCAAAATGGTCATTTATCTTCTCAAGAAATTTCACTGAAAAAGCATTTATTCAAAGTTAATTTTCTCAAATCCCAAAATTATTTCAGATATTGGACTGATTGGGTCTTATTAAGGACCCTTCAGACTAACACGTGTATATTGTGTAGTATGTGTGCTATTCCATATTTGTCCAAAATGGTCATTTATCTTCTCAAGAAATTTCACTAAAAAAGCATTTTTTTCAAAGTTAATTTTCTCAAATCCCAATATTATTTCAGATATTGGACTGATTGGGTCTTATTAAGGACCCTTCAGACTAACATGTGTATATGGTGTAGTATGTGTGCTATTCCATATTTGTCCAAAATGGTCATTTATCTTCTCAAGAAATTTCACTAAAAAAGCATTTTTTTCAAAGTTAATTTTCTCAAATCCCAAAATTATTTCAGATATTGGACTGATTGGGTCTTATTAAGGACCCTTCAGACTAACATGTGTATATGGTGTAGTATGTGTGCTATTCCATATTTGTCCAAAATGGTCATTTATCTTCTCAAGAAATTTCATTAAAAAAGCATTTTTTTCAAAGTTAATTTCCTCAAATCCCAAAATTATTTCAGATATTGAACTGATTGGGTCTTATTAAGGACCCTTCAGACTAACATGTGTATATGGTGTAGTATGTGTGCTATTCCATATTTGTCCAAAATGGTCATTTATCTTCTCAAGAAATTTCACTAAAAAAGCATTTTTTTCAAAGTTAATTTTCTCAAATCCCAAAATTATTTCAGATATTGGACTGATTGGGTCTTATTAAGGACCCTTCAGACTAACATGTGTATATGGTGTAGTATGTGTGCTATTCCATATTTGTCCAAAATGGTCATTTATCTTCTCAAGAAATTTCACTAAAAAAGCATTTTTTTCAAAGTTAATTTTCTCAAATCCCAAAATTATTTCAGATATTGGACTGATTGGGTCTTATTAAGGACCCTTCAGACTAACATGTGTATATGGTGTAGTATGTGTGCTATTCCATATTTGTCCAAAATGGTCATTTATCTTCTCAAGAAATTTCACTAAAAAAGCATTTTTTTCAAAGTTAATTTTCTCAAATCCCAAAATTATTTCAGATATTGGACTGATTGGGTCTTATTAAGGACCCTTCAGACTAACATGTGTATATGGTGTAGTATGTGTGCTATTCCATATTTGTCCAAAATGGTCATTTATCTTCTCAAGAAATTTCACTAAAAAAGCATTTTTTTCAAAGTTAATTTTCTCAAATCCCAAAATTATTTCAGATATTGGACTGATTGGGTCTTATTAAGAACCCTTCAGACTAACATGTGTATATGGTGTAGTATGTGTGCTATTCCATATTTGTCCAAAATGGTCATTTATCTTCGCAAGAAATGTTGCAAAATGAGTGTTTTATTTTAACTCAATTTAAATGCTTTTCTAAGCAATTCTTAGATATCAAACTTTTATAGTTCTGAAATATAGTCCTTGAAGCAACATTTCCGTAATTTAAATTTATTCGGACTCGTGTTTTTTTACTAAAATTATCCTCCTGAATAAAGGAAACCAATAACATAACGACTGTTAAGTGGTTAACAGAACACTGTTAACTGTAAAAACGGCAATGTTAAAAAAATGGTTTGTGTCTCTGCTATTTAAATACGTATTTATCTTCACACACATTGTTTTATTAAACTCCAATGGTCAAATATATTAAAATTTTGTTTTTTTAAGAAAGTATGGAGGTTTTTCCAAAAACACTACTTTTGAAATTTGAAAAAGGACTTTGGTCCTTTTCTCGTAAACGAAAGAGAGTGGGCGAAAAAAAATTATTGGAGAAGACTTCTAGTTGTGTCTTTATTAAACTCCAATGGTCAAATATATTAACATTATGTTTTTTCAGAAATTATAGAGGTTTTTCCAAAAACACCACTTTTGAAATTTGAAAAAGGACTTTGGTCCTTTTCTCGTAAACGAAGGAGAGTGCGCGAAAAAAAATTATTGGAGAAGACTTCTAGTAGTGTTTTTATTAAACTCCAATGGTCAAATATATTAACATTTTGTTTTTTCAGAAATTATAGAGGTTTTTCCAAAAACACCACTTTTGAAATTTGAAAAAGGATTTTGTTCCTTTTCTCGTAAACGAAAGAGAGTGGGCGAAAAAAAATTATTGGAGAAGACTTCTAGTAGTGTCTTTATTAAACTCCAATGGTCAAATATATTAACATTTTGTTTTTTCAGAAATTATAGAGGTTTTTCAAAAAAAAAAAAAAAAAACACTTGAAATTTGAAAAAAGACTTTGATCCTTTTCTCGTAAACGAAAGAGAGTGGGCGAAAAAAAAGTTATTGGAGAAGACTTCAAGTAGTGTCTTTATTAGACTCCAATGGTCAAATATATTATGTGTGTGAAGATAAATACGTCAAGTTAAATACGTTTTTAAAAAAATGTAGCATCCGATAAAAATTTTCCCTCCTACATAGAGTAAGGTAAATTCAGTGTTTTTTAACAAAAACGATTATAGCGACAAAACCCTTCGATCTCGGCGAATCAAATCTTTTGGGAAATCAAAAAATGTTGCAAAAAATGTTGTTAAACAAAAATACATAAATCTCTGTTTATCTAAATTCTTTTAAAAATTGTTTCCAAACGATTATTATTATTTTTCTTTTGTTTCTTTCTTTTTTATTTCAATTTCAATCCCCTGTCCCACTACTTTTAGCATGGAAATAGTGGCGTAGAAGTTAACTTACCAATTTATTGAGCTTTGCTGCGGTATCAAAGATAACGATACCGATATAATTTCACCATTAACTATTTTCTAAATTCAAGATAATAAATATAATGTGTGTGAAGATAAATTTCGAAATTTATTTCTCAGACACAAACCAATTGCGTTAACATAGCTATGTTAACAGGTTAACATAGCGCTGTAAAGCATATAAATCCTGGGGGTTATATATTCAAATTGGACCTGTGGCCACATTTTTGGATCAAATGGAACCGAACCAAAAGCAAAGAGCTGCCTGGGTTACTGCTTTGCAGCGAACAATGTAAAACAGCCTATATTTTATGAAATTATTAAGGTTTTCACATGTAAAGTTTTTTCTTTTTTTTAAACAAGGAATGTAAGTTCCAGGAGCACTGTAGAAGATGGGCGGATAGAAATTGATAGATTTGATAGAAATTATGCCCTTTTATGATTCCTAGTACTTCATAACAATAGAAAATGGAATTTTGATAGAAATTTCTGAAATTTTTTAAAATTTCAAATTTGAAATTTCTTTAGAGGATGAACTCCAGGAAAACGGTAGGAGATGGGCGGATAAAAATTGATCGATTTTATAGAAATTATGCCCTTTTATGATTCCTAGTACTTCATAACTAAAGAAAATGGAATTTTGATAGAAATTTCTGAAATTTTTTAAAATTTCAAATTTGAAATTTCTTTAGAGGATGAACTCCAGGAAAACGGTAGGAGATGGGCGGATAAAAATTGATTGATTTTATAGAAATTATGCCCTTTTATGATTCCTAGTACTTCATAACTATAGAAAATGGAATTTTTATAGAAATTTCTGAAATTTTTTAAAATTTCAAATTTGAAATTTCTTTAGAGGATGAACTCCAGGAAAACGGTAGGAGATGGGCGGATAAAAATTGATTGATTTTATAGAAATTATGCCCTTTTATGATTCCTAGTACTTCATAACTATAGAAAATGGAATTTTGATAGAAATTTCTGAAATTTTTTAAAATTTCAAATTTGAAATTTCATTAGAGAATGAACTCCAGGAAAACGGTAGGAGATGGGCGGATAAAAATTGATTGATTTTATAGAAATTATGCCCTTTTATGATTCCTAGTACTTCATAACTATAGAAAATGGAATTTTGATAGAAATTTCTGAAATTTTTTAAAATTTCAAATTTGAAATTTCTTTAGAGGATGAACTCCAGGAAAACGGTAGGAGATGGGCGGATAAACATTGATTGATTTTATAGAAAATATGCCCTTTTATGATTCCTAGTACTTCATAACTATAGAAAATGGAATTTTGATAGAAATTTCTGAAATTTTTTAAAATTTCAAATTTGAAATTTCTTTAGAGGATGAACTCCAGGAAAACGGTAGGAGATGGGCGGATAAAAATTGATTGATTTTATAGAAATTATGCCCTTTTATGATTCCTAGTACTTCATAACTATAGAAAATGGAATTTTGATAGAAATTTCTGAAATTTTTTAAAATTTCAAATTTGAAATTTCTTTAGAGAATGAACTCCAGGAAAACGGTAGGAGATGGGCGGATAAAAATTGATTGATTTTATAGAAATTATGCCCTTTTATGATTCCTAGTACTTCATAACTATAGAAAATGGAATTTTGATAGAAATTTCTGAAATTTTTTAAAATTTCAAATTTGAAATTTCTTTAGAGGATGAACTCCAGGAAAACGGTAGGAGATGGGCGGATAAACATTGATTGATTTTATAGAAATTATGCCCTTTTATGATTCCTAGTACTTCATAACTATAGAAAATGGAATTTTGATAGAAATTTCTGAAATTTTTTAAAATTTCAAATTTGAAATTTCTTTAGAGGATGAACTCCAGGAAAACGGTAGGAGATGGGCGGATAAAAATTGATTGATGTTATAGAAATTATGCTTAAGAAATTTCAAATTTGAAATTTTAAAAAATTTCAGAAATTTCTATCAAAATTCCATTTTCTATAGTTATGAAGTACTAGGAATCATAAAAGGGCATAATTTCTATAAAATCAATCAATTTTTATCCGCCCATCTCCTACCGTTTTCCTGGAGTTCATCCTCTAAAGAAATTTCAAATTTGAAATTTTAAAAAATTTCAGAAATTTCTATAAAAATTCCATTTTCTTTAGTTATGAAGTACTAGGAATCATAAAAGGGCATAATTTCTATAAAATCGATCAATTTTTATCCGCCCATCTCCTACCGTTTTCCTGGAGTTCATCCTCTAAAGAAATTTCAAATTTGAAATTTTAAAAAATTTCAGAAATTTCTATCAAAATTCCATTTTCTATTGTTATGAAGTACTAGGAATCATAAAAGGGCATAATTTCTATAAAATCAATCAATTTTTATCCGCCCATCTCCTACCGTTTTCCTGGAGTTCATCCTCTAAAGAAATTTCAAATTTGAAATTTTAAAAAATTTCAGAAATTTCTATCAAAATTCCATTTTCTATTGTTATGAAGTACTAGGAATCATAAAAGGGCATAATTTCTATAAAATCAATCAATTTTTATCCGCCCATATCCTACCGTTTTCCTGGAGTTCATCCTCTAAAGAAATTTCAAATTTGAAATTTTAAAAAATTTCAGAAATTTCTATCAAAATTCCATTTTCTATAGTTATGAAGTACTAGGAATCATAAAAGGGCATAATTTCTATAAAATCAATCAATTTTTATCCGCCCATCTCCTACCGTTTTCCTGGAGTTCATCCTCTAAAGAAATTTCAAATTTGAAATTTTAAAAAATTTCAGAAATTTCTATCAAAATTCCATTTTCTATAGTTATGAAGTACTAGGAATCATAAAAGGGCATAATTTCTATAAAATCAATCAATTTTTATCCGCCCATCTCCTACCGTTTTCCTGGAGTTCATCCTCTAAAGAAATTTCAAATTTGAAATTTTAAAAAATTTCAGAAATTTCTATCAAAATTCCATTTTCTATTGTTATGAAGTACTAGGAATCATAAAAGGGCATAATTTCTATAAAATCAATCAATTTTTATCCGCCCATCTCCTACCGTTTTCCTGGAGTTCATCCTCTAAAGAAATTTCAAATTTGAAATTTTAAAAAATTTCAGAAATTTCTATCAAAATTCCATTTTCTATTGTTATGAAGTACTAGGAATCATAAAAGGGCATAATTTCTATAAAATCAATCAATTTTTATCCGCCCATCTCCTACCGTTTTCCTGGAGTTCATCCTCTAAAGAAATTTCAAATTTGAAATTTTAAAAAATTTCAGAAATTTCTATCAAAATTCCATTTTCTATAGTTATGAAGTACTAGGAATCATAAAAGGGCATAATTTCTATAAAATCAATCAATTTTTATCCGCCCATCTCCTACCGTTTTCCTGGAGTTCATCCTCTAAAGAAATTTCAAATTTGAAATTTTAAAAAATTTCAGAAATTTCTATCAAAATTCCATTTTCTATAGTTATGAAGTACTAGGAATCATAAAAGGGCATAATTTCTATAAAATCAATCAATTTTTATCCGCCCATCTCCTACCGTTTTCCTGGAGTTCATCCTCTAAAGAAATTTCAAATTTGAAATTTTAAAAAATTTCAGAAATTTCTATCAAAATTCCATTTTCTATAGTTATGAAGTACTAGGAATCATAAAAGGGCATAATTTCTATAAAATCAATCAATTTTTATCCGCCCATCTCCTACCGTTTTCCTGGAGTTCATCCTCTAAAGAAATTTCAAATTTGAAATTTTAAAAAATTTCAGAAATTTCTATCAAAATTCCATTTTCTATAGTTATGAAGTACTAGGAATCATAAAAGGGCATAATTTCTATAAAATCAATCAATTTTTATCCGCCCATCTCCTACCGTTTTCCTGGAGTTCATCCTCTAAAGAAATTTCAAATTTGAAATTTTAAAAAATTTCAGAAATTTCTATCAAAATTCCATTTTCTATAGTTATGAAGTACTAGGAATCATAAAAGGGCATAATTTCTATAAATTCAATCAATTTTTATCCGCCCATCTCCTACCGTTTTCCTGGAGTTCATCCTCTAAAGAAATTTCAAATTTGAAATTTTAAAAAATTTCAGAAATTTCTATCAAAATTCCATTTTCTATAGTTATGAAGTACTAGGAATCATAAAAGGGCATAATTTCTATAAAATCAATCAATTTTTATCCGCCCATCTCCTACCGTTTTCCTGGAGTTCATCCTCTAAAGAAATTTCAAATTTGAAATTTTAAAAAATTTCAGAAATTTCTATCAAAATTCCATTTTCTATAGTTATGAAGTACTAGGAATCATAAAAGGGCATAATTTCTATAAAATCAATCAATTTTTATCCGCCCATCTCCTACCGTTTTCCTGGAGTTCATCCTCTAAAGAAATTTCAAATTTGAAATTTTAAAAAATTTCAGAAATTTCTATCAAAATTCCATTTTCTATAGTTATGAAGTACTAGGAATCATAAAAGGGCATAATTTCTATAAAATCAATCAATTTTTATCCGCCCATCTCCTACCGTTTTCCTGGAGTTCATCCTCTAAAGAAATTTCAAATTTGAAATTTTAAAAAATTTCAGAAATTTCTATCAAAATTCCATTTTCTATAGTTATGAAGTACTAGGAATCATAAAAGGGCATAATTTCTATAAAATCAATCAATTTTTATCCGCCCATCTCCTACCGTTTTCCTGGAGTTCATCCTCTAAAGAAATTTCAAATTTGAAATTTTAAAAAATTTCAGAAATTTCTATCAAAAATCCATTTTCTATAGTTATGAAGTACTAGGAATCATAAAAGGGCATAATTTTTATAAAATTAATCAATTTTTATCCGCCCATCTCCTACCGTTTTCCTGGAGTTCATCCTCTAAAGAAATTTCAAATTTGAAATTTTAAAAAATTTCAGAGATTTCTATCAAAATTCCATTTTCTATAGTTATGAAGTACTAGGAATCATAAAAGGGCATAATTTCTATAAAATCAATCAATTTTTATCCGCCCATCTCCTACCGTTTTCCTGGAGTTCATCCTCTAAAGAAATTTCAAATTTGAAATTTTAAAAAATTTCAGAAATTTCTATCAAAATTCCATTTTCTATAGTTATGAAGTACTAGGAATCATAAAAGGGCATAATTTCTATCAAATCTATCAATTTCTATCCGCCCATCTTCTACAGTGCTCCTGGAACTTACATTCCTTGTTTAAAAAAAAGAAAAAACTTTACATGTGAAAACCTTAATAATTTCATAAAATATAGGCTGTTTTACATTGTTCGCTGAAAAGCAGTAACCCAGGCAGCTCTTTGCTTTTGGTTCGGTTCCATTTGATCCAAAAATGTGGCCACAGGTCCAATTTGAATATATAACCCCCAGGATTTATATGCTTTACAGCGCTATGTTAACCTGTTAACATAGCTATGTTAACGCAATTGGTTTGTGTCTGAGAAATAAATTTCGAAATTTATCTTCACACACATATAAATATATATGCATCACAAGATTCTGTCGCAATTATATTGTTGGCCTATAAATCTAAATAAAAAACTTCTTCAGTGCTTGTTCGACCAAGGAAAGCTACAGTTCGTAAGGATGATTAATTATTCTGTTGTAAATCAAGATTGTATACAGCCAAATACTCCTTTCAGCTATACATTTTTAATCTAATTTAAAAATGATATGCCAATAGCAATAAAAGTAAGGCGCACTTTCTGATTTGCAAATACAGTTCCATAAATTTGGTTGTGTTTCTGCAGTCAAACTTTTTCAGCGCTCTTACTTTGATGTTAGGGTGCTGATTCCTTTTTAACAATGACGGTCGATAGATTGTGTTGAATTCAAATTTAATACAAGTTGGGTTAAATAACGCACGAATTTTTGGATTCGACCTCTTATTTCTTACACAATGTATTTAATGCTGTTTTAATGTTCACTTTATTTATATTGAAATAACTTTAGTATCGATTTAAAAACTGCAGACGTTATTGTTAATTCTAAAATTCTTAAGCCAATTGCTTTCGTTGGGTAGCAATGCTCTTAGGTAGTTCATTGCGTTTTTCACGTCATTTCAATAACGACTTTAAACATTAAAAATTATCAAAAAAATAAATCAAAATAATGGTGCAAAAAACTTTTAAAAACCATATGAATATTTTATTATTTGACATACAAAACATCCGCACAAACAAAGCAATATTTTTATAACAATTTGCGAGGGAAAACTTAACACCCAGAAATATTTTTTTTTACTGCCAAAAAAATTGTGTTTATTATATAAGCAAGGGAAAAAATAGCTTAAATTTGGAGCTGGTGCTAACTCTCGTAGCCAATCAAACCAAAATACGCTGCGGCTCTGGTGGGATTCGAAATTCACGACCTTCTTTCTTACCTACAAGGCAATTTTTAGCCAACTGAGCCCCGATTGCTACACACTGTGGTTATAACTTTCCTTTAAGGTTTTGACAACCATGTTTTACAAAACATGGCGGCTTAACCATCTCCTCCTCCGCGGCTACACATCAATTATTTTTCTCCAAATTTATTATTTTTATTATTTATGCTTATTGACTTTCTCTTAAAAAACTAGGAGGCACCTCAGCCAAGGTGGCTACTTAAAATATGTTAGCTTACTCTTCTTTTCTATTTACACCCACCAAAAATTCTTACTGGGTGAAAGTTACAACTTCTTCGGTCCGTTTACTTCCCAACAAGTATAGGATTGCCAAATCTTATTGTGATAACAATGTTTAACCATTTTGGGGTATTCATTTGGAAAACAGTGCTAGAAAACTCACGTTCAAATTTAAGAAATAATATTAGAGCTTAAACATTAGTTTTGTAAATTATGACGCTTATGCGAACCTATGCTTTTTTTGTGGAGGATAAATTAAGTAAAATTAAACAAGTCCAAAAAATATAACTTATGGAAATATTACCTCAAGGGATATATTACGAACCTCTAATAGCTTGATATCCGAAATTGTTTAAAAAAGCAATAAATTTAGTTAAAAAACACTCATTAGACATTGTTTTTTTGGAAAATAAGTGACCATAAATATAAAATAGCGCACATACTACACCCTATACACATGCTAGTCTGAAGGTTCCCTTTACACGAGTTTCTGAAGTAATTATAAAAAAAGTTAATTAAAAATGTACATATAGGAAACTTCTTGAGAATATAAATACAACAACATATACATATGTAGAATTAGAAATAAATAATTATAATAAAGTAAAAAATGCACTTTATAAGACGAAAAATGTTTTTCACTAAAAAAAATTAAACACTTATTCAGTGTCCAGATTCTTTCTTGACATACTGTATATATTAATAGACACAACATTTAATTTTCCCTTCGTTCAAAACACATAAAAAAGAACAAATACATGTTTTTGGTTTATTTTCAATTTACTCGGTTTTTTTTTAAAACGTTAAAGAACCAACTTTTCCTATTGTCTGAACCACAGAAAATAAAATAATGGAAAAATTGTGTGGGTTGTTAGGAAATATTAAAACAATACAAATGCAACATAAAACACTCGCTGGAAAGTTTTTATTTATGCAATTTCTATTGAACACAAAAAACTGCAA
Organism: Cistogaster globosa; assembly: GCA_937654795.1. Taxonomy (NCBI): domain Eukaryota; kingdom Metazoa; phylum Arthropoda; class Insecta; order Diptera; family Tachinidae; genus Cistogaster; species Cistogaster globosa. Next base: position 35,321,113 of record OW569404.1, on the reverse strand, counting down.
AATTAGGTCAACAAATCACGTTCATTGACATGCGTTTATAAATATTCCTCTTGAAATAAAATGACCTCAGTCATTTAGACATTTGTTGTTTTTTGGCGGAAAGAAAGCTGATAAGAAAAAGCTACTTTTCATTGGTTCTTTTAAAATTGTGATGATATGAAGAACTGATAATTAGTTCATGGCAAGAAAGGGGTTTTTGCGTTTTTATACAAACCCATTAAGGTCTGTTAAGGAAGTGTAGTTATGCAGTTTTCGAAATTCCTCTATAATAATTTAAAAAATTGTTTTATAAAAATAAAGATAAGAGAGCTAAAAAGAAAACACTAACTTGTAATATTTATTTGCCGACATAAATATTACAACTGCTGTTTTGTGAATTTTTACTGTCAGTCTAATTGAAATGGTTAAATTTAATGTAAAGTTTAGTAAAGATGGATGCAGTGAACCAAGCTGATCGTATCAAAATCGACAGCTAACTGTCGCCGCGTAACTCAAATTTTTTGCGCCGCCGTTTTGCGCCGACTCAAAGCTTTAGCTTTGTAAAGGGTGGGGAAAATATGAATTAAAATGAAAACAACGTGCTACCGAAGAGATCATATTATAATTGGAAAATATTGCAGTATTTATTTTACGAAAAAAATATATACAAATTTGTAATGAAATTGTGAGGTACATATTTTTTTTCCTTCTTTTGAAAAATTTGCTAATAAATATTTACATAATTATTTTGAATGTATTTTTGTAGTTATATACTAGTCAATTTGGCCCTATAGGCTTGCGACATTTAAATAAATAAATAAATAAAATAATTAATAAAATAAAAATAAAACAGTAAATAATTAACCATGTCGAAATAATTTACCAGGTGGTGGCAGTGGCGAATTTATTCATTTTCGCCGTTGCAGAAAATGTCAAACTCCTTATATAAAAAATCAGCGAAAATTTTTTTTATATGAAGTTTGAAATTTTCTGCAACGGCGAAAATGAATGAAATTCGCCACTGCCACCACCTGGTAAATTATTTCGCCATGTAATTAACTTTTTTTTTAAATATCAATGTTGCGTTGACAGTTCATTATGTTATAAAAATAATATTCCATCCGTTATGAGTCGCCTGATCAAAAATTAATTATGTTTGGATTTTATTTTTACATAGAATAGACCGTTCAGGTCTGATTAAGTAACAAAAATTCAAACATTCAAGGTTCAAGAGAACACAGTTAATAGTCGACGAACAGCTGCCGCCGCCTTCAATTTAAAACATAAAGCCATCACTTTATCAGCTAAGCCACTTTTTTACTTGCTTTCATTTCATTTAGTGTTTAAGTATAAATGGTTTTGCTTTTTTGTATAATTTTAAAATAATATTTTGAATACGAAGTTGGTTGAAAGTGATGAAAAGAAGAGTACACCTTTCTTTTCTAGACAAAAAGTAAAGTAGATACTGATACAATGAGGTCAACTCCTTTGGCCAGTCTGCTGACAATGGTGTTTTCAACCAACGTTGATGTCTACATAAAGGGTGATGTGTTTGCCGGGCTGGACGGGGAGTTATTTCACCATTCTACGTTTGATAGCACAGTAGTTAATTTGAATCGATTTCTTGGAAAAAAGTATTTTTTTGCACTTACAATAACAACTATTTTTCATTCGTATTCAATAGAGAATACATATATCTGAAAATCCTTGTTATGTGTTTTTGCATAAACAAAACGAGAACTTATTAGTGTGCTAAGTAAACGGTAGCAAAATGGCCATCAAGACGTGCTTTCGCCTTTGATCGGGAAAAAAGCACGATTTTTATATTAATTATTAATTATTTATTTGCAAGTGCCCGTGCTAAAAATAAAAGTAAATCATCGTAGCGTTTTGTGATATTTCATTTGTTGTTTTTATTTATTACCTTTTAACTCTATAAAATAAGAAAGTAATAAAATCATTTGTTTATTATTGTTATTTCTGCTTAAACTTTTTTCTTTGGAAATCATTAGCTTATTTAAAATGTTTATGAAAAGTTTCCTAAAGATCGAGATATGCTTAACCCTCTATAATCAATATCGGTGAATTTAATTACTTTGATCGAAATGTTTTATTTTTTAATTAAATTTAATCAGTTTGCTTTAACGCTCCTACGGTTTTAAAATAAATGCTCTTTGACTAAATTCTAATTTCGTTGGAGTTTGAACACAGTTTTTTCTTATGATAATAAATTAAGTCAAATAATAATTAAAAATAAGTTTAAAAACTTGTTTTAAAAGGAAATAAAGATTTGGAGGATTGTGGCAATAAAAGAAATTAAAAAAATTCTGCTTAACCCTTTGAATACCGAATTAATTTAAGACTTTTGTGCATATGGAATGGATTTCATTTATTGCTATATGGAATAATATGTAAGAGTAATACATTTTATTTGGAATATGCTTATATTCATGATATAAATATATTTTTGAAAGAACGTTTCAATTACAAAATGTAAATAAGTATATAAATGTTACAACGATCAACGCCAATCAGCGGAGGTGTCGCAAAAATCAACGCCTTCTTACCAAATTCAAATGACAAAAATAAAAATAACTTTTTTGTGTAAGTAAAAAATTAAAGGTTTGAATAGAGTATTTCAAAATTGTCACGCATGAGATTTTATGACCACATTTTTTATGTTGTGCGTGAGCAAAAAACTTTCGCCAGAGTACGTAGGTTACTTAACTAAATAAATAAAATTTTATTCACATAAATCCGGTGACTCAAAGACCGAAATAAAGAAACTTTAAGAATCGGCCCAGCCGTTTAGCTGGAATTAATTTTTGCCAAAAAAACGGTAATTAGGTGGGAATACCTAGGAGAGGTAGATTGATTACTGTTACGGACTTCGACAAGTCTTTTGTTGTTAAAATATCAAACAAGCATGAAAGGAAGGAGAATTATTTAAATTGAGACAACGCAGCTTCAATTTCTACGAACAAGGTAGACACGTTTAATTCAACCTAACCTTATTTTTCACAATCAACAAATCATTTCTGGAAACACAATGATAATTACCTTTGCCTTAGTATGTACATATAACATTGTATATATGGTATTATGCGAGGTTTTTACTATATCGTTTAAATAAAAATTTGCACTGTCGAAAGTATTTTTTTGGTTTTCAAAAGACATAAATTATAATTGTATAATTTGATAGCAGTATATATACAGTGGCGAGCAAAAGTGTATGAATGTTGATTGGTTTGTCAAATACTGCTCAATATATATTTTTTTTAATAAAATAAAACAAGATAATTTTATTTTCGTTTTATTTTCATTTATTACATTTTATCAAAAAACAACAACATAAAAAATATTTTATTATATAATGTTTCTTTTAACGCAAAATAAAAAATAACTCAATTCGAACACTTTTGCACGTACCTAATTATACGGACGTGTTAATATATTTCTAATATTTTGTCCACAATCCTTTATTCTTTTTCACACTTTGATACGCTTAGGCATACTTTCTACTAGATTATGGAGAGTTTCGTCCGAGATATTCTTCCATTCATATTGAATTCTTTGGCAAAGTTTATCCATGTTACTTGGAGATCTTTCATATACTGCTAATCTCTCTTTAAAAGTGCCCACAAATTTTCAATTGGATTTAGATCCGGGCTCTGTGGTAGCCACTTTACCAATTGAAATTTTTGTTGCAAAAGCCATTCTTTGACAATTTTGGCCGTATGCTTTGGATCTGCATCGTGTTGAAACCATATATTGTCCTCGGGGTATGGGGTTTTCTCCACAAAATCTGACAAGTTCGACTGAAGAATACTTAAATAATCTTCCTTTTTCATTATTCCTTCTATTTTAACTAAAGGACTAACGTTCCACCATGTGAAGCAACCCCACACCATTAAACCACCACCACCATGCTTGACTGTTTGTTTAACTTGAACGCAAACACAGAGATAATAAAAAAACTTACTACGATAATTTTAATACAAGTATTTCACTTTGCGAACAAAAGTATTTAATTTATTATAAACTTCTTAAAGTTATTTTACTGAAAGCAAAACATTGTTAAAAGCAATCAGTTACCATTTGTAACCGATTTTCAAATTTTTGTATGTTTACAAACCTTTCTTTTTTTACATATATTTTTTTTTTTTTGTTATGGTTTAATATGACGTGCTATAGGAAATTTACCTTTTTTTCTGGCAAAAATTAAAACAAGAAACGATTTTAACATGGAAAATTTTTTCTTTTAGTACTGCCAAACAAAGTTAGCATCGCTTATAACGTTTTTAAGCAACATCGCATGTTTTTCCATTTTATTCAAATTATTTTTTTTTTATTTTCTAAGCAATTTGAAACACAAATTTTTTTGAAAAGTAGTGTTTTAATTGTGACTTATTATTGAAGTGCTTGTAACTTTTTAACCAAGATTTTTATTCGTGATCAAAGCGAGAACTTTCGTGACACCAAGATATTTTTTTCGTAAGAGTACGTGATAAAAGATTTTAATAATCTTATGTGAAAGATTGCTAATGCTAGAAGTAAATATATTATTAAAAATACCTATAATCTTTCGGGTGTAATTGATTTAAAAACGCTCAAATTTTCTATCGTTTGGTGATCAAACCAGTAGATTTTGAGCTGTGATTTACCGAATTATAAGAAATGCTTTTAGTTTACTTAGCAAAAATTTTATATTGGGTAGTTTTTGGAATTGCTTCGCAAGGGCAAAATTTCACTATTTTAACACCACAAAACTACTCTAATTCGACGAGTTTTTACCACTGTCACAGTACGCAGTATTCAATATATAATGTCTGGTCAAGGCACACTATTATACTTTCCCAAACACAGCCCGTTTACTTTAGCATTTAAAGAAGACGGCGAAATCAATTTCGGACTATAAACTAACTAAATTTAAAGTCTAAATTTTCAAAAAAAATCATTATCTCTTCTTTTTAAGGTTTTCGTACCCAAAGGGTAAAAACGTAACACTGTTCTTTTCAATACATTGCGTCTTCTTTCTCTGGAAACTAAATACCTTTAGAAATGTCCATGGTGGATGTACTACAATAGCTGCTATAGCAACAATTTCTAAGTGCTAAAGGGTGTTTCGAAAGTGACGTGATATTTATAAAAATGTTGTTATGATTTAAACTGTGTGTCAAATTTGTACTGTGCATACGAAGCTGTCTGTAACAAAATAAAACTTTAAATTAAAGGGTCCCCCAATATTGATGTAATTTTCAGGCAAGTAACCTTGTTTTTAAGACGCAATTGGCGTTTAGTTTAGTATTTTTATGTCCACTGTAACAAGTACACAGAATTTAAAATAAAACTAAAACCTAAATGTTCTTTCTATAGTGACATGTTTTTAACTTATACGGTTTTAGTTTTCAAACGTAGTAGACAGGCATTTAGAATTTACAAAGAGTATGTACAAATACGTCCGCAGTACAAATAAATTGTAAACAATAAATGTAGGATTAAAAGGGTGCATCCATAAAGGCCGTCGTTTTGGCGGATATGACCTTATCGTTTAAACCGTTTTCCACACATTTCACGGGATCCTTCGTGTGTGAGACAATCTTGGCTTGTCGGTGTTCCTGTTTAAAACATCTTTCAACAATGTACGACATTGACATAAAAAATCTCACTTAATCCTTTGACATTTCCTCTATAACTGGATTATGTGAATTTATCATTGGCAGTTGCATCTGTTCCTTTTTGGGTTCTTAAACAACAATTTTTTTTTCAATAAAAACTGAGTCCTCTCAGGGTCTTGCTGGAGGTCTGTTTACCTAGCGATTTAAACGTTCAACTTTTCTCAATTGCGTTGCGTGACTACACAAATTAAGAAGTTCTACGACTATATTAAACTCTGTTAAGTATAATACGAAGTAGGTAAGGTTTACCAGGTAGCCTTGATCGGACCACTTTGATCTTCCTGGCTGTCCCGTTTTGACACCTGCTAAAGAAAGAAAAGAGAGAGAATAAATTACAGAAGAGAAAAGGGGAAAAAGATTATAAAATTCACCACCAATCGCTGGATTATTCTAACAGGTTGGAATACAGCCCGTAGTCCGGCAGTTACTCTCCAAAAAGGTGCTAGTGTGTCATTGACTCACTGCTTAGTATAAAGGAACTGATCCTTAAGACATGTTAGCAAGATACCGGTCATCTAGGAAACGCAAGCGCTGTCTAGCCAGCATAGGACAGTAGCAGTTCTATCGTCTCCTCTTCCTCATCCTAAAAGTTATGGCAATAATCGTTGTAATGCAGTCTTAACTCTAGCATGAGCTCCGAATTTTCCGTACCTCGGAATAACGACCACTAGATCACGCAGTTCTGCCAAAGTTAGACCTATACCTCGTATTATTCTGGCCCGACCCAACCACGGCCATATAATTCTTACATTTGAGCAAGAGGCTGCTGTAGTCGAAGTGGTAAGCACGTTGACTACAAACTTGGTGTCACAGTGTTCAACCCCTGCGGCAATTAAAAATTAAAAATGTTTTTTTCTGTTTAATGGTTTATAAATACATATTCAGAATTAACATGAAAACTTGCAGTCTCCTTCGTCGGTATTTCATATAGCATATTTGCCGGCGAAGTAAAATAACTAACTCTCCATCCCTCTCCTTTCACCACCTGTCTTATCTCTCATCTATCCCTTTCCTAAAAGAATGTAGAGCAATCTTACCCCATCCTGAGCAATCTTACCCCTGCTCCCTCATGAAAGTTGTCGGCATTACGTCTTATGCAGGCTTATTTGCAGCAGTGCACTTTCTTGCTCCAAAAGTCTCCTTTTCATGCACCCAACAAATAGTTTTGTATTCAGTCAAACCTTTATTATTTTAAATTTTCGCTTCAAGTAGATTACTAACTAATTTGTGTGCTGCTGAGGTACGCAGAAAAATTTTATAGATCCCAAAAGAAAACTAGACTAAAGTAAATTTTGTTTATAAATTTATTTCTTTTCAAATTTAGATTTTTTTAATTTTATAATTTCTGGTGGCAGTTCTTTTTAAATAAATTTCGAATTTTTGTTTATTAATTATTTTTATTTCAATGCGCAGCTTATGTTGTTTTAGTTCTTTTAAAAAAGTTCAAGTCGTAAATTACAATTTAAAATTGGTGGCGTTTTTCTGATAAAATAGAATTGCCTTAAAATTTGATTTATTAATTCAAACAAGATAACACAATATCTATCGAAAAATTAATTGTTAAAAATTTTCATTTCAAGTGGTATTTGTGTTTGTGTGCTTAAATTATAAAATACTAAAAATTACGTTGACTCTGCATTTAGATTAGGTTTGAAATGAGCCAAAGCATATAGCATATTGGCTTTAGGGCCACCAATCGTTTATGAATTGGCAGTGGTTGACTGTTTTTTCAGACTTAGGTTACGGGTGTGACACAGCTCTGAAAAAGCGGAAAAATCATATTTGCATAACGATAAATCATCTAAATAGTTTTTAAAAACACCATAAAAAAGGAAGGCAGCCTTTTTAACCTTCTTTAAATATTAACAGTTTTATTTTCACTTTTGAGCAATTTAAAAGCTACATGTAATTAAACGATTGTAATAACAGCTGTTTTTGTGGCATGATGAATAATTAATCTACAAGAACAAATAAGTGTTGGTGTAAATCAATTTTACACAATGTAATAAAAAGGAACGGTATCTATCTACCTTCCTTGAATTTATTATTCGTCTTTTAAAAACCTACGAAAGGAAGGTTTGTAAATATAAATTCACTTAATTTTTTTATTTTTAAACAAGTTGCATGTGAGAAACAAGTAAAGCAATTAGAGTTAAATGCATTAAGTGTCATAGAAATATATATACTAGCTTCGAGATAATCGGCTCTTTATAGCTTTTATGCTTATAGTTAAGGAATCCTCACTAAAAAAAAATTAAATCCCTCTGAGTTATAGCATTACATCGGTGGCTCTGCGTGAGGTAATTATATTCTACAATCCACTGTGTAGAAAGTTTATTATACTACAGAAATATTTTACCTTTCTGGCCATGTATCTATATCGTTCCATTTTAATATCTACGAAAAAATATTTGTGTTTACAGTAATTTAAAATGCTTTTGGTTTATATTTGAAATCTTAATTCTTTTTAAGCAGAAAAAGTAAAGTAAATTCATTATATAATATCAAATTATACACGCAAAAAATGCATAAAACAATAAGCCTTAAAATAACTGTTTATTAGGGTCCTATAAGATGCCGGTGATATATATGAATCGATGATCGGCTAAGAAATTCACCTTCTCAGCTCCTCAAGCATGTTCATATATTTATGCTGCAGAGCCCCGTGCCACATATAAATGCAGTCAAATGTTCCTTAGGGGTCCCCATAACGGTCATAACACTATTCAAAATAATTTCTACACTGAAAGTACAATTTAATGGTCCGTCTTTAGATGACTTAGACTGACTACAAATATAGCGATTTGCCGTATTCATAACCCAACTATGATCTCATGTAGGCACTTCACGAACTGTAACCTTGCTACCAATATAAAGGATATCCTTTCCATAAACCTCGTAATGTGTTAGTTAATTCTCCTTTTAATCGCAATTTCTGAAGAAGGTGCCCCCAAGAATTATAATTAATTTATGTTTCTGGTGTTGTATCTGATGTCAATAAAATGAAATTTTTATAAGATTGGGGGCCAGCAAGCTAGGAAAGCTTTACAAAACTAAGAAGCTAAAGACGAACCCATTAATGCAATAAAGAGTTAATACTTTAGCGATCTCAAGTTGAAGAAACTGGAACGCTCTTAGTCTACGTCTCTAATTCGACTAAAAGCAAGGCTTTTATCAGATCGTATTACAGCATAGACTTTTATATGCAAGACAAATGAGCTTTTAGAACACTCATGAATGTTGACCTATATCTTTACAGAATTTTCTCTGTCGCTCTGCCCACTGTTAGATTCTGCCGGTTTCTTAAATGATCATTTGCTTAAGTTCTATAAGTTTGCTTTTAAACCTTGTACCTATTAAAATGTTAATTTTTTTTAGAGTAAAATGTAATTAACATTTTAAGTTTTCTCAGTTATATATGTAATTAAATTAAAAAATAAATACCACATTTTCTAATTAAATGGCCATTTGCATTAGTTTTCCTATTAAATAAACAATTGAATCAATTAAAAATGTAATTAAAATTCTTTGGAGCAAATAGCTTTTTCTGTGGAGTAAATATCTTTTTCTGTGTGGCTTAGAATCAATATGCAATCCTTTAGTGTATAGGTCTTTAACTAATTATTTATTTGAAAATTCAAAAATGAGAAAACAATTTACTAATTATAGAAATAATAGAATTAATTAAATTTTAATTTAAAACAAACTAAACCTTTTAAATGTGCCCTTAATATGTGTTCGAAAACTCTACGATTATATTCAATACTTTGCTTTCTTTTTTAAAAAAGATTTGATTTTCCTGAATTGCAGTGCTTGGCTTGAACTCTTTACAGATGTCAGATATGAAGAAATTGGCCTTGCGTAAAATTATTGCATATAAAAAGATCTCATATTCAGTTTGGGTAATCTGTGCTTAGTGTTTAATGCCAAAATATGTTGCCTTAACCTACCAAAATGAATTTCTGTGTCAGAATAGTTCGGTAATCGTGATTATGTTTGTTAAAAAATTAAAAAAATACTATATTTTTAAATGTCGTATTAAACTCGAACCATTTAACTTCAAACACATGACATATTACATAACTCAACACGAAACCTTTGTATAAAAAACTGGATTAGACTGTAACTGCCAGCCCCACGATGTCGCAATCGTTCGTTCGTTCGCACAATTACATTCAAAACAAAAACAAACAAAAAAATTCTTAAAAATTGTTTTTGTTTTGAATGTAATTATGCGAACGAACGATTGATTGCGATATCGTGGGACTGGCAGTTAAATTTTCGTATATGTATATATCAGAATTTCGGTTTCGGCATTTCCTTGATTTGAATTATTTATAGCAGCTTTGTTTTGGAACACAAATAATTTGCATAACATCATTTATTTAAAATTTCAATTTAATGTGTATTTTTTCGTTTGTGGCCACCTGATGTCATTTGTAAATATCGTTTAAATGAAACGAAAAAAAATTTTTGATGAAGTAATTTTCTTCCATTTTTAATAGAAATCTTTTCGTTCATTATTTGTTGAATAAGCGGTTTTTCAATCCATTATTATTTGTGATAAAACCGAAATGGGGCAGGCACAAAGATTTTGTTCTACACAAATTAACGTATAAAATTCGTCTTTTAAACTGGTTTTCTTGTTCTCTCATTTCGATATACAAACTGTCTCAACAATGCTACCATACTTTCAAGAAATTGGCTTTTTTGCTTTCTGTAAAAGTTTTTTTGTCATATTTGAATTATTTTTTTTTGACAAATAAAAAATATAATTTGAAAATGTATGGACCCAGGCGAATCAATTACCAGGTGAACCGTGGGCGAATTTATTAATTTTCGCCGTAAACAATACTGTTAAACTCCATACATAAAAACGTTATATATTTTTTATATATGAAGTTTGACAACAAAGATTACCAGCAAAAAATATTGAATTCACCTACGCTGCCACCAAGTAATTGATTCGTATCGGTGGGCGGCGAGTTCCTAAATACACAAACTGCTTTTCACATACATATGCTTATGACTACTGAGCACTTTGTTTAATGTAAAATTTTTTCAGAGGTTGATCAACACCTTAACAAAAGACGAAGAAACTTTATTACGTTCTTGAAAGCCCCAACTCCCAATTTAATTATTTAATGGCAAAAATGAAAAATTATTTGTCCAAAAAACGCTGTACTGATTTGAAAGTACGTATTTTTATTTTTTTAAATTTTCCATCTCCAAACCACGCAACTATTACAATTGTGATATTGAATATTTGGAATAGTGAGGAACACCGAATCAATCCATTTGTTTTAGTAATGGCAGTTACAATTGTCTTATGATCCTATTGTATTTTTTCGCCGACACATAACTGTTTGTGAAATATTGATACATCACATGAAACATTCATTGCAAACGATTTTATCAAGCAAATTTCCCATGTTCAGATAACCATCTACACAAATGGCAATTTCAACGGTGAAAATACAGAATTAAAGTTTTGTTTTCGTATGTTAAAAAGTCAAAGTCAGGATTAAAATATTAAAGTCGGATAAAGTCATTTCTAATATAAAAGCCTATGTAGGGGGCTTTCCGAAATCTTGCTTTTTATAAGGTATATAAAACTCTTTGGATTGAGATGCCCTGGTATAAAAATAGGCAATTGTAGGTTTGCAGTGCTCCTATCCAACTATCCTCCCCTGACCCCTTTTTATGACTTGTCGGTTTAACTTTTAATTATTTAATTAAGCTGCCTTGTTGATGTTAGAAACAAATCTGATTTTTTTGTTTTATATATCTTAAAGAATACAATTTAAATAAAGTATAAAAAATATAACCCGTGTGCTTATTGACCTAATTTTAAATATACGAAAAGCTCTCAAACCGAAAACAATTTCAAAATTCTTTTATTTTCATTACATTTCACTTCAGATCTATTAAAAAATCTAATTAACCCACATTACATTTGAGAAAAGAAAATTATTTTTATAGCTAGAATACGAATATATTCTGTTTATTATTCACATCATGTTATTTGAATATCATCTCAATATGTCGTTGTTGATTGACAATCGTGCATTTTTATGTCATTTTCGGATATCAAGTTATTTATTTAAACGGCATTTACTTGTGTAGCAAAAATTTTCAATTAATTTAGTTTGGAATATTTTTATGTTTCTTAAATAATTTATTATACTTAGAATATTTAGGTTAATTTTTGACGTGAGATTTATTTCACTTAGCCATCAACACAAAAAGTTTGTTAATATAGAAGTGTTTTTAAAGAACTCTGCGATAACTTAAAATATTTAAATCTATTAAAAAATATCAATGACCTGGAAGCTTCACATTTTTAAACCCCTTGAGTCAGTATTTTAAAATTAACGTAATGAAAGAAAAGGAAAAAAAAGAACACTAACAGATATTGTTTGCAGGCGTTTGAGAAATTTAACAGTGATTAAAAACAACAGCGACCAATTTTACCGAAGAAAAAAAAAATACCGTGGTTGGATAAAAAATATATTAATTGGGCTACTAGATACATTTGGGGGATTACAAGGTGTCTTAAAGTCTTATTGTCTCAATATGATAACACGAAAAATATGACAGTTGTGAACAACTCCTCACAACTCAGTGTGCTATTTAAGTTAAATTAAAAGTAAAATTAAATTAAAATTAAGTTTAAAATAATACCTAAATGTGAAAACGTAAAAATATATAAATATACAACTAAATCTTATTCTAGACAAGTTTTCTATTTGTTATGACAAGTATAAAATATTTTTAAATTTTTTGACAATTTTATTATTTTGTGGCAATAAGACACGATAAGACACTTTGTGAATTACCCAATTATGTATATATTTTACATCCATTCATTATAATGGGTGTGAAGATAGCTCCGTCAGTTAGCTTCGTTTTTGACAACCCTGTTATAGTTTACATACCTCTCACTCTGAAAATGTTAAGTTAATAGAATTGAATTATTTTAACATTTCCTTGTGAAAATTAAAAAAATTATATAAAAAGTGTGTAAATATAATCAAAATTTAATATTTATTTTTTTATAGCAAAACATAAAAAGTCAAAATATAAAAATTTCTAAAATCAGGTCAAAAAACTCATGCTTTTTTTTTCTTTCTTAATACAGGCATTTACCAAATGCCCAAAAATGGGTCAAAAATGAAAAGGTGCGGCTTAGCGGACTACAGGGGGCGAAAGCCAAGGCATTGTAGATTTCAGAACTGTATAGGTTATATTCAGAATTTGTATAGGTTTTTAGTAATAGAATTAACAAAAATGTGAAATTACGCATTACCCCATATGGACATTTTTTAAATTCCTAAAAATGGGTCAAAAATGAAAAGGAGCGGCTTAGCGGACTACAGCGGGCGAAAGCCAAGGCATTGTAGATTTCAGAAGTGTATAGGTTATATTCAGAATTTGTATAGGTTTTTAGTAATAGAATTAACAAAAATGTGAAATTACGCATTACCCCATATGGACATTTTTTAAATTCCTAAAAATGGGTCAAAAATGAAAAGGTGCGGCTTAGCGGACTACAGGGGGCGAAAGCCAAGGCATTGTAGATTTCAGAAGTGTATAGGTTATATACAGAATTTGTATAGGTTTTTAGTAATAGAATTAACAAAAATGTGAAATTACGCATTACCCCATATGGACATTTTTTAAATTCCTAAAAATGGGTCAAAAATGAAAAGGTGCGGCTTAGCGGACTACAGGGGGCGAAAGCCAAGGCATTGTAGATTTCAGAAGTGTATAGGTTATATTCAGAATTTGTATAGGTTTTTAGTAATAGAATTAACAAAAATGTGAAATTACGCATTACCCCATATGGACATTTTTTAAATTCCTAAAAATGGGTCAAAAATGAAAAGGAGCGGCTTAGCGGACTACAGGGGGCGAAAGCCAAGGCATTGTAGATTTCAGAAGTGTATAGGTTATATTCAGAATTTGTATAGGTTTTTAGTAATAGAATTAAGAAAAATGTGAAAATACGAATTACCCCATATGGACATTTTTTAAATTCCTAAAAATGGGTCAAAAATGAAAAGGTGCGGCTTAGCGGACTACAGGGGGCGAAAGCCAAGGCATTGTAGATTTCAGAAGTGTATAGGTTATATTCAGAATTTGTATAGGTTTTTAGTAATAGAATTAACAAAAATGTGAAATTACGCATTACCCCATATGGACATTTTTTAAATTCCTAAAAATGGGTCAAAAATGAAAAGGTGCGGCTTAGCGGACTACAGGGGGCGAAAGCCAAGGCATTGTAGATTTCAGAAGTGTATAGGTTATATTCAGAATTTGTATAGGTTTTTAGTAATAAAATTAACAAAAATGTGAAATTACGCATTACCCCATATGGACATTTTTTAAATTCCTAAAAATGGGTCAAAAATGAAAAGGTGCGGCTTAGCGGACTACAGGGGGCGAAAGCCAAGGCATTGTAGATTTCAGAAGTGTATAGGTTATATTCAGAATTTGTATAGGTTTTTAGTAATAGAATTAACAAAAATGTGAAATTACGCATTACCCCATATGGACATTTTTTAAATTCCTAAAAATGGGTCAAAAATGAAAAGGTGCGGCTTAGCGGACTACAGGGGGCGAAAGCCAAGGCATTGTAGATTTCAGAAGTGTATAGGTTATATTCAGAATTTGTATAGGTTTTTAGTAATAGAATTAAGAAAAATGTGAAAATACGCATTACCCCATATGGACATTTTTTAAATTCCTAAAAATGGGTCAAAAATGAAAAGGTGCGGCTTAGCGGACTACAGGGGGCGAAAGCCAAGGCATTGTAGATTTCAGAAGTGTATAGGTTATATTCAGAATTTGTATAGGTTTTTAGTAATAGAATTAACAAAAATGTGAAATTGCGCATTACCCCATATGGACATTTTTTAAATTCCTAAAAATGGGTCAAAAATGAAAAGGTGCGGCTTAGCGGACTACAGGGGGCGAAAGCCAAGGCATTGTAGATTTCAGAAGTGTATAGGTTATATTCAGAATTTGTATAGGTTTTTAGTAATAGAATTAACAAAAATGTGAAATTACGCATTACCCCATATGGACATTTTTTAAATTCCTAAAAATGGGTAAAAAATGAAAAGGTGCGGCTTAGCGGACTACAGGGGGCAAAAGCGAAGGCATTGTAGATTTCAGAAGTGTATAGGTTATATTCAGAATTTGTATAGGTTTTTAGTAATAGAATTAAGAAAAATGTGAAATTACGCATTACCCCATATGGACATTTTTAAAATTCCTAAAAATGGGTCAAAAATGAAAAGGTGCGGCTTAGCGGACTACAGGGGGCGAAAGCGAAGGCATTGTAGATTTCAGAAGAGTATAGGTTATATTCAGAATTTGTATAGGTTTTTAGTAATAGAATTAACAAAAATGTGAAATTACGCATTACCCCATATTGACATTTTTTAAATTCCTAAAAATGGGTCAAAAATGAAAAGGTGCGGCTTAGCGGACTACAGGGGGCGAAAGCCAAGGCATTGTAGATTTCAGAAGTCTATAGGTTATATTCAGAATTTGTATAGGTTTTTAGTAATAGAATTAACAAAAATGTGAAATTACGCATTACCCCATATGGACATTTTTAAAATTCCTAAAAATGGGTCAAAAATGAAAAGGTGCGGCTTAGCGGACTACAGGGGGCGAAAGCGAAGGCATTGTAGATTTCAGAAGTGTATAGGTTATATTCAGAATTTGTATAGGTTTTTAGTAATAGAATTAACAAAAACGTGAAATTACGCATTACCCCTTCGCTTTCGCCCCCTGTAGTCCGCTAAGCCGCACCTTTTCATTTTTGACCCATTTTTAGGAATTTTAAAAATGTCCATATGGGGTAATGCGTAATTTCACATTTTTCTTAATTCTATTACTAAAAACCTATACAAATTCTGAATATAACCTATACACTTCTGAAATCTACAATGCCTTCGCTTTCGCCCCCTGTAGTCCGCTTAGCCGCACCTTTTCATTTTTGACCCATTTTTAGGAATTTAAAAAATGTCCATATGGGGTAATGCGTAATTTCACATTTTTGTTAATTCTATTACTAAAAACCTATACAAATTCTGAATATAACCTATACCAGGGGTTCTCATCAAATTCCTGCTCACGGACCCCTAGTAAACAAATTTTTTTCGCGGAAGCCCAAGTTTAAAATTAAACTTTTATTATTTTGGTAAAAACTATTTTTTCCGTTCTTTATGCGGACCCCTTGGATGGTTGCTACGGACCCCCAGGGGTCCACGGACCCCCATTTGAGAACCGTTGACCTATACACTTCTGAAATCTACAATGCCTTCGCTTTCGCCCCCTGTAGTCCGCTAAGCCGCACCTTTTCATTTTTGACCCATTTTTAGGAATTTAAAAAATGTCCATATGGGGTAATGCGTAATTTCAAATTTTTTTAATTCTATTACTAAAAACCTATACAAATTCTGAATATAACCTATACACTTCTGAAATCTACAATGCCTTCGCTTTCGCCCCCTGTAGTCCGCTAAGCCGCACCTTTTCATTTTTGACCCATTTTTAGGAATTTTAAAAATGTCCATATGGGGTAATGCGTAATTTCACATTTTTCTTAATTCTATTACTAAAAACCTATACAAATTCTGAATATAACCTATACACTTCTGAAATCTACAATGCCTTGGCTTTCGCCCCCTATATTCCGCTAAGCTGCACCTTTTCATTTTTGACCCATTTTTAGGAATTAAAAAAATGTCCATATGGGGAAATGCGTAATTTCAGATTTTTCTTAATTCTATTACTAAAAACATATACAAATTCTGAATATAACCTATACACTTCTGAAATCTACAATGCCTTGGCTTTCGCCCCCTGTAGTCCGCTAAGACGCACCTTTTCATTTTTGACCCATTTCTAGGAATTTAAAAAATGTCCATATGGGGACATGCGTAATTTCAGATTTTTCTTAATTCTATTACTAAAAACCTATACAAATTCTGAATATAACCTATACACTTCTGAAATCTACAATGCCTTGGCTTTCGCCCCCTATATTCCGCTAAGCCGCACCTTTTCATTTTTGACCCATTTTTAGGAATTAAAAAAATGTCCATATGGGGAAATGCGTAATTTCACATTTTTCTTAATTCTATTACT
This sequence comes from Cistogaster globosa, assembly GCA_937654795.1. Lineage (NCBI taxonomy): Eukaryota > Metazoa > Arthropoda > Insecta > Diptera > Tachinidae > Cistogaster > Cistogaster globosa. Next base: position 35,304,290 of record OW569404.1, on the reverse strand, counting down.
AAAAACCTATACAAATTCTGAATATAACCTATACACTTCTGAAATCTACAATGCCTTCGCTTTCGCCCCCTGTAGACCGCTAAGCCGCACCTTTTCATTTTTGACCCATTTTTAGGAATTTAAAAAATGTCCATATGGGGTAATGCGTAATTTCACATTTTTGTTAATTCTATTACTAAAAACCTATACAAATTCTGAATATAACCTATACACTTCTGAAATCTACAATGCCTTCGCTTTCGCCCCCTGTAGTCCGCTAAGCCGCACCTTTTCATTTTTGACCCATTTTTAGGAATTTTAAAAATGTCCATATGGGGTAATGCGTAATTTCACATTTTTGTTAATTCTATTACTAAAAACCTATACAAATTCTGAATATAACCTATACACTTCTGAAATCTACAATGCCTTGGCTTTCGCCCCCTGTAGTCCGCTAAGCCGCACCTTTTCATTTTTGACCCATTTTTAGGAATTTTAAAAATGTCCATATGGGGTAATGCGTAATTTCACATTTTTCTTAATTCTATTACTAAAAACCTATACAAATTCTGAATATAACCTATACACTTCTGAAATCTACAATGCCTTGGCTTTCGCCCCCTGTAGTCCGCTAAGCCGCACCTTTTCATTTTTGACCCATTTTTAGGAATTTTAAAAATGTCCATATGGGGTAATGCGTAATTTCACATTTTTCTTAATTCTATTACTAAAAACCTATACAAATTCTGAATATAACCTATACACTTCTGAAATCTACAATGCCTTGGCTTTCGCCCCCTGTAGTCCGCTAAGCCGCACCTTTTCATTTTTGACCCATTTTTGGGCATTTGTCAAATGCCTGTATTAAGAAAGAAAAAAAAAGCATGAGTTTTTTGACCTGATTTTAGAAATTTTTATATTTTGACTTTTTATGTTTTGCTATAAATAAATAAATATTAAATTTTTATTATATTTACACACTTTTTATATAATTTTTTTAATTTGCACAAGGAAATGTTAAAATAATTCAATTCTGTTAACTTAACATTTTTTGAGTGAAAGGTATGTAAACTATAACAGGGTTGTCAAAAACGAAGCTAACTGACGGAGCTATCTTCACAGCCATTTCATTATATGTAATTAAGTTTCAATATTTGCATAATTTTATTTCACACTAATTTGAAAATAAAAGACTTAAAGTGTGTAAGTTCAAACCACAACCTTCAGCAGCTGATTTAAATACAAAATAGGTAAAATAATAAAATCGCGAAAAAATAATTACAAATTTTTTAATTTATAAAGTTATTTTACAAACGTAATTAAAATATTTTCACGCTATTGTGAAAAGATAAATTTAGCTTGTAGTAAAAGCATTAAAAACACTGTTCTGCAAAAAAAGTTTACAAAAAAGCAAAAAAAAAAAAAAAAATAAAAAGAAATATAACGAATAAAACACTACCTTCAGTTTTTTTTATCTATCACACAGATTTATTTTATTTTAATTTACCATAGATATAGAGTAAACGGTGTAAAATAAAATCATGGTTTACGACGCTCTTGCAGCGAAACATCGATACGTGTATATTTTTGATTAAAAAGGTGAACTAAAAAATGAAAACAAATACTTTAAGATATTCCTTTCTTAACACAATATGTCTTGGTGCCGAAATTCGCTGTATTTATCGGATGCTGCTCCAGGAATATTAGAAAAGAAATTTAAGTTCGAATGCCGAAAAAAATACCTGAAATAATATGTTTAATATCTTTATAAGTAGAAATAAGTTCTTGAAAGATTTCTTAACAGTTTTCAGCTTTTTTATTTAAACAAAAACTATGACACACATTTACAAAAGTCAACTTTCATAAGTTACAGCTTTCATAAGCTCTTATATTCGCGTGCCTACAAAGATTCCTTCTTTATTTATTGAAAGTTTTTTTTCACCTTTCCTGTTTGTAGCATTCACAAAGTTTTTTATTATTTCTAATTTTATATGAAAAGGTGGTACAAGAATTTTAGTTCTACTGAACTGATGTTTGTGGAGGAATATCTTGTGCTTCTGCAGTTAAACTCGCCTTTCGTAAACAATATACTCCAATCTTAAGTAGGGAATATGATTGGACTTCTCACTAACAAAAACACTAGTTGAATGACAATGCAAAAAGTAACAAACTACATACAGCATTAAAGTTATGTGTCACTTCCATTTTCACAAGACATATTTTTAGTTAAATTTTGATTTCTTATGAATTCAACAGCTAAAAAAATGCTTGTGTTTCTTGTAAAATTTTGTATTTTATGGAATATGGAATTTTTGGGAAATTTCGATTTGTGGCCTCTTGCATAGAGCATAAAAATCTGAAAAACACAAACTCAACGCTGGCCCGCATTTGGGCGGCCCTGAGACATGTTTATTGATCAAACTCTTCATCTAGTGACTTTGTAGCTTTTCCAAATGTTTTTTTTTTTTTTTGCAATACCAAAATTACTATCTTTCTAGCAAAAACTGAAACGAATAGCTAAAAAGATAAAGGTCCATCAGTGCAGAATAAAATTACTCTTCGGTAGAATAAAAGTAAAGCGGCGAAAGCTAATTAATATGGAATTTTTACATCAAGTATACAACGATTTCTTTTTCTTAAATTATATTCTGATTTGAACATTACGTTGTGTATGTACTTGGGACTATTTACATACTGAGCGAGTGTATTACAAACAACAAATATTGTCAAAGTAAAAAAAGTTCATTAAACTGTAAACGTGCTAAAATAAATTTAAGATTTGTTCATTCACTTCGTTTTTGCTTTAAATAAGTGAAGAAAAAAAAATAAATATTTTATTTAAACAATTGTTACCAACTTTATACTTGATAAGTTTTTATTTTGTTTAAATATTATTCAGTTTTTTATTGTTCCTTTTTATTCTTTTTGTTTATTTGCAGAACCCATACACACTGCAACAGCCAGCCACAAAATGTTGGAAATATTGTGGTTCATTTATTACTACTAAATGTCAGTTAAGTTTGATTTTAAAAGTAAATAATTTACTTGCCTTAAGTCAACGAGGTTTAAAAAAGAGAAAAAAAAAATAACAGAACAGAACAGAACTAAAACTGTGATTTTAATTTTTGAAACTAATGGTGTCTTGTAAAAATGCCTTCTGCGAATACCGAAGAGTTGAGGCGAAAGTTTACAGTTGTACAACAGCAAAGATCAGCTCCGCCTGGCTTTATGGGAACGACAACGCCGTCATTAAATGCGGTTGCAGTTTACGATCCTCTCAATGCCTCCTCCATACCCCTAAGCAATACAACAACTGGTCTCTTAAATATACAGGAGCCAGAACGAACCTATGTGTTCCCGGGCCTCGGTGGTGTTGGTGGAAACGTTATCGGTAGTACGGCGATGACAAGTGTTATACCCGGTGTAGCATTTATAAATCCTAATCCTCATTCTTTGACATTGGCTGGTGCTGCACGAGGACACTCACGTTCGGTTAGTCATGGTGGTGGAGCAATAGTAGGCCCTAGTGGCCGGCCCATTAAATCGGCCTTAAAGGGACACCAGCGAGCATTTTCTCAAGGGCAAATCACCGATTCACCCGGAGCCACTGGCACGCCCCGTGGTCATAGTCGTGTAGGTTCTAGAACCGATTTCATTTTACCTCCCGGTCATAAAGAAGAAAACGAAACCCGCGAATTTGGACCCTCAGCTCCATCCTCAGCTGTGGGTCGCGGTCATTCACGTCAAGCTTCACGTTCTGAATCAATTTACACCCTGCGTCGTTCTGAAGCCCCACCATGGTGGAAACGTGTCGGTATTTGTCGTACAGAAAATCTGGAAGAGCGTCCATATCGTATAGTATTGCCAAATCATACAGTACCCCCCAAAACGCCGAAACGTGATCATCCGAATGGTCATTTTGTGGGCAATAAAATTCGTACTACAAAATATACCCTGCTTTCGTTTATACCTAAAAATCTTCTAGAACAATTCCATAGGGTGGCAAATTTATACTTTATTTTTATCGTTTTACTTAATTGGTTTCCGGCCATAAATGCGTTCGGCAAAGAAGTGGCAATGATACCGGTTTTGTTCGTATTGGGTGTAACAGCTGTTAAAGATTTGTTTGAGGATCGTCGTAGACGATTTTCAGATAAAAGGATTAATAATTCTACATGCCGTGTTTATGATGGGTAAGTGTACAATTTAAAGTTTTTTTTTAATTAAAGTTTACTTAAATTAAATCCGTATGACGCTTCTTATTTTGATAAAATATTTAATTTTGTTAATATCATTTTGCTTTTATTTCTTTGCTTAAAACAATTTATACTTTTTTAAATCTTTGAGGAAAACCAACTTTTTGAATGTTTCGTATTCAAACCACTCTTTAGCTGTACAAAAGAAGTCAATCTTTTGTTTAGGTGGCGTTATTTGATCGAAGGCGGGTCGACAATGACAGAATATTATGACCCATTTTCTCTACTACTAAACTGATGATACTGAGAACCCAGATATCTTATAAAGTCTATCTTTGATTTCGGTGATGTGATTTTTATGCAAAACGTTTTTTGTGCCATTTTTACGTTTTCCCCTTTTTTCACAAGTAATGAAATTGTCTTTTGCATTCAATATCTTTTAAACAAACACTAAACAAAGAGGCTTGCCAAAAATTTTTCAACAGTCTAAGGCGAATTGACATCACGATGTAAGATTTAATTAAAATAAAACGGAAAAATATTTTAAGTAGATATTCTTGTTGGACAATTAACAAGACCATAACCTGAAATTAGTTAGTCACCAATTATCTTATAGCCTGCTGTGATTGTTCTGTTAGGACCAAATCAAGCAATCACTAAGATTAATAGTCAATCAAGTCTTTTATCATTTTGTTTTTAAAAACAAATGGGCAAGTGTGTCTTCTGTGTGTTTACTCAAAATGCCCTAGTGTGGATGTTTTTTTTTCTACAAAGGTTTAATTTTATTAACAGGTGAACGTAAAATATTCAATAAAATAGATAAACGCATCTCCAATTGTTCTGAACAATCTCGAATAGACTGCCTCATGCTATGTTTTATAGCAACTATAGCTTGTTCGGTGGGAAGCGTTCGACAATCTATCATTAGATGATATTTTATTAAGAATCAGTTTGCCTTTTTAGAACAAAATCTCATGCAGTTTTCGGACCGCTTTCGTATTAAATTATTAGTATTTATTATTCGAGGCATATTGGATACAACATCCATGTATGCATACTATATACACTCTTGACAATACGCCTTATGCTAGGAACACAACTGGGATGAACGAAGAATTTTTGGTCGCGAATATTCGTCGTCAAAAATAAATCACAACCCAAACTTTGCAATAGGTTTATTTCTTTAACTTTATTAATTTTTGGCGACAGCTTTAATTTTACTGCTATCGGAAAAGGCATATTTCAAGACTACTAAAATAACAATATTACAGTGAAAATAACCATTATTTTGAAGGTCTTTTTCAAAAAATAGACACAAATATGGATTTTTTTTTACATTAAACTATTAATAGAAGCCAAACATTATTTTGTGATAAGCATTAGTGAAGAGTGGACAACAAAACTATTTTAAATATAACGTAAAGAATTAAAATCGAAATTTATAGTTTGCAAGGGTATTTCTATCAGGCCATTGCAGTATAAATTGAGCGAAGTCTCAAAGCTGCGCTCGTATTCTTAAAGGATATTAAAAATTGAATATACGGAACCAAAAATTTGTTGGTCGTTCCAGTTGTGTCGCTAGCATTAGTGTATTTGAAAATTTTAATTCTCAATATACATAAATTTAAAATGCATTTTACTACATACATACGTACACACAAACATTGATTTTGCATTAAAAGCAAATGAACAATATTTTCTTTATTTGAACTAGATTTTACACAAATCGATATGTAAAAACAATCATGTATAGTTTTCTTTAAGTTCAATCAAAGGTTTATTTAAAACATCAGCGTCATCGCCTTAAAAACGTGATAAAATAATCCATAGTTTTTTAAACATTGGCATACATACCTCCACACATACTTACATTCAAGCATATTTACATGCGTGTTTAAAAACTTTCCCTCTACTTGCAAACCCAATCGTTTTTTGTATTTATGGCTGTCGCAGTGGCTATGTTTATTTATTTATTTTATATTTTGTATATGCTTTTATTTCAAATGATTTTTTGCATGCTGTTTTGTTTATGGTGCTATAATTGTCCTACATTTTAATAGAACATTAGCATCTAGCATATGTTTGTTTGTTTTTTTTTTTGTGCCAACAACCTGATTAAGTAAATAAATTTTACAACAAAGAGCATATATGTCCTCTTCTTCTCCTACGGTTATTACCAGTGATGGCAAAGTTGGAACATTTTCAATAATTTTGATCCAATTTAGTACATTTAAAATAATGTTCCATCTTTTTTGTTGTAGGTAATTAAATGTGCCAGCAAACTTAACAAACTTTTTTTAAAATAAAAATAATTATTTTTATCTTTCCATTTAAAATTTTTTAAATGTTTTAATACCTGCAAGAATACTGACTATTTTTTTTTTATTCTGGTCTATCTAGAAAAAAGTTATGAATTCCCATAGTAAAGAAAATTTGTTATTATTATGTTATTATTAGAATATTATTACATTATTATTATGTTATTATTATTACGTTATAATTATGTAATTATTATTATTGCCGCTGTTTATATGCAAACGATTATGTGTTATCTCTAAAAGTTGCCAGGGAAGCGATTTCGAAGGCATTGTTGTTTTAGAACATCCTGAGCAGAGTGAATTTTCATTCTCTAAGATTCGAAGATACAAATTCATTACTCCCTTCATTTAATTCTGATAATTTACATCTATTGCAAGCAATCCTAATGTTTTCACGCAACTGCTAAACTGACATTGTATAGTTATTTCGGATTTTTATTTAAAAAATTTTTAAATAACTTTGCACATAGGTGCGCGAAATTGATAATAGTAACTTCAGATTATACAAACTTTATGCAACTCATCGATTTTTTAGTACTGAATCGGTCGACTGGTCTAAGGGTAAGGTTTTAGTTCGTGATCCTAAGCTCAATGCTATCTAATGCTGGACATTCACACACAATGTACACTACTGTCGCAGCCTCTTCCAGGCTTGGACTGCAACTGTTAAACTCTTCGATTTTCATCTTAACCGGATGATAATTGAAGTATTCATGACCATTATTTACTTTAAGATTACTCAATAATATCTAAGCTTCTTTATTACGGAACCTTTTTTAGCCTATAAAATCCAAGGATCCTGCAGATTCTAACCTTTATACCATTTAAAAAGCTTTCTTTCGGATTTCTACCGGATTCTCATTGATGAGAAAAAGATGTCCATCGACACAGAGTTGTATATGGACAGATAAGTTCATAATAAGTCTAAAGGTTAATAACTGTTGTCTCGATTTTATTGGCGTGCCTCCTAGCAGAGTCAAGACCTTACTAGAAGCCTGTAATCGGCCGCCTTCCTTAGAGAAGATAAAAGTAGAACTTTTCAAACTCTTGTGTCTTCCAATGTTTTTTTTTTCTATTCTCTCAAAAAGTAATTGTTTTTATTTAAATCTTCATACAAGTTTTAGCTGAAAATTTGTAGTACTTTAAAACTTATTTTTAAGATATATTTTATTGATTTTCATAGCACAATTTTTTACATCTCCATAAAGGTGCCTTTAGACGAAATGTTTTTACATATGACTTGTCAAATTTTCCATAACAAAATACATATGTATCGCGAAAACGGATTTAAACATTTCTTTTGTTAAATACATATGTAAAAGTCATATGACAAATTTTCATTTAGAGCGTGTTCTATTTTTATATGACAGAGCATATGACTTCCAGTGGTGCAGCTTTTTCTTTCCGCAATTATACCGTTTTTAAATGATCAAAAAGTGCAAAAAGCACTAAAATCGTTGGAAGCAGAATAGAGTTTACATCTTTATTAGCATTAACAGACCCGCTCAACAAACAACTATTGTAAACAATGATTTACTTTGTATGTTATGTCAGAAGTAATTTGCATGTACATATGTAAAAAACATTTCGTCTAAAGGCACCTTAAGTAAATCATACGAATAAAAAATATTAACAAATTATTTGTTATTTTTTAGTTGAAATTAATCAAATATAGATATACAGATAATCTCTAGTGTAAATTGAGTTTAATTGGTTTAATTGGTACAATTTTTTATTGCCGTTAACCATCCCTGATTAGAACGCATAGGTTTTCGTTGTGGAGATAACAGCACCTGTCCTATAAAAAAGCTTTAATGAAAATGTTCTTTGCTACCTAATTTGTTTACTGGGCACGTGCTTGTTTTTGTTGTATATATATATATATTTTTTTCTTCTTTTTTTCTTTTTTTTTTCAATAACAGTTTTATTATGTCTGCCAAGCAACTGTCATCGACTTTATTTGTTGCTTACTCGCTCCCTCTCTCTCTCTCTCTTTTTAAATTCCCTGTCTGCATTTCTTTTTAACCAATATGTGTTTATCGTTTTGTTTGTCGTCATAAGACAGTTGTTTAAATTTTATCATAGGTACAATGTGTTTTAGGCATTTGCTCTTTGTTTCGTTTGTTGCACTAATAATTTATTCATGTGAGCATAAGAAATTACAAATGTTAAATTTTTGGCATAAATCAAACAAAAGGCAAATTAAAAAAAAGTAACAAAAATTTTTTTTAACGCTACTGTTTTTATAAAAAATATGAAATCTCTAAGCGAGCGTTGCCAAAATCATGATTTTTTATTCCTGATTGTAGTATATTTTAATCAGATTATGATTTTATGATTTTTAATTTTTTAATTTGAATTCTTATTTATATACATATTTTGAGGGAGTGTCTTGTAGTTAGTCTAGAATATGGAACTATATTTATTCAAGTATACAGGCATGACACACATTTTGATCGGAATAGTTTTAATTATTTATTAACCATTCTGATCGATTTTGTTTAGTCCCAAGAAATGCAGAATCTCCACTTTCTAATTTAAATGTGTCAATATTGCTTACACAAAGTAAACAAGAAGGGTCTTCTAAATAAGGACACATAATAAAAGTAAATTTAAAAACCTCAATACAATTTCAAGAAACAAATTTTTCTCTGAAATTTAAAAGTGGTTTCATTTTGAAGAAATTTTTGTTTTTCGTTTTCTAAAGAATCAATTTGCAGAAATGAACCATTTTCGATCAGAATTCTATCATATAATATACCTGATGTATTTTTGTACCAACGAATAATTTTATTCGAATTTTATTCGATTTATAAATTTTTCTTTCAACCAAACCACATTTAATGTTATTTCAAGCGCTGTATGATTTTTCTTTACATATAAACAGGAGTATTTGTTTAAAGTTCTTGATAACCCTGGTCTAAAGCAATCGATTGTTAAAAAAAAAAAAACTCTTTAACTAGTTGTTTGTCGTATTTTAGAGTTTGATACTTTTTAGAAACCTACCTTTTGTTAATATTTTACTACTTCTTATATGATTTTGTAACTAACCTTTTTAATATGTCTCCATTTGTAGTTTTCATAACACTTTTAAAACATAATACCTAATAAACTTTATCATTATATATCTAGCAAAGAAAAAAGTTTGATGCTTGAATTACTATATCTTTTGGATAATGAGCGTTTGAGTAACATTTCTTAAAATAAAGCAGATGTTTGAATTTGAGCTTAAATAATGTTTATTTCATAAATTTTTGTTGTTGCAATTCTGTGATTAATTAATCAAAAAGTTTGTATATTTACAAAACTCTTATTCCCAAATTAAATTATTTTCATATAAACTTAAAGTCTATTTTTTAAGAGTTTAATTTTAAACCTTTTACCATTTAAAATTAAGCTTGCGTGTTCGTTGGGAAAAAAAGTACTTATCTTCTTATAAAAATAAATAAAAAGTAGATGAAATTCGGAAATTAATTTAAATTGTGAATAAAGACATTTTAAACTTGTAATTGCTTCTTGACAAGCGCAGGTTGCAATTAAATATTAATTTATTGCTTAGGGCAATTCGTATGATAATTATCATATTAATTCATAAAAACTATTATTAAATTATAGTTTCTTAATTATTATTTATCATAACTACAGTTTTAATGATTTCGAAATGGACATTGATTTTACTTTAGCCTTCAGGAGTATATGAATGCATGAGAGGTTAAGGTAAATTTACTTTAACATCATGGACATTTGTTGAAAAAGTTTATTAAATTTTTATAGAATAAATTAAAATCATATTAGTTTTTCAAACAAAAACTAAAAAAGATATGGAAATCCCAATACTTTTCTCGTAAATGCTCAATGTGTTCGTCTTTTCGCTTTAAAGATGAACTTTAACGCATTTTCAATACGGTTTAAATTCCTATAACAGAAAATGAAATATTAAAGTAACACCTGAACGAACAATTTAAAACAGAACTGTCGAAAATTCGATTGAACATATGTCTTGTAGTTATACTTAACCGCTTGTTCTCCTGCATTTCTTGTCTACAAAAGCAAGTTGCAGACAAAAAGAGTTGCCACGACTGAAAAAAAACTACAACAAAATTCTTTTAAAAAGTAACCAAATAAGAAAAACAACCAAAATTATAATGAATCGAGCCGATTTTATTGAAATTAGTAGATCTTTGCCTAAAAGGCCAATCTATTTATTGATTTTCTTAAAACCAGCAATCAGGAAAATATTTAGTTTTATGCAGTTCAACCGATTTTAAAGGTCTAATAAGCTTTGCGTAGTCTTATATATTATATCTATGTTCATAAGAGAAGAGAAGAAATCGAGCTATAAACTAAATTCTGTTTTTACACGGCTTTTATTTAACGTGGTTTAGAAAGTAAGATTTTAAAATTTTTACACGACTCTTTTCTATTTAGCACGATTTTAATTTTTGCGAAATACTTATGTATATGTGTTATAGCTTGAATTTAGGGGAATGCCCTTTTTGTGGATACAAGCAAATTTACTGCTTATTTAAATTTTAAATTCAGGAGAATTTCAGTTTTTAAATAAAAGCAAATTTATGGTCACATCAACTGAAATGTCAACTGCCAATGCAATTAGGAGTGTTTAGGAAAGAAAATTTTATTACGAGGGCTGCTATATATATTTCTGGCCTGGCAACACTGAGTGCTGCCAAGTGCAATCTGACATTTCCATTGGAAAGTTTGTTATTTTTAAGCATAATCGTACTCAAAACGTTTTGACGTACGACCATTATTTGTGTTGTTTACAGTGACTTGAAAAAATTAATATAGAAATAAATGGAATTTACTCGTGAACATTTTCGTGCCATCATTTTTCACAACTTTCGACGTGGATTATCACGACAAGAGTGCATTGATGAACTTAAATCTTTGTATGGCGATGAACCACCATCCTATAGCACTGTGAAAAATTGGTATAATGAGTTTAATCGTGGCCGAAGCTCGCTCAAAGACGAATTCCGTGAAGGTCGTCCAAAAACGGCTGTTGTGCCAGAGAACATTGATGCCGTGCGTGAACTCATAATGCAAGATCGACATGCGACATACCGAGTGAAAGAGACATCCTTGGACATTTCTTCCACCAGCATACATTCGATACTGCATGAACACCTGGCCGTAAAAACGGTTTGTTCTCGTTGGATCCCGCACGATTGGTGCAAAGAAATGTTGCAAAAATACGATTGCGGTGCTTCAAAAGACGTTTATAAGATCGTCAAAGGTGACGAATCATGGATCTATGCGTATGAGCCCGAAACGAAACAACAATCGACCGTGTGGGTCTTCAAAGACGAGCAAAATTCAACGAAAGTTGTTCGTGGAAGAAGCACTTCGAAGCAAATGGTCGCCTGTTTCTTCGGCAAAACTGGTCATGTGGCGACTGTTCCGCTTGAGCAACGTAGGACGGTCACTTCTGATTGGTAAACTACAATTTGTTTGACTGAAGTCATCGGAGAAATTCGAAAAACCAACAAGAGAAGACGAATCATTGTTCACCATGAAAATGCGAGCTCTCACACATCGGCTCAAACCAGAGCGGTTTTGATCGGCCAAAACGTCGAATTAATGGGTCATCCGCCGTACAGCCCTGACTTGGCACCTAATGACTTCTTCTTGTTTCCGCACATCAAGAAAAAAATGCGTGGTCAACGATTTTCGTCGCCAGAAGAAGCTGTTGAAGTGTTTAAAAACCATGTTTTAGAGGTGTCTCAATCGGAGCGGAAAAAGTGCTTCGACAACTGGTTTGAGCGCATGCAAAAGTGTATAAATCATGCTGGAGAATACTTTAAAAAACAATAAAACCATTTTTGATTATAAATATTCGCATTTTCACTATATGGCCAGAAATATATAGAGCAGCCCTCGTATTTTGTTTGTATTGAATAACCTATTTTTTAGTTAACAACATACATATTTAGCTATTTAATATAATTGTTTTTAGTTCCTAAACTTATCATACATTTAATTTGAATTACTTTTAAGCTTAAAGTGCAAATAAACATAATCTATGTGTGTATTTTAGTAAAATAAAACTGAATACTCCTTCTTAATTTATCCTTGGTTTTCACTAATTTCAAAAGTTTTTAGAGACAAGGATCCAATCACCAATTTTTGCACATGATCAATGCCTTTTTTACAAGGGTTTTTCTGGAACCAATCTACCATGTGAAAACGGAATTGGTTGTATATGTAAAAATATTATGTTACACAAAATATTCGGCAATGAAATGAAATGGATTAAGTAGCTTTTTAAGATCTTTTTTATTGATTTCTTCTTGATTTTTTTTTCATAAATAATTATTTAATCAAGATTACGACTTTAAGCTAGAATAAAATAAGGCAAGAACTAAGAAAGAATATAATTCTTGGAATAAAGAAAAAGCTCCCGAATGAAGCCAACAAAGACGGAGTTTTCGTTAAAATAGTGATTGGGAGTGCGAACTTCTTACGGTGCATTTCAAAGCGATTTTTTCCATCTCTAAATTAGAATGACATGAAATAGGACAGCTTTGTAACTTATATATTTAATACTATTCTGAAGTTTTACTTTAAAAGAATCATTCGGTGAAGTCTTTTGCTCCTAAAGAAGACTACATTCAAAAATTAAATTTAAAAAAGATGCCTTCCTTCTATGTCTTTAGTCAAGCAGTGTTAAGACTCCCCTCGAACATAAATTTAAATATAAAAAACGGTTTCATCTCTTAAACTTTGCAAAGTGAAAGATTATGCGAAAAGAATTAAGAAATAGGGGTGTATGTATATAACATATTTTTTTTAAATATATTAATGTTTTCATTATAATTGTTGTTTTTAAAATTATCCCAAATGCCACCTAAACTTTTAAACAACCAACTTTAAGGTCGCTGCCTATTTACCTTTATATTAGCTGAGTTTCATCTGTGATGGGTTATAAAAACCAAATTATTGCTTTAAAATATTTCCGAAAATTCAATTTACACATAAAAATTTCATATTGATGAGCAGTTCTTTGTCTATGGCCACAAGTTCATTAACATTAGGCCAATTATGTCATTGTTTTTTTTTATTGAATTCTTAAGAAATTCATGACTAATAACAATAACTTTTTTTTAAAGAGTCATATTCTTTCAGAATTTTTATCGTTTATTTAATTCTACAAACAACTCCCATGTGCTGCATAGTAAATATGACCTACTTCTGGTAGGTTTTATTTTATCAATTGCCATTGGAAATTATACACTAGAAACAATAATAAACATTAAATTGTTTACAATAACATAAACAGTGAGAAACAAAGTCGATTTAGTATTTGTTCTACAAGATCATTAACACTTATAAATATGTCATTCATAATTTTCCTTTATTCGATTTTATTAAAATAATTGTTACTTTTTTTTAACAAGCAGTAATTTATCATATTTCTTATCTGTCATTAAATTATACGTACAATCTTCATCTGCCGACTACTTTTAGGGCAAAAGACAAATTTAAACTCAAAAGTATTTGCATTTTGCTATTTTTTACATCGTAAAGTGTTGCAAACCCTAAAAATATCTAAAAGAATTGGTAAAAATCAATAGTTGCACGAGAGAAAAATGTCTAACAATATTTTAAATTTGCGGCCACCAAGAGATACTTTAATTGTTAAATTCATTAAATTGCCGCATTCAAAGATCTCATATGTGTTTTTTGACAACAAGCTACAACTACAGCATGCCAGTGGTTGGTATGGATTTTGAGCTGGAGGTATCAATGGACCATAAAGTTGATCTGTTAATTGTGCTGGTTATAGCGATAGTGTTTAAGAAAAAAAAAAGAAAAAAGAAGCATGCAATCGTTGAAAGCATGGAAACATTGTTGGGAGAATGCGCAGCCCAAAAAGAGCAAATTAGACAAAACATTTTTAAAATAAAATAAATTTTATGTTTAGTTTTTATGACCAATGTTAAGTTTTAATTCTCTTTATTTTGAGATTTTTTGTTAATCTCTTTGGGTTATTATGGTCAGTTATTTGTTTCCGAAAATTAATAAAAATCAAGACATTTTTATATATTTTTCCCAACGTTTCGTTTGTTTTTTTCAAACTTCTTTTTCAGGACTGCCTTCTACAAAACTTTTTTTTGATCTATTTGGCCTTTGGCAGAATGTTTAAATTTGCACAGAGTGTTATAACAAGCATAAAATGTAAGAAGTGTTTCAATAGAGATGTGGTTTGACGCCTATGGCCTTATATTTTTAACCGTAATTAACATAGTGTCGAAAATGGATATTGTAGAAATTTCAAACGGAATGACAAAATAAGTTCTTTTTTTCCTCTTTTTGTGGAGAAGGGTATAATTAAAAATTTACAAGCGCACTAGTATCGACAAACTATTCAGCTAATACAGCACCAAAAACAAATTTATTTCTTTCCATGAACACTTTTGTTTCCTTCGTCAGTACTGGTCTTAGTAAGAAAGAGGTTTTCTTTCTTGTAATAAAATAAATAACACAGTGGTACAAAATTGAATGAAATAGAAAAACATGGGGAGTGATATGTTTTTTCTTGTAGGTCTCGTCGAGTTAAAGAAGACTCCAATAGTGAAATATGTCGAATACCTCCAAAATCCGGATTTACGGTTAAAAAAATTGAAAATGAGATCATTATCAACAAAGTTACAGGTTTATAAGTGCTCAAAGGTAAAAGCCAGGTTTTTAACCGTAAATCCGAATTTTGGAGGTGTCCGGCATATTTCACTATTGGAATCTTGTTTTACTCTACAAGCCCTACAAGAAAAATAATATCCGATCCCAGGTTTTTTGGACTGTCGCCCCGTGTTATTCATAAAATAATTATAAGATGTTTTTAAAGTGTAACAAAAATTTATTATGAACAGAAACAGGCAAAGATAATTAGCAGGTGTCAGATGTCCAGATATTATTGCTGTTTTTGTAAAAACAAACTCAGTTGCTTAATAAAATATTTAAGCAATAAAAATTAATTTGTTTTTATATTCGTTTGCGGACATAAGCACGACTTTTGGAAATTACTTTTAAAACTTTTGCATAATGGAGTCTGTTTTTAATAACTGTAGAGTATTCGACATTTACATTTTTTTAAATATGAGTTAATTGACCCTTGAATATTTTCGCAATTCGCCAAATTCATTACTGGAGGCTTAAATCGCTTTTTATTGTTTACGAAAGATGAGCTTTTACAAACTTACACAGCACCATTGCTGTATTCTGTCACTCGATTTCTTTATAAGTCAACAGGACCCTAGCACGCCTTCCTGATCTGAAAATCCAGCGAAATTCGAAGTTACGAAGTCTCTTTTGACACCTAGGCTCTTTAACCAAGTAAACCACAACTGCCACACAGTCTTGTTTGTCAAAGTTTGGAGTCCTAACCTCTCATTCTCCTCGGCTACTAAACAAAAAAAATTTTACTTGCCCTGTTAAGTCTTGAGCTCAGATTTGGTTCGCAAACTTTTCTTTTATTCTTTTTATTTAGAATACACACACTATTTAGTGGTGCAGATCTGCAACTCTTAGGTCTGTTTACCACATACACAAATGCATTCAATTTAAAGTTTGCAGATGTGCGAAGAGTTTAAAATTTTAATTTGGATATACATAATATATTTTAATTATATGTTTCGGCCGTTCTTAACTTTCGGAAAATTGAACTCAAAGTTGTCAAAGCGGTAAAACCTGTCAAAAACCGTTGGCTTCTTTATGCCTTGAAATTCTTTCGGTCAAATGTTCCGACTTATACAAATGGAGCAATCTTGATCTCATTACAAATATCATAGAGGAAGAGATAACTATATCCTAGGCTGGAACCTGCAAGAGTAGAGTATTCTGGGTCCTAATAGATAGAAGCAGTTATGCGGAAGACAAGAGAAGAAATGCAGTCAGCCTCCTCTGTGTCTCTGTTAGTAACATCTTTCAAACTAATAATGGCAATTCAATTCTTTTGGCAAAATGTACGTGTGCGAACTGATCATTTTGATGAGCTTTAAACATGATTTTGTTTTTAATCAATTCTGATGAATAGCTGTCAACGTGATAAAAAAGCATATGTGTTGTCTGAATTGTATCGTAGTATGTCAGTTATGAAATACAACTACTGAGTGTCACAATTACAGCAAAAACATTCAAAGAACAGTAAAACTAAAAAATAAAACGTGCTGATTTTAACAAAAAATATTGTGAATCTTTGATTTGAATTCAAATTGCTCAATCTATGTATGTGTGTATGTATGTATATATTAAAATAAAACAGATAAAAACTTTACACTGGCAATAATAATAATAATTTAATTAGTTCAGTTAATAATAGTTTACAGTAGTAAAATTATTTTTTTTTAATTTTTCTGTATGGCTGGTGTTACTCGTATTTAAAAACGAATAAAAATGTATTTTCGTATTCAAAATAGAAAGTTACATAATTTTTAAGTTTTTTATACTGTGTTATAATTAGGAGGGTAATACCTAATACAATTTTATTACTTTATAGTCACTTTTTCTAACTGTTTAATTTAATAATAAAATGTTTCAACTATCGTGGTATGTATGACTAAGTGCATACTTGATTTTAAATGGTTAAAGTGTTTTTAAAATTGCATATAAACAAAAAAGTTTTGTTGGAAAGATTTGAAATTAAAGCGATAGAGTCAGCAGAAGGAAAAAAATACATTAATTCGAATGAATACACGTGCGGTGTTTAAATAATTGGTTGTTCTTGCAACATATCTTTCGGGCCTTAGATACCAATTCGAAAGATGATTTAGTGTTTTTTTTTGTTTTTGTAAATTGTTTGTAAGCATGTTATTCGCTATTTTGTTAGCGGACTATAAGGAAATAAAGCCAAAAGTAAAACATTATTGCAAACATAAACAATGGGTTCTACTTTTCGAAGCTTTTTTATTGACGCAGCACGAATATTGCCACTACTACTGATTTTTTGGTATTTTTCAGGAAAGTAAAAACAAACCAGAAACCAACTATAAGCTCGAATTTAAATCTCCTTACTGCGTTTAATTAAAAAAAAATTAAAAAGTATCTCCTTAAAATACGATTTTGCCATTGTTACGATATTTTACTTCAGTAAGAAAAACATGTAAGCCATTGAAAATAAGGAAACTAATACTTTTTCGGTTTTTCAAGTAATATAAAGAAAAAATTTACCTTTTTTAACCGTTATATTTTCCCACTTAGGCCTTTATAATTTTTGTCTAACTTCATAGTTTTTGCTGTTTAAATTACAAAAAAAAGATACGCTTAATTAAAAAAAAACAATTTTGATTCTTAAAGAATCTATCTTCGCTTCGTATCATTTGTGTGTAGGTTCAAAGAACTTACTTTTACCTTCAACCAGAGTTTAGGAAAATACACAACGTGTATAAAAACTCGTACATAAATTTCAACAGACACAGCTCAAAGAAATTTCTAAATTTTGTATGTTGCCAAACACATATCTGTTTGTGTTATTTTTAACACTTGGCTGTTTCATTTATGTCTGTCTTTTATTTATTAATGTATATAGAAAACAAACTAACTTTTTCCCAAGGTTGAAGAGGAATAAAGGGGTCTATTTTAAGATGTATTTTAAGGGAAGATTTGGAAACAACCAGGAGGTTATAAACAGTTTTGTGTCTAGACTCATTATCCTTTCTCTTGAACCAATTATTGAATTGAATTAACGGTCATATGGTGAATAGGCATTTACTAAATCATATTTAAGTTACCCATTGAAACAAGAGGAAGTCTTATATACCTAACACCAGAGTGAGACAGCAAATAAGCTGCTGCTTCTCATATAACTTGAAAACACTAGGTTAAATTTTAGTATTTTCCCTATTAGTTCTTAGAGATTAAAAATAAGGAACAAATCACTTAAAATTTAGGTTTACAGCAAAAGTTTTTTTTCGTTGCGATTTTAGGAAACAAATTTAAATTATTTACCAATGTTGTTCGGGCTTTAGTTAAGTAAAAATGTTTTGTACTTTACTGTTTAAGTTTTACACTTTAAGACCTTGTTTGCTCTCACACTATAGAGAGAATCAGAGAGTGAAATTAATAAAAAAGGAGCAAGTCAAATATTCCCGCCAATCGTTAGTAGAGTTTTCGCTTGATAGTAGACCTCCTACAAGTAACAATTGTAACGAGGAAGACACTTTAGTCCTTTAATGGAAACCATTAGGTTGTAGTGTATAAAACATTCACCTTTACAGCTACTTAAATTTCTAAGTTGCCACCATTATTTTCTAAATTGCAGAGGTAAACACGAGTTCCTCCTTTAATTGAAAGTCTATGTAGCGATTTAAGTTATTTCGAAAAAAAGAAAAACTAAGAAGGCGGAAGAGTCAAAAACGCCTTAAATCAACTGCATTGAACTGTTAAGAAGTTATATATGTCAAACGATTTGATGACACTCTTCAAATGAACGATGTTAATATTCACTCCACATTAAATCCTATATTTGTTATATAAAATTTTGTGAAATTAAATACTGCATAAGGTTTTTTTTTCTTAATGGTATTTAATAATATTTTTTGTTAAACAAAAAAATTGCGATTGCCAAATATAGTTCTCATTTCTCGTTATTATTTTCATTTCAATTATGAATTGTTTATTGAATAAATAAATTGCCAAACAGTTCATTCATAGCGCCTGTATATTTATAACATTGCATTTTTACATAATAGATTTATAAAATAATATAAAAAAATAACTTTCTGTTTACAAATATAAACAATTGAATTATAAATGTTATTCGTGATTTTAATACAATTAAAAAAGAAAAAAATATTATTAAAAAATATGCACAAGGGAAAGTCGAAAAGTCTTTACAAACATTCAGCGAAACACATACCTTCAGCTATTTTTAACCTTTCACAAAGTTTTTACATTGTTGTAGGTAATTTTATAGATATTTTTGCATTTAATCTTTAGATTCTTTTAATTGCAAAATAAAATACGTCAATTATTTTCATCCTACTATATTACTTCAGCTCTGCATAATTTTGTTGAAAACACTGTTGAACAACAGATGTTTTAATTAATGCTGCATATCGCTCGTACCTGCTATTACTCTTTATAGGCGATTAAAAACGTCTAGATTTTTCATTATAAAAAGCTTTTTCTGATATATTTTATATTTTTGTTTATAGGCTCTTTTCATATGTAAAACTTAAAGGCATAAATCTCTCCAACGTAATAATATTCTCCATTTATTATTTTTATTATGTACAAGTTTTCATTTCTATTCACATCCCAAAAAATGTACCTGTAATCTATAAAGCCAATTTTAGTGCGCAAAACTCTAAAACACGATTTTAAACGATACATTATTTTATCTAAAATTGTACCCACTACTAAACTATGTGATATAACAGTGACTGGTGCCTTACTCGCCGGTCACTCAATTCTGCATTGAAAATTTTATCGAGAATTTCTTTAGTTTATAATTCATTTTGTTAATTCTGTATGATTCTGGATAGTTACAAAGGTATGTGAAGTGTTTTGCTAATAAATTTGCTTGGTGAAAGATTTTTCTTAAATTTTGCCAGTTGTCTTTTAAAACTTAACCAATTTTTTTTTGTAATTCATAGTGCTTTTTAAGGACTTCTATGTTTCCCTCCTATATATAAAAAAATTGGAATACAAAAACAAAATTAATATAATTTTTCTCTATTATTTTCGTTTAATTTCTTTTGTGTGGTCATAAATATTTTTGTATATAAATAAATTGTAGCCATGTAAGGTTCTATTATAACATCTAATAAATTTTAAACTTTATACGTGCTTAACGGACGTGTTTATTTACACTAACAACAAATTGCATGTTTGATAATTTCGTGTGACAATCCTTAAATGGTTGGCTGTTTTAACGATTTATTTTATTTTTTTTTTTTAAGAGAAGTAGCACTTCAGGCAATAATGCCTATTTTGTGGTAAAAAGAAATAAAAAGGAAATATGCATTTATAATTAATTAATACTCTCTTTAAATTAGTTAAAATTTAAGCTAAAATGTGCCAGTTTCGATATCGAGTGCCATAATTTCGCCTCAGAATCTTTGTAATGATATTGATTATATAGTCGCATGCGATATTTGATGTGCACAAAAACAAATGGTTGTGGCATGATCACTAGCGACATATTATGTTGTAACAATATATGTTTGCGGTGAATAAATTTAAGTTTGCTTTTAAAAATATTTTGGTTTCGTCCTTGGTTGAATACTTTCTATCAGTTCAGTATTTTTTTTTGTTGCCTCGCGATTAGTGTAAAAATATTTAATATAATTTGGTTCCAAAAATAACAAAATTTTCTTGACTACAAAGACGTTATCCAAATTTAATTTGTTGCTCTTAGATTATGGTTGTTGTTTTGGTTTTTCTCAAGTCTCCTTTATTAATATATATTTTCCGACTACCCTTATCACGCTCCACAGTAAACTATTCTGAATTCGACTGTTAATTTTCCGATTGTCCTACTTTCGAGCAGAAAATAACTCTTAAATTAAAGCAACTAACGTTTTTACATCTTTAATCTTTCTAAGCAGAATATTTTCCTCCCCCCGTAATTTTTCAAGAATATTCGTTTCTTTTAATCTTATCCAATTGACAGTAAAGAGAGAATAAAACTCTTTTGGTCAGTGCCTAAAGAAAAATTAAAAATAACAGTACCTAACGATATAGCACCTTTTTCTTGGATAATGTTCTTCGGCATAATGTTCCCTAATTTAGTGCCTGGTAACGTTATACGCTACTCCAGAGTTTTCTCACCTGATGATCAACAGTTTCAACAAGTTTTTTATTTTAATACGAAAAGCGAAAGGTGCGAATATCACAATTTTAAGAAAATGGACAAAATTTTAGTAAAGTTTGAAATAATTTTTAGAATTTGAATAGTATTAAGAAAAAAAAAAATATATTGTTTTAAGTTTTTGAGGGGACTAAAAACATTTTAGACACAAGCATTTTCTGGATCGCTATATTACTCTTTAGTATTCATTGAGTGTATCAACGCCGTCCGCATCATCTATTTAACTAGTTAAGTTCAGATACTATCTAAAGCTCCATTTTCCTTGTTTGATTCGTTTTTGCCTCAAGCGAAACAGATTTTGAATCGTTCTACTATTATTATTTATTTATTTGAATGTATGAAGTCATTGCTGACATACTGTATATACATTAATATGCTGTTTTACATTATTAGATTCAACGTTTTTTATTGTTTGATTTATTTGAATTTTTTATTTACAAATCTTTGCTCATGAATATCTGTGAAGAAAATATAATACTTGTGGCAAAATAACTGTGCCGTGTGGAGTTTAGCCAAACCGCAATAATCTAATAAAATCTGGGATATTTCAATTTGATTTTTTTCTAGACCAGGTACGCAAAAATCTTAATAACTGCTGGTACTTCATATACATAATTTTTTTCTTTTTAAATATTTTATCAGTTTTTTCATTGGAATAAATTCATGTTTAAAAAGAAAAGAGACGTAGGTATTTTTGTTTTATGAACTTTAGACAGCGTAAGAAAGCTTGGTCTGTATAAACCAACATATGTGGGTGCTTAATTATAAAGAGTCTAAATTGCAAAAAAAAAAAAAAAACGATTTTTCTTGAGAAGATTAGTTGCCATTGCGCAAAAAATTTAATTCAGACAGATTTAATCGATTTTTAATACATTATGGTTATTATCTGAAATAATTTTAAAACCTGAATAAAAGCTTCATGTTAAGACTGATTGTTGGCAAGCGAACACTTAATCGAGATAAAATAATGACACATCTGATATATTAAATAAAAATATTTCATTAGGAAAACCCGTTCTGGAAAAAAGATCAAAATATGGAACGACATTCCATGTAAAAATAATGTTTCAATAAATACTTCTAAAGTATGATAACTGAATCCTTAACGTATTTGTTACAAACAAAATTAAAAGCTACTCTTAATGCTAAAGTCCTAAAAAAATGCTGCTTCTGTTTTAAATCAATAGGGCCCAACAATATACTCCTTTACACCGCTAAAAAGCTTGATATGTGTCTAGTAAAACAGACTTTAGTTCAAATACCGACAGAACTGCAGTGAACGAGTTGTGAATAAAAGTGAATAAATGATAAAGATTAGTTTAAACCTCATTGGAGTCTTATATAAAAAAAGAAAAGGTTTAAGTACATTTAATAAACATGTGCCTAGTGAAATATGAACCTGCGATGCAAATTTAACGTTACCACCTGGCTATGGTAGTCTTAACCGGATGGTGATTTGACTTGTGGGTAAATGTAATAAGTCTACCAGCGCTCTCGAGGTGCGTAACGAACCCAAAGTATCAACTTTTAGCTCATGGTTGGCACAATCTTCGTCCTTTTTTAACTGCCGCGCTTTAAGAGACGTTGGAGCAATGCAACAGCATAAAAAAGCATCCGCCCACTACCCGATTTAGATTTAAACCACATCCACCACGTTACTTCTTAATAACCGGTACAGAAATCGGACTTCATGTCCTTATCTAACAGTCCAGGCCCCTACAATATCAGGCGACTATAGCTACCTTTTACTCCTTAGGGAAGTTAGATAGGAAAATAAAAACATAACAGTGTGACGATAGTGGCTGAGTGGTAAACAGAACATCGTAAGCTTGAACCTTGCAGGAGCATTTGGTTTAAATATGCATAAGTTCATTAAATTCGCATTTACCTGGAGCCACAGAGTAAGAAACACAGGGCAATAATAGTAATGTTTGTTTTCGACCATACCAGTTAAATTCGACATTAACTTCACACTGATCTATCATTATGAAATTTTAACTATTGTTAAAAAAAACTTGATTGCTTTAAGCAAAGTAGCCATTTAAAAACACATTAAGCATATTGTTATGAACATAAAATCTGGCAACTCCTGTGTTTCTTGTCCGTATGTGTGTGGTAAAAACAGAATGTGAATAAGTTACTTCCACCACCACTAGGTGTGTGTGTATAGAATAATACGAAAATTAGCTAAGACAAGTTGAGCAACCTCAATGGCTGGCTGCCTTGGTAGGGATGCTTGCTGTAAAACAGAGGGTGATGAGTTCGAGCCCATCTTTGAACATGCGGTCAAAGAAAGAATAATAGTTTTGTGTCCACAAGCAATAAAAAATTGAGTTACTGCTAATATTATACTTTTAACACTCGAATCTGTAATGCAAGTCAAATTTCATCTTTTTAGTTTAAAAACTGAGTATTTTTTACTTCAAAATCTTAACAGCTAAAGTCGATATTCCCCAATTTAACGCAACAATATTAAAAAAAATGCTGTTGAAAATTTCCAAAAAACGAGTTAAGCTGTTATTGCTTGTGGCCACAGAATTGTGTAAGGCAATTAAAAAAAATTAAAAAACAGAAGTACAAACCTCCCGAGAAGAGGAAGACAATTAGGTGTGAAGCAATGGCCAGATAAATAAATGAAGACGTCTATTTAATACAAGATTAGCAGGTAATTGTCTAGACGCCCTTTATAATAAAGTGAAAGAGCTCTAGCTGTTAGCGGAAGGAAGTAACAAAATGATTACAGTGTACGGCAGATTTTAAGTTGTGGCTATTGGATTAATAGGGATGACTGGCTTGGATGTAAAGCAAAGTGGAGAGGTATGTGTATGGTTTAGGTTTCTAAGACAAGACATCAAGTAGTTCATGTCTTATGTAACACAGTAGTGTAGCGTGGATGGCTGCGTTTGTAATAACTCATGTTTGGTAAATACGAGACCGTACCATCCTAAAGACGGTGGTAGGATCAATAAGTGAAGCCAGATAAAGCCATAAGAAGTTAAAAAAATAGCGAATTTATAATGTGCCACAGTGGTATTTGCAATCAACAGAATCCGTACTCTTGCATATAAAAGGGAAAAACGTAACAATATTATTCAAATGGCTTATCTACGCAACGCTACCGGAAGGTATAAATGATCGACTTTTCTATTTCAGCGATCACTGGGCAACTTGTCTTTAAGAAAAAAAAAAAAAAAAAAAAAAAAACAGCTGCCAGTTTAAGATACTGCTCTGGCAATATTGTAAAATTGCTAATTCTTTCTTTTCATTATTTAACTTTTTTTATAACATTTTATACAAAGTTTTCCTATGAATATTGATTTCATTAAAAAACATCTGTTTAATGTTGCATCTGGTTGTGCGGTTACATCTACTATCTACAAAATATGAATATGCAAGAAACTTATTATACACAACAATTAAAATTCGTAATATCTCATTGTTGAAATTAGTTCAGCAATAAAAATTGTGTTCGTAAATTTCTTTAAGTAAATACAATTTTTAATGGAAGTTAAATTTGTTATCTCTTGAAAGCTTAAAAACATTAAAAGTAACTCTACTCTCTCCATCTTTCGAATTTTAAGTTAACTGTAGGCAAGTTTATTAATGCATTAAAGTAAATATTTTCCAATGTCCATTGATCAAAGTTACTAAGAAAACCTGAGCGGTTTAATATTCACATTTTTTAAAATAATTCATGAAAATATTAAGTGGCGTCAACATGTATTTGTGTGTTGGTGTGCATGTATATATGTTTGAAGTCTATAAGCGACTAAAAAGTTGGACCGATTTACTTGCATTTTTGACTTTAGCTTGCTGTATATCTTAAAACTGTTTTCTGTTTGGAAATAGAAGGCAAGTAACTCAATTGTCAATACCTTTTGAATAATGGGCGTGACATCTTCATACTAAAAATCATATATCTTGAAAAAAAAAACAACTTGATTTTGTTTGTGTCAGTACATTGATTTTACCTGTAAATGGTAAATTAAAAAAAAAAATAATAATAAAAGTTGGTCACAGATAGAATGGACTAGTTTGGTGGCAATATGTCTGAAGTCTTTAACATTTAATGATCCAAATTACTTCTATTTCAAAAATTATTTCTGCTTTTTTTCCAGTGAATTTTCAAATTACTAAAAATGACCTTAAACCAAACCAAGGCAACGTTGCGAACAAGAAGTTTGTACGTATCTAAACATAAGAAGTTAGACTCAGTTGAGTCCCCAATTGATCGCTGCATATTAAGAAATGAAAATATTTTAAACATTAATCGGCTTTTTCAAAAATTTTAGTACAGTTGTGCCAAATTTTTAGATGTTTTTTGGTATTGTGTTTTAGTCACGCTGCAATATTTCCCTAAATTTTTCTTAATTTTAAGTTGGAAAATGTTCGTAGGTTTGTAACTTTCCGAGCAAAAAACGAATATATTTAAATGTTTTCTAGTTAGCAATTTAAATGCGGCTGAAAATTAAAATTTCTTAATTCTTCACTTGTAATTGTCGTCATATTTTCTCGTCAGTAGTTGGTAGCATTTCTTTTAAGAATGAAATCCTCGTTTGCATTCATGTAATATATCTCCGCTCGCAGTCCTAGATCTAATGTTGTCCGTTGATGAAAGTTTTTCCTTGCCTCTTCCAGGCATAATCTGTAAGAATTGTCTTTCTGCATTTTCATCTTGGCCGGATAATACTTTTAGTTTTATAACCCTGCCACCAATGTAGTTATCTAGCTTAAGATACCCGAATTATATCTAAAAGCACGGTCAGATTAGTCAAATATTTGACCAAAACGACGAACTAATAAATTATGAAAAAATATTTTTGTCCTTAATAAAAACGGTAAGCTGTTAAAATAGTGGCTACACTTTCTCGGTCAAATATTTCACTAATCTGACCGCACCTTAAGCAAACTTCTCGACTTTCTGACGAGGGGCTGCAGGCGTGACTGTCAGTCTACATCTCGCAAGCTGTTTTTATAAATCACTTTCTAGTTTCTCAATTGAGCGACGCAAACAGGGGCTGTCCTATCTACCAATTGCGTAGCTTCTTTTTCCATCCTGTTCGGGGTCTCACGGTACTTTTTGATTTTATCAAAACTAGAAATTATAAAACAGTTATGAACACTGTGCTTCATAAGCGTATATATTTAAATTGGCTTTCTACCAGAATCAAACTATAAGTTTGTTACCAGCCACGACAAATCATAGGCAGAACTTGAAGAAGAGCCATTACCTTGTGATTGTCAGCCTAATATTTTTTCGGGATGTTACGTGGGGTCTTCTTTGAATACTAAGAGAAACCATTTCGTTACTATTCCAGTTATTCAGCTTAATGTACCTTAGTTATATATAAGTAACTTTCTGAACTTCTTGTCATGGGCCCTTTCCCTAATCAAGGCATTCATTTCTACCTCTTCTGGACTCGTCCATTGGACGATAAAAGCTAAAGTTCCTCTCCCCTTCTTACGAGGCTTTGTTGTGCATCTCTGTAGGTTTCTTATGGTGCTGAAATTAAAGGTCGACTGATATCCAAAGTTTTTATAACCTAATTTAGCCAGCTTCCTACCAGAGACAAGGTTTAATTAGGAGCTTGTTTCTGCCCGCTAACGAGATATAGAATTTGTCATTGCCAGCTAAAGGCGCATTTGGGATATCACTTGACGATGGCTTACTTGGATGATGAAAAAAGCCGCGTCATCAGCAAATTTCCATAAGTGGGCATTGTGCCGTGAATTAGCTAAATCGACCTTCATAAACACCTCTTCTTTAAGTATACTTTCGACCGGGTAAATAGCTTGTATTTCCTTCAATTCTCGCAACATTTACATTGAATTTATTTGGTAAGTGCTTTGACTATTTCAGTGGCCGGCAGCGACTCAGCTATTTATATCGATTGCCTTCTTCAGTATAATTTCCTACTTGAAGTTCACACGAAGTCTGCAGGGGATATTTAAAGGTTTCTGTTTATAATGATTAAGATTATAATGATTAAGTGAGAAAATTAGTTAAAGAATACTCTTTCGTTGGTCTTGTTGGACGAAATCATTCTAAGACCGCCTCCATATAATTGAATATGATATCCCTTAATGAAAAGTGCTAATATCTTGGCAAATCACAACTCTTTTTAGAAGAAGCTAAAAGCAACAACGAAAGCACAAAAAAACTCATTAAACAAATTAGTTTGTGAAGTTATAAACTAAAAAAAATTTGCCTTTTAAGTATGAAAAAAGACGTTAAGAAAAAAGTAAGAAACAAACGCCATAAAACACTTTCTCTTTAGAAAGTATGACATTATATTAAGAAGTTAACAAAATATTACAAAAACATATAAACTTATACATGTTTGTATATAAAAAGCATTTTATTATTTTAAAATGAAAGTAAATAAAATAAACACATTTTAATTTAAAAAAGCAAAAAATATAAAAAATATTTTAAACAACTTAATTTTAACAATATCTTAGACACAAGTAACAAGTAAACAACCTTGAATTGTTTAACTCATTTATCTTTAATTTTATTTCATACCCATATACTGACTTTTTGCTAGATAAAGTATAAATTAAATATATTTTTTTAATAAAATCTTAAATTTTATTAAACTAATAAAACTTAAGCTCTTGTACCCGGCATTGTCTAAGTCAGTTCTGCGATTATTACTTTTTCGTAACATTCCTAATGTTTCTAAATCATCATTCTGTACATGAAATATTTTTTGAAAATTTTGGTGTTGGTGTAGATAGTAATCGATATGGAATACAAAACGCCTATTTTTGGAATTTTCGCCTAAGTACCTTGATCGCATCACGTAAAAACTACTGAATATATTTAAATAAAATTTTGTGTGGATATCCCTTTGAACCTTTGTTAAAATATAGAATACCTTTAATAATAAAATATATTTTTTTACGAAATAACTTATTTTTATTTATTTTATCGGTATATTGGTATTAAAACAGTTGTCAGCACATTTTATTTATATAGATATAATTATTTTAACACTGTTTACAGATAAATATTTAAAACACATTTTTCTAAATTTGAATTTTAATAAAATTATAAATGACACGCGGACGAAGTGGTTAGCACTGCTAGTTTAAAAATTGCTTATGGGCGTATTAAGGTACGTTATGTTTGAATTTAGCACAAAAAGCTTTAATTTTAACCAACGGCTGCAAATGTCAATACTGCTCCACTCCGCAACCGTTTCGACAATTTACCGCTCGCCTTAAACAGGAGATACTGCCGTGTTTAGCCATCCAATCCGCTGAGAATAATGCGGCTGTCTCTGAAAATGTCATAGGGGACTCTACCAGACACTAGAGAGCCACATTAACAAACGCATAACAAGAGATTTTTTTTGAAAGGGCTATAGCCTTTTAATTTGTTTAATTAAAGCGGGACGGTCGACTTGTTGTTAAAACTGAGTGGTGTAAGCGCACTTAATGCACAAACCCAAACCGCCGGCTTGTACTGGCTGGAGAAATTGCACTATTAAATTATGGGAGAATCTATAGCAGAAAACTTTGTAAAGAACTAAATAAGGAAAAGGTCATAAATG
Source organism: Cistogaster globosa (assembly GCA_937654795.1). Lineage (NCBI taxonomy): Eukaryota > Metazoa > Arthropoda > Insecta > Diptera > Tachinidae > Cistogaster > Cistogaster globosa. The sequence continues at coordinate 35,275,408 of OW569404.1, read as the reverse complement.
TCGACCGTATGCTCAACAGTTCTGGAAGCATCCACTTTGCCTTAAGAAATTAAAAAAGGTCATTTGATAAACAAAATCCAACCGAAAAGTCTTTCATATATAAACAATTTTTTTTTAACTTTAAATTGGGTGACCAACTTGATGATATCTCAGGTATATCACATAGGACTCCTTTGCTTGCAATCAGATAACTTACTATTTGTTATTATTTTCTGTTTAAAAAATACAGAAAAAGAATTGAAGCCAGCGTAAAGATCATCCCAGCAGTACAATTTATTAGGAGGAGATTTTACAAATTTTGAAGAATCGCTGATAGAGAAAAATATGTTGAATATTAAAAAAAATTGTTGTTGCAGTGGTGTTTTACTTGTCTATTTGCTGTCGTATTGAAAAACAAAAATGATTAAAAACGTTAAGCAAATATTTTAAAATTCTGAAGTATAAACATATTAATTAATTTTTTGAATAAATTATAATTTATTTCAACATATTTTTTTTCTACACAAGAAGTCAACAACCATTCACAAAACGATAAAACAAACTTTAACATTGCAAGCAACAACAAATTCACATAAAAAAGTCTATGAAAATTAAACATGACATTGAAAATATAAAAAGCATAAAATAACTAAAAACAAAAAATCAAATAAACGTGTATGAAAATGATTAAAAAAAAACCGGTTAAGTGACCGTTTGTTTAGTCAATCGGTCGGTCGGTTAGTGTTAAAACTACTCGATTGTTTTTGTAACAGTGTGGATATTGTGTAAATGGGAAACGTAAAAAAGTGATAATGTGAACCAAACAGCAGTATGCTAAATTTTATCAAGCATTAGCTTCCGTTAACTCAAAATTAGTGCTGCCAGGCTTTTGATAATTATTATACGGAGAAAATAAACTGTCGACTTAACTTTATTTTTTTGATGCAAAACAGTGATTATTTTTTCTATGATTTGTTTACAATTTCAAAATCAAAAGAATAGTAAAGAGTTTTTTGTTAAGAATGGGTATATTAAAATAAAAAAATGTGTTGAATGTTTTCCTCGCTGGTAAGAAGTGTGATCGAAGAGATTTTATCTTCATTTGCTGTATGGCATAAATCCACCTGAATATGTGAAATGGCACGGGTAGCGTTGATTTGAAGTGCATTGATCGATTGCATTTCAAACTACTGTTATAGAAAAAATGAGAAAGGTCAAATCGCAATGCTTTAATGAGTACTTTAAGCTGAATCTATCATTTTAGTAACTTAGCGCTCGCTGCTAATGTTGATTCGGCTAGAGATGGCTACAGTACCGGAATGGCTCTTATAAATTAACTAAAAGATTAACGGGTTCATGAAGCAATATTTTATTGATTGTCCCTTAATAGATTTAAGGCTAATAGAAAAATTGTATTTTTGTTTAATAACATTATGCCTTTTAGATCAGCAAGTGCCACGTGTCGAATTTTTAAAAATTGCATTGAATTTTTGGCTCAATAAATGTCTTGTTGTAGACATTTAAGTTTAAATAACCCCAAAAAAAAGGAATTCAATGGAATCAATTTAAAATTCAACTTTCAAATAAAATGTTCATTTCACGAAGTATCTGAATTGTTTTATCAGCAGCGCACAGTGGGGCAAAATTAAAGTATTTTGAAATAATTCAGCTATTTGTAAACGACTAGGCCTATTGATCAAAAATTGATATGAGCATAGCAAATCAAAAATTTTAATTTTAAAATGCTTATGGCATAACATGCAGATTAAAACACCATTTAGTATTTATTGACTATGCATCTAAGACCAAGAGAAATTTTTTAAAACTAAATGAAAATTTTAGCAGTAGAAAAATTTTATGATGAGACCACTATCTGTCATCCCTGTAAAGTGTATGGTACCTAGCTTCAAAACTTAGGCTAAAATACTCCTCTGTAAATGGCTGAGTTATTTCCAAAATATTTTGATTCTGGCCCACTGTGCAGCGTAGAATATCACACACCTTCTAATTGCATTTGTTTTCTAACAATCACATTTGGTTTCACTGGATGAAACCGAGTTTCAAAGCTTAAAGGACTCTGAAGTGCATTATTATAAACCTTCAGTTTTTGTGATAACTAGAATGGATAATTAGAGCTTTAGTTACAAAATGCTAATATAAATTCTTGAAATTTTCCATACTTGTGGTTTCTGCTAGTTCCAAGGCGATGATCATATAGTACATCAGTAAATAATTTGTACGGTTTGTTTTTCCTTGTCGTCTATCCAGTTGGCAAATAAAACTAATTATCTTTAATTTTGAAGTTAGTGTGAGCACGTTTTGTACGAAGTTTACAAATCCCATCTAGTTTATAGTGACTTTGAACTAATCGTAAACTGTGAATATTTTCAATTTTAATGCCTAAACTTTTAAACGCATGAACTGCGACAAACTATAAGTTCGTGTAAATTTTTATTCCAGAATACCGAGGCTTCAATCTTCATTTCTTCGTGGTGCGATAACAAACTGTGTGTCATGAGTTTGTTTGATCTTACCTGCCGTTGGTAGACGCTATGACCAATTAGAGCTGCAAAACTATCGACAGTCGGCACATTCGATAGTTTGCATAAAAACTATCGATACTATTAATACTTCAGTTTCTTTAGTTTGCTTTAATACTGTCGATGCTATTGATATACTACAATTATTTGCCGATACTATCGCTATCGGAAAAAAGCTATCGATAGTCTATTAATTGTTTTGAAGCTCTATAATCGATACGATCATATTTCGACTCATTTCCAGGACCTGTGTCTGAAACTGTGCAGTTTAGAAACGAAATATTTTAAGTTTATGAATCTTGAAATATTTTATATTTAAATTTATTATTTGTTACAACTCGAACATTGAGTTTATAATTTGTAAATAGTTAGTTCCTTTAAAAAATTGATCAGTACTGTCTGTCTGTTTTACGTACGTTCATTAAAGTTTTTTTTTTTCCTAAATATGAATTTGCGTTAAAGTGTTCGAAATAGGCTATTTAACGTCTCACAAAACTAAAGAAAACGATGATGATGTCAATGCATTAATTTTTTTATGGTTATTTAATTTGTTTTAATAGTTGAACGGAACCGACTTGTAGAAATGTTTAGTTGGAATAATACGAGTACTAAAAAATGATTAAAAGCAAACAGCTTTAGTAAAGTTTAACATTCGCGATGGTGTGTGTCATTTGACTGGGTTCTTCACTCGCTGACATAAATGAATACCAATAAAGCAGTTACTAATGTTATGTTTTTTTATTAAAAACTTTGACCATGATAAAAATTTCTTTTTTGCGTTTGTTCTCTTCGTGTAGAATAGCTTAATGACCATCGTGAAATCCTTAGATTTAGATTCAAGCTTGTTAGTTTCTTAATTTAATAGTTTAAGAAAATAATAATGATAGTAAAGATTCAGAGATTTAGTTAGAAAAATTATTGCAAACAGTTAAACACATTATATTTTGGTGTGTCATGCACAAGCCATATCTGCCTCTGTGAATGTAAATCTCTTAAAAGAATGAAATCATGTAGCTTAGTTAAAAAATACCAAAAGAATTGCTCGTTATAATTTGAATTTTATTTTTTTGATTTAATCACCTATCTAAATAATTAATTATTTAAATAATTGATTATATATGTTCATGAATAAATATATGTAAACACTGACATTGCCCACGACAGCAGTTTTGACGTGATGCGAACACAGACAGACAAAAATTTCAAAGATTGGTGTTTTGTATTTCATATCGCTTACTATTTACACCAACATCAAAATTTTCCAAAAACATTTCATGTATAGAAATGGCCCTGTTACTGTTTTATTATATGTAGAGATTAATTAAAATCCAAAATCATTATTATTGGCTTATGAACAATTGATTTCAAAGCATAAGCGTTATTAAACGTCATTTCTTCTCTTTGTACACTAAATGAACAGCATTAAACACAGAAGAACATTTTTTGAAATGGCATTCTAATCATAAAAATTCTTCTTCTACAGAAGAAGTTCTGCACTGCCTGCCACTTGAATAACTTAAATTTAGTATATCTCCTAAAATAAGGTTCAGAAAATAATAATTTTTTGCACAATCAAATTTTAAGCTGTTGGCTTTAGTTTCCTGAAGAAATAAAAAATATACATATTTCTGTGCTACTATTTGTTGTCTTGTGTGCTTACTCTTAAAACCGAAATAAACAGACAACTGAAGTTTACATAAGTAAGTTTACATAAGTACATAATCTAATCTAATCTAATAATAAATATTTAATAGAAGACATAATTTTAACGTAAAAAAATTTAACTTTTGATTGGCAGTAGGCTATGAACTACTACGTTACATTAAACAAAAAGTAAACAAAATGCAGAGGTTTGTTTTGTAGGTTGTGACCTTGACCTATATAGTTTTAACTTTTAAATAGTAACAGGCAGACACTTGAAATTACACCCTCTGTACTACAGAAAAAGTGCAACAAACATAAAATTATATTTTAGTGGATGTCCTATATAATAGGGTAATAGACTTCTGAAAATATCACAGAGTATAGACATTTTATCAGGTATAACACAAAAAAAAGGAAGAAATTTCACATTAATTGGCTTTTCTAACCCCAACTGGCAGATAACATTTTTTTTAAATTTATATTTACAGGTTGTTCCCATTTAAATTAGTTAAGATTCCATGACAGTCTGCTATTTCTGTTGGTTAAATTCCTGCAAAAAATAAAGTAGTTCACGTGTTTTATATAAGCATTTTTAATAAGTTTGTTTATTCTTATTAAGTTTTAACTTTTGAAGCCATTTAAAATTTTTAAAAAACAAAAATTTATGAAAAAACGTATCCTTATCATCGAATTTTCACTGGTTTTAAGTATTCAAATTGCCAAGTTATATGAACCCATACTCGCAAATGACAAGCTAATGTTAAAATCATGCGTTTTTTTTCCTAAACTGAACCAGTTCGTTTTACATAGAACCGATGAACTTACTACTTCTTTTGCATGTCCTTGTTTGTTTGGTTTTAATTAACTTTTATATTTCATTTTGTATGAAACAAACGAAAAGGAGCAGCGATACAAACCAACCGTTATCATGATTGAGTAGGCCTAGGTTTTTTTCAAGTACAATAGGCAGATCTATAACATATAAGACAATCTTCATTTCATTAAGATTATAGTAGACACACAATCATAGACTTTATATATGTATATGGAAAACCGCAAATGATTTTATTTTACCAAAAAATATTTGCCAAAGAATTAAAAATTAATTAATTCACTTCATTGATTTTAGTTTAATATGAGTAATTTCATCGAATATTCAAAAATTTACACTTTAAATATTTGTAATCAAAAGACTGAATCGTGACTTGTATTGTTGCTAAAACTTTAATTACTTTAAAATCCATTAAGATAAATTTTCAGGCCTTAATGTTTCATTAAATTTAAATTAGTTGGTATGGAAATTTTGAACTAAAAGTTATATAAATTTTAGATTTTAATTACATTTGACTGCCACCACGAACAATTAACATTTTTAAGCACATTTTATTTCTTACAAATGTTTTGCATGCCAAATTAATATTATTAAAAAGTATTACACATGCGAAAGTGTTGTAAAATACAGTGGTGCCAAGATAGCAGTTTTCTTACGAATATGAAAATACATACAGTTTGCAAAAAAAAAAAAAAAGTTTTACACCCTTTCATTTAAAATCTACTGGCCTTTAATTAGGGATTAGTTGAATTAATTTTAAGGTATAAACCGTAATAATTTGATCTCTAAAAATAAAAAAGTTGACAAGTTGATCGCAACGCAAAAAAAAAAAACTTGTACACATGTTGTTTTGTGTCACTGAAGGTTCCATTACAATTTTTTTTACAAATACTAATAAATTTGTATTAATAATACTTAAAACTAATTATTTTAATGTACAGGTTAGCATTAATTACTGTGCAATAGAAGCAAATATGCCGAATAAGCAAATGTCGAAAAATCTTAAGGAAACAATTATAAGAATGTGGAAAAAAGGAAAATCAATGCGTGAAATCAGGAAAATACTAAATAAAACTCATAGCACAATTCATTATGTTATTAAAACTTTTAAGAAAAGTGGATCTGTCCAATTTGAACGACAAATCTGTAAATGTAATGAACTTAAAATTTGCGAAATAGTTCATGTAACACCACAGCTTATTAAAAACTTTCTCCACTCGCTAGATTTAAAAGGATATTCTGTTCGTATGAAACCTCTTCTTTCAAAATGAAACGTTAAAAAACGCTTAGATTATGCGAATTAATATATACACAAAGACAATGCTTTCTGGAACACAGTAATTTTTACAGACGAATCGAAATTTAACATATTTGGCAGTGAAGGTCGGAACTCAGTGTGGAAGAAGCAAGGCGATGCCCTAAAATCACGGAACTTTGCACATACTGTAAAGCATGGAGGTGGAAGTGCAATAGTCTTGGGTGTCATGGGCGCAAACGGCGTAGGTAACCTTGTTTTTATGGAGGGGACTAGAAACAAGATTGATTATTTAAATATTTAAAAAAATAATTTAATTCAGGCTGCTGCAAAATGGGCTTAGCGAATATTTTTTTGCTTGTTCAAGACAACGACCCAAAGCACTCTGCCGTTGTAGTCAGAGAATGGCTACTTTATAATGAAAAAAATGTTTTACCTCACCCTCCCCAAAGCCCAGACTTGAATTTCATAGAGCACTTGTGGGCTTATATGAAAAGAAAAATAAATGAATGCCATATAACAAACAAAGAAACCCCTAAAAACGCGGGATAATTGGGAATCTATACCTGTAGAAGTTACAAGAAGCCTAGTTAAGTCTATGCAAAGAAGACTAACCTGTTAAAGAAGAAAAAGGTCATCACATTTTTTACAGTTACAATAAAATAATAAGTTTTGGTTTTGTTATATACAAGTTTTTTTTTGTCTAAGAATGTTGGCCTTTTTTTTGTTTTGTATTTTTTTTTTTTTTTTTATTTATTTAAAATATTTACAAAAATGTTTTCTACATGTAACTAAAATATGGAGCTCAGGTTTAAATTTCACTTTAATAAACATATATTTCTTGTTATGGATAAATTTTTATGCTTATATTTATTTTGATTTGATAAGTGTACAAGTTTTTTTGGGCAACTGTACATATATCTATAGGAAAGCGGGGATCCCTAAATTTTAATGTGTGTGAAGATAAATACGTATTTAAATAGCAGAGACACAAACCATTTTTTTTAACATTGCCATTTTTGCAGTTAACAATGATCTGTTAACCACTTAACAGTCGTTATGTTATTGGTTTCCTTTATTCAGGAGGATAATTTTAGTAAAAAAACACGAGTCCGAATAAATATAAATTACGGAAATGTTGCTCCAAGGGATATATTACAGAACTATAAAAGTTTGATACTAAGAATTGCTTAGAAAAGCATTTAAATTGAGTTAAAATAAAACACTCATTTTGCAACATTTCTTGCGAAGATAAATGACCATTTTGGACAAATATGGAATAGCACACATACTACACCATATACACATGTTAGTCTGAAGGGTCCTTAATAAGACCCAACAGGTCCAATATCTGAAATAATTTTGGGATTTGAGAAAATTAACTTTGAAAAAAATGCTTTTTTAGTGAAATTTCTTGAGAAGATAAATGACCATTTTGGACAAATATGGAATAGCACACATACTACACCATATACACATGTTAGTCTGAAGGGTCCTTAATAAGACCCAATCAGTCCAATATCTGAAATAATTTTGGGATTTGAGAAAATTAACTTTGAAAAAAATGCTTTTTCAGTGAAATTTCTTGAGAAGATAAATGACCATTTTGGACAAATATGGAATAGCACACATACTACACCATATACACATGTTAGTCTGAAGGGTCCTTAATAAGACCCAATCAGTCCAATATCTGAAATAATTTTGGGATTTGAGAAAATTAACTTTGAAAAAAATGCTTTTTCAGTGAAATTTCTTGAGAAGATAAATGACCATTTTGGACAAATATGGAGTAGCACACATACTACACCATATACACATGTTAGTCTGAAGGGTCCTTAATAAGACCCAATCAGTCCAATATCTGAAATAACTTTGGGATTTGAGAAAATTAACTTTGAAAAAAATGCTTTTTTAGTGAAATTTCTTGAGAAGATAAATGACCATTTTGGACAAATATGGAATAGCACACATACTACACCATATACACATGTTAGTCTGAAGGGTCCTTAATAAGACCCAATCAGTCCAATATCTGAAATAACTTTGGGATTTGGGAAAATTAACTTTGAAAAAATGCTTTTTTAGTGAAATTTCTTGAGAAGATAAATGACCATTTTGGACAAATATGGAATAGCACACATACTACACCATATACACATGTTAGCCTGAAGGGTCCTTAATAAGACCCAATCAGTCCAATATCTGAAATAATTTTGGGATTTGAGAAAATTAACTTTGAAAAAAATGCTTTTTCAGTGAAATTTCTTGAGAAGATAAATGACCATTTTGGACAAATATGGAATAGCACACATACTACACCATATACACATGTTCGTCTGAAGGGTCCTTAATAAGAACCAATCAGTCCAATATCTGAAATAATTTTGGGATTTGAGAAAATTAACTTTGAAAAAAATGCTTTTTCAGTGAAATTTCTTGAGAAGATAAATGACCATTTTGGACAAATATGGAATAGCACACATACTACACCATATACACATGTTAGTCTGAAGGGTCCTTAATAAGACCCAATCAGTCCAATATCTGAAATAACTTTGGGATTTGAGAAAATTAACTTTGAAAAAAATGCTTTTTTAGTGAAATTTCTTGAGAAGATAAATGACCATTTTGGACAAATATGGAATAGCACACATACTACACCATATACACATGTTAGTCTGAAGGGTCCTTAATAAGACCCAATCAGTCCAATATCTGAAATAATTTTGGGACTTGAGAAAATTAACTTTGAAAAAAATGCTTTTTCAGTGAAATTTCTTGAGAAGATAAATGACCATTTTGGACAAATATGGAATAGCACACATACTACACCATATACACATGTTAGTCTGAAGGGTCCTTAATAAGACCCAATCAGTCCAATATCTGAAATAATTTTGGGATTTGAGAAAATTAACTTTGAAAAAAATGCTTTTTCAGTGAAATTTCTTGAGAAGATAAATGACCATTTTGGACAAATATGGAATAGCACACATACTACACCATATACACATGTTAGTCTGAAGGGTCCTTAATAAGACCCAATCAGTCCAATATCTGAAATAATTTTGGGATTTGAGAAAATTAACTTTGAAAAAAATGCTTTTTCAGTGAAATTTCTTGAGAAGATAAATGACCATTTTGGACAAATATGGAATAGCACACATACTACACCATATACACATGTTAGTCTGAAGGGTCCTTAATAAGACCCAATCAGTCCAATATCTGAAATAATTTTGGGATTTGAGAAAATTAACTTTGAATAAATGCTTTTTTAGTGAAATTTCTTGAGAAGATAAATGACCATTTTGGACAAATATGGAATAGCACACATACTACACCATATACACATGTTAGTCTGAAGGGTCCTTAATAAGACCCAATCAGTCCAATATCTGAAATAATTTTGGGATTTGAGAAAATTAACTTTGAAAAAAATGCTTTTTCAGTGAAATTTCTTGAGAAGATAAATGACCATTTTGGACAAATATGGAATAGCACACATACTACACCATATACACATGTTAGTCTGAAGGGTCCTTAATAAGACCCAATCAGTCCAATATCTGAAATAATTTTGGGATTTGAGAAAATTAACTTTGAAAAAAATGCTTTTTCAGTGAAATTTCTTGAGAAGATAAATGACCATTTTGGACAAATATGGAATAGCACACATACTACACCATATACACATGTTAGTCTGAAGGGTCCTTAATAAGACCCAATCAGTCCAATATCTGAAATAATTTTGGGATTTGAGAAAATTAACTTTGAAAAAATGCTTTTTTAGTGAAATTTCTTGAGAAGATAAATGTCCATTTTGGACAAATATGGAATAGCACACATACTACACCATATACACATGTTAGTCTGAAGGGTCCTTAATAAGACCCAATCAGTCCAATATCTGAAATAATTTTGGGATTTGAGAAAATTAACTTTGAAAAAATGCTTTTTTAGTGAAATTTCTTGAGAAGATAAATGTCCATTTTGGACAAATATGGAATAGCACACATACTACACCATATACACATGTTAGTCTGAAGGGTCCTTAATAAGACCCAATCAGTCCAATATCTGAAATAATTTTGGGATTTGAGAAAATTAACTTTGAAAAAAATGCTTTTTCAGTGAAATTTCTTGAGAAGATAAATGACCATTTTGGACAAATATGGAATAGCACACATACTACACCATATACACATGTTAGTCTGAAGGGTCCTTAATAAGACCCAATCAGTCCAATATCTGAAATAATTTTGGGATTTGAGAAAATTAACTTTGAAAAAAATGCTTTTTCAGTGAAATTTCTTGAGAAGATAAATGACCATTTTGGACAAATATGGAATAGCACACATACTACACCATATACACATGTTAGTCTGAAGGGTCCTTAATAAGACCCAATCAGTCCAATATCTGAAATAATTTTGGGATTTGAGAAAATTAACTTTGAAAAAAATGCTTTTTCAGTGAAATTTCTTGAGAAGATAAATGACCATTTTGGACAAATATGGAATAGCACACATACTACACCATATACACATGTTAGTCTGAAGGGTCCTTAATAAGACCTAATCAGTCCAATATCTGAAATAATTTTGGGATTTGAGAAAATTAACTTTGAAAAAAATGCTTTTTCAGTGAAATTTCTTGAGAAGATAAATGACCATTTTGGACAAATATGGAATAGCACACATACTACACCATATACACATGTTAGTCTGAAGGGTCCTTAATAAGACCCAATCAGTCCAATATCTGAAATAATTTTGGGATTTGAGAAAATTAACTTAGAAAAAAATGCTTTTTTAGTGAAATTTCTTAAGAAGATAAATGACCATTTTGGACAAATATGGAATAGCACACATACTACACCATATACACATGTTAGTCTGAAGGGTCCTTAATAAGACCCAATCAGTCCAATATCTGAAATAACTTTGGGATTTGAGAAAATTAACTTTGAAAAAAATGCTTTTTCAGTGAAATTTCTTGAGAAGATAAATGACCATTTTGGACAAATATGGAATAGCACACATACTACACCATATACACATGTTAGTCTGAAGGGTCCTTAATAAGAACCAATCAGTCCAATATCTGAAATAACTTTGGGATTTGAGAAAATTAACTTTGAAAAAAATGCTTTTTTAGTGAAATTTCTTGAGAAGATAAATGACCATTTTGGACAAATATGGAATAGCACACATACTACACCATATACACATGTTAGTCTGAAGGGTCCTTAATAAGACCCAATCAGTCCAATATCTGAAATAATTTTGGGATTTGAGAAAATTAACTTTGAAAAAAATGCTTTTTCAGTGAAATTTCTTGAGAAGATGAATGACCATTTTGGACAAATATGGAATAGCACACATACTACACCATATACACATGTTAGTCTGAAGGGTCCTTAATAAGACCCAATCAGTCCAATATCTGAAATAACTTTGGGATTTGAGAAAATTAAGTTTGAAAAAAATGCTTTTTTAGTGAAATTTCTTGAGAAGATAAATGACCATTTTGGACAAATATGGAATAGCACACATACTACACCATATACACATGTTAGTCTGAAGGGTCCTTAATAAGACCCAATCAGTCCAATATCTGAAATAACTTTGGGATTTGAGAAATTAACTTTGAAAAAAATGCTTTTTTAGTGAAATTTCTTGAGAAGATAAATGACCATTTTGGACAAATATGGAATAGCACACATACTACACCATATACACATGTTAGTCTGAAGGGTCCTTAATAAGACCCAATCAGTCCAATATCTGAAATAATTTTGGGATTTGAGAAAATTAACTTTGAAAAAAATGCTTTTTCAGTGAAATTTCTTGAGAAGATAAATGACCATTTTGGACAAATATGGAATAGCACACATACTACACCATATACACATGTTAGCCTGAAGGGTCCTTAATAAGACCTAATCAGTCCAATATCTGAAATAATTTTGGGATTTGAGAAAATTAACTTTGAAAAAAATGCTTTTTCAGTGAAATTTCTTGAGAAGATAAATGACCATTTTGGACAAATATGGAATAGCACACATACTACACCATATACACATGTTAGTCTGAAGGGTCCTTAATAAGACCCAATCAGTCCAATATCTGAAATAATTTTGGGATTTGAGAAAATTAACTTTGAAAAAAATGCTTTTTCAGTGAAATTTCTTGAGAAGATAAATGACCATTTTGGACAAATATGGAATAGCACACATACTACACCATATACACATGTTAGTCTGAAGGGTCCTTAATAAGAACCAATCAGTCCAATATCTGAAATAACTTTGGGATTTGAGAAAATTAACTTTGAAAAAAATGCTTTTTCAGTGAAATTTCTTGAGAAGATAAATGACCATTTTGGACAAATATGGAATAGCACACATACTACACCATATACACATGTTAGCCTGAAGGGTCCTTAATAAGACCCCAATCAGTCCAATATCTGAAATAATTTTTGGGATTTGAGAAAATTAACTTTGAAAAAAATGCTTTTTCAGTGAAATTTCTTGAGAAGATAAATGACCATTTTGGACAAATATGGAATAGCACACATACTACACCATATACACATGTTAGTCCTGAAGGGTCCTTAATAAGACCTAATCAGTCCAATATCTGAAATAATTTTGGGGATTTGAGAAAATTAACTTTGAAAAAAATGCTTTTTCAGTGAAATTTCTTGAGAAGATAAATGACCATTTTGGACAAATATGGAATAGCACACATACTACACCATATACACATGTATATATGGTGTAGTATGTGTGCTATTCCATATTTGTCCAAAATGGTCATTTATCTTCTCAAGAAATTTCACTAAAAAAGCATTTTTTTCAAAGTTAATTTTCTCAAATCCCAAAGTTATTTCAGATATTTTGGGATTTGAGAAAATTAACTTTGAAAAAAATGCTTTTTCAGTGAAATTTCTTGAGAAGATAAATGGACCATTTTGGACAAATATGGAATAGCACACATACTACACCATATACACATGTATATATGGTGTAGTATGTGTGCTATTCCATATTTGTCCAAATGGTCATTTATCTTCTCAAGAAATTTCACTAAAAAAGCATTTTTTTCAAGTTAATTTTCTCAAATCCCAAAGTTATTTCAGATATTGGACTGATTGGGGTCTTATTAAGGACCCTTCAGACTAACATGTGTATATGGTGTAGTATGTGTGCTATTCCATATTTGTCCAAAATGGTCATTTATCTTCTCAAGAAATTTCACTGAAAAAGCATTTTTTTCAAAGTTAATTTTCTCAAATCCCAAAATTATTTCAGATATTGGACTGATTAGGTCTTATTAAGGACCCTTCAGACTAACATGTGTATATGGTGTAGTATGTGTGCTATTCCATATTTGTCCAAAATGGTCATTTATCTTCTCAAGAAATTTCACTGAAAAAGCATTTTTTTCAAAGTTAATTTTCTCAAATCCCAAAATTATTTCAGATATTGGACTGATTGGGTCTTATTAAGGACCCTTCAGACTAACATGTGTATATGGTGTAGTATGTGTGCTATTCCATATTTGTCCAAAATGGTCATTTATCTTCTCAAGAAATTTCACTGAAAAAGCATTTTTTTCAAAGTTAATTTTCTCAAATCCCAAAATTATTTCAGATATTGGACTGATTGGGTCTTATTAAGGACCCTTCAGACTAACATGTGTATATGGTGTAGTATGTGTGCTATTCCATATTTGTCCAAAATGGTCATTTATCTTCTCAAGAAATTTCACTGAAAAAGCATTTTTTTCAAAGTTAATTTTCTCAAATCCCAAAATTATTTCAGATATTGGACTGATTTGGTCTTATTAAGGACCCTTCAGACTAACATGTGTATATGGTGTAGTATGTGTGCTATTCCATATTTGTCCAAAATGGTCATTTATCTTCTCAAGAAATTTCACTAAAAAAGCATTTTTTTCAAAGTTAATTTTCTCAAATCCCAAAATTATTTCAGATATTGGACTGATTGGGTCTTATTAAGGACCCTTCAGACTAACATGTGTATATGGTGTAGTATGTGTGCTATTCCATATTTGTCCAAAATGGTCATTTATCTTCGCAAGAAATGTTGCAAAATGAGTGTTTTATTTTAACTCAATTTAAATGCTTTTCTAAGCAATTCTTAGTATCAAACTTTTATAGTTCTGTAATATATCCCTTGGAGCAACATTTCCGTAATTTATATTTATTCGGACTCGTGTTTTTTTACTAAAATTATCCTCCTGAATAAAGGAAACCAATAACATAACGACTGTTAAGTGGTTAACAGAACACTGTTAACTGCAAAAATGGCAATGTTAAAAAAAATGGTTTGTATCTCTGCTATTTAAATACGTATTTATCTTCACACACATTAAATTTTACAATAATTTTTTAACTTCTATTAAAGATGTGACTAATTGATTTGTTAATAGTTTCTCTAAAGATACACTGAAAAAATTATTTTGAAAATCTATATCAGTAAAGTTAAAATTAAATTCACAAAAAAATCAACATTTTCCCAAAATTTATTCAAGACGAACCAATCTGGATAACACAATGTCAGCGACATGAAAATCGCTTCGTCATATAAAACTCTATATTTCACTTTAGTATCTAGAATATATATATGCCTGAAAAGTTCATGTCCTGCCAGAAAGCTGATGTGAGAGTCTTAAATCATGCTCCTATGGAAATTTTTAGAAGTAACACCACTTATAATTGAAGTTCAATTGAAGTAATCTATAGTCTGGTGGTTCCACAAGCTCGATCTATTGTTCTAGCATAACCAAACGTTTTAAAATTCCACCACCCCCAGATGTAGGCAATCTAGCCACACGACCAGTTGATGAAGCAATCAATCAAAGGTCAATTAGAACTAAGAACAGTACAGCATTTAGAACCTCTAAGACGAACCTAGTCCGATAAATCAAAGAATGCCTTTAAATGCTAGATAGACTAAGTTAAGAAAAGGTGAATAAAAAAATTAACTGAAAAGGGCTGGTTTTTCTTGCTTTTTTTTGGGCGTGTTGTGCTGGTAAAACCTTAAGCGCTGATGTTATTACAGTTCTAGTGTACATTATGTATTGCAATTCCTTAGAAAAAAAGGGATTAATAAGTATGAACGTTTAGAATGATTAATATATTTGATTTTATTTCGGCTTTTCAGTGAACGCCCATTTTGACACGCGTTTGAACACCTTAACTCATACTTTGTCGTAGACCTTTATTTTTGGGTGTAATTGCTTTAAATGCATATTATGAACTCATCTGTAACTTAACCAATTTCGTTAATTTTATTAATAATTTTGAATGTCGCTGTTTTAGCTGGAGATATCGGATGAGTTTTTTCGTTAGTGGATGCAGGCATGCGTTTAAATTAATTCACCCAGTTAAGTAGTTTCGTGTTGAAGACTTTTTAAGGTGTTTTGCGTTATTAATTTTTTCAATTTTTCAGAAATGGAAGAACTATCTTAACAAAACGTTTGTTAAAATAAAACTGAAGAGAAAGTTTTCCAGTTATTCCTTGGAAGCTAATACATTTTAGAAAGCATGTTGAAGGTTCTTTTTTAAGGAACTTCTATAAAAGCTTCCGTAGTTCTGGGATAGCTTTTTAATGTTAGCGATTTTTATTGATTCCCAAGACTCTCTTTCTGGTGTTATTAGTATCATTTACTTGGCAACATTTCTTTTAATAATGCGTGTAGCCTACATATTTGTGTAGCATTAAATAAAAGATAATAATTAAAATTGTTTTATTATAGAATTGTATTTAATATTTAACATGCCACCCGGTAGTTGTTAAAGAAATTGACCTTGAAAACAAATTAATCGTGGCAATTTTAAACATAATTCTTTTAAGACACACACATGTTTTTTAAACAAAAAAAACAACAAAATCTTAAATTCCTAATAAAATTAGTGCTGATTTTTCTTAGTAAAAAATAGTTTTGCAATAATAACAAATGGAATTAAATAAATTTATTGTTAGACGAATAATAACAAATATTGACACATTTTTTCCACATGGCTTTTGTTTTGTGTTCTTTTTAATGACTTAACAAAAACAGAATCCGTTAATTGAAAACAGTTTAGGACTAAACACATATATTTTAAAATAGAAAAAAAAAACAAGAGCTACAACATATTATAACAGCAATTCAATTAGGCTACAAAATTATAGGAACTCAAAGCAGATGGCAGGTAACAAGTAACTTGACCAAGTGCGAGTTGGACGCATACACTAATGGTTCCATACAACTAAGCCACCCTAAAAATGTTGTTTGTTGATGAAAATGTGACCAGCCTGCCTGGAGAATTCATTAATTTTTATTTCAAATATAATTGAACACATCTTCACATATTAAATATACAAAATTAGTGCAGCTAGTGCCAATTAGATCCATCTCTCTAGTGTTTGGCCAAAAAAGACAATGTGCCTCTTCTAAGTCCAGTGTGACCGCATTGGTTTAAAAAAATTTAAGTTTCTTTAAATACGATGACACATGTTTCGTGATTTCTTTTTAAACCAATTTGTAGTTATCAAGTTTTTAATGTACCAGGCAGTAGCTATTATTGTTCCCAGGATCTAATGTAAGCGTCTTTGAATTTTCTTCAAGTTCAACGCTGAGGAGGTGCCCCATAACTGAATTCCATAACACCATATTTCTTTTAGGATTTAATTGTTTAATAGAAGTTTACAGTCACATTTTACTGCTTTAAATTTAATTTGCGTTAACTTTGGTTCTAAATACCTTTTCTAAGTAAAGCACTGATCAAGTTAAATACCGAGATATTTGACTTCCCAGCATTGTGTTATTTAGTTATTTATGTGGATAGGAGGACAAAACATTCTAAGTAGTTATTTTTAATAACTTTTATTCTCCATTTCTTCAAAAAAATTAAAAATTTTTTTTTCTAAATTTAGAATTTAATGAATACTCAGCAAATGTTAAAGGATGGGCCCGGTTGTTAGTTTGAATATTCGAAGTATAAAACAAGTATAAAATGGACCCTTGGGGAACTTCGGCTTAAGTTATTTTTTTTAATCTAAACTTAATATTCCCCTAAAACGTATGATCAGCTGCTGGGTAACAATCACTAAAAATAAGTATTTTACGGTGACACCTTTTAAGTGTTTATTTAATTTTCTGTGCTTCTTATTAATTCGGGTTTTGTAGGCTTTGAAAAGCTATTTGCAAAATGCAATCTTGAGGTAGATTGTTTAAATCATTATCGTGGTAGTTCCACCGAACTACAATTAATTAACGCTCTTGTTTACGTGCAAAGTAAAGAACTCGCCTATTGTAAGCTTAACGAAATTCTTTTTGGCTACTTCTCATCGCTTTAGAGATTTTCTTTTGTTAAGCTACATTTCATACTATTGTATATCCCGATCAAGGTACGTTGTACTTTTTCAACCCCCAAAAATAAAATAATAAAAAGAAGTTTTATAACGTTTAAACAAAATTCCTAATTTTTTTCGTTTTTATTTCTTTTTTTATATAATTTTCGTAAATAAATTATTTTGCGAGAAAAACATTTTTGGTCCAATCGAACCGGATAAATTTATTCACTCGAAAAGTAAAATAATTTATTTCGAAAATTATTTTATTTTCAGAAAAAAAACCCTTTTTGCAATTTGTGGTGCCAATTTTTTTGGATAATATCAATTTTTTATTAACTTTATTTTTTTGGAAAAAAGGTATGTGTTTTTAAAATTATTAGTGCGAAAAAAGTGCATATTAAGTGGTAAAAAAATAAACATATTGTTTGTGAACAATAAATAAAAGCAAAATAATAAAGTGCAGTGACTACATAAGCAAAATACATACATATGTACATATTCTCCGTTTAAAACATTTTTTTAAAGTTACCAACAAAACCAGTGCATAAAAAACTACTAAAATTAATTCCCGCCAATTTTTACTCTTTAGTTTTTGAATAAAAAGAATAACAACTCTCTTTAAAGTGTTAATTTTGTTCGTTTAATCCGCTCTTAACGCTGTTTTTATTACTCCGTTTTTTTTACAGCTTGAGTTTGTTAAAAATAATAAACATAATAATAAACAAATTAAATAAAACAAAAAAAAAAACACACAAATAAATATAGTGCTGTGTATTTTTTATTTCATATTCTTAAACAATTGCTTTAAAAGATTAATTTGTTGTGCCTAAGTTACATATATACATATATTCTGTTAAAGGTGCAAATATAAGAGAGCTGAAATTTTATTACTGGTGGTTGGTGTATATACATATGTATGTTTGTGTTACTCACTTTAATAATATTAGTGTTGCAACATTTAATTGAACGAATAATCGAGTATTCGTGAAGTTTATTTTTATACAGATAAACTTAATTCAATTTTTTCGGTTTTGAAGTAATCTTTAAGTGAATTTTAATAAATTGAATATAAATTTTTATCGAATTAATTTATCGGATGGAAATAAAGTAAAAAACTCTGCAAAAAAGTACACCAAATTTAATTGTTGCAACAAATTACCTCTGATTCTATTTTTTTTCTTATTAGAAGTGCTTTTACACTGTGCTTAATATTTTTTACGGATTTATTTAATACGAATAACTGCGCAAGTGTAATTTCACTTTAATAATTTTCAATATTTAAGCGTTTTTTGGAAAAGCTATTGCTTTGATAATAAAATATAGTTCAAATACAAGAAAAAATTTGATTTTTCCCCGTTTTTATCAAAATTTAGTATTTCTTATTGAAAAACGGTTTTTTTTCTTATAACTCCAGTACTTTAAGAAATGGCGGATATGAATAATTTAATTAAATCGTGCGATCGTTTAGCCGATTTTGAGGCTTTTATAGCGTTAATACCTCAATCGGAACATAGAGTTGGTACGTTAACCACCCATGAGAAAGAACTAAATCGTTTATGGGAAGAAATTCGTCAAGTTTATGATAATTTATTGGGCGAAGGGGATTCTAAGAAGTTTCAGAAGGAAATTAAACAGAAATATATGTCTTCCTATAGTACCTACGTGAAAGGTATTTCTCTCATTTCCGATAATTTAGAGCGTCTAAAGGCAATTTCTCAGAAGCAGGCCAATGAATTAACACAAGTTATAGTTCCAAATATCCATTTACCGCCGTGCGATACGGAGATTTTCTATGGGGACTATGTAACTTGGCCTACATTTCGGGACATGTTTTCCGCTTTATATAAAAATAACCCTCGGTTAAGTCCAGTAGAGAAATTGTATTATCTACTGCAGAAAACGAAAGGTGAAGCCCATGAAATTATTCGAACTTGTCCTTTGACAAATGATGGCTTTGCCCTAGCTTGGCAGAATTTAGTAGATAGATTTGAAAACAAGCGAGTTCTAATTAACGCTCAATTAAAGATTTTATTCAATATTCCCCCTGTTACCCGTGAAACCGGCCCAAATTTAAAATCGCTGCAACGCACCATTAACGATTGCATTACGAATTTGTCAATGTTAAATGTTAATACGGAAAGTTGGCATGTAATTTTTGTTTATATTTGCTCAACTAAGCTTCCAGAGCATACTTTAGGACTCTGGGAACAATCTATAAAACGTGATGCGAACATGCCAAAGTGGGATGAGATGGACAAATTTTTAACATCTCGTTATCAGACCTTAGAATCCGTCTATGACATAAAGGGGACACATCCGTTACCAAATCAGAATAAAAATTCAAATTCCAGCAACACGAATAATTCCAAAAGAGCTCATAATGATTCAAAGAGAATAAATAGTTTTGCGACTAAGGCTAATACAAAACAATCTGTTAGTCGTTGTGTTCTTTGTCAGGAACAACACCCGTTAAGATTGTGTCCCACCTTTTTAAGACAAAGTGGAGAAGATCGTATATCAACAGTAAAACGATTTAAGTGTTGTACGAATTGTTTAGCAACTTCACATGAATTTAAAAATTGTAAAAGTGTACACGTTTGCTTTATGTGCAAACAAAAACATCATTCGCTCTTACATAGGGATAATCAATCGACTAGATTCACTTCTAATATGGTACAACACACTACTATAGATAACACCCCCGTATTTGTACCAAGAGACTCTCATGCGCATAATTCTAGTCAAGCTACTATGCCCACTAACGTTGACAATATTGCGTCTACTTCGGCAGGTACTCGTTCCTTTCAAACGTATAGTACCCAAGTGGAATTAAATCCCGATCATACCGTCTTGTTAGGCACTACGTATTGCCAAGTTAGAACTAAGGATGTTATAAGTTCTGCTAGAGCATTAATTGATCCAGCTTCTCAAGCAACATTTATTTCGAAAAGACTGCAGAAGAATCTTGCTATTCCGGTACGAGCTGCTCCGACGGCTGAAATTACTGGTCTGAATGGCAGCGTAGCAGCAAAATCTTCGCAAATTTGTCTCATATCGATTGGATCGCCAATCGACCCGAACTTTAAAATTCAAACTGAGGCTTATGTAATTTCAGAACTTACAGGGCGTTTGCCTTCTTATATTCCGACTACAGATTTTAGCTTTTTCCCCGAAATATCAACTGCAGACGTTAGATCTGTTAAAGTAGATATACTTCTAGGCGGTGATGTTTATTCGCAAATTTTACTTCCTGAAGTCAGAAAACATCCTAATGCCAATCTCGTAGCGCAAAATACAGTATTTGGCTGGATCGTTACTGGTAAAATCGATCGATCGGGACCATCTGTTCCTATTTTAACGTATTTTAACCGTATCGAGCTAAATAATCAACTGACCCGTTTTTGGGAACTTGAGGAAGTTCCCCCCGTACCCCGAACAACCCAAATAGAAGATTTCTGTGAGAAGCTTTACAGAAACACTACTTATAGAAATTTTGAAGGCCGTTATGTCGTTTCTTTACCTTTTAGGCCAGAATTTCCAAAACATTTGTCTCTAGGCGATTCCCGAAATATTGCTCTCTCGCAATATAGAAGAAATGAGATGCGATTATTGAAAAATCCCGTTTTAAAATCCCAGTATGATAACGTTATTAAAGAGTATATCGAACTAGGACATATGCGCGAAACAAGTCCCCTAGATTCTGAGGCTACTTGCTATTATATGCCTCACCATGCAGTAATTAAGCCAGACAGTGTAACTACGAAGCTTCGAGTAGTTTTTAACGCGTCTAGTCCATCAACGAGTGGCTTAAGTCTGAATAGTATTTTGTACCCAGGTCCGATATTACAAGCAGATCTTACTATTTTAATTCTCCGTTGGAGATTTTATCGTTATGTGTTTAATGCCGACATAGAGAAAATGTACAGGCAAATTCTTATACATCCCAATCATTCCACGTTTCAAAGGATTCTTTTCCGATGTAATCCTGATGATGAAATTAAGGACTACGAGCTTAAAACAGTGACTTTTGGAGTCAATTGTGCGCCTTATTTGGCTATAAAAACTTTACTGCAATTGGCGAATGATTGCAAAGTTCGCAGTCCCGCTGCATCCGAAATGTTAACAGATAATATGTACGTCGATGACTTATTGGCTGGTTCGCATGAGCTAGAAGATGGTTTAAAAAGACGCGATGAACTCATTGGAGTTCTTCTTTCAGCTGGTTTCATTCTCCGTAAATGGACCGCTAACAATATACGTCTTTTAGAGAATATTCCGAATGAAAATTTGCTTGATGCAGATTTTTTAAAGTTTTCAGATGCGAGCACAACAAAAACTTTAGGCTTGCGTTGGAACGCTCAAAATGATTGTTTTTATTTTAAACTCGTAAAGCAGCCTAATAGAAGTGTGGTCACAAAACGTGCTGTCTTGTCTGAAATTGCTAAATTGTTTGATCCCGCCGGTTGGCTTTCTCCGAAAACTGTTGTTGCAAAAATGATTATGCAACAAATCTGGAAGGACAAGACAGGTTGGGATGAGTGTTTGAACCCTGCTACGTTGGTTCAATGGCACTCTTTTCTCGATGATTACCCGAATGTCGAGAAAATTTTTATTCCTAGATGGGTAAACTTTCACCAAAATAATGAGATTGAGATCCACGGATTTTGCGATGCTTCTGAAAAGGCATATGCTGCAAGTATCTATGTTCGCTCTGTCTCTTCCCCGTTTGAGACTAAAACGCATTTACTTGCGTCTAAAACAAAAGTAGCTCCAATAAAATTTGAGTCTTTACCCCGATTAGAACTCTGTGGAGCAGTATTATTGGCAAAAATGGTAGATTCATTAAAATGTCAACTAAAATTCCCCGAAGATAAGATTTTTCTATGGACGGACTCTACTATAGTTTTAGCATGGCTGAATAAAGATTCATGTGATTTGCCAACTTTTGTTGCGAATAGAGTTGCACTAATTACTAAATGTATAGGAACCAAGTGTTGGTCCCACATCGATTCTAAAAATAATCCCGCTGATGTAGCTAGTCGTGGATCTTTGGCGCTTAATTTAATAAACAATTCCTTATGGTGGCACGGGCCTCATTGGTTGTCAAAACCGGTAAATGAATGGCCTCGAAAATTAGTTAGCATTCATGCGCACCTGGAATGTGTTAAATTGGATTCAGAAACACAAAAACCAATTGATATACTGAAAATATTTTCAGAGCTACCCCGTGCAATCAGGGTTATTGCGTATTGGTTTCGGTTGCTGCGCTTTCTCCGTTTGCGCAGCAGTTTGTATCCAACTTTAGAAATATCGCAAGCTGAAGTGAGATTTGTACGAAATCGATTAATTCTTATATGTCAGCAGACTTATTTTGAAGAATATAAGTATTTGTCAAAAGATATACCACTACCCTCAAAAAGTCGTTTGCTTTCCTTAAACCCATTTATAGACTCAAATGGTCTTATTAGAATGAACGGGCGTCTTGTACAAGCACCAGGTCTGGTATATAATAAAAAATTTCCAATTATACTTCCATATGAGGCAACTTTTACAAAGTTATTTGTGCGACATGTCCATAAATGCACGATTCATGGTGGACAGGCTTTGATGATGCGTCTTATTCGAATGGAATTTTGGGTCCCGAATTTAAAGAATCTTATTCGTGGTATAATTCGTAATTGTAAAAGATGTATTCTCTTTAGAAAAGAAACGAGCCAGCAATTAATGGCTTCGTTACCCCCCGAAAGAACAATCCTTTCCAGGCCTTTTACCCATACGGGTTTAGATTTTGCCGGGCCGTTTGAAATTAAATCTTACGTTGGAAGGGGTTGCAAAATAACGAAAGGTTATGTGGTTGTTTTTGTATGTTTCGCGACAAAAGCAATACATCTTGAGGCGACTAACGATCTGTCGTCTGAAACGTTCTTAGCCGCATTTAGTAGATTTTTCTCGCGACGTGGTTGCCCATCCCATTTATATTCCGATAATGGCACTGCGTTTGTTGGTGCTTCAAATTTACTTGAAGCTGATAGAAAAACATTTCTCTCTGCCCTGAGAGAAAAGGTTCATGCCCTACACAGCTTAAGTGCGATTGAATGGCATTTCATACCTCCAGGTGCACCACACATGGGTGGTCTTTGGGAGGCTGGTGTCAAAAGTTTTAAGACACATTTAAAGAAAATTTCAAATGCTCAACGGTTTACATATGAGGAATTTACGACCATGCTTACTCGAATAGAAGCATGTTTAAACTCAAGGCCTCTTTGCCCTATGAATGAGAGTTCCTATGATATCACTCCGTTAACACCAGGTCATTTTCTGATTGGTGCTCCCTTACTTACTCCCCCTGAGCCTGACATGTCCGATCTATCTTTGAGTCACGCTAACAGATGGCAAAAATTGAAGGTACTTCACCACCAATTTGCGATTCGGTGGAAGGAAGAGTACTTGAAAGAGCTTCACAGACGTGTGAAGTGGAAGTATCCCAAAAGGGAGTTTCAAGTAGGAGATGTTGTCGTTATCCGTCAAGACAACTTACCACCGAATGAATGGAAGTTGGGACGTGTAGAGAAGGTTTACTTAGGCACTGATTCTAAACCTCGTGTTTGTAATTTAAGAACAGCTTCAGGTATTTTAACTCGTCCTATTGTCAAGCTTGTTCTGTTACCCGTATCAGAATAATTTTAACCCGTTTGTTTTCTTCCATTTTCTTCTCTTCTTTTGTTTAACAGAAAAATGGCTGAATCTCGTCGCCTTGAGGTACATCGCCCATTGGAAGTCGACGTTCCTAGGACTAGTGCGTTGCACGAACCGGCATGTAGGTTGTGCAAAAAAGATCACCCGCTTCGAAAATGCTACCGTTTCAGAAGAATGACGATCGATGAGCGCATTAAAACTGTGAAAAGGCTTAAGTATTGTTTTAATTGTTTTGCGACCACGCATATTATGCGTAACTGTGACAGTCGAGAGCGATGTACCGAGTGTTTGGAAGAGCATCATACTATGCTTCATCGTTTTAAACGCCAAGGAGCATCTAATACTACATCGACGCCACAGCAAAATAATACGAAGTATAAAAAGAGGGTCCAAAAACAAGTGAATAAACACCATGCGCAGCGCCAAAAACGACACCAGCAGAAAATTCAGAGCCACCACCATTATCAACAGCAACAACAACAACACTATTACCAGCCAAATCAGCCGAATTACGGAGGTTATCGTGGCCAACCCGCCACGATCGTTATTAATGTCCACTCGGGGAACATTGTGTAACATTTTTTTTTATTATTTAATATTTGTTAATTAGTTTTAAGAACAATGAATTTGTAAAATGAATTTTTGAAATTGTACATTTATAATAGTTGCGTGTGCGTTTTTTTCCTTAGATCCTCTTGTTGCAGTCGTGCAAGGGGGGCGGGATGTTTACGTGCAAAGTAAAGAACTCGCCTATTGTAAGCTTAACGAAATTCTTTTTGGCTACTTCTCATCGCTTTAGAGATTTTCTTTTGTTAAGCTACATTTCATACTATTGTATATCCCGATCAAGGTACGTTGTACTTTTTCAACCCCCAAAAATAAAATAATAAAAAGAAGTTTTATAACGTTTAAACAAAATTCCTAATTTTTTTCGTTTTTATTTCTTTTTTTATATAATTTTCGTAAATAAATTATTTTGCGAGAAAAACAGCTCTAAATAAAACTAAAGTTAGTGTTCGTTATCACTTTTTTGTACTAAACAATCAAACTAGCAAATGCATAGATACATTTTGCACAGATGATGTCTGGTTGACACTGTGATACAGATTAACGTCAGTAGCTGACCATGTTGGTCTAATCACCTCGAACGCATAGCGAAAACACGAGTAACAATTTTTAGCATATTGTTAGCAGTACCATGTTCATTAGGATACAACTCTTTTACAATTATTGAAAATATCCAAATGGCCCTTTCCATACCATGTAGTGCAAAAAAAAAAAAAACAATAAGAACTGCATCTTAAGATTTTCGATATCGTTAAAAAAAGGCTCCGCGTCAAATGCAATTAAGTTTAGGATCAGTAAGTTCTAAAAAAATAAAAATATTGTGGGTATAAATACTATTGGAACACAATAAATAATCCATTTATAAACTTTAAAACTATACCACCGATTAGAAATGCTAGATGGAATTCTATAACAATTCTTGCGATTCTAGCTTACATACTAAATATCGTAGCAAATTATATGAAATATGCGAATTTATATGTGGCCCTCGGGACAACATTTGGTTTTCATACCATTATTACAATAAAAATGACTTCGAAGCCTTAAACAAATCAGTATCGGACTTTACTTATGATTCAAAACAGCAACATTTGCGCGGAGCGCGCCATTAAAGTCGTACAAGATATTTTCCCCCAATGCAAATCAACACGAACTCTTAATCTTAAGTTAATTTCACTTAACAAAGATAATTTTTAGGTTGTGATTTTTTTATAATCATATAATAACATTAAGAAATGTAAATAGTTAAATAATTATAAAATAAAAAATTTGGAAATAATTTAAAAAAAATCTTAAAGGGCTTTCAGAAATCGGCTTCGACGCGGAATGTTTTTGTTCCGAAATAACCTGAAGAAACATTTTTCGGTTTAAGCACAACATTGGCCACAGCGTGGCGATAGGGCCATATTTTGGTTGTACCCATAATGTTCATACGCTCTGCTAAAGAGCTGCACTATCTTAACTCAGATAAGCGGAATCTGTTGCCATGTAGCCGTACATTAGACGCTAGTTATTATCTGTAAAAGGCGATTTAAGTTTTAAGGTTTTTTGTTCGTTCTACTTCACGTGCCTCCAGTCAGTGGCATTACTTTTGCTAACTGTTATGTAGCATGCAGAAGTTTTCTGAAATCCATGCACCAGGATAATAAGTAATTTTTGCTTTTGAGAATACTCAAGGGTAACGAAAAGCTGTAAGCAAGCTAAGTCTTCGTTCGGTAAGTGTATTTTTACACAATAGATTGGGCAGTGGCGAAAGATTTCAGTTTTTTGATTTCGCGTATTTTAATGATAGAAAACTTGCGGGGCTCTTTTAAAAATAATCAAAAGGCAATAATTCAACAGATCTCTAAGCGGACATTTCTAATTATTTAATAAATATTATTAAAGGATTGTTTTGTACCTTTCAGAATTCCTGAAATTAAACGTGCAGAAAACGGTATTAGTATATTAAGGACACGCTACACTACAACGATGTTAAATCTTCCAGTTTTCCGTATATTTTAAACTCCACAAAAATATGAACTGAAAATAAATTTTGATACTATTAAAAATAGTCACACAATTTTCATACTTTCCACATTGTCAAATCAAAACTAATTAAAAACTATTAAAAAATTTATTGTGAGCAGAAATTAAAAGTAAGTTGTTACCTAAATCGAATATATAACTTAACTAGTTTCGAATTCAAATTGAATATGCGTCATTGTATCTAAAATCATTTTTCTGTATTTTGCTTGAAAACAGGTGTTTTCTGTCCAATAAAATTGCCTTCCCTAATTGTTTTTAGTAAAAATAATTTTTTCACACTTTTTTACAAAAAAATCACATCGACAAAACTGTTTCTAAAACCTACGACAGTTTATCATGACGTATCAAAGAAGCGGAAATCAAGATTTCAATCAAAATTGTATTCATGACTTTTTTCTAAAGCAAGCACGCAATCATTAAAACAATCACCCGAGTATAAATACCTCTACAATAAAAATGAGACATTTAGCCAGTAAAACATGCAACATAACTGTGAACAAACAGCCTTCTTCTCTTAGTTCAACAAAAATTCTACAAAAAACAATTATAAGTATCGATATGTTATAGATTAAATGTTGTTAATAAATGTTAACATTTGATATTTTCAATAAAGTTGCGTGTATGAATGTAATAATGAGAGTTATTTGTCGTTGATTTTTTAATTTCTTTTTATTGTTAACCGAGTTAAAAAAAAAGGAGGTTGTCAATTCGCTCAATTGTTTTTTTATGTTTGTTCCCGCAGAACTCAGTAATTGCTGAACCGATTTAAAAGTTTTTTCTTTTTTTAAGATTATACTTGCAGATCGGTCCTGTTTTTAAACAATTAATTATTCTAAAAGTTAAAGTGTGTACCCATACAAAACACAAGCTTCCAACAAAAATAAATTTTAAAATTAAAGGGTGTCCTCATAGGTGATGCAAATTAACCTCTATGGTCCTATCTTTTGAACCGTTGTAGACAATTGATTAAAAAATGGACATAATGTCGAATACTACAAATTATAAATTAAATGGTGCCCCAATAGTTCATTTAATTTAAAGTATTTGGTTAAACTTTTGTACCATTATAGGCAGGCAGCTGAAATTTACAAAGAACCTGCTTTGCTAATTCCACTATAACGAGTATTAAATTTAAATTCAAGGGTGTTCCCATTATGGATGTAGATTTCTCTGTTTTGAAGTCGGTTTTTGCAAGAAAAGTCAGTCATAAAGTTTAAAGCAGTAAATTTTTAGTTCAAATATTCCTAATTATTTTATATTTATTTACATTAACTTTAGTTTTGTTTTTATAAGTGTTACCGATTTTTCTATAACGGGAATACTTAATCAAAAGATTGCAAATAACGTAACCATTACTTTTTTTGATACTTTCCATTTAATAAGAAATAATTTTTGTTTAACATTCTTCGCAAAGGGTAAAGAAGAGTAAAGGAGAAAAGTAGTCATTTTAAGTGAAGAAGTAATTTCACGTTATTATTTCTAAAATAATTTTATTTATCTAGAGCTACAGTAGATTAAATTGTGTTCTACGAACTGAAATATCGACTTATACCCGCAGTTATGTCCACTTTTGAAAAGTCCTTCATCAAAACCGTTTTCACATTCCTTGGAGGTCATCCCGAAGTCGGCACATGAGTCGCATTATTCTTTTGATATGCGTCCAGAACTCTATTCTTAGCTTTCCTCATTTCCTCACTCTAAGCCTTCCCTTAGTACCGCCTACAATTGCTTCCTCCGAATACCAGTTCATTTCTTTTATATAAATCAAAAATTTGCTTTAAATATGAATTGCCTTCAAACTCGAAATATTTTTTGGAGATGCAATTTAAAAGTTGCCGGAGACGTGGGAAAATTTAGAAGGTCTGCAATAGGCAAGTTTTCGAAATGTCACTTTATTCGAGTTGCTGCTATTAAAAGAAATAAGGATTTCTACAATTTCATGAATCAGTTCGAAAGCAAAAGCGAAATATAAAATATAATTCACTTAAATTTGTAAAGTAGTTCTGAGTTCAGCTAACCTATTGGAAAAATGATTGGCAAAAAATACGTAATGTTATTGATTTTGGAAATGATTAATAATTTGGAAATTTCCAGAGAAATGATTTAAATTAAAGCGTCAATCAAAATATCAGAACATTAATCAATTATGTTTTCATATAGAACCTCTAAGAATTCATTTTACATGCTATGCTTCTAGCGGCCACAAACATCCACATGAATTCGTTTAAGTATAAAAAATATCTCAGTGTTTACTATTCGAAAAAGAAAAAAAAAAACACCAGAAATTGGTAGAGCTGTATGATTTTCACAAAAATCATCAAATGAGCTGCCTAACTTAAAACTGTAGGCCTACAACAAATAATACCTTTTTAATTTCAACATCAGAATAATCAATGTCAAACTTTCAAAAATTACAAAATGAAAATATTTATGTATGTGATTAATTATGGAGCGCTGCCTAAGCTTCAAACTTGGAACAATTCAAAGGCGCCAAAAAAAGGTTCTGAAAAAGATTACAGCTGCTCTCTTGTATGTTAAAACACGTATACTACAGTGGTCTTAATATGTAATTAGTTTAAGCAGAAATCGCAAAGTATGCGTCAATGTGTTTAAAGAAGCTGTCTCCCAACATTGTAATCGATTGTGGTACCGTAAGACTAACACAAAAGGAATTGTTGCCTTTTTTGACTGAATACCCTGAATACCAGAAACATGAATAAAAATAGAACACATAAACCATGAATACAATATTTTGTGTATAAAATGTGAGTAGCACTTATTGTTAAATTTTATTTGAAGATACATTTAATAACTTCTTTAAAAAATTAAATAAATAAAAATTAAAGAGTTGTGCCTAAAATTAAATTAGGCAGTTACCAAAAACAATTTATATCATGGATTTTTATGATTTTAAACCAGTTGCCTAAACTAGATGTCCTAAATAAAATTCTTTTGCCCTGATGTTTACCTTTAAATCGCAAAACGTTGTTTCACATCAACCAATTGTTAGAAAATAAAATGAGGAATTTTTCCTTAAAAATTTTCGTTCCGCTTTCTCAAACTTCTTTTCCAAAATCCTTGCATGTTTATTATTCTTAATCTAACACCGATTTGGGGCGAATAGCTTTTGCCTTTAGTCACAAAGAGAATAATTATTAAACTTTAAATTGCATGATTGATCAATGCCTACTCAAAGTTAAAAAATACTTCACATTTCGTGCAATAAAATATACAAAAATAATTGAGTTGTTTGTTTTGTTGCTGGCATTATTGTTTTGTTCAACGTACTTTAAGTTATAGTATATTGCTGTTTTTGCTTTTGCTTTTGCTTTTAACATATAGGTTCCGCTTATCGATCCACAAAATTATAGTTTTTTTATTTATTTTTCTGTTTGTTGTAATACATTGAAATTATTTACCAGAGAAGGAAGGAGTAAAATAATTTTAGTACTTTTAGGTGGGATGGCCGTTAGCTGAACGTGTTACAACAAAGTTTTACTTTCAATTAATTACTTTTTCATTCCTATTCATTATTCTATTTACCCATTTATGACTAAAAGGGCACCTGAGTTAATTTAATAAATTTGATATACATACATGTCACACTCGCCCCAAAACTAACTTTCAAATATTCAGGGTTGTGTATTTTAACTGAAAAGTATAAGATTTCGAGATTTGCTTCCGTTAAGGTGCGGTCACAATAGTCAAATATTCGACAAAAAATTCTAATCTGTGCTAAAACTCATCCTGAGTGGAATGAAAAGTATGATGAGCGCGGTTGTACTAAAATCAAATACAATATTCAAGAACGAAGTCATCAAGAGTTGAATTCTGAATTTTAGCTTAAACCAAGCCTGGTTACAACACTCAAGAATTGATTTTAAGAAATAATCTAACTACTGCTTGCATTAGCTTTAAAAACACCTTAAAAAATTTGAAATTTAATTTTTAAAGGTCATGAGACACTATAAATTTAGACGTTAGATTTATCAAAAGTGGCAAGTGCACCTAAAAAGGAAGGGTCGATCCGATTTGCTAATCCCTAAATACAAAAACTATAAAATAATACCTTTGGAACGATAAGAATTCCTTTTTTTTCCATAAGTAATATAGAAAATAGTATTGAAACTAATTGAAACTAGAGGTCGATTGGTATCCAGACTTCTCATAATAGAGACCAAGCACTTTATTGGTCACGCGTCCCTAGCTCTTCATCCCTAGATTAGGGATTTTTTTACAGATTTACACAATACAAATGTTGCAGGGAGTAGTGAGTTGTTTTCGCTGCTCGAAAGAGGCAATAATTATTAAATTTCGGCGGAGGATTGTAAAGTCAATCCGTTAAAAATTCGTTTTAGTAACTCAAAAATAATAGGCAAGATATTAAGAAATTAAAAATATGATTTAAAATCTAAATGTTCTTCGTTAAAGCCAAAATTGTTTACTGGGTGATTTAACCTTTATATTCATACATATTTAATGTTACTTTTGCTACAATAATTGTTTAGGAAGTTTGCCTTTCCTAACGCAAACACCATGCATTAATAAACAGAACTCTTTGTTTTCCAATAATCGTTGGTAATTTCAAAAAATAGCGAAAAGAAAGAAAACAAATATTAAACAACCTTAGTTGTTACTACAATTGATAAATTAAAAAATCACATTTGATTGTTCAAACGTAGATAGAACGTAGGCATAAAAGAGATACAACATTAATAACTGATAAAAGGGTAGAAATATGGGTTAATAAGTTTTGTAGATAATGCATGAAATGTCAATTTATTTTGTGTATTAAAGAAAAATATGTTTAAGAAGCAAGTTGTTTCATATATTACTAGCAGTGCCCACAACTTCGTCCGCGTATAATTTCAAATTTTCCTAAAAATAATATTGAGAAAAATATGCTTTTAAACATTTGTTGCAGAGTTCTGTAAACGGTGTTAAAAATTTTCTTTCTACAAAAATAAAATGTACTGACAACTATTTTAGTTCCATTATACACCTTTAACTGGATGCTTTCATATTTGTATCTCTACGAAATGACATATTTTTATACAACAAAAAGTGTACTAAATTTTAACCAAGGTTCTAAGGGACCTTCTCACATAATTTTATTCAAATCATCCAACAGTTTTTTTCTTTTTTCTTTATGTGAAAACAGATAGACAGACTGACGGACAAAAATTCCAAAAAAAAAATTCAGACATCAAAATTTAAAAAAAATATTTCATGTGCAGAAATGACCCCATTATTGTTTTACCAAAGGGTGATTTTTTAGCTATTATCTTTTTGGCATCACTGGTTTAAAGAGCTGACGCACGTTTCGTGTTTTGTTTCACTGTCAAACATCTTCAATTTGGTATATAATTTAACCATGAATCGTCTAACAAACGAACAACGCTTGCAAATTATGGAATTTTATTTTCAAAATGCGTGCTATGTTAAGAAAGTTCATTTTCCGAAAAATTGTGTTCAGCGACGAAGCTCATTTTTGGCTTAATGGGTACGTAAATAAGCAGAATTGTCGATTTTGGAGTGAGCATCAGCCAGACGCATTGCAAGAGCTACCAATGCATCCAGTCACAGTTTAGTGCGGTTTATGGGCTGGTGGCACCATTGGACCGAATCGTAACGTAACTGTGAATGGTGAGCTCCACCGAGAGATGATGGCCAACTTTTTTTGCCCAAAATGCATGACTTGCATGACATGTGGTTTCAACAAGACGGTGCCACATGCCACACAGCACGCGCAACAATGGACTTATTGAGAGGCGAATTCGGTGATCATTTAATTTCACGTTCGGGACCGGTCAATTGGCCACCTAGATCATGCGATTTAACGCCTTTAGACTATTTTTTGTGGGGTTATGTTAAAGCTCATATCTATACAGACAAGCCCGCTTCAATTGACGCATTTATTCGTGAGATACCGGCCGAAATGGAAAGAGTATGCCAAAATTGGGCTAATCGGATGGACAATCTGAGGCGCAGTCAAGGTCAACATTTGCATGAAATAATCTTCAAACATTAAATTATATTGATCGTACTATCGATTCAAATAAAAATTACATGCATTTTTCTGAATTTTATGAGTGTGTGGAGACTTAAGAACTTGTAATCCAGTTTATGTCTTTTTTTTTTTTATTACTTCTCTTTTAAGAATGGAAAATGAGGCATGGTAAAGGTATTCAAACTAAGTGTACAAAACTTGATCGAGGAGTTAGGACGATTTTTAAACAAAAAGTATTTTTTCAAATACAGTTAATATTTAAAACATTTTTTTATCGTTTTTGTGGTGACTGTTGTGAATTCAAAGCGGAAAACCTTAAAATAGTATATATTTTTGTTCAATCTGAATTCTAATAAAACTTTTAATAAGTGCCCTCTGCACATGTGTCCTCATTTCAATAAAATTATTTAATTCCATTTTGTCTTTTCAACCAGTTAAAGGCAGATTAATTTGTCACTTGTTGCATAGGTATATGCCACCTAGTTCACACAGAGCAATTTTTCTTGTAGCAAGACTGATTAAGTTCAAACTAGTAGGAAGGGCATTAGATTTACCCTGTTGCCGCTAAATATCTCATACAAAACGGGTGGGGTATTCGCACAGAAGATTAAATACAGTCTCATCTTTTATGCTCAGCCTAACGGCTACGGCAATGATAATTTAAAGGAGGTGCGAGTGGTCATGCATGCAGTGTAGTGACTCGTTAATAATGCCAACATCCTGTGTATATCTTTCTTATTACACTGTTCTGCAGAGAAATTCTACTTCAGTAAAATAAAATCTACTTTCACTTTTCTTTTGATAATATTTAGTTTGTTTTTAATGCTAGTTTTAGACATGACCCCATTAATAAAGCGGTCACGTTATTATATTTCATCATAACTCGCGAACGGTTAATCTAATTTACAAAATAAAATATTTGAATACAATTCTTTTTATCTGCTCAACAGAACATCAACCCAGCCAAATAAACAATGAGTGAGTGAGTTCGTACTCAGGGGTAATAAGGAATATTGCGATCAAGATTATTATTAGCATCTGTTATCATGGCCTTACCTAACGGTGGTCTTACCATTATGTGAAATACAATGCATTGACTAGTGCCCTCCACTGGCGTAACACAACGAAGTAAAAATTCAAAATACATGTCTTGCTGGACCATGAACTACATCTTGCTTGAGGATTGCGAGACGATGCAACTTTGTTGCGAATGCAGCAGCTCATTCGATCGGTATCCCACCAAGTGTACCCGTGGGAACTTTACCAACAACTGGTCACAGAGGTAGGCGGCTCCTGTGGTAGCAGACGACAAGGGCAGTGATCAAACCCTCCACAAGCAAAAAACAGACATACTGTGATATTTCATTGTGAGGTTAGGTTGAACAGACAGCCTTGACTGGCTTCCTTGTGCTGCCGTGCGATTCTTTTGCAAAGCTTGCAGAAGATAGAAAACAGTTACAATTTATAAGGGGAGAAAGAAAAAGAGCATGCCAATCCAAGTCCGCATGTAACCGACAAAAACAGATATAGTTATCCATTCACTAACTGCTCTTTTCGGCTCCTTTTCTAAAGTTTCGGAAAGGCTAGCAAGATACCTATCTTTCATTAATCGTCGGTGCTGTTTAGTAGCGCAGGACAGGAGTAGAAGAGATAAGTTATAGTCTTCTACTTTTCTTCATCCTGACAGCTCCTTCAGTAAATATTACAAGGGAATCCTACCCTTCTTGCATGTGTCGTCAATCATATCAGCCTATTGGCCTGGCCCGATACAATCTCAGCTTTACAATCGTAGCATTTGACCAAATCGGTTCCTTCAGCCAAATTAATTTACCGCCAACACCCATCTTCTTCTTAGAAGGGCTAATTTTTCAAGTCTCCAAAGAAGCATATTTGTGCCCTGAATTTTGTGCTTTAATGGTGCAGCTCTTCACCCGAAAAGGTGTACAGTTCTCTATTTTAGGGCTACTCAAAAGCATTTATTAAAGAGATTTTACAATGAAATGCGTTCTATGAATTCAGAAAATCCGCCCCTTATTACCTGATGTTTATAAAATCAACAGCCTGTGATTTCAAAAAAGTACGGCAGAGATAACTACATTGTTTTAGTCTTATATGTAGTTCGTTTGTGAAAAATAGTTCTCGCAAAGACACTTACTGACACTTTTAATATGAGAAAATTATCTTAAATTTTATTTTTTTAAAAAACTTCTGCATTAGTCAATTAGAATTAACAAAGTTTTGATTTTTTTTACAGAAACCTCGTATTTTTTCTGCAGTTTAATGCCCAGCTATTTTGTTTTGCACTTAACGTTTGCTAAAATTCTGTAAACTTAAAACTATAATAACGAGGCCAGTGAATGTCACGGTCAAAATAATTGTCTTTTATAATATTGTTAGTAGTCCAATGGAGGAAGAACTGCCTGGCTTGTATTGAAGTACATATGTTTCAAGTATAAATAATGACCGTTAAATGCCCAGTTTATTTTTTTATTCTTATTACAATTTTTTGCATGCAGGCGTATGTTTAAATACGATACAATGTTAAAAGTTATTATCTCTCTTACTTCTAGTCTGTACATGTAAAACAATGTTAGAGATTGAGCAAATGGTTGGTTGAGTGACAGAAGGAACACATTTGTGTGTACGTGTATTAATATCATGTCACGTTTTAATCATGAAAGTTTCATTTCAGTATTTTTAATTCATTTATTTTTCATGATATGTTGGTTGTTTGTATCGAAATAAAAAGCAGTTAATAAAAAATAACTGCTTGTCTGTCTATTTAGTTGTGTAAATATTCTCCACATCAGACTACCTTGACTTTTACTCATTGGAAAGTTTTAGTTATGTGTCATTGTGACACTGTGGTCTTTACTAAAGTATAGCTCTCAATGTTTGAGTAAGCTTAAATGCCATTATTTGTAAAGTTCACATGCGAGATGTGTTCAAAAAGTAAATATTTTAAAGTTGCATACATAAGCCAAAATAGGTTAAAAGATTGACAGAATAATACGCCATAAAATTCTTAGATCTCGAAAAAAGTTGCTCTAAACAAGTCAAGATAATTCTGAGTGAAATTAGCAGTGAACCAACAATTTTAACTTTTTGCAAAACTATGCTAGAATACGATTTTCCTGATAAATTTCAAGAAACTTGTGCAAATTCATGGAGAAATCAAATCATATTCAACCATTTTCAATGCCAAAAACAATAAAAACATTTATAGCATTTAAATTTTTTATAAAAGCCACAATGAGACTTAATCACGTATAATCATGCTTAAGTTATCTTCTCAATTACGTACGTGAATTTGTGTTGTTTTTTAAATATTTTTCTTTTGTCTTAAAATTTATTTAATTTATTTATTTACAGTTCAAATAATTTACATAATCTTTAATTAAGTATTGAATTCTTAAATATCTGTGTAAAATTTGTAAATACAACAAGAAAATTCTACAAAAAAATTTAAGGTCATATAGAAAAATACTTTTTGTTTAGTTGATTCTCTTTTCCAGACGTTCTCAAACCTTTTTAAGCCCATACTAACTTAAAATTTCGGAAGCAACTAAATAATATAAACTTTCTTAACTCTTTTCTACAAATCTGAAGAAAACCATGGGCTTTTGTCATCAAAACTAGATGTTTTGGTATTTTATTTGAAGTGTTTGATGACAGCAAGAATTAAAAAAAACGTTGCCTAAACAGCTACAGAAATCGAATTTTGGACTTTAAATTAAAACTTGCATATGTACGCTTCCCAATGTCTTTCAATTAGTTTCTTTTTTATACTTATAGCGCCTGTGGGTATTTGATTTAAACTTACTGACTTTAAAGGTGTTAGGAAATATATCGAAGAGCTAAAAGATTATCGTGTGCAAATACAGCAGCGAAAAAGTCTTTTGATTTCGTTAGAGCATATATTCTTATAGTAGCGATAAAATGGTAAAAAATACTCAAAATTGCACCGATGTCTTGAGTTTCCTTGAATTGTTCTGCACACCGTCTCGTAACAGTAAATTATATTTAATTACATACATGGTTGAAAGCAGTATTATTTTTCTTTTCTTTAACTGGTATTTTGTTATCGTTTCAAAATTCCAAAATTTTCATTTTCATAAAATCAAAAGCTTCTGCTTCCTTAATGTCTATATCACCCATAAATATAGATGAGGTGGAAGTTCGGCCATAAAACTGTATCCTGTTCATGTTCACACAAGCCCATCCAAATTTCTTTGTGATTAAGGGTATCACTCCCGTTTAGTCTCATGACTGTAAAGCGTGAAAGACCACATTTTCAAAGGATTATTTACCAATAACTTTGGCATAGTTACTGATATTCTTTCAAGCGCGGACAATGGATAATTACGAATAGTTCTTCTAAAAGATGAGCCTTGTCAACCGGTTAAGTAAATGTAACATTTATATTCTGTTAATATTCGAATTTTTATCGTATCAGAAAACTGCTGTAGTCCTTTATAGAATTGTATTTCGGCACATTTTTAGTTCCCTAACTTTAGAACTGAGCCCTAACCACTAATTCGTACACAGAGCACTTTTCATTAATATGCTAATAAAATATTTATATTTTCAGAACCATAATGACTTCACAAAAAAAATTATATTTTTCTTAAAGATCAGTTACATTAAAAAAGTTACATAATAAAAAAGGACTTTTTAAAAACAAAAAAAAAGCGAAAGTTCATTATTTTATTAATTCGTAAAGTCGCGAATTTTCATAGGTAGAGGTATTTTTTAAAACGGTACCGACCCGCTTTGGCATGGTACTGGCAGTCTTCTGGGGTTATCGAATCGCGAATTTCCTGAATTTCGGGCCTTAACCCATTAACAGTCCGTTGAGGTTCATTTCAGAGTTTTCTTTTCATATCAGTTCACAAGTTTTCTATCGGATTGAGGTCTGAACTAGAAGTTGACCTCGTCTTCATTTTCTTCAAGCCCCTTTTTCGAGTTTTTAGCAGCATAGGAAGAAGAACCATCTTGTTGGAATATGTATTCCCCGCAGTCTGCTAATTTCGATACCGATGGTATCAGACTTTCCTGCAGGATTTTTGTATATTTGTCTGCATTTACGATTGCATCTGTGAAATGGAGCTGACCGACACCTTTTGAGGATATATATCCTCCACCATATATGCCTCGGTGTTTTACGTATTACCCTTTTTCTTACATCACCAACACATGTATCAAACTTGGATCCGTCGCTAAAGATAATGCTGTCTTATTGCCGTTGTACCCAAGAACGTCTCTCTTTAGTCCATAATAACCGTTTTTTGATATGAAGCACGTTAAGCAATGGCTTTTCCTTGGCTTAAAAAAATTATATAAATAATCAAGTTGTTTTCCAAACACCGGGTTAAACTTTAGCTTACTTTATAAAAATAACAACCTACGCTTTTCATTTGCAGTCGGGTCCACTCACGTTTTACGGACTTTCTAATTGCTTTAGACCACTTTAAGGCTATATCTTGAACAGTGCTTCGACGATTTAATTAACCGAAGTTCGGCCTCTGAAACATTATTGCTGAAATGTCCTCCTATTTCATATTTTCTAACAATACTTTGTATTGTAGAGCTTGGAATTTAAAATCGGTCGAAATCTGCCCATATGTCATTCCCAATTTTAATTTATCGACGACTTAAATTCGAATTTCCTCACAAGCAGGTTAACCACGTGCCTTTTTTTAAAAAATGATGAAATTAAAATAAAATAAAGTGGAAAAGTTTTTTTTGGTTGCTCTTATTTAGCTTGAGCGCAATTTATACACTGAACGAATTAATAGTAGACAAATAATTTAAATAAATAATAAAGGGGTTTTAATTTTCAAAATTGTTCTAAATCAATTTAAAGAAATAAAACGACCTTTTAGAAATGCATAAACTTGTTGGTGCAATTAACATAATTAAATCTTTATTTTGGCGTTTAGTGCTAAAGAGCGAAAAGTAACTGGAGTACGAATTAATAGTTTTTAGGGCTCGTAGTATAAAAAAAATAATAAAAGAAAGAATAGTACAAGAAATTGTGCTCTTGACTTTTAACAATCGTTTTATGTTTTCTATTAAAATTAAAAATAATTGTCATTTATATTTGCTATCACTACTACAATGTAACCATAAACTTAAAACCAAAATATATTGTAATTGATATGGTAGAAAGGATTAACTGCGATAACTAGTGCCCTATTTAATAAATTACAACATTATAATCCTATTACCTTTTCAATAACGTAACGTTAAACAGCTCTCTTTTGTAGATTTATACTTTCTGTACAACACAATTCATAGTCATGTGTGTAATTGCTTCTTCTTAACTAAATTTTTAATATCCTCAACCTTTAATTTATGTTTGCTTTTTGTTAATGGATTTCATTATAATTTTCAATAGTCTTTAACAGAAGGTGGAGTTATATGTAGTTTATAGCCGAAGGTGGTAAGATTATCTACATAAATAATAGACTTGTGCCATAAAGTTCAGTTTAGTGATCGCTCTTTTTAGTTTAAAGTTTGAAAATGAACTAGTTCAAAATTTAGTTCAAAGGCTGTCTTAAGTTCAAAAACTCTCTTAGTTCAACTTTCAACTTCTAGTTCAAACGCTTTCTTTAGTTCAAATGTTCTTTTTAAGCTATGATGGCAACAATACTGTAGCATTGCCATAACGAATGTTAAATTAAATGCGTGGCAGCACTAATTTCATCTCGGAAATAGTCAACAAGAAAAAAAGACATGGATTCTAGTTTATCTTGTCTGGTAGTTCAAATACAAAGTATAGTTCAAAAATGAACTAGGTTTACTTAAAAGTATGAACTAGTTTACTTAGTTCAATCGATGGAATCGTTTAAATAAACTAGTTCGTTTATGAACTACACAAGTCTATTAAATAAGCATTCCAGTGAAAAAAGTATATATACGAAAACTGTACAAATTTATTTATCAAAAGTCAAGAGGAAAATCGATAAAACGAATTTCATGTTGCCATTTAAAAAAACACCTTAAGAAACCGAAAAATGAGTAAACGAAATCTACGGACTTCGGAAACAACCGACAAAGTGATGATAGAGGCGCATCCGATATTGGTCGGTGGTGTAATTTCTGTCAAATTCTGTCATATTAAAGCACAATTAACAACCGAGGTTTTGTTGACTAAAGTTGGGCCTATAACCCTAAGGATACAGTCTCTAAATCCCCTGCCAGTTGCCTGCCTAGAGGCATTGCTGGCTGGAAGCTTTGGTCTAATAAGCCGTTCATCTTAAACCAAACCGTATAATGTGATCCTCTTCTTCTTGCGGAAGTAAGAGGACGAAAGATATATATACATACGAATGCAAACGATTTTACCATATGAAGTTTTTCCGAAAAATGTCTATTAGCTAATTATGATGAATGTCAATGAAATTGTTTTCAAAATAATAATGGAACCAAGATGAAATATTCTCATTTAGCAATTGTTTTTATTCTTATGAATTAAGGCTGTAGTCGTTCAGTTTCTTTACGATGAACAAATTTTATATCTTAACTACTTTTTCCAATTTCCAATGTTAAAAAATTCTTCGCGGAAAGAATTTGAAGAGTCTCCTCAAGGGACCGCCAATAGAACAATTCTTTCTCAAATAATTTTTTTCTTCGATAATTGACTTGGAAGTATTATAATTTTAGTAGCTTAATAACAGCAAAATAAAAAAGCTTTTAGTCAGGTTTGGGTTTTGTATTTTTTTTAAAGTGAACACAAAAATTGTAGACGCTTAAAAAATGCAAAAAGTTACGAAGATGTTTAATTAAAGGTGAAAAAATCTAAACTAAAAAATTTAGAAACTAAAACTGAAATTCTCTCTCCTAGATGTTAGTCTTTTCTTATATTAAAGAAGATCTCTAGAATGTGATCTTAGAGATAAATAAGTGCAAAAAACTTGTCTTATACTTAGAAAAATTTCAAAACATTCCCCTTACTTTGCTTTTATTTATCTAACAGAATTAGGTTAAAAGGATAAAACAATTTATATTATCTTATGGATGAATTCATATACTGCAAACGGTCTATTGTGCACTCCCAGTGATAAGGAAAGGAAGCTTCCGTTGGCGATTGCCCTCAAAACCTTCAATTTAGCTCGTTCGGCACTGAAAGGCTTTTCGTTAAATAAAATCTTCTTTTGCAAATCCCTGGTTTTGGTGGCCAGACTGTTCTAATATACCGTGGTACACAAATGATGCGCAGTCTATCATTAGCCTAGTATTGATAGCTAGATAGCTATTAGCCACTTTGTAGTAAAGTGTGGAGTGGCAGTTCATTATCAGAGCGATTTAGGTGTTAGTGAAAAGTAACATCCGATGGCCTAAAAGCCTCTTTTAATATCAGCAGTAAGGACTGTTTTAGGAAAAAACTTTTTAAATTATATTTACAGTCCGCACAAAAAATAGACCTAAAGTGGGCTTAAAGAAATTGCGTGTTCTCCGACAAGAGATAAAATATTTAAAATACATACAAATCTATAGGATAAAGTAAAACATATAACATCTCTAAAGGCTCTTTCTGTAATTGATTTTGATTTTGTACAACGAATCAAAGTAATTATTGAAGTAATATCAAGTGGTCACAAAATCCAAATGCACAATTCGCCGATTATTGCTTAGATACTGCAAAACTTTACGTTTCTGAATATGAGTGGCAGTTAGGGTTTGGGAAACCCTATCCATAATTTCTCGGGAAAATTTTGGCTAAAATCCCGGAAAATGGGAAGTTTAAAATAATTAGCACTTTAAAAAAATACACTTATTGATTTTCAAGTATTTTAGTCTTGACATTTAAAAATTTTCAAATATCTCGATTCCTGTGAATTCTACTACACCTCTACATAAAATATTTTTTTGAAAATTTTGATTTTGGTGTAGAAACTAACCGATATGGAATACAAAACACCTATTTTAAGAATTTTTGTCTATCTGTCCGTCCGTCTGTCTATCTGTGTTCGCATCACGTGAAAACTGCTACATGGATTTGAATTAAACTTTGTGAGGAAGTCCCTTAGAATCTTGGTTCAAATAAAGGATAATAAATAAAGTATCAGATAAATAAATGAGATAAGTTGGATAATAAAAGATAAAGGATTAGTAGTGGCAAAATATGCCGAAGAAAAATATCCTTCAGTACTAGAGACAATGTGTGATGAAGTTATCCACTACTCCTAATGCAGAATCTTATTCTATTCAGTCCGATTGGTAATATTTCGGAAAAACTTCTGAAGCACCGTTGTCTCCATTTCTTTTTCACAATGAAAAGTCATTATAGGATACAACCATAACCCTAACTATCAATTTACTCGTTCTGCCCCGATCTAACCATGGCAACATGATACTAGCAGAAAAGCAGGTCAATTAGGCTAGATCGTAAACATGATCTAAGATTCTTTTACCGTGACCCAAAAGGGTAATCTATCGCATCAGCATTGTTTCTCTTTTTTATTAAAGGTGGCTATCAAAATTTTTGCCAATGAGTTCAAGAATATCCGACTTTTATGGACTAAATATTACACGGTATACGTACCTATAAGAAACATAATTCCGGTCTTAACATTTGTACAAATTCTAATGTCCTTAGCGTATGACCTAAATGTTACAGTAGTTCATCGAACTTTCTACTTTAAAGTAAACCAAAAAAGAAATTAATTCGAATCGCTTGACAAAATGATTTGAATTATTTGCGAGAGTGCAGCGTTCTCAGTATTGAAAACTACTAAAACGAAATGAAACAATCACACATGATGAATGTTTAGCTTATAGGAAAAAATTGTCCTTACACAGCAACTTACAGCATAATTTTTATAAAGACATATTGACTTCTTCCCGTATTGAACATTATACAATTTTAAATACATATCTAGTAAACATTTTTCAAATAACTTTAAGCTTTCATCGCAAACGCTTAAATATTTCCTTACAAAACTGATTAAATCAATTTTATCTATTACGACAGATGTTATTTAATACATTCATTGCTAAAACTACTAATCGACACTAATAATTCTTTTTGCTTGCTTACAACTATTTTAGATGTTTTCAAGTACTTTCTAAACAATTTCCGTTTCACGCTTAAGTTTTTCCGTTGAAAACAAAGAAAAGTCTTTAATTATTGTAGTTGGAAAAATACTAAAGGAACATGCAATATAGAAAATGTAACTTAAACTATTCAGTTTAAAGATTATTATTTCAATAGTTTGTTTAGTTGTTGTTTCTCAATTACTTAAATTTAAGAAATTCTTATTCCCTTTGCAGTTACAAATGCATGTAAAATGTTTGCTTAATGTTAAGATATTAAATTATTTTGTGATTTTAATAACACCTTTTAAACGTCTACGAAAATAAATATTAGTGACTTAAATCATTTTATACAAACGGCTGATTGACTGTTAGCATAATTAAAATTTTATGAGTATTATTGACAGATTTTAAAATTTTAAAATCTGTGCATTGAAACAGATGAAAACCAAAGTCTTTCTGGAATAAAACAACGAAAGTTGTACACAGTTTATTACAGTTAATTTGTACAATATTCATTTATGCCGCAGTAAAATATGTACACTGTAAAGCAAAAGTGAATACTTATTTGAAATCAAAAAAATAAAAATACACTTTCTATTTGCATATTGCTCCATATATTCTGCACTCCATCCCAAAGCTCGTTAATGCTGGTTGGGGTCGTTTCACAACCTATATGTACGTCATTTTACAAATCTTTTTTCCCTTTGCAAGTTGTAAATTTTCGTATGGAATAATCATTTCTTTATTCGGTGAAACC
This sequence comes from Cistogaster globosa, assembly GCA_937654795.1. Classification (NCBI taxonomy): domain Eukaryota; kingdom Metazoa; phylum Arthropoda; class Insecta; order Diptera; family Tachinidae; genus Cistogaster; species Cistogaster globosa. The sequence goes on along the minus strand of OW569404.1, from coordinate 35,231,676 downwards.
TAGTAGGCGAACACCAAATCCTGAGAAATACACCGCGCATGCCTCTTGCTAAATTTTGATATGTTTCGATTGCTATATCGCTTGATATATCCTACACTCTAACCCAAAGCTTGTTTATGCTGGTTGGGGTTATTTCACAGCTTTTCTTTTGATTCGATTGAGGTTTGAGCTTGCCATGTCATTGTACATAACTTTTCTTTTTCCAGTCAGCTTTGCACAGCTTTTAAACAAAGTGCTATTGCAACTAGTAAATTTTCGTACAAAATAATCTGTTTATTCATACTCGTAATACTTTCGAGCAAAGATTGTGGGTCAATACTGAATCCTGAGAAATTTTAAATCTCCATCATGTGTTAACATCTCTATCACCTGATATTGCTGAGTAGCTTTGCCTGTATTAAAATTAAAGCGATTTTAGATTCATCTGACCACAGACCACGCCTTTGTCAAACGCTAAACGAGCTTTAATATATTTCGTGATAGCTTTCACCTTTTGTATGTTTTTTTTTGTAAGGAAAACAGCCAACTACCTTGACGTCTTCGCTCTTCGGGTACTAAAGATCAGGCCAACAGCTACTTGTTTTTCTTTGTACGCAACTGTGATCTTCTGTTTCTCTTACAATAGGGAAACATCTTTACTAGCGCAACCACTTCGGGATTTAGACATGTGTTTCCAATTTATAAAAAGCATTCTCTGAAGCTTGTCTGAAGTCTTAAATTTAAATAGAGTACTTCCGGATTCTATTAATACACACTGCTACTTTAAAAATCGAAAGCCCCTACGCGGTATATTCATGGTTTAGCCAACAAAAAAGAAAAAAAAAGAATGCGGCGGTATTAGTGGAAGTGTTAAAAAATTTACTTAGTCATGAGACCACCTTAAAATTGAGCAGTTACTGCGTTACGCTAGTACTGACAGCTTGAAAATACTCATATACTAAGCAATATTGTAATTATTTATTTAAATGTATTCCAAAAAACGTTATGGGTTTAATTAAAATTTAATAGGTTTTTTAAGGCTTAAGGCTTGCCGTTGTCTATACATTTAAATTGTAGTAAATCACATTGCCGCAATTAGTAGGTGACATGCAATATTAGTCAGATTGGAAGCAAACAAAAACAAAAATTTAAAAACAATGTTTTTTTTTCACCTGTTAAGAACATTTCCCATGAGACAAGACACTGTATAACTATGGAGGGATACTTTTATTTGTTTTTAAGTAAATGACACGTAAAGCAAAGCTAAAGGACAACTATATACGTGTGTGTTTTTGTAACTGTAAAAGTTTCAAAGCTTTTAAATTATGCAGATAATAAAAAAACTAATTGATTTTTTAAGAAAAAAAAAACACCTGGTTTTTTAAAAATTAAACTTTTAAATTATTAAAATACCAAGTTAATATAAAATTTGTTTTTCTTCTCTTTTCTCCTTTTAGTGAAACAGAACGTTATAAAAGAGTTAAATGGGAAGATATACGTGTCGGTGATATTTTACATTTATCAAATAATGAAACAGTACCTGCAGATATACTGCTATTACGTACCAGTGACTCCCATGGGGTCTGTTATATTGACACTTGTGATTTAGATGGTGAAACAAATCTCAAACGAAGAGAGGTAGGTAACACTTGATAGCAAACAATGTAAAATGTGTTGTTGTTTTAATTGTTTCCCATTATTACCTGAATTGTTAGCACACACATATTTCATATGAATGTCTTGTGTTAAATTAAATTTTTTGAACTCTCTATGAAGTACTTTTTATAATTGCTAACTGCTAAGTCATGAGTAATGGAGCGTTACGTAATTAATTGACCTTGTAGAATTGTTTAGTACACCTAAATCTTAAACTTTTGGAATAAATTACACATTTATAAATTGACATGAAACTTTTCTAATTCTTTTTTTCGTGATGAGCAAAAAGTTTGACCAGAAATGTCTGCCTTCTTTTTTCTTGCCACGACCAGCGTCATTTATTATAGATAAGTGGTTATTGCTCGTCGAATAATAACTTTTAATTCTCTGTTCACAACATAGTTCCGTATAATTACTTGTATTTGCTTTATTCCGAGGTCAGCCATGGCATTCTCATCCATTATGATGGTTCCCATGATCTACATTCTTATCATAGAAAATGCTAAATACACGCATACAATCTGAGCTCCCATCCGAGGTCAGCCATGGCATTCTCATCCATTATGATGGTTCCCATGATCTACATTCTTATCATAGAAAATGCTTAATACACGTATACAATCTGAGCTCCCATCTTAGAGTCTTCTAGATATAATATATACGTTCCTTGATTTTTATCTTAATTCGATTATATTTTAAGTCATATCTTATCAACCTGATAGTTGTGTAGTTTACTCTTTAACGTTTTCGCCACGTCGCCAAATTACATTTTTGGAAATAATTTTTGATTTAAAACCTTGAGACAAATTTATTTCGTTTTTAGTTTGCAACCAAAAGAATTTCGGCAAATATTCAAAACTCAAACCATGTATTTTTACTATAGAAGAAGTAAAAAATGTGAATCCGTTGTTTGAATAACAGCTATGTATCGGCGAAAAGATTCATCAGAAACGCAATGGGAAAGTTTTATGCAGCGAGCTATTTAAACAGACACGTGACTGCTTTGATTTTCAATTACGAGCAAACAATAGTTTTTTATATCCATTTAGTAATACAACCATCCTATTGCAATTTAATCTCACTAAATTAGCAACCGGCAATCCGACTTTTCGGAAAATGTTTTCAATATAGCTCTACATATTTTCTTCTGATAGAATAAGGGACATGGTGCACTCTTATCTTAAGTTATTGCTTTCGGTGTCAGTGATAACTGCTATCGATATATATCGTTCTTTTTCAGGGATCACACTATTGGATTTATAGATGGAATCTCAGCAAACAAGTTCCAAGATAAATACAGGGGCACCGCAAGGCTCTTATCTTTTCCTAAGCTATTTATTACGTTCCTTAAAGCGATTCTATGATTTATTTTTTCGCAGGTGGTAGCAGCATATGCAATACGTATTTATTTTGTAATAAACCAATCCTCTTGGTAATTGGGGTTATGCGGCAGTACACATGAATAATCACGATCCTGGTTGTTCACACAACATGCTCTACAAATATGGGTGACATAAGTATTAAAGAATTGAAAGCTCTTAATCATCTTGCCAAAAAGTTTCTTGTGATGTCCGTTGGCACAATAACATTTTTTTAGACAGATTAAAGCATTTAAGTACCTTAGTTTTTTGGTGCAGCGTACTTCATCTGATATTTATGATATCAGACTCAAATGGAGTATAAACGTCATGGATAGGAAGTTGCTTAAAAAACTAATTTGCAGTTTTTCGACCGCGTACAAGAAAGAACGAAAAAGCTCGTCGGTGTCAGTGGGTTATCTAACTCTATTGCCTAACTTAGGCATCGACGCATTAACTTACATATTTTAATGATGTATCGTTACCACAATGGAATACGAATGAAACCAGAAAACTTGTTCCCGACAACAGTTAATTTTTGCATACGGCAGGATATTATCTTCCTGAAGAGCTCATCCATCTAATGGCACCTTATAAGATTGTATAGATTTTATTTATTTTCTTAATTTATTTATACACAAATAAAACTCGTCTAAAAATTTTTACAAATTATGGGAAAGTTTTAATTTTTTTCAATAATTCACACAAATATTTTTTCATTTATAAATATTTTTATTTGCTATATTTAAGGTGGTGCGTGGTTTCACAGAAAAACAAAATATATTTAAACCCAGTAGATTTATAAGTCGAGTAGAGGCAGATGCGCCTACAACAAAATTATATCGATTCCATGGGGCCTTAATACATCCCTCAGGGGAAAGAGTACCAATATCAACAGAATGTTTACTATTAAGAGAAAGTAGACTTAAGGTAAGTTGTGATATTTTATAATAAAACGTCCATGAAGAAAAATATTTTTTAATATTAAAATATACAATTGATTAGTAAATAAAGAAAGTGATTTATATATGACAAAGACCCCTAAATCAATTCAGAAGAATATTTATTCCTTCCGTTAGTCATATATATGTATGCTTTAAAATTAAAATTTCTTATATTTTTTCTCTATAATTTCTAGAATACTGATTTCATAGAGGGCATTGTTGTATATGCCGGTCATGAAACAAAAGCTATGTTAAATAATAGTGGACCACGTTATAAACGTTCCCAGGTGGAACAGCAAATGAATATTGATGTTATATGGTAAGATTTAAAAATAATCTTTCTTCAATTGCTTTAGGTTAAATAATTGTTTTTATTTATTTTTTGTTTAATCTGCCTGCTTTTCCAACCAGGTGTGTTATTATATTGTTAATTTTATGTGTTGTTGGTGCTGTTGGTTGCAAGATGTGGCTTAGCTCTTTTGAGCACTTTCCTGTACCTTATTTACCCTTTGAAGTAAACCCCAATTACGAGGGTCTTTTAATATTTTGGACTTACATTATTATACTACAAGTTATGATACCGCTATCGTTGTATGTTACAATCGAGCTGTGTAAAATTTTACAAGTTTTCCATATACACAATAATGTTGAGCTATTCGATCGTGATACGAATACCCAAACCGAATGTCGTGCTATGAATATTACCGAAGAACTGGGTCAGGTTCAACATATATTTTCAGATAAAACTGGTACTTTAACAGAGAATAAAATGTTATTTCGTCGCTGTGTTGTAAATGGCATCGATTATAATCATCCACCTTCGGAATTGGAAAAAATGTTTTCTAAACCAGGTTCACCAGCTCCACCTTTGTCCGTAAATGCTACTCTTATTAATGATATGGCGAACTTAAGTGGTTCTGGCATATTTCTAACGCAAAACTCCCAACGCATACAAGAATTTTTAGTGGTTTTGGCAATTTGTAATACAGTGGTAGTGAGTGCGGCTCCACACCGCGATATAATGAATGCCAGTGGAATAATAGAGGTTCAAAGCAACAACACATCCTTGGTTGGAGATTCAACGGTTACATTGAAAGGTAAATGGTAAACATTTAAATTGTGTTTAGAAACAGTTAATTTTTGATGACGGGAAACTATTGCTGTATTTATTTATTATTATAAACATCCATTTTTTATCCTACCTTAAATTCATATTTTTTGTAAAGTGTCCGTACAACCAGAAGTTACTTTCTTAATACCTGATGTGCACACCAGAGACAAGAATATTGCACATTTACTTTTATTGCTCATTCATATGTTCATTGTTTTTGCTGTTCATTTAACTGCTCAAAAATATCAATGCACGTGCTTGTATATAACTCTCCATTTGTTTTGACTGTTTTTTTCGCACTACATTTATTATGCCAACACAAGTAAATCAACCATTTCATTCATGCCATCTGAAAATTTTGAAAACTGCTTGAAACTCTAGTACATATTCATTGCTGACCATCAGATTTCATAATATTCATTATGGTATTCGTGGTATTCATGCATAAATAAAATAAATAAGAAACGAAAACAAAATCTTTGCTTGTACGAACAAATTGTGCGTGTGTACATACATATGTACTTTGTACATACGCAGAAAATGAGTCTGTTGGAATATACACAGTGTTGCCAATTTTACTGGTCTTGTGGTAGTTCAAACGTTTTGTAACGAAAAACTATTATTATTTCTTTTAGTTTTTCTATTGCCGGGATTTTAATGTATGCGTTACGACCATTAGCAGAAATATGGGATTTCCTTCTCATGTATGATGTAAATTATAATCTACCAAATGATCAGGAAGTATGTATGTAAAAATTTAAGAGTTTTGAGAGTACAAAATGTATCAGGGCAGTACCACGATATTTTCTAGAGTGGCCTTTTTGTTCTTCGCTATTTTCTTGAGTGTACTTCTTTTAATTTTTCTGTATTTCAACCTTATTTTCATGAGTGTACTTCTCTTTTTATACTCTTCATTCGTTTTCAACTCCTGAAACACACATACATATCTCTAACGAAAACGAAGTATTACTACAAAATAAAGCATTACGGTCGAATTTAACCGGTATTCTTCCAGGTATGTGAAGGACGACATCAATTTTGATGTTTTGGACTAGTGAAACCATCATACGAACGATTAACCCTGAAAGAAAATTTTGGCTATACTTGCTAGTAGTGCCTCCGAACGTGTTTCCTCTGCAGCAGGCAATACAAAATAAGTTTGGGACCTAAGTCTGTAAATAATATATTATTTTTGAATTCAGTTTTCAAGTACAAGCAAGCCTGAAGTAATACACTATTTATGTATCTAGTTTTTTATCAAACCTACTTTGTATAATCGCACTAATTTATGAAATACAGTTGGAAAGTTGACAACACTCATCCTACTTACAATACTAAATTCTCTTTTATGTGCTTAAATTTAGTTCTGTGTGCACTTTATTCACAAGTATTCACAAATGATTCATGAATACAGACGCGGTATTCATGAATCTTTGTGAATAACTGATGACATTTAGGTAATACATGCAATACATATATTTTATCATACGATCGCTGTGTGAATATGTTTCCATTCGCTTAATTAGCGTAGTGTGTAGTTGCGTCAACAACATTATTTTTGTGTGAACGCATTTAAAGCAATTAAAACAATGCAATTACTTTTCTCTGGTGCGCACAGCTGCCAGATAAGCTGAGAAAAAAAAAAACGTCTAAATGTTTTCGTAAGTTTTCGACAAATTTTTAAAATAAATTTCTAGCATATTTTATTCAAAGCAAAACATAAAAGGAGTTAGTCAGCCTTTCGGAGCAGAATTGTTGAAGTTTTCTGTCCGTTTGTTTGTCTAAATTTAAAATCTAACCCAATATTCCTTGAGTACTTTAAAAAGATTGAACTTAACAATTTAAATCTAGTGGCCTTTAATAGCCTAAAATTTTAAGCTTTCTATTATATTCGCAAAAGTTATAGCTGCTATCCTTTTTGTCAAGCGCAAAATTGTACTAAAATATAGTAATAAGAGCTGTTCTCATAATATGTCTTAAAGCGTTTCGTTTCCACAACCTTGCTGTAAATTAAAATTTACAATTCTTAAATTATAGAAATCTCACAGCATAATCCGATTACTTTTTTGGAAAAATAATATTGAACGTAGGGGCAACTTCTAGATTAGACTTTTTAGTTATGGCTTAGAAAAGCATTTTTCAGCCCCTTAATATAAATTTATTATTATATATTATATTTATTTATTTATATTTATTATGTATATTTATTTGATATCAACTACCGAATAATATTATTCGTTTTACATATAGTAAAAAAGGTGTGAAAAAATAAAAATGTTAATTATTTTTAATGTATTGAGTTTAGTAACCAGAAAAGGATGGTATGGTTTTAATTTAAAAAAAAAATAATAATTAGGAAAAATGTGTGAAATGTATGTACCTTATTCCACTCGAATTGCAAAAAAGAAAAGGTAGCGTAATTGATGGTCTGTTTTAGATGTCTTCAAGATTTTTCAATAATTTATAAAATAGTCATCTTTGCTTACTTTTTATTTCTTCACTGTTTTAAATATTTATAATTATTATTGTAGGTGCAAGACCCACAGCTGGTCCAAATGAGTTAACCGCATCGCCAGCCTCTTCAATGAGCAATAATAAATTAGCCTCAGCCATACCGGCCGATCGTTACATACGCTTGGCTGAATCGCGCTCTGTAACACCATCACCGCCACCAAATTTAGCATTTAACATTCCTACACAAACGCACATACCTTCATTGTCACCTATAAGTAGTTCAGCCGAGTCGACACCCACCTCAGAGTCACCGCCAATGAAGTTGAAATCATTATCACATGCTATATCGCCTACAGGACGTGCTAAGGCGGCTTTAAATTCCAAAATAAATAGTATTACAACGTTTTTAAATGCTAAGACACAAAACAAACGACTTGCTAATAAGTTACAGTAAGTTTTTCTGCCAAATGAAATATTGTATTTAAAAATTTAAAATTGAAATAATCTTGTGCATTTTGCAGGCAACAAAAGAATAGTCGTACATATCAGACACCTGATGGTCGTCCTTTATATGAAGCCGAAAGTCCTGACGAGTTGGCCCTAGTTAATGCTGCTTATAGTTATGAATGTTGTCTTATCAATCGCAGTCCAAATCAAATTTTGGTCAGTGTGCCTAACAAGGGTTTAATAGAATATGAAGTTTTAAAAATCCTGCCATTCGATTCCAACCGCAAATGCATGTCTATTGTAGTTAGACGTATGGATACGCAGGAAATTGTTTTATATACAAAAGGTGCTGATAGTTCCATTATGCCAGTACTGGCGTCCTGTTCACCAAACTCGAACGAAGGACTTATACGTGAAAAAACCCAACAGCAATTAGATCGTTATGCTCGAGAGGGCTTACGTATTTTAGTAATGGCCAAACGACATTTAAAAGCTGCTGAGTATACGGACTGGTGGGCTAGGCATCAGGAAATTGAGATTTCTGTAGAAAATCGTGAGAGACGTTTAAGAGAGTCCTTTGCCAAGCTGGAAAGTAATTTAACTTTATTGGGAGCCACTGGCATAGAAGATCGTTTGCAGGAGGGTGTTCCCGAGACTATACAATCCCTAATGGCTGCTGGCATATCCATATGGGTGCTAACTGGTGATAAACCTGAAACAGCCATAAATATAGCATATTCTGCCAAACTGTTTACACAACAAATGGAGTTGATAAGGTTGATTATTTTTTACTTTTTTGTAGTTATAAATTATATTTAAAATAAATTATTTATATAGATTAACCGCCCGTTCAAGAGATGCTGCTGAATCTGCCATTAATTTCTATCTTAACGAGTTGGAAGCGGCTAAAGTAACATCTTTTGAAGATAATTCTCGTCTTAAACAACGAGCTTTAGTGGTGGATGGCAAAACTTTAACATTCATATTAGATTTAAGGTACAAATTAATGAATAAAATTACATTTCCTACAAGATAAACTGACTTCCTTTTTTATTTTTTTAAAGATCAAAACTAATACGTCCTTTTTTAAAACTTACCAAAGGCTGTGCTTCAGTTCTATGCTGCCGTTCAACGCCTCTACAAAAGGCCTATTTGGTTAAAATAGTGAAAGAAGAATTACGCTTGTGTACATTGGCTATAGGTGATGGTGCAAACGATGTATCCATGATACAAGTACGATTGATCCTCAGCAAAAAAACTCTAATAAATTTCGGAATAATTTTTTTTATTTTTGTTTTGCAGATGGCCGATGTGGGTGTTGGAATATCTGGTCAAGAGGGTACTCAAGCTGTAATGGCGGCCGACTTTACAGTGGCTCGTTTTTGCTATTTAGAGCGATTGCTTATTACGCACGGCTTTTGGTGTTATGATCGTTTATCTCGTATGATTTTATATTTCTTTTATAAAAATGCCGTAAGTTTACTATTATTGCTGTTGTTTTTGGCCACATAAAGTTATTGTTAATATATAAATGATTCAGCTGCACAATCTAATATGGCCTTGATTGTTTTATGTAAATAAAAAATAAATTTTTTATCACATATTTCCCTAACGTTTCGTGAATTTTATGTTCAATTTTTTATAGCGTTGTCTAATTAATTAAAAGAAGAAAAATTCCACAATGTTACAATTACAAAATTATACATAAAAATTAAATAAACTTACAATGTGAACATCTTGTTACATTACTAACAAAAAAAAACAGGATTCCTATTATTATATGAATCCTGTTTTTTGTTAGTAATGTAACAAGATGTTCACATTGTGAGTTTACTTTTATTAAAGAAAACAAAAACAGCTTCGATAAATTAAACGACTGTTAAAAACCGGGTCATTAGTAGTTAAATTATCTATTTGATTTTTTTTAATTCAACAGTCTTTTTTATGATAAAACCTTAAAAATTGTTATTTTAAGAAAAGTACATCACTAACGAGAGCAAGTATCTTAAATATAATCATATTTCTTGAGAGAATAGCTATCACCGTTTGAATGTAAAAAAGTTACCCTACATACGCGCAGTCTAGATGGTCTGAAGAGGTTACCTGCAGAGTCTCGAGGACATTGTGGCCTTAGTACGATAGTGGGAGATCCGCAAATCTACTGAGGTTTTCTCGAGGGCAGCTGGGTACACTGGTGGCTGTGCTGACGGGGCACTGTCATTGGTACCCATGCTAGGAGACTGAATCTTTCGCATCATGACTACTGTAGAAGTTGTCAAGATGAGGAAGAGGAGGAAACGGTGGAGAATCTGCTCTGCCACTGCCTAGCTCTTTCTGGGAATAGAGCGGCCATTTTCGTCAGTCCGAGACTGCATGGTCTTGCAGACTTATGTGTCTGCGATGTTGCTAGGATAAACTTGTTTATCCGGTCCTCGGAATGGTTTGAATTTGGATCTTTAATGGTGCCGTAGGGACCTGAATCTGATCCCTGCTTCCAGGTGACACAACGGGACCTTTGGGACCCAAGTGAGTCGGTCTTATTACGCCCACGGCCTGTGCAACCTAACCTAACCTACCCTACATACACACAGAGAGATTTTTGCTCCGGAGTTCAAACTTTTCTTAAGTCATTTAAATAATTTAAATGTTTGGTTTGGTTTATTTCTAGTTGCTAAAACATCCACATTTTTATACTTTTACTTTAGGTAGAAAAAGGGTAATATACAAGTTTGTAATTTCTACAAAACCTGTTTCCGGCCCCCTAACGTTCTTATGCATAGCGAAGTCAATTGAGCGAGATCCGTCCATGTTCGTGTTGAAATCAACTTTTCCAAGGCACTTTATTGAGCTAGAAAAAGTTTTAAATCCTCTAATTTTTTCTTATAATTTAAACACATTAAGTTTAGTAAAGTATCTCCAATTAAAAAAAAAAATATATATATATATATTATATATATATATATATATATATATATATATATATATATATATATATATATATATATATATATATATATATATAGATATATATATAATATCAATCTTACATTTTTAACAAGTTTGGATGCCTATAATTCGCAAAATATAGACGAGAGCAATTTTTTCTTGATGTTATATATAAGGGACGATAGAGAATTAAAAAATAAGAAAAAAAAAACATCAAGAAAAAAATTGCTCGCCTTTATTTTCCGAGTTTTAGGCCTCCAAACTTTTTATAAAAAAGTAAGATTGTGCACCATATTTTTTAAGATATAAATATGGGCATCATTTAAAGGCTTTTGAGAAAATCTATCAGGAAATTCAGGTGTGATGACATTTTTTTATGTAAAATTTTATATAGTACTTAATTCTTTTTTTATTTTTTTTTTAATTCTCTCTCATCTTGATGTTTGTCTTGTTGATTGGAGTTACTTTACTAAACTAGATTAATTTGTTCTTATTAAATAAATTTTACCTTAGAAAACTAATATAAATATATGTATATTATTTTCTTTCAGGCTTTTGTTTTTCTTATATTTTGGTATCAATTGTATTGCGGATTTTCTGGGTCTGTTATGATAGATCAAATGTATTTAATGTTGTATAATTTAGTATTTACCTCGCTGCCTCCTTTAGCCATCGGTGTCTACGATAAACGTGTGCCAGAGGATTTACTATTAAAAAATCCATATCTTTATAAATACGTAAGTAAAAGTTATTATTTATTGTCTAAGACCTCTTGTTACTAACTTATTTTTTTTATTGCAAAAAAACCTTTGTTATGATTAATAAAATCTAATTTGATATCCATCGACCGCTGACATTTTACATTTTTTCTGCACTTTTTGCAAAAGAAAATTAGGTGGGAACTAAATCGTTGCTTATTAACCGCAGCATTCAGCTTTTTGAATCTTATATCGTGCTAAATTTCAAGGATAATATATTTTAAGATTATTTTTCATTCACAAATTATTAACATCTTACCACTTTGAACATAATTTAAATTAATTTAACATAATTAATTGGTACGCCTTAAATTATGACTATTTTGTACAAAAGAAACAAACTAATAAGTAGCGATGCTTTTTTATTCTGTTTTATTGTTTTGTAAAAAACAAAATGCATATAGAGTTTTTACTTTAAATAAAATTTGACTTAAGAATCGACTAATGTTCTATGAGAGCAGTTGCAAAAAGTTCATAGGGATATGTTTTTCCTCTAAGTTTTACATTTTATTTTTTATTATTATTTTATTATTGCTATTATGAGGATACCCTTTAGTTTTTTTTTTTTTTTTAACTTTCAATTATGGACATAGCACTACAAGCTGTCTATAGCGGTTCAAAAGATAAAGCCATATACATTAAACAATATCACCAATATTTTACTGCTGCTATTTATAACGAACTTAACAATATACGTTCAGTGTAAATTACAATTGCCAGTATATAGCGCTTCAAAAGTTGTGGCCATATACATTTAACAACGTCTTCTTACCCTTTAATTACCAATTTTAAATTTTATTTTGTTGTTATAGCGGACTAATTATACTTTCTATGTAAATAAAAAATGTCTATAACGATTCAAAATATAAGGTCATATACATACATCAAATAAAATCACCTATGGGGACACCCTTTAATTTTTAATTTTATACCTGTTGTTAAAACAGACAGAACTACATAATTTATAATAATTTTCGAGTGCTTGACTATAACGATTCAAAAGATAGTGCTATATGAGTATAAATCAAATAACGTTTCCTATTAGGACACCTTTTCATATTTAAGTTTATATTTTTTACTGTTTTTTATTATTGTAAGCTGTTTTTGTAAATGTAATGTCTTTTATTTCTAGGGTCGGTTGGGCTTGGCTTATAAACCCCACGATTTTTGGATAATATTATTGGACTCCCTGTATCAAAGTCTGGTGGTATTTTTTATAGCTTTATATGCATATGCGGAATCAGATGTTGGTATATGGGAATTTGGTGCCACGATAACGGCTTCCTGTTTATATACGAATTTATTACACGGTGTCATAGAAATACGTTCTTGGGTAAGTCTTACTTTTACTCTTAAATGTTAACTGTCATAAAATAATATATAATTTTTTTAATTTTAATACAGACAATACTACACGTGCTTTCTATGGTTTTAAGTTTAGGATCATTTTATTTATTTTCAATCGTTTACAATTCCATGTGTGTCAATTGTTTTGGCTTGCCTTCAAGTTATTGGGTGATATTTCGTTGTTTTGCATCCGCTGTACATTGGTTGATAATTGCTCTATCTGCTGTTGTAGCAATTTTACCACGGTAAGTTTTCTTCATTTATCTTTTGTTTCCTTGAACTTAACTTTAAGTTTTAGTATTGCAATTTAAAATTTCATTTAAAATCCTTTTTTTTTTTTCTTATTTTCATTGCAGTTTGTTATTTACTGTGTTTAAAACAACTGTGTTCCCAGATGACAGCACCAGAATTTTAATAAGTTGTAAACGAGAACGCAGTAGAGGTGAGGGTTTATTAGTTACTTGGTCAAGGTCAACATCTGCTTCATCAATTTATAGGTAAAGGACACACAACTAAACTTCAATGCAAAAGACATTGTTTTTTTCTATTTTAACTCTCTTTCCCTCTCTTATCCTTTTTTAAAGCATTGCATTTCTGCTTAAATGTAGCACGTATTTAGTTATTTTTTTTAGTTTTTCCTATTATGAAAATATTTATTTTTGTTTAAAACTTTTTGAGATTGTTTTAAGAATTTTTAAATTAATTTAAACTTATTTTGCGTTCATTTTATTTACTCCATTAATTTATTAGTTGTGTGTGTTTTTGCATTTTCTTTTTGGTTTTAATTATTAATTGTTGTAGCAGCATGTTTACCTTAATTATTTTTTTTATAAAATATTTGAAATATATGTACTAAAACATGTCAAACAATATGTAGGCACCTGTTGTGATTGAAAACGTTGTTTTTACGAACGAACCGTGCATGTTACAAGCCAAAGTATTGTAAATTGAATGTTGCAATAAATACAACCAAAGTATTAGTAAAATGGTGACATAGCATACTTACACCACGTTGTAAATTGAACAAATAAATTGCATAAAAAGTAGTTACTACTTTTAGTCGTAGCTTCTCTAGCCTAAGGCATGTTTTTCTTTTCATCATTTAATAAGTAAAAAACAAGTGAGAGTGCTTTATTCGGCTAGCCGAATCAAATAGCCTTCACCATGGTTTGGTAAAGTAACTCCAGTCAAAAAAAAAAAGAGAAATTGGGGTTACAGAATTCAAAAATAAGAAAAACAATATTAAGTACTATATAAAATTTTACATCGAAATGTCACCGGCTTTTAATTGAACAAGCATTTTTTTTAATCTTAACATTTCCTGAAAGATATCTTTAAAAGCTTTTAAATGATACCCATATTGATGTCTTAAAAAATATGGTGCAAAATCGTACATTTTTTTTACTTGGCGTTTTTTTTTTTCTCTTTTTTTAAATGTCTATCGCCCTATTTATTTGTTTATTTTTTTTTATTGGAGTTACTTTATTCAATTAGAGGCAGGCGTAAACATGGACCGATTATCTTGATTTTCAATTGCAAAAATTTCAAAAATATGTATATCTGATCGATTAGCGATTTAAATTTTTTCTAGTCCATCTAGTGCGTTGGCAAAGTTGATATCCGACAGTAACACAGACGGATAGACGGACATCGCTCAATCGACTTCACTATGCATTATATATATATATATATATATATATATATATATATATATATATATATTCAATACATATCAATACATATCAGCTATTTTTATTTACATATGTTTGTTGATAATATGAGTTGGGAAGTATTACATATTTAATAACTATATATTTGTGGAATAATATATCAAGTGATACCATAAATAATAGTTAGCGCAACAATCGCAAGTAACAGAAAAAGTGGACAGGAGATGACCTTGAAGCACGTGATTTAGAATTTTAAAATTGATGGGTACAGAAACCGAAATGAAAAGGGGTAGTGCTGGTCAGAAATTGCTGCTGCAACGAATCATTGCATAGCCGACTTCAAAGCACAATTTAATGCTGTACGATCACGCTTTAATGTTAATTGTTTTTTTAATGTTTTGATCACATTTAAAAGTATTATATATTGAAGGCGGAGCACAAATAAATAAATACCTCCAAAAGTGGACAAGGTGGCGCTACTTATGTATTAAAATTTGAATATTTTGCAGCTCTAAACTTTTCAGATACTGTGAGAAATCGTATATCAGGAGGTACAGAATTAAACTTCGAATGTGATTTCTTTTAAATATTATAATTTTAACTTTATGTAGAAACAGAATGTGATTTTATGTTGCCAAATAAATATATTGAACCTTTTATTTCAATTTATTGAATTTTTAATTATTTTTAATAAATATGCTTGTATTGCCATGGAACTTTTCCTGCATTAAAAATATTCCGTGAATTCTTGTCGAATGAGCTTGGACGTTTCGCTTTGACGATCTTGATTGCACAGTGGTTCTATCAAAGATAAAATATTCTCTGTCTGCACTTTTTCACGCCATCGTCCTTCTGTTATAGATCCGTTCGCATTCACTTGGCCGTAGTCTCTTGTTTGTGCGCAGGTACCAACCTTGTGTTTGTTCAAAAAACTGTGTAATGCACATACTGCGATAACAACTTTAACAACATTTGGTGGGGAAAATTCCATTGTTTTTCTGAAAACACGAAATCGGACTGATAATCCAAACATGTTTCAGAAAGACGCCTAAATCTGGACAACCTGTAATTGAAAATTCTTTCCTTCGTGTTTTGATTCCGGAAACTATATGGTTTCAAAATATTGCCATTTAAGAGAAACGCATCATCTGCAACTATCACATATGGAATAGGTTTTTGTCTACAGGGCAGTGATTTGGGTTGCGGAAAATTCAACGTGTTATTATATAATCCATTCGATAGCGAACATCTACTGAATACTCCGCCATCGGACTCTCTACCCTTTGCACCAACGTCGATGTAAACAAAATCATAGTTCGCGTCCACAAGCGCCATCAAAACAATGGTGTTTTTCTTTTTATAATTGATATATGCGCTTCCACAGTGTACTGGTGCTCTAATATCGATGTGTTTTCCATCTTATGCCCCGATTGAATTGGGAAAATTCCACGTTTTATTTGTACTTTAAGAAATACTCTCCCATTCCTCCTCTGTTGCTGGCATCTGTACCAATAGATATTATTTTTGATATGTTTTTTATTTAATAATTTAGGTTTTACCTTTAAAAATTCATATTTTAATACTCCATATAATGCAGCGCAGATTTCAGGCACTTTATTGCATATCGATGATCTTGATGTTTTAAACAAAAACATCAGACTTGCGTAACTGTCCCCAGTCGCTAAAAGTCTTAAAGGGGCATATAGATTCCCGCATATTAGTATTGGCCTTTTCTATTGATGGAGTGATGAGATTAAGCAAATAATCAAAATCGTCTGGTGACATTCGAACAAAGTTTTTGTATAGGTCAGGACCATTCCTTTTTAATCGCTCTCTAAAAGAGACATACATACCATTACCGTTCAAAAGAAAAGGTCGAACCCAATGTTCCTTTTGTTTTCTTCTTTTTTTTTGCATTATTATCAGATACTTCTTCCTCCAATATTAAAAACGTTGATGCTATGATGATTGTGTCGTCGTCCATTCTTAGTAAATGTTTTTTGTTTTATAATAATAAATTATTTTTTATAATAATAAATTATTTTACAAAAGAAGCAAAACAGCTGATGAAAGTAAATATTTTCAATAAAAAAGTTTACCAAAAGTGTAAATTAGCTTCAACAAATTTTGATCAAATTTTTATCAGAATATTTTGAAATATATTAAAAGAATATTTTTATCAAATTTTTAAACGTGTAAATAGAACATCAAAATATATTTTCAAAATTTTGATAACACTTCAATATACGTTATCGTGTAAATCTAGCTTAAGTATTTAACAGAAGTCGCAAACTTAGTCTTTCTTT
The DNA here is from genome assembly GCA_937654795.1 of Cistogaster globosa. NCBI lineage: Eukaryota > Metazoa > Arthropoda > Insecta > Diptera > Tachinidae > Cistogaster > Cistogaster globosa. The sequence goes on along the minus strand of OW569404.1, from coordinate 35,214,700 downwards.
CCTTACATACAACATTTTCAAAAATTTTATTAATCTACTGGCAGTATAATTAAGCAAACATCTACATATATACAAATTTTAAAAACCAAAACATTTTATGGTAAACACAAAGTTAAAGTAGCACAACGCTTTTTACAGTATTAAAGTAGAAATCTCAGATTTTATAACGATTTGAATTATTTTTAGTATAGCGACTGCCTTCACTCAAAAACCTCTTTATTTTTTTTTTATACAATATCCATTTCCGATCCCATAAAGTGTACATATTCTGAGTTCGTATGCATAGCGAAGTCGATTGAGCGATGTCCATTTGTCCGTCCGTGTCCGGGTTGAAATAAACTTTACCAAGGCACTAGATGAGCTAGAGAAAATATAAATTCGCCAATCGATTAGACTTAGTTTCGAAAATTTTGCTATTGAAAATCAGCAAAATCGGTCTTTGTCTCTTCAGGCAGCTGACAAAACATCACGCCTTTTTCTTATTTTCCATATAATTTAGAACAGGGGTTCTCATCAAATTCCTGCTCACGGACCCCTAGTATACAAATTTTTTTTTGCGGACCCCTCTGAAGCCCAAATTTATAATAAAACTTTTGTCATTTTTGAAAACACTGTTTTTTCGGTTCTTCATGCGGACCCCTTGGATGGTTGCTACGGACCCCCAGGGGTCCACGGACCCCCATTTGAGAACCGTTGATTTAGAACAATGAAGTAACTCCAATAAAAAAAACAAAAACATGGGGCGATAGAAAATAAAAAAAATAAAAACAAAAAAAAAATCCAGTGAAAAAATTGGCGCTCGCCCATATTTCCGGAGTTATGGGCCTCTGAACTTTTCACAGAAAAGTACGATTTTGCACTGTATCTTTGAAGACATCAATATGGGTGTCATTTAAAAGCTTTTAAAGAAATCTTACATGAAATACAAAAATTAAAAAAAAGCTTAACCCATAAAGAGCCGATGGCATTTTTATGTAAAATTGAATATAGTATTATCTTTATTTTTTAAGTCTTTGTCATCCTAATATTTGTTTGTTTTTAATTATTAAAATATTTACTTAAATATTTTATCTACAAATCTTATACATATATTGTTTCCACGGCACCTGCTTCGCTCCCTGTTCTTGCTTCACACTCCAATCATGAGCGAATCAACTTGCTTTGCCATACAAAATTTTGAGAGCGAAGCGGTAGATTCAATAACTTGTGAAGCATGACAAACTTCTGTCTTCTCTAATTTGTATCGCAAGTTTATCTAAACTGGCAGTATAAAATGTAAACAAAGAGAGTAAAACAATGTTAAAAGTGGTGTTTGGTTATATGTAATATAAAAAACAATTTATTTCATTAAAATTTTAAATGTAATAAATTACAAACAAAATTGAAACGAAAAATAAAATTTTAACAAATTATTTGAATATTGTTTCAGTTTTTGTGCAGACGTCCAATCAAAGCATGTAGCATGTATGGTGTAAACGGTATGCTTCGCAATTATGATTTAAAGAGCGAAGCAAATGCTTCATTTTGTCGTGGAAACATACTATAGCATGCCAAAAAAAACATTGCTTATGGCTTTAAATTTGGCAACCATGATTTTAAGCAAATTCGATAGCAATTAATGTTCAGAAAACTGCATTTAAAGAACAAATGCATTCGGTATATATCATTGTGCAAAGATTGCTGTTGAAATTAGGCACACTGAACTCATCGATTTATTTTTACCAAAAAAAAAACTGAAAACTGCATTTAAAGAACAAATGCATTCGGTATATATCATTGTGCAAAGATTGCTGTTGAAATTAGGCACACTGAACTCATCGATTTATTTTTACCAAAAAAAAATTTTTTTAATTTTCATAAAATCATTATGTTTTATAACTAAAATGCAAGGATTCATCATCATCACAAGAGCGTGTGAAAAAATTGGTAAATTTAAATAAAACAAATTTATTTAAATTTCATGTTTTAACATGCATTTGGCTTTTAATTGCAATGATTTATTTGTTCAAGATTTGGCACTACCAAAAACGTAAGATTACGTGTGTTTATTTTTGTTTTTTTTTTTTCAATTCACTTTGCTTAACATTTTTTTAAATTATTGACAAAAAATTATTATTAATTTTTTAATTACAGAATCACCGATTATGGGTCTAAGAATCAGATTATAACATCCATTACCTGATTATTATTAAAGATTTTTTTAGTAATTATGAACGTTATCTCTTAATTAAAAATTATCTAATGTATTAATTGTAATGTTATGTAATATTGTTTATATGTAAATTAAGTTTTACAAAATTATACCAACGATTTTTTTTATATAAAATTAATTAATCTTATTTGTTAAAGTTTTATTTGCAACAACAAAAAAAACAGAAAAATAATGAAAAAGAAAACAATAGAAATAAAATTAGTAAATTACAAATCCTGCCTTACGCTTACTTACATATATATTAGATATTAAATTTTAGTTTTACATATAAATATGTACACACACATGCGTATGTATGTATGTATGCATCTAATATCCCTATTCATACATAACTGCATACATGCATGTGTACACATTGTATTTTAAGTATTTGTAAGTTTTTTTGTTTATAAACTATTTATGTAAATAAATTTAATTAATTTTATTATTGATATTTAATACTTAATATTTAAGATTAAGTTGATGTTAAAAAGATGTTTTAAATTATAATTGTTATCATTTATTATTTATAGAGTTTTCTTTTATTTCTAAGTGTACTTAAATGATAAAAACCAAAAGAATTGAAACTTTCAAGGGCTTGGAGTGATAAAATAGCAAGTTACAGATTTTTAATGGCAAAAAAAATAAAATGTTTTTAACGAAAATCTTTATGGCATTTCTACTCAGTTTATTTGGACTTTTTTTTATATAACAGTGTAAAGGCTTCAATATTCTTTGCGTTTTATTGCTATTATGTGTGTGTAGTCACTTATTCCGTAAAACAGGATTTTTTTCTCTCTTCTCTTTATACTATTTCACGAAATTAAAATCAATAATGTTCACACCTTAAAAACCTATATTTGCCTAATTCACAAAACCCCTTGTATCAATTAAAACTCTATGAGTTTTTTAATGTTAAAAAAATATTTTTTTTTGGGAGCTATGCTCCTTTATTCAATGAATGCAGAAATAGAACTGACTTAAAATTAACAATAATGTTCATTATATTAAAATTATTATTTTCCCATCACCAAACATCACCTGATTTATTTCCTGGAATTTCAGGTAACTGGATCAGTTGTTTTGCAGCTAGCGGATGTTCCCACAACATGCTTAAATTTTGTAGACATGAAGTCAGCAGAAATGTTCATTTGGTGTTTTTGTTGTTGTTAACAAATGCAACGTTAACTTATCCGTGTATACTGTGTATTGTTTAATTAAAATACAATAGTGTATGCTTGTTGTTGTAAATTTTCGTATAAAATTTCAATACACCAATACACTTTCATTTTGCATGTTTTTAAAAAGTTGTAATGGTAATTGTGTTATCAACTACATGTAAATTCCATATCACATTGAGAAGAAGAAAATAAACAAAAGACATTTGTGTTGTTAATGTTAAAAATTTGTTAACAAAAAAAGAAAAATTTATAATTTTGCTTTTTTCAGTCCTATTGTCCATTTTACTTCCTGAAAACCTTTTTCTGAATACTTATTTTCTTCTTCTTATTTGCTTTTTGACGTTTAATATACAAAATAAATTGATACAATAATACACTGCGTGTTCATAAGCATTTAAACAGAAAGTGTATTCAACACAAAATACACCATACAAGATTTTGTGAATTAAGCAATTATTTATTATCGACAATCAAGCAACACGGCCAAAACTAAAACGAGTTCTTGCAGCACAGAGTTTATCATACAAAACGTGAAAGCGAAAATCAAATAAGTGTATTCAATTGATAAAAAAACACATTTTTGATTTTGACCTAAGAAGGTAGAACTTAAAACTGAACTTTATATTTATATTACAATAATTAGTTATGAATCTTTGTTAAATTTGCATTATTTTGTAAAGTTCATAAGCTTACTGTTTTGCATTTTCGTTATAAGAATGAAAATGCAATATAAAAAGTGCAATGTGATATTTCTGAAATAAACCAAGTTTTAAATTATTATTTTGTTTATTCGTAAACAATTCTTACGAATTTTTACAGCTTTTTTACTTTTCACTTAAAACTTTCACAACTTAAAAAAAAAAACAAAGATATAAAAGGGCGAGTTTTGCATTCGCATTTAGTATGAATTTATATTTCTACTAAAAATTTATCAATATAATTTTTATAAGCTTTATATGTAACTCGCTAATCTATCAAAATAGAGTTCTTTTCGTTCTTTTCAGCATTTCAAATAACACGATATTGAGAAAAAAAATATTTTTTTTTTGTAAAGATCGAATCAATTTATAATAACTATTTAACTAAAACTATCAATTGGATTTCATATGAAGAAAATTAAAGGCCCTTTCTCTTTAAAGGTAAAAGTTAGAAAAAATTAAAGTTGTTTAAATTAAACAAATTCAAATATAGAAAAAACTCTGATATTGCATTTGAACTTCCCCATGGTTATGGCAATAGCCCGTTGTATCTTAAAGCTCTTTTTTCTCTTTTCTGCAGTGGCTCAAACATATTTTTATAATATATTTTCCAACCCTTTTTAGAGTCCCTTAGTTCCTTCCTTCGAAGCATTCCTATTTCCTTTGAGTTGCACCATGTGATTAATACCAATTTTGTTAACTTTGCCATTTGTGTTTTTATTTAATTAATAATACTTTTACTTATGTATATCTAAATCTCTCGTCATTCACATAGAACTGTGAATAAAGATTGTCACTATTGCAGCGATAAAATCAGTTGCGACAATTACATTAACTTGATGCGGTCTTTTAAAAATCAGGTATGTGATGGAAATCGATTTAAAAGCAATCGTTTTGGAATTTGTTTTCGTTTTTAAAAATTTGTTTTCATACATTTTTAAAAATGTGTGTTGAAATCGGTTCAAAGATTCTGATAAGCTTTTGCCGCAGATTCTTACATATTGAAAATGGATTTTATTATGGCTGAATATCCCCTAAATGACTAAATTACTACTTTTAAAATGCCAAAAACAATTTTACTTAATCTTTAAACGTTAATTAATTAAATTACATATGTATCTTTATATTTTTTAGAAACTTATAATTTACAACTTTAAATTTATTAATCAAAAAAAATATTATTTTATAGCTCCAAGCTTAATTTTTTTTAAATTCTATTTATAATTAACAGATAGTGCTATTTTTATTTATAAATTAATTTGTTGGCCTTTGAAAGCAATTATTTATTTTTACGGCTCCTTTTTAAATAAAATTAATTATCACTTTTTTACTTCCGTTAACGTCTAATTTTCAAATTACAAATAAGACGAGCAACTAGTGTCATACATTAAATAAATTGCTTAACTTTCATTCAAAAAGCTTTTTTTCATTAAATGTTCTTAGCTTTTACTCGATAACACACCCTGATCAATTCAATAATACTTTTGTTGGAGGCAACAGCAAGTTGCATTGTATGTTCGTTCACCTTAGATCCAATTACGATCATTTTATGTTAGATGCAAGAAAAGAAAAACCCTTGCAGGAATCCCTACTTCTAAACTAAACAATTGTGATACAATTAAACTTTCAAGGTACAGGTACTCTGTGCACATGAGAATTCTGTCTTCGTATGCACTAGAGACAGAGCACCTTCTTTAATAATAAATGTAAGGAAGACCAATTCAGCTCACAAGGGCTTCGAGCTACACCAGAATTTGCAGGGACTGTGCTCGCAACGCAGTTGCTTTCTTCGCTTATGTAATCCTATTAAGCCAACTCCACATTGCCATTGTGTTGAAGCACACCAGTCATAACTGAGTGGGGCCTAACTGATACGCTACGGAGAGAGGATTTCCACCTTCATTATGAAAAAATACATGCTGAAGATATGTCCCTCTCTTCTTCAGTCCTTCTGTATGCTAGACATTTCAGATCAATGACCCATTTTAATCTAGCAAAATAAGGGCCCGAATATCCTGGTTAAAACACGTTGCAGTTTGCACATTCATAAAAGATCTCGTAAGACCTAGCTTTCGAATAAAATCGAATGTCTCAATCGAAGCGCTAATAGTTGAATGACAAATATTTTTGTTGCTGGTTGGATAATACACTCATCGTGAAGCTTTACTCCGAGATTCCTCATATGAACATGGGCGACACTAGTCTTGCTTTTTAAATTCCCCGTCAATTGTCAAGTTTGCTAGTTTAAGAATTATTTTTTAACTTATTTCCGGCAATAATTGTATTTAAACTATTCATAGTTATCCATAAAATTAAAAAAAAAAAATTTATTTTAACAAAACTAGTTCCGAAACACTGTATGCACTGATTTAATTACTATAAATAATCAAAAGAAAAAATAATAATAAACTTAATACTTTTGTATGTTGCTTAATTTAACATATGGCAAGACACCTGTAATATTAACAGAAAAGAACAATTTTTATAAAGAAAAATAAATAATTTATAATTTTACAAATAAAAAAATAATTTTAAAGAATACAAAATAAAAAAATGTAAATTCCTACAAAAGAAAACAATAAAATACATATTTTTAACAAAACTCTCCAGCAAAAACTATATTTTTTTACAATGCAATAATTTTAGAATTATTTTTTATTATTTGAAAATGTCACTTTTAGAACTGCTATTACGAATTTGCTTTTGTTTACAACGTCAATTAAACTGTTTTCTTCGGAATTGTTCCTAAAACAATTTTTCGTGACAATTTTATCACACAAATATGCAATCATTAGAGATGAGCATTATTTCAGTATTGGTGACTTAATCACTGGGTTTGAAAAATTACTGGTCAAGTAGCCCTTTTCTTTAATATTTGTATGCAAAAATATACCCTGTTCACACCAGTCAATTCTTCTTAAGCAAATTCATTTTTACCGAACGAGAAAAAGAGTAATAAAATAAACATGCGCTCCCTTCTTTTCTGCAATATTCATAACTTGTTGCTTGAAAACTTGAAGTGTACGAACTAAACACCTGCAGAGACTAATTTTTTTGTGTCTATATGAAACTGGCCGCCAAATGTGGTTTATATTTGTTCTCTCAGTGAGAGCACAAGCAGTGAAGAGTAGTTATTGTTTGTTCGGCAAAAACCAATGTGTGATAAGCCGAAGTAAAAATATTCCCAAAAAATTTACATATAAAAAGATAGGCAACAAAAAATTAATTACCTTAAAAACTATGTTCACTTTATATGGTACTGCAAGTATTTTTTCCTTTTTTTACAGTAAAGTTTAAAATAATCACCCTTATTCTCTTTGGCGTCGTCAACACAAGACGACGTCGTTTTTCTTCGTCGGTATTCCCGTTGTTAATATTGTCATTAATCAATGATTGTCGACATATGTTTGGTATTCCCTAAGAACAATTGATGTTGCCGTTTAGTTTGTCGTCTCCATTTTTGGTGTTGTGTTGTGTCGTGTGCTAAAGAAAACTAAAAAAAAAAATAGAAAGCGTACGGCGATATTGAAAAAGCAAAGTAAGAAACATATAAAATAACATAAAGGAAATGTGAAACAGTAAAATTATTAACCCCTGTCAATTTGAAAAATTAATTCAAGAGTTAGAAAAAGTCTATTCCTTGCTAGAGAATTTCACAGAGGCATTATTATAACTTGTCGGACTGATATATGGATTTCCATATTAAAAACTTCACTTATTTTTTTATCCATTAAATAATAACATTAAAAATTAAAAGTTTTATTAATGCAAAGCTCTTTATCAAGCAGCTAAAATCATACCTTTAACCAACGGCAAGTTGCAATAATGGCCCTTAGACTATTTAATTTAATTGTTTTTTTTTTTAATTTGTAATAATTTTTTTCAGAAAACTTAAGCTTTCTCAACATAATAGAAAATAAATTAAATCATCTGTCACAAATATTAGATATGTGTGTTTTACTTATTTATATTATCGATAAACAGCCAACGTCGTCATTAAGCTGTTAGGGAATACCAAATAAGTATTGATGTTGTCTTAAAATTGACGACGATGTTGACGACGCCAAACAGAATAAGGGTAAATATTTTAAAGATTTTGTCGTTAACATATGAGTATAAGTAATACAAACCACGAAAATTTTCTAATATATTTTTTGATTTATTTTTAAATTAAAATCAATTCAGCTTATTTTGGTCACTTTAACGGTATTAGTTCTAATGGCTGACCTTTTTTCTGAAATAAGATTTCTCGCCATTGAAAAAGTTTGCTCCGAAGCACTATTAGCCGAAGTGGAAAGAAGCTTACAGCTTAACTTAAATAGAAAAAGAAATTCTTCTTTGTGAGAGTTCCATCACTTCAAAACATCAAAATCGCAATGAAACGTAACTTGCGAATTTCCATACAGGCGAACTTCTTGCTCTATTTTATCGTCTGGGTTTTGTTCTGATGCTTCTTGCATAAAATCTGTAAAAAGTTGCGAATTGAGGGAAGAAATTTGAGGTGTTGACGGTAAATCTTAACTTCCGCATTTGTATTTTCGATGTAGCTCTTGATACTGGATATGTTCGTGTAATACATATTACAAGTAAAAGAAAAAGAGAACATGTATTTAGCTAATACACACAATAGTTACTCAACAAGTTTGATGTTCTTAAAAATATGTTCATTGTTTTTAATGAAGCTTGAGCAAGTGTTCATGCTTTGCCAAATCATATGAACTTTTTAACAGCAAATGTTTTGTGCAGAGGTCTAATACGAACCCAGCAAATCTGCAAACTCCAAACACACGTCTATAAAAAAAGTTGTGTGCTTTTTATGCCACAGATAAAAGTTTTTATACGTTAGATTGGTTCCAGTGTAAAAAACATGCAAAATAAACACTGATTGTGTACAAAAATAGGTGATTGGTTCCTATTAAATGAAGCGAAAAACAAGTAAGAGTGCTATGTTCGGCTATGCTGAACCTTATTTACCCTTCACCATTTATTTAAATCTAGTTTAGTGAAGTAACTCCAATAAACAAATATAGAGGTGACAGAGAATTAAAAAATACATGAAAATGTCATCGGCTCTAAATAGGTTAAGCATTTTTAAAAAATTTTTAGTATTTTCTTAAAGATCTTTTCAAAAGCTTTAAAATGATATACATAATAATGTTTTAAAAATTTTGAAAAGTTCTGAGGACCGTAAGTCGGAAAATATGGGCGAGCGTCAATTTTTCGTCCTATGTATTTGTTTTTTTAATTGAAGTTACTTCATTGCTTCAAATGGTATTGAAAAATTAGAGGTAGGCGTGGTGTTTTGCCCGCTGCGTCGAAGGACATGGACCGATCTTGCTGATTTCTTATTGCACCTCTTTCGACACTACGTCTAATCGATTGGCTTATTTAAATTTTTCTAGCTGAACAAGTGCCTCGGCAAACTTGATTTCAACACTAACACGGGCGGATAGACGGATATCGCTCGATCGAGAATATATATACTTTACGGGGTCGAAAACGGATATTGTAGAAATTACAAACGGGATGACAAAATTAGTTATACGCTTTTTCCACTTTTTGTTGAAATTAAATCGCAAATTAGATAAAGGATTATAAGAGCATTTTTTTAAGAATGGAAGCCAAGCGGGAAGAAGAGACTGGTGACATAAAGTTAAGTCAGGTATGCTATATAAAAAAAATATAACAAGAGTATAAAATGAAAAAATTGCAACAGAAAACCGAAGCGTTTTTATGTTGTAAAATTATTGAATTTAAAATTATTTAAATAGTAAAGAATATCTATGTTGAGGTGTAGTGTTGAAAAATAATACTTGTTGTAAAAACATCTTTATTTATTTAAACACTAGCAGGGCCCATGGCATGGTCCGCGTATTACTTCTAAAATTAAAATTTAGGAAAATGAGTTTTTAAACATATGTTGCAATGTTAAAAATTTTCAATCTATAAAAATAAAATATACTGACAACTGTTCTCTAGTACCATTATAACGGTAAATACAAAAATACAAAATAACATATTTTTATGAAAAAAATTATTCTATATTTGAACCGAAGTTGTAAAGAACCTCCTTTGTTTTTAATAATTCTAGTTTATTTTATTAGTTGATGTTTAAACATGTTTATGAATTTTTATAATAAATGTTTAATAAAAATAAAATAAGTTCTTTACTTCTTTGCGCTTTTAATTCAAAGTAAAAAATAAAATACAACTTGGGCTTCAGAGGGGTTCGAACCGTCGAAAGCATTGGTATAAGCATAAACAATTTTATAAAACTTCTACTGTCATGAGACGAAAAATTATGTAAAGATCTTCGGTTTCTTATCCAAATACTTGAAGACTCCTTTTATAGTGTCTAAGAGATTTATAATTCCATGATAAGCAAAAGTCGAAAAAATAGTATTCATAAACGTTTAGTATCCTTTTAACATCTTTATACCTTTCACCACAAAAAGTGGAAAAAGGGTATAACTATTTCTTTCATTCATAAAGTATATATATTCTGACTTCTTATGTATAGCGAAGTCGATTGAGCGATGTTCGTCTGTCCGTCTGTTTTAGTGTTCAAATCAAGTTTGCCGGGGCACTTGATCAGCTAGAAAAAATTTAAGTACACAGTCGATCAGACATAGTGTCTGAGGATCTATTAGAAATCAGCAAGATCGGTCCATTCCCTTCGACGCAGCAGACAAAACACCACGCCTACCTCTAATTTTTCTATATCATTTGAAACAATGAAGTAGCTCCCATTAAAAAAAAAACAAATATATGGGGCGATAGAGAATTAAAAATAGCAACAAAAAAACACCAAGTGAAAAAATTTACGCTCGCCCACATTTTTCAAAAATATATTTGAAATTTTCGAATCTTTTTAAAATATCAATATGGTTATCATTTTAAAGCTTTTGAAGAGATCTTTAAGGAAATACTGAAATTTGTTAAATGCTTAACCCATTAAAAGCCAATTGCGTTTTTATGTAATTTTGAAATGCTTCACTAAACTAGTGTTTGATAAATGGTGAAGGGTAATAGGATTCGGCATAGCCGAATACAGCGCTTTTACTTGTTTTTTTATAAGACGTCGTCGAGAAGATGACCACCGATCTAATTTTCTGGCATAGTTGTTCTAACATTAAAATATTAAAAACAGTTAAGATTTTTTTATTTTGCAACTTCTTTATTATTATTTTTTTTTTACTATTGATAGGAAGAAATAAAGTTTTAGCCAGACAGTTTTTAACAATAATTTTCCATAAATAAAGTATAAAATCTTTTCCAAATTATAGCAATAAATCTTTGAATTTGGCAGTGTTTTCCTAATAATTCATTAACAAAAAGGAAAACTGAAAATTAAGTGCAAATTAAAATGAGTGATATGTTTGTGATAACAGTCAGAGAATGACTCTGAGTTCAAGTTAGAAAGTTGCACCAACGCTACATATTATTCTGAGAAACGTTATATTTTACGGTACTTTTCCTGTTAATGGGGACTTAACTATGTATAAATAGCTTAAGCAAGACGAAGAGATAAAGCGGCCTGTTTACATTACCTACTTTAATTTTTCAATACGTCTTCTTGTGCGACTATATTTATATACAATGACCTTTTAAATATTTCCATATGGTAACCTAAGTACTATGATGTTTGATGAAGGAAGACTGAAAATAACGTCTTAAACAGAGTACAGCCCCTGAAAACCTTAATTGCACAGCCCTACTAAAATAATTTTTGTTGTTCTAGTTAATGTAAATAACGCTTTAATATATAATTCTTCAAAATTTTATTGAAAATAAAGCATTATATTCAAATCTTTAATTGTTGTGTTGTTTGAACATAATAAGTATAATAAGCAGAGTCTTCATCAACGCACCGAAAGCGCACAGAGTAGGCATAAGGCTTTCCATCCTCCTTAATGTCAAGAGCACACTTTCTTACTTTTTCTTTCTTTTTTTCCTTAAGGTCAGCATCTATTACACAGGAAACAATTTTATCATTGACCACTTTCTTGATTGTAAGAGAATTTATTTTAAGAAGCCTAAAGGATATTAAAATAAAAAGTTGTCTTTTTAAATATCACGAAAATTTTTCATTTTTTAATTATTAGATATTTACTTGTATGAGACTCCAAAACTTCTATAATTACCCACTTTAGTCAATATATCAGTTAAAAAATGTTCATATTTAGTAGGAACATTTTCACTAGTTGGTTTGCCAGAGGCAAAAGTCGCCAATGTTATTAGAACCAAAATTAGAACGAATTTCATCGTTTTATTATATTCGTTAGTGTTTTCTAAAAGAAAGAAAAAATGAAACTGACTATCAACTGACTATCGCCATTCACACTTTATATAGTGTAGGCGATATAGTTTAATTTCTAGAAAAGTTTCATGCTTCTTATAAAAACATATTTAAATATATAATTCTGAATTTTTTATGAGGAATTACACGTTTTTATAGATAAGTCTATGTACGCAGTTATTTACATATATTTTCTAAGTAAAAGTTATCTTTTATATTACCCAACACAATTTGTTTAAATAGTCTAAATTTTACTGCTGACTGTTTATCAAATGATTTTTTTTTTTGATATGCTGCAAAAAGCACGTAAACAAAATAATTCCCTATGTTGCGTAATAGAGCCGATATAATACCGAATATTGTTGTATTGTGAAGAAGCTTAAATCAGTTTCTTTGTTATAATCCATGGAGTGCAAGAAAGTTAGGTATTTTTTAGGGATGTAACGATACGCCATTTCGCCGATCTTATACTGATACTCAAAAATAAATATCGCCTATACCGATTCCGATACCGATACGCATATTGAAATTGAGCTTAAGTAAAAATTAAGAAAACTCAAGTAGAGTAATTCTTCTGTTATACAAAATAACAGTGCTTATTACTCAGCCATTCAAATTATCTAAAATTCAAATTTTAAAACTAAAAAAAGTCTGCAATATTTATGATTTTATAAAATAAATGATGGCATTCAGTTTAGATTGGCTCAAGATTTAAAATTGATATTAATAAGATTTAGAAGACAACGAATTGATTTTGAGATCGTGTTAAGAATAAATTAAAACTATAAAAACAACATTGCAAAAGATTATTATTTAAAATTGATATTAATAAGATTTTTGTTTAAAAAACAAAGTGTTTTACAATTTTGCGGAGATATACGATTTCTTAAATCCATTTGAAGCAGACCTGCAGTGGAAAATAGTCTCTCAGATGCGACAGAACTCATTTTAATTTAACGTTCTGTTTTTAATATGTTATTTCTAATAGTTGTCATGCAAAAAAAAAGAGTTGAAAATTTAATATTTTGTTTAAAAAAGTCTTAAGAAAAATATAAATAGTATCGGCGTATCAACAGTAAAATATCGCCAATATCGATACATCGGAAAACCAGAAGTATCGCCGATATATCGGTATCGGTTGCATCCCTGGTATTTTTGCCAATAATAATACACAATCTGTTGATAAGTCGTAGGATTGCGTTTTCTATGACATGTAATGTCATAGAAATAATTATTAGGTAAAAATAATTTGTCATCTCTCTGTTTAATTTTTCATCAATTGCATAGGCGGCCATCGGCCGAGCGCAATTATTTTCTCCTATATGGTATAATCAACACTGGCTTCGTTTACCAAATATTTTTTTTAAGCCAGCAATTAAAAACTTTGCATTTTTCTTACATAAAACATATCTATAATATCCATGGATTTTATGACTTTTTGCTGAATTATAATTTTAATACCTGTTAAGTAATGCTAAAGAAAGACTCTTTCGTACGGATTTGCACACTCATGTGCGGCACATGTACATGAAGAGGAATGTGCGTGCAAAATAAATCGGCACATCCACATGAATAAGAGCTAATTTTTTTGTGTGTCTACTAAAGGCACATGTGCAAGTTCAACTTGCTCAGGCGCACTTCATGTGCCACTATTAAAAATAATGGCACATTTCATGTGCCGCTCTTAAAATGAATGGCACATGAAGGAACACGATCTTGCACTTTAATATATGTCGAAGACAAGAAAGTACAATGATAACAACAAAAAATCGTGTTTTGTTGTTATTGTATGTGTTGAATAGTTACCCCAGAGCTGTAAAGGAATGATTCATATTTGACTTTTAACTCACCGTTATTAAAAAGTTCGAATTCACATATCTGTTAAAAAAATGAATTGAACTTAAACATGAATGCATTCGCAATAAATAAGAATTCTTGAATACCATTCACTTGGCTACACAAAGTAAACGAATTATAATGAATTTATTATGAAGAAAATTTGTGTGAATGCATTCACTTCACCAGCAAGCAAACGTATTAGAATATGAAAGGATTTCTTATGAAGATAAACGTCGAGAATGCATTCATTCGCCATCCAGTTAAATGAATTAGAATTTGTATGCAATTATTGGGAGAAAAAAATATTGAAGGCATTCATTTTATATACAATACATAATTCGTTTTTAGTTAAAAATTTTACAGTGTGTGTTACCAAATCGGCTATGGTAAACGCTATAGAAAAATAAAAGGGTGTTACAAAATTGACGTGATTTTGAAATTTTTAAGTGGAGATTGTCTACTACAGCACGAAGCAATTGAATATAAAATAACCAACTAAATAGAACGTGATTTAATTGAACATTTATTTTACATTCTATGATCATCTTTTATACTTTTTTGATGACATTTTTTTGCAAAATATCTACCTTTATATAAAACAAGGAATCAACATTAAAGTTGGATAATTTTGAATTTTAACTACATGCGAATAACTATTTAAGTATGATCCATGTTTTATTTATTTTTTATTTATTTTCTTTTTTTTTTGGTAGCACCGATTTGAGGGGATGAGTTCGTGAAAAGGTCATTTTAAATTATGTTATAGTTTTATATTTTTAAAATTCAAGCTGGGTAAAATATTTAATATATTTTTAAATGCTAATTAATCAAAATAGATACATTAGGTACTTTTCTTTTAGGTCGGTAAATATAGGTATGCTAAGTAGATACAACTAACAAGATAGGGAAGGAAACAATAACCAGTTTATGGGGATTTAAGTATAATAAAAAAAAAGTTGCCAAGAGTTTTATTTACCGAAATTAATTTATCAAAAAAAAAAAAAACTGAGCAAAAAAAGAATACTACCTTTTATTCATTATACCCAAATCAAACGCCTTTAAAAAAATATATACAACATCACACTTATTCTGGTAAAAATTAGACAGTTGCCGTAGGTCGTTGACAGTACGTCGTTTTACTCGATTATCTACTTAAGTAGACGAAATCTCCATACAAGGGCTGTAAGAAATCCTTCAAAAAAATATTTGATATAATATACTTTTTTTAACGCAATAAAAAAAAAATAAATCTAAAATTTAACAAAACTTTTATGTACTATTTGTTGCTTTTCTTTAGAGCCGAAAGTTTCTAATTTATTTTCTTTCGGTCTCCACGTTGCGCGCCATTTTTCTTACTGTTATGCATTTGAATTATTTAAACAAGTTTTCTGGTTACTAAATGACTCTAGTAGTAAGAGAATGTTTAATGGGGAATACGGGAGCCATTGATTTAACAGTCAGTTTATTATAGACTCCCTCTTTGAAGATGTTAAATTATTGTTATAAAAAAAGGACCGGTACTTTCTTTATTACACTCATAATGACATCTTTTGTGGAAACTGTTACAAAGTTTATGAATTAAACATTTTTAGGTATAGAAAATAATTTTGTTTTTTTTTTTTAATAATAATAATAAAAAACAGGATTTTGTATATATCTAAATAAAGAATTAAGTACCTACCCCTATATTTCGTGCTAGCAACAAAAATATATACAGGTTATTTATTAAACAGCCGGTTTGTTGCCCACGTGCTACATTATGAAAATGGCAGGTAAATAAATTTAAAATTTTAATTCAATTCATTTTTCTGTGAAATTACTGCATTCAAAAAATGGCCATTCAATGTGGGAATGATTCGCAGGAATGATTAAAAAAATAATGATTCGCTTACAGCTCTGATTTATCCACATGAAAATAATATTAACTGGGTAGTTTTACAAATAAAAAAAGATTTTTTCCGTCTTTCATCAACAGGCAGTAACTCATACAGTAAGCTAAATCATTATGTGTACAACACTAATAAATTATTTGTTGCAATAATGGTATAATGTGTACTGGAAATTTAATAATTAATTAGCGAGCTCACTATTAATTTATTTAGAACTATGTATGTGAGTGGGCGAAGTCAAACTGTCGTACTCATAAAATATTTAAATAGATTTGAAATATATTTTAGGACAAATTTGTATGAAAAAATATTAGAAATTTTCTTCTTCTTTATTGAGGATATTCAGGTAAAGGTTTGTCTCATATCAAAACCTTATTAGTGAACATCGAAAAATATAAAAATTTTAAAAAATGTGTAAAGAATTTTTTGCTAATGAAAACATGGTTAAATCTTCTGGTTAGATAGCATTTAGCCATTTATTTATAGCTTAATGAAAAGATATTGCTTAATTAAGCCGGGAATTTTATAAATTTTTTTAGCCCTTTTATTTGTACGGAAGGTACTCTAAAACAAACTGCAAATACATAGGATATAAGAGGTCAGATGATTTAGTGACATATAATAAGCCCTATAAGTCACCGATAGGAGGCATAAATTTGCTTAGTACACTCCAAGGCGTACCTAATATCTTCTCATAAAATATAACACAACGGTATTTTATCCTGTCCTGGACATTTACTACCTTGCAACTAATCCTAATGCTTGGTGTAAACGATTATCAATTGGGATAAGGTACTTGCGTCTGCCTTTAATCATTACAGCTTCAGTCACTCAAGCAAGCCTTTTGACAGTATTATATTTGATTTCTGCTATGTAATTTTTTTAAACATAGAAAACCCCTATTTTAAGATTTACGAGCCCAATACTGATAAATAATATTTTCTGTTAGTTATTATTTGTTTTATTTTTATTTTGTATGTATTTTGTTAATATTGTGGTTTAAGCAGTCGTTTTCACCAATGCAATCGGCTTAAGATCACTACTGAGAAACGGCGTACCATTGATATTAAAGCGCGGATCTAAATATAAAGCAGCCGCAAAAGTATAATATCTCAAAAGTTTGTTTTTTCTGTTGCTCATTGCAATAAGGATGGCTGCTGCGTATGTATAATTTATAAATTAACTCTTCCAATTTCGTATCATATATTAAAAGGCTGTCTAAGTTTTCAATAAATTCTTTAAGGGAAAGGTTTTGTAGATCATTTTGTACCTCGAACACCATCTTGTGGAGACATCTTCACCAGGCAAACTAACTTTATCGTTTCTTGATCTCACTAAAGTTCGAGGTTTCTTTCCAATAATACTACTATATCTACAATATCGCTTTCGGATGTTTTGTGATGTCATATTCCGCTAACTGAAATGAACAAAATAGATCTAAGAGTTGATTAATTAAGGTAGACGTTAATGTCGGCCATGTTTCTTGTTGTGATTTTTGCAGTAATCTTGATGACTTTAATACATTAGCACCGTTGCCTGTTGTATTTGCATTAATTTGGTGCATACTAATATTGTATTCTTCAAGACACCTACCTTCCGTCTACATAGATTAGAAATAAATATTTTAGCAGTAAGACAATAACGTCGGTAGAATAATGTGACAAAATTGCTTATTGCTTTGGGTATGGATATGGAAACACGTATTTATGTTAACCCACAATTTTTAAAGAATCAAGCGCGAAGGTTGTAAGCAAAGAAAGAGCATCATTGTAAAAAAAGAAAATTTTTTTAGAACTCTTATTACTATGTATACATATTTATTTAAAAAGTGGAGTCAAATAGTATGTAAATGGTATAATAAAGAACAATTTTTAAATATACATACTTATATATATATATATATATATATATATATATATATATATATATATATATATATATATATATATTTATATATATAATGTAGAAAACACTTTTTTGTATATATTTATTGGGGACGATATACGTATGTACATATGTGGCAATAATTTTCAGTCAATTCTTATACAAGGCGAATCCATAATAGGTGGTCACAATGGCGAATTCAATAGTTTTCGTCAAAACCTGAAATGTCAAACTCCATATATAAAAAATGAGTATAATTTTTTTATATGGTGTTTGACACTTGACGTTTCAGCGAAAATCAATGATAAATCAATATATGTATATCAATATATATATATATATATATATATATATATATATATATATATATATATATGTGTATAATTTTTTTATATATGGAGTTTGACATTTCAGGTTTTGGCGAAAACTATTGAATTCGCCATTGTGACCACCTATTATGGATTCGCCTTGTATAAGAATTGACTGAAAATTATTGCCACATATACAAAAATGTGTTTTCTACATTAGAGATAAAGTCTAATATTATGGATCATGTCTAAAAATAAAGTTAGAAAGTGAAGAAGCCTTACAACTAAACCAACGTTTTCTCATTAATGAGAGAACAGGATCAGAAGATAACAATAGGCTACAGGAAGAGTCTTCATTTTGTGATTGCCTTGAACGTTTTTAAAATGAAGATTTCTCGCAGTATTGGCAAGCTTCTATGATTTATTATTATTAGATGAATATTTAAAAAATTATTCCGTTTCTGCCTTAAAGATAAAGTTGAAAAATAAATTTGGAGGCAAATCCTCTTTTTTTTTGCAAGAAACCTAGTCACTTAAGGAAAGATTGTTTATATTTAGAAAACACGGTTGAAAAATTTGAAAATGAAGAAGAACAATACGTTTTATAAGCCTACTTTCCACAAGATATTCGTTGGATAATATACTCGGGTGTAAGCTACCATATTGCCCATAAAAAGGAACTGCTTAGCGTTGCTAACGGAAACAGTTCAAAGGCTAGAGTTAAAGACGATGTAGATTATGTACAAGAGTTAAATTCGATTTTTTTATTATTTATTATATAGGAAAATTACAAAATAAAAGGTTATACCGCCAGTTTTTTTAAAGTATGTATTTTAAAGAATAATCTGAAGACTACTTCTGAAAAATCTCTTTCCGTTCATAATTGTAATAATGATTGCACACACTATTGGCATCGTGTTTTCAGTCATCATAATGAAGAATCTGTAGGAAAATTGTTTAGAGACAAATTAGAAACAGGCATTAAAATAAGCGATTGTAAAAATCAAATAGAATACATATGTGAAATTTGCTTACAGGTAAAATTGAAAAAATAAATAAATATTTGTTTTCCTGATGATGCTACACAATGGAATAGCGAAATATTGAAAATATATACGATAAATAAAAGACCAGTTGCTTATAAACTAAATAAAATTTAATAATTAAAAAGGTCAAATAAAAACACTATAAAAAGTCTTTAGCTAACGTTAATAAATTTTAAATAAAACAGGGAACTCGGATGACAGCAATTATTTTAAAGAGAATGATGACGTTTCAAGAAGTTTTATATTTATAGACAGTTTTGGATCTTATGATCAAATTTCTGACGATGAATGGTCTGGCAATGGTGAAATATTAGAAGATGTAGTTCAAAAGCCAATATCAGCTCAATACATGTCTAGTGGAGTGAATAAAGGGTTACCCCCAAGTCAATATCATTATCAATTCTGCAGTTTTAAATTTTAATTCTCCAATTTCAATTAGAGAGGAGAAATTTCCACAGATTGAAGCTATGTAGGAGCAGCTTAAATCTTTTCAGAAAAATAAAACTTGGGTGCTGGATGACCTACCTCCTGGACGTAAAGCAATTGGTTCCAAATGGGGTTTTTACGAAAAAGTTAAATAAAAACGGGAAAGTTAAACGAATCAACAATAAAAATTTTATTTTCGATTGGCGGAAAAGATAAAATGCATTTTAATCATTTTGATGTTCAAAAGCAGCCAAATGTTTCACATCAAAAGATTACCCTCACAAGGTATGCTTACTTAAGAAATGTGTGTATGGTTTAAAACAGTCTGCTCGTTCTTGGAATCAATGCATTCATAAAGTTTTAATAAATAAATTATATTTTGGTATATGTTGATGACATAATTATTGCGAGCAATGATGTAAACCATATTGAGATAATTTTTCGAAAGTTAAGATCAAAATTTGCTTTGTATAATCTTGGGCCAATAAAACATTATGTAAGAATGGACGTTACCTTATGTAAGGAAGGAAATTTTTATAAACCAAAAGTTTTATATACATAACGTTTTAAATGACTTTAGTCTTCAAGACTTAAAACGTCAGAGACGGACTGGGCTGAAAACAACACTGACAGGAAATCCCATAATAATTACGTGTTTATTTAAATGGTGTTATTTTAAGCTGGTCGTGTCGGAAGCAAAGTTAGATATATTTTTGCTTGGAGCTATTAAAAAGCTATATTTAAAGAACTGCTTTTTTGATATTTTTAGAGGAAAACCATCTTTGATGCCTTTAGAAGGAAAAAAGCCACCATCATGTCATATAACTTAGTTATTGGATCAACACATACACCGAGTATTCTAAGCTTTATTAAACATTATGACCTTCTTTTATACAATACCAGATAAATTAAGTAAATCCTGTCTTGAAGTGATATTTAGCATTGTGTGAATTAATTAATAGTTCATAATAGGGGGATGTGTGGAGTTGCGGAATTATATTCCTTTTAAAATGAGTTAATAATAAAATGAGATAATAATAAAAAAATACAGATTTAATGACAGAAAAAAAATCAGTTAATATTTGAATAAAAATTTTAAAAAAGCGTCATACTATTGTTGAATATGCAAATCCAATTAAATTCTGTATTTGCGTACCTTAAGGTACAGAATTGATAGATTAAATCTGAGATTTTAATATCTCTAAATTAACTCTTTCGTGTATAAAAATTAAGGCCGGGGCACAAAGAATCCGTCATACGTTAAACTTTGACAAATTCAACTGACAAGTAAGTTAAAATACATGTTTTCTTATGAGCGTTGTCACAATCAATACATGTCCGTCAACACAAAGTACGAAAGTTGGTCAACTTTTAACTTTTGAATACTTTGACAACTATCAACTGCTTCTTCTTCTTCTCTGTTTTCTTTTAACTCTTGCTGTGTTTCAATTGTGTTTTGTGATTTTAATAAAACAATTTTGGTGGCAAACAATAAAATACAAATTTAATCAATTTAAAAAGTGAATAAAATACAAATTAAATTTAAAAGTGAATAAAAATAGAGAGCAAGCTTTGGTTTAACATCCGTCAGCAAAGTATTCATTGTGCCAACCTCATCCGTCGTTACTTTGACTTTAGTTGAATCTTTAAAAGTTTAACGTATGACGCATTCTATGTGCCCCGGCCTTAAAAAACATTCATTTATTAAATCAAAAGTAAACAAAAGAATATAATGCTATCTATGATTGTTTGTTAAACATGCATGTGTAGCTCATAAAATGTCATAAACCTCATATCTATAAGCGTCGTGAAATACAATATTTAGATTAGGTAAATTCTCTAAATTTAGATGTTTTTTGACCTTTATTCTTTTCTTTTTAATTAAGCACTAGGTCAGGTTTAAAATAATAAAAATATTGTTTTTTTATTTATTTTTTCAATATTTCGCCACACCGTTGGGTGGCATCTTCAGGAAACAGGAAACAAAATTATTAAAACTATGTTATTTCAAATACAAATTATAAATTCATTTGAAAAAATTTGTCAATCTTACTTAAAAAAATGTTCAAAAAACAAAGACAAAAAATTCAAATATGTTATACATAAACATACATATAAAAAAATTTTCAAAACTCAAAATACAAAAAATTTCAATTATACAAAAAACAATATACATATACAAACACAAAAATTTAATATGATAAACATGTTACAAACAATTAAGTTAGATACATTGTAACGTTTACTATTTTTTATGAACTAAATGTCTATAACACTGCGCAATATTATCAGTATCAGCTTTAAAGTTTATTATTTTTGTTGTTGGAACTTTAATTATTTGTAGCATCTCTAACATATACCGACGTTTATAATTATTTTCTATATTTAAAACTGATGCATCTTCAAAATTAGGATGATGATTTAGACTGGTACAATGGGAAGATAATGCAGTTTTTTGAGTATTATTTACGTCTCTATATCTTTGATCAGATTTATGTCCAGCTATTCTAGTTTTAAGTTTATTCTTTGTTGTACCTACATATACTTTATTACAATCTTCACTATCATTACCATTACAAGGTATTTTATATACTACATTAGACAAGTCCCATTTCTGTATTCTATCTTTTGTTTTACTAAATAATCAATTTAAAGTATTGAAATTTTGTAAGCCATTTTATATTTTTCCGAATCAAAAATTTTTGCTTTTTCAATCCTTTCTGCTAATTCTGGTATATAAATTAAAGACTTGTAAACTTTTGTTTCTGTCACACTTCTTCTTTACTAATTGTATTGGAAAATTATTATCGGTTAGTATCTTTATAACTTTATCTTTATTTATCTTGTGAAATTCCTTATCACTTATCTTAAATACTTTTTCTATCAAATTTTTGACTGTATTAATAATTACTCTTTTGTTGTGTTTGGAATAGAAATTAATAATTCTTCCGGAAGCTGTCGGCTTTTGATACCAATCCATTTTTAGTTTATTACCTCTCCTTATTACTAACGTATCTAAATAGGGAAGTTTAAAATCGCGTCCTATTTCTATTGTGAATTTTATGCAACTATTAAATTTATTAAATGTTTCCAGCATATTTTCGATTCCAGTTTCCGAAATAATACAAAACAAATCATCTACATATTTAGTCATTAATCTTGGTTTAATACTAAAGGCCAGGGTTCACTATCATACTCAGTCGTACGATCTGTCAAAAATTGCATGTGTGCTCAAAAAGTATGAAAGTGTGGACTAAAAGTACAAGTGTGTGACAGACTTTTTGACAGATATGTACGATTTTATAATCTTTTGAAATAATTCATAAAATGATTTTTTTCTATGTGATCAGAGTTAATTTTTGTTTAATATGAGGAGAATGCAACAACAAAATATTAAAAGCATCTGTTTTTTGCATCTTTTTTGTATAATAGTGTGGCACGTACAACGCCATTTTGAAACGATTTTTAAAGTAGGACAGAATTCTGTCAGATTTTTGTGTGATTAAATCGTACGACTGTGTATGATAGTGAATCCTGGCCTTAAGTTCTTCAATGCAGATGTCTAATAATTTCTCCATAACAATGTCTGCCACAATTGGAGAGGCTGGGGATCCCATTGGAAGTCCTTTTTGTTGCAAATATATGTTATTATTATATTGAAAATATCTATTATCTTCTATGCAAAATTTTCAAATCCGTAAAAATAAACATTTCTCCATTCCAGTATATCCCTGTATCACGTTCCATTTTTCTTCTATTATATTTATCGCTAAGTCAACAGGTATACTCGGAAATAATGATACTACATCAAATGAAACTAACTTTTCCTCATTCTGAATACACTGGTTCTTTATCCTTTCCTTAAATTCTATTGAGTTCTTAACATTATATTTAGAATTCTCTGTAATCTTTTTCAATATTATTGTAATATATTTACACAATTCATAAGATGGAGAATTAATAAAACAACAAATGGTCTCTAAGATATACACATAAGCAATAAAATGTGATTTTTTGTTTGTTTTAATTCTGAAAAAAGCAAAGCATTAACCCATAAGCAACAATACGTACGTATTTTTTCAAAGAAAAATTAAAATAAAACTCCAAAAAAGTTTTTCATACTGCAAAAAAAATATATTAAAATTCTCAAAAAAAATGTTCACGCTTTTTATTTTTCTGTTTTGAAGTTTCTTTTTCCTTTCCAAATAAAATTTTTATTTTAGAAAAATACTTACAATAAAGTTTTGGAAAACATTTTGTGTTATAGGTAGGTATAGTGCAAACCACAAAGCGGTGTACTGCTGCGACTTTTTAAGAAATTCTTAAACCCCCGTCTACATATGTACATATGTACATATGTTAAAATATATTGAAGCGATTGTCAAAAACTTTATCTCTAATGTAGAAAACACATTTTTGTATATGTGGCAATAATTTTCAGTCAATTCTTATACAAGGCGAATCCATAATAGGTGGTCACAATGGCGAATTCAATAGTTTTCGCCAAAACCTGAAATGTCAAACTCCATATATAAAAAAATTATACACATATATATATATGTATAATTTTTTTATATATGGAGTTTGACATTTCAGGTTTTGGCGAAAACTATTGAATTCGCCATTGTGACCACCTATTATGGATTCGCCTTGTATAAGAATTGACTGAAAATTATTGCCACATATACAAAAATGTGTTTTCTACATTAGAGATAAAGTTTTTGACAATCGCTTCAATATATTTTAACATATGTACATATGTACATATGTAGACGGGGGTTTAAGAATTTTTTAAAAAGTCGCAGCAGTACACCGCTTTGTGGTTTGCACTATACCTACCTATAACACAAAATGTTTTCCAAAACTTTATTGTAAGTATTTTTCTAAAATAAAAATTTTATTTGGAAAGGAAAAAGAAACTTCAAAACAGAAAAATAAAAAGCGTGAACATTTTTTTTGAGAATTTTAATATATTTTTTTTGCAGTATGAAAAACTTTTTTGGAGTTTTATTTTAATTTTTCTTTGAAAAAATACGTACGTATTGTTGCTTATGGGTTAATGCTTTGCTTTTTTCAGAATTAAAACAAACAAAAAATCACATTTTATTGCTTATGTGTATATCTTAGAGACCATTTGTTGTTTTATTAATTCTCCATCTTATGAATTGTGTAAATATATTACAATAATATTGAAAAAGATTACAGAGAATTCTAAATATAATGTTAAGAACTCAATAGAATTTAAGGAAAGGATAAAGAACCAGTGTATTCAGAATGAGGAAAAGTTAGTTTCATTTGATGTAGTATCATTATTTCCGAGTATACCTGTTGACTTAGCGATAAATATAATAGAAGAAAAATGGAACGTGATACAGGGATATACTGGAATGGAGAAATGTTTATTTTTACGGATTTGAAAATTTTGCATAGAAGATAATAGATATTTTCAATATAATAATAACATATATTTGCAACAAAAAGGACTTCCAATGGGATCCCCAGCCTCTCCAATTGTGGCAGACATTGTTATGGAGAAATTATTAGACATCTGCATTGAAGAACTTAAGGCCAGGATTCACTATCATACACAGTCGTACGATTTAATCACACAAAAATCTGACAGAATTCTGTCCTACTTTAAAAATCGTTTCAAAATGGCGTTGTACGTGCCACACTATTATACAAAAAAGATGCAAAAAACAGATGCTTTTAATATTTTGTTGTTGCATTCTCCTCATATTAAACAAAAATTAACTCTGATCACATAGAAAAAAATCATTTTATGAATTATTTCAAAAGATTATAAAATCGTACATATCTGTCAAAAAGTCTGTCACACACTTGTACTTTTAGTCCACACTTTCATACTTTTTGAGCACACATGCAATTTTTGACAGATCGTACGACTGAGTATGATAGTGGATCCTGGCCTTTAGTATTAAACCAAGATTAATGACTAAATATGTAGATGATTTGTTTTGTATTATTTCGGAAACTGGAATCGAAAATATGCTGGAAACATTTAATAAATTTAATAGTTGCATAAAATTCACAATAGAAATAGGACGCGATTTTAAACTTCCCTATTTAGATACGTTAGTAATAAGGAGAGGTAATAAACTAAAAATGGATTGGTATCAAAAGCCGACAGCTTCCGGAAGAATTATTAATTTCTATTCCAAACACAACAAAAGAGTAATTATTAATACAGTCAAAAATTTGATAGAAAAAGTATTTAAGATAAGTGATAAGGAATTTCACAAGATAAATAAAGATAAAGTTATAAAGATACTAACCGATAATAATTTTCCAATACAATTAGTAAAGAAGAAGTGTGACAGAAACAAAAGTTTACAAGTCTTTAATTTATATACCAGAATTAGCAGAAAGGATTGAAAAAGCAAAAATTTTTGATTCGGAAAAATATAAAATGGCTTACAAAATTTCAATACTTTAAATTGATTATTTAGTAAAACAAAAGATAGAATACAGAAATGGGACTTGTCTAATGTAGTATATAAAATACCTTGTAATGGTAATGATAGTGAAGATTGTAATAAAGTATATGTAGGTACAACAAAGAATAAACTTAAAACTAGAATAGCTGGACATAAATCTGATCAAAGATATAGAGACGTAAATAATACTCAAAAAACTGCATTATCTTCCCATTGTACCAGTCTAAATCATCATCCTAATTTTGAAGATGCATCAGTTTTAAATATAGAAAATAATTATAAACGTCGGTATATGTTAGAGATGCTACAAATAATTAAAGTTCCAACAACAAAAATAATAAACTTTAAAGCTGATACTGATAATATTGCGCAGTGTTATAGACATTTAGTTCATAAAAAATAGTAAACGTTACAATGTATCTAACTTAATTGTTTGTAACATGTTTATCATATTAAATTTTTGTGTTTGTATATGTATATTGTTTTTTGTATAATTGAAATTTTTTGTATTTTGAGTTTTGAAAATTTTTTTATATGTATGTTTATGTATAACATATTTGAATTTTTTGTCTTTGTTTTTTGAACATTTTTTTAAGTAAGATTGACAAATTTTTTCAAATGAATTTATAATTTGTATTTGAAATAACATAGTTTTAATAATTTTGTTTCCTGTTTCCTGAAGATGCCACCCAACGGTGTGGCGAAATATTGAAAAAATAAATAAAAAAACAATATTTTTATTATTTTAAACCTGACCTAGTGCTTAATTAAAAAGAAAAGAATAAAGGTCAAAAAACATCTAAATTTAGAGAATTTACCTAATCTAAATATTGTATTTCACGACGCTTATAGATATGAGGTTTATGACATTTTATGAGCTACACATGCATGTTTAACAAACAATCATAGATAGCATTATATTCTTTTGTTTACTTTTGATTTAATAAATGAATGTTTTTTAAGGCCGGGGCACATAGAATGCGTCATACGTTAAACTTTTAAAGATTCAACTAAAGTCAAAGTAACGACGGATGAGGTTGGCACAATGAATACTTTGCTGACGGATGTTAAACCAAAGCTTGCTCTCTATTTTTATTCACTTTTAAATTTAATTTGTATTTTATTCACTTTTTAAATTGATTAAATTTGTATTTTATTGTTTGCCACCAAAATTGTTTTATTAAAATCACAAAACACAATTGAAACACAGCAAGAGTTAAAAGAAAACAGAGAAGAAGAAGAAGCAGTTGATAGTTGTCAAAGTATTCAAAAGTTAAAAGTTGACCAACTTTCGTACTTTGTGTTGACGGACATGTATTGATTGTGACAACGCTCATAAGAAAACATGTATTTTAACTTACTTGTCAGTTGAATTTGTCAAAGTTTAACGTATGACGGATTCTTTGTGCCCCGGCCTTAATTTTTATACACGAAAGAGTTAATTTAGAGATATTAAAATCTCAGATTTAATCTATCAATTCTGTACCTTAAGGTACGCAAATACAGAATTTAATTGGATTTGCATATTCAACAATAGTATGACGCTTTTTTAAAATTTTTATTCAAATATTAACTGATTTTTTTTCTGTCATTAAATCTGTATTTTTTTATTATTATCTCATTTTATTATTAACTCATTTTAAAAGGAATATAATTCCGCAACTCCACACATCCCCCTATTATGAACTATTAATTAATTCACACAATGCTAAATATCACTTCAAGACAGGATTTACTTAATTTATCTGGTATTGTATAAAAGAAGGTCATAATGTTTAATAAAGCTTAGAATACTCGGTGTATGTGTTGATCCAATAACTAAGTTATATGACATGATGGTGGCTTTTTTCCTTCTAAAGGCATCAAAGATGGTTTTCCTCTAAAAATATCAAAAAAGCAGTTCTTTAAATATAGCTTTTTAATAGCTCCAAGCAAAAATATATCTAACTTTGCTTCCGACACGACCAGCTTAAAATAACACCATTTAAATAAACACGTAATTATTATGGGATTTCCTGTCAGTGTTGTTTTCAGCCCAGTCCGTCTCTGACGTTTTAAGTCTTGAAGACTAAAGTCATTTAAAACGTTATGTATATAAAACTTTTGGTTTATAAAAATTTCCTTCCTTACATAAGGTAACGTCCATTCTTACATAATGTTTTATTGGCCCAAGATTATACAAAGCAAATTTTGATCTTAACTTTCGAAAAATTATCTCAATATGGTTTACATCATTGCTCGCAATAATTATGTCATCAACATATACCAAAATATAATTTATTTATTAAAACTTTATGAATGCATTGATTCCAAGAACGAGCAGACTGTTTTAAACCATACACACATTTCTTAAGTAAGCATACCTTGTGAGGGTAATCTTTTGATGTGAAACATTTGGCTGCTTTTGAACATCAAAATGATTAAAATGCATTTTATCTTTTCCGCCAATCGAAAATAAAATTTTCATTGTTGATTCGTTTAACTTTCCCGTTTTTATTTAACTTTTTCGTAAAAACCCCATTTGGAACCAATTGCTTTACGTCCAGGAGGTAGGTCATCCAGCACCCAAGTTTTATTTTTCTGAAAAGATTTAAGCTGCTCCTACATAGCTTCAATCTGTGGAAATTTCTCCTCTCTAATTGAAATTGGAGAATTAAAATTTAAAACTGCAGAATTGATAATGATATTGACTTGGGGGTAACCCTTTATTCACTCCACTAGACATGTATTGAGCTGATATTGGCTTTTGAACTACATCTTCTAATATTTCACCATTGCCAGACCATTCATCGTCAGAAATTTGATCATAAGATCCAAAACTGTCTATAAATATAAAACTTCTTGAAACGTCATCATTCTCTTTAAAATAATTGCTGTCATCCGAGTTCCCTGTTTTATTTAAAATTTATTAACGTTAGCTAAAGACTTTTTATAGTGTTTTTATTTGACCTTTTTAATTATTAAATTTTATTTAGTTTATAAGCAACTGGTCTTTTATTTATCGTATATATTTTCAATATTTCGCTATTCCATTGTGTAGCATCATCAGGAAAACAAATATTTATTTATTTTTTCAATTTTACCTGTAAGCAAATTTCACATATGTATTCTATTTGATTTTTACAATCGCTTATTTTAATGCCTGTTTCTAATTTGTCTCTAAACAATTTTCCTACAGATTCTTCATTATGATGACTGAAAACACGATGCCAATAGTGTGTGCAATCATTATTACAATTATGAACGGAAAGAGATTTTTCAGAAGTAGTCTTCAGATTATTCTTTAAAATACATACTTTAAAAAAACTGGCGGTATAACCTTTTATTTTGTAATTTTCCTATATAATAAATAATAAAAAAATCGAATTTAACTCTTGTACATAATCTACATCGTCTTTAACTCTAGCCTTTGAACTGTTTCCGTTAGCAACGCTAAGCAGTTCCTTTTTATGGGCAATATGGTAGCTTACACCCGAGTATATTATCCAACGAATATCTTGTGGAAAGTAGGCTTATAAAACGTATTGTTCTTCTTCATTTTCAAATTTTTCAACCGTGTTTTCTAAATATAAACAATCTTTCCTTAAGTGACTAGGTTTCTTGCAAAAAAAAAGAGGATTTGCCTCCAAATTTATTTTTCAACTTTATCTTTAAGGCAGAAACGGAATAATTTTTTAAATATTCATCTAATAATAATAAATCATAGAAGCTTGCCAATACTGCGAGAAATCTTCATTTTAAAAACGTTCAAGGCAATCACAAAATGAAGACTCTTCCTGTAGCCTATTGTTATCTTCTGATCCTGTTCTCTCATTAATGAGAAAACGTTGGTTTAGTTGTAAGGCTTCTTCACTTTCTAACTTTATTTTTAGACATGATCCATAATATTAGAGGTAATTTTATAGAAAAAATATTTGCTTTGCGGCAAAACCGAAAAAGCTCATTTTTATCTGAAGTTTTAATAATGATAATTAATTTTAGACATGCCCCTTGGTTACCCATTTTCCACAAATAATTGTTTTTTTACGATTTTTTTTACAGGCGCGTACAAGTTTTTATCTTTCAAAATATTTATATCTTTACATATAATAACGATCATTTCTGTACATGAAATATTTTTTGAAAATTTTGATGATGGTGCAGATAGTAATCGATATGGAGTACAAAAATTTTCCATCTATAAAAAAAAAATTGCTAATAGCTGTTTTAGTACCATTTAGTACATTTGTATCTTTATTTTCTCTACATAATAACTTATTTTTATGAAACGAAAGGTACACTTTATTTGAACCAAGGTTTCAAGGGACCTCCTCACAAAATTTTTTTCAAATCCATCAAGTAGTTTTTGTGTGATGCGAACACAGTCAAACGGATAGATAGACCAAAATTCCAAAATAGGTGCTTTGCATTCTGTATTGATTTCATGTACAGAACTGACGCCGTTACTGTTTTATTATATGTATAGACATTAAATTATTATTATTTTTCAGTGCAGTCACACTGTCAAGTTTTTTTTCTTCAATTCTCTTTTAAGAAATTTACACATACTGCTTGTCAAAATTCACAAAAACTGAAAGCTGTGACGTAGACTGCACACAATTCCAAAGCAAGTTTTTCAACAAACGAAAAAAACTGGCAGCATAATATTTTTAAATAAGAATGCAAATTTAGAGGAAAGAACTTTAATCAGCTGGTTTCTTGACTGTAATTGGAAGAAAATTTGAAAGCAAGTTTTCAGCAAATTTTTAAAGTTTGAGTGTATTGGCTAAAAAATTTGAGGGAAATGTTAAAATTTAAATGAAAACTTGTTAGTTTGACACCCAAGTTGAAAGGATTATAAATTCGTTTGCTTATGGGGCGAACTTTCGATTATCATTTTTAATGTAAGCGCCATCTGTTCGCACATTGAAAAACTATTATCGGCTGTGCTTCTAATTTTTTCATTTTTTCAATTTACATTTGTATTCCTGCAGGCCGTTTTTTATTATAAAACTTGGTATCACTTACTAAACTGGTTTCAAATCATGCGGATAGGACAACAACCCTAAGCAAAACTAACAATATTCGGAAAAAGGGATTTTTGAAAAAAATTTCTATGTATTTAAATTGTGTATTTTCAAATACAAATTATAAATTCGTTTGAAAAAATTTGTCAAACTAATTCAATAAATTAAAAGAAAATTTAACTAGGCTAAAAATAAATATATATAAATAAATATAATAAATATACGATATCTTTATTTCGTTCGTAGGCCGCCTGTCGTTTGGGTCCTATCTCTAAAGCCAGTGGAGGCGACAGAAATAGAGTGACGACAGAAATAGAGTGATGGTGATCATGCACTTTTATTCTATTGTTTTAATTTCATTTTTAAAAATTTTCAGATTAGTTTTACACCTTTAATATATTAAAGTATGTATATTTTCTTTAATATGTATGTAATCAATATCATAACAATCACTTGTCTCACATGTCTCATCAAAACAAGACTGACATTTTTTTCTTGGCTACTTTAAAACTCTCTATGCTGATTCCCCATTTTAATATTATTTCAGCAATAAATAATTTATTATTATTAGGTCTGTTTTGTATCTAAACATTGTTACAAATTGTTAGGTCTGTTCATTTACTGGAAAGTGTTCATTAACACACATAATTTGCAACGAAAGAGTGTAAACAGAGAGTAAAAAATGAGATACAAAAAATATCTTGCAAATTCTTACTGGTAAAATTTTTACTTGCAAGAATTAGCCAAACAGCTGTTTCTTACTTTTATTTACAAAATAATTTACTTTAAAATGCCTGTCAAAGAAATTTTTGTAACATTTAAGAAAATACAAGTATTTAGCAACTAAAAGAATATAAGAGTAATATTATTTTGTTATTTTTCTTTAATTTAGCTACGGAAGTACACAGCAAAGAATTGTAAAATAACAGAAATTTGTTTTAGTATCTTCGAGTTTTGCAGGCGTTTGTTTTGTTTTTAGAATTGAAAATAAACAAGACAGTGATGAAACTTTTAATGCAATGTTCTTTTTAGTACAATTTAAAGAAGAGTATTACAATTATAAATAAGTTATGTATGAAGTTTGTTAAAAAATAATCTTCGCAAAGTAAAGGCTTTTTTTATTTAAAAAAATGTTTCAAATAGTACAAAGTATTTTTAATAAATTTTAAAATAGTATTGACAAGAAAAAGTAAATAATTGAATGTAAAATCAAAACAGAACTTTCTAAGCAACTATTCTTTTTTTTAGCAAAGTGTTTTCTATGTAAAGTGTTGAACACAATTGTAATTATAACATTCCCCCAGACTTAATATGGTTCAAATCTTTTTGACTTCTTTACCATTCGCGTAGGACGACGTAGATTAATTGTTTCAGTAGCTGGTTGGTTTAAAAGTTCTCTCGCTTCGATTGGCGGTGTTAACTGAGGTGGTTGATTGACGTTGCTGTTGGATTCTTGAGAAAAATTATGTATGGAACCCCCGTCTTGTGAGTCTAAATTAATTGCTATTCCTTTAGAAACTTTGGGGAAAATATCCGGTAGTTCAAACTCGATATATTTTTCTGTTGATATTTCCTCTTTATTTGAATCAATTCTAGTTTTCAGCTGGTTCTGATGTCTTCTAATATTCCCCATTTTCGTGTTTATAGCATACATCATTTTTCCATTAAAATTAGTAACAATACCTTCGATCCACCTTTCCCTTCCGGAAAATTTTTTTGCATAGACAAGGTCACCAACTTTGAATTTAGTTTGGTTTTCACATTTTAAAAGTTTTGAAGGAAACAACGCAGATAAGATAGTGCGTGGCTGCCGACCATGGATAAGTTCTGATGGTGATTTACCTGTCAAAGGATTTGGAGTGGATCTATATGTAGTTAGAAATTTGAAAACGGCTCTTTTTATATCTAGTTTATCTGACATGATTTTTTTAAAAGATTCTTTAAAAGTACGAACAGTTCGCTCAGCCAATCCATTTGATGAGGGATGAAATGGTGCAGTAGTAATATGATCGATAACATTACGTTGGCAAAATTCTTTAAATTCTTTGGATGTAAACTGACCTCCATTGTCACTGACAATAGTCTTGGGGAGTCCTTCAATTGAGAAGATATCTTGTAAGGCATGAATTGTTGAGCATGAAGTTGCCATAGACATTTCTTTCACGTACGGAAATTGAGAAAACGAGTCTACAACTATTAACCACATTTGAGAAAAAAATGGACCTGCAAAATCTATATGAATTCTCTCCCAAGGTTCAAGTGCATCTGGCCAAGAAGAAAATTCCCGCTTTGGATTACTGCCAGATTCCTGACACGAGATACATCCGTTCGAAATATTGTCAATAGAATCATCTATTTTTGGAAACCAAACATATCTTCGTGCGATTTGTTTCATTCTACTTTTCCCCCAATGACCTTAATGAATCATTTGAAGAATTTTTTGGCGTAAGGATGTAGGTATTACAACTCGTGTATGCTCAGTGTGAAATAAAATAACTTCATCTTGAATAGACAAGGATAATCTTCTAGAAAAATATGGCTGTAAATTAACTTCAGACTTGGGTATATCGTTCGGCCATCCTTCAGTAATATATTGGCTTACAAGTTTAAGAATGGGATCTTGTTTCGTATGCTCCGCAATAACACTAGCGTCCACCGGAAAATCCTTAACTATTGTTTCATAAACATTTTCAATGTTAAACAAAATTTTTTCTTGCTTTTGAACTCAATATCTTCACCTATAGGAAGTCTAGATAGAGCATCTGCATTTGCATGATGAGTTGTATTTTTATAGCGAATTTCATAATCGTACGATTGTAGAATGATGGCCCACCGTTGATGACGATGCAAGGTCATGATTGGAAGCTTTTTGTGTGGATGGAATAATGTTGTAAGTGCTTGGTGATCTGTAGTCAACTCAAAATGACGACCATAAATATATTGATGAAAACGTGTTACACCAAAAATAATTGCAAGAGCCTCCTTTTCAATTTGCGAGTATCGGCACTGGCTTACATTTAATGTTTTTGATGCAAAACATATAGGTTTTTCTGTTCCATCTGGATATCGATGTGATAATGCAGCACCAATTCCGCTCTTAGATGCATCAGTAGCCATAATAATAGGCAAATTTTCATCATAATGTACTTGTTTTGAGATATTAATGATAGCCGATTTAAGGGACTGAAACGCTTCTTCTTGTTTCGGTCCCCGAACATATTTTACATTATTTTTCCTTAACTCATTTAAGGGTGCTGATTTAGTTGAAAAATTTTGAATAAATTTGTTATAGTAGTTTAACTTTCCAATGAATGCTTCAAGTTCTTTGAGATTTTTTGGATGAGGCATTAGGCGGATTACGTCCAAACGTTTTTCCGATGGCATGATACCCTTTTAATCAATAACATGACCAACATACTCAATTTTATCTTGAGCAAAATAGCACTTTTCTTTTTTACACCTCAAACCATGATATTCTAGACGTTCAAAAACTGCTTTCACATTATCGATATGTTCGTCATCATTACTACCTGTGACTATTATATCATCTAAATACACGGCACATCCAGGAATACCAGAAATAACTTCTTCCATAAACCTTTGAAAAATACCTGGAGCACTTGAGATTCCAAATGGCATTCTTTAGTATTGAAATAATCCGAAAGGTGTGTTTACTACCATTAGTTTTTTAGATGTTTCAGATAAAACAATTTGAAGATAAGCTTCGCTTAAATCAATCTTACTAAAGAGTTTTCCTCCTTGAAGTTTGTGAAACAATTCCTCAATTCTAGGAATAGGATATCTCTCTATTTCAATTTGTGAATTTAAGGTTACTTTAAATCAGCACATTAGGTTTTTTAACCACTACTTTGGGTGCTGCCCATTCACTTGATTTAATTGGTTTAATAACTCCTAAAGACGTTAAACGTTCCAGTTCAACACGAACAGCTTCGTGTTGACCAAAAGGAATATTGTAAGGTTTGAAAAACTTTGGTTGAGCATTAGACTTAAGTTTTATTTCACCTTTAAACGTTGTACATTGTCCAAGAGTTGAAGAAAACAATATGCTGTGGGAGTTAGCTATATTTTGTAGAGCTTCTAAGAGGTTTTTTTGAGATAATTTGACATTAGATAAGTTGCACTGATTTATGGTTATATGTGAAGGAAGTTTAATTTCGAATTGGAGTTTGGTAAACCAATCAAGACCTTAAATATTCGTTGCTACTTTGCTGTCGACTATATAAAGAGGTAAATTTTGAAATGAATTGTTCCACACCACATTAACGTTAGAGACTCCTTTTAAAAGCAAAATATTGCCACCATAAGTTCTTAACATTTGCCGTGTTGGTGTAAACTTCGGCTTTCCCAATTTCTTATAAGTTAATAAACCAATTAAGGAACAAGTTGCCCCAGTGTCTACTTGAAAAGAACATTCTACCCCATTAACTTTAATATTAACGAAGATTTTTTTCTCACTACACATGCTTGTATTAAAAACTTCCTCTTCTGACGGTTCTACAATTTCTACCAGTTCAAAAGAGTCAAATGCTTCATCATTTAGAGTTACTACATTTACGTTACCTTGTTTTCGTTGTGTAAGACTGCTCTTCCTAGATGTAGTCGATTTGGTAAACGAATCATCTTTAGACATACAAACACTAGATATATGTCCTTGTTTTGAACACACGTTGCATTTATAACAAAGTTAAAATTATTATAAATACAAATACTTCCACATCTAAATCACGATAGGAAAGTTTATTAGAACTAACTGAAGAAAAAAATTATATTCACGATTCCCTTTAAAGCATAAACGCTTTTGAAAATTAGCTAATAATTAAAAGAAGATTTAAATTATATTACATTTTTACTATTTGGTTACTTGGAGTATTATTTTTAATTTTTTCGTGCTGGCTTTTAGTGGTCTTTGTTTTATTCATTTTCTTTAAAAATTGTTGTTTTTAATGGTTATACCGTACAGTTTATGAGTCTTACATATCATTTCCAAAGCCACAAGAATTTTCTTTGCACATTTTTGCTAGTAAAGCGTTCATTTATTTTTTTAAATTTGAGAGAATAATTTATAAAAATTCTGTTTTACTCTCTCGTTGCTAGTTTTTGCTAGTAGAGTTACTGAACAGACTTATCGCCTTCTTCTTCTTTCCCTTTGGTGACTTCCAGTATAATGGAATAAACGAAGCACATCTAAGCCTGCATACTAATTCTGATTTCATTTAAAAATTTGTTTATCGCCGTATGCCGTATTTAACATATCGTTAGCTAAAATGCAAAAAATCGTAATAAAAATTTAAAAATCAGGTTTTTAATAGAAAAAACTTTACAATTCTGCAATCAGGTGATCCTTTTATTAACAAAAAACAAGAAAAAAACATTGGGACTTACTGCCATCCCTAAATTACGACGTAAAGCGCAAGATATCTGTCAAAATTTCTCATGTACATACAAAATGTATGAAGCATCCCTAAATAGCACGGCGTCAACGCTTAGCAATTGGAAAATCCAATTTTGACAGCGCGTAAGATAATGCAGTTGCCTGCAAGCTACTGTTGTTTACATATTTTGTTGTAGTATTTAGAGAACGTTACAAAACAGTAATGACATTTTTGCTTTTTTCGGGCTTATATAGCGTTTTAATCACTGTTTTGCATTTCATTTTATAGGGTTTTATTAAAAGTGATAGGTTAACATTACTGTTCACAACCAAACGTTGCGCTTTTATTTAGGTATGCACCTTCAGCGTAAAAGCCATGCGTTATTTTGCGTCGCGTCTTACGCGCTAATTTAGGGATGGCAGTTAGTTTGTTCATTTGATAAATACAAAAGAACTTTACACATTTTTTTATAATAGAGTTGATTTAAATTTTTTAAGAAAACTGCATAGCTGTCTTATAAAAAAAAAATTGTCGATGTTTAAAATGTTTCTACTTTTAGTTTTATAAAGTTTTTTGCTTCTTTTTGCATTTTAGCTAACGATATGTAGGAATTATTTACTTTTTTATTTTTTTCTTATTTTATTATCCACTTTTAAAATATATATTTGTATTTATTTTTCACCGACATCAAAAATAAGGAGGTTACCCAAAGGCCACACGATCAAGTTTTCTTTTCAAGTTTTTCACACATACTGCTTGTTAAAATTTAATAAAATTGACAGCTGTGACGTAGGCTGCCTGCAACTTAAAGGCAAGTTTATTTTCAAGATGGCATCGTCAAGAAAACAAAAGCAAAGATAGTTCAAAGGAACTGTGTCAGCTTTTTCTTTATTTGAATGGTTATGCTTACAGATTGCTCCTGTTTTAAATCAGTTTATAATTCTAAAAATTAAGGGGTGTCTCTATACATATTTTTTACGTGTATTATAAACCGCAAAGGTTACAACTTTGAAAATATAAAAAGATAAAAATTGACTAAATGTCGTTCACTATGACAGTTATAATAACAAACACTAAATTATAAATTAAAGAGTGCCCAAAGTATATTTTATTTGATGTATATGGCCCTACGTTTGATCAGTTATAGACAAGCGGTTGAAGTTTACAAAGAACCTGCATTGCTACAATTTGGATTTAGAAATTAAAGGGCGCCCTAATAGTTGCTTTATTATTTGTATGTGGCCAAACTTTTGAACCGTTACAGACAGCCAGTTGATATTTACACGGAGCTTGCATTGCTAAGTCCGCTATAAGAATAAGTTATATACAAACACTTGAAAATTAGACAGAATGTCTACTATATTGTCTA
The DNA here is from genome assembly GCA_937654795.1 of Cistogaster globosa. Taxonomy (NCBI): domain Eukaryota; kingdom Metazoa; phylum Arthropoda; class Insecta; order Diptera; family Tachinidae; genus Cistogaster; species Cistogaster globosa. Next base: position 35,176,713 of record OW569404.1, on the reverse strand, counting down.
GTATAATAAGAAGTTTTAATATTAAAAATAATAAATTAAACTGTTTTACAACAGTTGATGTAATTTATTGTACATATATGACCAAGAAACTGCAAAGCTAAGTCCGCTTTAACAACAAGTACAAAATGTAGATGTGGAAATAAAAGGGTGTCCCAATAGTTAATATATTTGATGTATATGTCCGACCTTTTGAACCGCTGGACACACAGCTGAAGTCTGCCTTGAAGTCGGTTATTTTGCAAGAATTATTTTTAATCCGTAATTATGGTTCTATTATAAAAAATTAAAAAGAGAAAAATTGAAGGTGGCTTCTTTTAACAAATGACACAAAAAGCAATATGCCCAAGGGGTTGACAAATATAGCGTTATTGTTTTTAATCGTTGTAGACCGATTTTTATAATTTCCACAGAGTGTGTATCGCTGTACGAGCAAGTATAGAAAAATAATATTACCATCAGATAAACCTGACATAAATGTCTCATACCGTCTTCCAGATGAATGCAGTGTATTTCAAACTGTATATGTCTATGCCAGTCAGCCAATTCAAGAAAGAGCTGTTAACACTAAATTAGTTTTTTGTTATTACTTTCGTTTCGGTTCCTGCACACAGGATCTTCTTTGGTAATTCAAATGACAGAGAAAACGTTTTTTTGTATATTTACTTTAATTTTAACTTTATTTTTTTATTTTTCATTTAATATATTTTATATAAGTAAAGATATTTGTTACATATAATTAAAACAATTACATTCATAATTTATAATATAGAAAAAGTATTTATATCCACTACTATCCACTAGGACAACTTTAAGCTAATATATACATTATTAAAGACAAATAAAAAACTGTTAATAAAATGAAAAAAATATTAAAAAAGAAAATGAATAACCTAAAAGAAATATAAACAATCAAGGTTCTTCCAGTTTTATGGAGGATTCTGTACATTCCGCCAATACTGCGGAACCAAAATTCTTGTTTGTAAGAAAATCAAATTCAAAATTGGAGGCCAATACTTTTGCAAAATCTTGCGGTAGAAGTGTAAAAGCAGATGTTATACCAGACTGCGGTATCGATGAATTACTTTGCTTAAAAGCTACAGCTTGACGCAATACCTTTTCAATAAACAAATACAAACACTGAGCTAAAACAGTTTGTGTTGAAGGATGGTAAATATTTGTATCTATTTCTTCGTGGGATAGTTTAATATTAAAGTCCTTACATATATCGTAAACTAATTGACATTGATTTTCCAAATGGGGTGGAGGTGATAAATATATATCTAAAGGCGAATTAGACACATGGCAACACGCTGCATTAGAAATGATACGATTTTTTTGTTTGCTATTAGATTCTTCCTCTTCTATACTATCTACATCTATAATCTGATGTTCATCTACGTAATGTTCATAGTTCTCCAAAGCGTGCCATACTTTATCTATCCATTTTCCAAGTTTACAATGATCTGTTAAGGTATCATATTGTAAGTTGTGCACTTGTTTTAACTCACTCTTTACCAAATCTGAAAAGCCTTTGCTATTGTTTTCCCCCGTTTGGTGTTGATCGCCTGGTCTGGGCAACGATTTAATAGGGGGTGTGTAGGCAAACTGTCTGGCAAATATAGCGATTTCTTTAGTGGACCAAAACAAATCCTTCGATGTGTTATTAAGGCGTTGCAGGTCTTTATGATTACGTAACAACCGAGAAATATTTTTGGCCCTTAACCACTCACAGGCTCTTTGCTTAAAAGCCGTTAGTGATTGAAATTCTTGTATAGAATGAGTGACAAAAGGAAAATCAGATACAAAAGACTCTTTAGAGACAACTAACTTTAATCTTCTCAACAAAAATTCCACAGCTGAACGTATATTTGTAAACTCTTGCCGCAAAAATTGTTTTTCAAATAACATTCGTTTCATTTGCATGAGTTGCAAGTTGTTAATCGAATTAATGCGCTGCTGTTTCAGGCCAAAATGAATCTGAGGAACGTTGAAGATTTTATTTGACAATTGTGTTGCGGTATATGATTTATTTAAATCAGTTATGGAATTGTCAGTTATAGCTGGTGTGCTAATTTTTCGTTGCTGTTGTTTTAGCAAACTTATTTGGGGCTTTAATAGTGACTCTTGTTTTCTTTGTTGCTGCTTATATTTCATTTGTTGAGGATCGATTATACACAATTTACCTCCTTTTTGAAATACTAAATTTTTAGGAACGTTCGTAGTATTGTTGCTAACTGTTTTTTGTAATTTATTTTCCGCTGGTGATGTTATAATATTGGGTTTTGTCGTAGTCACACCAGAAGATGCTGCTATCTGCCCTACAATTTGTGGGGTTGCTGTAATTACAGGTTTCAGTTGTTGCTGACTGTTTACAGTTGTAAGCGTATTTGTATTCTCTGTCGCGATTGATTTCGTACTAAAAGTTAAAATTTGTGGTTTTGTTTGCATACTTTCAGGTACAATTTTAAATATACTTGGTTTCATTGTCAAGGCTGGCGCAATATGTAAACCGTTTGACGCTTTAAGCGATGGGGTTGATACCGTTTTTGTTATTTGTGTTGTGTTTGTTACTATAAAGAGAAAAAGGAAATATATTTACTATTTATATATATTTTAAATACAAATTTCTGTGTTCGAAAATTTATTGGATTAGATATATCTCTATTAAAGGTAACTAACTAAGACCTGTAAGATCTTGATAATCTTTATGAAAAATACTTTGGTTATTAAGAAAAAATCTAAATTTGTTTTCTAAATCAGCAGATACGACAGAATACCTGGGTGTTTACTTTAATAGAAAATTAGCCTTGAAGCTTTGCAAGCTTAGTGATGCAGTCATATTCATCATGACAATTGAGTAGCTAAATGTAGAGGTGCTTTACCAGAGAATTACTCTTTTATCTCCTTTCTACCTCTAGTCTTGCTAACATAACCTAGCATTATTTTCGAATTTAAAAACTACAAAGTAAAAAAAAATATCAACCTAAATAAATAAGTTAGGAAGAAGGTTTCTTGAAAAATAACCCCAATTGCAATTTTAAAAAGTATCGTCCTACAATGAGATGAATTTGTACCAATTAAAAGTGAAATAATTCCCGAAGGAACATTTTATAAAAAGTATAAAGTCGCCAAATTACATTAATTTGACAATATGAAAATGGGAGTGAGTTTGGAAATTTCACTTTACAAATTTGATCTGCTACCATTTTTTTCAACAATATTCTTTTTTTATTTTTGAAGTAGATGCTTAAAACCTTAAGGAAGGAACCGAGGAAATAATATAAAATCATAATAAGATTCAAAAATATGAAAAATTAATTTTTCTTAATAAATAATTGTTATTTATTAATATTATTTAAGCAGAATATTTTAACCGATTATGGCCAAGAGGCTAGGTTATTAAAAAACAAATATATAAAATAAAAATAAAATAAATAAAAAATCTCATATAAACAATAATGCGGCATTAAAAACAGGATAAAAGTGTGAAGAATCGTTTAATTCAATTAATTTTTAAGTAATAAATTATAATCCATTAAAAATTAAATTCACACTAGAAGAAATGAGGCAGACCTTAGTCTGCGTAGTAAGAAGGATTAACTCAATTATCCAAACATCGGGTTTTTTCTGATTTAAGCCGGATATTCTGCAGTCTTCTCTTAAGCCTCGTAAGCCATTTTACCAACTTAATACGGAGGTATAACACAAAGGGTCCAATTATTGGACCCAAGTGTGCTGTGGCATGACGGCTGCCTGTCTAACCTAACCTAATACGGATGAAGTTAGTTTTTTTTAATTTGTAATTACCTGTTTTATTTTTCGCTATACTAGGAGCCATTGTTATGAGTTTCGGAGCTACATATGAATTAAACAAGTTCGGAGCACTAGTTGAAGATAAACTGGTAGCGACTAACATTTGAATATATTTCACTTTACCCATTGAATCTACTAGTTGAACTAATTTCTTTTGTAAAATTTGTTTTGGCGCATTCAACGCAATTGATGTTGGTAATAATGGTACCGAAGCAGTTTGAGGTGCATTTGTCAAGGGTAATTGTAATGCTTGCGAAGTTGTAGTAGAAACATTTGTTGGTACGCTATTAAGAATAGGTAAAATTGTTTTACGTACGGCTGAGGCCACAGAAGAAGAAGGCATAAGAATTTTACCATCTTTATTAAGAATTATAGGCGGTTTTTGTATTTTTAGTGGTAAGGATTGATTGGGATTTAATGTATGCACTTGAATTGGCGTAATTGGCCTTAGTGGTGGTATTTGCGAGACATTGTTTGTAGTTGTAGTTGAAAGATTACATGATTTGGCTTCTGTAGAACTTGCTGGTATTTTAATAAAAGTCATTAGGGGCTTCGAGGGTAAAGAACTATTGGTAGAAATAGGTGTTTTAAATTGACCGCTTTCAGACACTGATGTTGTAATTTGTGGTGCAGAAACTATGGAATTGCTTATGTTCGGAGTTGTATTTTTAGGCATTTCTGACGCTTCTTCTAATTTTGTAATTTTTGTAGGGGATTCTTGTTGAGTAGGTGTAAACACTTTACTTTTTTCCGGACTGGGAGTTTTAATTTTAACCCCAAGAGGCCCGTTTACTACAACAGTAGGTTGTATTTTTTCTATATCAGCGCTAATTGAACATGGAGAAGCCTCAATTTTATTAAGAAAATCTAACAAATTTTCATCTACCAACTCTTCGGAACGTGTCAAAATATCTGTTTTAGTCGTTGTAGAATTCTTTGTTTTTTCCATACTTTCAATTTCTAGTTTTGTATCTTTGATCTCTTTGTTAGCCATGTTCGTCCATTTTATATCTCTTAGCCAAATTTCCAATAAAGTTTCGGAACCTAAAGTCTGCATGCCAGATAAAGTTTTATCCAATATAATGTTATGAATTAGTTGTACTGGTTTTTGATGAAGCTCCGAATGAAAAAATAACTGTACTCGTATTGGAAACTCACCCCATCCGCGGCGAGATATTTGAAAAGGAGGCGATTCAATATCGACTACATCATTGGGTCGGTAGGATTGATGTAAGTAAAAACGTACCTTTTTAATAAATCTTTCTATAGGCTGTTTTGCTTCTTTTAATTGCACGTAGACTAACCATTTAAATGTTAAATTTTTTGTGTGAGATTTTGCCTCCCTCTCCACTTCATTTCCAATGTATTTTGAGGTATTACCAACAACAATTAAATGTTTAATCTTATTGTTAAGACGAGAAGCATTTAAGGCTTTCCCGGATTGTTTGTGAGGTGATTTCTTAATGATTTTTTCTTGTTTTACTGTAGTTGACAAATCGGGAGTGCTATTCAAGGCATTTTGGGCTGCTGCATTTAATAACGTATTGGCATCATTTTCTGTGGATATTTGCTTTGAGTGATCTATAACTATTCCCTGATCTTTAATTATTCGCTGGAGTTTTTTTTCCTCTCGTTTTTGCATATGGGATTTTGCACGTATTGTTTGAACAGCATTTTTTGCTGCTGTTCTTCTCGGACAGATTTTTATAATATCACTAAGATCTTTGGGCCGCTTTCCTATCAACTTCTTAAGAGAAGGATGAAGCGGCATTTGTGGGCCTTTGTCTTCTCTTTCAAATAAACAGTTGGGTCCCCTTATAGCGCTAGCATCTGCCAATGTCAAAGGTATTTCTTGTTTTTTGTAATATTCCAAAACAATTTTATACCTTAACCTTTCTAACAAGTGTTTAGCCTTCTCTAGTCGTTGATCAATTTCTTCTAATTGTTGCTGTTTCATTAAAATCTCCTGTTGAAATTCTCTTTCTATGATCTGTCTCACTTTATAAACATAATTTTCATTTTGAATTTCTTTTTCGATAAAAAACCCATCAATAGATTTTCTTCTCTTATTTGCGAAGTTTTTACTGCAACCTGGTTTGCCATCATCCTCTTCTGCATAGTTTTCTTGTTGAGGATAGTCTGGATCATGATATTCATTGTGTCTACGTTTCAAGGGTGAGTTTCTGCTGAACATGACCGCCTCACAAAAACTAAGAATTTTACACTGTGAACTTCACTACAGCACACTTTAGCCTATTTATTAAAGTCGGCTAGTGCGTAATTGAACTTAATTGAAATTATTTTATAATAATAATCGGTTTATTTTTATTTAAATAGTAAATAATTTTTTTAAACAAAAATATTTGCTTGTACTAAAAAAATGAAAACAAATTGCTGTGTCAATATGACAATGCTTGTAGAGCTGCCAAGTGTTATACGTTAGTATTCTGTTTTGTCGTTCAGGAATATGGTGGAATGAAACCAAAACTGGGCTCAAGCTACCTCATTCATATTTAAGCAAAATTTATCCGTTTTCCGGTAAGGATAAGTTATTGAACAAGCACTATAGCAATTTACAATTAGCTTTTAAATGATCAAAAATATTATTCGTTATGATACATAGTATTAAAATATTAATACATATAAAAATATATAATATAATATAAATATACAATAATATGAGTATTAAATTAATACTATTAATTAATACTATTAATTATAAAGTACTATGTTGCCGTAGTTTGTACTAAACATTGTAGCAAAAAAAGACAGAGTTGTATTTTTATTTACGAATTCAAAGAATAATTTAAAGTGATTAATGCCAATAACAACAAATAAAAATTTTCTTTCTATTTATAAAATCCAGTAGCTTATTGTGTTTGTGAAATTTTTAGTAAATTTATAATAAAATATAATTGTTCATTGTAATAAAAGATGGCTCCTGGTGGGAGAAGAATTATGTGTATATTTCGTTTTATTGGAAAATATATAGGAACCGCTAAGGGAAATTTATTGGAAAATAATGTAAGGCAATAGAAAGAAAGAGAAGAATTTGTTTTTAGACGTTAAAGTAAAATCTGAGCAGAAGAAAATCTGAATAAAGATAAATAAGTTTTATTCAAAGAGCCTTAAATATATATACGCGTCAATAATAATAAATTTTGTGAAAGTTTTACCGCAAAAGAGAAAACATAAGGATTTAAACAAAAGTGTTAAACAAGATTTTAGCTTGCTTATAAAAAAACAATGGCTATTCCAAGCTTTTTTCTGGGAAGTTAAGGGCAAGGCTCTCACCCAAAGCGCCCAGAGGAATATAGCCAGGTGAGAAGTTTTCACATAATTTTTTAATTTTGTATCGGGGGAAAAGGAATTTTAAGAAAACAAAGGCGAATGAGAAATATTAAAAAAATTCTAACAGGAAGAATAAGCCTTAAGGAAAGAAAACTATTTTTGATGGCAGAAAAATCTATGAATATAACATAATAGTAAAAAAGTGTAAAATAGGAGAAAAGCGTAAATTATTAACTGGCCAAAAATTTCATGTAAATTAAGTTATCGATAAGAAATATTATTAATTTGTTATTTTTTGTTTTGTACTTTGGTGTTTTTTTTTTTTTTTTGTATTTACAGTCTCGAGCATTTAAAACCCCGTAAAGTAGGTAGCATTTTTTCCTATTTTTTATTATATACCGTAAAAGGAAGTTACAATTGTGTTACTTTTTAAGGTTAAAGAGATTCTAATCAATTAGTTATTTATTTGTACTTTGATTTTTATTGCTAAGATATTTTGTGCAGGAGAATTTATGATAGCCTTAGAGAGCTCCTTCAGGTTAGGGGTTTGCTTTGTGTAAATAAACAAAATATCTATATATTACACGATTGATAAGGGCCTGAAAAAAAACAAAAAAATTAAAAAAAAATGTATAGAATGCGTCTTATAAAAAAATGGAAGAAAGTTTAAACATATTAAAATTATTTTTCGCCGATTAAAGTATAAAAAAATGGAAATGTCAAAAATTATTCAAAATATATTGTATTTGATTGTTTTTACATATATATTGTATTTAATTAATAAAATATGTATTAAATTTTATAGTTGAAATGAATTTGATTTAGTTTTTTTTTTTATTTCTGAGTTAATGGAATGATGGAGTGATAAGAGAAGTGGTCGTAGAAAAAGGTTTTAATGGAAGCTTCTACGACATGGTTGGGAGGGCAAATGAGATGACCATCTGTCTCAAAATTCTTTGTGTGGTATACTGTGTATATAGTCCTGTCAGTTTTGTTTTTGTTCAATGACAAGTGTTTGGATACGCGACAAGTGAGCAGGGTTGTAACCACCTTAGAGAAGAAAAATAATGAGCTAAGCCGAAACATCGCCGGTCCAACTGGTAACAACTACAACATTACGACTTATAAGAAATTTTTAATACGACACACTTTAAAGTTATAATGAAATTTGTTTAACCAATTACCATTTTAGATTTCTTCTTCCAAAAACAACCTTAGTTTTTGCTAAATAAATTTCTCATAGTTTAAATATTAGACGGTCTAAATTTTTCACTAAATGACAGCGTCAAGTCCCTGGGAAATATACAGGAAAGATTGTGTAATATTATTAAGTTTTCTTTAGATAATAATAAAGTTTTAGCAGTTTTGTCATACCACACTTGGCAGCTTGGATACACATTTTGTATAACAATATTTGGTTTTTTAGGTTGTCTTGATCCACTGTTTATTTAAGGACATAGTGCGCAATTGCACTTGTCTGGACTTGCCACATATACCTATTAGCTCAAAAATGACAAACAAATAAATCTTATAAATTAATATGATACAATCATTATAAATACAAAAACTTAAGTTTTATCACAGTTTTTAATTGCAAATGACAAGGAATTTAATGTTACTGACTGTAATAAACGTATATTGGTACGATAGACTAAACATTTCCCTAAAGTTTCGTGAAATGTACAGATTCCATTAAACTATATAAAAAATATTGGCCTAAGTACAGCTTCAACACCTTCTATAACTACGTTTATACATGCATATGCAAATAAAAACATATTAAATATAGAATTTTACTGCAAAAATAATAGTAATAAGCAATTTTTTATTTGCAAATAACTAATTCACGAAAACAATTTGTGATTAATAAAACTATTCGCAAATAAAGGTATAAAGAACCCACTTGCTTATATATTTTATTGTTCTTGTAAACAGGCTCCTAATTGTTATATTAAAACGGCAATTTATTTTAAATTCTCTATACGCCATACTAAAAATTCAAAATATCTTTGTTTTCAATTTTCCGTGTAAACATTGAGTTAAATAATTGATTATAATTTTTATTTGCAACTAGCATTCATTTAAACGTAGTATATACATGCTTAGAATACGTTTTCTGATTTCCATCTATTATTAGTAACGTAAACATTTAAGGGTTCGGTGTTAAAGACTTGCCAACTATGTACGTAATTCTTAAGAACAAATAAATGATTGGCAACTGTAAAAAATATTTGCAAATAATCATGTACAAAAAGTGTTTTGATTTAACTAGTTTGGAAAAATATGAGGATAAACCATTCATATATGAAAGATACGCAGGCAGTGAAGAAAAGATTCATAGTTATAAAACAATTTTGAAGGAAGTTGCAATATTTTTAACCTACTTACAAAAATATGGAGTTACAAAGCATGTTGGTATTGCAATCAATCTTAAAGAGCATTCTGCACAATCGTGCGTTTTGCTTCTAGGGTAAGAATAATTGTTTTTTTTTTAACAAGACCCAACATTTATGAAATGATCAATAAGTAGATTTTAGCTCTACTTTAATTTGCAATTTCAGTACTATGAAAATTAAACAATATTTATGCAATTTTTATTATAAAATGCACATCTGAAGATGTTATGCATAGTTTCACAACACATTCTAACTTAAAAGAACTCCATGAACGCACTATCAGAACAATGACACTCATTTGAGTATTATTGATAGATGTACCAACCATTGAACGATACATATTTTAAAAGGAAAAATTATACATATAAAGAGAATGAACCGGTGGTTGCCAGTTTTATTATTTGTTGTGTTTGTTCTGGTGCTGTTATGAGTGTAAACTATGAATTGGTATATTGACTATTTTTTACTGTCCAAAACTTACTTCGTTTTACACTCATTTAATTATTTTTTAATATATTTGTATGAAGATCGAGTAATTTACGTGTTTTTATAAATGTTCCATTTGTGCCAATAGTCGGCATACATTTTCCTAAATCCGGCATTTTTTGTCGGCATGGTATTTTCTATAAGGGAAACACAAATTGTTTTGATTAAAATTGAATTAATTGGAACTTAAATTAACAGTATGTCAATAATGTCTTTACACACATAAAAAAATTTAGTTTTTTCATATTTCTTATGAAAAAATCGTTTTTTGTTTTATGAAATATAAAGTTTTTTTATTTATTATAATTATTTACACTATTTGTAAAAGTACAAAAAAAAAAAAACGCAATTTTTACAAAAACAACAAAAATTTTAAGCAAAAACAAACACACACAATCTGTAATAATTAATGTCAGTTGAAGATACAAATTTTCAGTGCTCGTGTCATTTTAAAAATTATTGTGAGTAAATAATGCCAGGCAAAAGGTTATCGTACGACGTGATTCAACTGGTTTACTATAACCACCAATGGGGTGCAAGTTCTCAGGAACTGTCAGAGAGATTTTCGGTACCAAGAATGATAGAAAACCAGATTACGACATCACGCACACAAAATTTTAATCTTCTGCGCAACTAGGTGAAGTGACGTCACGACTCTCAAAAATATGTAAACATAACAGCGGGGTAAATTATTATTTTTGTTAAAAAAATATTCTTTTTTATTTATATTACGTTGTTGTTTTATTTAATTTTTTTATTTTTTTTATTTTGGGACATTTCTGCATTAAGAGACCGTATTCTAAAATACATTATGCATCTAAAAAAGAGTATTTTTACTTTTTCACCTGCTTTTTTATTCCTTGCTTCCGTCAATGGTTTTTCTAAATATCCCTTTGTAGCAAGTAGCTTATCCCCATTTTGTTTTACAAAAATTACACCACCACATTTTGACGTTTCCGTTAAATTGTTTGATTTAATACTTAACCCACCTTCATTTAAATGTCTAACCCATGAGTATGTCGAATCCGCAAAAGGTTTAAAGACGAGACTGGGATCTTTGTTTTTGAATTTGTTGCAAATATAGCCGGCCAAATTCTGCAAACTATCATAATTCAGGTTTTACACCTCCTCCTCATAATTTTTTTTCGGCAAATCGTCTTGCTCTATGTTGGGATTAATACTTTAAGGAATTTTACCTTAAGTAAATCAAACGTTTGTAAGCTTTAACTTCTGAACTTCTTGAGACAAATTTTAAATAGTGATCTCAGCTTGGTTTTTTGCATTTTTAGCATATCATTTTCCTTACGAAATGCATCTCTAGAAACAATCATTTATGTAAAAGTTTTTGTGAACCATTTAAAAGTGTTGATACATACATTTTGTCTTCCAAATTTTTATGTAGATCTGTAAACTGTCTTGGGTAGTGCTAGTCTTTACCGTTGTTCATTCCTCAGGGAATTCTGTTGTTTCATCTACAAATGATTTTTTCCCCTCTACGAGTGTTGTTGTCTCCTCTTCCGTTTCACCCGCTTCTATAGTCGGTACTGCGCCCACTTTCAACTTCAGCGTTTCTCGATTGCTGAATCCTATGCGTAGTTATTAATTAAAAAACATAATTGTAACTTACCCATTTTAAATTTCTTTCAAATTCGTCCTGTTTAAAATGTAGAGAATAACTTCTCTCCCTGTGGGTCTTTATTGTATCCCGCCGATTGCGAAACTTTACCCAAATTCCTTTAAAATTTTTTGGAAAACTATAAAAAGATACAGCTAAATTTAAATTAATTAAAAATATGCACAAAATTAATTTTTCACACTTTTGCTCACATGATTTTTGACTATCATTTTGCCTGCATTTGCCCAGTGCACACTTCATTTTTATTATTATTTTTTTTTGGTTTTGCTTCGATTTTTTTGGCGAAAATTTCTACACGGTTTTTATAATAAAGATTATTTTTTTTTATAAAATATACCTAAATTTAATTAAAAATCCTGATTTTTCTTGAAATATAATATATATTTGTTTCGACCAATCAAAATTAATTTCGGAGTTGCCAAGCCTTACATTAGACTTAAAGCTTCGGAAAAAATTATTTATTTGTGTATACTTTATATATTAAGATTCAGATTTTTTCACTTTTTGAAATTAATGGTTTGTTTTATTTTTTAATTAAAATTCACCAATTCACTTTGAGAGACACAATACGACTGATATTAAAAAAAATAATTTTCATATCAGACCATGAAAACTGACTTAAAAAATTTCTGAGGGGGCTCAGAAAAACGAAAAATGTTTTATTGAGGGTATATTCAGAAATAGATTTCCTTCATTGCATTTTATTACAGGTAGTTTTTTTTACACGCAATAAGAAAACAAAGGAAAATATTGGAATGTTACAATTATTTTCTATATATTTTAAGGTTTGTAAGCAAAAAAAAAGTTGCTAAAATTTATTTTTCTAGGAATTAAGAAAATGCGAAATCCTTTTATTGAGCGTTTGTAACTTCCACAATAAGATTACAATGACGAAAATGACCTACGTTGCAGTTTATTGCAGGTAGTTTTTTAAAGATTTTTTTCTGAAAAAAAAAACATTGGAATTTTATATTATTTTCTATATTTTTAAGGTTTACAGGTCAACTGGAAAAGTAATTCATACACTTTATAAACAAATCAGCTCGTGAAACATTAAAACCAAATAAAGTTAATTAAGTCGTTCTCTTATAATTCATTATCGAAGTTCACTTATAAATTTAAATTATAAAACATTACGAGCCAAAACTGCTTAATATATATTGAATACTTTTTACAAACAACTTTTTAAAGACATTTCGTTTACAAAGATAAGAAAACCCCTTTTAAAAACACTTGTTTAAAATTGTTTAACGCTCGCACAAAGTAAAACTACTGGCAAAATTTAAAAGCAGCGCAAGAAATTCTTTTCCCACCAAAATTATTCAAAAAATCTACCAGAACGCCCTTTTGCCTACGAAAATCGAAATTTTAACATATATTTTGTTATTAGCAAGAACACTGATCCAATTACACTATTAAAACACAGCCCTGAAAATTATTGTGGAATGAATAGATTGGCAACCCTTTCTTAGGGGAATATACGTCATCTAGCGGAAAATCATGCGCATGTCGTAATCCGTTTTTCTATCATTTTTGACCATTTACAATGTGCTTAATAGAACTGAAAACGAAGGTAGATTGCAGAAAAAGCAGTAGCCTAAATAAATACGCGAGCAGAGCGCCTAATTATTAGAACACTTGTACAGAACTCTCCAATTTCTACAAGAGCACTTGCAAAGGAGCTTGAAAAAGAGAGCGGAACAGTTGTTTGCCGTGAAACAGTTAGGCTAGAATTAAGAACTAGTACTTTTCAAGAGTTGCACATAAAAAACCATTAATCTCTTTAAAAAATATAGAGAAGTGTCTTTCCTTCGCCATTACGAATATCTTGTATCCGGCAGACTATAGAGACGATGTCATATTTTGCGACGAGACAAAAATGATGTTGTATTACAACGAGTATGGCGAAAGACCATAACATCGCTAGAAAACCGCAACATCATTCCTACAGTCAAATTTGGAAAAACGTCTGCGATGATTTGGGGTTGCATATCCAGCAAAGGAGTGGGTGATTTTGCCTTCATAGAAACAACAATGGATGCGCGACAATATTTAAGCATTTTAAAGACCCATTTAGTTAATAGTGCTAAGAAATTAGGATTTAAAAGAGAGAACAAGTCTGCATTTAAATTGTATCAAGATAACGAATTCAAACATTAGTCACTTATGGTACGGATGTAGTTGCTTTACAATTGCGGCAAATTTGTGGGAATTTTTAAAAAAGGGTTGCTTAACGCAGGCATTTAATATGAATGATTTAAAAAAAAAATTACAAGAGTGGGAAAAAAATACCATCCAACTACGACTTAAAAAGTTATTCAGATCTATGAAAAAGAGATTGCAATGCGTAATAGATGCAAACGGTGGCCATACAAAATACTAAAACTTTCTAATGTTTTTTTTTTAATATTTAGTTTAAACAAAATGTCAACAATTGTGTAAAGAACTTCTTGACATAAAAAATTGAGTAGTGTTTGTTTAAAATTTTAAAATAAATTCTTTATAAAAGTTAAATTAACAAATGAGTTAATTGATTTGTGAAAATCACCGGTTCAACCCCTGGTTGGAAAAAATTATTAAAAAAATAATTTAAAAACACGCAAGGCACAGCCTAACTTATCAACAGTTGATATGATACTGGAACAGCATCTATAATGTCGTGTGGAAACAAGTATAAATGACTAAAAATAAAATTGCATTTCGTGACTATACCCTAGGTGTATTACAAAATTGCAACAAATGTACAAAACGTGTTGTAGAGAAAACAACAAAGAAATGCTTTGAATTGTGTGTGAATTTCGTCCAACTAAATTAATATTGATTAGTTGGTTAAATGGATGATATTTACAATGTACATAACTAAAGGTTGATTGAAAAATAATTTTTTTTTATAAAAAATGAACCAAAGCCGAAAAAGTAAATTTTAATTGATTTATGGAAATAAAAGTTTTTAAATAATTTGAAAATGTAAGAAGTTGTAAGTTTTATAACATTAAATTTTGAAACCAAAAAATGAAATTTGAGGTATTGCTGCATATACAGTATAAGGAAACCAACTGGGTGTAACTTTATTTAAAGTGCCAATGATGATAGAGGGATAAATTAAATTCGGCTTCCTTTTGCTATTTTTAACATCAACGTAGTGCTCTACAACAGCGAAAAAGAACGAATTCGCCATTGCGACCACTTAGTAATTATTTGGCTTGGTTTAGATCTACACGAGTAGCTGTGATAGGACATGAGGAAATTAAAGGCTTAAAGGATTTTTTTGGCAATCTTTAATGATGCCGAAATGCAATGAAAGAATGTTTATTACTACATTTCAAAAGGTTACTTTATTTTGGGATTTTCATTTAAATAGAACTTTCTGCCGACTTTAGAACACTTTATATCATACAGTTCGTAGGTCTAAACGCACTGAATTATACGTGAGCTGTCTACTGAAAAAACTAATTTTCTTTATAACTAATGAAAAGAGAAGGGAGTGACAAATAATATTGTAGAAGTTCAGCTTAACATGAGTAAAAGCTTTTTTGCTACAAGTCGGCACATCCATGCCGACTATCGAAAAACAAAACAAAGAAATAAGACTTTACGGTCAAAGTTGAAATGTATTTCTTCTCTAAAACCCGCAATATTAACAAAATTTATTTAATTAATGTGTTTACTTGCTCGTTAAGGTTAGCTTTTCGACTTAAAAATTATTTAAAAATTGGACACCTCTAAACGAGTTGAAAGGTTGTCACTGATAAAGGCTAAAGTTAAAATATAAAATAATATACATATATATATATATATATGCATGTAATCATCGCTATTTTTAATTATTTAGACTTTAAATCAGGCATCATAATTTAAAAACAAAACCAAAAATTTTAAGTTTTTATCAAAACAATAAAAAATACATGGGTACAAAAATAAATATTTTTTTTACTGAATTTAAAAACAAAACAAAAAAATTTTAAATATATATATGGTTGTATTATACAATATAATTTTGAACACACAAGAAAAAATAAATAAAAAACGTTTTAATGTACATTTATTTATTTTCTATTTAGTTTTAACTGTAATAAGTTTTCTAAGTGTCCTGCACTTAAATTTCGGCGGTTCTTCGTCATAATTTTAGGTAAAGCATTAAACGGTCTTTCCACAGGCACTTAGGTCGCAGGCACTGCTAATGCTACTTTTACAATTTTAATATTGCAGGATATTCATAACTTTTTGCTTTCCAAAATGATAAAATCTTTGTACCGAATGGTAATTTGTTTTCATATTGTAGATTTTCAATTGAATCCTGAACAGAGCAACAAATGTCACTTGAAAGATTTAAAGAAGTTTTCATTTCCAACTTTTGGTTCCGATCTTCTACACTATCCACTGTCGTCACACTTTGGTTTATTGTGCTTTTATGTAGAATATTGCCGCTTATCTCTCCAGTTATTTTAAATTTATAGTATGTTGTTATTAGATGGGACTATAATTAGTTTAAATCAAATAAAACTAAAAATGTAGATATAAATAACTTAAAGTTGCAACCTTTTTTTGTTCTTCAGTATATCATTTTAAACATACATATTTTTACTCACTACTGAGGTAATTTCTAAACAAAGGGACTGCGCCATTTCATTAACAGCGACGCCAATCGATTTTGAATTGTATTTTAATCTAATTCCATCAGTCCATGGTTGTAACAGATTCTGAAATGAATCGCTATCAAAAACTCGAAATAGCATGTGCATTTCCGTCATGGTTTAAGCGATACATTTTTTATATTTT
Organism: Cistogaster globosa; assembly: GCA_937654795.1. Lineage (NCBI taxonomy): Eukaryota > Metazoa > Arthropoda > Insecta > Diptera > Tachinidae > Cistogaster > Cistogaster globosa. The sequence goes on along the minus strand of OW569404.1, from coordinate 35,160,312 downwards.
TCATGATTTATCTTTGTTATAACGCTTTGAACTTTTTTTATTTGTTAAATATAAAGAAACGTTTAGATCATCAAACACATGCTTTTTGTGGCGTTTTACGTTACCCATGTGTGCTTTTAAGACTCATTGCACAACAAATAACTTCTTGAACCAGTTGTGTCGATCTATATATGTAGGATGTTATGTTATATCGTTTAAAACGGCCCATTTTATTTTAAAATTTTAAGTTTTGTGTTTTATTGAAATTGGCAGAGATATGTACATACATATCGCACCTGTTCAACTAAAGTGCTTCAACTAAAAATTTTAAATTTTTCAGTAGAGACAAAAAACTGTTTATGATAATATTAAAGGAATATAAAAAAAAATATGGCCTCGTAAAAATAATTTGTTAACTTTAATATAACACTCGTTTTCTTATTGTTTTGTTAACTATTTACAGAAAAATAAATAATTTTCGAGTTACTTCTGTCTTCTTGACTTGTGCCAGTTTAACTGAAAATATCGGTGGTGATTAATAACACAATCATAAAATCCTAAATAATAATTTTTTTGCTATAAAAATATTTATTATTTTGATTATAATACAAACATAAAACAGCGGTGAAATTTATTTAATTTAGTTATCTATTAGGTATTTATAATAAGTATTGTAGTAATTCTTTGGAATTATGTTCTTTTTAACTAGGTCGCTTATATCTCGTTTTTTAAGATCTGATAAAGGCAACATATCCATATACGCAGGAAGTAATCTGAAACAAATATAAATGTAAAATGTTTTAAAGACGAAGGATATACTAAGAAATAAAAACTTACTTGTGTCTATAAGTACAGTGATAAGTAATCAAAACAAGGTTGCTACATGAAAAAGATGTAATAAAATATTAAATATTTTTACAATTTCATCATAATTTTACCTTGGTTAATTTCTCTACGACAACTCAAAATACTGTTATCCTGTTTGTTACTTTTATAAAATGAATAAGGCCACAATTCAAAATAATTCCCTTTAGTTGAAAAAACTTCGATCAGAATTGCTAAAATATGCCAGTACAACTAAAAATATATCTGTTTTGTTGATACAATAGTAAGTACTCGGAAGACATGGTGAGCGACATAACGGATTTTTTTAAGAAAGAGTAGTAAAAGGAATAGGAAAAATTTGCAGTGGTTAGAGTTGATCAATATACAGGGTGGCCCAAAAAAGACTGAAGGATTATAAATAGTTATATCTTTTTGTGTTTAATAATTTTTTTGTCTTTTGTAGGTTATTTACTGGTTTTTGGAGATAAATCATGGCAACATATGATGTGCAGAAACGCGTCAAAATCATTGAATTTTTTATTCTTCTGGAGGGTCAATTATTACAACTCAACGAAATTATCGTCGTCATTTTAATGTCCAAACAGCACCCAGTGAAAACATGATTAGAAACTTAGTCTCCCGTTTTGAGGAACATGGGAGAGTGTCAGATCTTCCAGGAAGAGGTCGATCTGTGCGCAATGAAGCAGTTGTGGAGGCTGTACGGCAGAGTGTAAACGAAATTCCATCTTTCTGTACTCGTCGTCGTTCTGCTAAATTGGGAATCTCCAGAACATCCTTGCAAAGAATTTTGAAGCGGGATCTTAAAATGTTTCCGTATAAAATTCAAATGGTACAGCAACTGCTTCCCCAAGATCATCAGGCACGCCTGCAATATGTTATTCGTTTTAATCAAATAGCCAGAGAAAATGAAAACTTTTTAAACAATCTTATATTGAGCAATGAAGCTCATTTCCACTTAAATGGCTATGTTAACAAACAAAATTGTAGATTTTGGGGCACTCACAATCCTAGGGCATTACATCAGCGTGAATTACACCCCGCCAGATGTACGGTTTGGTGCGGTGTTATGGCTGATAAAATTATCGGTCCATATTTTTTCGAAGATGTGGATGGTCAACCAGAAACGGTTAACGGGGCTCTGTATAGGACTATGATAGAAAATTTTTTGCGTCCACATATGGTTCCAGCAAGATGGAGCAATTGCGCATACAGCAAGAGCGACAATAGAACTTCTTCATAACATTATTGGTGAACGAATAATTTCCAGAAATTGTGATTTTGCTAGGCCTCCACGTTCACCAGATTTGACTGCTCCAGATTTTTTTTGTGGGTCTATTTGAAAGGAGTTGTGTATATCAATAAAGCCCAAACAATTCAAGAGCTAAAGCAGAAATAAGGAACTTGGAACCAGAAACTCTACGGGCAGTAATGGAAAATGCGGTTAAAAGAGCCAATTTTTGTTTGCAAGAAAATGGTCACCATTTGAGAGATGTTATATTTCACACTTAGATGTAAAAAATTTCCATTAATTAAATATTTAAAAACATAAAAAAAATTTAAAAACAAAAAATACAGTTATTTTTAATCCTTCAGCCTTTTTTGGACCACCCTGTATATCGTTTTTTAACAAAAAGTGAAAAATTGAAAATTTTGAGTTGAAGCCCATTAGTTGAACAGGTGCGATTTATATATATATATATATATATATATATATATATATATATATATATATATATATATATATATATATAAAGACCATTTGATTGAACAATAAACATGATTAAAATAATCAAAATTTATATTAGTATTTTTTTGTAGCGAAAAAAGTGACCAAAGGCTAAGGTATTTATACTTTTTTTTAGAAACCATCTTTGTGTAAAATGAATAAAAGACAAAATAATAAAATTCAAAATTTGTATCAATCATAAACCATAAGCCTTCCTAAACAACCAATTTATTTTTTGTAAGAATCAACTTCAGTACAGACTTTCCCTAATAGATTGAACGGAATCAAATTACCAAAACCTAGCTTAAGTGCTCTAATACGTACTTTTGTGCCTTGCAGTTGGAATTTATTTCCTACCACATTTTATACAACGAGCAAAAAAAAAAAGAAAATACCACCTTAGAAGTTTGATTAAATATTCAGAAAATTGGCAATTTTCCGTATTTATTTGCAAAATTTTATATCATACAATTAATAACAAATAATTAACAGCATTATATATAATATTATGTGCTGTTTTTGTAATACAGGCGATCAACTCGTCTGAAAAATTTATAAGGAAATAATTAAAAAACTGGGTGCTTTTAATAAAAATTTTCCAGACGAGTTGATCGATGTCCTTCAAAAAAGATAGAAAACTGATATTTTACATATCTACCTTACCTGTTTTGGAACTCAAATTAGTGAACTTAAAAATAACAAATTTAACTGAAATTGTATTAAGTTGGTCACGTTAGTAAGACGTAAGTGTTGCGAATTGGTTTAGTGTTGGCTAATAAAAGCATGGTTCCATTTAACTGTTAGCTAATGGCATAATGTTTTCTATCATAACATTTTTTAGTTGCCTTAGGTCAACATGTTTGCTTAGTATCAAGAACTGATCGAAAGATATTGTGACGTTTTTACTATAATGCAACAACGAGTTGTTAATTGGCGGCTGCTAACTAATTAATTCAATTTTACATTGCGAGTTGTGATAAAGTAAACAAATTGAGAAATAACATTAAAATAATCACACAAACTGTATAAAATAATTCCTAAAATTGTGAATAATAAGCCTTCCTCAGAGCAACTGACAGAAGAAGCACAAGAAACGAAAAATCGAAACTTCAGGTATAACTACGTATAAGTACATTGTATAATTAACGTATTAAGTAGAAGTAAAAGCACATAAATCTCTCCTACAAATCTGAAAAATACTTCAAGATATCAATTTTTTATTTTTCTGAAGATATAAAAATTATAATTTCATTTAGAATTTTCACGACAAAACTGAAAAACTAAACTATTGTTTTTTTATTTTGGTTTAAAAATTGTTATAAAACTAAACTTAATGAAAAATTAAATCCTTTAAGTCTTTTTTTCAAGTTAATAAATCTAAATGAAAACTGCTTAGATGGAATAAAAGTGATTAAATAAATGATTTGCTTTTATTTGTTTAGTTTAAAAAAGTAATTGTTTCTTTGCTTTATATATATATATATATATATATATATATATATATATATATATATATATATATATATATATATATATATATATGTTTTTCATTTTATGGCGTGGGCCCCATGCATAAAATAACTGGCATTATGGATCAACACGCGTATGTAGACATTCTGCAAAATGTAATGTTACCGTATAGTGATGAAGAAATGCCATTAAAATGGGTCTTCCAGCAGGACAACGACCCAAAACATACTAGTCGGAAAGCAAAGGATTGGTTTCGTCTCAACAACATTGAGGTTATGCAGTGGCCAGCGCAGTCCCCCGAACTCAACCCAATTGAGCATCTTTGGGGAGACATTAAAAAGGCTGTACATGACTTAAAACCATCCAGTAGCGAGCAACTTTGGGAAGTTGTTAAAAAAGCGTGGAAGGAGATCCCAATAAGCCGATGTCAAGATTTAGTAAACTCAATGCCCCGTCGCTGTGTTGCAGTTATTAAAAAAAAAGGGATTTGCGACTAAGTACTAGGCAATAGATATTAATTCTAAATTTCAAATTTGTTTTTCTCCGAGTATTTTGGAAATAATACGACATATGTGTAGCCACTGCTATTTTTATGTTAAGTATGAATAACGTTTTTTATTGTTAAGTTTTGTTTTTATCAACCGGAATCGAATTTTAATATGTTTTATTTTCTATTATAATATATATTTTCTATTTTAATGAGAATTAAAAATAAAAACTTTGCTTTTATGTACAACTTGAGAAATATTTGAAAATGTAGTGGTACTGCTATTTTAATGTTCGCAACTGTATATATATATATATATATATATATATATATATATACAGTGGTGACAAAAATTTTAAGACACGAAATTTCACTTATATTATATGATAATAATATTATCTTATATATATAAACAATATCAGAACAGTGATATTGTTTTCCTCTAAGCAACTCTTTACTATGCGTGAAGTGTGCATAAATTTCCATATAAGAGGCATGTTGTCTTCAGCAAGTGGTATCATAATGCTTGTCAGTATATTTTTGTAGATGTGCTGGTCCATTTTAGTGCTCATCTCGTAAATGGGACCTACACTACGCCAAGAAAATGCGGCCCACACCATGACATTTCCACCACCATGCTTAACCGTTTTAAGGGTGTACTTTGGTTGATGCTCCAGGTTTGCAGCGCGCCATAGGTACTGTTTTCCATCAGAACCGAAACGGCAGAAATTCGATTCGTCACTCCAAAGTACATTTTTCCAAAATGTCATGGGTTTATAAAGATGTTCTCTTGAAAACGCTAGTCGGGACTTAATATTTTTTAAACAAGTGGTTTACGTTGTGCAATACACCCACGTAAGTTTTTCTCGTTAAGACGTCTTCTTATTGCTCTGGACGATATTTTTATACTAAAATATGATGAAATCTCGTGAAAGGATCTGTAACAGCTGCTTTATAAATTAAGCTTTCCTTCCTCGGTGTAGTTTTTCGGGCTCTAGGATGATGTTTAACATTTTTGGTGGTACCATGTTGCTTGATATATTCCTAGGCGTTGTAAATCTTGGATCTGGAACATTAAAGTAGCTTTGAAATCTCCATTTCCGTTTTTCCATCAGACTTTATTCGTTGGATAAGTTTTAGCTCGGCATCCGTACTCCATAAACCTCTTGTCATTTTTAATTTAATATTTTTGTGTATCCCAACATAAAATATAATAAAATATTAATTACTTACTTTCTAAAATGTTTTAAATTCGTGGCCAACTTCAAATGCGCGTTTTTACAATAATATAATAATGGCAACAAAATGCACAAACAAACGAAACTAAATAACGGTATCTTGTCTTAACATTACAGGGTACACTGAAAAATAAACAAGATCTCAATTTACATTGCAGGGTTGTAAAAATTATCATAACTAGACTCGTTACGTGTTGTGTCTCCAATTCGTGGCCACTACTGTACATATAAAACTCTTTGTAAATTTGTTCATGCGTTAATCACGGCTGAACGACTGAACAGATTTTAAGAAAACCGAAACACCGATATATATTTGGCTTCTTTGTAGCTGCTTACATTAAAAATGCTAACAGAAAGTGATTTTGACGCAATTAATTTCACGGCTAGTCGTTTTAATAGTTTTAAATACTACTGTTAATGAAGTTGAGCCAAAATTTGCCTTTTAAATTTTTTTAAATTGTTATGGTGTAAAATTTGATTTTAGCCTTCAAAACGCTGAACTGGTAATACTGTCTATAGTACGAACTATTTAAGTAAAATGATTTAAGCCTGATTTGTTGCAAAATTTTTCATCGTAAAAATCAAAGCAACATAGCTTGGAGTTATTTAAAAACTATATTTAAAGATCTTCTTTTTCGATATTTTCAGAAGAAAAGTAACACTTGCCTTTAGAAGGAAAGTCACGTTCATGTTATATAACTTAGACGGCAATTAAAATAATGACATTAATCCACCATATAATTAATTAACATTCATTAAAGTGTGAATTACTAAACAGTTTATAATAAGGTCATGAAGGTATGCAGAGTTGCAGAAGTGAACTCCCAATGTAAAAACTTTTGATGAACAAATACAGATTTAATGACAGAACAAAAAATATTGTCAAGAAAATCAATTAATATTTTTATAAAAAATTAAAAAAAGCGTTTTACATCTTTGAATGTGAAAATCCCATTAAAATAAAAAAATATTTCGATTACAAAATATAGTAAAAATGCTATAATATATCCAATAGCGCCTAGAAAGGGCATAAAACTTGATACAGGCAACGCCGGGTACAATCAGCTAGTATTTAATAAAATTATAAACTTTTATTTATAATTTTATTATTTGGTGAATGTGATAACCCGGAAAATATTAATTTAAAAAATTTGGTTATTTATATAAACAATAATAAAAAACTCAAATTTTGTTTCAATTTTAAATACATAAATACCCAAACAAAATTTTTATTGAAAATATAGAAATAGGAAGTACGACTAAACATTACTATTATTATCACCATTGTTATCAAAGGTGTAATTGCAAATCCTGAGCATTTCTTAGCGATTGAACTAAAAGAGAAATTAGATGGATTCCAGATAATTTAAGTGAACTTTCTATAAAAACTTAAGTAAACTTTTTTTCATGGAGCTGTTTGTGTTTAAAAAATTTTAGAAAACAAAAAGCCACTTTTGGACAATTTTACGTATATATTGCGAAGTAGTTACCTGATTACAATTTAAATTTACGTAAATTAGGTAACAATAAAAATAATTATAAATTATTATTATTATTATCATTATTGTTATTATTATTATTATTATAATTATAATTACTATTATTATTATTATTATTATTATTATTATTATTATTATTATTATTATTATTATATAATTATAAGTATTATATTGAAGTAAATAAATAAATAAAGAAAATTATTAAAAAATTAAAGAGATGTAAATGACACACTAGGTCTGTTCAGTAACTAAAAGTTGTTAAAATTTTTTAATAATTGTTGCTAATTGCTACTAGAAAGTATTCAGGTTCTTAAGAAACATGCAAGGAAAGTGTGAAAGAAGAGCCTAAAAATGTAAGAGGAAAAAATTTGTTGCAATTTTTGGCAAGTCAAATTTTTACTAGCAAGTATAAGTCCAACAGTTGCTTTTATTTTGGTTTACAAAATAATTTGCTTAAAAAATGTCTGACAAAAGAAAGGTCTGTAACATTGAAGAAAATGCAAGTATTTGGAAATTATTTTTGTTTTGTTATTTTTTATTTATTTAGCTAAGAAAGTATACAGCAAAAGGTTTAAAACAACAGAAATTTGGTTTCGTATCTTTTAGCTTTGCAGTTATTTTTTTTAAGAATCAAAAGAAAACAAGCAAGTGATGAAACATTCGAGGCAATATACTTTTTTTCGCTATAATTTTATTAAGGATACATAGTACAAATTGTATGGACAATTATAAATTTTATTTACACATGTATAAAATTTAGATTACTTTCTATGTATATTTTTACATTTAAATTGAAACAATGTATTTATGATGCGCCTCAACATCATAAACGCTCTTGAAAATTACCTAGTAATAAAAAAAAAATTAAAATATTTTATGTATATATTTCTGCTATTTGGTTACTTAAAGCTTATTTTGAATTTTTCATTGTGGCTCATAGTCGTCTATTGTTTCATATATTTTTCACTCTAGTGCAGTTACATAAAAAATGGTACTATTTACTGCTCATACGGTACAGTTTTTAAGTCTTGCATATCATTTCCAAAGCCTCAAGAGTTCATTTCCTTTTTTAAGTTTGGGAGATTAATTCTGAAATTTTCTGTTTTACTCTCTCGTTAGCTTTTGCTAAAAATTTACTGAACAGACCTAATATGAGATCATGATTAGAAAAATGTTTTTTAACTAACATAGAAACATTTTTATGATAATATCAACTATTTATTTTTAAGGATACTTAATTACAACTGTCATTTTTATTGGTTGGACTTTGAAGAATGCAAAGATGTGACTAATTACTTGAAGCTAAGTGGAGTAAAATATGTAATATCTCCTCAATATCTGCAGCTGGATATTTTAAAGCAACCTTGTAATGAGCTTAAAGTCATGAAAGATATTTTCTATTTGTACTTATTAGAAAAAGATAACAGAATTTTCGAAAATGTAAGGTTATGTTATACTATTGCAACTTCGGGAAGTACTGGTGAACCTAAAGTGGTGCATGTGCCATATGAATGTATAGAACCTAATATTAAAAGTTTAAGGTAATTATTATTTTCAAATAACAATAACGATTAGAATAGTAGCAATAATTTTCATTTCTATGCAGCCATCTGTTAAATATTCAAGATAATGATATGATTTTTCTGGGTTCTCCGCCCACTTTTGATCCTTTTATAGTAGAACTTTTTATGTGTCTGGAAAATAGAGCCACACTTTTAATAACAAGCAAGAAAATACGTTTGCAACCACAACAACTACTTAGTATATTATTTCCAAGAACAAAGACATTCACGCAAGGGGTGACTATTTATCAAACTACACCTTCTTTGTTCAGATTATTTGGAAAAGAAAGCATACTAGATGTTATATTAAGTAAAAACTCTACCTTGAGGTAATTAAAAGCTGACTTAAATGACAGGGCACGTTTTTTTATTTAAAAATATTTCCAGATGTTTAATTTTAGGTGGTGAAGATTTCCCTAATACTCTAGAACTTAAATCTTGGTTACCTTTGGACTTTCACTTAACGCATAAACGCATTTTTAATATTTATGGCATTACGGAAGTTTCATGTTGGTCAAGCATTTGTGAATTTGATGCCAAAACTGAATATATGGATAAAGCTCGTTTGCCCTTGGGTACACCTTTAGACAATAATACATTCTTTCGTATAGTCGACGAGTATGGGAATGTCTTGCATCGCATTAATTGCAAAGGTGAACTTGAGATTGGAAGTTCTATCAGACGTTGTTTTATACCTCAATGTGACACTGATGTAAAGATTTTGAGTTCAAGCGATATTATTTATCGTAAAACTGGAGACATTATTGAATGTGATAGTACTGGAAATATTTATTATATAGGACGTGCAAATAATATTATCAAACGCTTGGGAAAACGTCTGTGTTTGGGTGAGTGAAAGTTTTAATTAAACTAAAATTTTTGAAAAAAAAAATCGTTATTAATTTCGGATTTTAATTAATAGTTTTTTTCTAGATTCTTTAAACAAAAAAATTGAAAATTTTTTAAGTGCCAGTAATATGTGTTATAAAGTAATTTCCTTGTGGCACAAGGAATCCTCAGGTCTATTATTATACCTTGTTAACAGTAAAAATAAGCTGGATAATAAAAAAGAAATTATAATTAATATCTTAAATACAAATTTGGAAGATCATGAAAAAGTAGATAAAATATTTTATGGATATAACTTGCCTTTAAATCAACATGGTAAAGTGGATAATAAGAAAATTTTGCAGCAGATACTGATGCCAGGTAGTTCACCTGTAAAAATATTTAAGGAATTTCTGAAAAATGTATTAGGTTTACGGCTGGATATTATAAGCCAAGCCAATGCAACACCCGCAACTAGCAAGCGTTCAAAATTGTCAACGAACTTAAGTTTTACCCAAGCAGGTGGCACTTCATATCAGGCCTTAAATCTTGCTACAGAAATAGCAAAACAAATGGAAAAAAGCTGTAAACAGCATAAAATATTGGAAATGCTTTTAGATAATAATGTTACAATTCAAGAAATTCTAAAATTTTTAATATCGTGCCCAATAAAACTAATAAGCGATGAATCTTTATATGAAGGCTTAGAAAATATTAAATCAGACTTAAATTTAAAGCTGCTATGGCGCTGTGATCTAAAAAAGTGCATTGACGCTACACCTTCAATATATGAAGAGAAATATGTGGCGGTTGGTTCTCATTCAAATTTATTATTAACTGTTAATGCAACAACTGGTGAAGAAATTTCATGTTTAACTCTAGATGATCGTATAGAATGTCCTGTGGTTTTTGTTAACTCACAATTAGCCCTGGTAGGTTGTTATGACGGCTTCCTATACGGTTTTGATTTCAAAAATGCTACAATTTTATGGAAACTTAATGCAAAGGGTATGATTAAAGCCAAACCTTTAATAATAAACAGTGTGATAATTATAGCATCATATGCCGAAGATCACAATATAAAAGCTTTTGATCTAAAGGTAATTTGAATTTCATGAAATTTGTTTTAAAACTACAGTAAAATTTCAGTCATTAGCTTTAATATGGAGCTTAAAACTGGGAACTAAAGGTATTTTCTCATCACCAGTACAAATTACTGAGGAGTCTGTATTATTCTGCAGTTTAGATGGCACATATGCTTTAATACAAGCTTATAAGGGCTGTATCCAGTGGCTGCAAAAACTTGACACACCTATATTTTCGACTGCAACTAAAATTCAAACATCAAATGAAATTCTTTTAGTTTTGGCTGAAGTCAAAGGTCAAATTTCCGTTTGCAAAGCAGAAACTGGTGAAAGAGTAAGTTGTATTGCAAGCATTTGTTATATTTAAACCTTTGATATTGTCTTTCAGATTTCTTCTTTTCAAGTTGAGGGCAATATATTTTCTGGACTTTCTTTACTTCAGCAAGACCATACTAATCACAGTTTCATTATATTTGGTTGTCATGACAAAAATCTCTATTGTTTAAGAATAGAACACGAAAGCAAAGAACTGACTTTATTTAGTAAATTTTCTTTAAATTCCGCCGTGTATTCTACACCTATTATCATCCTTAAAAGTTATATACTGGCATGTTCCACGAAAGGTTTACTAGTGCTAATGGATTTACAGATGTCAAGTATTTTAGCATCGTATGACTTAAAAGCTGAAGTATTTTCTACACCAAGCTGTTTAAAAGATAAATATATTTATGTTGGTTCTCGCGATAACTATATATACGCTTTTCAATTGGAAAAATAAATACTTTATTTAAAATATTGGTGCTTGATTTCTTTAAAAAGTTTAATAAAATATTAATCGTATAAAAAATTAACAGTAAAATCCATAAAAGAATAGAAACTCAAGATTCGTATGAATTATATTTGAATGATTAAACGAGAATTACATATAAGTAAAAAAAAGCAAAATATAAAAAAAAACATAGCAGCCATTGCCATAAGGTAGTAATATATTTGTGGCAATGCGTGCTGACTACAACATCAATAACCAGTTTAATCTCCTAATGAATAGATGCAGAGTGACAAGTCCGCAGTTGATTGTCTGGAGAAGATATCAATGAAAAACAGGTAAGAGTGCTATATTCGGCTATGCCGAATCCTATATACTCTTCACTATCTATGTAAATATAGTTTAGTGAAGTAATTCCAATCAAAAAAGCAAATATTTGGGTGACAGAGAATTAGAAAATAAAAAAATGTGGTACTGCATATATATCATTTACAGTAAAGTGACATTGGCTCTTAATGGGTTAAGCATTTTTTAATAATTTTAGCATTTCCTTTAAGACATCTTCAAAAGCTTTAAAATGATACCCGTATTTATATATTAGGAAATTTCAGAGCCCTGTAACTCGGAAAATATTGACGAGCGCCAATTTTTTCACTCGATGTGTTTTTCTTATTTTTAATTCTCTACCGCCCGATACTTTTATTTTTTTGAATGGAGTTACTTTTTTGTTCCAAATGACATGAAAAAATTAGGGGTAGGCATGGTGATTTGCCTGATGCCTCGAAGGACATGGACCGAAAATGCTGATTTGCAATAGCACCTCTTTCGACACTATGTATGATCGATTAATGTATTTTTTTTTTTTGTGAAATCAAGTTTGCCACGGACGGACATCACTCAATCGACTTCGTTATGTATAAAGACTCAGAATATAAGTACTTTATGGGGTCGCAAATGGATATTGTAGAAATTACACACTTATATATACCCTTTTTCCACTTTTTGTGGTGAAGGGTTTAATGATACTAGGCTTGTGTCATAAAGTTCAGTTTAGTGGTCGCTCTTTTTAATTTGAAGTTTAAAAATGAACTAGTTCAAATTTTAGTTCAAGGGCTCTCTTAAGGTCAAAATTTTTCTTAGTTCAAATGTTATGTTTACGTATTGTTTGTACTTTTCAGTTTTTAGTTCAAACGCTTTCTTTAGTTCAAGAGCTCTTTTAATTCAAATCTTTTTTCAAAATATGATGGCAACAACAACAACCGTAGTATTGCCAAAACGAATGTTTAGTAAAATGCGTGGTAGTATTAATTTCATATACGAAATAGTCAATAAGGAAACACTGACATTGATCTTGTCTGGTAGTTTAAATACAAAGTATAGTTCAAGAATGCACCAGGTACTCGTATACCTAAAAGCATGAAGTAGTTCACTTAGTTCAATCGAAGGAATCGTTTAAATAAACTAGTTTGTTTATGAACTACACAAGTGTAATGCCTACGTCGCACAGTGGCTCATTTGGCGAGAAGGCAGTCAAAAATCCGTAGCTTTTGATTGGATCGGTATTTTTAAATGTGTTTTTTCTGTTTGGTACGTGGGATTTTAACCTTTAATTTTCGATAAAAAGCATAAAAGCCGACCGACAAAAAGGTTACGAATGGTTTAATATTCGTTACCATTATTAATTAAAGTTGAGTATAAAAACCAGTGTTAAAACATTGAATTTTTTTCATATGTATGTCCTATTTTTATTGTTACAAATTATAATTATTAGGAAACACCAAATTTTGGCCACCGTAATATTTTTAAGCTTAAAAGCAAGAAGGGCCAACGGTTGGTTTTTTTAAACATCCTTTTGAAATAAAAAAAATTAAATTTTTAAAAAGTTAAAACTTTCTTTTAATAAAAAATCTTATTTTAGTTAGTTTTTTTTTATTTTTAAATATTTCTATAACAGTTTATAAAATAAATATTAGTTAATTTAGATAAATACTTATACCTTTAAATCAAGGAGCCACTATACATTAAGCAATTTTAGTAAAAATATCTTCTAAATAGCATTGATTTTCATCTTCTAATAGTCGACTGGAGTTGTTTTCCACTTTATCGAATATTGGACATATATGGATATGAAGTACACAACAAAATGGTGATAAGGTCTTTATTAGTACAACATCCAGACATTTTTCTTGTGCTATGTTCGCGAAAGAATCTGTAGTCCTTGTTCCTTTTTTCTTGCGCTCTCTTGAAAGTTGAATGATTCGTTGCAAAATTTTATGAACCATTTAAGAGTATATTTCATTGTAAAGTGCAGCTGTTTTATTGGCGTAATCACCAAATTTTTTTGCATTTATCTTTCTGCTGCTTGCTAAGACCTGTAATATGATTTTGAACGTCTTATTAACTCATAATCTACACCTGAAATAGTTGCTGCAGTTCGGATCGGAAAAATTTTCTTGCAGTATTTTCATCATTCGAATTTCCTTCTCCTTATTTAGGTTGGTCGATTATAAGGCCTAGCTAAAGATATCTTTCATGAATTTGTTCTTTTTTCTGCAAAAATAAACAGATACTAAGAATAATCAGGTACAGATCATCCCATACGGTGTGTGCGCACATCTTTTGTGTACAAAATTGTTTTATTCAATTAAGGAAGGAATTAGCTTACATTTTCTTACATATGTGATAATAAAACATTCATAAGAATGCCATAATAAACATGTGCATTCACGTATTTTATTTAATACTTCATTTTTAATTATTTAATTATTCTGGATTCATAATTCTTTATGATCTTATTGAATAATTAGGTTTTTGCAAATGTGATAGATTGTACCTAGAGTGCGTTTCTATATTACTAGATTCCATCGCGAAAGTTATAAACGCCATTTTTCAAGGAGATTAAAAAAATTGGCTTTGACTCTGTATTAAAAAGATGAAATAATTCAAAAATAACTGTAGAAAAAAATTTTTTTTTTAATTTCGTATGTATTCACAATTTTTGTACAATATACCTGACGTTTGGTCAGAAAAGTTGCTCTAGTTCACAAGGTCGCAACCTGGCGCACATATAATAGGGTATAGGTGTGTAGTAGGCTTGTGTAGTTCATAAACGAACTAGTTTATTTAAACGATTCTATCGATTGAACTAAGTAAACTAGTTCATACTTTTAAGTACACCTAGTTCATTTTTGAACTATACTTTGTATTTGAACTACCAGACAAGATAAACTAGAATCCATGTCTTTTCTTGTTGACTATTTCCGACATGAAATTAGTGCTGCCACGCATTTAATTTAACATTCGTTATGGCAATGGTACAGTATTGTTGCCATCATATTTTAAAAAGAACATTTGAACTAAGAGCTTTGAACTAAAGAAAGCGTTTGAACTAGAAGTTGAACTAAGAGAGATTTTGAACTAAAGAGAGCCTTTGAACTATATTTAAAACTTGTTGATTTTCAAACTTTGAACTAAAAAGAGCGATCACTAAATTGAACTATATGGCACAAGTCTAGTGTGTAGGGGAGGTTTTGGGATATAACACAGAGAAATATTTTTTTGACGTGGTTTGACGGGAGGGAGTTATGCTCTATTAAGCAAGATTTTTTAAAAGAATTTTGAACTTTATTAAAGCAAAAAATTTAACAACTTCAAAAAACATAACGACTTTATTTTGCTAGCACTGATAACTAACAAGATGTATAATTAAAGAAAATTTATTTTGATTTAATATGTTTTAAAACAAAAAAGTTATAGTAATTTAAAAATTAGAATTCACTAAAAAAAATTATGTTTAATAGAATATTCGGAAAGTCTATTTTGAATCTCCCTGTTCAGTATGTTATAGTTGGAACAGAGTTCTAAATTTTTGCCTCTCGAGGTTTACTTTCAAATGATTAAGAAAACACTAAGATCGGTAACCACAAAAAAATGATTTTTGGCCGCCTTCTCAAAATATGTGCCAGTGTGCGTCGTAGATCTTTCAAATCAGTACAGAGACATGGCAGGTGTAGGATGTTTTTCGTCTTCTTGCTGTGACGTCTGCAGCATGGTTACCACTGGAAGTTTTCAAAAAAGTCGTTTGAAAAAGCTGTGTGAAAAAACAAAAATATATAATGGAAAAAGACCGCTTTGTCTTGCTTAAACCATTTATACTTGAGTTCCCATTTTCTGGAATAATAACGCGAAAAAACGGTTTATTGGAAGAATATTCAAAGTTGTAACAATGTTCCGACTGGAACTATGTACTTGAGTTCCCTTTCCGTTCTCTAGAGTAATAACGCGAATCATAGCGTTTATTGGAAGAATATTTAAAGTTGTAGCAATTTTCCGACTTGAACTCAGTTATTTTAAGTCTAATTTCCACCTTTGCTATTTTGTTAATGTATTATTATAAAAAAAAAAATGCCAAATTTAAAATTTATTGCTTAAATTTTTGAAACATTTAAATCACTTGTTCCAAAATTTTTTTATTTATTCATTCACTTATTATCGCAATTTAAAACCTGTTAGGGCCAATTTGGTATAAATTACAAAATTCAACTTACTAAGCTAATGTGAATTAAAATTCAAAAATGCCTACTTTTATACTTAATTTCTAAAAGATTAAATTTTGGTTAAAGCTGTCTATTATTTTCATTCACGTAAATGATGTAAAAAAGCATGAAGATGTCTTGTAAAAAACCAAATTTTGTTTTTGTGAGTAAACTCATAAAAGGGGGAAGGTCGCAAAATTATCTGAGTTTAAAAAAGTCTCACAAAAAGTCAGAGACCCATAAAAAGGGTCAAATTCTGACTTTGTAAACGATAAAGCTGGTCTGCAGTAATCATTTGATCATATAGTTGTTTACACTAGGTTCGCAACAGAGTACTACATTCGACCCTGATCTAATGTGAGCTAGATCAATCTCGTGATTCCTCACAGTGAATTATTCAGCCATCGGGTCTGAGTCAGATCATTGGTAACAATAACAAAAATAAAGAAAAAAAAAAACAAAATTTTGTGTCGAAAAAAATAAATATTTGTTTAATAAAGTCCGAACATATGTACATACATGCAAAACACTCAAACAACATTCAATAATTATTTTAACTTTGTCTTTTTAATTTTTCTCATTCAGGCCTTGCGTTTCTTTTTAGTTTCTTTGCTAGTATTTTTCAAAATTTCAGCTGCTAATTTTTTATTAGCTTCCATCTGTGCTAAATCCTTTTCACGTTGTGGTATAACTTGTTTGGTTTCGGGTATATTAACTCGCTTTGTAGCCCTTTTTATTGGCCCGACCGCCGCTTCAGTTAAACTGACCTCATTTACCTGTTTTTCCTCCGTGTCTGGTGCCGAAACTTCTTTTTTTCTTTTGCCAAATGCCGTATTAGTTTTTCTAGCTCTTTTAGCTTTTGTGGGTTTTTCAGCAGTGTCATCAGAATCAATGTTGCCTGACATTTTTTCGATTGCAGATTGTACACGTTTACTAAGACGTATTTGTCTTAGACTCAAAGAACTTTTAACATTAAAGTAATTACGTATTGATTGTTGGGTACGTTTCTCATTGAGCTTCTTTAAAACAGGCGTTAGAATTTCATCCGTTTTGTTTGTAGTCCAACCAAAAGATTTTCTCGCAAATTCTCTTAATGATTCCACGTCTGGATAACCCCAAGTAAAAGCATCTTTGTTTTCGTCCACTTTGGGCGTAAGATAGGCCTCTACAACAGCTGTACTGGGAAAACCTTCATGAAGTTCTATATTTTTTAATTTTTTCTGCAAAGCTAAACGTGCTGAACTACCAGGTGGCACCACAGCTGACTTAAAGGACTGCCACCAGTTACGAAACCTTTCTAAGGTGGCCAAAACATTTTCTATTGATGCAGTTGTGGAGTTATCCGGTTTAGTTGTAGATTCCTTGGAAGTAAATGAGGCTAAAATTTCTAGTGCTGTTACTGCTCCAATGCCGTGAATTCCTGAAATTAATTATGTAAGATTGTGATGTTATTTTTCTTTCAACGTAGAAAGCAATAAATTTAAGAGAATTAAAGAATTTATGTATGTATGTCATTTTGTTAATGATTTTTGTTTTAAATTCCATATGAAATCATAAAATCAGTCAAACTAACATAGTTTAGATTTTCTTTTAACCTTGTAGAAAGGTTCTAAAGGGTTCGAAAACTTTAGATGTTTATTGTTTTATTGGGGTGATAGAAAATTTTTTTCATGAGTTTACGATATATTAAGAATTTATTTATTAAGTCATACATAGAAATATTTGATTAGATAAACCAACTAACCATTAGCATTTATTAATAATTAATGCTAATGCTTTTTAACCATTAAATTATTTTCAGCAATGATAATGCTTTTTAATGAAAAGGTTTCCTTGATAATTAGTCAAAAAACAAAATCATTACTTACTAGTGATTAAATGGTTTCAAAGCAATACCATTAATGGCATTCAAATATCAAAAAATTTGGTGAAATATGTTTGAACATTCTCAGTAAAAATGAGACACTGTAGGTACCTATTTTTGTTTTCCTGTAAGTAATAAGAGCTGCTAGCTGGGGTGTTAGGTAACCTAAGATCTAAAACATCAAGTTTTACATCTGACTTATTTAAAATAAGTAAATTATTAAAAAATTTTAATATAGATTCATTTAAAAAAGGTTTTAAGCTTATTCACTCTGTGCATAGCTTTTTTAAATCTTCTGCTTCGTAAATTTGTGTTTCATAAAAACGATTACTTTTTCTTTATTGTATGAACTTTTTTTCAATTGTATGAACAATCATATTTTCATTACCATTAACTAATGGCAATTATAATTAAAACAAGTAAGAGTGCTATATTCGGCTTTGCCGAATCTTATATATCGTTCACCCTTTACATATATGTAAATCTAGTTTAGTGAAGTAATTCCAATAAAAAATATTGGGGTGACAGAGCATTAAAAAATGGATTAAGCATTTTTTTTAAATTTTAGTGTTTCCTCAAAACATCTCTGCAAAAGCTTTTATTGACCATAATGACGATCGAACTTTTTACGAAAATTTCGGAGGCACATAACTCGGAAAATATGAGCGATCGCCACATGTATAAATTTTAATGACGTAGACATAAACGAGTTTATGTTTAAACTTTTATGTGTCTTAAAATATATATTAAAGAAATATATTTGACTTCTAGTGATATTAATAATCAGACTTACAAGTTTCACGACTTTTTGATGTCTGTTATTTTTTCCTTATATAAACGTATGTTTGTTTAGTTTTGAGTTTAAAAATATATGTTTGCATAGTTTTTTGTTTAGCGACTAATGTATTTTATATGAATCCAATATTTTAAGCGTTTTGCTTTAGCTTAAAAATAAAAGTATTAATAATAATTTAGAAAATAAGAAATAAAACTTTTTACTTACCTGTTGTATAATCACTTCCCACCAAACACGCTAATTGTATTAGTTTTTTACGATCACAATTGAATTCCTTTTCAATTTTTTCGGCACGAAATTCCATAACATGCTTATTTTGTGCAAAGAAATTCTTATAAACGGTACGCCCACCAAATAGCCAAATGTCACTATCATCTGTTATTGTGCCATTAGTAAGTTGAACTATATCAAGAAAAGCACATTGTGCTTCAGCTTCCATAGGAGCCACTATAAACGGTATACCAAAAAGTCGTAACAGATCTTGACAATCGGAATTCATGCGCTGTGTTATTGACATGCCCATACGATCTTGACGATTACGTTCATTTTCTAGTTCCTGCCGTTCTATCGCCAAATCTGAGGCTATAGCATTAAGCTCTTCAGTAGTTTTTTGTGATTTTAATATACTGGCCGCTTCATTCAGAATGTCTTCGCTACTTATAGGCGCTGTTTCTTTAATTGGTATAAAATCGATATCCGACTTGTCTCTGCTTTCTTTTGAGAAAGTTTCATTGTCCCGTTCAAATAATATTTTGTTTGCTTTTGATGGCTTTCTATTTGGTGATGGAGAATTACCACCACTTTTGCGTCCAGATTTCGGTGTTTTCCTCACAAAAAAGGGAGATTTTACTTTTGGTACTACTTCGTTTTCTGCTGCCAAGGATTTATCTGGCGTATGTTTTACTACATAGTCAACATTAAAAAATTCAGTTATTGCTTGATTCTTTGAGGGGGTTCGAAAATTTGGAGACTTATCATTAAGTTTTGGAGATTGATTTATAACATTCATAGGCGGAGGCGTTGAAGATCGTTTTTCACCATCACCGCTGTCGTAGACTTCTATAACTTCGATTTTATCTTTATAAGATTTTAAAGCAGTTTCTTCATCTGAAATCTCAATTATGGAATCACTTATCTTTACGTTTTCCAAACTAATTTTTTTAATTGTATCAGCTTGTTGTTTTATTTCATCTAAAATTGAAAGAATTTTTTCTGTATCTGGTGGGGTCTTAATTTCAACTTTTGTTTTTGCTTCATTCAAGAGTGCAGATTTAGTTTCTTTAGGTTCTTTACTGTCTTCAACAATAT
This sequence comes from Cistogaster globosa, assembly GCA_937654795.1. Taxonomy (NCBI): domain Eukaryota; kingdom Metazoa; phylum Arthropoda; class Insecta; order Diptera; family Tachinidae; genus Cistogaster; species Cistogaster globosa. The sequence continues at coordinate 35,140,323 of OW569404.1, read as the reverse complement.
ATATTTTCTTTTCTTTCGCAACTAAAGTCTTTTCCCCTTTCATAAAGATTGTATCTTTAAGAATAGCATCAGTATTTTCTAATGTTTCCTCTTTGGTTGGGATGTTTTCAAACACATCTGCGAAAAGATCATCTTCAGGATTGAGTGGTTTTGTTAAATCAATTTGAATATTTATGGCTTTGCTAGGAATTGGTTCCACTATTTTCTCATCTGTCAAGCACGGCGGTGTTTCTTCAATTACACATTCTTCCTCTATGTAGGGTGTTTTGTTAGTTAATTTATATTTAAAGTCTTCAGCATCCTCAACTTCTTCTAAATCAGTATCAGTTTCATCAGAATCTTTTATTTCTTCGGAATCTGAAATTATTTCATTGGAAACTTCTGTTTTTATTACATCATTTAGTTCATTAACAGTTTTACCAATATCCTTTACTTTTGATTCTGTAAATTTGTTTAATGTCTCATTAGGCTTCAAATCGTTAGCAGTCTCGTTTTTATGATTTTGTATTGCTTCTAAATTTGATTCTGTTGCATCAGAATCATCTGTTACATAGAGATGAATATCTTCACTTTCATTCTTTACAATGTTTGTGTCAATTGGTTTGCTAAAATTTAATAAATTTTGGTAAGCGTTTTTTATACTGGCCTTTATATCTATAAGACATCGCAGAGAAACGTTAAAGTTCGTTTAAATTATAATTATGGGGGCGTACAATATATTTGAATTATTAATTTTTAAAATAACAGATTTATATTAAATCAAAATTCCAAGAGCCATAGATACAAATGTTTAAAAAAATCTAACTCTTTCTTGTTACCTTGATATGAAAAATTTAAGCAATTTAAGTGAACTTGAAGAAATTTAAAATATTTGTGCAGCTCTTGCGTTTCAGTACATTGTAACTTTGAATTAAATGTATTTTCCTTAAAACTGCCTAAATGTAAAGCAAATTGACACAGACCTGACATTATACATTACGATTTTCTTGATTTTAACCGACTAAAAAAGGAGGTTATCAATTCGTATGAATGTTGTTTTTTTTAATGCTTGTGCCAGAAGAACTAAGTTATTTCGAACCGATTTTGATTTTTTTTTGTAATTTGATAGATTATGCTTACAGATTTGTCCCGTTTGAAAAACAATTCATAATCTTAAAAATTAAAGAGTGTCCCTATACAACATACATGCTTTTTACTTTTGTTACGAATCTTGAAGATCACCACTTTAAAATTAAAAAAAAAAAAAACTGCGTATCAGATAGCTCCCAGTAGCAAGACTTAATACAAAAAAAATCTTAAAATTAAAGGGTGTCCCTATAGGTGAAGTAAATTTTCCTTTATGGGCCTATCTTTTGAACCGTTATAGACAAGGTAAATTTATTTTACTAGGTAATGTCGTCCGCCCAGCTGGTTTGTAGTTGGACATGTCAAAAGTTGTTTATATTTTCCTACTTTTGTTTACAAATTTCAAAAAACACTAACAACAAGCATATGCAGAACAAAGAGAGCGTTTGTTTTTAGACCAATTCTCTTTTAATTTCATTTTCTATTTTTGACATTTCCACTCACAAAGCAACAATAAAATGCCATGTTGTTTTTACAAATGTTGTATTTGTTGTAGAGCCGCTATTACCTAGTAAAATAAATGTACCTTGGTTATAGACAAACACTTGAAAATTAAACAGAATGTCGATTACTGTGATCGTTTAAATAACAAGTATAAATATTCAAAATTATAAATTAAAGGGTGTTACAATATCTAGTGTAATTTGATGTATATGGCCGAACTGTTGAACCATTATAGAAAGACGATTGAAATTTACAAAATCCTGTGTTGCTTAGTCTGCTACAAAAGCAAGTATAAAATATGAATATGGAAATGGAAATGGAAGGGTGTTCCTATAGGTGATGTAATTTGATGTGTGTGGCCATACTTTTGGACCGCTTTAGATAGACGGTTGAATTTTACTAAAAACCTGTTATGCTAAGTCCGCTACAACAGCAACTATAAAATTTGAATTTGAAAATTAAAGGGTGTTCCATTAATTGATGTAATTTGACCTATATGGCCCTATCATTTAAACCGTTACATACAAAAACTTGAAATTGGACAGAATGTCATTAGTTTGTCTGGTATATTAAGAAGTATAAATATTTGAAACTATAGCTTAAAGGTTGGTACATTAGTTGATGTAATTAGAAGTATATGACCGAACTGTTCAACAGCTTTATATTGCTAAATCCACTATCACAGCAAGTATAAAATTTTAATTTGAAAATTAAAGAGTGCTTATGTAGTTTTATTTTTTTTTTTTTTCTAAAGAGAAGTGGCACTTCAGGCAATAATGCCTATTTAGTTATTTTCGTAACCGTGCTAAATTCCTTAGGAAAGGATAGATGACAGATAAGACAGGTGGTGAAAAGAGAGAGATAGATATAGCCATTTTATTAGTTATTTTACTTCGCCGGCGAATATGCTATTAAGAAGTACCGACGAAGCAGGCTGAATATGTATTTACCATTAAACAGAAAAACACATTTTTTATTTTTGGTTGCCTCAGGGGTTGAACCCTGGTCAACTTGGTTTGTAGCCAACGTGTTTACCACTTCCGACTACAGCAGCTGATGTAATTTTATGTATGTGGCCATACTTTTGAACCGTTACGGACAGACGGTTGAAACAAGGAAACTGTATTGCTAAGTCTGCTTCAAAAACAATTATAAAATTTAGCTTTGGAAATTAAAGGGTATCCCAATAGTTGATATAATTTGATGCACGTGGCAAAACTCTTGAACCGTTATAGACAGACAGCTGAAATTTACAAGGTACCTTTATTGTTAAGTCCGCTATAAGAAAGAGTATTCAATAAATTAAAAGGGGTTACAATAGTTAATGTAAATTATGGATATGGCCAAACTTAGACAAATGGTTGAAATTACAAAAATCAGTTTTAAAATTGTAGCAATTAACAGAGCTCAATTAAATGGAAGATTCTCGTTCTGCATACAAATAACATAAACTAGTCAGCTTGCAGATGGCTGCACATTCGTTAGCATTAAAAACAATATTCAAGTTAATAAAGCCCAATCACTTTTAAAAGTTAACTAGGTAAAAAAGCTTTTTGAGCGTTATAAATTATAAAACTCTGTTTATAATTAACGATTATACCAATAAAAAAATGCCAAAACTAATTAAAATACTACGACTGGATGTATCTTCAACTGACCAAAATCAGAAACCCTCCTTGATGACATTTTTTGGGATTATAAACAATGTCTTGCAAAAATGAACAAAATATTTTACCCACTAACTGAGTGATTTTTAATTTTTTGGTAAATATAATTGGCGTAAAGGATAATGTAACTTGTTTGGTTTAATTTAACTTCACTTTGGTTAGTTCTGGTGAAACTTATTTAATGTATAAATGCAATAAATACCTTTCTTCAAGCTCTTTTTGACCAATTAATTTTTCAATATCTAGTGTGACATCCAGTTCCGCCTTTGCCTGAGATTTTTCCAATATTCCTGTAATTTCTTCATTGTTCATGCCAGCATATTCCATCATATATGAGCGAGCTGGACCCTTGGCAGTGTTTTGCAATTGTTGACGCTGAGCTTTTGACAACTTAAGACTTTCATCTGTATCGTATTCATAGTCTTTTTCGTCATAGACTCTAGTTGAGTCATTTTCGAGTGATAAAGCAATAGCTAATTCCAAATCTGCATCATATTCGTTGCCCAATTGTATAACTTCCTCTATTAATTTTGAATCTTTCTTGTTATTCATTGTTGTACAAGTTGTAGATGAATTTTGTTCTAGCATTTCTACTTTTTCCCCTTTTTTCGATTCTTCAACTTTTGCTAATTTCTTTTTTAAATCTTTTACTAAAAGAAAACGTGTATGCTCATCCGACGAGATTTGTTTAGAACCCTTTTCCACAATTTCTGTCTCCAAAATGCCTTCTTCGCTAAAAAGATTTGTGAGTTCAGCATAAGTCAATGTACGACCACCCATTTCCTGTTCAGCTGTTTCAAGGCTTACTTGTACGTCACGCCTTTTAAGTAAACGTTTCATTTGGAAATTGCTAAAATCATCACTTTGAGAAGGTAATTCATGCAAACGTCCCCAAGATGACTGCTTACGAGTTTCTTTAATATCTACCAGTATTTCATGTCTAACATCAGCGGGCAACTGTAAAAATTCTTTACTTTTTACATCAATAGCTTGAATATTTGAATTGTAGGAATGGCGGGAGTTTGATTCGTCTAAAGAAGAGTCACCAGCTGAAGTGGTGGAATACTCCTCAGAACCAAGGGAGTTTTCATTGAAGGAATCATCTGAAGTTTCATCTACCCTGTGTCTCGTATCAAACTTAGAGCTTGAGGGCATTTCGGGAAGTTTAAACATATCATCCATTGTATCCTCTTTACGGCTAGCTTTTTGCGCTTTTTTAATGGGGGATGTTAGCAACATCTCAGCATTTGGACCTAACGCTTGCTGAACTACCTTTTCCTTAGCTAAAGATTGCAACAATAAAGTCTGTATGCGATCTGCCTCACTGTTTAGTTTACTTTGTTGTTGCTGACGACGAGCCTACATAAAAAGTTCAAAGTATTTTTAGGCAAAATAGTATAAAAAACCCGACATTTGTAAATATTTTGAAGGTACTTACTATTGTATCTTTTTTTAACTGGGGTACACAGCCATCAAAAACGAACACGGGCTTAACCCTATAATACATTAATTTGCATAATCTATGAAATAAACCCAATAAATGGGCATTATTGAGAGCAGCTCCCTTATTATCCTGGAAACCTTTTACGACCTGATGCAACCATATAGATATATCTAGATAAAAAATTAACGTAGATACATACACACAAATCCCATTTGATCAAAATTTATAAAAAGAACCTACCGATTGCTAAAACTTTCCCTTCTAATGTTTCTACAGGTACTGGTTTACCACATGGCTCTATTAGCTTCCAAAGGCCGGTTACTCCCATCTCCTATGAATTTAGTTTATATCTAGTTGATTAAACTAGCAAAGGCAATAAGAAAATTACCCTTTAAAAATAAAAAAATTGTTTTTTAAGAGTTGCCATATTTAATTTAAGTAAAATGTAAACAAATTTAATGTGAGGAAATCACAAGGATGGGAATTTATTATTATTAAGAAAAAAAAAAAACAACAGATATCAAGGCAAATCAGTTTCCTAAATGTCAAATTACATATACAAAAAATATGTATAAATTTTTTGTATGGTATTTGTCAAGGCGAATCAATTACCAGGTGACAGCGTAGGAGAATTCAGAATTTTTTGCTGGTATACACGACTGTCAAACTCCATATATAAAGAATATACATATATATTTTATATATGGGGTTTGACAGTGGTGTATACAAGCAAAAAATACAGAATTCGCCTACGCTGCCACCTGGTAATTGATTTGCCTTGATGGCGAACATCATTGCTAGAAAATGTTCAGCCAACGAGGGTTGCTGGAACATGAACATTGAGAGTCTTTATTAGCCAAATTCATGTGCAACATAATGTTCATAACAAGTTGATGGATAGTAGAGACGTAGGGTAATAAAATAATACAACTAAATATAAATTGTTTTGTTTCTACGTCTCACACAACATATTTTTATAATTAAATAATGAACAATAAATAATTCTTGTAAAAATCGATTTCAAAACAGATTTTAGCTGTCAGTCTATAACGGTACAAGAGTTTTGCCACATACATCAAATTACATCAAGTGTTGGAACAGCTTTTAATTTCCAAAACTAAATTTAAGTTGTAGCAGACTTAGAAATACAGGTTCTTTTAAAAGTTCAATTGTCTGCCTATAAGAATTCAAAACTATGGCCAAATACATCAAATTACATCGACTATAGAAGCAATCTTTAATTTACAAATTCAAACTTTATACTTGCTGTTGTAGTGGATTTAGCAATACGATTTCTTTGTAAATATTACCCGATTGTCTAAGGCTATACAACAGTTTGGTCATATACTCAAATTACATCAACTATTGTAACACCCTTTAATAATTTTAAATATTTATACATCTTAATTTTCAAGTGCTTTTATATAACGGTTTGAAAGATAGGGCCATGTCTGTCTATAACGGTTCAAAATTATGGCCACATACATCAAATTACCACAACTGTAGAGACATCCTTTAATTTCCAAATTCAAATTTTCTACTTTCATCATCATCAAATTATATCAGCTATCGTAGCACCCTTTAATTTATAAGTTCGAATTTTATACTTTAGTTTTAAGATTTATTTTTGTATTACGTCTTGCTATTGGGAGCTATAGTGACAAGCAGTGTTTTTTTTTAATTTTAAAGTGGTACACGATGCATAACACACGTAAAAAGCATGTATGTTGAATAGGGCGACTCTTTAATTTTTAAGATTATGAACTGTTTTTCAAACGGGACCAATCTGTAAGCATAATCTACTAAATTACAAAAAGTTTTTTTAATCGGTTCTTAAATGACTGAGTTCTCCAGGCACAAACATTTAAAAAGCAACATTCAGTACCGTTGTATTTCTTAATAGAATTAGACTCCAAAAATATTTACAATATTTGTTCTTTTAAAGAATTTTATTTATCTTAACTTTCTTTTGCTTAGATGCATTTGTATACGAAGATAATTTACAAAATTTTCACGTTACCAGTTTTATTTCATTTAGGTTATATTTTTTGTGCAAATTAAAACAAAACTTTATTACTTCATAAAAACTGTGTTTTGTATACACATTTATTAAAATTATTTAAATATGTTATATAAATACATGTATATATCTAAAATATGAACTAATTACAATATAAACACACTCAAAAAGATAATAAAAATATGTAAAAATTTTCTGCGATTACCCACCTATAACATTCACCAAAAAAATAAATTTAAGTTTCTTAAATGTTTTTGGCTGCAAATTATAATCCATATGTACAATACCTGAGTTAAATATTATTTTTGTTCGTTTTGTGTTACTTATATTTTGTTAATGTTTTTGCTGTTTATGTGAAGGTGAATCTAATATTGCTTTAGAATTGATAAACTTAGCTTCCAGGCTAAGTTTACTGTATTCTGATTGCATTATATCTCTAGTTTTTTCGATTAATGCACCTATATCATCTTTTTTACAGCCAGTTGTAGGTATTTCAGGTAAGATTTGTATAAGGGCGTGCCCTGGTCGGAAGATTTTCTCTTCGCTATTTAAAAACCAATACTTGGAAATGACTACCGGTTGAATGGGACATTGACTTTGAAGGGCTATGTGGAAGGCTCCCTTCTTAAATGGCAATAACGTTTCTGTAGAGTTACGAGTACCTTCGGGAAACAGTAATAATTTGCAGCCTCTTTCGGTGATAGCTTTAGATTCTTGTTGTAAAGCATTAATGGAGTCAGATTTGGAGGATCTGTTGATAAATAATGTGCCCCACAGCCACGAACCAAGACCGAAAAATGGTAGATATAAAACTTCTTTCTTGGACACAACCGTAGCACGTCCAATAACAGGCCACAGATAAGCCAATACTAAATATGTTAACAAAAAGTACATAATTTAATTAGATATAAAACAATTTAATAAAATTTACAACTATATCATAGAGCTCAATTCCTTTCGAAAATGGATTCAATCCGTATTTTGATGCCTTAGAAAAGGAAGAATTTTTTGCTTTTCATTAACGAAATTAACATTTTATGAATTTTAAAGTACAAAAAACTGCTTGAAACAATTTCTTTTAATAAGAAGTATTGATTTTTATTTTTAATATTCAAAGATAGTTTCCATCTGTATTTATATGCTATGTAAATTTCGTACAGCCATACCTAAATTTGCGCGTAAGACGCAATCTATTTGTCAAAAACTCTCATGTACATACAAAATGTATAAAGCAAACCATAATTGCGCGGCTGAGCAATTGGAAAATCAGATTTTGACAGCGCGTAAGATAGTGAAGTTGGCTGAAAACCACTGTTGTTTACATATTTTTTCTTATTTTTTTTCCTTCAGAACTGCAATTGACATTGTATAACAGTAATGACGTTTTAGATTTTAGGATTTATCACTGTTTTGCATTTCATATCATAGGGTTTTTTTTTTAAACACAATGAGTTAACATTACTGTTCACAGTAGAACGTTGCGCTTTTATTTAGGTATGTCATTTCAGCGTAAAAGCCATGCGTTGTTTTGCGTCGCGTCGTACGCGCAATTTAATTTTGTCAGTTACAGTCGTTATAGTAATAGAAACAACATATGGAATTTGTTTCTTTAGCGTTGCCATATCTTCACTTTGTATGAACATTGTAAAAATCTTTATATTGGCATCACACAAAAGAAAGTAACGCCTAAAGCTATGCCTCATTCTGCTTGCTTCAATGTAATATTTCCACATAACATAAAAAATAAATGAAATCTAAAGCACCAAAAATAAATAGAAATTACGCAATCAAAACCATTCCGAAACTGAAATCATAAGGGATTTTAGAGTTCTATATTCTTAGAAAAAATTATTAAAGCCTTTTTTTATATTATTTATACATCACATAATTAAAATTTTTTAATTTTTTCAATAAATTTTCTGTTTATCTTACCTAAAAGGTCTAAAGCACTTTGATGATTCATTAAAACAACACTACCAGTATTTTTACGTATATTTTCTAGACCTCGCACTTCCATTGTAACGCCTAAAGCTTTACAAAGTTGTCGACAGCCCCAGGCAGGTCCACTTAATATATAAATTAAAAATGAAAATGAAATTACAATAATAAATCTTTTCACATAATTTAACTTACAGTGCATTTTTATAATCTCTTGGTCTTAATATCATAAGCGGTATACAGACAAGTACAATAGCTCCTGAACCAATTACAAATATTGCCATTTTTAGCTGATATGGTGCTTTATTAGAAAAACTCATAAGAAGCGCCACTAAACAGGCGAGCCCCATCATTTCACAAAAACAGGCCATTTTAAATTTATTTTACACGAATCTGCAATACCAACATAAAACAAAGAGAAATTTAATTTTCAAATAATGTACATATGTACTTATGTGTAATAATTTTGATTTATTAATAGTTAATAGGTATATGATAGAAGTCCATCAATTTAAAAAAAATGGTGTTTTAATTTGTTTTTCGTTAAAAAATCATACATTTTCAAAAATTTATGGTTTTGATTTTTAGTTTTTGAAATCACACTCTTTAAAAATGAACGTTCAGATATCGATTGATCGCTTGATTTCTTAAACATATCTGAGTCTTTTCAAATTTTGTAATGCAATTTATTTAATTAATTTTTTTGGAGTAAGATTCTACTACTTTATTCACAGCATCTCAATGCTATGGATTAAAAGTTTGATATTTTTTATTCTACTTCGAAAGACTCTGGTTTAGTTTTTTAAGAAAGATATTATAAGCTTTTATAAAATTTGATTAGATAAAAGAACACGCCGCTTAAATTTGATTAATGCTTGGAATCGAAAGCCCAAAGCTTTATTCTTTTTTATTATAAATAACGTCTGCGCTAGAGCTGTGTCGTTCGTGAACGAACGGGTTAAATTGAACGAATCACTCAAGTGAACGAAATGATCCGGTCATTTAACTGTGGTCTTTTCATTCAATAGTGTACGGGTTAAATTGAACGAATGATTTAAGTGAACGGAATGAGCCAAACATTTAACTGGCTCCTTTCGTTAAATAGTGTACGGATTATAATATGGTGTATGATTCACTGTACACGTATATAAACGTTTGTAAGTGTATATGCCATTTTTGTTTGAAATAACAGAGTTTTTTCAAAAAGTTTAGTTTTTTTAGTGTTTATTTTTTAATGAAAAAGTTGTAATATTTAAATTAATAAAAAAGTGATTATGAATAAACTAATAAAATGTTACAGAGAAAAAGAAGCAAAATTAAATTGCATTTTATATAGGATGGAGAAAGTCCAAATTTTGTAATATTTAGTGTTTTAAAACATAAACAATGACAGTGCATTTCTGCCACAGATCACAATTTCTGATTTAAGAACGTTTTCACTTGCATATGCTGGAATTATCTCTTAAAATCACAGTATATCAAATTTTTATTTAATTTAATAATTAAGTTCCATATTTTTACGAAATAGAATTACTCCCTTTGTGGAACAAAATTTTTTGTGCTTTGTGTTTTCTTCATAGTAAAAAGCACTATATTTGAGAACCTACATAAAATCTGATTATATTGTTTTCTATGTGTCAAGGATTTTGCTTCTGTTTTGATAAAAAGACAAGAAAATCACATACAATAAGGATTGTTATTCAAATTCGTTCAATCAATCAAATTGAGCGATTGAACGAATTGAACGAATGAATCAGTTTTGATAAATGACCGAAAAAGACCGGTCACTGAAACGAACGACCGGGCACAACTCTAGTCTGCGCTGTTAGAACGCCTTTTTCCTAATGTTCCTTATTTCAAGATTGGGTACAAGAGAGTAATTTTGAGAGAATATATTCTTTTTCTTCCTAGAACAAATTTAGAATTTCCTTCGGGTTTACGATCTATCAGTGCGCTAGGATAGAGTCAACGAAATTGCACCGAATTCAAAATAAGTTATAATAATTAGTTATTACTTAGCTTTAATGTGAGATTATTTTTACTTAAAGAAATAATAATAGTCTTCTTAAAGTGCTTCTTGGCAGAATATTATGTGTAATTATCCACTTATACTGATGGTAAGTTAGTAAAACCTCGAAACATTTTTTGAACATAAATTGTAAGCAATTTAATTTAAAGTGTTCCCAAGTAACATTAAAAAACTCACTGAAAGAAAATAAAACAAGAATATAATTTATTTATTAATTAACGTAAATGTTATTGTTAAATAAATCAATATTATCGACTCACTGTTGTCATGAGTTCCTTAAACTTGTTAGACTAGTAAACTTTCATTTGCATATAAATAATGTATAGTTATGTCTGAATATCAAGCAGTTTAATTATTCCCCGTCCACACTTTGAAACTTTTGTTGAGCAATTATTTAGTTTGTAGGTGCGAGAGAAGACAAGATAAAACTTGCAATTCTCTTTTGTCATTCTTAATTTTAAACAACAACAAAATCTAAGCAACCAAGGTTTGCAAAAAGAAAATTTAAAAGTGTAAAAACTTTTGCAATTTAAAAAGAAAGTTTAATGAATATGTACTTTGGTAAATCAAATTCTTAATTAAAATGAAAAAAAAACTAAATAAATGTTTAAAAGTCATTTTACGACAAAACGTTTGTTTTGGTTTTTAGTGTATACTTTTTGGTTAAAGTTCAGTAAAATTAGAGTAAATTTAAATTATTCTTAATTGTACATATAGAAAAAGGCGCAAAAGTGCGGGAATACAAAATACCAAACATTTATTCCAAAACATGAGCTGCGTTCCTGTACTTTTTGGGTAAAGTTCGGTAAAATGAGAAAAAGAATAAATTATTCCCAATTGAAAGATGCTAAATACCCAAAACAAGATGTCAAGCAAATTAAACATGCAGAAGTCTAATGTAAACATAAAAACAAAATTATTTTTTCTTATATTAATTTTATTGTTTTTTGGAGGTAAAATGTTTAAATAACTGTTTACTACTACTGTTTACTTTTCAACCAGCTGATTGTTTTGCAGTTTGCACAATCTACCCAAAGAAGTCTGGGATATTTCGTGCAGAAAGCAGAAGAATTTTTTTTTTCTCTCCAAAGCTCTCTCTTCAACCCAAACTTGTTGTACGGGAACAGTTTTCGGCAACAAGTTTCAATAGTCACATTTTTGTACTAACACTCTTATATTCTCACAAATTGACTTCACCACCAAGTTGACTGCTAAGTTCAAAAGCTGATCGATCACAAGTATTGTAAATAATTTTTTTTATTTCGTTTTAAAAATAATCTGCCACTATGAATGCATTTAATTACAGATATGTAATGATAAAATGATTTCTTTTAGCTCTTTCAGTTAACCGAGCGATTTGAGTTGTTACTTAGGGCTTGGTTTTTTCCCGCAATTTTTTATTTCTCGGGAAACGGGAAAAACATTATCGCATTCCCCGGATCTCCCGGTATTCCCGGCAAAAAAGTAATTCTGAAGAAAACAAGTTTATTTAAAAAAATAATATTAAAAAATTCATAGTTTAATTAAAACATAAACAAACACTTATAATCGTTAAATAATAGTTTTAAAAGTTTATAAAACTTAAAAACAATTCGGGTGACATGACATGTGTACATATGTACATTTATACTACATAACGAGAAATAAAAAGATAAAAACACTAAAAAAATATTTTATTAATTATGTTTTGAAATATATGATTTTAGAACTGCATTTAACAATTCACTACACATACTGCTGCTTGTTTTAGTTAAAAAATTTCTAAAAACAGAAAAAAATTTTTTACTTTCTACTGAGGTAGGTTTTTTGGTCAACAATGCGTTATAAAGATTATCCATGTTCGAATAACTCAAATTCCTTTTTAAACAAATAAGTAACCTCTTGTTCTATTTTATATCTTAAAAGCAGTGCCCACAACTTCGTTCGTGTATCATTTCTAATTATCTTAAAATTAAAATTTAGAAAAATGTGTTTTTAAACATTTGTTGTAGAGTTCTGTAAACAGTGTTAAAAACTTTCCATCTACAAAAATGTGGATGAGGTCAAACAATTGTTTAATAAACCTAAATAAAACAAGGGTAATGTGATTTGGTCCGCCATCTTCTGAGGAGATTACAGTTTCGATGTGTAATACTGAAATACAATATGATAGTAAAACAAAAATTTTGGGTGTCACATTGGATGATAAACTTAGCTATTCCGATCATATAAATTTAGTTGCTTCAAAAATAAATTTTACTCTGCGACGGCTATACTCACTTAAAATGTACCTGCCGTTTTATGTTAGGTGTAAAGTGGCACATGCGTTGCTAATGTCCCGGATTTTGTATTTCATAGATGTATTTTCCTGTACCACATCAAGTGGTATTCATAGAATTAAACTCTTGGTAAATAAGATTATAAGATTTGTATTTCAGCTCAGAATCAGAGATCATGTTTCAATGTATGTCCAACGATTTCTAAAGTGTTCTTTCTTTGATTTTCTAACTGTTAAACTTTTGATGAGCTTTTATTCCATTGTTAAAAACTCGAAACCGTCTTTCTTATCTTGCCGTATACGTTTTATACACTCTTCTAGGAATGTGCAAGTCTTTATTCCTAGGATAGCTAATTCACTGTTTGAAAGATCTTTTTTTGTAACAACTGATCGCTATTAGAATAGGTTGCCAAGGGACTTGAGGTCATTTAGTTTCTCGTCAGTAGTTTACCATAAGAAGTTGTTATAATATTTTATTCTATAAATAATATAATAATAGAAATCCAATTGTATCTTATTATAGCAAAAATTAAAGTTTTCTTTTAATTAATCATTGCTGTGTCTTGCAGTTTTCATTACGTATTGTTTTAAATTGACGCCGTATATAATTTTTATTATATATTTTTAAAATTTATTTTCTAACTTTGTAGAGTTATATTACATATATATTTTACCATTTATATATTACCACATTTTTTGGCCTTATGACGGCTTTTATTATTACAAAATATGAATAAATAAAAAAAAAATAAAACGTACTGACAACTGGTTTAGTACTATTATACCAATAAAACGGTATCTCTAGTTTCTCTACGAAATGACATATTTTTATCAAATCAAAAGGCTTTTATATTTGAACAAAGGTTTTAGAGACCTCCTCACAAAATTTTATTTAAATCTAGAAAGACACACGCAAAGACTCTAAAAAAAGGTGTTTTGTATTTCATATTGACTACTATCTACAACAACATCAAAATTTTTAAAAAATATTTCATGTACAGATTTAAAGTAGTATAAAATTAAATTTCACAACCAAAATATTTAAACAAATAATCAGTGATTTCTTTAAAGTGCTAATGATTTACAATTTTCCGTGTTCCAAACCCTTGGCGTTGGCATTTTGAAATGAAAATTAACCTTCAAGTTGCGCGTAGCAAGTAATTAGTGTGAACTCTGAAAGAAAATCTTGAACTTTTAACTGAAGTATATTTAAATATACCTACTGAGCTCTTTTCGCGCTAAATAAAGGTTTTTTCTTTAAGCCAGCTTACATTATGCACTTTGTGTCAACGACATTAGTCATAATACAGAAGTTTATGGGCGAGAGGTGTAGAGAAACAAGGAAAGAATATTCAAGACTTCTTTTAGTGTTTCTCCAATTTTTTTTCTTATTCATATATTTGTCTTAATTTTTTTTATATGAAGAAGTTTCAGGGACCTTCAAGCCCAGATAAAATTTGCTGGCTTCTACCCCAGAAGCAATAACGACAAAGAGTCGAAGCTATTCAAGACAAAATTCTACCGCAGGAATCTTGTTGAAGGAAAATGGTATTAGGGTCTCGAATAGTTCGTTGAACAGCGGCGCATGTTTGCTTAACAAGTTATCGTGATTTTGAGTGCCATTGGAGTAACAGAGTGTTTTTGATAGATGTGAAAGGCTGACTTGTAGGTTGTCAGTTTCTTTGTATTCGTACAATGTTTTCTGTTTCATAATGCCGTGGTAATAAATGTTTCAACGCATAGCAATTCAAAATGTCACAGATAAGTATTAGAAACGTTGCAATCGAGCAAGTAACGCATCAGTTTCTAAATTTATCCTTTGTTTTGCAACTTAATAAATGAACAAGATCTAAATACCGCAGCAAGTTTATGAAAGTGTAGATGGTTGTATAGGTTAAAGAAGCATGTATGTTAAAAAATGTTGAATACTCCTACTTAACAAAAATATCATTATGCAACACTATTTTATGAATTACTTATAACACACTTTTGAGTTCATCCTGTGCCTTATTTTTCTTTATTCTTCTTTATCTTTTTGTGAATTGTGCATGTGGCGTCGGTGTTGCGATCAAGAGCTTAAATTAAATAAATATATAAAATAAATAAAACTAATAACCAAACAAGGTGCTTCTTGTTTCTTAAACTAATTTCTCAGTTTTATTCAACAGGTTATGGGCCCAGTCCATGCCTAATAGAAAGTTTTATTAAAAGTTAAATTGTGAAATTAAGATCATATAGCTGTGTGTCTGTGTATTGAGTACAATGGAAAAGGCAAAGCGAAATATAAAGCCTTTTGATGGAGGGAGGTATTCCGTCTGGAAATTTAGAATCAGAGCCCTCTTTGCAGAGTTGGACGTATTAAAGGTTGTTGATGACCCGATGCCCGAGAAGGTGGATGAGGCTTGGATGCGAGCGGAGCGTTGTACAAAAAGCACGCTAATAGAGTATTTAAGTGACTCATTTTTTAATTTTGCAACAAGCGACATCTTGGCATGCCAAATTCTTAAGAATTTGGATGCCATATATAAGCGTAAGAGTTTGGCTTCGCAATTAGCGGTGCGCAAACGTTTACTCTCACTTAAGTTGATGAGTGAGATGTCACTATTGAGTCATTTTACCATTTTCGATGAGTTAGTGAGTGAGTTGTTAGCTGCGGGTGCAAAAATAGACGAAATGGATAAAGTTTCTCATTTGCTGCTGACCTTGCCTTCATCTTTTGATGGAGTGGTCACAGCAATAGAAACTTTATCCGAAGAAAACCTGACACTAGCGTTTGTGAAAAATAGGTTGCTAGATCATGAAATTAAAATTAGGAATGATAATAATGATACTAGCAGAAAAGTTATGAGGGCATTTGTGCAGAATGACTCAAATAACTATAAAAATAATTTTTTGAAAGGAAGGGTGACCAAGCCACGGAAATCGTTCAAGGGCAAATCTAAAATAAATTTTAAATGCCATCACTGTGGTAAGGAGGGGCATATAAAAAAGGATTGTTATCATTAAAAAAGAATTATAAATGAAAAAAATAAGCAAGCTCAAATCGCAACATCAAAGCAAATCGCAACATCACAACACGGTTTCGCATTTATGTTAAAAACAAGCAATTCAATGACGGATAAACTTGGATTTATCCTTGATTCTGGCGCGACTGACCATCTAATAAACGATGAGTCGTTATATGCTGACAGTGTAGAATTGAAGCATCCAATTTAGATCGCTGTGGCCAAGGAAGGGGAATTTATCTACGCCACTAAGCGTGGTATAGTGCGGTTGCACAACGGACATCAAATAACATTAGAGGATGTTCTCTACTGTAAGGAGGCTGCCGGAAACTTAATATCCGTGAAGCGACTGCAAGAGGCAGGAATGAAAATCGAGTTTGACAGTAACGGCGTCACTATTTCAAAAAATGGATTGATAGTTGTCAAAAATACAGGTATGTTGAATAATATACCTATTGGTTAATTTCAAGCATACACTGTTAATGCACAAAATAAAAATAATTATCAATTATGGCATGAGAGGTTTGGTCATATAAGCAAAGGTAAATTGTTAGAAATAAAAAGAAATAACCTATTCAGCGACAACAGTCTTCTAAATAATTTAGAGTTGTCAGATGAAATATGCGAACCCTGTTTAAATGGAAAGCAAGCTAGGCTGCCATTCAAACAATCTAAAGATAAAAGCCATATTAAAAGACCCCTGTTTGTAGTTCATTCAGATGTGTGTGGCCCAATTACACCAGTAACGTTAAATGACAAAAATTACTATGTAATCTTTGTAGATCAGTTTACACATTACTGTGTAACTTATTTAATGAAACACAAGTCAGACGTGTTCAATATGTTTAAAGATTTTGTAGCGAAGACTGAAGCACATTTTAATCTAAAGATTGTTAATTTGTATATCGACAATGGTCGAGAATACTTGTCCAATGAGATGCGTGAGTTTTGTGTTAATAAAGGGATAACCTATCATTTGACAGTGCCATACACACCTCAATTAAATGGTGTTTCTGAACGGATGATAAGAACCATTACTGAAAAAGCTCGTGCCATGGTTAATGGTGCAAAATTAGATAAAAGTTTTTGGAGTGAAGCTGTGTTAACTGCAACATATTTAGTTAACAGAATACCAAGCAGAGCACTTGGTGATAGAACGACCCCATACGAGATGTGGCACAATAGAAAGCCCAATTTAAAACATTTAAGAGTGTTTGGTTCGACTGTGTATGTACACAATAAAAATAAAAAAGGAAAATTTGATGATAAATCATACAAAAGTATTCTTGTTGGTTATGAACAAAATGGTTTAAAATTATGGGACTCCGTTAATGAAAAATTTATTGTTGCAAGGGACGTTGTTGTCGATGAAACCAATATGGTTAATTCTAGAGCTGTCAAATATGGAACAAACTTTCCAAAAAATAGTAAGCAGAATGATAATGAAAATTTCCCGAATGAAAGTAAGGAAAGAGAGCAAACAGAATTCCAAAATGAGAGTATGGAGTTCGATGAAACTCAATTCCTGAAAGACAGTAAGGAATGTGATCATGTAAATTTTCCGAATGATAGTAAGAAAAGAAAGCAAACCGATCTCCTGAATGAAAGTAAGGAATCAAATTTCCCGAATGAGAGTACGGAATGTAAAACAGCTGAACAGCCAAGTGAAATTGTAATTGATAAGAATCCAATTACAATTGATAGCATCGACAACAGTAATAAGAATATTGAAGTAATTACTAGAAGAAGTGAGCGATTAAAGACCAAGCCACAGATAGACTATAATATTTTGAATGATTTAATATTTACTGCTCATACTATTTTTATTGACGTCCCAAATACATTTGATGAGATTAAATATAGAAATGATAAATCACTTTGGGAGGAAGCCATAAAGGCAGAGTTGAATGCCCATGAAATAAATAAGACCTGGACAATTACAAAGAAGCCAGAAAGCAAAAATATTGTTGATAGTAGATGGGTATTTTCTGTTAAATATAATGAACTAGGAAATCCAATAAAATACAAAGCAAGACTAGTTGCACGAGGGTTTACTCAAAAATACCAAGTCGATTATGATGAAACATTTGCCCCTGTTGCTAGAATCTCAAGTTTTCGATTCATATTATCATTAGCAGTTCAATATAATTTGAAAATCCATCAAATGGATGTAAAAACAGCTTTCTTGAATGGCACATTGAATGAGGAAATATATATGCAACTTCCTCAAGGTGTATCATGCAATGGTGAAAATGTATGTAAATTGAATAAGGCAATTTACGGGCTCAAGCAAGCAGCTAAATGCTGGTTTGAAGTATTTGAGCAAGCACTGAAGGAATGTGAGTTCGCAAACTCTCCAGTAGATCGCTGTATATATATCCTTGACAGAGGCGATATCAAGGAAAACATATATGTATTGTTATATGTGGATGATGTGGTAATAGCAACAGGGGACATGAAAAGAATGAACAGTTTCAAAAAGTATTTAATGGAAAAGTTTAGAATGACCGACTTAAAGGAAATACGACATTTTATTGGCATAAGAATAGAAATGTATGATGATAAAATTTGTTTAAGCCAGACCGCATATGTTAAAAGGGTATTAAATAAATTTAATATGGATGATTGCAATGCAGTCAGCACCCCTCTACCTAACAAACTAAATTATGAGTCGCTTAACTCGGATGAAAACTGTAATGCGCAATGTCGTAACCTTATTGGTTGTTTAATGTACGTAATGCTATGTACACGTCCGGATTTAGCTACTGCAGGAAATATCTTAAGCAGATATAGTAGCAAAAATAATTCTGAGTTATGGCAATGTTTAAAAAGAGTACTTAGATATTTGAAAGGAAGCATTAATATGAAATTGATTTATAAGAAGAATGCAACAGTGTAAATATAAAGCTTGAAAGACCCATTAAAATTTATGAAGATAACCAAGGCTGTATCAGCATAGCAAACAACCCCTCATGTCATAAAAGATCTAAACATATTGATATTAAGTATCATTTTTCTAGAGAGCAAGTGGAGAATAATTTTATTTGCCTTGAGTATATTTCTACAGAGAATCAACTTGCTGACATTTTAACTAAACCGTTGCCTGCTGCCAGATTTGCGGAACTACGAGACAAGATGGGATTACTTCAAGATGACTGATCCATTTGTACGTCGATGCTGAATATTAATATATATATATATATATATATATATATATATATATATATATATATATATATATATATATATATTTTTTTTTTTTTTTAATGACAAAGATTTGTCCAACGAATTTATGAAATGAATTAATTTTATTTTTATTTTAAACAAAGAGCAATATTGTATTGTTAAGCTGTTAAAGCTAAGTAACTGAAATTTTTAAAACCAATCTAATTTTAAGATATTGGAAAGTGATCTGATCGGGTTTTTCTGGGTTTTCCCCGTATCCATGCAGCGAATGCTGGATCACATTGTACCTCCCAGAATGCACACTAGCCACATTAGAATAAGTCAATGATAATTATTAATAACAATTTAATTTTCAAGTTCTCTTTAATAATTATAAATGTTATTTTTGAGGGGGCGTGTTGAATACTCCTACTTAACAAAAATATCATTATGCAACACTATTTTATGAATTACTTATAACACACTTTTGAGTTCATCCTGTGCCTTATTTTTCTTTATTCTTCTTTATCTTTTTTGAATTGTGCATGTGGCGTCGGTGTTGCGATCAAGAGCTTAAATTAAATAAATATATAAAATAAATAAAACTAATAACCAAACAAGGTGCTTCTTATTTCTTAAACTAATTTCTCAGTTTTATTCAACAAAAAACAATGTGGATACTAAAAAAATGTTTTTGGCTTCAGCAGTGCGGAGCAGCTAGCTCAGACAAGCAATTAAAAATTGCCGCAACAGAATGCAATAAAAGCAGATATCTTACAAAAATATTTTAATAGTATTGCAGTGCACATGGCAAATAATGCATTGAAAATAATTACAGACGACTGTTTTTTGCCTAAAAGCACATTTTTTTAATTTTTATAATAATTATATTTATTAATTAAAATTAAGTCCACAACAAGGATAGAAAATTGTATTAAAAATAAAAAAAATAAAATGTTTTTATATTATTTAATTTTTTTAGCAACTGGTCTTTTTTGTTTTTATTTTTAATATTTCGCTACTACAACATCAGAAAACCCAATTATTTTTTTCACAAATGTTTAGTGAAAAAACTCCAGTTGCTTTAAAAATTAAATAAAATATAAATAATTAAAAGGTTAAATAAGAACTATATTTAAAAATTATTCACTTTCAAGCAATATATTTAAGTAATGGAACTGCGCGTTTTAATATCAAAATTTTTATGTTTTTTGTGTAAAATAGTTTGATTTTTTTTCGTATTTCGGTTGTGTTTTATTATTTTTATTTTTGTTTTTGAAAGACTAATAATTTCAACTTACTGAGTAATGTTTTTAAAGATTATTTATCGAATGTTTAAACAATACTAAAGTCTACCTATTGTAGATATTTTTAATTTGACTTAATTTATTGAAACCAAAAGAACAAAACAAAGTTCTTATCAACTATTGCTATTTCAAAAAAGCCGTTAATACGTTGTCATGCTATTTTCTGTTATTTATACACTAAAAGAAATTTAAATTTAATTTATTTTTTCCTCAGCATTTATTAACAGGTGTGCAAAATTTTATTTTGATTCAAGTTGCGACCAAGTTTTTATACAGTTACGTAATAGATTTTAACGTGACCTTATGTTAAAAGAAATCCAATGGTGTTAAATCAGACAAAACAATGTGCACAATTCGATCGTCAAAACCAAGAAAGAATCCGACTAGGAAATTTCTTTAAAAGCAATTACAGTATTTTTCGATTTGTATGGTATATGAACTGACTTTTTAAAATGAAAAATGTTCTATACTTGTGTCATCTAATATGGGCATGAAGAACTCTATTAGCACTTCATTATACCAAGAACCAGTCATACACTGCTTTTTAAACAATTTTGGGCTTTTACGCTCTAATCCGTACCAAGCGATGTACTTTGAAAATGTATGTGTTATCGACAATAACATGTGTTTGTTAAATCTAAAGTGTGGCATTTTTAATGAATACGAAAGACATCAGGTTCAATATCTGCTTCGTTGTTAATGATGCTTTTTCTCGAATCTCAAATACACATCCAAATTTCATTATTGTTGAAATTTTTGAGACATGACAAAGTGTTCATTAGCTCTTTTCTCAGATTTTCCTGTCTTGTTTCCTTGTTCAATTTATTTTTGTGAGTTTAATGCACATTTACTGACATTTTTTTCAATTGCTTTCTATTCTAATGAAGATTAAAGCGGCAACATTCTGCTACCAGTGACTATATAAAATGAAAACGACAAACAACAGAAGGTTTCCACTAGTAGTGCTGGCCAAACTTTTGGAACCGTGACCCTTATCCAATGAACCTTCGTCTTTCTACATCCTTTAGAAAGTCGAAGAAGATATATTATTTTGTTTCTTAAGGTCGCAAAGATTAATCGCTTTAGTACCTCCAGCAGAAAAAGTGGTTTAGAGATTTTAATTAAGCAAACGGATGAATCTTAAAAGATGTTTAAGCTTGCAACACGAAAAACTCAGGCTAAGATAAAACATTTCTCTCTTAAAAAGGCAAAGTAGCAGATAATTGTTTCTTTTTCTAGTTTTGAAAGCTGTAGAATCACCAGTTAAGGATAAAAAGGTGTGAAAGAATATAAATAAAAATTAATATTTTGTAAGCAAAAAACAAAATATCAAACGAAGAAAAACAATTTCTTTCTTTTAATAGTCAAAAAAGCAGACTGAAGAAGAACTGTTAATTGCAACAGCTGGTCTTATATAAAGCGTTAAAAGCAAAAAATAGAATTTTCGACTTTTAAAATTAACGAAATTTTAAATATCGACCAGCCTGAATATTCTAGCTCTATGTCTAGAATTTTAAGTTTGAAAACTATTGTAAATCAAACAAAAGAATATGATCAGTTTACAATCGTATGACACAATTCCACTTAGTTTATGCAATTAACGTCTCACGTAATTTTTTTCGTATGATTGTCGTTACTATCTCAGATGTAACGATTCCACCCCTTTTTCTTAATATACCCAGAAGTAATTCATGATCACTTTTCAATAACTTTATTTGAAGCGCAGTTTTTCTTATGCCTGTTATTATTGATATCTTTAATATGATATTAATTTTTTTTTATTTTTTTTTTTTTACTAAAGAATGTGTTGGGCTTAAAACGAAATTGCTTAAAGAAAAACAATAATGTACGTAAGAGTTGTAACTCAATGTAAAAAACATTTTTTCAGTGTATCTTAACAGCCTAGAAATGCTTAACTTCCTAACAAACAATTGCAAATATAAGGAAAAAAAAAACAAATAAATAAAAAACTAATTACAACGTTTATTTATGTGTTGTTGTTTAAAATTATTTGAAATTAAAGTTAACATAACAGCATATAATATTTGAATAATATAAAAGTACACGATACACACACACTGTTTTTTAAGGTACGATCAGATTATTCAAAAAAAGCGTAAACACTATTTTTTTAAATGTTTATTTAATTTTTTCTGACATGTATCTAAACAAATGACGATTTATAATATAAAAATTGTGATATCTTACCTTTTACTTTGAGTAGGATTTTTTATTTCTTAATAAGTGTTTGAGAGAAACAAAAATTGTTTTTCATAATTTAGTGGTTACGTCTTTTTGGGCAAATATTTAACTAATCTGACCGTGCCTTTAGTTTTTTTATCTAGTAAATTTTTTTATTCACATTTCAAACGGGCCTGACATCACAGAAAGTATTTTTATTTAGATAGCAAAAAACAGTATAATCTTGAAGTTTGTATAACTTACTGTTTTAATAACGTGCAAAGTCGAAGAAATGGTTGACTTAATTCGAAAAGTGGCCGTGTCCCATTATACGCAAATTAAATAAAATCACAGCATATATTACTATATTATCTAGAGTGTTCAAATTTGCACGGATTGTTTTAAACAATATTAAATAAATGAGGCAAAGTTTAATAGGATAATCACATTAGAAGGAAGTAAGATAGTAAAATTTGTTAATATGAAGCTAAAGTCGAAGAATAAATAGATTTGATTTAGAACAATGAGCTTGGACATCCCATAAGAAATAACTAAAATTTACTACATAATTTGATAACTCTATTATACATATATTGTCATTAAACTTCATTTGGATAGTCCTATAGCAAAGATGCAAAAATTAAACAGGATTGGTCGTTTGCACATCTAGAGAATTAAATACACATGTAAAGATAATGAAATTTCAAGAGAGAATCATAGTGAATAAAATGAATAATCAGCCAAGAAATATGTAAGATTTTTATAATGGTGGTGATGGCTCTTATAGGAAATAAATAATAATTATCATATAATTCGAGAATTATATTTTCTAGAATCTTAAAAAGCAATTAAACAAACAAACAAAGTTAGAACAAAAGGCGTGCCAATTTTCAAGCCTATTACTTTAATTGGCAAAGTTCTTAAATAATAATAAAACATTGGAGGTAACAACTCCTATATAATAAATCCGCCAAATACAAGTTTAAGTCACAAACGGTTGGTACCATACTATATGTGAGTCACCCATAAATTAAAATTTTTTTTTAATATTCTACAAATTTTTTAGTATACGAGTATACTACGTTTATACGTATGTATGTCTTTTTCACCGCAGAAACACTGAATTAATAATTTACTTGCATATAACTGTGTTACTAAAACAGTGCGTACTTAAGAAAACAATTTGCAATTAAAAGATTAATGTTGCCACCTCCTAGTCAGCACATTTTATTTTTATTGTTAGAAAATTTTTTATAAATATTTAAAAACAAATTTTTCTAAATTTGAAACAAATTACAATGACACGCGGACGAAGTCGTGGGCGCTGAAAGTATTAAAATATTTGTGCATATGTGATATAAAGCAGCATTTGTAATTTTGATTTTGAAGATAAAGCCATTTTACACCACGAAATTTTTCATGATTTTTTCACTAATTTTATTGTTAAACAATATATTTAAAGATGGAAGCGAGAATAAGCAGAATGGCATTGCTACAGTTTTGAGGGGATGCTTTTAAACTTACTTTGTGTTCGCTGCATACGTTTTGTTGTTTGTGTATTATTTGAAATAACACAAACAAGAACAAAAACGAATATCACATTAAAGTAGTAAGATTGCTATGTTCGGCTATGCCGAATCTTATGTACCCTGCATTGTATATGTAAAACCATATAAGTGAAGTAACTTCAATAAAAAAAATAAAAAATAAAAAAATAAATATTGGGGTGACAGAGAATTGAAAAGTAAGATAAAAATATTTTCATTAAAATGTCATTGGCTCTTAATAGGTTAAGAATTATTAAAAATTTTAAGTATTTCCTAAAATATCTCTTAAAAAGCTTTTTAATGATACCATTAATCGTGCTATGAAAAGAGGCCTACAACTCGGAAAACATAAACGAAAGCCAATTTTTTTAATTGATGTTTCTATATTTTTCTTAATTTTCTGTCGCCCCATTTGTTTTTTGATTAATGTTATTTCACTAAATCAGATTTGTTCCCAATGATGTGGAAAAATTAGAGGCAGGAGCGGTGTTATACCTATCTTGCCTGGAGGGATATATACCTATCTTGCTGATGTTTAGTAGCAAAATTTTCGAAACTATTTCTGATGGATTGGCGTATTTAAATTTTTTCTATCTAATCTAGTGCCCTGGAAAAGCGGATTTCAACCCAAACGCGATCGGACAGACGGAAATCTTGTAATCGACTTCGCTTTGCATAAGGACTCAGAATATGTGTAATTTATGGGGTCGGAAATAAATATTGTAGAAATTGACAAATGACTATCAAAATTTATTTATTATGCCACGGTGTAATTTTTCATGTAATTAGTTTCATGAAATTTTTGTTTGATGGCAGAAGAAGTAGCGATGCAAGCGGGATAAGCAAAATGTAATGGCTTGCATTTTTACGGGATGTTTTAACGTATCTTTGCGTATGTTCGCTGCATAGGTTTGTCGTTTGTATGTATTTAAATATCGCAATTAAAGCAAAATGTACAAATTTCGATGCCACGTCAAATTTCGTAGTTAGGGACACTTTAAAAAAGATTTGAAAAATAGAATGTTGTAAAATGGTTCAAAATATACAAACTCCGATGACATGAAATGTTTCGCGGTGAAACTCGCTAAAACATTTAAAGAGAAATGCAAAGAATGACATCTTGTAAAACTGGATTTACTCACACAAAGCTGATAGTTAGAGGTTCAAATGCACAAATGAATTTCATGTTGTCAACAAGTAGTGACTGCCTTTGTTAAATCGAAGTTACAATTTTCGCAGGAAGCATTAACTTATTAACCTTTCCATTTTGCTATTTTTAAGAAATAATATTGATATTTATTTTAGCCCTAGTTGATGTTTATTATTTTTGGACATTTAGAAATGCAACTATACCACTTACAACATCAAAGTTCAACTTATACAAAAATACAGGTTTTAAATTGCAAAAGAATTCTTTACTTTACTGTAGAGTGCGGTTTGAGTAGAGAGCTTTCCCGGGTTTCAGCTAGTTAATTATGTAAAGTTATTATTTTAAAAATCCTAAGCATAAGTGCAAACTAATTTAAACATTTTTATTGAGTAAAATTGTTAATTTATTGTTTATATGTGTGAATTTATTAAAATGAAAATTGAAAGTCGAAAGCGATAATAGTTAATTAGATTCATAAATAATAAAGTCTTTCGTAATTTAATATTAAAAGTTTATATATACATCTAATTTAACCAATGATTTATAGAATTGATAGATATTTCTTTTAAGGTAGAAATTGATACCTTAATTTAAAATAATAAAACAAAAAGTTTCATTTTCCTTTTTTTTATGAATAAAAAGTTAATAAAGGCCTGATGTTAAAGTTAAAGTTTTTCTTTTTCGGAACATTTAAGGGGGTTTTAAGCCCTTCGCAGACAAACTATTCTAAGGCATTATTTTCTTGAGCAATTTTTAAAACAGTGTTTTTTGTAAGTTCAATCTATGTTAACTTATTTTAGAAATTTCAAATTTCATTTGTAAAATTACAACGGTCTGCAATAATAATTAGTTTCCGTCTTAAAAAAGTAAATTAACATAAAAGTTAGCAGCAATCATGAATCTGCTTTCTGTTTTGGGGAGAAGAAAGACGTGGAATAGAAAAAATTGCCACTATAGCCTCTTGATTCTTATTGTATTTTAACTTTTTAAAAGTTTGGTTTTTACGGTATCAAAAAGGAGTTTTTAGCCCTCCACTTTTACCTCACCTTTCTTAAAGGCTTAGGCTAAAAACAATATCGCCATGTGAAAATTCAAACAATTAAGAGGCAGAGGAATGGAAATAGTAAAAATTTTCTTGTAATATTTCAAAATCAGAATTTATCACTTCGATAAATTATATTTTATAAATTTCCTTTCAATTATTTCTTTTTAATACTTGAAGCAAATTTATTTGGAACTAAAACATAAAAATTTAAAACAATTGATACAACTTATTGTATATTTAAATAAATAAAACACTTAAAAAGAGATGGGACATTTCAAATATTATTGAAACATTGAAACAAACGTGAAAAAATTATTTTCTTTTTTTATTTAACAAAAAATAAAAACAAATAAATAAAAAATATTAAATGCAAAATTTTCAATTACTCAACAAAATTTCAATGGATAATTTTGTAAATGATAATTCAAATTGCTGCGATATCGTACACATGAACACAAAAACATGACAGACATTTATGTATGTAAATAGCCGCGCACGGTAACATAAAAAGTGTTTCTTAGGTGCACAACTATACATTGAAATGATATTGAAATAATTTTACATTTGTTTATGTAATTTGTTGTATTTTTTAACAACTGTTTGAAACATTTAACTCTCTCTTTACGTTGCCGCTCAATAAACATTTTCCAAATTGCATTTAATGCTTGCTAAATGTCACCGATTGTACCCTTCAGCAATTCGCAGTATACCGGGCATTTCAGCTGCTCGTAGCTTTTTATTTTTTGGCGAAGTCCTGAAGTGTCTTAAATGCTTTCTTCAGTCTGAAATAAAGTCCCTTTGTGTATCCTTGCTACCATACTTATGTTGTAGTGCCTCCATTATATCTTCATAATTTTCTCTACGTATTGTTGATGAACCCTCGAAGGCTTATGCTCTAGTTCCTTTTTAGGTCAGAATCAATTCAATAGCACTTCTCGGTTCCCTTTATTTTTTCTGGTTACTGGTTTAATTTGGATTCTTAAGACACTAATAGGTGTCATTGTAGCTTTAGTTCTAATTTTGAGAAATGATTCGTACCAACACTGTTCGATGCCATTAAATAAACAAAAAAATGTAAGATACAAAATAAAAATCAAGTTTAAGAGAAGAGACAAAAAAAAACCTTTAAAAACTACTAAAATCTAATAAGCACGCAATAAATCCAAAAAACCGATAAATATGGGATAAAAATAAAATTGCTTAATATTTAAAATATTGCAATGGAGCTAGAAAAAAAGTCAAACATTAAAATGAATGCAGAAAACTTGGACCACCTTCTGCATCAAAAATATGCTGTAAAATTGATCATTTATTAAAATTGCTACAATCCTTACGGAAATTTTCTAAAACTAAAAATTAAATAAGAGAAAATTTAAAATCTTCAATTAAGTAAAAAATTAAATTTCGCGAAAATACTTATTTCCATAAAGTCCTAAAGAATAACTTATCTTCTAAAAGATAAAAAAGAAAGAAAGGGATGTAATAAATAAGAAACGACCGACTATAATTTTAATAAATTAGCTAAGGCGATAGCAAATAATTGTATTATCTTAATTTTTGTTCTTATCTACATAAATAATAATAATTAAAAACTACTTTTAGGAAGCTTTTAACTTTTCAGACCCTAACGCATAAAACTATGAGTTAAACTTTATATGTATTAAACACATAGACGGCAGCCG
Organism: Cistogaster globosa; assembly: GCA_937654795.1. Lineage (NCBI taxonomy): Eukaryota > Metazoa > Arthropoda > Insecta > Diptera > Tachinidae > Cistogaster > Cistogaster globosa. Next base: position 35,112,317 of record OW569404.1, on the reverse strand, counting down.
ACTATCAACGACAATCTGTCAGAACCTGAATATGTATACAATTATACGCTTTTATCAACGATTAAATTGACACCATTACTGTCTCAAACTTAGGCCAAATTTATCATAGCGTAAAATTGTCGTAAAATTCTAAAATCTTCAATAGTATAAAAATACTGTTGTAATGTGCTGCCCTTTGTTCTGTCGTAATCAATACAAAATTTATTTTAAATAACATTGTGATTGATGATTTCATTAATTTTGTTTGTTTTGCTATTTATTTGAAAATGTGATAAATAATACTCGTATTTATTGAAGAAGGAAAAATTAAAGCGTACATATTTATTTGTTTACATAACATTTCTTTTGTTTGTTTTACGACCACTCTACTAAAGCTTGTGAATGTACCAAATTTAATCTTATCTACACACATTATTTAACAATAAAGCATTTCAACAAATATATTGTTTTTCTAAACTAATTTGCAAATAAATAAACAGTCATAAGGAAACGATTACTAGTTGACAATACTAAAAGTTTAGTTTAGGTTACAATGATATGCTACTTGAGGAGTTGAAAACTCAATGTAAATGTCGATTTCATCTACTTAAATGCCATGAATATGAAATAAAGAATGGCGTGTATGTCCAAAAAGTAAGATAGGCTGTAATAAAATAAAACATGTGTCAGGTCTGTAAGAGTCTGTATTGTTCATCTACAAAAATAAATTGTGCTGGCAGCTGTTCTACTACCATTATGCCGGCAAAATTGGGTGCTTTCACATTTTAATATCTGTAAGAGTCTTATTGTACATCAACAAAAATAAATTGTGCTGGAAGCTGTTTTAGTACCAATATGCCGGTAATATTGGGTGCTTTCACTTTTGTATATCTACGTTCTCTGCGAAATAACTTATTTTTTGGTATTATTCCCAAAAAAAAAAAAATATTCTATATTTGAACCTAGGTTCCAAGCGACCTTCTCACAAAATTTTATTCAAATCCATTCAGCAATTTTTAAGTGATGCGAACACAGAAAGATGCTTTTGATATGACAATTAACAAAGCACAAGGTGAAACCCTTCCGAAGGTAGGATTGTATATACCAGAACCGGTCTTATCACATTGGCAGTTATACGTGGCTTTTTCTCGAGCGCATACGTTTAAAGATATTATTGTTTGTATTAGGGATTCGTACGGGCAAAAAGTTAACGATGATCATGTCATAACCTCTAACATTGTATTCAAAGAAGTATTATGAAAGCATTAAAACAAATGTGTGTATGTATGTAAATATGTATGATATATTATGATTTCTAATATTTTTATACTTTTAATAAAATGTATTGAAGTTACTAAAATTTCTATTAATTATTTTCATTTTATCTTACAAAAATGACAACTAACGCTGCGAAATATTCGCACGGGTCATCTAGTTATTTTTAAAAAGTTTTAGTATTTCATTGAAGATCTCTTCAAAAGCTTTGAAATGATACCCATATTGATATTTTAAAATTTTTGAAAACTCCGAGGCCCGTAACTTGGAAAATATGGGCGAGCGCCAATTTTTTCACTTGAAGTTTTTAATTCTCTATCGCCACACATTTTTTTATTTTTATTGGAGTTACTTTATTGTTTCAAATAATGTGAAAAAAAGAGGTAGGCATGGTGTTTCGCTCGCTGCCTCGAAGAATATGGACTTTACTTTCAGAAATCATCAAAAAATAACTTGTCAAAAGATAATAATGCCATTGACACCGGTATGAAAGATGAAGAGCGTAAATGAGTTTGTGTATTGTGGCTTTGTGTTACTCTAATTCTTATAAATAATTAATTAAATGACATCCTACTAAACAAAGGTTTCGTCTTTTTTGAAGGATTTCATTAAGACATTGCTAAAAAGAAAAAAAAAAACATAAAAAAATATTTTAATACCACTTAGCACCGATAGCAAAAGTCATTAAAAACAAAACGACTGTCAACTTAGATTAAAATTATTATATTGAATTTTATGTGTATACATATGTATATGTACATACTTATAATAAAACTGTAACAGGATCATTTCTGCACTTGAAGTTTTTTCTTGACGATCGTGTTTCTAATGTAGAAAGTAATCGATATAGAATGCAAAACATCTGTTTTCTAATTTTTTTCTGTCTGTCCGTCTGTCTGTGTTCTCATCGCGTAAAAATTGCTGGATAGATTTAAATAAAATTTTGTTAGGAGATCTCTAAAATCATTTTTAAACGAACATTAAAAAACTTGAAGATAATTTTAAACTAAGTCGTTCGGAAATTTCTTAATGCAATCGTACCTCATATCGTTGTGATTTTGTGCCTACATATGCATGCGATTTCGTATCTAGAAATTGTTGCGATTTCGCACTGAATATCTTTGCTATTTATTCCTACATGTCGTTACAAAGTCATGTCAATCCCTTCATATTAAAATCGTTACGACTTTGGTATTATTTCAGTTCCGAAATCAAAAGATTTTGTCGACCAGTCGATTTGAATCCCTTAAGAAATCAAAACAATTGGTTTAGTGGAATACATTACTTACTGTTTTTATGTAAAAATACGAGAGCAGTTACAAAATTTGACTCAAATACTTGAGTGTTTTTTTCTCTTATAAGACGATTAACCACACTATTAAACAGCGATGCCAGAATGATTATTTTACCTTATTTTTTAAGATTTGTTTATTAAAATAAGATTTGAAGATCTTTTTCCCAAAATTAAGATTTTTTTTGATTAATTTGTTTGATAGCTAATACTGCAACTTCTTCTTAAAATTTATTACACATATTTGCCTATATAAAACAATCTTATTGTAATTTAATACCCTAAAACTAAACATTGTATCACTGCCGCTGATAGATAAATAAATATGTAGATAATGGTGACGTATAGCAGGTACATATATTTGTAAAAACTGATATTTCCGATAAAAAGTTTAATGCTAAAGAATTAAATGAATTCATTGATAATTATATTACCTTTTACATTGAGGTGTGTAAACAAATAACAAAACAAATTGGCATTAACGACCCAACTATATAACAGTTTTCTTATATTGACCCTCAAAACAAAGCCTAACAAAACTTTCTCCAAGTTTAATTGAAGACAGTGAGATACAAAATTTAGATGATGAATTTTGGGAAATTCGACACATGAATTTGATAAATTTAGAAAATTTTGCAGTGGAAGAATTTTTGCACTCAATGTCAAATATTTCTAGAGCGGATAGTAAGTTAATGTTTCCAACTTTGTCGAAGTTTGCAATAAATTGGATATGCCACTCTTGTTCATCTGCAAGCTTTGAACAGATATTTTCAAAAGTAAAATGAATAAAAAATTTTGTAGATTTTTCCCAGAATTAAGATTTTTTCGAAATATGAAGATTTTTCAATGAAAATTTCTGGCACCACTGCTATTAAACGTTCATAGATTATTTGAATGTGATACTTATGTATCTACATTCATACATAAGTAAAGCATTCCTCATAATACAAAAAATTTTAATGTAGGCTTTTAAGCTTTCAACAGTTTTAATTATTGTAGCTTTAGTGTTGTTAGTATACTTACATGTGTTAGTAGGTTACTCTAATAATGTGAGGCTTCACAGCTGCTTTTTGTAAGAATAACATCTAATTTCTTCCTTGAGTTTTTTATTTGGTTATTTTTTACTATATTTGTTTCCTACGTATTTGCAAATATTTAACCAAAGTATTTGCTGCAATAAATGGTATCATTAACATATGTAAATAATTATGATATTAATATACTGACCATATATGTTTGTTTGTAGGTATAACTTATGTTTGTTTATAATTCACTGTTAACTTCTTCAAATTGTTTGAATTTCAATTAATAGTTTTAAAGAAACGTTATTAATTTTATCATTTCCATGATTTTTTAAAGTTTTAATTTTATTTGTTTTCCTTGTTAGCACTTTATTTTATTTTTTTAATGTGAATACATACAATAGTTAGTAGGCACACGCACTTTTTTCACCGATATAAGAAAAAAAGGTTACTAAGGCTACGACCATTCCCAAAAAAAATTATAAAAAAATTGTCATTTAAAAAACGCAATTAAATCAAAGTGGAGACAATCATCAATACCAAGAAGAGCTCGTAATGTCAGACCTAATGACAATAAGAAACTGAATTACATTCAATTAAACTTACACTTCAAAAGCATGGGCTTTTGATGATACCGACTACTAAATAATAACAAGAAACCACCACATTTATTACATTTTTATACACTTTGTGTTCTATTTACATTTAAATTATAACAGAGAAAAAAACAGTACTCACATTGCTCTCACGCATTTTATTAGTGTTAATTACAAAGGGTAATTCAAAATTCATGCCATACATATTTAAATTTATTGGAAGATCCAGTTGTTCCAAAAAGGAACAGGCTCAAACATAAAAAACAACATTCAGTCGAATTAAAAACCTCCTTGTTTTTTTGAAGTCTATTAAAAAAAGATGTTATCAGTTCGACTAAATGTTGCTTTTTTATGTTTGTGTCTGCAGAACTCAGTAATTTCTGAACCGATTTAAAAATTTTTGTTTATAATTTGATATATTATGCTTACCGATTGGTCCTGTTTTTAAAACAGTCCATTATCTTAAATATAAAAGGGGTTCCAAAACTTTTTAAAGACGGGAGGCAACTTAGAAATAAATCTTGATCAGGACTTATTCCATGGATTCAAATTTGAAAAATGTATATAGGAGTTCGACAGCAAATATCTTCTGTTAAAGGTTGAACAGGTAAAAAAATTTGACCAAACCTGGTGAATTAATCTGGGTAGTACATATAATAGTTAGACAGAAGACAATATTCATAAGGTACTTTGTTTGCAGAGTTGTTTGAAACACAGTTCCAATGGGTGTGATGGGCACTTATGTAAGTCGCCAAGTATAAGAAAGTCATTTAAGGTATTAGTAAATTTAAGTCAGATCTAAAGTTTTTGGTGTACATTGGGTTATACGCAGAAATTAAAATAACTGATCGTCTATTAATTAAAACTTGTAGGGAAATATTCTTAATATTATATGTTTTAATTTTAGGTATTAACTTATGATCTATATTACTTTTTTACCGCTGTGAGTACACCTGCTTCGTGAGTAAGCCGTTCTTCTTTGTATATTTTGTAGCGTCCAAGTTGCAGTTTATAATGCGGTTTTAAAAATGTTCTGTTGGATAAAAAAATATCAACATTTTTGTTATAAAGAACTAGTTCGAGCTGTGAAGTTGTTGAATCTGTCGTTATGTCTTGAGTAGGGTCTGGGATTTCTCGAAGTTTTTTATTTCCCGGTGTTCCCGGGAAAAAAACAATTCTTGAAGAAAACAAGTTTATTTAATGAAATAAAAATAAAAAATTCGTGGTTTTATTAAAACATAAATAAACAATAAAAATAACTGTAATAATAGTTTAACAGTTTTTAAAATAATAATAAAATAATAATGGCATTAACAGTTTATAAAACCTAAAAACAATTCAGGTGACAAGACATACTTACATATGTACGTTTGTACTATATATAGAGAGATAACAAAGATAAAAATACTGAAAAAGTATTTTATTAACAATTTTTTGAAATATATGATTTTAGAACAATTCATTAGACATACTGTTACTTGTTTTCGTTGCAAAATTTTCAACAATAGAAAATACCCTTTCACTTTCTACTGAGGTAGGTTTTGTTGTCAACAATGCATTGTAAAGATTATCCATGTTATTGTTTCAAATGTTAGTAGCTTTGAATAACTTAAATTCCTTTTTAAACAAATTAGTAACCTTTGGTTCGCTTTTATATCTTACTAACTTTGCCCACAGCTTCGTCTGTGTATCATTTCTAATTATCTTAAAATTAAGGCAAATGTGTTTTTAAACATTTGTTGTAGAGTTCTGTAAACAGCGTTAAAAACTTTTCATCTACAAAAACAAAACGTACTGACAATTGTTCTAGTACTATTATTGGGGTGACTTCACATTGGTATCTCTAGTTTCTCTACAAAATGAAAAATTTTTATGAATCAAAAGTATACCATTTTTTAACCAAGGTTCTAAGAGACCTCCTCACAAAATGTTATTCAAATCTGTTCAGCAGTTTTTACGTGATGCCACAGACAAAAATTTAAAAAATAGGTATTTTTTATTCCATATCAATTACTACCTACACAAACATCAAAAAAATATTTCACGTACACATGTACATACATATTTAGTAGAAATCACACGAAAAAATTTTTAAATGTCACAACCACAATAACTGAAAAATAATCAGTGTATTTTTTTAAAGTGCTAATGACTTTAACTTCCCGTTTCCCAGGAATTTAGCTAAAATTTTCCCGACAAATTGTGGGTAGCCTTTCCCATTTCCTAAACCCTAGTCTTGAGCATTCCAGTGCATAACATGAACATTTTGGCTACTTGATTAAATATATGGCCTGCTGATGCTTTAGCAATACTTTTAATTTTTCAAACTTGTTCTGACATTTTGAAGCGCATCAACAACATCGAAAAATTAATAAATTTTATGTTGACTTTCCTTAGAGGAATTAAAAAAATAATGCAGTACAAGTTAAATACCTTTAAAGTGAAGTTAACTTTCTAACTCACTTCAACCTTAGACGGTATTTTTTGTCGCAAATAACAAAAACTACTCTCAAAGAACTCTCTTGTCTAAAAAAGTACTCGAACGGAAAAAAGTAAAAATTCTCCTAAACTTTTGTAAACAGCTGATAGTAAAAGAACTTATTGTTGGAAAAATTATCGCTTTCAGCTACACGAATCTTTGCAATATCGGTACCCATTTGTTAAAATGAAAAGACTAAAATATTAGTAAAATATTAAATACATACTCTCGTAACTGACTTTATTTTTTATTTTTTAATTGAATTGGACCACTCTAAATATGCTTTAATACATTGAAATTTGTTTTCATTTTAATTTAAAAATAAGTACAATACTTGGTAGTCAAGCATTTGCAAGTTGTACAACTCCGAAAAGTTTAGTAAACAAAAGACACAAAATAATATATTGACACTTTACTTTGTAATTTCATAAGAAATAAATTAATAAAATACAAATATAGTTTTTTTATATACAAGTGTTAAAATATTTTAATATTTTATAATCTTCACTGAACTTTTATTAAAATTTTTCGGTGGCTTAGTTTTTTGTTTGTTTACTTTTATTTATTTGCCACATGTTTTTCATGTCCTACGAAACTTTACAACAAGAAATTTTTGCAATAAAAATTTGTAAATACTCAGTCAAAGAACTGTAATTTTACTCTCTTTATTTGTACTCTCACTCACGACAAAATGGGTAAACCAATGCCTTTCAGTAAAGTTCAGTAAAACAGTACAAACTTGTACAAGTTTTTAGGTAAACGAACGGACATACTATCAAAGTTTAAATTAAATGAAAATTATAAGTAGAATATTAACAGCTGTTCAATATTGAAAGAATTATTTTTGTTTTAAATACGTTCGTTGTAAATTGGTTTGTGGTTTAAATAAAACGAAAACTAAAAATAGATTTGTACATATATTGGTCATGCAGAAATCACACGAAGTGAAACTAGCAGGAGTTGTAATGACTATAGCTATTATTAAAAATATAAAGACCAGAAAACTTCTCTTCGACGAGCTATCAAATGTCATTAGAGCCGTGAATGACTGCTCCGGCGATATTCAGGAAGGGATTTTACCCATATGGCAATGAAGGAATTGCAATTAGAAGACCCAAAAAGTTTCGAAAATTTTTGTACACTATCTAAAATTTCATTCCAATATTTGTTGAGTGTTGTGGGTTCATTAACGTCAAAGCAAAACACAGTGTTTAGATAGTCCGTTTCAGCAACAACGCGGTAAATACATACATATTTATTAACATTATACAGAGTTATTTATCTACATTTATTTATTACTTCAGCCTTTTGATTAACATTATACAGAGTTATTTATCTACATTTATTTATTACTTCAGCCTTTTGATTAACATTATACAGAGTTATTTATCTACATTTATTTATTACTTCAGCCTTTTGATCATACTTAATTAATTCGGTAAAACGTCTCTTTTCCCCTTTTCGCAGTTCACTTCACTAACTAACATAAAAATATTTTATGTACATACATATTAATTTACCGTTTCATCAATTACTCTGCTTCCATTTATCAAGCCAACCCGTGCTTGTCATAAAACTATCATCACTAAAACGCTTTGAAAACTCCATTGCCTTTACCTTTAATATTGCTCCAGATATACATAGGTATGTAGGCATATTTTGGCTTCTAGCTGTTGTAAACCAATCGAGGACTGCTTTGTCGATATTTTTGAATATTGGGGTCTTAATCCTTTTACTACGTAGATGAATTCCAGATCCAAACGATTTGATAATTGACTCTTTATTTTTTTTAAATTGTTGAGACGGTTCTAGCCGGGATAGCATATTTATCAGCTGCTTCCTTTATCTTTTATCCACTTTCGACTTCTTTTATTAGTTTATATTTTTCTTCAATCGGCAAACATTTTAAAACGTATCTACGCAAACAAAAAGAAACACATGCTGCACTAAAAGGGATTTCCCTTAAAAAATGCATGTAAAATAAACCAATGAGCAAAAGAAAGCAAAATAATTCGAGTTAAAGAAGGTACAGTGAATCAATAAAGTTTAAATTTTCTTTTAAAATATTTAAATAAGAGTGCTTGTCCATTTTATCATCTATAAAGACAAGATTTCCCACTCCAGATGCCGCCATGCACCCCCAGAGCATAAGATTATTTTCTTGAAGCTCTTTGTTTGCTTTTCGCCAAATTTTTTGTGGACCATCTGAGCCAAAAATGTTAAACTTTGACTCATCGCTAAATATCACGCTGTTCCAGAAGGTTTGAGGCTGATTAAAGTGGAGTTTTGCGAACTCTAACCTCTTTTTCTTGTTGATATCGAAAAGACACGGTTTACGACGGGGAACTTTTCCGTGATAGCCAGCTCTGTGCAGCGTATTTCTTATTGTTTGTAGATTAAAGTTTTTATTAAAAGTTTGCTTCATTTCCTGGCAAAATTTTACAGCCGAAATCTTTGGATTTTGAGCTACTGCAGCAACAATCATCCGCTCCTGGCGTGGTGTAAACTTTTTTGGGCGTCCACTTCTACTCTTACGCTCTAAATTGCTAGTTTTTTCATAATGTTTCTTACAATAGTATAGGGCTTCTGTACAATAACACCAATTTCGCGATAGAATTTTCCCTGCGCATGAAGATTTATAGTAATTTTACGAACATCTATGGAAATTTCTGAACGATTGCTCATTTTGCTGTTTTCGCCATGAATTAAATACGAAGAAAAACTTTTTTACATTAAAAGCTCGCCTACTGAGAATTTACCATGTGCAGAAACATAAATTTAAATAAACACGTGTAAATTTACCGTTATACTAGCGATCAAAGTGCATAAATGCAGTATATCTCTAAAATTTTTTTACTTAGACTTGCTGTGTTTTTTAGGTTTTAAAGCCTTGTATATAAGATATAATAAAATAAGAATTATTTTTTGTGTTGAGTAGTCAATAAACACATCTATCTTTAATACGGAATCATTATGATTTTATCAAGTTAAGCAGATCCAAGATAATTGATCAACTACTCTTGAAAATCATGATGTGCCTAAACTTTATTGATTCATAATAAACAAATACAAATATATTTCTGAACAAAATAATAAAATATGTCTTTAAAATGGAAAAGAGAAGATAACGAGTTGCTAATAACAACAATGCAGCAACATTTATGTTTACACAACATACGCTTCGCGGAATATTTAGAATGTACAAAAAAGACGCATGCATTCAACAATGTCTTGGAGGTAAGGCGAAATAGCATAGAGGACATAAAACAAAAATTGAAAAATGTGAGAACGCAATACGTGCAAGAAATGCGCATGGTACGCAATTCTAAAAAGTCTGGTTGTGGAAAGTCTGATGTTGATATTCCTAAGCTGTGATGGTTCAATCAGCTTTCCTTTCTGAAAACACAAAAATGAGAGAATGCGAGGATACTCCACGTTATCCTCGCATTCTCTCATAAGAAATATATTAATAAAATTGACAGACTATAAACACTGAACATTTTTGGGAGACCGATGTGGACAGGTCAAGTTGCAGCCACCAAAAAAAAAAAAAAAAAAAAAAAAAAGGTAAACTTTAAACCAAATCTTAAAATATTTTTTGATTTAGCGTGTTGTTAATGCAAAAGAACTGCGATCGACCTATAAAGTTTCAAAGCGGCTTTAAGTGCGCAAGCCGGAAAAAAGTTCGTCTGGTTGGGAATGTTGGTGGCTACTCAAATGGAAAGAATAGACTCCGATGAACAGGACGATGCTGCCTGGCAAGTCCAATGCTTAATGCGCAAACTGACATTAAACAATAAACATGATTCTTGCAGAAGCTCTTCCACCAAGGATATTCTAGAGCTATCAATGCACTGGTTTTTTGAAGAAGATGACTTTGTTTATTACTGACACGACAAAATAATCAGGAATGTGATAAAAATAAAACGATTTTTATGAAATAGTTTTAATTGGTTTTTAAATATTAAAAAAATTGATTTTTTTTTATATCAATTGTACCTTAAATAATATTGTGGTTTTCAAAAAGAAATCACTGAAAATTTTATTTTTTTATTTTTATTATTTTAATTAATTAATTTTTTTGTGCGAATTTATTTTTATGAATCAACCTTTTCTGCAGTTACACTGATCCCATGTAAGATGATGAGTCTAAGTAACTTAACTAGCGCGTGTAACAGATAATAATACTTTGCAATCACGTACAGACTAATGTAATGCGTTAAAACAAATAATTACTTATAGACTGATTGCGCACTACCATATAAAACATATTAAGTACTATGTTGGTTACATTTAACAAAATTTCATTTTTGTTGTCGTAGTTCGGTTATTTGTCCCAATGTGCGCTTTAGAAAAAAACAATATTTTTATTGTTTTTAATCAATTCGCATGCAATGAAGAAAAATACGTATAGAAGCCGTTATGGATGTGATTACGCGGATAAGGAGCGGTAAAGAGATAAAATCAAGCTTTATAATAAATTTTTACACCCTTTTTTTCTATGCAACAATATACTTACATATATATTAATATGCCTTGGTATGTGCTTTGTTCGAGTTACGGAAGTTTGATTAATGAAAGAAAAATTGTACACAATTCAATTATTAATATAATAATTTGAGTTTTATTATTAGTAAATTATAATCTTGATTTATTTTTTATATTAAAACTAACACTTGATATTTGCATCTAAATGTTGGTTGTAACATCTTTTAAAAAGTTAACCTGACTGATTTGTATCTTCACTAAAATCTATTCTATTAAATGGAAGATGCAACTAAACTTATTCAGCATATTACTACAACAAACCATTTTTTTTTGTAGTTAGAACTACAAAAATCAATTGTATTTCCTAAAATAGAAAAATTTTTGACATACTAAATTTAAATTTGTACTCATTATTTAAAAAATCAACAATATTTCAGTTTAAATGTACAAAGATTTTTTAAAAGTGGTGAAAAGTTCTCCAATATTGTTTAGTGATAAATTCATAATTATCTCACAAAGCCATATGTAAATAAAAGAAATTTTAAAATGTTTAAGACTTTTTACAGAGGAAAGACGTGCGGTATAGGATGGCAAGTTAAAGAAACTGTATGGAAAAAGAGAATCATGACGTAAGAGAAAAAGTAACTTAAATGGTTCGAATCATGAAATTAAATGTATAAAATCATATTCCTGTAATTTATTTTTTTTATAAAAGTAAACATTAAAAAATTATAATGTTTTATTTAATTCACAATAATATTCTATAGTCACCCAAGAATCACTTAAAAAATAGTTGTGAGTGCCATACTCATTCAGTTATTACAACCGAATTCAAGATAATACACACAACCGCGAAATTCGATTGGCAACAAATTCGTCTTCCACAACGAATTTCTTTTCTCTGTGTATATAATTTATTGTGATAACGCTACTGCCAAGCTAATTAGTTCGAGATTCAAAAAATTCGATGTAGAGAAATTATGAAAGTTTGACTGTATATAATTTTAATTTTAAAATTAAAGGGTGCCATATAGTTGCCATAATTTGTTGTGTATTGCTAAGCTGTTGAATAAGTATAAAGTTTCGAGATGAAATATAGTGGTGTCGCAATAGTTAATGTAATTGGATGTATATGGTGGCCATACTCGTGAACCGTTATAACAAAGATGAAATCTGTTTTGTATTCGGGTGTTTTTTGCAAGAATTATTATTAATGAAAATGTTAAACCCTCAGGTATTATTCTAGATAAACAACTTCTCTTTAGGCAACATGTAAAATACATATGTACATATGTGACAAATCAATTTAGTGTGGTTGCCGTCTGTATCCTTTACTAAACATGAGAAGAAGGCTTAAACAAAAAAACAAAATATAATGTCACAAAAGATTTACAAAACGTTTAAATCGTTACTGTCGTATTCATAAAATAATAAAATAGATTTAAAATGTCATTTAAGACAAATTTGTATATAAGTTTTGTCATAAAACACATTTTAAACTTATGGGCCTATTTTCGAAAGCAACTAAAGTTTAGTGGCATTGCTAGTTGCCAAAATTACATTACGTATGGCAACTGGCGAATGACAGTTTATTTCTAGTTGCTGTTTAATTTTTAAAAAGAAATAAAAACTTAAATTAAAAGGTAATTATTTTTTTCTAATTTCAAACATTAACATTTGAGACGCTGCACAGTGGGGCAGAATCAAAATATTTTGGAAATAATTCAGCCATTTGAAAACGGCTAGGCCGATTGAATTTGGCACGAGCATAGTAGAGGAGTACTTGAGCTTAAGTTTTGAAGGTGGTTAGCCTCCACTTTCCAGGGATGGCGCTATGTGGTCTCAAAGTTGGACACCTCGCTCCTAAAAATTTTTCTAACGCTTGGCATTTCTTCAATTTTTGTCTGATTTTTAACATGGTCTTAAAGCTCTTGTAAATACCTACAAAACGGTATTTAAACTGCATGTTTATGTTTAAAAATGATCGAGTTATAAGCATTTTAAAATTAAAATTTTTGATTTTTTCCATACCCTGGTCCAGTTTTTTCGAAATATTGGGTACAACTTGCAGCAAATTTGTTTGAGTTTTTTACCGTAGATAGCAAACAAAATTTAAGATTTTCTGAAAAAAATTTGAAAGTAATATCTTTTCTGGCTTAAAAATTATACGATTTTCAATTTAAAAAATCCAAAATTATTGCATTTTTGTGTATTTTAGCCTAAAATGGGACACTGATCTAATTTTTTAGACAGATGAAAATTTTCTTAAAGAATATATAAAAATTTTTTATTTTTATTAAAGCTAACTATATGTGTGTACGTTTAAACCAAATTTCGTATAAAACTGATCATTCTTGTAGAAGATGTAAGTCTTTCAACTTGACCTATTTTACATCGAAATTTTGACTTTACCCCATATTTTCTAAAATCCCAAAGCTGGGATCGGAAAAAGAAGAATACTATAAAAAAGCTATATATACTCCAAATTGTTTCAAAAAGTATTTCGTGAGCCCTAGTCCATATGTGGACTTTATGGGCAAAAGAGTAAAAATTCCAATTTTTAGTCTTTATTTTGGGAATTATGAGATTTCCTTTAGCTTAATGTTGCAGATTTTTTTACCGTTTGATTTTAGTTAACAAACTACATATGCACAGAAAATTTTATCTGATTTGCTTAATTAATAAAAGTTTTATAGCATATTTAATATTTTTACTTTTCTCAAATTGGACCGTTTTTACCATAATTTTTCGAAATATCCGGAGCTCAGCAACGAATATTAAAATTTTGTTTCATTTTTTTATATGCATGTGAATAAAGATGACGCAATTTCCTATTAAATAAAAAAAGATTCACCTCAATATCATTCTTACGTGCAAAACTATGCGTTCTTAAATATGAGTGTTTCAATATGTATCTCACTTTTATACATTTATGTTACGGAAGTAAAAATTTTCATGCCTGTGTAAAAAATTGTGTAAAAAAAAAACAATTATACCTGAATAGAGGATAACCAAGAGGCATATCTTAAATTAATAATCATTATAAAAAACATCAGATAAAAAATAAAATTTTCTGTTAATTTTTATTTACGAAAAGTCGTTAAAAGTATTTTTTATTTCCTTAAAATTATTATTTATTTTCTATAAAATAATCTGTCATATCATTATGCATGTCTAAAAGATAAAGTAAATCCTTTAATTCTGTTTTGTTAGAAGGTGAAGAAGCCTCATAATTAATCCAACGTTTTCTCATTGATTGGAGTACAGGATCAGAAGATAACAATAGGCTATAGAAAATGTCTTGTTTTGTGACTGCCTAGAACATTTTCGAGAACTGAATATTTGAATGTACTTGAAATCGCAGTTTCTTGCTTCTTGGGCTTCTTCTGTTAATTCCCCAAGAGGAAGAATATTCGATTCTATAATTGTTTTACCATGACATAATATTTTATGTACTGTGGGCGTCATATCCCTCCATGGATATAGGGAAACGAGTAGCTGAGATATTTTTGCTGTATATTCTCCAAAGCGAAAAGAATTAATTTGAGTTTTGCTATTAATTGCCATTAAAACTACGTTAACCATTCTAAGCAACTCTTTGTCAATTCCAGTTATGTTTGAAGTAGTTTCAAAATCCCCAAAAAATTTTCTTGCAGTATTTCCATCGTTAGTGTTTCCTCCACTACGAAGAGGCTTATCAATTATTAACCCCGTTTGTACTCTAAACTCTTCTTGGATTCTACTTTTCTCAGAAGCTCTTAGAGCTTTTAGTTCATCATGGTTTTTTTTTTGTTTTTTTTTTTTCTTTTGTTATTAAATTTTCTGTCGTACTTCTGTATTTTAAGTCGTACACAATATGCAGAAAATGCTCCAAAAATCTTATTCTAGCATGAAGGGGGGATATTCCGAAATATAGGAATTCTTCGTTGACTACGTTGGTTTTTTTTATCTGAGAATTCTGACTTCTTCTGATCACATATGGAACATTTCCAATAAGAAGATGTGTTAGTTATAGCGTTACTAACTTTTCCATCAATCATTGTTAAACTAAGTTGAAAGGATATGTTAACACAGTATTGTTTTATTTTTATTAATATTGGTTCCAATGATCTTATTTCGTCTTTGATATGCTCGACTAATTTTTTTGTCGTAGTATTTGATTCCTTTACATACTCAAAACAAGTAGGCCTACAAAAATTGTTGGATCCTGGGGTTGTGTTTTTCCATATATCTTCAAAAGTGTTTGCACATACTGATGAAGATGCAACCAGTGAGTGTGAACGAATTCTTAGTGGTACTAAGGATGCCATGAAAATGCTCTTAAAATCTATTGTATGTTTTTGTTTGTACTCAGGAAGGGCTGATATTCCATCACATCCCCACTTACACATTAGTACTACATCGCAGTTTTTAACCTTTTCTAGTTGGTCAGTAGAAAAATCTGAAATAATCCGTGACGCCGTATTTTCTAGCAAAGAAGATAGTCCAATAGAAGCTTTCGTTTCATCAACTGTTATTGGAGATGGCATAATCGCTATCTTTGACTATCTTGAATAGACTTATATGATAGTAATATTGCATGTCCTTTCTCAAGTAAAGCTTTTCTCAAAATTTGGTACTTATTTCGGCTTATTTTCATTTTCAACATCAGAGCAATAGCTTCTTCCTCCGTAAAATTTGACTGCGATGTCGGAGTAGATATGCTGTTAACAATTCGTTTCAACCGTTTTGGAGATGCGCTGGAAAGAATATTGGCGATGTGCACTGCCTCGGAAGGCTGATTTTCTTTTTTTAGCAATTCTTTGAACGTACCGCAAACTTCATCTTTTGAAACTGAAGAAAGTTTTTCGGTTAACCTTTTTTTCTTATACTTCGAACATAAGTCATCATAAGATTTAAAGGGAGCTCCACATAATGCGATGTAGGTTGAGAGTTTCGCAACAGTATCCATCCAAGTAAGATACTTTACTTTAAACTTATTTTTGTTTCCGCGAACTGATTTCATTTGTTGATCAAATAATTTAAAAAAATTTTCCAGTTTTGCAGTACCAATGACATCAACTCTGCAGTTGTATGTAGCCTTAATAAATTTTTTCATGGCCTTAATTCTATTAAGTCCTTTGTACCACCAGTCCACAAAAAAGAGCACAATGTCTCAAACTTCAATGTGATCGGCATGATGTTTTTTTTTAATATGATATCTATTGAATTTATGCAAATATTTATATGCGTGTTCAGGTCATCAAACAGTTGGGTACCTAAAGAAGCAAAGCAGCTAGCTAAAAATCAAAAAAGGCACTTAGGTAAGACATAATTAGTCATAGGTCATCCTAAAACGAACACCTGCACCATTATTTTTAACCCTTACATTTTTAACCCTTTTTTCAGGTATAATTGTTTTTTTACACAGGCATGAAAATTTTTACTTCCGTAACATAAATGTATAAAAGTGAGATACATATTGAAACACTCATATTTAAGAACGCATAGTTTTGCACGTAAGAATAATATTGAGGTGAATCTTTTTTTATTTAATAGGAAATTGCGTCATCTTTATTCACATGCATAATAAAAATAAAAAAATGGAACAAAATTTTAATATTCGTTGCTGAGCTCCGAAAATTTCAACAAAATTGGAATTTTGCTGAACAACTAACATTTTAACCAAATATTTTTTTTTCCCAAAAAATTTAATTTTTTGAAAATAATTCTACTTGAAATAAATTTCGTCTGTACAATAACTGAAACAATATCCAAATAATTTGTTCAAAAATTTTATTTTTCGTTTCAATTTTGTTTGTAATTATTACATTTAAAATTTTAATGAAATTAATTGTTTTTATATTACATTTGAGAAGACAGAAATTTTTCCTGCATCGCTAAAAGTTTCGCTTTAAAATTTTTGTATGGCGAAGCAAGTTGATTCGCTCATGATTGGAATGTGAAGCAAGAAAGAGAGCGAAGCAGGTACCGTGGAAACAAGATATAAGGTTTGGCTTTTTTGTTTTTTGGGTTTAAAATAATGGGTCTATTACGGAAAGCAATCAAAGTTTAGTTGCGTTGAGGATTATGTATGGCAACTTTTGTGAGTTGCCATAAAGTTACCGATAACCGTTACCTTGAAATTTCAGCAACTAACGAAACTGTAAATAAACTAACAAAAGGAAAAGAAAAAAATTTATTTTTATTTGAGCTTAATGGAGTTGCATCTATTAGAAGGAATTTAAGACATTCTGCTAGTGTCTAATTTATCTTGTTTTATTTGGAAAACATCCGCATACTTTTGTAAATAATTATCTTTCTAAACAACGTTTAGAAATTAAATTAAAAATGAACCTTAAGCCGAAAAATTAAAATTCTATTTCATCTCATTTTATTCCTACTATAATTTTAAATAATCAATTGGATATCTAAGCCTTAAGGCGTATTTCCGACTTTTAAAATATCCCGTTGTTTTTTTCGTAGAAGAATTAGAAAACAATTTTTTACGGCCGTAGGGGCCAATGAAGTTTCCGACTAGCTCTTTAAGATCGGTAAACACATCTCATTGGGTAAGCCGCACGTAAAAAAAAATATTCCACAACAAACTAAACAAACTTACCAAAAAAAAAAAACTCAAACAACAAAAACTTAAACAATGCAAACACGCTCACACAAATAGTAACCATCATGGCGGATGTTTTACCACTGGACTGCCCTCCCAACCATTCCAGAAAATTTCTCGTCACATGGAACTTCCTTTTGTGAAGCCGTATGCTCTCAGATTCCTATCTCCTTAACTCACCTTCATGCCATTTATATTTACATACAAATTTTATTTAAACACAAAACTTAATCCTATACATAATTACACTACAAGTTTTGCTTGTTTAATTTTTTTTTTAAGCTTTGTTTCTTTGCAAGGCCTTCATATTTCTTTTTTTATTTCTTTCATTTCTCTAACTAATTCATACTTTTTCCTTTTTAAGTCTTTTATTTCTTTCATGATTTCATTTTGTTTAAAAAGATCTTTTTCTATATTTTTTAATGTTTACAAAAGTTCTGTTTGGGTTGTAGTATGCTCCTTACTAACTGACGGACTTTTTTTTCCCATTCTTACTTTTTTCATGGAGTTTGTTTTACGTTCTACATTTTCATTTCTTTAGTACCTTGCTGAATCGCCTCAATATTTGGATCTATTTCAATTAATTTCTTTACATTCAATGTCTCTACAACGCTAAAAATTGCAACTACTCGATTTACAACCAAAGATTTGCGTCCGCCAGGTCCAACTGCGATTAAGAAACTTCTTGCGATGGCCCATCATCTGTTATGTTAAGGTTTCTTTAACTTTGCGCTATTTTCTTTTTAAATTTGGCTCAAAAATAAATCCACACTCTCTGTCGTTCATCTGGAGTGCGTGTTGGTGGGCATTAGCCGTTTAAGTTCCCTGCAATACCCTTCCAAACTTCACTCGCAATGGCTTTGGTTTCACTCAGAAGATCCTCAATAATAGCATTTACTTCAGTGCCTGCAGTATCTTGCTCCCTCAAATTTCCTTCGGTGGGATCTGCAGTAACAGTGTCTTTGATGAAAGACATCATATCAAAATATTGCCATCATATTGCCAGATGTTACTGGTGGATTTTTTCGCACAATTTTTCTAAACGTGTCTTTTAAATTTTTCCACTTTGCTTTCGCTGTCTCTCTAGAAATAAAAAATAACATATATATATTAATTATAATAATATTAAATAATTATATAAAGTAAATAATATCTTACCTGTGCAACCACAAATTTCACCAACTTCACTCCATAATTTATCAGTTATATATTTATTTTTAAAATTTGGTAATCTATCTTGCCATAATAACGGTCGGCTTTGTACTGATGAAATTATAAGCTCTACATTCACTTTTGCCATGTTTATACTTTGCCGCTCAGAAATCAACTAAAAATTAGAACAAGTTCTATTCCTGAGCGGCGCCGCTTAGCCGCTTAAATATGCCGTTTAGCCGCTCAGAAATGCCGCTCATTGCGTGGCCACTTCAATAGTATTCCATATGTTTTAATATTTTACCGCTCAGCCGCTTACCGCTCATTGCGTGGCCTCGGCCTAAGTAGGCCTCCAATCAGGTTATGTAGCTAATAAGTGAATAGATTACAATAAGTACAAATAAAAAATAGTGATTTGCTCAGAACAGTGTAGTGAAAGGTGGGTGCGTTAACTTATCCAATACAGAAGACGTTAACCAAAAAACACAGGCTAAATGCGCAGTTTGATACTATTGGCGAACTTCACCAGTTATCCTTAAACCATATTATTATCAGATTTCAATACTGCAAAAATCGATATAAACCTGGAAAATATATAAAAAATTTTTCTTAAGTTGTTAAACTTTGTGTATCTAAAAAAGAGATGATCAGCACTCTCAACGTCATTAAAAGTGGTACATAAGTTGCTGGTTGCAGCTTTGATCTTCATAATATAAGACTTGTCGTACAAGTGCCCAGCCATGAGCCTATTAATCAGCTTACAATCTCTTGCAGGGAAGGGCGCATTCTCAAACCAGGACCTAGTAGGGATACTGGGAAAAAGCTTGGCGAAAATTTTGCTTTATTTTCTGATGCATGCATGAACTCATCATTCCAATCATTAACAAGCATTCAATGTATTTTCTTACTTCATTAATGTTGTAATCTTCAAACTTCTTGTATTCACTTCTCAATTCAACTAATAATAACAATTGCATCTTACGTACTAATACTAATAAAGAAAATGCATGAGTTCATATACATGTATTTGTTTAGGAAATGTTCAGAAAACATATGAATTAGGGAGACCCAACACCTCCCCTTTTTAGAATTCAACTAGGGCTGAAACGGTTGATTGGACGACGCTGCTGCTGAGATCTTCTAGGTGTTGAATTTGGTGCATAATCTCGAAAGTTAGATGATGTTGTAGACGCCAATCTTCTTGTATTTGTGACTTTTTAACTTGTACTTGGAACATCTTTTTGCGAAACTGAGTTCCCGTAAACATCTAACATCACACCAGACTTTCTTATCAGCCGTATCGTCTCCATTATATCTTCTTCTTAATTAATTAACATGTGACCGAATTAATCTGCCATTACTTAGAAAAACGTTGAACATAACATTACCGACTTGTTCGATAATTTTACCAGGACTCCAGCAAAAGTTGTTGTTACCCTTGTATACTCTCGCATATACAGTATCGTTTCCTTCGAAAATTCTTGGTTTTGCGCTATTTCTTTTTTTTTTTGTTTTCGTTTTCTATCGTTGGCTTTAAAAGATTTAAAGTTATGCGCATTTTTCTACCAAATATAATTTCGGCTGGCGATTTCTTGTCGGGTGTATTTGGATTTGCTGTTGACCGGTAGTTTTGTAGAAACGTGTTTAAATTTTCATATATATTCCCCTCTCCCTTTTGCTTTGCAAGCATCCTTTTGAAAGTGTCGACAAATCTGTCAGCTTGTCCATTTGACATTGGGTAGTAAGGGCTGGAACAAAAGTGCTTAATACCATTTGGAGCCAAAAATTCCTCAAATTGCGCGCTTTTAAATTGCGTTGTATTGTCGGAGACAATTATTTGCGGTAATCCGAAACGAGCGAAGACATATTTGAATTGTTTGGTGTATGGTTATAGTTTTTGTTGCTACTATTTCTGGCCATTTGGAAAGTGCGTTGACTATGACTAGAAAATATTCTATCTCAATTGAACCGGCACAATCTATATGATAACGTTGCCACGGTTCCGATGGCTTTGGCCATTGTTGGAGTAAAGGTTTTGTTGGCATTTTAACGACTGCTGCACAATTGTTACAGTTTTGGACCAGGGTTGTGATATCGCCATCTATGTTTCGCCAATAGACATAGCTCCTCGCAATAAATTTGACCTTTCTATTCCTGGATGTCCATGATGAATTTGTTTAAGCACTCTTTTGCGGCAAATTGCGGGAATAACAATTCTTTTGCCTAACATAATAACGTTATTTACAATAGAAAAATCATATTTTCTGTTAAAATATGGTTTTAGATCTACATTTGGTATAGTATCAGGTCATTTATTTTCAATAAAATAAAAAATTTGTTTTAAAATAGGATCTTTTTGTGTTTCATACTTTACCATTTTATGTGATATTGGTAATTTATCCAAATTTTGACATAAAACTTGTTTTACTTCTTCCTCAAATGTGATTGCGGCAATGACATATTCTTTATTGTTTCACTATTGTGTATCGATAAGACGTGATAATACATCTGCATAACCAAAACTATTAGTTGAAATAAAACTGATTTCAAAATCGTATGCTAAAAGTTGTACTGCCCATCGCTGTAGTCGATTCGCTTGATGTACTGCTATACCAGATTTTTTACCAAAAATTGCAAGCAACGGTTTGTGATCAGTATGAAGCTTGAATTTGCGACCAAAAATCATTTTGTGAAATTTCGTTACTGCGAAGACCAAAGCTAGTTCTTCCTTTTCTATTTGGCTGTACGATTTTTCAGCGGGTGTCAAGGATCTTGACGCGTGACAAATAGCTTTCACTGTACCATCTGCATACTCATGAAGAATACATGCTCCCAAGCCATAATTTGAGGCATCAGCTGCAACGATTATATTTTTCGACGGATCATAATGGGTTAAAAGTAATTTTGAAGAAAGTATTTCTTTTAGTTTTTCAAAGCAGTTGCTATGAATTGGTTTCCAGTCGAATTTAACGTTTGTTTTAATTAATAATTAATAAATTTGTCCAAAGGACCCCTCAGAGCGCGCATATTATCAACATGTTTGCTATAAAAATTAATTGCTCCTAAAAATGAACGAAGTTCTGAAACATTCGTTGGTTGCGGCATACTTTGAATAGCCGATATACGATCTGGATCAGGTTGTAAACCTTGCTTATTTATTACATAACCGAGATACCTTTGGAGAATATACAGCAAAAATATCTCAGCTACTCGTTTCCCTATATCCATGGAGGGATATGACGCCCACAGTACATAAAATATTATGTCATGGTAAAACAATTATAGAATCGAATATTCTTCCTCTTGGGGAATTAACAGAAGAAGCCCAAGAAGCAAGAAACTGCGATTTCAAGTACATTCAAATATTCAGTTCTCGAAAATGTTCTAGGCAGTCACAAAACGAAGACATTTTCTATAGCCTATTGTTATCTTCTGATCCTGTACTCCAATCAATGAGAAAACGTTGGATTAATTATGAGGCTTCTTCACCTTCTAACAAAACAGAATTAAAGGATTTACTTTATCTTTTAGACATGCATAATGATATGACAGATTATTTTATAGAAAATAAATAATAATTTTAAGGAAATAAAAAATACTTTTAACGACTTTTCGTAAATAAAAATTAACAGAACTTTTTATTTTTTATCTGATGTTTTTTATAATGATTATTAATTTAAGATATGCCTCTTGGTTATCCTCTATTCAGGTATAATTGTTTTTTTACACAATTTTTTACACAGGCATGAAAATTTTTACTTCCGTAACATAAATGTATAAAAGTGAGATACATATTGAAACACTCATATTTAAGAACGCATAGTTTTGCACGTAAGAATGATATTGAGGTGAATCTTTTTTTATTTAATAGGAAATTGCGTCATCTTTATTCACATGCATATAAAAAAATGAAACAAAATTTTAATATTCGTTGCTGAGCTCCGGATATTTCGAAAAATTATGGTAAAAACGGTCCAATTTGAGAAAAGTAAAAATATTAAATATGCTATAAAACTTTTATTAATTAAGCAAATCAGATAAAATTTTCTGTGCATATGTAGTTTGTTAACTAAAATCAAACGGTAAAAAAATCTGCAACATTAAGCTAAAGGAAATCTAATAATTCCCAAAATAAAGACTAAAAATTGGAATTTTTACTCTTTTGCCCATAAAGTCCACATATGGACTAGGGCTCACGAAATACTTTTTGAAACAATTTGGAGTATATATAGCTTTTTTATAGTATTCTTCTTTTTCCGATCCCAGCTTTGGGATTTTAGAAAATATGGGGTAAAGTCAAAATTTCGATGTAAAATAGGTCAAGTTGAAAGACTTACATCTTCTACAAGAATGATCAGTTTTATACGAAATTTGGTTTAAACGTACACACATATAGTTAGCTTTAATAAAAATAAAAAATTTTTATATATTCTTTAAGAAAATTTTTATCTGTCTAAAAAATTAGATTAGTGTCCCATTTTAGGCTAAAATACACAAAAACGCAATAATTTTGGATTTTTTAAATTGAAAATCGTATAATTTTTAAGCCAGAAAAGATATTACTTTCAAATTTTTTTAAGAAAATCTTAAATTTTGTTTGCTATCTACGGTAAAAAACTCAAACAAATTTGCTGCAAGTTGTACCCAATATTTCGAAAAAACTGGACCAGGGTATGGAAAAAATCAAAAATTTTAATTTTAAAATGCTTATAACTCGATCATTTTTAAACATAAACATGCAGTTTAAATACTGTTTTGTAGGTATTTACAAGAGCTTTAAGACCATGTTAAAAATCAGACAAAAATTGAAGAAATGCCAAGCGTTAGAAAAATTTTTAGGAGCGAGGTGTCCAACTTTGAGACCACATAGCGCCATCCCTGGAAAGTGGAGGCTAACCACCTTCAAAACTTAAGCTCAAGTACTCCTCTACTATGCTCGTGCCAAATTCAATCGGCCTAGCCGTTTTCAAATGGCTGAATTATTTCCAAAATATTTTGATTCTGCCCCGCTGTGCATTCTTAATGTTTAAACCGTTATCAAATTTCACACTTTACAACAATTTTCAGATAGAATTATCAACCAATGATTTAAAAGAATGGGTAGAAAGCAATCCGCCAAGACAAGAGGAAGATGAAGATGATAACCATGATATACATAGAAGAAATCGACCATGAAGAACATTTGGAGCAACAAATAAAACACATAGACGCTATCAAAAGTTTCGAAATTTGTATTCAATGGGGTCAACAAAATAATGTTAATTTGTCAACTTTATTGCTTTTAAGAAAACTTCAGGAAGAAGCCACAAAACAAAATTTATTGGTTCCAAAAAAACAAATATTACTCGACAATTTTTTTATGAAAAATTTTCGAGGAAATTGAAAATTAATTTGAACCTATATATTTTTCATTAAAATTATATCAGGTTTTATGTTACCAGTGTAATAAATTGTACCTTTTCTTGATTTTTTTTAATAAGTTATACAGATCTCAAAACATATTTCAAAATAAACGACAAATAATATAGTTCTAGTTATTTATTTTTTCATAACATTTGTACTAGACGTAAGTATGGCATATAACGAACTTTTCAGTTTAACGAACAGGCCTGACAAAGTATTGGTTCGTTAAACCGGAAAACTACTGTATGGGATTTTTAGTGGTTAGTTAATTTTTGTGCATTTCCGGTTTTAAATGCAATTTCAAATTTTTTATTGCAAGTACATTTTTTTGCAAAAAATAAAATTTTGTGTTAAAAATGCTTCAATAATGTAAATGTGTTTTGGAGTATGGGATTTTCAGAAATCGTTTTAATTGTTGATAGTGTTCAGTTATTTTTTGTGCACTTTAGGCTTTAAATAAATTTTAATTTTTTGTATTGCGCAAGCTTTTGGTAATCTAGAGTTTTTTTGTTGAATTTTCAGGTTTTAGTGAAAATTCCAATTTTTTATTTCAAAACAAATTTTTAAGCAAAGTTTACCATTTTTGGTAAAATGTTCTATATAAAATTTAACATAAAAATGTCATCGGCTCTCGGTTAAGAATTTCTTAAAAGTTTAAGTATTTTCTGAAAGATCTCTTCAGAACCCCAAAAATGATATGGGTTCAATAATGGATATTGTAGAAATTACAAACGAAATGACGAACTTAGTTATACCCTTTTTCCACTTTTTGTGGTGAAGGGTATAAAAAATAAGTACTACATACATATAATTTTACATAAATATGCCAATGGCTCTTAATGGGTTAAGCATTTTTTAAAAATTTTAGTATTTCCTTTAAGATCTCTTCAAAAGCTTTAAAATGATACCCATATTGATATTATAAAAAAATTTTTAAATTTCAGAGCCCCGTAACTCGGAAAATATGAGCGAGCGCCAATTTTTTAACTTGGTGTTTTTCTTAATTCTCTATTGCCCCATATATTTATTTTTTTGATTGGAGTTACTTTATTGCTCCAAATAACATGAGCTAGAAAAAATTTAAATACAATTTAAATGCGCCAATCGATCAGATATACTTTTGAAAATTTTGCAAGATTTGATTTTGGCCTTCGAGGCAGCAGGCAAAATGCCACACCTACCTGAAATATAAAAATATATGTATATATATATATATATATATAAGAGGTAGGCGTGGTGTTTTGTATGCTACCTCGAAGGACATGGACCGATTATGCTGATTTCCAATAGCACCTCTTTCGACACTATGTCTGATCGATTGACATATTTATTTTTTTTGTAGCTGATCTATTGCCTCGGAAAACTTGATTTCAATACTAACATGGACGAACAGACGGACACCGCTCAATCAACTTCCCCATGCATAATGATTCAAAATATATAAACTTTATGGGATCGGAAATAGATATTATAGAAATTACAAACGAAATGAACTTTTTTCACCTTTTGTGGTGAAAGGTATAAAAATAATATCATATGTTTTGCCAACAAATCTCGACTTAATTAAAAACTCAGGCTTGCAACAAGTCATAAAAAAATGTTATTTCACAAAAGATATAAAGTAACCAGTACACAACGTTTAAATCGTAAGGAAATCATAAAATATTCATTTTGTATTTTATTTTTTATGAATATAGTAGTTGATCCTTAAGGTCAATTAATTTTCGATTTAATTTATTTTACCTTAATTAAAAATTTATTTAAAATTACAAGAACGAATACATACATATTTATTTTAATAGAATGATAGTTTTTAAGCAACTCTTATAATTTTAGAGTGTTATATTTTTAAATACCATTACGATCTTCAGGTCGTGTCTCACTGTAAAATCCTAAATTCATTGTTGGTACCATGTTGCTGTAAAAGGATATGTCAGCAGCCGAAGGACGTTGTGAAGCCAAAGTGACAACAGGAGGCAAAGGTGGTGGTGGTGGTTGGGGTAATGATTGCGATACCGAATGATGATGGGCTTGTGTTAATTCCATGGGTATTGAATGTACTACACCAGCAGCATTTAAGACAGCTTGATGAGCTGACAAAGCGGCATTTTGTTGAAGTTCATGCATTTTTAAATGCATTTCTAACTCTTCACGCTTATGAAATGTAATACGACATATTTCGCATGGGAACTGGGGACTGTGTTGCTCCATTTCGTGACGTGCCAATTTCTCTCGACGATTAAAACCAAGGCCGCATTGTTTGCAAGTAAAAAGTGTGTCTAAATGCAATGCCTGATGACGGTGAAGATCACGTTCTCTGGTAAATGATTTGCTACATATGTCACAGATATGTAAACGGCCGTGTGAAGATTTAGTTGTAAATGTGGCTTTGTTCTGTTGAAATGATTTAGTTTGGGAGAGTTGATTCGTGGCAAATACTGAACGTTGAATATCTTCCGTTAACCTTGTTTGATTTATATCTGCATTTGCGTAGGAGTTATTGGGAACTACAATATTTTCCACATTATCCACGGACTGGGATAAAACTACTTCACTTTGTTGTCCCGGTTGTTTAGCTTGATTAAACAAAAATTCTGATTCCTTGCGGCAGTGTGCTTGCTCATGCATTTGTAACTTATCTTTGCGGGCAAATGTAGCAGTGCATCGAGAGCACTTAAAAGCTCTATTCTCTGAGTGAGTTCTTCCATGACGTAAAAGTTCAGGGCCGGTAGAAAATGAGCGTGGACAGTGCTGGCAGACAAATGGCTTAATACTACTGTGTATTCGCATATGTTTGGTAAGGTTTGTATTGCGTGAAAAGCTTTTTGCACACATTGGACAGGCAAATGGTCTCACTCCTGTGTGTACTATAGAATGTTTTTTGAGATCAGAGCGTCTACAAAAACCTTTGCTACATATGACACAGACATAAGGTCTCTCAGGATCATGTGTCTCCTTTATATGACTAATCAAATTCTGGCGACTTGTACAGCGCATTGGGCAAAAATTACACAAGTATGGAGCATTAGGGTCATGGCGAGATTCATGATCTCTACAATCGTTTTGTGTTGTAAAACACATATCGCAATATTGGCAAGAGTATGTGTTTTTGATAGTAAATTCCAAATGAATTGGCTCCTTTGGAAAACTAGCTGCAGACATTTCCTTTGACATATTTAAGTCAGTAGTACTCGATTCATCAGCACCACTTGTGTTAACAATTTCAGAACTAATTTTGTTAATATTTTTTATAACTTTCGTATTGTTGTTCGATGTGACGGATTCGTTATCTTTAACCGGTACTATCACATCTTCCGGTTCAGAATCAGATTCCATCGAAAAGTCATCTTCAGAACTTTCAAAATCTTGCTCTGGATTGACTTCTTCAATTTCGCAATCGTCATCGGGAACAAAAACACCGGGATTTCCATTTAAGCCAGGTCTTCTCTCTTCTACATCTGTCAGAAACGCATTAGTTTGTAATAATTTGTTACGCTTCTGCAACAGATCTTCACATTGTTGAACTAGACAACGAAAGCTGTTAAAAGCCTGCACCATATCCCAGCACCGATGACATATAATGTGTGGCAAATTATGACACAGTTTGTCATACTAAAGGAAAAAAGGATATTATATTGTTGCATTTTTGGTGTTAAATAATTCGTCTTACATATTAGTTTTCAAACTTAGACAATTACCTTAATGTTAAACAATTCGTAAAGCAACTCTCCTACAGATTTTGCTTTGTTATCCTTTTCAATAATGCTTTGTTCTTGGAAAATGTCCACAATTTTTTGTGAATCTGTGTCGTCTTCCTCTTTTAAACAAAGTCGACACATTCGTTGTTTTTCTATTTTGTTAGAAAAATGCACTGCTGCTGCTGGCGACGGTTCTATCTGACTCATATTATCGAAATCCACCATATTTAATTAATTATTAGTTCCTAAAAATTATAAAATTTTTTCAATATACTGCCTTTTGATCAAAATATTGTGAAAAGCGTTTTGCATATAATTGTTTTGAAGCAGTTGCAACGTTTGGCAGAGTTGTGTTTTAAAGTATTATTATTTTGCATGGCGCCTTGATTATTTTGAATTAAGTTTGTTTGAAATTGTGTTGTTATGTATGAAAATTGTAGGCATGCAGAATTTAATGACTGATTTTTTATTTTATTCCGGAAATGTATAAATTAGTTATGATTAATAAGAAAATCACACAAATATTAATGCTAAAAAGAATAAAATTATTTTTTAAAAAGTTCCCCGAAGAAAATATTAAGATTATGCCATTAGTTTTGTAACAATCACTCCTATCGTGTTTGGCGTAGGCTACGACGACAAATTTTTATTATTACAAAACTTTTTAAAAACGACTAACTTTCGCCACAAAAACGCCAACCACGATTAGGGGAAATATTTAACTTACTTACGATTTTTATTTGGTCTGGCAACGTACTCTGCAAAGTAGATAAGAAAACAATCAGCTTTCTGCACATTTGAGTCTTTCCTTCTCTCTCGCTTTTAATTGAGAAAATGTTAGTCAGAGTTAAGCACTAAACACATAGACGACAGCAGACTTCACAACTTCACGGCTTCAAATGCTGCCAACTTCAAATGTTGCCTTGAAGTCAGCTTCATAATTATTTTGAAGACAGCAACTATAGCTGTGTATTTTAGCAATTAAAATTTCAGAGATGCCGCATATATATTTTATAATGAACAAAATTAAAGTTTTTGAAAAAAAATGTATTAATATCACGAAAAACTATAAAAACTCATAAATTTATTTCCTTCTTGTATTTTTGTAATGTTCTTTTATGTTTAATATTAAAAAAAAGTTTTTATTCTTATTTTTCCAATTTACATGTATAATGGCAACACTATATTTGTTTATTGCTGCCCGTCAAAATAGAAAATAGCCTAAGTTGGCGGCAGCAGCAAATGCTGTCGTGAAGTCGTGCTGCTGTGAAGTCGTCAAAATAATCGTTTTCATTTAAACACATGTATTTTATTTTTGACAGTTTGCTGTCTGCTGCCTGCTGTCGTCTATGTGTTTAGAGCTTTAGTTTCTTCTGTGGATACAATATTTTTAGTCATTGATAAAAATTTATTTTATGATTTTGTAGTAATTAAAAAGTAAAAAATTCAATTAAAATTAGTACAGATAAAGAAGTCATACGAGCGTTACAATTTTTATTATTGTATATGTTAAGAACTGTTTTTGGAAAACTAAACAATTCTCTTTATACTACTTCGTAAAGCTGCCACATTTTTAAATAACGTATATTAATGCTGAAAAACTAAAACAGTTACATTTTATTAAAAATTAACTAAGTGCGTATTAAATAAAATATGAAGTATTATTACTGCGATTATTATTAACTTATTATTAAGTGCTATTTATTTTATTATTTGTTGAACAGAAGTGAGCTCTGTACATTAATGTAAATGCGGGGAGAAAATATTGTTTACTTATAAGCTAAGCACCACAACAGTGTCATTTAAAAATTTAGCTTATTCTTTTAATCATACATTAAAACAATACTATTTAAATTTATAACAGATAAAATTGTCGTCTTATCTCTTTCTATGTAGAAAAAAATAAAATTACACTGAACTTTAAACCTAACGTTTACAAATAAAAATAAAATGTGTGCATACCCTCTCACTTTTTTGCTAATGGCAGATTTTTACGAACCGTGCATTTTAACAAAAAATTTTGATGTTTCGTTATTTATTCATTTAAAACAGTAGTACAAAAGCCCTCAGAGGCCAATTAATCTATATTACAAAGAAAATAATTTCTGAATATAATAAAAGGACAATATTTTTGTGTTATACAACAAAAAAAGGCCGAATAAATGTTATTCCACTTATAAATATTCATTTGAACTTCTGCTTACATCTCTGAAAAAAGAAACATATACCAGAGATTACTCATCTATGACATAAGGTGCGTTCTCGTACTCAGCCATTGTTGACAGAAAAATTTTGACTCTTGTCCCCAATTTGACTCATGATGTCCTCAAAAATCCCCAATTTTGTCTCCAAAAAGAAAGAATTAAAATACGCATCTCAATTAAAAAAAAAAAAACTTTAATTTTTTGTTGTCGAGTACATACATATACTATGTAATTATTTTTAAAAATTTTAACTGAATGTAAGAGTCTATATTATAAAGAAATAAAGTATATATATTATATATATCGCTGGCCATGTAGAAAGGCCCTAATATTTATATAAGGTCTGTTCCCGTCCGGACTTTCGTGAGTAAAACGGAAATTACTCTCTGAATGTGACAAAGTAGTTCGAAATTGCTGGAACGCAAAAACCACAATTGAACATCCCAATATGCTAATGGTACTGACTTAATTAAATAAATTTCATTTTAGTGGTTTTATACGCTTAAAATGATAAATATTTTAAAAACAAAGCACTTACAGCATTGCCAACAGCTGTAAAAAGTAATTAAATATAATTGACTCACTTGATGTGTCTAAGACTTCTTCAATGATCTATGAAAGCATATTTTATTAAAGAACGTGATAAATATCACAAATATATGCACGACTACTTAAATCTTCAAGTTTATTTGAAAACTCTTCCATTTTGCTTTTAAGTAACAACTTTAAAAACTATTTGATTTTTAAATGTAAACAAAAAACAGCTGAAAATTTAATTCTAGTCCGAAGTTTCCCAAAGAAAAAGTTCGTACAACTTTGTACAGGAAATAAAAAATTTTACTCTCTCATTTTCTCTCAAAATTGTACAAAAATTGTTATCTGGAACGCTTTTGGACTAATTTGTACTAGTTTTGTTATGCATCTGGAACATACCTATATATATTTAAAAATTGTACATCCAAAACTCAAAGCAAGCTAAAATAAAAAAAAAAAAAACATGTAATATCAAATGTTCATTTTCGTTTAAAGCATGAAGTTCAATTAAAAAACAAATTTTGAATGTTTTTTTTTTTTTTTTGTTACATATTTTTTCATTTTAGCTGACCACATGTGAATATTATTAGTTTTATTAATTTAAAGAAATAAAACACGCAGTATATAAAAAAAAAATCAATTGTATTAAATTGTATTTAAATTTTTCTAGGTAATGAAAAATATTAAAAGATATTAAAAGATATTTTTTATTCAACAAACACATTACAAAATGGTTTCTATGTTTAAAAAGTATAAAGTTAATTAAGTTAAAGTACAATATTTTCGTTATCAATTAATCTTTAACATCCCTTCTCAAATAACATTCAAATTTAAGTTAATCCAATTAATTCTCTAAATTTCCGAATTTTGATTTTTTGTAAAGGTTTGGTAAATAAATCTGCTAACATTTCCTCAGTTGGGAAATATTCATAAACAATTATATTTTCTCTTTAAAGATTCCTTATGAAATAATATTTAACATCAATATGCTTGCTTCTTTGATAAATCTTGAGACAAGTTTGATTATCCTTGAAAATAATTGGTTTCGATATTATTATTTCAAATTCTTCTAGGACTTGTACTATCCATAACATCTCTTAAGGTGCCTTTAGACGAAATGTTTTTTACATATGACTTGTTAGATTTTCCATAACAAAACTAATATGTATCGTGTAAACGGTTTAAATCATTTCTTATGTTAATTACATATGTAACAGTCATATGAAAAATTTTCGTTTAGAGCGTGTTCAATTTTTATATGACAAAGCATATGACTTCCTGTGGTGCAACTTTTTCTCTCTTCATTTATACCGTTTTTAAATGATTAAAAAGTGCAAAAAGCACTAAAATAGTTGGAAGCTAAATAGAGTTGACATCTTTATTAGCATTAACAGAGCCGCTCACCAAACAACTGTTGTAAACAATGATTTACTTTGTAGGTTATGTCAGAAGTAATTTGCATGTACGTTTAAACGCGAAATTTAAAGCCATATGTAAGAATGACTACTTTGACATACATAAGTAATTATATGTGGATTTTCAAACTGACAAGGCACCTTTATGATGCTTCTGCTAGGGCAACTAGTTCAGCTTCAGTTGAAGATAATTAAGCATTTTGTTGCTTTCGGCTTGCATAGCTAATTGTCGCATCCCCAAGTTTAAATATAAAACCACTTGTAGATTTTCGATCATTTACACCACCAGCCCATCCCAGTTAGCATCTGAATATGCTTTAAGATCTAATAAAGCTTTAAGTGTCTTGTACCTTTAAGATATTAAATAATTATTTTTATTTCTGTCCAATCGTGTTGATTTGGGTTGCTTACTTTACGAGACAATATTGATACTGCAACCGATATATCAGGACGTGTGTTATTAGACAGATATAGTAAAAATCCAATTGCTTTTCTAAATAAATCATTGTTTTCGAATAAAGAGTCATCATTGTATTTCTTAAAATAACCAGGATCCATGGGAACTTACGAAATTTTGGCATCAAAACAACCAAATTCATTAATAATTTTACATACATAATCTTCTTGTAACAGGAAAAAGATTCCTTCTTGATTGCGATATATCTCAAGACCCAAATATAACTTTAAATCACCTAGTTCAGTTATTTCAAAATTATTTTTTTAAGCTCTTATGACATTTTTGATTAAAGTTTTATCTTTTCTTGCAATTATAAAGTCATATACATAAATAACAAGTAGAATATCAAGCTGTCAACGGTTTTAACATAAAGGCACGGTTCGGCTTTTCCCCTTCTGAATCCAGAATTAATTAACACTTCGTTTATTTGTAGATTTCAACAATGTGCCGACTGTTTTAAACCATAGATGCTACGTTTCAGTTTACAAACAAAATTCTCTTTATCAGGTTCAACAAACCCCTCTGGTTGACGTATGTTAATTTTAGTGTCTAACTCACCGTTGAGAAATGCTGCTTTTACATCAATATGTTGTACTTTAATGTCCTTAAATTTGTTTGCAAAAACAAAAACTTGATCGTAATCTTCTCCATATTTCTAAGAAAACCGTTTTACAACCAATCTAGCTTTATATTTTTCACAACCATCTACAGAGTTCTTAATTTTGAAAACCCATTTACAGCCAACTAAATTGTGACCTTCAGTGCTTTTCACAAGTTCCCACATTTTGTTGTCATTCGAAGACTTGATTTTATCTTTCAAAGCTGAAAGCCAATTTTTCCTTATAGGTTTTTTGGGACTTCATTTGACCTGACTTTGAAACCATACCGTTTTGGAGGAAGGCCTTTATTATTTCTTTAATAAATCCTTCTTTCAACTGATTGCGTATTTTGCTCGTTTTCTGTTTCATTTGTAGACAGTGAAAGTTGATTTTCGAAAAACAAAGATGAAAAATTTTCTTCTGCCGATTCAAAATCATTGTAATCATCAGACATTATTTATTCTTCATACTGTGGTATTTGTGACGCTTCATTTTCAACGTTTACATTTTGTATATAAAAATTCACCATATTCTCAGGCAATACCTTATGTTTAGTTTGATGAATATTTCCGCAAATTTTATTTCACTCAACAAATTCGACATCTCTACTAATAACAATATTGCTAGTGTTCAAATCTATTAGCCTAAACGCCTTTGAATCTTCACAATAGCAAAATGTCTTTTGCAATGGAATTTTTTGTGGGCTTTTTACAACAAACATGTGCAATTTTATTCCACTCGCTTTTGTATGTAGTCAACTTTTGAGTCTATAGATATTTTTAAAATTCTATATAAGGGATCAAATTGATTTATTAATGGTGTAAATATTTCCAAATCAAAGTAACAATTGCAATTCTTAAGAAGATTCTAATATCGTGATGCTTTTACAATGTTAACTCGACTAGACAATAGTACAGGTAGAAAAATATTTAAAATATTAAATTTAATGGCTGTAAAGCTAGATTCACCCATTGTTTCCGAACAAAATTTTTGTTCCGAAACAATGGCTGAATCCAGCTTAAATCAACCAAGTTAAGCTAAGAATAAATAATCCCAAAATCCCTCCCCACAAATCTCTGTCACAAACTTGTGTTGAAATCCCCAATTAGGAAAGAAATCCCCCTATCTGGCCACACTGTACTCAGATTACAGTGTTACCAAAAACTGTTCCCGTACTACAAGTTTTGGTAAAAGGGAGAGATCTTGAGAGAACAAAATTATTCTTCTTCCAGCTCAGCGCATTTCTTTGGTTAGATTGTGTAAAACAGTGGTGTAATAGAAAAACCTTCATTTATCGAATAAAAAAATCTTTAATTTTTTTTTATACTTTTTACTTTTGAAAATATCTGTTCAAAGTTTGCAAATGAACAAGAGAGGCATATCAAATTTATTGCCAAAGTTGGAAACATTAACTCACTATCCAGTCTAAAAATATTTGACATTGTGACCAAAATTCTTCCGAATCTTCTTCTTCTTCTGACATTTTTTAAATTCCTAAAATATTTTTTAAATTAATGTGAGGGAGTTTGCTAAATTCGTCATCTAAACTTTGTATCTCACTGTCTTTAATTAAATTTGGAAAAAGTTTTCCTAGACAGCTTTTTTTAAAGTTGCGTCGTTAAAGTCAAATCGTGTTGTTATTTGTTTACAGACCTCAATGTAAAATTATCAATCAATTCATTTAATTCAGTAGCATTAAACTTTGTATCGGCAGTGATAACATTTTTTGTTTTAGAGTATTGATCTATACATACATATGTATAATGAAACAGCAACGGGGTTATTTCTGCACATGAATATTTTTGAAAATTATCAGCATACCTTAATTAGCGCGTAAGACGCGACGCAAAATAACGCATGGCTTTTACGCTGAAATAAATAAAGGCGTAACGTTTTGTTGTGAACAGTAATGTTAACTTATAATTTTTAATAAAACCCTATAAAATGGAATGCAAAACAGTGATAAAAACGCTAGATAAACCCGAAAAAAGTTAAAATGTCATCACTGCTTTATATTTACATGAGAAATTTTGACAGATATCTTGCGCTTTACGCGCTAATTTAGGGATGGCAGTATGTTGTTGGGGTAGATAGCAATCGATAAAGAATGCAAAACACATAAGCAAGGTGCATCAAACAGGTGACTGCATTGGATCATGTGTTCATCATATGTTTTAGCTTTTGGGTGTATTTTGTTTTTGTAAAAACTAATTCGAGCTGTCAAAAACGTCTAGTAATGTGTGTATGTATTTGTGAAAAATAAGAAAGCCACTAAATATATATTGGAATACATACACACATATTGCCAGACATTTTTGACAGCTCGAATTAGTTTTTACAACAACAAAATACACGTAAAAGGTGATGCATTCACCTGGTATTATTGCGCCATGCACATAAGTATTTTCTGTCTGCCTGTCTGCGTTCGCATCACGTAATAACTGCTAGATAAATTTGAATAAAATTTTGCAAGGATGTCCTTTAGAACTTTGGTTTAAATATAAAATACTTTTTTTTATAAAAATATGTCATTTTGTGAAGAAACTAGAGATAAAATTGAGAAAGCCCCCAATTTTACCTGTAAAATGATACTAGAACAGTTGTTAGTACATTTCTTTTTTGTAGATGGAAAATTTTTAACACTGTCACTCTAAAACAAATGTTTGAAAACACATTTTTCTAAATTTTATTTTAAGAAAATAAAAAATAATATGCGGATGAAGTCGTCGGCACTGCTAGTTTACAATAAAAATTTTTTACATACTTAGGTAAATATGTTTGATAAATTTTAGTAAGAAGTTGTAATATTGGTTGCCAAACAACTAAAGCAAAAAATCTTAAATTTGAAAAACAGATCTTTAGATATTATTTTGATTAAAAAATCTTTAAAATTAAGGTAAACTAAAAAACAATCATCTCATTGAAAAGTAAACAAAAAGTTCTATGTTTCATGCACGCAAATTTCTTTCAAAGTTTTATCCCAAATAATTTTAAAATAAATTTAAGAATATACAAAATATACTACAACAACGTCATAACTCAAAAAAATTTATTTCGAGAAAATCGAGTTTAAAGTTTTTAATTCATATGTAGGTCCTATGCACGACATGGCAGTATTTTCGTTCGTATGTGGAGATTATAAGAGATATTAATCTGATTTTTTTAAATATAAATTACTATATATCGAATAATTTTGCATGATTTTCTAAAAACTTGTATTTTTTGAGTTATGACGTTGTTGTAGTACATGAGCGATGTGTGCTTTTACGTTTACTATGAAAAATAGCATATTTATTATGGTCGAATTCTTGTTTTGGGATAGAAGTTTGGTTTTTTGTGTTTCCGTACTTTTCTCTTCTTTGAGAATAATTTATAGGTCTGTTCAGTAACTTTACTAGCAAAAACTAGCAACTAGAGAGTAACACAGAAATTTTCAAAATTATTCTCCCAAATGTAAGAAAGTAAATGAAAGCTTTATGGGGGGTTTAGACGGTACGACTTTACGTTCGTAAAATCCAAGAGAAAATAATATGAAAATCCATCTGTATTTGAAAAATGAGAGTAAAAATCTGACGACAGATTTTTTTCCGTTTTCACAATTGGTATACACAGTTTTTTTGTGCTTCGTAATTGTCTTTTGAAAATTTTCAAAAAAACATAGAGAGCCATACAACTGTCAAATTTTCATCCGTAATTTCTCTCAATTTGTGCAGATTCATTACATATTTGGTTTAGACGATCCCACTGGTACTATTCTGCACAAAAATTTGACATGTCGCAAGACTTCTATGACCATGTAAATCGCCCTTAAAGGGCAAAAATTAGCAAAGAAAATTCTTGTGGCTTTAAGGCTTAAAAACTGTACGGTATAACCAAGGCATATGATTTTAACAGGTAAAAGCAGTTCTAAAACAACTACAACAATAATAATAAAATATGTTTTCAGATGTTGGACTTAATATGTTCTATATTACCAGTACACAGTTATATTAGTCTGGACGTGTAAGTTATAGTGCTGCTGAGATATAAACGAAGTAAAAGACTTATTTTTTTGTAATGAAAAAACAATGTTCTTTATAACGCTTTACGCATTACTTTATTTTATTTTTTTCGAGTATTATTAGTACACTTAACATTATCAGGCATGTTCTGACACTCGCACATGCGATCTCTCTCTCTCGAAAAGAAAAACGTCAAACTACATATAAAAAAAAATGTTTCAGAACAAAAATTTTGTTCCGAAACAAAGGGTGAATCCAGCTTTCGGAAACAATGGGTGAATCCAGCTTAAGTAACAATGTTTAGTACTGAACAGTCCTTATGTTTACTCTCATTTTACCGAACTTTACAAAAAATATGGGAACGTAGCTTATATGTTCATGACCGTAAATGCGTTATGTCTGGGGTAAATGTCTACCGAAAGTGTAATTTAAAATTTTTTTCATAAATAAAATAAATTAAGGAATATACAAAATACATCAGTTTTTATGTTAGCTATCCACAACTGCATGTACTTGTATTTTCTTTGACATCTTGTTTTGTGATAAAAGTTTGGTTTTTTGTGTTGTTTGTGCTTTTGGCCATTTTTGTCTTTAATTGAGAATAATTTTTGTTTACTCTCAATTTACTAAACTTTACCTAAAAAGTACAGAAACGTAGCTACATACAAATTAAGTAGAGTTGTGTACAGTATACAGTATATCAGAAGATATACTGCTGCATTATACATATACACATGCATCTGTACATATTTACAAAAAAGGAAAAAAGTCCGAAAAATTAAAAAAGTTACAAAAGTACGTGACAAAAAAAATTCTCACTAAAAAGATGCGTTCCCGTACTCAACTTTGGGAACCCGCGGCATCCCAGAGGTACCGAAAACTGTTCCCGTACTACAAGTTTCTTTTACCGAACTTCACCCAAAAAGTACGGGAACGCAGCTAAAGTCGCAGACTGCTAACAAAGGGTTAAATTGCGACTTTAGTTGCAAAATAACATCAGACAAAAGTGCATATAGTTATTCTTAAAATTTAACAATTTTACGTTCTTAATTAATGATAAATTTATTACAGTATCAAAGCAAAAAATCGAATTCAGAATAAAACAGAATAATAAAAATCCTACGAACTAAAAGCGAATAATCTAAGGAGATTAACTGCATTTGTTCAATTGTTTTAGATCACTAAGAGACAAAACTAAATTAGCGTGTAAAGCGCAATATAATAGGGCTAATAGCTTTTGCATTAAAATTATATACCAAAATAAGAGCGTAAACAGTGATGTTAACTTATTTTATTTTATAAAACCAACTGTATTGAAATAAAAAGGAGATTAAACTACTAGATGAACCTAAAAATAACTCAATTGTCATTATTATCAACAATAAAAAATCACAACAATCAGCTAACTTAACGCACTGTAAAAATCGAATTTTTTTAGTGCTTAGCGCTGACGCCGCTCCAAGGCGCATCAAACAGGTGACTGCATCCGACCATGGGTTCATCATATGTTTTAGCTTTTACGTGTATTTTGTTTTTGTAAAAACTAATTCGAGCTGTCAAAAACGTCTAGTAATGTGTGTATGTGTTTGTGAAAAATAAGAAAGCCACTAAAAATATATTGAAATACATACACACACATACACACGTTTTTGACAGCTCGAATTAGTTTTTAAAAAAACAAAACACACGTAAAAGGTAATGCATCCACCTGGTGTTATTGCGCCATGCGCCGCTCTATTTAGCTTTGGTTAGTACTTTTTGTATGTACATAAGAATCTTTGTTTTGTCTATGAATTGTTTGCAACAGTTACATTGAATGGCGTTACCGCGCTGGTTAAATCTAAATTTGGCTTGTATATATAGAAATTAGTTTAAGGTGCCTTTAGACGAAATGTTTTACATATGCATGAGTTGTCAGATTTTCCATAACAAAATACATATGTATCGTGTAAATGGTTTAAAACATTTCTTATGTTAAGTACGTATGTAAAAGTCATATGACAAATTTTCATATAGAGCGTGTTCTATTTTTATATGACAAAGCATATGACTCGAGTGGTGCAACTTTTTCTTTCTTCAAAAAGTGCAAAAAGGACTAAAATCGTTGGAAGCATAATAGAGTTCACATCTTTATTAGCATTAACAGAGCCGATCAGCAAGCAACTGTTGTAAAGAATGATTTACTATGTAGGTTATGCCAGAAGTAATTTGCATGCACGTTGAAACGCGAAATTTAAAGCCATATGGAAAAATGACTACTTTGACATACATAAGGAATTACATATGGATTTTCAAACTAACAAGTCATATGTAAAAAACATTTCGTCTAAAGACACCTTTAGTGAAGTAAATCTGTTTTAAAGATATAGCCAAGGCGAATCGATTACCAGGTGGCAGCGTAGGCGAATTCAGTATTTTTTGCTGGCGTACACCACTGTCAAACTCCATATATAAAAAATTTGTGTATATTTTGTATATATGGAGTTTGACAGTCGTGTACGATAGCAAAAAATACTGAATTCTGCTTTTTTTCATTTTCTTATATATACATGTAGTCCTTTCTTAAACGTTATGGTTGGGGGACCAATTAAAATTAAAGTAAATATATGTAATACTGTAAAATTTATTAGTTTTTAAAATTTTTTAAGTTGTGTTTGGATTTTTATGCTTAGGTATGTTTACAACTAAGTGATATATAATTTTGGCCTTAAGGCTTTGCATTACTTCAATGAATAAATAAATAAATTCGCCTACGCTGCCACCTGGTAATTTATTCGCCTTGGATATAGCTGAATTTTCATTCATTTATTTAAAGCCAGTGGCAACGCTATTTTTTACAAACATATACAAGGCACACATGGCGAAATAATTTACCAGGTGGTGGCAGTGGCGAATTTATTCATTTTCGCCGTTGCAGAAAATGTCAAACTCCATATATAAAAAATCAGCGAAAATTTTTTTATATGAAGTTTGAAATTTTCTGCAACGGCGAAAATGAATGGAATTCGCCACTGCCACCACCAGGTAAATTATTTCGCCATGAAGGCACATTTATTTTAATATATGTATGTATGAAGGAGTTTCGATCATTTTCTTTACTAAAAAATGTGAGAATCTTTGTTCTATGCCAAAAAGTATATTCCAAGGCGAATAAATTACCAGGTGGCAGCGTAGGCGAATTCAGTATTTTTAGCTGGTATACACGACTGTCAAACTCCATATATAAAAAATGTACACAAATTTTTTATATATGGAGTTTGACAGTGGTGTACGCCAGCAAAAAATACTGAATTCGCCTATGCTGCCACCTGGTAAATTATTTCGCCATGGTATATTCTATGCGATGACTGATATTTCGGTCAGCATTGACGATCAAATAACAGTCACAGGGTACCCTGTGTAACAGTTTCTGTTCTAGTAGGACCACGAATAATAACTCTGTAAAATGATTGTATCAAAGTTACTACTATTTTTATTACTTTTTTCCTATTGCTATGGTTTTCACGAAATGAATTGCTTATCTCAAGAAGATAATATGAAACCTCAAAGCGAATGTAAACAGGAGTCGGCATATAAAATCTTAGTTACACATCCTGAGGTGCCCCAAGATGCGTTAGAAATAATGAGTGGTTGTGAATTAATTGTTTGCAACAGTTTGCCAACAAATCGATCAGAAATCTTGGAAAAGATCAAAGGTGTTCATGGTTTATTTTGGGCGTCCCATGAACCTCTTACTGCTGAATATTTAGATGCTGCAGGCCCGCAGTTAAAGTCGATTTCAACTATGTCAGCTGGAATTGATCACGTTGATGTTGAGGAACTTAAAAAACGTAAAATTCCTTTGGGTCATACACCTATTGTATTGAATAATGCTGTTGCAGACTTATCCATTGGTCTAATGTTGGCTGCTGCCAGGCGTTTTAATGAGGGTAGAAGAAAGATTGACAGGTAAACTTTACAAAATTATTTCTTTTAACTGAATACATAATATGTATGTATGCAAATGAATTGGTTTTTCAAGTTCAAATTGGGAAAACTATCA
Organism: Cistogaster globosa; assembly: GCA_937654795.1. Classification (NCBI taxonomy): domain Eukaryota; kingdom Metazoa; phylum Arthropoda; class Insecta; order Diptera; family Tachinidae; genus Cistogaster; species Cistogaster globosa. Next base: position 35,071,078 of record OW569404.1, on the reverse strand, counting down.
CATTGAGTGGATGTGGGGCCAAGAAATTCGCGATACTACTGTGGGTTTTTTTGGATTTGGAGGCATTGGCCAAGAAATCTGCAAGCGCTTGAAAGGTTTCGATATTGATCGTGTGCTATACACTACCCGGAATCCAATTTCTAAGATTTTAGAGGAGACATTTAACGCTTCTAAGGTCCCATTCCACGAGCTGCTAGGTGAAAGTGATATTGTTTTTATTGCCGCCCCTTTAACATCTGAAACTCGCGGAATTTTTAATTCCTCTGCTTTTGCTAAAATGAAGAAAAATGCTGTGCTAGTCAACACTGCTAGAGGACGTAAGTATGATAAATTTTCTGTAGTGATATAAAGTTAAAGTTTCAATCTGAAATTTTAGAAATTGTCAATCAAGATGATTTATACGTTGCTCTTGAATCTGGCCAAATATTTGCAGCCGGTATTGATGTTATGGATCCCGAACCTATTCCTGCTGATCACAAATTATTGAGCTTGCCTAATTTAGGTAAGTATCAAATATTGTCATACACATAAATGATCTACGTATTATAGCTCTTTCAGTATTTTGCAATGCATTTTCCGATAGAAGTCACTTCTTCGTTATTCTTTTCAATTAAAAACTCAAAAAAAAAAAAAAAAAAAATACGATAAAATATTGTCGAATTACCATTTCCTGTCTACATAATCTAATTGGAAAACAAAATACTTTATACGTATACAAAAACACTACTCTTTTAATTTGTTATGCAAAGAGTAAATTTTTCTCAACTGTCAGATAATAAATTGAATGTTCGAAAATTTACCGAAGCAAATTGCATAAGTATTTTATATTGATCTTTTACTACAGGTCACAGATAAACAACAGAAAATTTAGTATTTTATTTATTTTTTGTTAAACAATATTTTATACAAGAATATATAATTTAAACTTGTTTAATTATAGTTATTACTCCACACATTGGGTCTGCTACAAGGAGAACTCGAACAGACATGGCCGTTATTGCAGCACACAATATTTTGCGAGGCATTGCTAAAGAACCAATGATGTCTCCGGCATATTAAATAGTGCTTTAACTACCGCAAACAAAAATGGTATAATATGTTTTTACATATGTACATATAATATATATATATATATATATATATATATATATATATATATATATATATATATATATATATATATATATATATATATATATTATAGAATACTTGTACAAAAATGTTATTTTTGATCAAGAAGAACCAACTTCTAAAAAAATACCTAAACCTTAATTTAAAATGTATTCATGTTTTGTTTGTTAGTTGTATAAAGTAAGATATGAATTAAGTTTTTTGTTTGCAAATTTACTTATATTTTTTTTATATTTACTGCTTTTATATTTGATATATTTTACTTTTATATTTGGGCTAGGGAACTAATTGAAAATTTTTGTGTCTTGCAATTTGATATATAAATTAGTTTTAAGGACAAAATAATTTTCATTACTGCTTAAAACATATAAGTATTTGGGTTTGTACTATTATTCTGAATAAATAAATAAATACAAAAAAATATTATATCAACAAGCAACTGGACTTGATAAAAAATAATTACCGCCAAATCGAGGATTCACTAATTTATCCATACTTTAATTTGTAATATTTTTAGTGGTTTATTAACTTCTCATAAATAAAAATAAACATGTTTATTATTATTATTTATTCTTTTTTTTTTTTTTTTTGTTAATCAAATTGTAATTTGAACCATTTAAACTTCTGTTTTAAGTGGGCCATATCTTGATTGATTTAACAGCTTTTTAGATAAAAATCAATACTAGAAGTTTTTTTGTTATTGCAGACATTTTTGTTTAATATATATTGGAACCCCAAGAATAACACTTCTTATTTTTCTTTCAATATCAGAATAATAATAATTTTATTAAAAACAATTTTTTTTTCTTTTATAAATATTTCAAAGGTAAATAAATATTATTTTACAAAGTCGTTTTGTTGACAAGTGAAATTTAATCTAACATCCCCTCTCAACAAAATATATCTTTAATTAAAAATTGAAATTTTGGCAAAGCTAATGCTTTTGTAAGAAAATCTGCTAGTGTTGCTCTGTAGAACAATACAATAATTTTATAACACCATTTTCATGTAAACTTTTTATATGATGATATTTGAAATCAATATGTTTTGTTCTGGCACTAAACTTTGCAGATTCAACTATCTTAATGCAGCTCTGGTTGTCTTCGTAAACAGGAATTGCTGTTCTTACAGAAAATGATAAATCCTCAAGCAATTGTTTAATCCATAGTAATTCCTGTGCTGCAAACGAAACAGCTATAAATTCCGCTTCGGTAGACGACAACGCAATTGTTGACTGCTTCTTGGACGACCAAGAAATAACATTTTCACCTAACAGAAACAAAAAACCACTTGTAGATTTTCTGTCATTGTGATCTCCAGCCCAATTTGCATCAGTATAACACTTTAATTGTAGATCGGATTCTCTTCTAATTATTAGATGTTTGTGAATTGTTGCTTTAAGATATTTTACAACTTTTTTCGACGCTTCCCAATCACATTTCCGGGGATTTTCAACCCTTCTACATAGTATTGAAACTGCCGCTGCTATATCTGGCCTTGTAGTTATAGAAAGATGGAGTAACATAACAATTACTGATCTATATTTTTCATTATTTGGTAACAAATTTTCATTATGGCTAACTTTTATAAATTCTGGATCCATTGGAATTGAACTTAGTTTCCCATCTTCCAGCTTAACTTCATTTATCAGTTTGTTTATTTTATCTTCTTGATGAAGAAGAAAATCACCATTAGGATTTTGACTTATTTGTATTCCTAAATAAGATTTCACGTTTCCAAGATCCTCACACTCAAAATATTCATTTAAATGAGTATTAATTTCCATTATAGTAGCTTCACTCTTGGCACAAATTAAAATGTCATCTACATACACGAGTAGATAGATTATTTCATTTTTAACACATTTTGTATACAAACAAGGATATGCTTTTCCAGCTTTAAACCCAATTTTTAACAATACTTCACTTAATTTGTCATACCAGGATTTTGCTGCTTGCTTTAAACCATAAAGTGACTTTTGTAATTTACAAACAAGATGTTCTTTACCTTTTTCTATGTAACCTTCTGGCTGTTCCATATATATTTCCTCTTGAATATCGCCATTCAAAAAAGCTGACTTCACATCCAAATGTTTAACAATATATTTTTTAATTGCACTTACTGTTAAAAGAGTTCTTAACGTAACAAATTTTCCTACTGGTGCAAATGTTACATCAAAATCTTCGCCAAAAGACTGTGTGTAACCTTTCGCAACTAACCTAGCTTTATATTTAGGCTTATTGGTGGTGTCACTTCTTAACTGGAATACCCATTTACAACCAACAATTTTCTTTCCTTTGGGTAACTTAACTAAAGTCCATGTATTTTTACTTTTCAAACAATCAATTTCTTTATTAGCAGCTGTCATCCATAAATCTCTGGTCGGTTTACATAAATCCAGCATTTCGCGCCATGAATTAGGAATGACTTCACTAGTTAATACAACGGTTTTTGCCATTTGTTTGTAATTGACATTTGGTTTACTTTTTAATCGTTCAGAACGTCGAATATTGGTCTCAGATACCGACAATATATTCTTACTCCCTGATTGATTTATATCACTGCTCTCTTCGAATGACTCATCCTGTTCATCAGCGGACTGAAAATTTGTTTCTTCATCTTCATCTTCACTTTCAGTTTCTGTTCTTTCTTAACATCCTTGCTTATAATAATTCTGTTACTTCCTTTCTTTAATATTCTATATCCTTTACAATTTTCAGCATAACCAACTAATTTTCCTTCAATCGATACATTATCAAGTTTACGACGTTTACATTTCGGCACCTGAACATATGCTTTACTACCAAACACTTTTATATTATTTAAGTCTGGTTTTCTGCCGAACCAAATTTCATAAGGGGTTTTTCGAATAGATTTAGAAGGTAATCGGTTTTGAATATAGTTGGCAGCAATAACACACTCTGCCCACAATGCTTTAGGTAAATTTGCTTCAGTAAGCATTACTCTAACCATTTCTACCAATGTCCGGTTTTTACGTTCTGCTACACCATTCTGCTCCGGACAATAAGGTACTGAGGTTTGCATTAAAATTCCGTTCTTCTTTAAGAAATCCTTCATTTCCGAATTTACAAATTCTCCTCCATTATCACAACGAATAACTTTTAACCTCATACCTGTAAAATTTTGAGCCTCAGCCAAAAAATCCTTGAATTTAGAGAAAACTTCACTTTTTCTTGCAATAACATAAACTTTAGTATAACGTGAAAAGTCGTCAATAAATGTAAAAAAATATCTTTTACCCGTGTAAGAGTTCACTTGAAATGGTCCACATACGTCTGAGTGAACAAGATCTAGCACTCTTCTCGATTTAGTAAAGCTTTCTTTAGGGAATGGTATTCTTGTAAGTTTACATTTTGCACAAATATCACAAAAATGTTCTCTCTGACAATTTCTTATCTCAAATCCGTTAGCTAGTGTTACTAATTTAGTAATATCTGCTATATTACGATGGCCTAATCTTCTATGCCATAAATGAACACACTCCAATGAATATTGAGCCACATGATTTTCATATTTATTGGATTCATTAAAAATATACAAATTTTCTCTAAATATTCCATCCGCAATCAGTTTATTTTCTTTAAAAATTTTGCACATATTTTCTTCAAACAGTAACTTGCAGCCTTTCTTAGTAATTTCTTTTACTGACATTAAACTGCCGTTGAGACCCGGAACATATAACACAGTTTGAAGTAATATCTGATTATATTTACCATATATTATACCTTCTCCTATTCCAGTAGAATCAAGAGTCTTACCATCTGCAATATGAACTTTGCTATTTCTATTTTCCATTTTCTTAAAAAATTTTAAATCATTTGTCATGTGAATAGAAGCTCCGGAATCAATTACCCAGCCCTTAATTTTATTACATACGTTTAAACAAATTTGTGTTGATGCTAAGTGACTATAATCTCCCTTTTCTTTCTTGAATCTGTAGCAATCTTTCTTTATATGGCCAAGTTTGTTACAATGATAACATTTAACTTGCTTTCTTTTCTTGAATTTTGCTTGATGACTTTTTAACGCTTCGTTTTCAGTATCATTTACTGGATTTTCAGACTCACCTCTTCGTTCAGCTTCATCTAACAACTTTTCTTGCACGTACTCTAATTTTATTGAATCCTCAGGCTGACCTTCAATTGATGTTACTATCGATCCAAACGATTTCGGTAAACTATTTAACATTATAGCTACCATTGAGTTGTCTTTAATATCCTCTCCTCTGTCTAATAGTTGGGCTCTTAGTAGATTCAAGCTATTAATATGTTCTTGCATATTTTCTTCTTCATCATCCTTTTGTCATAAATCTTCCGCAAGAGATGCAACTTCGAAGTCATTGTCTTTCTCTCATACGTAGTTTTGATCTTTAACCACATTGATTTGGCTGACGTTACCATTCTTATAAGATGCACCTGTGAATTGTCCACACACATTGCAATATCAGCTCTTGCTTTTTGGTCCATTTTTATAAATTCAGGAGTTGTAGGATTTGGTTGTCCTTTTTCAACAACATCCCATAAATCCAACTGAATTAAATGCATTTGCATTTTAAATTTCCACGTAAAATAGTTTGTGGAATTCAACAATGGAAATACGCACTTTTGTTCCATTATACACAAATTTGACGTTTTTAATTAAGCACGGTCTGGGCCCATAACCTATTGGAACCCCAAGAATAAGACTTCTTATTTTTCTTTCAATATCAGAATAATAATTTTATTAAAAACAATTTTTTTTTCTTTTATAAATATTTCAAAGGTAAATAAATATTATTTTACAAAGTCGTTTTGTTGACAAGTGAAATTTAATCTAACAATATAACTTCACGTATATGGATTTTTATTGTATCATAAGCGGCTTGAAATAATCCAAAGAAATCTCAATCTCAGGCCCTTAGTGGGGTCAATTATAATACTTTATAATTGAATCGTCCTCCCAATTAATAAAACTTGCGAAAAAGCCAACAGCAAAAATATTCAATCATGGTCGGGAGAATAGCTGGTCAATTAAGAAAAGGTTAAAGCAATTCTCAACAAAAGAAAATTGTGTTTGAATTTTAAGCCGTTGCAAAATTTTTTTATAATTATTTCCATAATTTTGATTACTGATTTTGGATATTTTATTTATTTGAAATAAATAAAATAAAAATTATTTAAAATATAAAATCAATAATATCCTTTGAATAACTATCTTAATAATTAAATTAATTTTTTTAATCTGAATTTTAATAGCAGAGGTACAAAACTACAGCGCCAGGGCATGGCGCAATAATACCAGGTGAATGCATTACCTTTTACATGTATTTTTTTTTTTTTTTGTAAAAACTTATTCGAGCTGTCAAAAACGTCTGGCAATATGTGTGTATGTCTTCCAATATATTTTAGTGGTTTTCTTACATATCACAAATACATACACACAAATTGCTAGACGTTTTTGACAGCTCGAATAAGTTTTTACAAAAACAAAATACACGTAAAAGCTTAAACACATGATAAACGCATGATCTGATGCAGTCACCCGTTTGATGCGCCTTGCGCCAGGGTATCCCACAAGTTTTGAGATATATGTAACTTCTCTCTAGGAACTGCACATCGACATATACCTTCGTATAGGAAGTGAGGAATCCTAAACAGAATATTTGTATAGAAAATTATTTTAATTCGTCAGAGCGGTGGACACTATTAAGTGCCAGTTGAAAAAATACGTGCGCGTTGGGCACTCAACTCAATAATTATTTAATATGGACAAAAATCTTTCTTTAATTTAGTGGTTACGACTCTTTTTCAAATACTTGACTAATCTGACCGTACATTTACTTTTTTAAGAATTTTCTTACAAAATTTATTTTTTGTTTAAAATTCTGTTATTGTGTAATATAAATTTTTGGTTTTTTTTAATAACTTTTTTGGAAGGAGTCAAAAACAATAACAGCCATACCTAAATAACAGCATAACGTTTTCTTCCACAGAGCTTTTATGCTCAAAAATGTACGGACATGAGAACTTTTGACAGCAAAAAAACCCTTTTCGCTTTTGTTTAGGTATGGTTGTAAAATTTCTTTTAATTTATATTATAAATTATCAATAGTTGTTTGCTTAACCGTACATCTTCCTCTTAATATCTCATTCAGTTGTAATTCGGCTTAAATCAAGTTAGACAATTTGATGAGTACAAATATACTACATACGTACTTAAACAGCTTGGTTGTGAAATGCTGCACTGACATGCGTACAAATCCTTTTGCAACAAGTGCCGATTCTTATCTACCCTTTCCCATGTGTAAAATTCTATTGTAGTGAAGTAATTCTAATAAAAAAAAATATATATATATATATATATATATATATATATATATATATATATGGGGATGACAGAGAATTGAAAAGAGAAAAAATAAGTACTATATAATTTTACCTTAAAATGTCACGGCTTTGCATGCGTAAAGCATTTTTAAGAAATTTTAGCATTTCCTGCTTTAAAATGATGCCCGTATACATATCTTTAAAAATATGGTGTATATTCGTACTCTTCTATGAAAAGTTTAGAGGCCCACTACTCGGAAAATATGTTCGAGCGCCAATTTTTTCACTTGATTATTTTTTCTTATTTTTGTAATCTCCATCGCCCCAAATATTTTTTTCGAAACTATGTCTGATTGATTGGCGTATTTAAATTTTCTCTAGCTCATCTAGTGCCTTGGCAAAGTTGTTTTACACCCGAACACGGACGGATATTGCTTGATCGACTCTCCTACGTGGGGTCGGAAATAGATGAAATTACAAATGGAACGAAAAACTTAAATATACCCTTTTTCACTTATGGTAAAGGATATAAAAATAAATATATGGCGTGATAAAGAATTAAAAAACAAGAAAAAAAATCCAATAAAAAAATTATCGCTCGTCCATATTTTTCGAGTTATGAGCCTCTGGGTATTACTTAAAAGCTTTTAAAGATAAGAGCATATGACAATTTTTGATGTAAAACTTTTATAGCACCTAATTTTTTTGTTTTTTTATATTCTGTTACCCCATATTTTTGTAGTTTTTAACTTTTTTGTATACCTTCAGGTGGTTGTTGTTTATGGTGAAAAATTGGTGAGCTTTCACCTAATACAGCAAACTTTTCATTGGGACAAAAACTGTAAACAAAACTAAATTTTTTCGAAAAAAAAGCTTTTTGAACGGAAACACTTAATGGAAGAAAATAATTTCTTATGCCGAGCTTTATTTAAAATATTTAAGCATATCCGAATATAGCACTCTTACTTGTTTTTATGTAAATTAACTTTGTGCTTAATTCCTTCAAATATAAATATGTATATCATGATATTCTCATGGAATATTTATTATTTAAAAAATACATTTCATATTAATGCGAGGAAAGAATGTTGTAACGCTATTACCTTTTACGATGTTTATCTCTTTGAGAAGAAAAATTGCTTCAAAGAAATAACCCGTTATATAATTTCTTGGTTATTTATTTTGTTACTTATCGATCGCTACAAAAAATATACGATTGGAACAGTTGAGTACTGTTTTCTAAATAATTATCTCAATACACTTTCGATTATATTTAAGTCGGGAGATTACGGGAGCCTATTTATAACTTCAATATTTTGTCTGTAAATTTAGCTTGTTTTAATCCAGGCAGTATCGTATTGAAATATCCAAGGTATAAGTCCAGAGATTTTTAAAAGTCGGTAATGCCATTTGAACCACCTTAATATAGGGTCTGCTGTAATATGAAATTGCTTATCGCTTGTCTGCATTAGATAACATACTTTGAGTACGCTCTTTCGTTTTTTTTGCATGTGAACTTATTAGAAAAATTACTTCCATTAATATTTCTGATATTCTTGCATTATTTCTTTTACTGATATGTTCTATTCAAGTGGAGCATATTTTATACAGTAAATTGGTAAGCAACAAAGTAGAAAAAAATTATATAATTATATAACGGTTCATATCTTTGTAGGTATTTTATTTTTACTTAAAGAGAGATAAAAAACTTAGTAGAAAATAGCGTTACCAAATAATTTGTCTTTAAGAAAGAAGTAAATTTTTATAAACTACGGAGAGTTTGCCACTCAAATGGCGCGCAGTGTAAAAGCATCTACTGACAGAAGAAATGTGTATATCTTGTGGGCCAACTTCTAAATCATTTTTATTTCGTACAAAAATATAATGTATACATACTAGTTGTTTACAACAAAAAAATCTTTTAAGGTTTTTGTCATTTGCTTTTCTTAAAAACAATTGCTTTTACGCAAGTGAGTCACAGATTATATTTGAATATTTGCAGCATGAAAAAACAACTTAAACCAGTAAGCACCGGTAAGACAAATAAATTGCAATAGCCGTTTTTCTTTTTGTTACGCAAAACTAAATCAACATTGATTAAACCGCTTTAAAGTGGTAACGTAACAAGGCTAAAAAACATTTACCACTTAATATGTTTTTATTAATTTTCATAAACTTATTTTTATTGGTTTCTAAAAAAAAAAATTTTACAAAAATTGTTAGGTTTTAAGGCGATTTTGTTTTACTTTATTTTCTAAAATACCAAAGTACAATTTTATTGAATCGAATTAAAAAAAGTATGAATTTGGCGCACACGAACATTTTTAAATATTTTGCAGTTTTTTCTTTTTATTATGAATGAGAAAATGAATATAAAAGGCCATATGTTTATATAGTTTTCCACAATAAAAAAATTATTAAAAATTGACAACCTATCCTTGAGTTTGATCAAAAAGTATTTGAGTAAAAGCTTTTTTTCACATCCATTGACATAAACAATTTTAAGGGTATAAAAGGCCACTTAAGTTAAACTTTACCCAGACATTCTAATGATCATGTAAGATGTTGTTTTAAAAATATATAAAAGTTTGCTATTTCAAAATTGACTGGTAAATTTATATATATATATATATATATTAAATATGAAAGAAGTAGCTTTCGAGATGATAAATTTAACTTAAAAAAAAATATGTTGTCTACAGCGATTATCAAATTGAGTCCCTTTGAAATTTAGCTGCATCTTTGAACCGTTATGCAATCTGTTTTAAAGTTAATGAAAGGTTAAGAAAATTTAAAAAGCCAATTTCTATTTTAAAATCTGGGTAACATGTTAAAAATTACAAAATATCATCGAACTTCAAGTAAAAAGCTAAGAATGTGAGATATTTTAATAAACAGATTAAATTTTACTATTTCTGTAGAAAATAAATAAAACTAAAAATTAACGAATAAAAGTATGATAAAAAATACATTTCAATTAAATTTTAAGTCGTTGTGCCTTATGATTTTGCAACAAAGTGTGTTAATTAACAAATTTAACAGTTTATTTTTAATTTGAAATTATCTATTTTTTTTCGCAAATTATAATAAATAATAGTGCCCTCAATTCCTATCAACTAGATTTTTCGATTCTTGAATTTAATTGCCGTAATTAAGCCTTTTTTGAAAATATCTCTATTTACCTTTAACTTTTTCAGAAGGATAAAATTTGAAGTGGCTATTTTCCTAATCCTTTTTTTTTTGCGGTAAACAAACTTATCATCTTTTATGTCTGTCTTGTAGTTATAATTGTAAATAAAAAAAAATTGTCTAATAATCATCTAAATCAAACTCATCATTGTTCAATTCATCGAGCTGCATACTTTGAAAGTCGACCTTGTAACGCAAAATACCGCCGATTCCACCAAAACCACGTACAAATTGACTACCCTCCTGAGATTTATCGGTAATTATTTCCAGTGTTGCCCCGAATATTTTATAGTTGTTGGCCAGCCATTCCAGCAAGGGTTGGGATTCAATCATTTCCATTTCGACGCCCGTTTCCTTGTCAATGAAGTTGGTTTTGTCTTTTTCCTGTTCGGGTGTTAAATGCAAGATAGTGGGCGCCGCAGCATTTCCATGATTTTTCAATACATAACGTTGTATATCCAAATTTTCCCAACAGATCAGTATATCAACTGAGCCTAGTTCTAAGGCACGCAGTGTGTCTTCTACACCGAAGCAGTATTTACCTGTATCCTGAGAAATCTCATCAAAGTAACGCCCAATTAATTTTTTCTCCTGTATAAATTTGACATTTTGCAATGATTCGGCAGACAGCTCAATGGCCTGGTTGAAACCGTTCTCGCCACCATACGATACATCAATAAGCTTTATAATTTTAGATTGTAATCGTGGATCAAACATATCGGATTGACTCAGTTCCGTTTTGAAGTCGGCGCTGCCGGCCAAAATGAGTCCGGCAATGTTGGGTTTATCGTTTGTTATAAAAAGTTGGGTTGCTACTTCAGCCACTTTACGCACGTAATTGTGACGTTTTTCCATGCGCAAACGTGCAAAACGCAAAGCAGACTGACCACCTCGACCATGTTTTTTTGGCAGATCGACGGTGAATTTATGCAATACTTCACGTGTATTACCTTGAAGAGTACCAAATAAGGCACCATTACCGTCCATAACTATAAAGCCAAAACGATTGTCGTCAGCTAAAAGTGCCGTAAGTGCTTCAGTGTGAAACTTATTGTCACATAAATATAATGACGTATTGATCGGTTTGAAAGGCTCAAAGTCAATGTTAACCTTCTTTTCTTTTCCCTCTTCGGTGACAATGGTACCACAGTAGATTACTAGACCATTAGGTGGCACTTTGGTGTACAATTTCAATCTTTGCTGTACCGAGGTAATCGCACCTAAAACTGACAGTCGATTGACACGCGACTTGATGTTTGAGGCCGTGCCAAATTCATCGGCCAACATTTTGCTTACACGAGATATTTGATCCTTGGGAGGAATGATTAATGAAATCATACTGGTGCCGTTGCCGCGTGCGATTTCCAAGCTCTTGATGAGCTTCTTGATTTTCCATATTTCGACATTACGATCAGCTGACGTTTCTTCTCCAGACATGGCTAAGCTGTTGCTTTTGTCCACTTGTCGTTTATAAAATAAAAAGAAATCTTATCAGTATTGCCAAATATTAAAATAGAAAAACCTTAACGATCGCAATGATGCCACAATTAAATTTGATATATATTCCTAAATTAACATCAAAAATGCCAATGTAACTTTACTACCATTGTTTAAAATTTATAAATAAATAAATAATAAACAATAAATAAATACTAAACAAATAAAACTAAGCTTTAGATTTTAAAGTTAATTCAATTTGCCGTCATGTTTTGGTTAGTTCCCTTTTACATTAGGAGAGACAACATAAAGACAGATGAGGTTTAAGGCCAGGATTCACTATCATACTCAGCCGTACGAACTGTCATAAATTGCATGTGTGCTCAAAAAGTATGATAGAGAGGATTACAATTGTGTGTGTGTGTGACAGACTTTTTGCCAAATCAGCACGATTTTATAATATTTTAAAATAATTTATAAAATGATTTTTTCTATGCGATCAGAGTTGATTTTTTTGAAAATAAGGAGAAAGCAACAATAAAATAGTTCAAATATTTTCACATCTTTTTCATATAAAATATGGCGTCGTACCCCATTTTGAAAGGATTTTTAAAGTAGGATAGAATTCTGTCAGATTTTTGTGTGATTATATCATACGATTGTGTATGATAGTGAATCCTGGCCCTTATAGGTAAGTGTTCATTTCTTGACTCTCTGTACTGAACTTACTTTTGGTTTCCTTTTTCAGTTTTTCAGTTTTTCACCTTTTTCTCTGTTGTTTCACGTTATATTTCTCAAGTTGTAAAGTAAATAAGCCCGAAAATTAAATGTGCGAAAATCTGTCTGCCATGTTTATGTCCAAATGTAAAAGGCTTAGACAAGATCATAAGAGTATAAAAAATCTGCCTTTTTTCTGTCCATATGTCAAAGCGGACTTAGTGAAAGATAAGCAATAAGAAATATTAAGACTTTTTGCTATACATTATGATCAAGCATTGTCAAGCGAATTCCGCTCGAGCTTTCAACAAAGACAATGAATATACACAGCTAGCTACCAATAAAAAAAAGGCAACAAAAAAGACATCTGCAACGCAGTTTGCAAAAAGACGCAAATATTTGACTTAAATAATATTGGCTGTTTAAAAAAATACGTGGCAAGCATTGAAGAAAAAATAAAAATAAGTTTTAAACGAAAAAGGGGAACAAATTTGACCTGAACTGGACCTATATAATATGGTTGTTTATAAAAATACATTGCAAACAGTGAAATAAAATAAATATTGTTATTTTTTATTTAAAAAAATCGACTAAGTGATCGTTTGCACATCTTTTTTTAATATTTAAATCATAACATTTAGCATATATTGAAAAATTATAAGAATATTTTTGCTAGCTCTCGCCTTTTTTGTTAATTTCAAATTAATCAAATGAATTCCTAAGTTTTTAAAATAGAATGTTTACTTTGTGTTTCTGGCATCACTTCTGTTCTAAATAAACTACAGGGTTGATATTTTTGCCTCGTCTACACCTTATTAAATGAAATCTACATTTATCTTTAGTGTTGACTGAGTTAATGCGATCTTAATTAAAAATAAGATTTTAAAATCGCCAAAAATTGCATTATTTACTTGTGTTATATGTGTATATATTAAGGATTGGTTTGTACTTTTATTTATAAATTTTTCATGTTTAATGATATATTCATTTTACTGCTTTAGTAGTTTTTAAACATTAAGAATTTTGGAAACTTGAATTTCTTTACTAACTTAAATTTTTGATATATATGACGCATTCTCATTTTTCACCACCAAAAGTGGAAAAAGGGTATAACTAGTTTGGTCAATACGTTTGTAATTTCTACAATATTCATTTCCGATCCCATAAAGTATATATATTTTGAGCGATGTCCGTCCGTCCGTGTTAGTGTTCAAATCAAGTTTGCCGAGGCACTAGATCAGCTAGAAAAAATTTAAGTATACCAATCGATCAGACATAGTGTCTGAGGTTCTATTGGATATCAGCAAGATTGGTCCATATCCTTTAACGCAGCGGGCAAAACACCACGCCTACCTCTAATTTTTTCATGTCATTTGGAAGAATTAAGTAACTTGAATCAAAAAAACAGTATATGGGGCGATAGAAACTAAAAAAAGGAAAAAACATCGAGTGAAAAAATAGTATTCGTCCATATTTTTCGAGTTACGGATCTCTTAAATTTTCAAATATTTTAAAATATCAATATGGGTATCATCTTGAATCTTTTAAAGAGGTCTTTAAGGAAATACTAAAATTTAAAAAAAAGAACCTACGGCATTTTTATATATATATATATATATATATATATATATATATATCAGTACTTTATTTTTTCTTTTCTTATTTTTTAATTCTTTCTCATCGCAATATTTGTTTTCTGGATTGGAGTTACTTTACTAAACTAGATTTGCGTAGATGGTGAAGGGTATATAAGATTCAGCATAACCGAATATAGCATTCTTACTTGTTAAATATTCCTTTAAAATTTTTACACAAAGTTATATTATGCTAGATTCTTACACTATTTTAGAATTTTTAATTTCAGAAAACTACAAGAGACAAAATTAATACCAATTCTTCAAACACTATACTTTTTTATTTATACCATAGAAAAATGTTCTAAGTTCTAAATTTTATATTTTTAATTACAGAAAACTACAAGAGACAGAATTAAAACCAATTCTTTAAGAACTATATAAATATTTTTTATTTACGAGTATACCATAAAAAATTGTTCTAAGTTTTAAATTTTACATTGTAGATTTTTTGACGATTAAAATCTGATAGTTTTTTTAGAGTTCGTGTGGTAACCCTAAAATTGGTCATATGTGAACCGTTTTCTTTAGTTAAAAGACATGAAGGACAGATAACTCAAGATCCAAACCGCAGATCAATATTTATTTGAATATTGTTTCTTCCATAGCTTTTGCTTGTTAATGATTTAAATCAGAGCGCTCGCTTTAAAAAGCTAATTAGCATAACTCGAAGGAAAACAAAAATAGTTCAAATTTGTCTGTTGGCAACTAAAACATTGTTGTGATTTGTAGTACAATCGTACCAAATTTAGTTTTGGCTTGTTTAACCGACCTCAAAAACAGAAGGATGTTATCAATTCGACTGAATGTTGCTTTTTTTTACCCTTCACCACAAAATGTGGAAAAAGGGTATAATAAGTTTGTCATTCCGTTTGTTACAAGGCATATTAATATTCAAGGTAGTAGCAGTAGACCAGCTGACTCTTTTGTTCACGTTTTTAGATGTCTAAATTTGTTTACACTTATTTTTTCCTAGAATTTGTTTGTTTGTAATATCATTAGTCGTGGAAATATATTTTAAATTCCTAGAGAACAAAAAAGTGTGTAGAAACGTATTGTGAAGCTGCATTTTATCACTTTACCGTACCTCATCCGTTCTGTGAAATTATTAAAAATAATAATATTCATTTTTTCTCAGCACCGCACATTGGGACAAATAACTAAATAAAGACGACAAAAATGGAATTTTGTTATATACAATATTGTAATATGTTCTATATGGGAGTACGCAATCAACCTATAAGTATTTATATATTTTTTTTATTTTATCACATTAGTCTGTACGTGCGTGCAAAATATTATTATCTGTTACACGCGCTAGTTAAGTTACATAGTTCCATCATCATACATGGGATACATATTATATTAACAAAAAAAAAAAAAAAAAAAATATATATATATATATATATATATATATATATATATATATATATATATATATATATATATATATATATATATATATATATATTGTAACAGAAATCGTAGAACAGCATCATTAATGTTGTAAAAAAAACAAGTATGAATGTGTTGACTTCGTCTAAACAAATTTATACTGATTAGTTGGTTACGTAGATGATGTTTACAATATACACAACCTAAGTAGATAGATGCGAAGAATGCTGATGAAGGATGTAGCGATCCAGCTAGTGTCTAATATTTCCTGTTTTCTTTGGAAAACGTCCGCATACATTTGTAAAAAATTTTTCTTTCTAAATTTTTTTTGGAATTAAATTAATAATTCATTTACCTATATCGAAAAAAGTAAGAATTATTAAAGAATTATTAAATTAAAAAAAATTAACAAATAAAATTATATATTTACCAGAACAAAAGTTTATGGCTAGTTTGAATCCCAAACATTATTTTAGGATAAAAAATATTTGCTTTGTCCTCATGATAAATGTCTTGTAAACATATTTTAAGATAAGAAATATTCTGGTAATAACAAAATTCCAATTTTTAATACTAAACATAAACAGTTTTGAGATTAAATTTTTTGAAGGAAATTACAAAAAAGGATGTATCCTTAAAATAACGACAGTCATTAAGAGGATGCCCACGTAAAAACATACATATATAATATTAAGTGTACTAATAATACTCGAGAAACAAAAATAATATAGTAATGCGTAAAGCATTATAAAGAAACATTGTTTTTTATTAGAAGAAACAAGTCTTTTACTTCGCCTGTATCTCAGCAGCTCTATAACTTGCACGTACAGACTAATATAACTTTACTGTGTACTAGTATATACAACATATTAAGTCCAACAGTGGTTACATTTAACAAAATACCGTTGTTGTCATACCTTTCGGTGAAAACCGTCGTCACTGGCTGTTTATTTGGTACGATTGGCGAGCGCTTTCGATGTAAAGACATCATTTTCAAGTCGCTTTTTGATTAGTACTGGTTAGATAGTGTAAGGTGTTTGTTGCATAGATAGTAAATAAGCAGCCAGTGACGACGGTCTTCACCGAAAGGTATGACAACAGTATTATATTTACTGGCGGAATAAATCCAATTAACTTAATACAAAATACCATTTTTGTCGTCGTAATTAGTTCCTATGTGCAGCGTTAGTTGATTTTGACATCTAAAAATATATTTTGTTATTATTGTTGTAGTTGTTTTGGACTTGCTTTTACCTGTTAAATTAATATGCCTTGGCTTGTAATTTCTACAATATCCATTTTTGACCCCATAAAGTATATATATTCTGAACGATTGATTGATTGAGCGATGTCCGTTCGTGTTAGTGTTGAAATCAACTTTGCCAAGGCACTTGATGAGCTAGAGAAAATTTAAATTCTCCAATCTATCAGGCATGCTATTTAAAATCAGCAAGATAGGTCAATGTCCTTCGAGGCAGTGGACTTAAACCATGCCTGCCTCAAATTTTTCCATATCATTTGGAACAATGAAGTAACTCTAATGAAATTTAGAATTCAAAAGAAAACAGGAGTGTTTTTCTCACGCAAGGAAAAATTTATAAAAATACTATAGTGTTAAAAATAGATAGAACTATTATGAACCCAAATATAAAGACATTTTCTTTACCAAAAAATAGAAATATAAATAAAAACAATAAATTTAAAGAAATAAATAAAATTATTAAATTCCTAATGCAAATATGGCGGAATGCCATTGTTATAAAACTTTAATACGCGGCGAATCGGGATTAGTGTGTAAAGGAATATGTAAAAAAATTTTTCACAGTGCATAAAAATGTTCTGGATTAGACCAGTACTCGCGAGGAATGTTAGATTCTGTGGGTTTTATATGCGATGAATGTGTCCAGTATATTCATAAAATTGATTTGGCCCTAAGTGTATGTACAAGCGAATGTGAATAAAAACAAATAAAATGTAATAGAATATAAAGGCGAATTTAAAGCAACTTTAAGAGAAAATGAAAGATTAAAAATATTGGATGATGTTCTAAAGCTATGTGATGTACAGAGTAGTCCCCGCTTAATTGCGCCACTAAAAAAATCTAATTTTTTTACTCAATTAAACGAGGAAATCAATAATCGAAACCTCAGATAATTAAGCAAATGATGCAATTATAAAAACCTCGGATAATTGAGCCACACAATTTGTGCAATTATAATATTTTTATTAAATGAGATAAAAAATTTGTGTTATTATTGTAGAGCAATTTTATTCCAAAAAAGCTAAAATCTATGTAATTCATGTTATGATAAAGTAATAAAATAAATAATCTTCTTGTATTATCTGCTTAAAAAATAGTTATTAATTTGAAATGTATTATTAAAAGTATATACATAGGTATTAAAAGCATTACAAAAGTTTGCAGTGTACATTTTTCAATTCCATTTGCAGCACTTTTCCATATTCTCTAGCCCATTGCTATGTTTGCAATCGTTTATAAAAAACATGCGAAGAATAGAAGTGGAATTTAACACCTCAGTCTTTTTCGTCCGAAGAATCTTCTGACTGTAGTTGAGGTACATTTTCTTCTATCTCCTGATCTGTTAGTTGACTATAACAAGGCTCATTTTCGCCGCAAAGTACATACGAGTATTTGTCGAACTAAACCGGTAGGTGGGCTTTTGCGTCTTCAATGGCGCAATCTTTTTCGGAATCCGAAAAAAAACACGCCTTTTTTAAGCAATTGCTTATTGTCAGCGGCTTTACAAGCCACCAAGAATGTTTTATCATGTGCATCGCTTTTAATAAATTAATGGTTTTTGAAAAATTATGCAAAAGTTTTTCACTCTCAATATGTGCGATCTGTTTTCGAACTATATTTTGTCTGTAGTATGATTTAAAACTATGAATAATTCCTTGATCAAGAGGCTGTATGACTGAAGTTGTATTCGGAGGTAGAAACTTCAATTTAATGTTGCTTAAAACCATATCAACTTTGTGGCATGAAGCATTATCGACAAAAAAAAATTATCTGACGAACTTAGTTATGCATATCTTGGTTGGGTGCTACTAAAATGTTTTCCAAAATATCACTAGACAAACAAGCATTATTTTGGGCATAATTTTTAAAAGGAAAAATTTTATTTTTAACACATAGTGGATTTTTTTGCTTTCCAATAACTATGACATTTTTAAAATCTTCAGTTGCATTATAAATAAAAATTCTTCGACGTTTTAAATCTCTTTATTTTTATTTATTTAAACTTGTTTTGGGAAGAACTCTAATAAATAAGCCGCTTAATCCGCATTAAAAATGTCAGGTGGATTATACGCCGAAATAAGGCTTGGAAGAACATCATTTATGTAGTCATTTGCACCTTCTTTATTGGCGGAAGAAGCTTCTCCCTGTATTTTACGTAGTTCAATTTCTTTCAATGACAAATCCATCCTGCAGTTGGATTAAATTCTGTGTTCATTTTAACCTGGAACTGTTTTGCTTTTTCCATGACCATTTGAGAGGAAATAGCAGCTCAACTGTGTCTTATTTGGTTGAACCACATCTTCGAAAGCTCCAGTTCTATCCCATTTTGTGGTTAATTTGCTACTTTTGGATATTCCCCAAATCTTGTCATTATTTTTGATAATTCTGTTAATTGTTGCTTTTGAAACACCATACCTTTCGCACAATTCACTTTTTTCTTTATAATCATTTAATAATTGTAATTTTTCTTTCAAATTATTTTTATTTTTCTTAAGAAAATCATTCACTATTTTTGTTTAAATTTTTCAGGAATTTTAGCAACCAAAATTTTTTTGAATTTTTATTCAGACTCTTTGATTTTTTTCCCAGCAACTTAATTTGTTATTTTTTAGGCGTAATTAAGCAATTAAAATCATTTGAGTTTTCGGGTTTAAGTTTAAAATAATTGAATCAATAATGCGCGGAACTCAATTAAACACGGTGTTTCGTATTGAAAAGACTTTGTGGCAGTTAAATTTGCTCATTAAAGCGGGGAATGCAATTAAGCGGGGCGCAATTAATCGGGTAATACTGTAAATGTTAAAGAAATTAAAAAAAATATACGGTGCAATAAATGATCAAGGATGTAAAAATAAAAATACATATATGCGAGTCCATTAAAGAGCAAAATAAAAAAATGTGTGATGAGCAGGGGTGCCAGATGATTTTGATAGGAAATTGGCATATTTCCACAAAAAAACCGGCATTATCGGCAATTAAGTTTTATAAAATCGGCAGATTAAAAAATAAATTATATTCATTAACCAAAAAAAAAAAAAATCAGTGGAATTCATATGAAATAACACAAAATCTATAAAAATAGCCATTGAAAAATAAATTGTTTTAGCTTCTGGTCGTATATAGTGGAAATAATCCATAATTTTCATATATTTTTCATCTCTAGAGTCACGTAAAGCAGTTTTAGAAATCATCTTAAAAGGTTAATTTTTCTGGAATCTTTTACATTGGACTTGGAGACAAATTTACCAGTGGCTTTTTCACTCTTCTTGCTGCACTGTTTAATCCATTCATTATATAAGTAATTCTTTTTTTTTCTTATTTTTCATTTCTATCAATTCAAAATCACGTTCATTTGGTAGAAAGGAATGTCTAGATATCGAGAATTTCTGAACTATCATTTTAATATTTTTAAATATTTTTATTTATTTACGTATTATTTACATTCATTCATTTTTGTTAATAAAATGTAAATTACATTAAAATAGTTTGGCTTAAAGGAACTGATAATTTTGGGGCTAAAAATCGGTAAAATGCCGATAAATCGGCAAATATGGTAGGCCTGGCGATGAGATAAAGAAATTCATAAAGAAACAAGCGCAGAGAATAAGTTGACATATGCTGAGCAAATCAAGAAGAAAATAGTGATGCCAGATGTTAATAAACAAGCGCTTTTAATTGTAAAACCAAAAGAAAAACAAGCAATATATAAAATGAAAAAAGAGTTAAATAATAAAGTAAACGCTATAAATTTAAAAATTACATATCGATACCTTTCCGTAAGAATGTATTAAGCGACATATTTTTCGAAAATGACTTTTTGATTTGAAACTATACTAGAAGTTAAGCGCCACATTTTGGCTTGGGTTTCGTTGCCCTATCATGGTTGCAAAGGAAACTAGAGAGAAAAAAAATTGTATCAACCGCCATGTTTTCTCACTGGAATAATGTTGCTCCCAAAAAAATTATGCTAAGCGACATTTTTAAAAATAGAATTGCCGTAAGCAACAAAAGGCCCACACAAAATTTTATTAGATGTCGCTTTATTTAGATTATGATTGGCTTTGATTTTAAATAATTTTTCTATGAAGTAGGCTAATGCTTTTTTGCCATTTACTTTGTATTTTTTTGGTCTCGTCGGTTGTAAATACCTTTGCGCAGATAACTGTTGATTTTGTTTTGAGTTGTTTTGTTCCTTTTATTCTCGTCAGTTGTTATCATACTTTTTTGCAGTGAGGAGTGAGTTTATCGTTTCGGGATATTTTAGTAAAACTTTTTCTAATTTTAACATGTATGAAAATTTGCCAGGTCCCTCTGGATTGCAAAAGCCGTGTGATCCGTTTGAAACAGATAAAGGTTCATCTTGGCATAACGATGAAATACAACAACGCCAAAAAGTAAATAAGAATCCAAAGTCGCAAGTCATGGCCATTGATGTATATAGCCATGGGTTAGGGGTAAAATCAAAAAGAGCTCGTGCTGAGAAAAAACAAAAATCTGTGCGAAGAAATCCATGCAATAGCTGCCAAAAAAAATGTGAAACCAAATTAAATGAGTCGCAAAGCAAGAAGTGTTTGACTTTTATTGGAAACTGCCACATACGTAGCAAACAGATTAGATTTTATTCTGCGTTAATCGTGTTCCTATCAAAAGGCGACGAAGCAAAGAAACTGAAAAGAAGATAAAAACTAGAAAATATTTTATAAATTTGGAAGGGAAAATAATACAATTATGTATGCAGTTTTTGCTGAAAACCCTTAACATTTCAAATAGAGTTGTGACACATGCCCTTGAAAAAACAACACTTTTAAATACATCGGAAACAGACAAAAGAGGTGCAGCAGCTACGTTCAATGCTTCGTTCGCTGATTTAAAAGAAGCAGTTTGCACTTTCATTGCAAGCTTAGCAAGGGTTCCATCCCACTATTGCCGTTCTAAGACCAATAGAACTTACTTGCCCACCGAATTTTTCAATATTTCCAACCTTTACAGAAAATTCAAAGAAATTCAAGTGGAACAGGGTATAAATTTTGTCTCCGAAAAAAAATTTCGCGGAATTTTCAAAACGTACAAAATTGGCATCCATGTTCCCAAAAAAGATAAGCGTACCTTTCGCGAATCCTATAAGGACCGTGCATTGGATGAAACACAGAAAGTAAAAGTGACAAAACATTCTCAACAGAAAGAGACGAGCCATAAACTGTTTATGGAAGATCAAGAAAAAGCCAAGGGTTCACCATCATTTGTTTGTGCTAGTTTTGAGCTGCAAAAAGTTCTAAAGGTTCCACATACGCAGAGTATGCTATTTTATTACTCGAAAAAATACTCGTTTTATAACAAGACAATTTATAAGAGTGGAACACATAATGCGTATGCTTTTGTGTGGGGTGAAGTTGATGGAATGCGAGGAGCAAATGAAATTTGCACAATCCTCAATCAGTACTTGAAAATCTTCGATGAGAGAAAAACTGCTACATCCATTTCCTTATACTGTGATAGCTGTCCTGGACAAATAAAAATCGCCAAATCATAACAATGTTTTTTCTGTTTATACAAAAACAAGATAAACACATTAATGAAGTTAAATTAACATTTCTTCTTCCTGATCATACCTTCATGCCAGTTGATTCTGTTCATGCTACTATAGAGATATTTGTCAAAAAAAGGACAATTTGGACACCATCAGAATGGGTTACTCTGATTTCCAATGCCAGGATAAATCCCAAACCTTATGAGGTGGTAGTGTTGACATAGAAAGATTTCCGCGATTGGAAAAAGGAAACGCTTAAATATTTTCCAAAACAAGGAGTAAAATCCAAGGAGCAAACTAATTTCAAGATTACGAAATCTAATATTTAAATTTTTTTTAAATCATCCTCTGAAATAAAATATCTACAATTTCAAACACCTTCTCCTTCAAATATCCTGGATTTTTGTAGCACGCGCAATCAAGTAAAATGCCTTCAAGAATTCAATGAACCAGACATTCTTTATTCTTCAAAACTGCCACTATCAGGCCCGAAACGAAAGGATTTAGAGAGTCTGCTCAAAAGAAAGTTTATTCGTGAACGATACATACAGAAATACGAGGATATTATAAAAATACATTTGGTGAGATATGATTTGTCTGACATTGATTGTCAGATAATAACAATGATATTTAATAATCTTAAAACTACCGTTTTGATCTCTAAAATTAATTTGTGTTGATTTATATATATATATATATATACATATATATATATATATATATATATATATATATATATATATATATATATATATATATATATATATATATATATATATATATATATATATATACAGTCCCGAACAAAACTATTGGCACAGCAAGCATACTCAGCTTTATCATTATTTCAATGCCATTTAAAAACAATATTATTCGAAAAAAGGTATATTCTTAATACGCTATATAGTGTTCGAACTAATAGCAATGGTTTTTTCTTTTTATATATGGCAAAAATATTTTTTATAACTTTTTTAGAAAAAAAGGGAATTTTGCCGAACAAAAGTTTTGGCACACATAGGCAGCATTTTGATTTATGTTTTTATTACGGGCAACCTTTTGGAAATCTGGCAGCGCTGTTCAGCAAATATTTTTTTATATCTATACCATAAATCTTAATTTTTCCGTTATATCTTTTACATTGACGTTTTGCTTAAAAAAATTCAAAAAAATAATTTGTGAATACTAAAATAAGTTCAAAACAAAAAGAAACCACTAAATCTCAGCGAAAAATTATACTACATCTTCATAATCAAGGCAAGTCATACGCTGAGATAGGTGAAATAATGGAACGAAGTCGTTTTACAGTTCGCAGTATTATAAATAGTTTTAAAGGAGAGACAAGCTACAATAGTGCTAATCGAACAGGCCGTCCTAGAGCTTTAACTGATCGTAAGAGCAAGATAATAGTGCGAAAAATAAAGCAAAACCCCAAATAAATATCGACCGAACTTGCCGCAGAAGTTCAAGGGGAATTTGGCAAGAATATTCATTCCATGACTGTTCACAGAGTCCTGCATGAGGCTAATTATACTTCAACAGTTGCAAGGCGTAAACCACTTGTTTCCTTAATTAATCAAAAGAAGCGATTAGACTATGCGGAAGAATTTAAAAGCAAACCTATTACTTTTTGGGATGATGTACTATTCTCGGATGAGAGTAAATTTAACATTTTTCGTTCTGATGGCCGGATTAATCTTTGGAGAAAGCCCAATACAGCATACGAAAAACAAAATCTTGCTCCTACAGTTAAATACGGTGGAGTTAGTGTAATGGTTTGGGGCTGTATGTCGTCTGAAGATGTCAGTGAGTTGGTTTTTATAGAAGGTATTATGGACAAATTCGTTTATTTAAATTTACTCAAAGAAAATGTAAAAAAAAGTGCCGAAAAGTTAAGTTTGTCAACATCATTTACTTTCCAACATGACAATGACCCCAAACACTCAGCTCATGACGTGCGTACGTGTTAGCATTCAATGTTGCACATGTTCTACCGCATCCTCCACAGTCTCCAGATCTCAATCCAATTGAGCATTTTTGGGAGGAGCTTGACAGAAGGGTAAAAAAGCGGTCAGTTTCAAATAAAATTTAGTTGCAGCAAACGTTGAAGGAAGAGTGGCTAAAAATTGGGAAAGAAACCACAAAAAAGTTAGTGCATTCTATGCCAAGGCGTCCCAACGAAGTTATAAAGCAAACAGGCTTGCCCACTAAGTATTAAGAGTGATAAAAATGTTAGATTATTAAGTATTAATGTGTTAATTAAAAATGTGCTATAAATGATGTGCCAATACTTTTGTGCGATAGAATCGTCGTGTTTTTATGTTAAATGCGTTATATAATGAATTAGTAAAAAAATATTGATTTAGAACAACTTAAATGAGTTAGTTTAGTAGATAACTTAACTGAAAGGATATTAATTTTTATCTTTAAAAAATTTAAAACGCCATAAACCAGGTAAAAAATGCTTGCTGTGCCAATAATTTTGTGCGGGACTGTATATTTTTTTATTATATAATAATCAATCATCCTCAAATGAATTCTTTTTTTGAAATTAATGTTATGTTTCCTTTAATACAGATTTTTATTTATTT
Organism: Cistogaster globosa; assembly: GCA_937654795.1. NCBI lineage: Eukaryota > Metazoa > Arthropoda > Insecta > Diptera > Tachinidae > Cistogaster > Cistogaster globosa. Next base: position 35,045,873 of record OW569404.1, on the reverse strand, counting down.
TATTGTTTAACAGAAAAAAAAAAACGAATTAAACGACACATGTCCATGTTAATGTTTTAAGCGCCATTTGCCATTGCATCAAGCGCCAATGTCTTGACCACGAAAATGTATTAAGCGACAAAAACTTCTTATCTGATTAAAATTTTGGTTTTGCAATAATGTCAAGTTTTGTATTCTGAAAACCGCTTTCCAAATATGTTCCTTTCAATAAAATTCTTACGGGAAGGTATAGATATATCGAAAACCGGAGAAATAGAACTAGGGTAATCCAAAGTGAAAATGAGGAGCAAAGAGAAAAAACACGTAACGCAATAGAGAATAAATTAAACGAAAATATGAAACTAGGGTGCCCAATCCAATTACTATGAAAGTAAAAATCATCGGTATGACATTTAACTATGTGAAGGAAGAAATACTGAAGAAATTAAAACAGCAAAATCCAATATTTAGTAGCGGAAAATATAATTATAAAAGGGATAATAAAATAAGATACAACGTCAAAATGTCGGTGGATCAGAATACGTATACAAAAATGTTGGAAGCGCAAAAGGTAAATATTGGATAGGAAAGGTATAAGGTTATTGATGGAACCAAAGTATTGCAATGCCATAAATGTAGAGGATATAATCATAAAGCAAAAGATTACAAAAATGAGATTGTATGCTTAAAATGCCATGGAAACCACAAAGCTACAGAATGTGACAAGCAACAAATTACAAAATGTATAAACTGTGTAAGAATAAATAAAAACTAAATATGGGTTTAGACGAATATGATCTTACAAATAATAAATAGTGTAAAGTCTATCAAAATAAATATCAAATGAGGCTTAACAGCTTAACAATTAAAGAAATAACGGCGCTATACACAAATATACAAGGACTAACAAAAAAAAATTGGATTTTACAAAGTTATCGGAAACGCATATGACGCAGCGAATACAAGAAAGTAAAATTTAAATACAAGGATACGATCACATATTGTCAAATTCAACTTCATTAAAAACTGGTGGAGTAATTATATATCACAAGAAAGCATGGAAAATTACAAAATTTTCGAAAAGGTTAAAGGCTTACGGCCACATTCAAAAAATACTTATTTTACATTTAAAGTATTCAATAGCTATTGAGTACTTTTTGTTCAATAAACCATTTTTTTTAAATCGCATTCAAAACCGTACAATAACAGTTTAATAGTTATTAAACGTTTTTTGTTTTTGTACGGCAACCTTTCTATTTATTAGCTGTCAATTTTTGGTTAGTGATATTGAAAATCATTATAACTTTTACTTGGTAAAAATATCTTAAATATAACTTTGATGGAAAATTAAAAATTAGTATTAAGAAAACAAAAATAAAATAATTAAACAAAATTAAAAATATCGGCCTGTTTCACAATTTCGAATGAAAATCTAAGCGAAAGAAAGCAAGTCACTCGATATGCAGTTAATTTGGGTTTCATGAACTCTCATACTAACGTTCGCTTGAAGTTACGAGTGCCTTGAATTGGTTGTTACGTGATAACGTATATCGTCGTTGCCAGATCAAGAACTCAAGTTATTTAAGCGATTTTCGCAAAAACTTCCAAATTAACTACTAAATTGCTTTAACGCAATACAACCGTTTTTGAAAGTGAACAGCTGTATAGCCACATTTTATCAACCAAAAAATAAACAAAAGATATATGTATATAAAAATAGTGAAAATAGACAATAATATTTGAAAAACTGAATAACACAGAAATCAGCAACTTTTATTTTACAAATGGATTTAACAATTGCTGTGCATTTCGTGGATACGGAGGATCATCAAGCTGTGCAAATTAGTCGGAGACAATTGCGAGATATTCAGAATGTATTGGAACAGCCCACGCAGCAGTAAGTATGAAAGTTTTATGTATGTAGGTGTGAAAATATGTTTTTTATTTTAATTAGATTTATTGCAAATTTTCGTGTTTCAAAAGAGGTTTTCTCTGTAATTTTGCAAGAAATGCAGTCGATGAATAATCCTCGATTTAGAAGCACTGCTGTGCGAGCTGATATAAGGCTTGCAACTTTTTTGCGGTTTTTAGCCACTGGGAGCTATCAGCAAACCATAGGCAACGAATTTCATTCCTCTGCAAGTAAGTCCACAGTCTCTCGTATTATTTCAGAGTGTTTGAAATCCTTTGAGGAGTGCATTTGTAAAAAATGGATTAAAATGCATAACGTTTGTAGCATAAAACAAGCTTTTTATGAATCTTATGGATTCCCTGGAGTTATAGGATGCGTAGATGGAACGCATATCAGAATTAAATCTCCAGGAGATGATGTAAAACATCTATACTATAATAGAAAAGGGTATTATAGTATAAATGCTATGGTGGTGAGTTATACAAAGCGCTTTACTTTAATTCATTAACAATTATTTTGTATTTAGGTTTGTGACAATAAAACAAATATTATCTATGTCGATGCTAGGCATCCTGGTGCTAATCATGATGCTTTTGTTTGGGAACACAGCGCTGTAAACCAAAAGCTGAAAAGTGAATTTGAAAACGGGCAAAGAAACACTTGGCTTCTAGGTAAGCTTTATGAAATATTTAAAAAGATTGTATTTCTTAATATATATACTTACACATATTTACATACATATGTATGTATATGCATAGGTGACGCGGGTTATAAATTAAGCCCATACCTTATGACACCGTACAGAAGCCCCAGCTCTGCGTGTGAGAGGCGGTACAACGAAAAACACGTCAAAGCACGTAATGTTGTAGAACGCTGCTTTGGCGTACTCAAAAACAGGTTTCGATGCATCATTACATTTATAGTTATATTTGCATTTTCATTAAATATTATCTTTTATTTAGCAAAATCAATAGTTAACATACATATGTATCCATTACATTGATGTAATTCACAGTGAATTCGTTAATTTTTTAGTTGGTTAAATGGTAAAATCTTATATATATTTTGTTGTTCTAAAATTGAAAAATCTGACTTTTAAAACAACAAAATGATTTTTCCATTTAACCAACTAAACAAATGCAGTGTGAAGTGCGTCTTTGTTTTCTCTTAAAGTTAAAAATTTTTGGCATGTATTTATTAACATTTTTTGGTGTAAAACTAATTACAGCTATTTACATAAAAATATAGTATTGCATACATATAAATAAACCTTTTTAATTTAATTAAATATTTGAATTTTTTTTTTGAACGACGTTGTTAAAAAATACGATTTAAATTATTAAAAAAAATATAATTTGTAAAAAAAATTAAACGTGTTTTACTTTGTAAAATTGTGCAACAGAATTTGCATCACCTCTTCCATACGTTGTACGGTTTTGTGCACTTCGTTAATTGTTGTTACTGTCGTTTCAGCGGCTTCGGCTTTTCTTTTTGCCATTTCGGCTATTGCTTCGGCAGCATCAGCAAGTCTTTTCAAGGAGTTTGACTGCTCCCTTATTGTTGCCGCATTACTTTCAGCAACCACCAATTGCCTGCGAATCAAATTTAATTGTTTGTCAGCTGTGGTTTTCGCCCTTTTTTTTGTTGAAGATGTGCCTGGATTTTCTATTTCGCTGTCACTGCAGTCTGGATTGCGACGCTTTGCAGCGCTTTTGGGTTTTCCAATCTGCTGAAAGATTTCGGGTTGCGTTGGAGTAACAGGTTTTGAAGTTGTTTTGTTTTCGGCTGCCCGATTTGGTGTAACAACAGCCACATTCTTACTACTTCTTGGGGGTGTTTCTACCAGTGGTTGAAAATAGTCGTCAACTGAGTTATTATTTACATCCTCAGTCTCAACACCAAACACCTTACCACTAGGAGCTGCAGCTGAAGTTAGCAGAAGAGTCCGGTCAATTATTTGCTCTATCTCAGTTAAATTGTTAAACCGATAGAGCCCACCACCGGTTTCACGTAGGCTTTTTTTGTTTTCTGCAATTTTCTTTTTGGTTCGGGACTTCAAATCTGCCCATGACTGATTAATGGAAAAATTACTATTGCTAAAATTTTTCTTACTGCTTATGATACTTACCTTCTTCCACTCAGCCATTGAGCGAGTGGGTGGCCCAATTGAGTTCAACTTTTTGCAAAGGGTTTTCCAACTTTCCTCTACTGCTGTTTTACTGCTTCCAAAAACTGGTGCCCCCTTGGCAAGTAATGGGTTTTCTTCCATATACTGCACGAGAGCCTGCAGTTGCTGCATAGTTGATTTTTTCAAACTAACAAAAAATCAGTTATCAATTTTTATATACAAATCGCATTTACATATATTTCTGTATTTACTTACCTCTTGTCCATGTCTTCTGAAATGTATTTTAATTATATTATTTTATTTTATTATTTTTAAATTTGAACCAATTTTCTTGTGCGAAAGCAAAATAACAAGTGCACGTTTTTGACATTTACGTTCGCAGTGTTGACAACTTCTTCGATATTGTGAAACCCAAATTTGTATGAAAACGGTTACGTCTTCTTTCTTACTGTCGTTCGAGTGACTTGATGTATAGAACTCAGATAGAGAAACAGAAATCAGTTTTCTTTCTCTTAGAATGCGAATGAACATGCTATTTCGAGATTGTGAAACAGGCCGTATGTATTTTTGCTAACATAAGAAAACTAAGAGGAATTCCTATGAAAGAAATTAATATTTGTAATAGATATTGAAAAAAGTATTCGGGTACCGGGTTTGTTTATTCTTGTTTGCGTTTTTTTTATGTCGCTATAATTATTTTCTAGTTTCAATTTGTTTTCAAACGTTTGAAAATAAAAAGTAGGCGGATAAAATTTTGTTCCAAGAGGATATTAACTTAAAAAAAGAGGTATGTGTAAATATGTGTATGTGTATGTATAAAAATGAGATTAAAAAATATGTGATTTATACACGATTTTAACTATGTTTATGTTTCGTAGGATACAAAGGTTCAAAAAGCCAAGAGGCAAAGATCAGAAAACTGGAACGAGGTTGATAAGGTATGTCCATATGCACTTCATCTTGTTTTACATCTTTTAAAAAATGCACAATTATAAATTGAAATTTGTTTGGTAATATTAAAAAAATTTTCAGGAGAAGTGGAAAATAAAAACACAGAAACCAACAGTAACCACATGAAAAAGAAAGCTTGGTTAGATATCGAAAGGGAGTAAGTTGTATTCTTTTAAAAATATTTTTTGAAAATGATTTTATATATTGGTTTTTGTAGTTTCAACAGTTTGTGTTCGTGTGAGAAACGATCGGTATCTCAATTGAAGTCACAATGGACAAATATTAAAATTGCAGCAAAAAAAGAAATGGCTGAATTTCGTTTAAATGCCAAAACAGCTGGAGGTGGACAACCGGTTACAGATGTACCCTTAATCGGTTCGGATATAAGTGTGTGGCTTCCAAACGAGTTTGTTGTAGATACTAACGATTACGACTCGGATTTTATTTTTATGAAGGTATGCAATTGTGATGTATTATTAAAGGCAAATTGATGCTCATAATTAACTTATTTCAAGGATCAAGAAAAAATTTCTGGAATTTGTCAAAATGTTGAGAAGCCAGAAGAACCAGTAAAGGAAGTAAAAAAAAGGAGGTAAAATTATCCAACAGAAAGAAAAGGTAGATGATGTAGAACCAAAACTTCCGCCTAACAAAAAAAAAAAAAAAGGTTCGTATTAAAACTAGTGTTTGTAGATTTGTGACAAATAAAAACATTTTCTTTTTTTAGATATCCGTCTCAGAAAAGAGCACTGCTCTCGATGATAGCATTTTACAAATTGCTAATACCGACGTAGAGTGCCGAAACAAACTACATCTACTCCAGGTAGAAGTAGAAAAAATTTCTGGAATTTGTCAAAATGTTGAGAAGCCAGAAGAACCAGTAAAGGAAGTAAAAAAAGGAGGTAAAATTATCCAACAGAAAGAAAAGGTAGATGATGTAGAACCAAAACTTCCGCCTAACAAAAAAAAGGTTCGTATTAAAACTAGTGTTTGTAGATTTGTGACAAACAAAAACATTTTCTTCTTTTTTTAGATATCCGTCTCAGAAAAGAGCACTGCTCTCGATGATAGCATTTTACAAATCGCTAATACCGACGTAGAGTGCCGAAACAAACTACATCTACTCCAGGTAGAAGTAGAAAAAAAAAGAATCAGAAATTTAGATTTGGAGTATGAGATACTGCAAGCCAAATTAGATTTTTATAAAAACAAATCATTTGGTATGTATCTCTTTGTAACCTTTAAAGCTAACATAATTTAGATTTTTTTAACAGATAATACTGAAACTTAAACATATGTACACAAATACATATCAAGACTGTATGAAAAAGCCAAAACGTGATGAATTTTTTAATTTAGTTTATTTTATCTGTTGTAGTATTAGATATACATATGTATATTATTAATTAAATAATTTTTCATTAATTAAATATTTTAATAACCTTTTGTGTGGACATATTGAACTTTTGGTTTTATTGTGTAGAGCGTATAAATTTTAACATAAAGTAGCTAAAAATTATTTTGTATAAATCTTTTTAAAAGAATTTTTGCTCTTCCGTCGGATGTTGAATTATTTGGGTTTGCCTGTATTTCAACTTCACTCTGTACATCATCAAAGTCGTCTGAAATTTTTCAAAATTAATAAAATTATACTTAAAACATTTATAAAATCGCAATTCCTATTAGATATTTTAATAATATACAAAATGGACTAATATATTACCTGGAGCTGAATCATTTTCTTCTATTGCAATGTTGTGAATTACAGCGAGCGCAACAATTGCAACTTTTGCGTTTGAAAGGCTTATAGTCATACGACGTAGTTAACACCGAAATCGTTGCTTCCACATTCCAAAACATCGCTCCACTGGATTCCTAGTTGCGATGTGAGCAACGTTGTAATTAAGTTCTTTTTCATTTTCAGGTTGATGCAAAGGAGTGAATAAATATGGCGTTAGTTTGTACCCCGAGTCACCAAGTATCTTACCCTTAAACTCCCCACTTTCGAAACGTTGTTTAATGCCAGACTCGTTGAAAATACGGCAATCGTGGGTACTACCTCTTTATCTTGCCACTATGTCTCGGATTTTTAAATTTGCGTCACAAACTACCTAAAATAAATCGAACATATATTATTAAATGTACAGAACTGTTTTATTTCCCTCTTGATTATTTACCTGTACATTCAAGTAATAATATCCTTTCCTATTGATGTAATATTGGGCGAGATCCCCTCCAGCCTTTTTTATTTTGATATGCGTTCCATCAATTGCCCCAATCACCCCCGGAAAATTACGAATTGCTTTAAAGCTTCTCATAACACATGCTTCTTCTTCTTGATACTGTGGGTTGTGTAAGACCATGAAGATCGCCAGCATCATCTTGAAACTAAAAAAAAGAGTGAGTATGTCAACATTATTGTCATGACAGTATCGCTTACCTCTCTACGACCCCAACAGCGCAAGGCAACCAATATCTGTAATTCGGTAGATGTACCACCCCCTTTGCTATCCAATAGAACTTCATCTTTTACCAAATCGACTATTTTTCTTACCGTGGATTTTTTAAATTGATACTTTAATTTGAATTGTTCATCCGGAATAGAGAAAGGGTCTACCCTTTTTTATATATTTTGGTTGACGAGTTTTCGAAATTTGAACTAAAGTCCCTGAAATAGTTTAATTTTGTAGAACTCTTTAATTCCATTAAAATTTAACTTACGTATTCTGAGAATTGTATTTATCGCGTCCATAGTTATATTATATTTGTAAAATTAAATTATAAAATTTTTTATTCCCACAAATTGTAAACAATTGCACTTCAAAAATGACAAAACTTCATTTTATTATTGGTTTAAAGAAGGGTGAATCCAATAATAAAATTTGTGATTTTAAAAATGGTAATTTAAACGTTTTTTATGCTATTAAACTTTTATGAATGAAGTTATGTCAACATTTGCCTATTTTAGGTTAATTGGCCTGTTTTAAATTTTTATGAATGTGGCCGTTAAAGTATTGGATTTTATTATGTAAAGTAAAATATGAAAACACAACGGTATTGTTGGCTGTATTATATAGATCTCCAAGTTACAGTGAAGCCGAGTTTTGTGATTCATTTGATGAATTTTTAGAAGAAATAAATGAAAATACGCATGATACAATAATATCAGGAAATTTCAATATCGATAAGGGCAGTAACACACTATATAGGAAAGAAGTTGAAAGGATGTTATATGATAACGGGCTGAAACAAATAATAAGTCAATATACAAAAGTGACAAGAATTACAAGTACAATAATAGACTAATCTATCACAAATACAAAAAATATAAAAGAGAGAATCAGCGAAACAGATAAAATATCTGATCACGAAATAATAAATATTGAGATTAAAAACACATATGATAGATCGCAGACGGAAATGAAAAAAGTAACAGAAGTGTTTAAGTATAGAAAAATACCATTTGAAATGATTTAATGGTTTAATTAAATATGATGAAATAAAAAGTTAAACGAAAATGCAGTAGAATTGGAGAATACACTAAATGATACTATTAAAAAGTTTACATGTAAATAACAATACAAAACAAATGTAACAGATGATTTAATAATGAGTTTAGAATAATGAGAAGAGAATAAATGGATAAATACCATATAGCTAGAATAGAACAAACATATAAATCGTAGTTAAATTATAAGCAAATAAAAAGCGCATATAAGGTGAAAATTAAAAACGAAAAAATAAATACTTAAGTAATCAAAGTAATAAAAGTCCTATTCCTTAAAATAAAAAAATGTGATAAGCTCTGTGGTATTTAACCAAAAAGAAATAAATAATAATTAAGAAATAGCTAGTCGTTTTAATAAATAGATAGCATAAATGATATAAGATAATTAATCGACAATGTGCAATAAAGCAATGTAATACCTGTGATAAATAACCAATTTAAATTTCATGCAATAAATATAATAGAATATAAGAAAAAATTAACACTTTAAAATTTTGTGAAAAAAATTCTAGAAAAAATAGTGAAAGAACAATTATATAAATATTTGGAAGAAAATAAAATAATAACGAAATACCAATCGGAGTTCAGAAAAAATACACCTGTGAAACAGCTGTAAACTACATAATAAACAGATGGAGAAATAGAGAAAAAACAGTTTGTTACCTTATCTCGAAGGAGGAACATCTGTGTACGAGCAGATTTTCCTTCTTTAAAAAAGTAAGGTTATAATTAAAGACGCAACGCGCACGTGTTTTTCAACTGGCACTTAATAGTGTCCACCGTTCTGAAATATAAATAAATATATAATTTTCTATACAAATATCCTGTTCAGGATTCCTCACTTCCTATACGAACATATAGGTCGACGTGCAGTTCTTGGAGAGAAGTTACATACTTCTACAAACTTGTGGGCTACCCTGGCGCTGTGGTTTTGTACCCCTGCCAAATTCAGATTTAAAAAAAACAGAGAAAAAAAATAATTTTAATTTTTCTAGACTTTAGGAGAGCATTTGAAACAATAGACAGAAAACTAATGATTTATAAGCTTTAAAATTATGGTGTTAAAGGAAAAAAATTAAAATGCTTGAATCATATTTGAAAAACGCAATACAAGTAACCAAAGTAAATGGCGTCACTTTCGAGTTGTTTTGTTCCTTTTATTCTCGTCAGTTGTTATCATACTTTTTTGCAGTGAGGAGTGAGTTTATCGTTTCGGGGTATTTTAGTGAAACTTTTTCTAATTTTAACATGAATGAAAATTTGCCAGGTCCCTCTGGATTGCAAAAGCCGTGTGATCCGTTTGAAACAGATGGAGGTTCATCTTGGCATAACGATGAAATACAACAACGCCAAAAAGTAAACAAGAATCCAAAGTCGCAAGTCATGGCCATTGATGTATATAGCCATGGGTTAGGGGTAAAATCAAAAAGAGCTCTTGTTGAGAAAAAACAAAAATCTGTGCAAAGAAATCCATGCAATAGCTGCCAAAACAAATGTGAAACCAAATTAAATGAGTCGCAAAGCAAGAAGTTTTTGCCTTTTATTGGAAACTGACACATACGTAGCAAATAGATTGGATTTTATTCTGCGTTAATCGTGTTCCTATCAAAAGGCGACGAAGCAAAGAAATTGAAAAGAAGATAAAAACAAGAAAATATTTTATAAATTTGGAAGGGAAAAGAATACAATTATATATGCAGTTTTTGCTGAAAACCCTTAACATTTCAAGTAGAGTTGTGACACATGCCCTTGAAAAAACAACACTTTTAAATACATCGGAAACAGACAAAAGAGGTGCAGCAGCAACGTTCAATGCTTCGTCCGCTGATTTAAAAGAAGCAGTTTGCACTTTCATTGCAAGCTTTTTAAGGGTTCCATCCCACTATTGCCGTTCTAAGACCAACATAACTTACTTGCCCACCGAATTTTTCAGTATTTCCAACCTTTACAGAAAATTCAAAGAAATTCTAGTGGAACCGGGTATAAATTTTGTCTCCGAAAAAAATTTTCGCGGAATTTTCAAAACGTACAAAATTGGCATCCATGTTCCCAAAAAAGATAAGCGTACCTTTCGCGAATCCTATAAGAACCGTGCATTAGATGAAAGACAGAAAGTAAAAGTGACAAAACATTCTCAACAGAAAGAGACGAGCCATAAACTGTTTATGGAAGATCAAGAAAAAGCCAAGAGTTCACCATCATTTGTTTGTGCTAGTTTTGAGCTGCAAAAAGTTCTAAAGGTTCCACATACGCAGAGTATGCTATTTTATTACTCGAAAAAATACTCGTTTTATAACGAGACAATTTATAAGAGTGGAACACATAATATGTATGCTTTTGTGTGGGGTGAAGTTGATGGAATGCGAGGAGCAAATGAAATTTGCACAATCCTCAATCAGTACTTGAAAATTGTCGATAAGAGAAAAACTGTTACATCCATTTCCTTATACTGTGATAGCTGTCCTGGACAAATGAAAATCACCAAATCATAACAATGTTTTTTCTGTTTATACAAAAACAAGATAAACACATTAATGAAATTAAATTAACATTTGTTCTTCCTGACCATACCTTCATGCCAGTTGATTCTGTTCATGCTACTATAGAGATATTTGTCAAAAAAGGACAATTTGGACACCATCAGAATGGGTTACTCTGATTTCCAATGCCAGGATAAATACCAAACCTTATAAGGTGGTAGTTTTGACATAGAAAGATTTCCGCGATTGGAAAAGGGAAACGCTTAAATATTTTCCAAAACAAGGAGTAAAATCCAAGGAGCAAACTAATTTCAAGATTACGGAATCTAATATTTCAATTTTTTTTAAATCATCCTCTGAAATAAAATATCTACAATTTCAAACAACTTCTCCTTCAAATATCCTGGATTTTTGTAGCACGCGCAATCAAGTAAAATTCCTTCAAGAATTCAATGAACCAGACATTCTTTATTCTTCGAAACTTTCACTATCAGGCCCGAAACGAAAGGATTTAGAGAGTCTGCTTAAAAGAAAATTTATTCGTGAACGATACATACAAAAATACGAGGATATTATAAAAATACATTTGGTGAGAAAGAAGACGAATTGGGAGAGACAGACGAAGAATAATAACAATGATAATTAATAATCCTAAAACTACCGTTTTGATCTCTAAAATTAATTTGTGTTGATTTATATATATATATATATATATATATATATATATATATATATATATATATATATATATATATATATATATACAGTCCCGCACAAAACTATTGGCACAGCAAGCATACTCAGCTTTATCATTATTTCAATGCCATTTAAAAACAATATTATTCGAAAAAAGCTATATTCATAATACGCTATATAGTGTTCGAACTAATAGCAATGGTTTTTTCTTTTTATATATGGCAAAAATATTTTTTATAACTTTTTTAGAAAAAAGGGAAAAATGGCACACATAAGCTCTGAACACTTAGAGCACAGCAGGCTACACGACTTCACGACTACAAATAGCGTTGGCAACAATTGTCGCCGTGTAGCCAGCTACTTAATTATTTTGAATACGGCAGCAACATTGTCAGCAGCTGATATTAAAGTTTGACATTTTGTTACGTGTTAAAATTATTATTATTGGTGTTGCTTAAATGATGGCTAAAGAAAATTTAGCCAATTTGGTAGCATCCATTGCTAAAATAGCTCGTATTACAGCTGAAGTATATGAAGCCTACAAGCTACATAAAAAAAGAAACCGGAGGTGGTGGATTCGCTTGGTGAATCTAACCCGCGGTGAAGAAGGATTCTATAAAACGTGCGTACAGCAATTAATGGAGAAGGATGAAGAGCATTTTTTTAAAGCAACTCGTATGAGCGTACATAATTTTAATTTGTTGTTGACCCTTTTAAACGAAAAGATGAAGCGATATTCCAATAGAAAAGCCATAGGTGCAGAGACGCGCTTGGCCGTAACAATAATGTAAGCCGAACGTAAGAGTACTCAGTATTTTATACTAAAGAAAATAAACAATTTTAGGTACTTGGGCCAAGGATGTAATATTCAAACTCTTGCTTGGGCTTACAAGCTGGGAATTTCCACTGTTCGGAAAGTTATATATGAAACGTGTGATGCAATTTGGGAAGAGCTGCATTCTGTGTACTTATCACCTCCTAACGTAAGTGAACTCAAAACAATATCCGAAAAGTTTTATGTGAAAACTGGAATGCCAAATTGCTTAGGAGCTATTGATGGGAAACATATACGTGTAGTTTGTCAAAAGAAAAGCGGTTCTTTGCATTTTAATTACAAAAAAACGTTTACGTGGGCTTTGAGTTAGCTGTCGAGCATAGACGTGTTTTTCAACCAATTGAAAAAATATTAAAAGGCTTCGAAAAAATTATATATATACATAATAAATAAAATATTTTTTTTCAAATTTCATTTTACTCAAAATAAATTAAACTAAAATAAATCTACGTTCTGCAATCTTTTAATTTAAAAAAAAAGGAATAAACAACCACAGGTCCTTTTTCAATTGCTTTGTCTTTAATAGTTTCAAACCTTTCAAGAACAATTTTTAAGAGAAAGATGGATGTCCCCGGGGGCAGTTGCCCACCGGCGAAAAATCGTGAAATCGTTGTTGAGAAAAGAAAGCTGAAGGCGAGTGAAATGGCATTAGCTATTAGGAATGAAGCAGGTAAGTCGAATTTCCCTTCAACTAATGCGAGTAAGTGCGATTCAGTGACCGTGGCGACTAACGTGGTATCTGACCATAACTGTTCTGTACAACGTGAACGCCGTTTTGATTATAAATATGATTCTGATCATAAGGGTCCATTTATGGTATATGTTGACTCGTTTGATGCATCGGGCTTACGCAAATTTCTGAGCGCTATAGCAGTGAGCAAAATTCTCATTAAACTCGGTATTCCTGATGTTGTCGAAGTAATTAAAATCGGATATGGTCGTTGTAAAGTCACGTTTAAGAACCACCAGGCAGCAAATAATTTTTCTTCTGACCCTAGACTTATTAAATACGAGCTAATTCCAAAAATTTTTGAACATTTTATTTCCAAAATTGCAATTGTTTTTGATATTCTAACCGATATCAGTGAAGAGGAATTCAAGGCCGGCATTATCTCGCCAGTAGAAGTAAGGAGATGAAAAATCCATCAAAAAATATGAAGATTGTGTTGAAAGGTAATGACATTCCTAATGAAATAATTTTCGGCTACGTTAAATTACCAGTTAAACATTTTATTTCCTTTGCCCAATGCTACAAATGTTTTCGGTATAACCATTTTGCACAACATTGCAAACAGAATTTTGATTTATGCCGTTCTTGTTATAGTCAACATAATGCTGAAGAAAATTGCGCGGAGTTATCTTGTTTAAATTGTAAAGGTAATCACAACCCAATGTTCAAAAATTGTCCAGCGCGTGCTAAAGCTTTTGCAGTTAAAAAAATGATGACCCTCGAAAACTTTTCCTTAAAAGAAGCTAGAATGCGTTTTAAAAGTGTATTTTCAAACAGATTTTCACTCTGACAACAAAGGAATGCTTTTAGAAAGCCTAGCTAATAGTTTTGATTTTGTATGTATGAATGATGGTAAGCCAACCTTTTCAACAGCTTCTACATCATCATCGGTTCTTGACGTATCCTTCGTGGGTACACCTTTAGTAGACTTTACTTGGAATTCATTGGACTCTAAAATTACGGGTAGTAACCACCATCCAGTTATTATATCGTTGGGGGGTAGTTGCAGACCTTCTAGATCTAAAACTTATCTGCTACGAAATCGTTTTTATTCAGATGTAAGAAAATTTGTAGTACAAGGAAATATTGATTCCTTTGAATCGGATCTAAGAGATTTATACAAAAAACACACAATAAGGTTGTCGGATAATAATAGATACATTCCTAAAAGATGGTGGAACAATGAATTGAACAGACTATTCCGACTTAGAAATGCTGCTAGGAAAAAATATTTTAAGTCAAAAACTCTGGATGACTGCGCATCACTGTTAAGAGCTGAAAGGAAACTAAAATCTTACATTTTTGCTGATTTGTTATCAGAATTATCGAGTCCTTCTTCACCTAAGCAATTTTGGACGAAACTTGCTCATTTAAAAAAATATAATCTTACAAAAGAAATTAAAAGCTCTTGGAATGATACACAGACTCGAAGTTTTTTAGATGGGTTAGTTGGACAGTTTTTTCGTTCACCTTCCCCAAATTTTGATATACCTCCATCGGCTAATGTTCCAGTTTTTGATTTTGAGGATTTCGACGCATATATTAACTCAAGGAACCCAGACTCGGCAGCTGGGCCAGATGGTATTTCTTATCGTGTTCTTATAAATCTCTCAACTTTCAGCAGGAAATCTATTTTCAATCAAATTATGTTGCTGTGGTCCAATTGAATTGTTCCACCATCATGGCGTGCAATAAAAGTTTGCCCAATTTTAAAAAAGGATAAAGATCCTACATTAATCACAAGCTACAGGCCCATATGTTTGATGTCCGTCTTACTTAGGGCTTTAGAACATCTAATCAAACGCCACATTGTAGCTCACTGTGAAGTAAATGATATCGTTCCCGCTAGATCATACGCTTTTCGGAAAAATAGATCTTCTGCTAATTGTATTAATGATGTTATAAATACAGTTTACACCTTTAAGAAGAGAGGTCTTCATGTTGTTGCTGCTTGCTTAGACGTTGATAAAGCTTACGATGCTACTGATCCCTTGTTACTTTGCCGATTATTAGTGGATCTTAATTTTAACCATCATGTCATTAATTGGATTTATTCTTTTCTAAATGATAGAAAGTTAATCGTTAATGGTAGTAGCGACTACTGCAATGGGCCTAGCCCAAGGAAGTACTCTCTCTCCAAGTCTGTTTAATATTTTTACGGCAAAATTTCATGAAATTTCAACTGATAAAGAAGTTCTATTTCAGTTTGCGGATGACTTCTTCTTAATTTGTGCCCACCGTGACTTTATAACTGCGAAGCAGTCTTTAACAAGGAAACTAAGTAAGCTTAGTCAGCTTTGCACCCTACGAGATCTCTCTTTCAATCCTGAAAAATCAAAAGTCATTCATTTCAACAGGAAACCCCGCCCTCTTAACATCACAATTAATAACTTATTAATTCCTCAAGTAAATTTAATAAAATTTCTTGGAAGAGTAATAACACCTAATAATTCTTCAGTACCGCATGCCACTCACGTTATCGACTCAGTACGCAAAACCTGCAGTTTCCTTAGGATATTAAATAATCGTTTTTCTGGCGTCAATCCTGCACGTGCACTGCAAATGTATAAAGTTTTCGCAAGACCAAAAATAGAGTACGCTGTATCTACATTTTCTAATATGTCCAAAAAAGCTTTATCCAAAATTCAAGTTTATATCAATGACGCTCTTAAACGTTCCTTGGGCCTTATTAAATCAACTCCCAATATTGTCGCTTTTCATATGGCTGCAGAACTTCCTCCGACATATCGTTTCATAATGGTCACTGCTAAAGAAATTACCAAGTCTTTTACTTACAATCTCCCAATTTCCAAAGCTCTATGTTTGTCGAACTCAAGTCTTAACATTAGCATTTCAAAAGTATTTCATCGATTTAGAGATATATTCATGGATTTAGGTTGCATTAAGCCAAGGCACAATAAACCTCAAAGTATAGCTATTTATTTAGATTTCTTTGGTAATACGGCTACTAGTAAAAAGAATGCTAGCAATGACATAATCAGAATATTGGCAAAGGAAAAAATTAACTCGTTGGTGGAAAATGGTTTTGAAATTTTGTTCACTGATGGTTCCGTGATCGGTGAGTCTACTGGATTTGCGTTTTACCATTTAAGATCTGATTCAGTTTACCGATATTATACTAATAAATCTCTGTCTTCAACTTCAGCAGAGGTGTTAGCTATTGAAAAAGCTATAGAATTTGCAACACGTTCTGGCTTTACTAAGGTTGCTATTTTAACTGATTCAAAATCAGGACTGTATAGTATTAAAGGAGAAGATCAAATCAACTACATTTCTAATGATATTCTTATAAAGATTGCCGATTCTTCATTAACTGCTATTGAGTTACACTATATCCCTGCTCATGCGACAATTATTGGTAACGAAAGAGCTGATGCAGCCTCCAAAGAGGCCCACTGCCTTGGCGTTTTTGTAACGGTTAAATGGTCTTACCACGATGCCATCAGGCGAATCGAGACTTTACTGCTAGATGATTGGCAAAGGGAATACGACTTACTACGACAGACTAAGGGCAGACTATATGGTACTATTTTTCCAACTATTGTTAAAACACCATGGTTTCATAAAATTAGTTGTGGCGCTAGAGCAAAACTTTCATCTAAAATAAGAACTGCCAATAGAATACTTTCTGGACACACTTTTTCTAAAGCTACCCTTTTTAAAGTTGGAGTGACAAACTCTGATCTATGTGTTTTATGTGGTGTCTCTGAAGATGTATCTCATGTAATTTTTAATTGCCCCCGTTTCAATTCCCAAAGATTAAATTTTCCCTCTATTCTTCGCTACAATAATATTATGGATTTCCTTACTGGAGAGGACTTGACAAATATTATGACGCTGGCTGATTTTGTGGAGACAATAGAATTAAAACTCTAGTAATTATCATTAAAGTAATTTTTTGTTTGTTTTTAGTTTACGAGTTTTTAGTTTTTGTGTTTGTATTGTTAGTATGATTATATATATATATATATATATATATATATATATATATATATATATATATATATATATATATATATATATATATATATATGCGTGTGTGTTTATGTACGTATGTGTATGTACATATGTGTATGTACTCGTATATATGTATTTGTGTGTATATTTATGTTTATGTGTTTATATGAGTGTGTACGTATATTTATTTATATATTTGCTTGTTATTTATTATTTTGTTTGCTTTGGTTTTCTGGTGGTTTATACCTTAATTTGTAATGGCTATATGAACACTTTCGAGGCCAAATAATTCTTTAGTCCTACTAAAGTAACTTAAATCTACAAAAAAAAAAAAAAGAAAAAAACGTTTAGCATCGTATTAATGGCAGCATGTGATGCTAACTACGTTTTCACATACATAGATGTCGGGGCTTTAGGTAGTCAGAGTGATGGTGGCGTACTTGTTCGAAGTGATTTTGGAAGAAAATTGTTGAACGGTACTTTGGAAGTTCCTCACCCTGCTAACTTACCAGAAACTAATACAATTTTCCCCTATTATTTTGTCGGTGATAGCGCATTCCCTTTAAAAAATAATTTAATGCGACCATTTCCCGGACATAACTTACCGCAAGATAAAGACAAATTTAATACAATGTTGTCTAAAGCTCGAGTGCATATCGAAAATGCCTTTGGGATTTTGGCCAACAGATGGAGGGTATTACATACAACGATAAATATGTCTTCGAAAAATGCAGACAAAATTGTCTTAGCCACAGTACTACTTCATAACTTTTTAATGCTGCAAAATGATAGGAACTATTTCACTATGGAGCTTGTTGACCACTCAATTGATAACCGAGAAATTCAGGGTCAGTGGAGGGAACAAATTCATCCCTTACCATCATACCATCCTAGATCAGCTAACCGTTCATCCACAACAGCTTTTCAACTTCGCGATATCCTAAAACATTTCCTAGCAAATAATTCTGTGTAATAAAACGCATATTTTGTTTTTTGTACTTAAATCATTTTATTGGTTAATAAAAGTAAAATAAAAAGCATTGTAAAAATTGTTATTTCATTTAAAAACATGCAACAAACAAAATATTTTTCAAAAAAATTCAAAACTAGAAAAACATACATGTATACGAAACTAAACGCAAATAATACTTATAACTAAAAATCAAAACATAAATATTTTTTTAGAAGCAATAAAAAACTTAATTTTTTAAAGCAAAAGATATTAATTACATAACAAAAATAAAAAATAAATATATCGTAAAAAAAAGCATTTTCAAATTCAAAAAACAAAAATAAAAAATATATATATCATAAAAAAAGCATTTTCAAATTAAAAAAAAAAATTAACTCCAAATATTATCCTACAATAATTAAAAAATTAAAAGAATATCAGTCTTCCATAAAAAAATCAAAATTAAAAAGAGTTAAAAGCAATGAATTGATCTCAGTTACGAAGAGCTAGATTATTATTTAGTTATTGAAATTCGATAAATCAAAGCTGAATATTAATTTAGTTCTTCGCAATGAGGTTAACTCTATAGCAAT
This sequence comes from Cistogaster globosa, assembly GCA_937654795.1. Classification (NCBI taxonomy): domain Eukaryota; kingdom Metazoa; phylum Arthropoda; class Insecta; order Diptera; family Tachinidae; genus Cistogaster; species Cistogaster globosa. Next base: position 35,027,131 of record OW569404.1, on the reverse strand, counting down.
TAATTACTTGGACTATTTTTGAAAAAGTTTTCAATTTCATTGAAAACTAAATTGGATACCTTTGTTTCAATTTTATTTATTATACTTGGTGGCATGCCGGCTTCTTTTATTTTCGCAGCTAGGCTCGCGAAATGCATTGCTGTGGAATCCACGTCCTGCTTTTTTGCTTCAACTAACCCACCAATGTCAGCAATACTTGACGCAGCCAAATTAAGAAATTCTTCAAATTTTTGGCTGTCATCTTTCTAAAAACAAATATAAAAACTTTTACAATGGCAAAAATAGCAACTGTCACTTACATACCTTTTTTTGCCGTAAACCGCTGGATTTGTGCGAATCAGGTGACAGTACTACCTCAGTATCCAAATCGGCCTCTTCGACGGGATCTTCTTCTATATATATACGTTTCCAATTGTGCTGGAAGGTACACGATATGATATAAAAAATGTTTGTGCATATTTACACATATATGTATACTTTGTTATTGGCGGAATAAAACTTACCGTCGTGAGCTTGTGACATCATCTAAAAATGACATCATATCAAAATACCTCCACTTTTTTCTAACGGATGCAGCTCCACTTCCAGAGGCGATTTGTTGCAATCGTTTGCATCTTTTATAGGAGTCTCTGAGACCCTTCCACCTTTTCTTGCACTCCAGCTCTGCAACACAAATGCAATGAAAATTTTATGCAAATGATTATACAATATTACTTACCACTTAATTTCAAGATAGCAGACACTTCCCTCCAGGCCTGCTCTTTTCTTCTAACATTTTAATAGTCCGCCTGGCCGAGGTCATATAAAATTGCGCGGCTGCGCACTTCTTCTATTATTCTTTCATCAATATCCATGTTTTACCTGAAATTTGGGAATAATATAAAAATGCAACAAAAATTGAAAATTAAATACTTACAAAGCACAATTAAACTAATAGGCGTCCACAATTGAAATAAATTTTTGAGCAAATGAACAGCTGTTTCTTTCTTTATTTCAGTGGTGCCACTTAAAATTTTTTTCAGCGCTTTTTAAATAAACCAAGTGCTTGTAAAGAGTTATAAAAACCTGAATTCACAAAACAAACGATTAAGAGATTAAAATAATTTGTTAAACGGCCACTCCTTTTTTGGGCGGACAATTCGTCCGTCTGTAAAATAATTTAAGTCGTTTTCGCAATAATCTACAGCAGTGTGTTGCACTGCCATGATAATTAATATTTATAAAACTCGGCTCTCCAACTTTAATTACAAAAAGTTTTTGAATTTAAAATTTTATTAAAAACAATTTAATTTCAAATTTGGAAAAGAAGCAATTGCGAACAACATAAAAACTATCCGAGATTTCTAAAATTTAACCTAAGCTTGCCTTGTATGAATTTACATTACAATTAAAAATGGATTAAAGTTTAATAATAAAACCTACAGCGTTGATTCCATTTATTATTTTTTGCCTTTAATACGGCAAGAATTTTCAATATTTTGTAGTTTATATTCAACTTATGGTGATTTTATCTTCTTTCTAACAAATCACTCATTTATTTCATATTCCTTGATGTGTTGACATCACTAAATTATGTTTTGTAGCCAACAAAAATAGAAATAAATCTAAGTTGGCGACAGCAACATCGGTGTTCGTGTAGTCGTGTAGCTGTGCTGTCGCCAAAATAATCATTTTCAAAGGAACGCGTGCATTTTAATTTTGACAGATTGTAGTCGGTAGCTTGCTGTGTTCTAAGTGTTCAGAGCTATAGGCATCATTTTGATTTATGGTTTGATTACGGGCAACCTTTTGGAAATCTGGCAGCGCTGTTCACTACATCTTCATAATCAAGGCAAGTCGTACGCTGAGATAGGTGAAATAATGGAACGAAGTCGTTTTACAGTTCGCAGTATTATAAATCGTTTAAAAGTAGAGACAAGCTACAATAGTGCTAATCGAACAGGCCGTCCTAGAGCTTTAACTGATCGTAAGAGCAAGACAATAGTGCGAAAAATAAAGCAAAACCCCAAATAAATATCGATCGAACTTGCCGCAGAAGTTCAAGAGGAATTTGGCAAGAATATTCATCCCATGACTGTTCACAGAGTCCTGCATGCGGCTAATTATACTTCAACAGTTGCAAGGCGTAAACCACTTGTTTCTTTAATTAATCAAAAGAAGCGATTAGACTATGCGGAAGAATTTAAAAGCAAATCTATTACTTTTTGGGATGATGTACTATTCTCGGATGAGAGTAAATTTAACATTTTTCGTTCTGATGGCCGGATTAATCTTTGGAGAAAGCCCAATACAGCATACGAAAAACAAAATCTTGCTCCTACAGTTAAATACGGTGGAGGTAGTGTAATGGTTTGGGGCTGTATGTCGTCTGAAGATGTCAGTGAGTTGGTTTTTATAGAAGGTATTATGGACAAATTCGTTTATTTAAATTTACTCAAAGAAAATGTAAAAATAAGTGCCGAAAAGTTAAGTTTGTCAACATCATTTACCTTCCAACATGACAATGACCCCAAACACTCAGCTCATGACGTGCGTACGTGTTAGCATTCAATGTTGCACATGTTCTACCGCATCCTCCACAGTCTCCAGATCTCAATCCAATTGAGCATTTTTGGGAGGAGCTTGATAGAAGGGTAAAAAAGCGGTTAGTTTCAAATAAAATTCAATTGCAGCAAGCGTTAAAGGAAGAGTGGCTAAAAATTGGGAAAGAAACCACAAAACAGTTAGTGCATTCTATGCCAAGGCGTCTCAACGAAGTTATAAAGCAAACAGGCTTGCCCACTAAGTATTAAGAGTGGAAAAATTTATAAAAATGTTAGATTATTAAGTATTAATGTGTTAATTAAAAGTGTGCTATAAATGATGTGCCAATACTTTTGTGCGATAGAATCGTCGTGTTGTTATGTTAAATGCGTTATATACTGAATTAATAAAAAATATTGATTTACAACAACTTAAATGAGTTTCTTTAGTAGATAACTTAACTGAAAGGATATTAATTTTTATCTTTAAAAAATTTAAAACGCCATAAACCAGGTAAAAATTAAAAAATGCTTGCTGCGCCAATAATTTTTATTATATTATATTCAATCATCCTCAAATGAATTCTTTTTTTGAAATTAATGTTATGTTTCTTTTAATATAGAATTAAACGACACAATTTATTTCAAACCTTTATTTTTTGTGTCCATGTTAATGTTTTAAGCGCCATTTGCCATTGTATCAAGCGCCAATGTCTTGACCACGAAAATGTATTAAGCGACAAAAACTTCTTATCTGATTAAAATTTTGGTTTTGCAATAATGTCAAGTTTTGTATTCTGAAAATCGCTTTCCAAATATGTTCCTTTCAATAAAATTGTTACGGGAAGGTATAGATATATTGAAAACCGGAGAAATAGAACTGGGGTAATCCAAAGTGAAAATGAGGAGCAAAGGGAAAAAACACGTAACGCAATAGAGAATAAATTAAACGAAAATTATGAAACTAGGGTGCCCAATCCAATCACTATGAAAGTAAAAATCATCGGTATGACATTTAACTATGTGAAGGAAGAAATACTGAAGAAATTAAAACAGCAAAATCCAATATTTAGTAGCGGAAAATATAATTATAAAAGGGATAATAAAATAAGATACAACGTTAAAATGTCGGTGGATCAGAATACGTATACAAAAATGCTGGAAGCACAAAAGGTAAATATTGGATAGGAAAGGTATAAGGTTATTGATGGAACCAAAGTATTGCAATGCCATAAATGTAGAGGATATAATGATAAAGCAAAAGATTAAAAAAATGAGATTGTATGCTTAAAATGCCATGGAAACCACAAAGCTACAGAATGTGACAAGCAACAAATTACAAAATGTATAAACTGTGTAAGAATAAATAAAAACTAAATATGGGTTTAGATGAATATGATCTTACAAATAATAAATAGTGTAAAGTCTATCAAAATAAATATCAAATAAGGCTTAACAGCTTAACAATTAAAGAAATAACGGCGCTATACACAAATATACAAGGACTAACAAATAAAAATTGGATTTTACAATGTTATCGGAAACGTATATGACGCAGCGAATACAAGAAAGTAAAATTTAAATACAAGGATACGATCACATATTGTCAAATTCAACTTCATTAAAAACTGGTTGAGTAATTATATATCACAAGAAAGCATGGAAAATTACAAAATTTTCGAAAAGGTTAATGGCTTACGGTCACATTCAAAAAAAATACTTATTTTACATTTAAAGTATACAATAGCTATTGAGTACTTTTTGTTCACAAAACCATTTTTTTAAAATCGCATTCAAAATCGTACAATAACAGTTTAATAGTTATTAAACGTTTTTTGTTTTTGTACGGCAACCTTTTTATTTATAAGCTGTCAATTTTTAGTTAGTGATATTGAAAACCATTGAAAACATAAGAAAACTTAGAGCAATTCCTATGAAAGAAATTAATATTTGTAATAGATATTGAAAAAAGTATTCGGGTACCGGGTTTGTTTATTCTTGTTTGCGTTTTTTTATGTCGCTATAATTATTTTCTAGTTTCAATTTGTTTTCAAACGTTTGTAAATAAAAAGTAGACGGATAAAATGATGTTCCAAGAAGATATTAACTTAAAAAAAGAGGTATGTATAAATATGTGTATATGTATGTACAAAAATGAGATTAAAAAATATGTGATTTATACACGATTTTAACTATGTTTATGTTTCGTAGGATACAAAGGTTCAAAAAGCCAAGAGGCAAAGATCAGAAAACTGGAACGAGGTTGATAAGGTATGTCCATATGCACTATATCTTGTTTTATATCTTTTAAAATATGCATAATTATAAATTGAAATAATAAATTGAAATTTGTTTGGTAATATTAAAAAAATGTTCAGGAGCTTTTAAAGGATTTAATCAAAAATAGAGTTAAAGAAGTGGAAAATAAAAACACAGATACCAACAGTAACCACATGAAAAAGAAAGCTTGGTTAGATATCGAAAGGGAGTAAGTTGTATTCTTTTAAAAATATTTTTTGTAAATGATTTTATATATTGGTTTTTGTAGTTTCAACAGTTTGTGTTCGTGTGAGAAACGATCGATATCTCAATTGAAGTCACAATGGACAGCAAAAAAAGAAATGGCTGAATTTCGTTTAAATGCCAAAAGAGCTGGAGGTGGACAACCGGTTACAGATGTACCCTTAATCGGTTCGGATATAAGTGTGTGGCTTCCAAACGAGTTTGTTGTAGATACTAACGATACTCGGATTTTATTTTTATGAAGGTATGCAATTGTGATGTATTATTAAAGGCAAATTGATGCTCATAATTAACTTATTTCAAGGATCAAGAAAAAATTTCTGGAATTTGTCAAAATGTTGAGAAGCCAGGAGAACCAGTAAAGGAAGTAAAAGAAAAAGAAAAGAATTATCTAACAGAAAGAAAAGGTAGATGATGTAGAACCAAAACTTCCGCCTAACAAAAAAAAAAGTTCGTATTAAAACTAGTGTTTGTAGATTAATGACAAACAAAAACATTTTCTTCTTTTTTTAGTTATCCGTCTCAGAAAAGAGCACTGCTCTCGATGATATCATTTTACAAATTGCTAATACCGACGTACTCTACTCCAGGTAGAAGTAGAAAAAAAAGAATCAGAAATTTAGATTTGGAGATACTTCAAGCCAAATTAGATTTTCATAAAAACAAATCATTTGGTATGTATCTTTTTGTAACCTTCAAAGCTAACATAATTTAGATTTTTTTACAGATAATACTGAAACTTAAACATATGTACACAAATACATATCAAGACTGTATGAAAAAGCCAAAATGTGATGAACTTTTTAATTTAGTTTATTTTATCTGTTGCAGTATAAGATATACATATGTATATTATTAATTAAATAATTTTTCATTAATTAAATATTTTAATAACCCTTTGTGTGCCTCCTTCATGAATGAACGAAATGAAAGTACAAAATAAGTGAATTTGAATTAATTAAACTTTTAAATAAATGATTGTTTTTGTTTTTTGTGGACATATTGAACTTTTGGTTTTATTGTGTAAAGCGTATAAATTTTAACATAAAGTAGCTAAAAATTATTTTGTATAAATCTATTTAAAAGAATTTTTGCTCTTCCGTAGGATGTTGAACTATTTGGGTTTGCCAGTATTTCAACTTTACTCTGTACATCATCAAAGTCGTCTGAAATTTTTAAAAATTATTAAAATTATACTTAAAACATTTATAAAATCGCAATTCCTATTACATATATTTTAATAATATACAAAATGGACTAATATATTACCTGGAGCTGAATCATTTTCTTCTATTGCAATGTTGTGAATTACAGCAAGCGCAACAATTGCAACTTTTGCGTTTAAAAGGCTTACAGTCATACCACGTAGTTAACACCGAAATCGTTGCTTCCATATTCCAAAACATCGCTCCACTGGATTCCTAGTTGCGATGTGAGCAACGTTGTAATTAAGTTATTTTTAATTTTCAGGTTGATGCAAAGAAGTGAATAAATATGGTGTTAGTTTGTACCCCGAGTCACCAAGTATCTTACCCTTAAACTCCCCACTTTCGAAACTTTGTTTAATGCCAGACTCGTTGAAAATACGGCAATCGTGGGTACTACCTCTCCATCTTGCCACTATGTTCGGATTTTTAAATTTGCGTCACAAACTACCTAAAATAAATCGAACATATATTATTAAATGTACAGAACTGTTTTATTTCCCTCTTGATTATTTACCTGTACATTTAAGGAATAATATTCTTTCCTATTGATGTAATATTGGGCGAGATCCCCTCCAGCCTTTTTTATTTTGATATGCGTTCCATCAATTGCCCCAATCACCCCCGGAAAATGACGAATTGCTTTAAAGATTCTCATAACACATGTTTCTTCTTCCAGAGTTTTTGGCATTTTTATTTTTTCTTTGCCATGACAAGCCAAAGCACGAGCAACTCTTCCACAAATTCTTGATACTGTGGGTTGTGTAAGACCATGAAGATCGCCAGCATCATCTTGAAACTAAAAAAAGGAGTGAGTATGTCAACATTATTGTCATGACAGTATCGCTTACCTCTCCACGACCCCAACAGCGCAAGGCAACCAATATTTGTAATTCGGTAGATGTACCACACCCTCTGCTATCCAATAGAACTTTATCTTTTACCAAATCGACTATTTTTCTTACCGTGGATTTTGTAAATCGGTACTTTAATTTGAATTGTTCATCCGGAATAGAGAAAGGGTCTACCTCTTTTTATATATTTTTGGTTGACGAGTTTTCGAAATTTGAACTAAAGTCCCTGAAATAGTTTAATTTTGTAGAACTCTTTAATTCCACTAAAATTTAACTTACGTATTCTGAGAATTGTATTTATCGCGTCCATAGTTATATTTGTAATATTAAATTATAAAATTTTTTATTCCCACAAATTGTAAACAATTGCACTTCAAAAATGACAAAACTTCATTTTATTATTGGTTTAAAGAAGGGTGAATCCAATAATAAAATTTGTGATTTTAAAAATGGTTAATTAAACGTTTTTTAGGCTATTAAACTTTAATGAATGAAGTTATGTCAACATTTGCCTATTTTAGGTTAATTGGCCTGTTTTAAGTTTTTATGAATGTGGCCGTTAAAGTATTGGATTTTATTATGTAAAGTAAAATATGAAAACACAACGGCATTGTTGGCTGTATTATATAGATCTCCAAGTTACAGTGAAGCAGAGTTTTGTGATTCATTTGATGAAATAAGTGAAAATACGTATGATACAATAATATCAGGAGATTTCAATATCGATTAGGGCAGTAACACACTATATAGGAAAGAAGTTGAAAGGATGTTATATGATAATGGGCTGAAACAAATAATAAGTCAATATACAAGAGTGACAAGACTTAAAAGTACAATAATAGACTAAATTATCACAAATACAAAAAATATAAAAGCAAGAATCAGCGAAACAGATAAAATATCTGATCACGAAATAATAAATATTGAGATTAAAAACACATATGATAGATCGCAGACGGAAATGAAAAAAGTAACAGAAGTGTTAAAGTATAGAAAAATACCATTTGAAATGATTTAATGGTTTAATTAAATATGATGAAATAAAAAGTTAAACGAAAATGCAGTAGAATTGGAGAATACACTAAATGATACTATTAAAAAGTTTACATGTAAATAACAATACAAAACATATGTAACAGATGATTTAATAATGAGTTTAGAATAATGAAAAGAGAATAAACAGATAAATACCATATAGCTAGAATAGAACAAACATATAAATCGTAGTTAAATTATAAGCAAATAAGAAGCGCATATAAGGTCAAAATTAAAAACGAAAAAATAAATACTTAAGTAATCAAAGTAATAAAAGTCCTATTCCTTAAAATAAAAAAATGTGATAAGCTCTGTGGTATTTAACCAAAAAGAAATAAATAATAATTAAGAAATAGCTAGTCGTTTTAATAAATAGATAGTATAAATGGTATAAGATAATTAATCGACAATGTGCAATAAAGCAATGTAATACCTGTGATAAATAACCAATTTAAATTTCATACTCTAAAATTTTGTGAAAAAATTCTAGAAAAAATAGTGAAAGAACAATTATATAAATATTTGGAAGAAAATAAAATAATCACGAAATACCAATCGGAGTTCAGAAAAAAATTCACCTGTGAAACAGCTGTAAACTACATAATAAACAGATGGAGAAATAGAGAAAAAAACAGTTTGCTACTTTATCTCGAAGGAGGAACATCTGTGTACGAACAGATTTTCCTTCTTTAAAAAAGTAAGGTTATAATTAAAGACGCAACGCGCACGTGTTTTTCAACTGGCACTTAATAGTGTCCACTGTTCTGAAATATAAATAAATATATAATTTTCTATATAATTTAAAGACGCAACGCGCACGTGTTTTTCAACTGGCAGTTAATAGTGTCCACCATTCCGAAATATAAATAAATATATAATTTTCTATACAAATATCCTGTTCAGGATTCCTCACTTCCTATACGAAGATATAGGAAGTGAGGAATCCCTATCATCCCAATATTTGTTTCCACAAGTATATCTATATCAAGTACATGCAAGTCTACAACAAATAAAACATTTAAACAACAACAGGCAATTTGTTCGTGTAAAAATCTAGTATTGTGTCAAAAAGCAACTGACTACAATCCATGGATGGTAAAGTCGGTATACTTATATTTTCTTTTTAACATAAATTTAAAATCAAATTTTGTTAAATAATAGTAAAAGATATTAAAACAAATTGATTTGTTTTTAATAAAAACAATGTAAATTACAAGAACTGCGCAAGAGTTTATAAAAAATATGTTAACTGCAATTTGAGACATAAATATGGATAAGATTATCCTGAAATAATACATTTCATCTTGTAGTTTCAAATTTCATTATATTAGACGGAATCAAGCACAATTAGCGCTAATTAACAAAAAAAAGATTTCAAATAATTTATATACCTTTTTTTATAATCACAAACATTTCTTATTACTTTTATTAGTTAAAAAATTAATAATTTAGATAATTTAGATACCTAACAGAAAGATATAAGAATTCACCTGATTGGAAATTAATGTCACCCTTTACTAAAAAAGTGGAGGTATAGTAGTTTCTAAATGAAGCATATAATTGGGTGTATTTCGCGGAAGATATAAAACTCTCTTCAAGAAATATTTCAACAACTTCTCGAATTTATCAAATTATGGAAACCCCACACCTGAGCGCCATAAAACATTATTGATTTTGCAGCCGTATTGAAAATTTCCAATTTGTTTGAAAGATTTAATTTTGGGCGGAGGATGTATTATAGCCAAGTTGAGTTAATGGCAAATTTAGATAAATGTGTTTTCTAAAAGACAAATTGTAAGTCATAATAATACTGAGATATTTATATTCGATTACAAAATCAATTTCATTTTCTCCATATTTCCAAGAGAGACCATGACTCATTCTCGTACCAGTTCTAAAAATCCTTAACTTTGACTTGCTTAATTTTAATTTTAAGACCCCAAAAATTGCAATAAATAAACAAAGCATTAATCGTTTGCTGCAACATAGTTGGAATGTCTGATAATAAAACAATGTCATCTACGTATAGTAATACTTTGTTAACAGTTTCAGCAACAATAATTCCACCCGGTAGTTATTGTGTTAGTCATACAGGTAAAGAGAAAATAAAACTGGGGTAAGCAAACACCCTTGCGTTACTCTAAAAGGGTCGGACAAAGAGGTACCATTCCAAACCTGGCTAGATGTATAAATGTAAAGTTTCTCTAATAGTCGTACAAGTTTTCGAGATAGACCTGAACACTGTTGTTACAGTGTGGAACAGGCTTAGTGATGTCATATTTTTTTTAATCAAAAATCTTTGTTTTCCTTCAAAAAATATGTTTTTACTTTAACAAAATAAAAAAACTATTAAACAGGTGTAAAAAGAGTATATTTAAATTTGTCATTCCGTTTTTAATTCCATCAAAAGTTCAGAGGTTCGTAACTCTGGAAATATGAGCGATCGCAAAACAAAGAGATCTGTTGAGTGTAAATTTTATTAAAATCTTCTTTAATAGAAAAGTTTTAATATTGTCAGTGTGTCAGGGTAACTTTAAGAAGTGAGATACCTATTGAAAGCCCCCAGCGAAAGTTGGAATTTATCTAGTCACGATTTTTTTAATACGAGGGCTGCTCTATATATTTCTGGCCTAATAGTGAAAATGTGAATATTTATAATTAAAAATTGTTTTATTGTTTTTAAAAGTATTCTCCAGCATGATTTATACACTTTTGAATTGAGCCGATGTGTTAGAGCTCGCATTGTCATGGTGAACAATGATTCGTCTTCTCTTGTTAGTTTTTCGAATTTCTCCGATGACTTCAGGCAAACAAATTGTAGTGTACCACTCAGAAGTGGCCGTCCTACGTTGCACAAGCGGAACAGTCGCCACATGACCAATTTTGCCGAAGAAACAGGCGACCATTTGCTTCGAAGTGCTTCTTTCACGAACAACTTTCGTTGGATTTTGCTCGTTTTTGAAGACCCACATGGTCGATTGTTGTTTTGTTTCGGACTCATACGCATAGATCCATGATTCGTCACTTGTGACGATCCTATAAACGACTTTTGAAGCACCGCAATCGTATTTTTGCAACATTTCTTTGCACCAATCGACACGAGCCTTTTTTACGGCCAGGTGTTCATGCAGTATCGAATGTATACTGGTGAAAGAAATTTCCAAGGATGTCTCTATCTCTCGGTATTTCGCATGTCGATCTTGCATTATGAGTTCACGCACGGCATCAATGTTCTCTGGCACAAAAGCCGTTTTTGGACGACCTTCACGGAATTCGTCTTTGAGTGAGCTTCGGCCACGATTAAATTCATTATACCAATTTTTCACAGTGCTATAGGATGGTGCTTCATCGCCATACAAAGATTTAAGTTCATCAATGCACTCTTGTCGTGATAATCCACGTCGAAAGTTGTGAAAAATGATGGCACGAAAATGTTCACGAGTTAATTCCATTTTTTTCTATATTAATTTTTTCAAGTCACTGTAAACAACACAAATAATGGTCGTACGTTAAAACGTTTTGAGTACGATTATGCTTAAAAATGACAAACTTTCCAATGGAAATGTCAGATTGCACTTGGCAGCACTCAGTGTTGCCAGGCCATAAATATATATAGCAGCCCTCGTAAAGTAGTTAATTTGATTCTAAAAACTCAGTTTATTGATTTTTTAACTTCAATTAAACAGTTTTTACAGAGCTTATTCTTCTTACATAAACAATTACATTTTGGAAAAAAAAAATTTTTTTTACCGATGTGCATCGGTTTGAATTTCGCGAGTTTAAAGTAATAATCTTAAAATACTCTTGCAAAAATAAGCCAACTTAACATTTTTTTCTAATTACACAGTTAAACAAAATTGTTTTTAAATTCTAAGCGATTGTCTATAACAGTTTCAAAAATTGGCCATATACATCAAATTACATTAACTATTATGGCACTCGTTAATTTATAGTTTTATATATTTATACTTTTTATTATACTGGACATTCTGTCAAACTTTTAAGTGTTCGTCTACAACGGTTTCATATATATTGCCATATATTATGGGGACACCATTTAATCTCTTATTAAAAATTTGCTACTTGTTGTAGCGGACTTAGCGATACAAGTTTTTTGTAATTTTCAATCGTCTGTTTAGAACGAGTCAACAGTTTAGCCAAAGACATCATATTTATAAAGATGTTGCACTTCCATTCATTGCTGTACCAGCAGTTAATTTTGGTGTGGATTTTTCTTGTGTTTAACAAATGAGAGTATTTAACTCATTAGAGAGTAAGAAAACAAAATGAGAATAAACTGTTTTAAGGCAAGATTACTGTCGGTTTCTCTACATGCGAACGAACATTTCTTTCGTATATTTATATAGAAAACCAAATATGTATTTGTGGTTTATTATTTTTTGTGTGTTTGTATTGTATTTGCTCACTCACTCATACTCATTGCACATGAGTGATAATCTGCTTTCTTTTTTTTCCCTCACCGCACATGGGAAAGTATGTGTGCTTTTTCTTTTTTATCAAATGATAAAATTTTTGTTTTAATCATTTTACTCTGCTCATGGATGAGAAATGAGAATATTTTAGCTTGCTCATCCTCATTTGTGAGAAATGTGCACATTTTTTATTTGCTCATGGATGACAAATGTGAAACTTTTATTTTGCTCATCCTCATTTGTGAGAAATGTGAATATTTTATTTTGCTCATCCTCAAGTATAAGAAATGTGTGTTTTGGCAAAAACGTAATGAAAACAAGTAGGTATTTAGAAAAAATATGAAAATTCTTTAGAAAATAAAATGAGTTATTTAATTGTATGTTGGATTTTACGTGTTTATTTGTTTATTAAGTTATTAACATTTTATATGACATTACTTTAGTAAAAAAAATTTTGTTATTAATAAATGGCCCATATTCATAGTTAAAATAAAGTGTACTTTAAGGGAACTAAAGTCGGTTTTACTTTAGAGTTGATTCTAACTCATTCATAGACAATTTAAAATATACTTTTGGCAATAAAGTCAACTCTAAATTTAAAAATAGCTAAAGCTGTTTTTAACTCATTTTTCCATAATTATTTTATTTGGTTTAAGAACACAATACTCTTTATCTGATTTTTATACAAAAGTGAACAAACTAACAACAGGGTTACTTTCTTCTAATGTTTGTTTAGAAATTGTATGAAAACATTTATCAAACTGGAGTTGACACCCAGTTAAAGTCAATTCGACTTAAAGTATGCTTTATTTTCGTCTATGAAAGCAAAAAAGATAATAAGAGCTTTTTAGTTTAGAGCATACTTTAGCAAGAGTCGACTTTAGTATATAAATATGAATATGGGCCAATGTTTTTATCACAGAACTCAAAGATGTAGATTGTTGTAAAATATAAATATTTGATTTGCTTTTTATTCTTTTTTTAAAGTAAAGGTTCATTTTATATGAATTCTTATCAGTGAAAATGTGCAATAAATAACACTGCAAAAAGAGAGGATTAGAGTTAATGATTTACTACTTATTTGCAACTATTTACAAGAAAAAAGTTATATATTGGAAAGAGCAAAGTTAAATGAGCAAAACAAAAAATGTACCATTTGATGAAAAAGATAAAAAGCACACATACTCTCACATGTGCGGTGAAGAAAAAAAGCATTTCGTTTGTAATTTCTACAATATCTATTTCTGACCCCATCATATAAATATGCATATTGAAGTCGATTGAGCGACGCAGCGGGCAAAACACCACGCTACTCCAATTTTTTCTTTATCATTCGGAGCAATAAAGAAACTCCAATCAAAAAAACAAATATATGGGGCGATAGAGAATTAAAAAATAAGAAAAAACAACAATTGATACAAAAACAACGTGGAAAAATTGGCATTCGCCCATATTTTCCAAGTTACGGGCCTCTGAAATTTTCAATTGTTTTGAAATATTAATATCGGTATCATTTTATAGCTTTTGAAGAGATTCCGAAGAGGCTCGTAGGTGACAAAAGGGTATCCATCTATTCTATATCTATTAAACATCTTGAATATCGGTGCAATATAAGTTGTGTTTCGTTGTTTCACCGATACTACAATGGAATGTGTTTTAATGAGATAAGGGAACTTATTCCCTATATATGCACATTTTTGCATATAACACGCTCATTGAGAGCTCATCCATTTTTGGACGATTGGCCGGTGAATCGCACTATGCATTACGGAAAGAATTTGTTTTTAAGTCGAACAGATCATCACTTTCACTGTTGAAAAGTTCAAATCGAATTTTCACATAACTACTCCCTATATCGTCCTTCCTATAACCTAATTTTTTAGTTCTGGCACAAAGCATTGCTTGAATCAGACAATGCAAATTATTCATTATTATACATAAAAGACAATTTTTTTAGTTAAGATGAAAGAGTTGTAGCAATAACAGCGCAAAATTATGTCAAAATGTAAATTGGATTCCATTTTGTTTGAAAAGAAAAAAAATGTGCCTTGTGTCAACAAACAGTTTATTTGATAATCGTAAATTTTTTACACTAATATGATCTTCCGAGTCTTGTCAGGTTTGTGGTTTTTGGTTAAACAACAGGGCAAATAAGACACCTGATTTTTTTTCTTACTTCCCACATTGGTTCTTAGTGGAGATATATTAATATAATGCTTTGTTTACAACGGTTTTCAAGGAAAATCGGAAAATTGTTTCCGATATTATATACAGCATATCTTAACCAGACTGAAAAACTGCAAGCAAAACTATTAGAACACCATTTAGTGGATTTATTTTCCGGATAATAAAAATATAAATAAAAATAAAATCTGGTGATAAAAATATCACGTCTGTTCTGAAAACCACGTGATTTCAAATCACGAACGGTTTTAAAGTCAAGTTGTTCTGAAAGTCACGCTATTCTCAGTTTTTTGGGGTGGTTTTTAATGTTCGAAAAGACAAGAAAACAAGTGATATTTTAGATTTGTGTTTTGTTTACTTTTTTAAATTCGTAATTAAAATAATAATGGAAATATAAGAAATTCAAAATGCCTGAAGCTAAATAAATTATTATTTATTTGTTTTTAATATTGCATATGTAAGTACTTTCATTTCCTTATTGGGGCTGAATGAAGCGCTTAAGACTCAACGTCAAATAAAAATTCGTAAAATAAGAAAATTATTATTTATGCAAAAAATTTAGCAAGTTGCTACTGTTTTTAGTGATAAAATTTGTTTACATTTTGCACTTATTTTTTTTCTAAATTTTCTCAAAAAATAACTTAACTATTGACTGTTATTATTTTTTTAACAGCAATGATTAAATTTTTAGTAGGTTTATTGGATCTGTTCCGCTAGTAAATAATGTTAGTGATGTGATCACATCGAAATCACAAGCCGATAAAACCAAATATACAGTCAGTTCTTGACATTGAAACAAGATATTGTGATATTAAATTAGGCAAAATTAGAATTATCTTCTGAAAAACAAACTAACTGCTAAAGAGAAAAAGAAATCATGAGCATTGTTGAATACGTAAAATATTTTTTTTAAACAAGCAGTTTATAAATGATTTCGGTTTTTTGTGTATATCTTAATAATACACTTGTTGCTTAAAGCGGTCTATCTATCCATGATCAAAAATACTGGCTGTCAAATTCGTGTACGTGTGCTGCGATCTTTGATGTACACATGTTGAATGACTAGTCAAAAATTCATTTTTAGTTTGATTTTGTGCTGTCAACATCGCGCTTTCTCTATTGCGAAAATGGCATTAGCGCAAAAGAAATTTGTACATACATACAAACAAACACAGCTATTATTTAGGAAACAATAAATTAAAGGGTCGTGAAAAAAGTTTATGAATAAAAGAGTGAAAAAAAATTGTTTTTCCTTTTAAACTCTTTTTTAAAATTTTTTCGCATCACGTTTATTTTTTATATTAAATTTTTAAGTTTCCCTCCGAAGTTTGTTTTTTATTTGCATCATTCTATTAAATTACTTTCGTTCCAAACTGCATGGATTAACTGGTAAACTTCGATAAATTCAACTTGAAATCTCTTTTTAATGAAAAATGTGTACGTGCTTGCAAAATAAACACCATACACACATCAATTTGTGACATTCAGCATGCCAAAAATCTAAATTTTTTGATATTTCATCCATCAACGTCTGTGTAACATATACTAATACATTTTCACAAATACTACCATAATGATCGCTTAAGAACGATTGAAGTTATTTGTATTAATTAGAGCTTTGTTTCTTATTTTGTTTTTTATTCTTAAAAGTATTAATGAATATTTTGTAATATATTTAATGTATACATAAATACATATATTAATGTTGTAAATACAATGTTGTATTGTTGCATATTACTATCTACTAAAATGGAATGTGATATTTTTTCGAAAAAAAAAAAAAATAATAATAAAATAAAATCATACATGCAGCACAGCAGTTTTAAAGATTACATTTAAATATCACCGTTGTCGTTATAAGCATAGAGTATTGTCGTCATGCTTGTTGGTGCTCCCTTTTAGCGATGATTTAAAAATGTCACTAGAAATAACGAAAATAAGGGTTTTTTATTCGTAAAGACAAACTAGAGTCAGAAGAAATCTTTCCATTATTCATTGTCTTCTAAAAAAAGGATTTTGTCTTTAAAATTTTTTTTACATTTCTTCTTTAACAATAAAACATCGATCAGGACTCATTTTAAATTTTATATTAAACGAAAAAATTAAAATTTATGTGCCTTCATAAATCAGATGATCTATTAAAGGGCTATTATATTTTGATTAAAACAAAATTTCATTATATAGAGAATAAAATACTACTTCAATTCTTAGACATTTATAAGTAATTTAACATATACACACATTCATACTCAAACCTTTATGCATTTTTGCACAATTAACAAAAATGACATACACAACAAGAACCAGAGAAAAATTAGATATTATATTCTATTTACAAAATCTACAACGAACAATTATTTAATTTAAAAATTATGATTTTCGTAAGAGAAAACTCAAGGCGAATTTATTTCATCAGGTGGCATCGTTGCAGCAGCTGACTGTTGTTTGTAGAATAGCTGTCAAAAGTGTATTATTTTATATTAAAAAAGTTTTTTAAATATTCTTTAAAATAGAATTGCAACAAGAGTTTTAAATCAATTTTACAAAAACAAAGCTTACTAAAAACGTTATTATAAAGAGTAAGAAAAAAGTACATTAATAAAATGTGTTTTGAAGTTTACCATACACATAATCGTCTGTTTTTCTTTTTATTGTTGTATTGTTATAGCGACGCTGCCACCTAATATAAATTCGTTTTAACAAAAGATTTACTTTGCCCATAAGGAAAGTAAATTATGAAGTTCGTTATATTAACGAGTTAGTTTCGTTTGACAATTGAAAGTTCTGTTTTTTTAAGACGGGTCCAGTTACTTCTAAATATTTACACTTTTTAAAAAGTTTGCGTCAAATTTTTAAGCTGTTTTATATTTTGTTAAATTACCTTCTTATTGTTGACCTTGAATGCATTATTTTGAAAATCTCGATATTCAGTTTGTCAAAATCTTCTTTTTTTATTTCTGTACTTTTAGTGACTAAATACGCGAACGAAAGTCAGAATTTTTAGTAAAGTTTGAGGTACCCCTGCTTCCTTATGATTTTGGAACCAAATTGTAATGTACGAACGCTTACTTTAATTCAGCCACGTGCTGTAACTAGCCTTCTCTCTTAACTGCCGACTAACTGTCGAAATTTACGTCGATACGCCTATCTGCGTGGGGTGCAGCCATCACCAGAATAAATTGAGTACTCCTAGAATCTTTAGTTTACGAGAAAAATTTCGTTTTCGTAAAAGGGCCAGAGCTTTTATAATTCTCGACCTTATTGGTTGCAAGTAAGCTTTATTTAAAAAAATCTTCACAAAAGCGTCCTTACTGTTCATACAGACAGTCATACCACTAAGAATTGATCTTCTGTTCAAGAGCATATTCATCAACACAGCACTTCAAGATTACAATTTTTTATTTGTCTTCAAAAAAAAAAAAAAAAGATGTAAAGTTAACTTATTCTCTGTAAAGCACTTGTTATCATTATCTTCCTTCCAAGTGACCGTCGTAAACATGTTATGAGTGTCTTCCTAATGCTATCAGGCAAGAAGCTTGTACTTCACTTCAATAAGGCAGCGAATCTCTCTCCATTCCAAATGCTTTAAAGGTAATGTAGTTCTGATACGATTCGGAGTCCCTTAATCTAAACCCATTTTTCATTAGCGCTTTCAATAACCTTCACAAGCGATTGCAATAGTTGCTCCACTCTATTTGTTATATGACTTTCGTCTCAAAATATTTTATGTAGTCTGCTTATTTGAGTTATATTCCACATACTTATTCCAAGCCCATATTACGCTTGCGAAGACTAATTATTCTCTTCAGCTCTTTCTCTCTCTCTCTTTCTTTCAAACACTTAACGATTATGGCCACATTGTATCACATTTTATGGGTTCAAGAAATTCGTTCTACAGGGGAGTCGGATCTGCCTCGTTTTCTACTGTCTAAAGAAAAACATGCTTTAAAGCCAAATATCGTAGTATTTAATCATTTCACAGGGTGCTGCTCTTCCCATGTTTCAAACTGGCAATAATTTTATTTCAATATCTTTACAAATAAAATCACCACTACCTTCAAAGAAATAACATTGATTTTGCAAACAGTTGCTTATACGAATCATCTGCTAACTTGTTGCATGTATAAATGCAACTAAGTTGCAACAGTTTTGTTATTTGATGCATTTAGGAAAGTTGGTGTAAAATGAAACAAATGTTTAGACGAATATATTCTGAGAAAATAAAAGCATTGCCGTGATTTTAATTAATAAATAATTAATTAAAATATGTTGATACAATGATAGTTGAAGCGTCATGGAAAAATGAAATATAAATAAAAAAGTTTCCAATGAAGTTAAAACAAATTTCCTTTTTCAAGAGTTAACGCCTTTATTAAAGTTTTTAAAATCTCTAAAATTCAATTATCTCTCATTTATTTAAATTTGTTTATTTAAGACAATCGCCTGAAACTTAATCTTTTAAACAAGTTGTTAATGCTTTGTCAATCGCGATATATTTTTTTAAGCTATTGGGTTAAACAATAATTCATTTATTTTAATTCAAATTTGAGTTTTAAATATTTTGTATGCGTCCCAGAAACTATTATCCTGAAGTTATTATCCAACAAGTCTTCATTGGCAGTGTTGCCACCTAGCTTCTGTGATGCGACGACTTCTTCGTAACATTAGTTTTTTTTTACCTTAAAAATTGTAACTCTTTTCGTCGAAAAACAACAATACGCCTTTTTAGAACAAACAAACAAAAAAGGAAAATTTATACCAAAAAAAAACGTCAGTTGATATTCTTTCATGATGTGACAGTTTTAAGAAAACTATTTAAATTAATTATTTTGTTCATTTTTTGTTGATATTTAAAAACTTCTATCAGTAAGTCAACCACACGTTTGACGATATATATAAATAATTATTTCCAAGCTAATTGTACAAGCATTTTGCAGATCTATTTGAACGGCTCTTTTAAGTACTGGTAAAATCTGTAAACCGTTATAGTCCTTGTCCACCCCGTGGTTCCACTCCAAACACAGCAGACAAATTTTTTAAGTAGCAAAATAATTACCTACATCGGTAACATTAAGGGTCTTAAAAATAACGCTACCTTTCGCCCTTATACTATGCACCTTTGTGTTAAATAAGACTAGTTTATGTCGCTAGACAAATCTTCAATTATGTTAATAAATGAACATATAGGCTTACAAGTTGTAATATTTACTGTAAGTCTGAAGTTCGCTTTTCATTTACTTTTTATCAGAAGAGAAATTTAAACACATTTGAACTGGTTTATTATTTTTTTAAATTAAATTATTTATAGGGAGTCCACACCTGATGAATTTATATCTTGATGAAAGTCAAATTTATATCATGATGAAAATTCATCCTGTGTAGACTTCATTTATTAGTATTATATCATCTTTATGATAAAATCATCAGAGCTCATAGACTAATAAGTTCATCATGATATGAAAAGTCATTTTATATGTAATTATATTTTTGACGCATAATTTTTCTTAATAAAATTTTAAATTATTATAGTTTAGGCATTGTTTTATTATATTATTATTATCAAAACCAACCGAAAGTTCAAAAAATAACATTTAGACAGAATTGTTGGGTCTATTGCCTTCAGAACGACCAATAAAGAATTATTCATCATAATGTTAAATCATTAACGTCTACCCCAAGGCATATTAATTTAACAGGTAAAAGCAGTTCTAAAACAACTACAACAATGTATTTTATGTTTGTAAAATATGTTTTCAGATGTCAAAATCAACTAACGCTGCACATAGGGACAAATAACCGAATTACGACGACAAAAATTGAGTTTCTTATTTCGTTAAATGTAACCACTATTGCCCTTATATGTTCTTTTTCCTAGCACCCAGTAAACTTATAAGTATTTGTTTTTTAACGCATCACATAAGTCTTTACGTGCAAAGTATGTAAAGCATTGCTTTAGTATTTTTATTTTTTTAGTACCTATTAATAGTACACTTAACATTATATATGTATTTTTTACATAGGCATCCTCTTAATGACTGTCGCTATTTAAAGTTACTTTCTTTTATGTAATTTTCTTCCAAAAAGTATAATTAGTAAAATTTTGAATTTCGTTATTACCAGAATATTTCTTGTCTTAAAATTTGTTTACAAAAAATTTATCATAAGGACTAAACATATATTTCTTGTCCTAAAATAATGTTTGGAATTAAAGCTAGTCATAATCTTTTGTTTTGGTAAATACATATTTTTTATCATAATATTTATTCCATGTATGATGATGAGTTTAAGTAACTAAACTAGCCCGTAAAACAGATAATAATACTTTGCACGCACGTACAGACTAATGTAATGCTTAAAAAATAAATACTTATTGTTTGATTGCGCACTACCATATAGAACAAATTAAGTGCATTATTGGTTACATTTAACAAAATTCCATTCATAATTCGGTTAAATGTGCGCTTTAGAAAAAAAATTAATGTTATTATTATTTTCAATCATTTCACAAGACTTACATGCGATGAAGAAAAATACGTATAGAAGCCGTTATGGATGTCATTTCGCGGATAAGGAGCAGTAAAGGGATAAAATCAAGCTTCATAATAAATTTTTACACACTTTTTTGTTCTATGGAAGTTTTAAACACAAACACAAATTTCCCCGACACATGATATTAGAAAAAAAATCCAAGGAAAATAAAAAGTGTAAACAAAATTTGACACCTGAAAACGTAAACAAAAAACATCACCTGATCTACTAACACTACCTGTTAAATTAATCTGCCTTGGTCTACCCCTTTGAACTGATATTAATATAAATTTGACAATTGTTCTGCCAGCGTTATATTAGGCATTATGATGAAAATTCGTCTCGTGTGGACATAGTGTTATCGTTTTAAAATTTTTAAAATTTTCAAAAAATTTTGTTTTATAGAACGAAATAGCTGAATGAATGAATGTAAATGAATGATTTTGAAATAAAACATAAAACTTTAGAGTCTGTTGCAGAATATTAAAACGTTTATTTCTTTTTATTTTTTTTTTTTTTTCTATATTTTTTTATTAAATTTGCTTTTAGTTACATGCAAGCAACACATAACAAAATGTATATTAAAGTTTTGCTTCGTATATCACTATAAAGCAACGGTTCTCAAATGGGATCGCGGACCTCTGGGGGTCCGTAGCAACCATTCAAGGTGTCCGCATGAAGAACCGAAAAAACGATGTTTTCAAAAATAATAAAAGTTTTATTTTGAACTTGGGCTTCAGAAGGGTCCACGAAAAAAAAATAATTTACTAGGGGTCCGTGAGCAGGAATTTGATGAGAACCCCTGCTATAAAGAGTTAGAAAAATTTAGATGATAAAATGATATTTATGATCATTTTTACATACACCTTAATTTAATGACCCCGAATATACTTGAGAGCCTGCTTCAGTTGTTCTTATTGTATGTACGAGGGCTGTTATATATATTTCTGGCCTGGCAACACTGAGTGCTGCCAAGTGCAATCTGATATTTCCATTGGAAAGTTTGTTATTTTTAAGCATAATCGTACTCAAAACGTTTTGACGTACGACCATTATTTTTGTTGTTTACAGTGACTTGAAAAAATTAATATAGAAAAAAATTGAATTAACTCGTGAACATTTTCGTGCTATCATTTTCCACAACTTTCGACGTGGATTATCACGATAAGAGTGCATTGATAAACTTAAATCTTTGTATGGCGATGAAGCGCCATCCTATAGCACTGTGCAAAATTGGTATAATGAATTTAATCGTGGCCGAAGCTCGCTCAAAGACGAATTCCGTAAAGGTCGTCCAAAAACGGCTGTTGTGCCAGAGAACATTGATGCCGTGCGTGAACTCATAATGCAAGATCGACATGCGACATACCGAGAGATAGAGACATCCTTGGACATTTCTTTCACCAGCATACATTCGATATTGCATCGACACTTGGCCGTAAAAAAGGTTTGTTCTCGTTGGATCCCGCACAATTTGAAAGTCGCTCAAAAAAAGGCTCGTGTAGATTGGTGCAAAGAAATATTGCAAAAATACGATTTTTTTAAACATAAAATTTTTGTTGCGAATGTCTTAGTTCCTTAAAGAACAAATTATTAACTTATATAAAAACAAATATATGTTTTATACAAGTACAACTATAATTTTATGTTTCTTATTTAGTAAAATGTATGGAGAGGATTATATCCTACCAGTACATTCATTTCATGTATGATATAATATTTTTTATCATACAGTTATTTTTATAGTTATAAAATTTACACCAAATTTTTACTTAGTGTGTTTTTATTTAGCCATTTATTGTGGCTATACTAAATCATATATATTTACCCAAAATATATATGATTTTTTTGAGACAAGCATATAGTTTTTCATTTTATATTTCTTATATAATAATTTTTTATTTATCATATAGATATTTTCGTATATATAAATTTTCACTAACTTTTTAATTAGTGTTTTTTTTTTTTTTTGTTTATTTAGCCATTTATTATGGCTATACTAATCATATGTATTTACCCAAAATACATATGATTTTTGAGACAAGCATATAGTTTTTGTTTTATATTATTATATTTTATATAATAATTTTTTTAATTAACGGTAAGGAACACATTAATGATCCTTCCGCAGGTTCACCTACGGAAACCTTGTTACGACTTTTACTTCCTCTAAATAATCAAGTTCGGTCAACTTTTGCGAAACATCCGTAACACACAAGAGGCGTTACAGTGATCACGTCCGAAGACCTCACTAAATAATTCAATCGGTAGTAGCGACGGGCGGTGTGCACAAAGGGCAGGGACTTAATCAATGCGAGTTAATGACTCACACTTACTAGGAATTCCAAGTTCATGTGAACAGTTTCAGTTCACAATCCCAAGCATGAAAGTGGTTCAGCGGTTTACCCGGACCTCTCGGTCTAGGAAATACACGTTGATACTTTCATTGTAGCGCGCGTGCAGCCCAGGACATCTAAGGGCATCACAGACCTGTTATTGCTCAATCTCGTTATTGCTAGACGCAATTTGTCCATTTAAGAAGCTAGTGTCCTTATAATGGGACAAACCAACAGGTACGGCTCCACTCTTGTAGACGACCTCAAACACTTACACATTTTACTATGCTCATGAATGAGGGTTACAAAAAGCTTCAAACACCATAATCCTGAAAGCATCTATTTAATATATTTGAGTCTCGTTCGTTATCGGAATTAACCAGACAAATCACTCCACGAACTAAGAACGGCCATGCACCACCACCCATAGATTCGAGAAAGAGCAACCATTCAAGGTGTCCGCATGAAGAACCGAAAAAACGATGTTTTCAAAAATAATAAAAGTTTTATTTTGAACTTGGGCTTCAGAAGGGTCCACGAAAAAAAAATAATTTACTAGGGGTCCGTGAGCAGGAATTTGATGAGAACCCCTGCTATAAAGAGTTAGAAAAATTTAGATGATAAAATGATATTTATGATCATTTTTACATACACCTTAATTTAATGACCCCGAATATACTTGAGAGCCTGCTTCAGTTGTTCTTATTGTATGTACGAGGGCTGTTATATATATTTCTGGCCTGGCAACACTGAGTGCTGCCAAGTGCAATCTGATATTTCCATTGGAAAGTTTGTTATTTTTAAGCATAATCGTACTCAAAACGTTTTGACGTACGACCATTATTTTTGTTGTTTACAGTGACTTGAAAAAATTAATATAGAAAAAAATTGAATTAACTCGTGAACATTTTCGTGCTATCATTTTCCACAACTTTCGACGTGGATTATCACGATAAGAGTGCATTGATAAACTTAAATCTTTGTATGGCGATGAAGCGCCATCCTATAGCACTGTGCAAAATTGGTATAATGAATTTAATCGTGGCCGAAGCTCGCTCAAAGACGAATTCCGTAAAGGTCGTCCAAAAACGGCTGTTGTGCCAGAGAACATTGATGCCGTGCGTGAACTCATAATGCAAGATCGACATGCGACATACCGAGAGATAGAGACATCCTTGGACATTTCTTTCACCAGCATACATTCGATATTGCATCGACACTTGGCCGTAAAAAAGGTTTGTTCTCGTTGGATCCCGCACAATTTGAAAGTCGCTCAAAAAAAGGCTCGTGTAGATTGGTGCAAAGAAATATTGCAAAAATACGATTGTGGTGCTTCAAAAGATGTTTATTAGATCGTCACAGGTGACGAATCATGGATCTATGCGTATGAGCCCGAAACGAAACAACAATCGACCGTGTGGGTCTTCAAAGACGAGCATATTCTAACGAAAGTTGTTCGTGGAAGAAGCACTTCGAAGCAAATGGTCGCCTGTTTCTTCGGCAAAGCTGGTCATGTGGCGACTGTTCCGCTTGAGCAACGTAGGACGGTCACTTCTGAGTGGTACACTACAATTTGTTTGCCTGAAGTCATCGGAGAAATTCGAAAAACCAACAAGAGAAGACGAATCATTGTCCACCATGACAATGCGAGCTCTCACACATCGGCTCAAACCAGAGCGTTTTTGACCGGCCAAAACGTCGAATTAATGGGTCATCCGCTGTACAGCCCTGACTTGGCACCTAATGACTTCCTCTTGTTTCCGCACATCAAGAAAAAAATGCGTGGTCAACGATATTCGTCGCCAAAAGAAACTGTTGAAGTGTTCAAAAACCATGTTTTAGATGTGTCTCAATCGGAGTGGAAAAAGTGCTTCGACAATTGGTTTGAGCGCATGCAAAAGTGTATAAATCATGCTGGTGAATACTTTGAAAAACAATAAAACCATTTTTGATTATAAATATTTGCATTTTCACTATTAGGCCAGAAATATATAGAGCAGCCCTCGTACAATAAAAATACAAATAAATTAATTTAACCAAGTACAGTATTTAATAGTCAAACAGAAGCTTAAAACTATCCTTATAATTCAAAGAAAAAGAAGCCCAGCGATGTTGCTTGTAACTTAAAAAAAAAAACTACATTTGTTTTTAAATTAGCTGCTACAGTTGTTTTTAGGATATCAGCAATACATGCAACCGTTAAGGCTTTTAACAATTGTCTCTCGTAAGGGTCTTGCGTTTTTTTTTAAATATTTAGAATTTGAAGAACTAAAATAAGCTACGGTTAGCTGACATTTTTCTTAATTCTTCCAAAAAACATATTTGAATGTGGAGTCTACGTCAGGAAGGTTATACTCCCCAACAACTTTACTAACACACCACGGCAAAAAGCTCCCATTCCCTTGCTTGCGCCGAAGCAGAACCCTTCGTTGAACCTACAAAAATGACATTATAGGTATAGATTAAATTGAATGTGTTTTAAATGCTTTCGGCTAAAATTAAGTGGAATAAAGCATTTTTTGAGATAATTTATTACGGGATTTTAGCCCATACATCAGACATAAAAAGTATTCATTCAGTGAAAATACAAATAAAAACAAATTAATTTTTTTTCAAACACATTAAAGACAACATCGTTTTTCGAAGCTAACATGTTATGGTTGTAAATAGCACTTCTTAAAATTACAATAATATGTATTAGGTTACTTTCCAAGGCAAGAAATAGAGTTAACAATACAGTTGGAGTTTGAGTAGATAGAAAAGCTTATTTTTTTCTAGGGATTCTGCGGTTGCAGAATCAAAGAATATGTATGCAACTTTCATTAGATTTCTTACTTTTTATTAAAATTTAAAATTTCTTATTAAATGAGAATAAAGTTTGTGGAGTGTTAGCAAAACGTAAGAAAAAATAAATAAATAACTCAAAAATATAAATCCAAGAGCAAAATTTCTGCTAATAAATTTCAATATTTATAAGTAGAGATGCGCACCTAATAGAGGTAAATAAAAGATTTAAAACTTATAGTTGCAGTAAGCAAGTAACGCCTGACAATCGGTAATGTCTCAATAGAAAATTAACATAAGCATGCGAGGTTTTTTAAGATACTTTTGATTACAATTAAATAATTAAACTGTAACGTTTATAAAAATACACAAAATAAATACATTTCAAACTTTAAAAAGTAATCGGTATTTTAATCCTTATCGACCTATATAGTTTTTTTTTATTGGAATTGCATCATTAAACTAGATTTGTTCCCAATGTTTTGGAAAAATTAGAAGCGGGCGTGGTTTTTTACCCACTGGCTCGAGGATATAAATCGATCTTGCTGATTTTTAATAATAAGATTTTCAAAAGTATATCTGATAGATTTGCGTATTTAAATTTTCTTTAGCTCATTTTAGTGCCTTGGTAAAGTTGTTTTCAATTCGAACACTGACGGACAGCGATCAACCGACTTCGCTATGCATAGGAACTTTATGGGGTCGGATATTCTAGAAAACACAAGCGGAATGAGAAACTTAGATATATAATTTTTTCACCTTTGGTAAGGGGAATGATAATAAAAGTTTCTAACTCAAATAAGTTTTGAAAAAACACTTATTAAATTCTAAAACACAATCGGATTGTTCTTAAATAAAATTAAAAACAGTGTAGTAATGTCTGCTTTTCAGTTTTAAAGAACGCTTTAAAATGGATTAATATTAAAGAAATAGGGAATGTTTTAACATTTTTTCGTGGGCGTAAGTCGTCACAATCGCAACAATGTGGGATGTGATTCGCTATCGATTGTAGAATAAACTCACTGAAAAGACTTCTTTTCTGTAACTTTCAAAGTAAGAATATTCAAGTCGAAAGGTCACAAAAACATAGCGTGTCCCCGTGTCCCCGTGTTTTTTTTTTTTTTTTTTTTTTTTTTTTTTTTTTTTTTTTGTAAGCGTGATTCGTCGCAATCGCAACAATGTGGGATGTGATTCGATGCTTTGCTGTCGATTGTAGAATAAACTCCCTGAAAACACCTCTTTTCTGTAACTTTCAAAGTAAGAATAGTCAAGCCGAAAGGTCACAAAAACATAGCGTGTCCCAGGTTCAATGCCCTGTTTTTCTAGTTTTGGCGCAATGCAGTATAGGGAGTTAGTGATTCAATAGTGCATAGTACAATTTTTTTGCTCGTGAGGGAAAACAAAAGTTATCTTATGAACCCGTTTTTTTGTGTCAGTGATAAATTTTTTATTTTTTGTTTCAAGTCTAATATTTTGAGTTTGGAAAACTTATATGTTAATTTTTTTTTAACCAGAATTGATTTGCTGTAAGACGTAGTCTTTGGGGACCGAAGAATATGCTTTTCGTTGCGTGTTAATATCGATTAGACGAGCTTTTGTATTTAAAATACAATTTCAATTTGCAATACAATATTTTCTTCCTTATTTGAAATTGTAAAATTAAAAGTGTGGAAATTGTTTTATTAATCTTACTTACGTTGCATGTTTTTATCGAGAAAAGCTTTAAAGCACGTGCATTTAAATATTTCTATATCGAATGCAATCCGCGACAGTAACTGGTTTGTAAATCATTAAAAAAAATATTTGCTCATACCAAACTAACAAGAACCATTATCAAATGTACAATAAAGCTTTTAGAAATAAATTATTATTTTTATTACATCAAATCGATGACTATAGAATAAGAATTTATTAATAGAAAAGTAATTAGTTGCACTTGCTAAAGGCTTGTTTATTGTTTGTAATGAAAATTATTTTTATCCATTATTTAAGATTGTAACAGCAATCAAGGCAACAATTCTCATAAATTTTTTTAAAAGTTGTTAGAAAAGCTAATAAGTTGGAAGATTTAGTATCTTATTCTCTTTCAACAGATTTTTAACAATAAAATGTAAAAACAATAATTTAATAATTCTTTATTTAACTAATAAATACTAAATTTTATGAAGAATTTTGGGGTGGAAAAATTTACAATTAGCTGCATGGCCAAGGCGAATTAATACAGGTGATTGCACGGCTACAACAACGCAACAACACAAAAAAACAACAAAGAATTTGTTGCTACAAAATTTATGTATGTGTGGCTTCTATATAAAATAAAGTTGTGCCTGGCGATTGTATGCAAGTTGCATAATTTATAGACAAAACACCCAACTTTATTACTAGCAAAGTTGTACAACAAGTTGCAACGCGTATGGCTTGCATTATACCTAAAGGTCTTAAAAAAACTGGTGAAAATATATTGAAGAGCAAGATGAAATAGTACCGGAAACAAAAAAGAAACTAAAAACATTTTTAAACTTAATGCGATGCCCACCCACCTACTTGAAAACCTTTATTCAATCTACGTGCGGATAAGTATCAAATTTCTAAACGAACTACTGGCATCAATTATGTTCTTATTCGACATTGCTTACAGCCAGAATTCTTCTTGTATGGCTATAAGATCTTGTGTATTATTACTTTTCTACAAGCGAGTTTTTCTCTATCTATAGCAGCATATTAAACTTTGAAGGAACACATAAGAAAACGTTTCGAACTTGAAAGGTCTCCTAAACGATTTTTCCATAAGCAGACATTTACGAGAAAAATAGAAAGTGAACGAAATGTTCCCCAGTGTATATTGTGCTAGGAAACACGTAATAATACTAGTCTAATGTGGCCACTTGTTTCGTTGGAACTGTATTTTGGATTGGTTTGACGAAAGCGATGAATGCCCTTTGTGTAGGGAGACATCAATGAAATCTTAAATTGCGCATCTACAAAATTGTTTATGACTTGCAGTGCCCTTGAATTCCTCCGCGTTCCATTTCTAATTCTCTTAAAATAAAATTTTAAAAAAGTGATTCTGTTTCGCACAAATTTTTTAGGGAATTTAAATATTTCATTTTTTATTAAAAATCAAAAAGCAATAAAATTTTGTTAAACAAATAATTTATTTTTGACAACATTCATAAATAAGCACAATTCGCCTTGACAACTACAGCGTATACAGCTGATGAGCTCTTTCGTCCGTGCGTTCACCTGTATTATTTCCGTGTCAAAAACAAGTGGCTAAAGCGAATAAAAAAGCAAACAGTAAAAAAATCACAACAAAAATTACAATATTTAAAAAAGTAAAAATCACAAAATTTATTTATTTTTACTTATTTCATTTTTAATAAAACATAGCATTTCAATCAAAGTATATCTATATAGATAATTTTTTTTTTGCTAATATTCGTAGTTATTAAACTAAATTAAATGCGAATACTTGGAAAAATTGTATTTAAAAATTATTTGAAGTGGGTCCAATCATAAAAGGGAACAAGACCTTAAAAAACTATTGCTGTTGCTGTTGCTCTGATCTTGTTGTTGTTATTTTTTGAATCTTAAGAAAATTCTATTTCCAATGGAAGCAAAGTTTAAATCCCTAGAGGAAGATATGCTCACAAAAATTTAAGTGGTTCTAATCATTTGAACCAGAGCTTATGTTCATATAGAGCAAAAAAGAGAAC
The DNA here is from genome assembly GCA_937654795.1 of Cistogaster globosa. Lineage (NCBI taxonomy): Eukaryota > Metazoa > Arthropoda > Insecta > Diptera > Tachinidae > Cistogaster > Cistogaster globosa. The sequence continues at coordinate 34,997,011 of OW569404.1, read as the reverse complement.
ACAAGAAACGAAAAATAAACTGAATTGAAAAAAAAAAAAACACAACAAACGTTGACACTATTTTGAACAGTACTTCATGCTGATGATACCACCTGGTTATCAATTTGCCTTGATTAGCTGTTAATTATTTTAACATTTTTAATATTTTAGAAAATATTTTTTACAGACGTCTGTTTATTGTTACGATATTATTATGCACAATAATATTAACTTTAAACATTAACATTACACATTTAAGATTTCGGTTGTTCTGAATTTAGATTATCCGATTAGCGAGTTAAATGGCTAAAGTAACATAGGAAATCCTTCAGGGGCTTTCTTATATGTAAAGACAGTCAAGCGATAATAAAATCCGTTACAAGTGCTTATGCTATCTTTTTGTGTTTGCTTTTCAGAATTGAACAAGAAAAAATAACAACAGTTAAAGATTAACAAGAAACGCAAAAATCATAAGTTTTTAAGTAATAAAAATGTTTAAAAATTTTAAAAAGCATTTGAAAGAAAACTTCTTAAGCTTCACTATACATGGTTCGCATGATCACAGGTTAGCCGCGGAGCTTTGTACAGTGTCCGCTTTTTACTGTTTTCGTTACAAACATCATAACTTTTAAAAAATGTATTAAGGAAAGGGATTATATTCTCACAAAGGAATTATGCACAGTGGTTTTTTCGTTGAAGTTACGAAGATATTTCTAAGGATTAAAAATTACTTGAAATTTAAATTATTTTGATTCCAAATATAAAAAAATTAATATATAAATTATTGCTTCTGAATTGTGATAAATATTGTGCAAAAAATAATATGCTTTGATATAATGACATTTTTAAAATGAAAAAAATATTTAAAACATATCTTCTTAAAAAAATTATAATTTAATATTACCTGTTAATTTAATATTATATTTGTTATAAATCAATTAAAATTTTACTTTTTCGGCTTTGGTTCATTTTTAATTTAACTTTTTAATAAGAAAAATTATTTTTCAAATGTACGCGGACGTTTTCCAAAGAAAACAAGAAAAAATAGACGCTGGCAGGATGTAATGCTGCATTTTCAGGACCGCCATATCCATCTTCAGCATTCTTTGCATCCAACACCTTGATTTGCGTATACTGTAAATATCATCCATTTAACCAACTAATCAATATTAATTTGGTTGGACGAAATTCACACACAACTCAAAGCATTTTTTTGTTGTCTTCTCTACAACACGTCTTGTACATTTGTTGCAATTTTGTACTACACCGTCGGTATAGTCACGAAATGCAAATTCTATTTTTAATCATTCATACTTGTTTTTCTCACAACATTATAGATGCTGTTCCAGTATCATATCAACTGTTGATGAGTTAGGTATGAATGTTAATGCGCTGTGCCTTGCGTATTTTTTAAAATTATTTTTAATATTAGTCCCAGCCAGGGGTTGAACCGGTGATTATCATAAATCAATTAAAATTTTACTTTTTCGGCTTTGGTTCATTTTTAATTTAACTTTTTAATAAGAAAAATTATTTTTCAAATGTACGCGGACGTTTTCCAAAGAAAACAAGAAAAATTAGACGCTGGCAGAATGTAATGCTGCATTTTCAGGACCGCCAAATCCATCTTCAGCATTCTTTGCATCCAACACCTTGATTTGCGTATACTGTAAATATCATCCATTTAACCAACTAATCAATATTAATTTGGTTGGACGAAATTCACACACAACTCAAAGCATTTTTTTGTTGTCTTCTCTACAACACGCCTTGTACATTTGTTGCAATTTTGTACTACACCGTCGGTATAGTCACGAAATGCAAATTCTATTTTTAATCATTCATACTTGTTTTTCTCACAACATTATAGATGCTGTTCCAGTATCATATCAACTGTTGATGAGTTAGGTATGAATGTTAATGCGCTGTGCCTTGCGTATTTTTTAAAATTATTTTTAATATTAGTCCCAGCCAGGGGTTGAACCGGTGATTATCATAAATCAATTAAAATTTTACTTTTTCGGCTTTGGTTCATTTTTAATTTAACTTTTTAATAAGAAAAATTATTTTTCAAATGTACGCGGACGTTTTCCAAAGAAAACAAGAAAAATTAGACGCTGGCAGAATGTAATGATGCTGCATTTTCAGGACCGCCAAATCCATCTTCAGCATTCTTTGCATCCAACACCTTGATTTGCGTATACTGTAAATATCATCCATTTAACCAACTAATCAATATTAATTTGGTTGGACGAAATTCACACACAACTCAAAGCATTTTTTTGTTGTCTTCTCTACAACACGCCTTGTACATTTGTTGCAATTTTGTACTACACCGTCGGTATAGTCACGAAATGCAAATTCTATTTTTAATCATTCATACTTGTTTTTCTCACAACATTATAGATGCTGTTCCAGTATCATATCAACTGTTGATGAGTTAGGTATGAATGTTAATGCGCTGTGCCTTGCGTATTTTTTAAAATTATTTTTAATATTAGTCCCAGCCAGGGGTTGAACCGGTGATTATCATAAATCAATTAAAATTTTACTTTTTCGGCTTTGGTTCATTTTTAATTTAACTTTTTAATAAGAAAAATTATTTTTCAAATGTACGCGGACGTTTTCCAAAGAAAACATGAAAAATTAGACGCTGGCAGAATGTAATGCTGCATTTTCAGGACCGCCAAATCCATCTTCAGCATTCTTTGCATCCAACACCTTGATTTGCGTATACTGTAAATATCATCCATTTAACCAACTAATCAATATTAATTTGGTTGGACGAAATTCACACACAACTCAAAGCATTTTTTTGTTGTCTTCTCTACAACACGCCTTGTACATTTGTTGCAATTTTGTACTACACCGTCGGTATAGTCACGAAATGCAAATTCTATTTTTAATCATTCATACTTGTTTTTCTCACAACATTATAGATGCTGTTCCAGTATCATATCAACTGTTGATGAGTTAGGTATGAATGTTAATGCGCTGTGCCTTGCGTATTTTTTAAAATTATTTTTAATATTAGTCCCAGCCAGGGGTTGAACCGGTGATTATCATAAATCAATTAAAATTTTACTTTTTCGGCTTTGGTTCATTTTTAATTTAACTTTTTAATAAGAAAAATTATTTTTCAAATGTACGCGGACGTTTTCCAAAGAAAACAAGAAAAATTAGACGCTGGCAGAATGTAATGCTGCATTTTCAGGACCGCCAAATCCATCTTCAGCATTCTTTGCATCCAACACCTTGATTTGCGTATACTGTAAATATCATCCATTTAACCAACTAATCAATATTAATTTGGTTGGACGAAATTCACACACAACTCAAAGCATTTTTTTGTTGTCTTCTCTACAACACGCCTTGTACATTTGTTGCAATTTTGTACTACACCGTCGGTATAGTCACGAAATGCAAATTCTATTTTTAATCATTCATACTTGTTTTTCTCACAACATTATAGATGCTGTTCCAGTATCATATCAACTGTTGATGAGTTAGGTATGAATGTTAATGCGCTGTGCCTTGCGTATTTTTTAAAATTATTTTTAATATTAGTCCCAGCCAGGGGTTGAACCGGTGATTATCATAAATCAATTAAAATTTTACTTTTTCGGCTTTGGTTCATTTTTAATTTAACTTTTTAATAAGAAAAATTATTTTTCAAATGTACGCGGACGTTTTCCAAAGAAAACAAGAAAAATTAGACGCTGGCAGAATGTAATGCTGCATTTTCAGGACCGCCAAATCCATCTTCAGCATTCTTTGCATCCAACACCTTGATTTGCGTATACTGTAAATATCATCCATTTAACCAACTAATCAATATTAATTTGGTTGGACGAAATTCACACACAACTCAAAGCATTTTTTTGTTGTCTTTTCTACAACACGTCTTGTACATTTGTTGCAATTTTGTACTACACCGTCGGTATAGTCACGAAATGCAAATTCTATTTTTAATCATTCATACTTGTTTTTCTCACAACATTATAGATGCTGTTCCAGTATCATATCAACTGTTGATGAGTTAGGTATGAATGTTAATGCGCTGTGCCTTGCGTATTTTTTAAAATTATTTTTAATATTAGTCCCAGCCAGGGGTTGAACCGGTGATTATCATAAATCAATTAAAATTTTACTTTTTCGGCTTTGGTTCATTTTTAATTTAACTTTTTAATAAGAAAAATTATTTTTCAAATGTACGCGGACGTTTTCCAAAGAAAACAAGAAAAATTAGACGCTGGCAGAATGTAATGATGCTGCATTTTCAGGACCGCCAAATCCATCTTCAGCATTCTTTGCATCCAACACCTTGATTTGCGTATACTGTAAATATCATCCATTTAACCAACTAATCAATATTAATTTGGTTGGACGAAATTCACACACAACTCAAAGCATTTTTTTGTTGTCTTCTCTACAACACGCCTTGTACATTTGTTGCAATTTTGTACTACACCGTCGGTATAGTCACGAAATGCAAATTCTATTTTTAATCATTCATACTTGTTTTTCTCACAACATTATAGATGCTGTTCCAGTATCATATCAACTGTTGATGAGTTAGGTATGAATGTTAATGCGCTGTGCCTTGCGTATTTTTTAAAATTATTTTTAATATTAGTCCCAGCCAGGGGTTGAACCGGTGATTATCATAAATCAATTAAAATTTTACTTTTTCGGCTTTGGTTCATTTTTAATTTAACTTTTTAATAAGAAAAATTATTTTTCAAATGTACGCGGACGTTTTCCAAAGAAAACATGAAAAATTAGACGCTGGCAGAATGTAATGCTGCATTTTCAGGACCGCCAAATCCATCTTCAGCATTCTTTGCATCCAACACCTTGATTTGCGTATACTGTAAATATCATCCATTTAACCAACTAATCAATATTAATTTGGTTGGACGAAATTCACACACAACTCAAAGCATTTTTTTGTTGTCTTCTCTACAACACGCCTTGTACATTTGTTGCAATTTTGTACTACACCGTCGGTATAGTCACGAAATGCAAATTCTATTTTTAATCATTCATACTTGTTTTTCTCACAACATTATAGATGCTGTTCCAGTATCATATCAACTGTTGATGAGTTAGGTATGAATGTTAATGCGCTGTGCCTTGCGTATTTTTTAAAATTATTTTTAATATTAGTCCCAGCCAGGGGTTGAACCGGTGATTATCATAAATCAATTAAAATTTTACTTTTTCGGCTTTGGTTCATTTTTAATTTAACTTTTTAATAAGAAAAATTATTTTTCAAATGTACGCGGACGTTTTCCAAAGAAAACAAGAAAAATTAGACGCTGGCAGAATGTAATGCTGCATTTTCAGGACCGCCAAATCCATCTTCAGCATTCTTTGCATCCAACACCTTGATTTGCGTATACTGTAAATATCATCCATTTAACCAACTAATCAATATTCGGCCCTATTCTCGTTGTGTTTCTTGTTTTAAAAGTCGTTTCTATGTAGTTGTCGTTTAAGTGTCGTTTCGTTCCTATATTGGTATTCCTGATATACATTGAAACGAAGACGAGAAGTTATCGAAAACAAACAAAAATAATATTGTGAACTTGGTAGCACTGACAATATTTGATGTCTTTTTTGACAATTTTAATTAAGTTTGTTATTTTAAAAAAAAAATTTAAGAATGGCGAGTACCGAGTTTTATTTTTCTAGTTCGAGTGATGATGAAATAAAAAAGATAAATATACATCGACACACTCTACGACAGAACATAAATATCTTTATCATGTCTGATACCATGTAAGAAACTAAATTTTTAATAATCATTTCCAAATATTTTTGTGTAAATATGTGCATTTTTCTTAAGATTTGTGAACACATTTAGGCTTAATAAAATTGCATTTCAATACGTCCTGGAGCAAATCCGTCCGAAACTAAAAAACAGCACCCGAAAGTCTGCAATTGCTCCAACAATAAAACTGGCAACAGCTTTGCGGTTTTTCGCGCAAGGGTCGTATCAACTAAGCGTTGGGAATGACTTCAATTTGTCCTTGGCTCAACCCACGGTCAGTAAAATTTTATCTGAAGTTTTGGACGCGATGAGTACCACGATTTGTATTAATTGGATAAAATTTGAAATGCCGGAAGATGAAGAAATAGAATGCAAACGATTTTTTTATGAGCGAACTGGTTTCCCTGGAATCATAGGATGCGTAGACGGAACCCATATAAAAATAATTGGTCCGTGCAAAAGTTCTCAACATTTATACTTTAACAGGAAAGGCTTCTTCAGCATAAATGCAATGATTGTAAGTACCAGCAATGAAAATAAGTAGAAACACTGAATTTAATTATAAAAGTTTAATTTCTTATTGTCTTAGATTTGTGATCATAAGATGCGCATAAGATACGTAGATGCTAGGCATCCAGGCTCTGCCCATGATTCTTTAATTTGGAATACCAGCCGAGTAAGAAGATTTCTAAGAGAAAAGTATGAAGCTGGCGGACGTAATTCATGGATTCTTGGTATGAAATTTTAAATATATTAAAATCAGTTTGACATTTAAATATTTAGGAGATGCTGGTTATCCGTTGGAACCTTTTTTAATGACACCATATCGATCAGCTGCGGAACACAGTGCAGAAAGCTCTTATAATACTGTGCATTCAAAAGCCCGAAATATCATAGAGCGAGCAATTGGTGTGCTCAAATCTCGGTTTAGATGTCTCCTTGGTGCACGTGAACTGCACTATGATTCCCAAAAAACTACAAAAATAGTTAATGCTTGCGCAGCTCTGCACAATATTTGCATTCATTACAATGCCTCTTCTTCCGATAATAACCTAGAAATGTCTTCTGAAGAAACTGTAAATTTTAATATAAGCAATGAAAGTTATGACAGAGAAGATTGTAGAGAGGCTGCCATAATTAGAGATAGAATTAAAGACACTTTATTGTTATAAGTTTTATATTTTTATTCAATGTATATAAAAAACTAGAAAGAACAAGTAAGAAAAATATGAAATAAATAAATGAAATGAATAATTCACTAAGTAATATGTAGTTAAATAAAATAAAAAAAAAATAATAAAAAGAATAGTTTATTAAATAATTCTTAGATAAAAAATAAAAAAACGAATTAAAACTAATGAGAATTCAACTGTTTCTCTAAGAGTTCTAGCTTTTTCCTCTTTATTAAGACATCAAGTTCCATTAACTCTTCTTCTCTGCGTGTTTTTCTCTTGAATATTTTTAGGTGTTCTTTTTCGACTTCGAACCTCTTTCTCTGATAACGAGATATGTCTTTTAAGCATGTTTTTACAGATTCCAAATGTCTGCATTGCTCTTGCTGCATTTTGGTTTGCTCCCTCAATAACTTTATCCTTTCTTTTTCATCGGATTTATTATTTTTTGAAGACGTGACCCTTGTTGAGGCTGTAGGTACATCATCACTCATGATAATTTCGGCAGCTTTCATTTTCGTCGATTAACACTGCCTCAACTTCTTCGCCGAATCCTCCCACTTGTCCTTTTGGGTTCACTTGCTCTTCAAATTTCATTAAATTTGCCACCGCTTCCTCCAGTGGTGACAAAGGAACTTGTTTATAAGCTCCTCCTCCTGTTGCTCTGGCTTCTGCTTTGTTGCTCACAAGCTTCTTTTTTACTTTAAATTTCAAGTCTTTCCACACCTTTTTTTTAAATTACATACAAATTAAAATTTTTATAAATCTTAAATGGTAATTTTGCTTTATGTACTTACTTTATGCCAACCATCTCCGTCACGAACTGGCGGTCCAAATGGATTAACCTTTGCTGCAATTTCTCTCCAAAAACAGTCAAAATTCAAAGGTTTTATTCCCTTCCGAAACCCCTTAGCATACGCGGGATTTTTTTCCATTTCTGAGACTAAAATTTCAAATTGTTTTACACTAGTTATTTTCATTTTTGTTTTAACGTTTTCAACTTCGTTGCTAAAAATATTGACGACAGAAAAACAATGTTTCTTTGTCGTTACTATTTTCGTTGCAAAATGGAGAATACCAATACATTTTCGATAAATGTCGATAACGCCAACGGTAATGCCAAACTGTCGTTTATATTTTGTTTTTAAACGAGAACGACAACGAGAATAGGGCCGATTAATTTGGTTGGACGAAATTCACACACAACTCAAAGCATTTTTTTGTTGTCTTCTCTACAACACGCCTTGTACATTTGTTGCAATTTTGTACTACACCGTCGGTATAGTCACGAAATGCAAATTCTATTTTTAATCATTCATACTTGTTTTTCTCACAACATTATAGATGCTGTTCCAGTATCATATCAACTGTTGATGAGTTAGGTATGAATGTTAATGCGCTGTGCCTTGCGTATTTTTTAAAATTATTTTTAATATTAGTCCCAGCCAGGGGTTGAACCGGTGATTATCATAAATCAATTAAAATTTTACTTTTTCGGCTTTGGTTCATTTTTAATTTAACTTTTTAATAAGAAAAATTATTTTTCAAATGTACGCGGACGTTTTCCAAAGAAAACAAGAAAAATTAGACGCTGGCAGAATGTAATGCTGCATTTTCAGGACCGCCAAATCCATCTTCAGCATTCTTTGCATCCAACACCTTGATTTGCGTATACTGTAAATATCATCCATTTAACCAACTAATCAATATTAATTTGGTTGGACGAAATTCACACACAACTCAAAGCATTTTTTTGTTGTCTTCTCTACAACACGCCTTGTACATTTGTTGCAATTTTGTACTACACCGTCGGTATAGTCACGAAATGCAAATTCTATTTTTAATCATTCATACTTGTTTTTCTCACAACATTATAGATGCTGTTCCAGTATCATATCAACTGTTGATGAGTTAGGTATGAATGTTAATGCGCTGTGCCTTGCGTATTTTTTAAAATTATTTTTAATATTAGTCCCAGCCAGGGGTTGAACCGGTGATTATCATAAATCAATTAAAATTTTACTTTTTCGGCTTTGGTTCATTTTTAATTTAACTTTTTAATAAGAAAAATTATTTTTCAAATGTACGCGGACGTTTTCCAAAGAAAACAAGAAAAATTAGACGCTGGCAGAATGTAATGCTGCATTTTCAGGACCGCCAAATCCATCTTCAGCATTCTTTGCATCCAACACCTTGATTTGCGTATACTGTAAATATCATCCATTTAACCAACTAATCAATATTAATTTGGTTGGACGAAATTCACACACAACTCAAAGCATTTTTTTGTTGTCTTCTCTACAACACGCCTTGTACATTTGTTGCAATTTTGTACTACACCGTCGGTATAGTCACGAAATGCAAATTCTATTTTTAATCATTCATACTTGTTTTTCTCACAACATTATAGATGCTGTTCCAGTATCATATCAACTGTTGATGAGTTAGGTATGAATGTTAATGCGCTGTGCCTTGCGTATTTTTTAAAATTATTTTTAATATTAGTCCCAGCCAGGGGTTGAACCGGTGATTATCATAAATCAATTAAAATTTTACTTTTTCGGCTTTGGTTCATTTTTAATTTAACTTTTTAATAAGAAAAATTATTTTTCAAATGTACGCGGACGTTTTCCAAAGAAAACAAGAAAAAAATTAAAAATGAACCAAAGCCGAAAAAGTAAAATTTTAATTGATTTATGATAATCACCGGTTCAAACCCTGGCTGGGACTAAAATTAAAAATAATTATATTTTTTATTTATGTTACAGATAAACATTTTTAAAATATTTTTAATATCAATGCTATGTAATATATAATTATATTAAAATTTGTAATATATTTTTCAAGCTCTATTAATTAATTTTTAATAAGTTACTTTCTTTAAAATAGTCATTAACATCGGGATCTATATGTAATAGACGTAACCTATCGGAGCTGTTGTTATGTTATTCAAAAACCCTTCCAGATTTAAGATGTCTTCGTGGTTTAAAAAAAAAAAGAATTTATTTGTGGATAAAAGATTTGGTGGATCTGGAATACTCTCTTCTATCTTTTGTATCACAGCTTTTGATATTTCAGATTTAGATTTATCTTTCACATAGTTAAGGCATAAGAAATAAAGTTGTTATGACATTTTCAAAAAATTATATGACCGAGGTACCCAACTTTAGGAGCCTACCCAGAATACCCTTTTTACCCTACGCTACGATCGTACGCAGCTCCACTCAAAAAAAAAGATAAAGGTATCGTTTTATAGCTATTGACTAGGCCTTTAAGATTACGTATGATTTTTAAAAATCAAAAAAAAAAAAAAAATTGAAGAAATGCTAAGCGTTAGAAAAAATTGGAGTTGTGAGGTACCCAACTTTGAGACTATATAGGTCCATCCCTGAATAGTATACAGCTTCAAAACTTGAGATCTAATACTTTTCTGCTTTGCTTATGAAAAGTTTTGGATAAATCAAGCCGTTTATAAATGGCTAAACTGGTTTTTTTGCCGTTTTGCATTGTTTCATTATTAACGCTTTTTTAACGCTTCTGTCATTAATACTTTTCTATCTCCTCCGACATATTCTTTCATCTTTTGGACTCGATTGAACTGTCTTTCTAAGCCAACTATTTTTTTCCAAAATAAGTTTTAAGAGAACTTAAAACATTGATTTTATGTTCTTTAACACTAATTAACCCTTTTATCGTTACTCAACTCCAAATGACATTTACAATCTAAATCTTTTGGTTTATAATTTCAAATCGTTGGTTTTTATTTTTGTTTAAAACCGCATTTATTTTCTTTGTTGAGGAACTTTGTGTAAAAAAAAAATATTCATTCACGTTTGCGTACTTTATGTTACATTTTATTTCTGCACCATTTGTCAGTGTTTATTAGCGTTATTTCAACAAAACTTCTACTTTCATTAAATTAAACATAATCCTCAGTGCACAAAGTTACATACACATAATGACAAGAAGTGTCACACTATCTTCATGTTCGCATGAATTAAAAGAACTTAGTTCCTGTGGTTACAAATCATTACATGCAATATGCGTGCTTTATTAACATTTATCTACGAAGAGTTCTCTACGATTCGTATCATAGTGCTTTATAATATTTTCTTTTTCCAAGTTTATTACGGTATTAATTTAAATTTTAATAAAGAACAATATTGTTACATTACCAACATAAAATTAGATTTATGTTAGATTATAGTTAAGAAAATAATCAATTTCTTATTTGTGCGCTAAATGTGGCGTTCGATTTTAAAAGATTAGCAATTCCAATAGAAAATTTTATTGTAAGATATTCTGTCAACAGACAGAAAGCATTCAAAGTAACGTCAGCGTTGAATATTTAAGAGTTAATTTAACAAAAGTTTTAATATCCTATCTGCAATGAACTTGAAAATATAATAAAACTAGCATATTTCATCACCAACTGAAATGAAATTATACTTAAAAAAATAGTTTGACGATAAAACTGGTGTAAAATAAAGTGTGTCCTTAAATTAACACAAGAGTTGACTTTGTTACTTTTTGAGCAGCAATATTTGCATTTTGACCAATACCTTTTTAGTCCTAAAATATCGTTCTATAGATAAGACAACTGCATGTAATTAAAAACAAAAACTCATATTTTATCGAAAATGGGTTAGACTAAAAGTTAGTGTTTTTGGTGCTCGATAAAGCGACATGTTAACATTTTTTCCTGCCTAAATTGCTTACAACCCCACACTTCCTTTTCCACCGTTCTTTTGTGTATCTGATCATAATCAGTCTGCTAAATTGACAGTTATCTTTAGCAGGTAAAGTTCTGGAATTATTATAAAGGCGAACTAAAATAAATTGAGATCCATTTTCTTCTCAGCTTGTCAACCGAGTTATTGTCGAGCTTTAGTGAACCGTGTTTATCTTATTTAAATTGGTTCAGTGTATAGAAGCTTAAATTTCTATCGCTACACACGCGGAAAATACACATAAATTCAATAGATGAGCGTGTTGAACAAATTTAATTTTTTATTAAATTATTAGTTGAACTGAATAATTTCGAAGGTTGATAAAAAAGCAAAAAAAAGTACAGGACGAGTTACAAAGAGAACAGCGAAGAAATGCTTTGGGTTGTGTACAGATTTCGTCTACCAAATTAATATTGATTCATTATGGATACTCCTCGTAGTCTTATTTAAAATGTTAAATCGTTGTATATTTTACTAACTTTGATTTTCCGATCACTGAATCTATTTTCTAAGTCAACAACATATTCGTAAAATCTTAAGAAAAAACAATTTAGTATTAGATAATCTCTAGATAGTTGCTCAAAAATAAGATTAAAAAAAAACGAAAAGAAGTGTTACAAATAATAAAAAGAAAATATAAAAGTGCTAAGCTCTTAAATAAATAAACTAAACGAAAACTGAAAAGTGAATTGTGTTTTGATGCATTTTCTTTAATTCACAAATGAAATAGTCTCTGTTTTTAGAGCATAAATTAAATGTTTAAATGTAAGTATTTTCCTCTCTTAACAGAAAAGTAACTTGTGAGTTTTTTGAATTCATTTAATGGACAAACGAATAAATTTACTTTGTCTGCTCTGTGGATGACATGAAATTGATGGAACTAAGTGCAACCGATACTAAAGTTGCAAGACTATTTCCGTTTTCATACATATGGAAATATACAGTGCTGATGCATCAGGAAATTGTTGAACTTTATTTTTTCCCGCTAAACATGGAAACGAAAGAGATTAATTAAATTTAAAATAACTCATCAAGGGTTTTAGATAAATGTAATACAGGTTTGGAGAAAAGATGTTATTTTAATGATTAGTCTGGCAATTGGATAATTAATCAGCTATAATATAATTTTTGACTCAGTCGAATCTTATTACTAGATTTTCTCTTTTATCTGATTTTACTACGGGAACTCTTAAAGTCTGAAATGAAAATAAGAAAATACACTCTTCAGATGACTTGAGCTCTTGGCACCGAATCTATTGCGGGCTGCCCCTGTGCACGAATTGAAAATAAGTCGAGCTTTCGACAACATTGCATTTACTCTCAACTACTGTTTAGCATGGTGTTTGATTTTATCATGTCAAAATGAACAATTTTTTGGTGTTGTGATATATCAACTTTTTGATGACTTTTCAAATATCATCATTCCCATGTTCTCGTGTCATTTTCGTAAAAATTAATTTTAACTGGCAAAAACCTCAGTCCTCGAACACAATAAAAACGATTTATTTATAGTGAAGTCAAAAACTATATTTAATTTTACTTAGACGCAGGTATCTTAATCCAACAAAAGATTAATGGAAAGAAGTAAGCATCTACCATCACAATATAATTTTTTAAGTATTTTTTATTATTTAAGTCATACTAGGGCTAAAAGCTTTAGTTAGTTTGATTGCTTCTCCGAACTAGATTATTGCCACACATCTGGCATAAGTAAAACCAAAAATTTATTAGGTTTGCAAAATGAAATATAGAACTTGTGTTTGTACTCGTTTCACAAATTAGAATAAAAAGAGGAATGCGAATAGCACATATATCGCACTACTGATGTGTTTTGTTTATGTATTACGGGTCAAAAACAACAACACCAGTAGTGCGATTCACTACTCTTTTTTAACGACTATCGCTTGGTTTAATTGACTTAGCAACAAAATTAACGATTTTGCTATTCAGTAATACTTTTAACGATACTTGTTGTTGCTTAAAACCATTTGTTATAGTTAACGAGTTGCTCATAGTTAAAAAAGCGACTATAATTTTAGGGTTGTTAAATTTGTCGACGAAACAAACAACCCACAACATTTGTATGTACATTTATACATACGTACATACATATAAGCATAAACGTAGGAAATTTATACATATTCGAATACAAAATACATATGTAAACAAAATAAATACAGTTTGCCTTTAATTTAATTAAATTAAACATTATGTTTTATTAAGTTTAACTAAGAGCATTAAAAATTTATTTTAAAAATAAATTTCTTGCTAAAAAATTTACAGATAAGCATATGTCTTGACTGTATTCAAAAAGAGGTAACCGCATAAACGCATGCATGTGCCTTGCTTGAATTTACATGTTTTTATTCTTCTCTTTTGTGTTTTTCGTATATTTGCTGACGGAGATGCCACTCAGTACCGATTTGTCTTATAAGAAAATTAATAATGTCTCAATCGTTTAAACGAATATATTGAATCACAATTGTCGTATTGTTTAAAGTTAGTGAATCGCACTACAGATTCGGATACAAAAGTTAAGAATTTAAAACAAAAGAAAATTAATTTATTTAAATAAATAAGTTAAAAATAATTTTAAGTGTTTTTTTTAAACCGTTTCTGAACATTTTATCTCATTTTCTACTGACATTTTTTTTAATTTTTAACTTTTAAACTAAAAAACACAAAAAAGAAAACCCCTCCGTTAACAAAAAAGCAACTGAGAGAAACGGAGCTCCGATCGTAATGCAGAATACATACAATCGAAAGAAACTGAGCGGAATCGAAACGCAGAATACCAAAGTTGACAGACGGAGAAAATTTCAATTCGAATCGAAACGCAGAATAGGGGTGAATTTTTTTTAATCTGGATTTTAATAGAGAAAATTGTAATTTTTTTGCTAAAACCGAAATTTCACCAATCAAAAAATTACTTTATCACTAAAAAGTCAGAATAAAATCGGAATTGAATAAATGAGTATCATCATTAATTTATAAATAAAATATAGATAGAGTTTGACAAACAAAAGAATTTTGTTAAAGAATAAGAAATTAAAAAAAATACATAAAAGGATGCAGCCGAAAAATTACGATTAAATTTACCAAAAAAAAAAACTCTAAAAAATTTTAATTTCACTAAAAACTAGATACTCATTTAAAGGTAATTGGAAAAATTACAAACTACAGCACTTGAAAAAAAAAAATTAAAAATTATGGTTTGAAAAAAAAAAAAACAAATTGGCTTTTAATAATGAAAGAAAGAATGAAGGAAAAAAATATGTGAGGTATTAAGTTCGGTTTAGGCCATTTCAATGGGTTAGTAAAATACGACGGTGTTTTTAGCGTACATTATCAAAAGTTAAGGTGTCTTTAGACAAAATATTTTTACATGCCAGTTTAAAAATCCGCGTGTAAATTTTTATGTTTTTCAAAATAATAATTTTTAAATATGGCTTAAAATTTTGCGTTTATACATAAATTCAAATTACGTCTGACATAGCCCACAAAGTAAATCATTGTTTACAACAGTTATTTGTGAGCGGCTCTGTTAATGCTAATAAAGTTGTCAACTCCATACTGCTTTCATCGATCTTAGTGTATTTTGTACTTTTTGGTCATTTTAAAATGGTATAAGTAAAGAAAGAAAAAGTTGCACCACTGAAAGTCATATGCCTTGTCATATACAAATATAACATGCTCTAAATAAAAATTTGTCATATGTTTTGTACACATGAATTAAACACAAGAAATGTTTAAACCGTTTACACGATACATATGTATTTTGCTATAAAAAATTTCGAAGGTGTATAAGATTCGATACTGCTCAATAATACGAATTTTAATCAAGTTTATTATTCTTCTTATAAATCTTCAGTTACATCGACGTTATATAAAGAAAAGGGAACCAAAATAGCATCACTCACATTTGCAATATTGATCAGGATCCTGATCCGCACATCGGTTCATTGGCCTTCAAACTTGAAAATAAGATTTTTTATTTTGAATTGTTTACGTTGTTTTTGTTTCTTCTTATTTTATTTATTTTTATTGTTGCTGTTGTGCTTCTTCTAGTATTCGTTACCTGTTTTTTTATTGTTATTTTAAGATTATAGTAGTATGAATATGGCGCTTCTAGATAGAAATGTGCAAAGGAAAAATGTGCATACCTTAACCCTTTAACGGTCGATCGGGTTAAATTCGACCCCATGATATTTTGTGTTATGAGGCGGCAGCGTGTTCGGTTTTGCTTAAAGTGAAGTCGTGGTGGATGTTATTTTTGTTGAAGTGAAGTCGTAACATTCGACCCCATGATATTTAGCGTGTTCGGTTTTGCTTAAAGTGAAGTCGTGGTGGATGTTATTTTTGTTGAAGTGAAGTCGTAACATTCGACCCCATGATATTTAGCGTGTTCGGTTTTGCTTAAAGTGAAGTCGTGGTGGATGTTATTTTTGTTGAAGTGAAATCGTAACATTGAATGTTCGTCGTTTAGAGGGTTAATACAATATAAATTAAACTACATTAGGGCGGTTTACGAATGTCTGTGTTTTTTTGCTAGTATTTAATAAATAAAATTCATTTACTGCGGTATATATTAATATCCCTAATACTACACGTATTTGTTATCAGTATAAAATGTTAACCACATTATTTAATTAAGTGGTTAACATTTATAATAAAATGAAATCAAATTAATAAAATATATTCATTGTTGTGCTAAACTCTAAGGTGTGATTATACTTTTAGTTATTTATTCAAAAAAAAAAAATAATAAAATAAATCAAATTAAAATGGGTGGCAAATTTATTTGTGATATTTGTGGAAAAGTGTACAGCCGCAACTTTTCATTAAAGAGACATATCAGGATGCATCATCATCAAGGTTCATTAAGGTGTACGACTTGCAACATTAATTTTTCAAGTAAGCAAGATTATCTTAAACATACCCACTTAATAGAGCATCAAAATAATCAAAAGAGAGAAATTATACACTGTAAGGATTGTAAAGAAGATGTAGTAAGGAAACAGTGGATATATCATCAACGCACAAACAAACATAAAGATAATTGTTTAAAAATTGTTGATGAAATCAATAATATAAAGTGTTTAGATGCTTGTTTCAAAAACCGTATTACTACATTTCGGTTTAAAAACAACAATATGGATAATCTAAATCCTAAATTGTTTTTCAATAACATAAAGGATAATGTAGCATGTGTTTTGAAAGATCATCTACAAAAACATACAAGCTTAAAATTCAATTTCGAATTACTGTGTGAATATATAAAGATGAAAGACGATGAAGAACCCATAATTACTGTAATACTACATCAAACAAAAATGCATATTTTGTCTTTAACTAACCATATGAATGATATTGAAAGATTTTATGCAAATAAATTGGAAATAATTATGCAAAAAATGGATGAGTTCCAAGAACGTGATAGTGGTTTTGCGTTAACAAAAATTAATTACCTTGATGTTAATATTAATAAATATGCATGTATAAAAGGTTCGCAGTATATTTCTTTACCAACATACATATCAAAGAAAAAAGCTTGTGTTAATGTACAAAACAATGACGTATACTGTTTTAAGTGGGCTATAATATCAGCGCTATATCCAATAGAAAATAATAGCGTAATTTGTTCTTCGTATAACATAACCAACATTCAAGATGATATTATAGTCCTGAAAAATAATATAATATTAAATTTTAAAAATTTAAATTTCCCACTATCTGTCAACAAAATACAGCAGTTTGAAGACAACAACCCGGGAATGAGCATAAATGTCTTTGGTCTGGAAAGATCTTTTGAAAAGAAGAAGAAAACGTCTATACTTGAAAAAGATACGTATTTAGAAGTTAATAATGTTGTGGGACCATATTATTTCTCTAAAGAAGAAAAAAGTAAACATATAAATTTATTATTGATGGAAGATGAAGAACGATTCCATTATGTCTGGATAAAAAATATATCAAGGTATGTTTAGTGTTATTTAAATTTATACTCAAAGTGAAATTAAACTAATTATGTTTCCTTTTATATTTCTTTAATTATAGATTATTAAGAAGTAAAGTTACAAAACATCAACATAAGGTGTATATTTGTAATACATGCCTCATACACTTTTACCAAGAATCATCTTTAAAGAAACATAAGGAGGTGGAATGCAACAAAATTGTAACTATAATGCCAACCGATAAAAATTCTATACTTAGATTTAAGAATCATAAAAACCAATTAAATGTTCCGTTTGTAGTTTATGCAGATTTCGAATGTATTCTGGAATCAGTTGATATTCAAAACTCAGCTAATATTAATTCAGTACAAAAGCATATTCCAATTGCATTTAGTTATTATATTAAATGTTCCTATAATTCTAGTTTAGATATACATAGAATTTATAGTGGTGAAAATGCATCAACACATTTTTTTAAAAGTTTAGTCGAGGACGCATTATATATTTATAGTAACTATTTGAGTGTAGTAATACCAATGAAACCTTTAACGTTTGAACAACAAAAAAGACAAGATGAAGATATGAATTGTCATATATGCGGTGAAATCATATCTATTGGAGATAAAGTAACTGACCATTGTCATTTAACAGGTGATTATAGAGGTCCTGCACATAATATATGTAACTTAGAGTATCAAATTGGAAATTTTATCCCTATATTTTTTCACAACCTTTCGGCATATGATTGTCATTTATTTATAAGAGAACTTTCATCAGTAGCAGGTGATATAAAAATCATTCCTTTAAATAAGGAATTATATGTATCCGTATCGAAGAGAATTAGGGTGAGTGAAAAAGATACTATTGAGCTACGTTTTCTCGATTCATATCGTTTTATGGCATCAAGTTTAGATCAACTTGCAGGTTTCTTGTCTGATGATGATTTGAAAACTGTAAAATCGGTTTGTTTAAATGAAATTGAATTCGATTTAATGAAACGTAAAGGTGTCTTTCCCTATGATTATTTGGATTCAAAGAATCGTCTCATGGAAACACAATTACCACCTCGTTCTCTCTTCTTTAATAAACTAACTGATGAAGCGTGTAGTGAAGATAATTATAAACATGCTGAAAAGGTATGGAATACATTTAGATGTACGACTCTCTTGGACTATTTACTATTATACTTGAAAGTAGATGTTTTATTACTATGTGATGTTTTTGAAAATTTCCGTAAAGTTTGCATAAACATTTATAATTTAGATCCATGTCAATATTATACTGTTCCTGGATTATCTTGGGATGCAATGTTGAAAAAAACAAAAATAGAGTTAGAACTATTAACTGACATTAACATGTATAATTTTGTTACACGTGGTATTAGGGGAGGAATTGTTCAATGTTGTAAACGACATTCTGTAGCTAACAATAAATATGTAAGTGATTATGATTCTACTAAAGAATCGAATTATCTTATTTATTTAGATGTAAACAATTTATACGGTTATGCCATGTCACAGTACCTTCCTTATAAAAATTTTGAATGGGTTGAAAACATTGAAAATTTTAATTTTAATGCTGTGGAAGATGATTCACCATTAGGGTATATATTGGAAGTGGATTTAGAATATCCATCCACCATACACGATCATCACAATGATTTCCCATTTTGTGCAGAAAATAAAAAAAATGAACATATGAAACAGTCTAAATTAATAACGGATTTAAATAATAAAACAAAATATGTAATACACTATAGAAATCTTAAACAATGTATTAAACATGGTCTTATTCTAAAGAAAATTCATAGAATTCTTAAATTCAATCAGTCGGATTGGTTGAAAAGGTATATTGATTTAAATAATGATCATAGAACCAATGCCGAAAATGAATTTGAAAAAAATTTTTTTAAACTTTTAAATAATGCGGTATACGGTAAAACAATGGAAAATGTAGATAAGAGAAAAGATGTTAAAATAGTTTGTTCATGGGAGAGTAGAGGTAAGAGGTTGGGAGCTAGAGCTCTTATAGCTAAGCCAAATTTCCATAGTTTACTTAAGATTCAAGAAGAAATGATTGTAATTGAAATGAGTCGAGTGCGAACGGAATATAATAAACCAATTTATATTGGGTTTTCTGTTCTAGAATTATCTAAGTTGAAAATGTATAATTTTCATTATGAATACATGAAACCTAAATATCAGGAAAATATTTATCTAAATTATATGGATACTGATTCCTTTGTTTACGATATTAAGACATATGATCTATATAAGGATATTCTAGATGATATCATCTTACAGTTTGATACGTCTGCTTATCCGAAAGATAATGTTTTTAATATACCCTTGTTAAACAAAAAGGTTTTAGGAATGATGAAGGATGAATGTAATGGTAAAATAATTAAAGAGTTCATTGGTTTACGCGCTAAAATGTATTCAATTAAAATTGATGAAGAGGAAAAAGAAATTAAAAAAATTAAAGGAGTTAAAAAATGCGTAACCAATAGACTAACGATTAATGACTTTAGAAAATGTTTATTTGAAAAAAAAATGTACTATGATTCTATGTATGTATTTAGATCAAAGATTCATGAAATATATACTCAACACATTAGTAAATTAGCATTAAGTTATTTAGATGATAAGCGATTTATTAGAGATAATAGTATTAATACATATGCATGGGGACATTATGCAATAAATAGTCAACAACCATCATCATCATCATCATCATATCCCAATGAAAATGTATTAACATCATCTTCAAGTGATAATATTGTACAATAGTATTAAGTGATTTTAGATTATAAATGAATATATATATAAACAATAAATAAATAAATAAAGAATATCAATAAAATATTTTAGTTTGTTTTTATTTTAAACTATAGTTATCTATTGAATAGGAATTTTAAACACAAGTAACCACAATTTGTTTTTGTGTGAATAAAATTTAATCGTGCTTGTTCTTAACCTTACTCAACTAAGTTGATATAAAATTTAATCGCTTAGAAATAAAAAAATCAAAACAAAACTTTTTTATATATTATTTTATTTTTTTTTTTTTTTTTTGGAGAATTTTATAATATAATAAAAATAAGTCTCATATTGAAGTATTTATAATATTATTGAAGTTCATCTTTATTGATCCAAGAATTATGTTGATTGGAAAATCCCAACCATTTTACGTACGCCTGATGCCCCTTAGTTTTAATAACTTTTTCAATCAAGTATGTATTTGGAAAATGTGTCTTTAATAGTTCATGTTCATAGAATCCACCAACAATCGGATTCCTTTGATAGTCTTCTAATAAATAAGTAATGGGATTTGTGTTCTGTAAAGTACGAATTTTAAAAATTTCAGTTGTCCAGTTTGGAGTATATCCTTTTGCAAAAATATGTTTGTATTTGCTGATTCGAACGTGATCTCCAACTTTTAGTTTACCAAATTTATATATTTTGGGATAATTATAGGCTTGTTTTAATATAGAACTTTCATTTTTTATGTTAACAGCATTTGGCTTCATTCCAATTGTTCTATGTTTTTTATTATTATATTCATTAATTAAATCCCTCAATATATGTATCCATTGATAATTTCCTTGTAGACTAAACTTTTTCCACATCATTCCTTTTAGAGTTCTATTAAATCGTTCTACAATAGACGCTTTCATGATACTATATGTTGAATAGTGATTGATATTATGTTTTTTCATCAGGTTTTGAAATATTTTATTATAGAACTCTTTACCATTATCAGTTTGTAAGTTTTTCGGAATTCTCTTTAACGAAAAAATAGATTTCATAGCATTGGTAATATCTTCACTACCTTTCGATTTTACGGGTACAGCCCAAGCAAACTTTGAAAATGTATCTATAACTGTTAAAATAAATCTATAGCCTTTGTTATATTTTGAGTAAGCACCCATTTCAACAAGATCTGCTTGCCAAAGATCATCAATTCCCTTGTGTACCACTCGACGTCGAATGAAATTTCTGCGTGCTTGTTTATGAAGCTCCTGAACCACTTCTTGTCGCTCCATTTCTAACATCTATCTTAGATTACATCAATTTAAATGCTGTTGACGTAGGATTTAAATCAAAACGATTTATATTTCAATGTTTAAATGTTTTGTAATGAGCTTAAGATGTTCTTCAACTGAATCAATTTTATAATTAAATAATGATCTCATTTCTTTTAGTGATTGATCGAGATTATTTTGTAAGATACTTTGATCGTGTATTAGTTTACTTAAACTTGTTTCTAAATTTACAAATTTTTCTGTACACAACACGTTTTGTTGTTGTATTATTTCGTTAAAACGATTCTCCGTTTCCTTAATTCTCTCCATACACATTGCATCCAGTTGTTTCTTTATTTCATTAAAATAACTTTTCATAAAAATTTTGTTCACAGCATCATTTTCCAATACAGGATTACGATCACTATCTAAATGAATCTTGAAATGTGGATTTTGATATCTTGCAGATTGTTCAATATAATGTCCAAACTTATCGATAGGCATTTTATGAATATTAATTGTTAAATATTTTTAAGTCTATTTATATAATAATCTTTGCTTCTCTCAATTCCTCAATAATTGATACAATTTCATTATTATGATTTGAGTGACCAGCTGTTGTGGATGAAATCAATAGACGCAATCTATCAACCAATTCGTTAGGATCATCCCAATAAACATAATTGGTCTTTTTTCTATTCAACTTCATTAAACCTTTTCCCTTATGAATTTTCTGTTGTTTAAATAGGTTTTTAATAATCTTTGTATATTTAGTTGAACGATTTCCTTTAATTTGACCATTTATGCTGTTATTTCGCTTATAAACATTAGTCATCTCCAATATTTGTTTATAATTATTTAAATCTGTTTTATTATAACTGATTGGTTCCTTATAGACTAACAATTCATATAAACCTGATGTGAAGGGCCATTTTGAATTACCTACAGTAATATTGGTTGAATTGAAAGTAATGGGTTCATTACCCAGTCTCCATATTTGATTTTTTTTATCTTTACGAGGTCCATAGGTTTTGTCATATATATTTAAATCAACTTTCGATAAATCATATTGAATACTTTGATCGGGTTGTATTGCAATGGTGTTTTCATCATTATCATCATCAACATTATCAACACTATTATTATCATTATTATCAACATTATCATCATCATAGTCATCAACATTATTTTCATCATCATCAAATGATTTAAACGTGTTCGAACTTTTTTCGATTTTCTTGTTATCAAAGCTTGGAGAAAACGTATTATAATCAAGCTTACTCTTTTTATATGGGGTACTGAAGGCAACTTTATTATTCTCAAGATCATGTTTAAAAGAGTTATCCGGATACTTTTCATGTTTTATAGTATTATTATTAGTTGATTGAACTATTTCTTTTAATGGTTTTGATATTGGTTTAAATGTTTTTTCTAACATCTCATCATTTGCGATTTCTCCAAGCAAAATATTTTTATATTTCTTTTTCAAAATATTTCGAGTTTTAATAAGATTATTAACTAGATTTGTATTCATATTGATATATTGAAATAGAAACAAATCAAACAGATCAGTTTAACAGTTAGCAATTTAATAGCTAGCGTCAGATTATAGTTGAGAAGTTATTAGTTTAATAATAAATCTTGTACTGATTTTAAAATATCTGTAATATTTCTTTTATAGATTTATAAATATATCGAAACCTTTTCTATATCGACCATTATTCATAGAATCATCTTTGTTAATAACTAGAAAACCATATTTTTCTTTCCAACACTCGGTACATAACTTATAAAATGTTTTTAAAGTCATATCAGAACCAACATGATCATTGTAAATATGCTTAATATTCATTACATCCTGTTTAAAAATTATAATCATATTTGCATTATCGCGAATCAAGTGTTTTGGTATACGTGTATAAGTTTGACATAAATAAAAACTATCAATGTCTTTATGGCGGCCCATACAGAAGTAAGAACGTACATGATTTTGTTTCTCACAAGCTATATCATCGAATATAAATATTGAATTCGGTTTAACTTCGTCTGGGGATAGAACATCATCATTATTAGAAAATGATGAAAAATTTATCTCCTTAATGGGTTTAATTAGACTTTCTAAGTACTTATATTTCGGTTGTTGTGTTGACTTTGAATATAAGTAAATATTTTTAAATTTCAATCCATGAGGACTTTCAATAAGACTGATCATAACATTTGTTTTTCCGCAATTTGATGGACCCACAATAAGAGCTCGAATAGAATTCGATAGTAATGAACTATGACGAATTTTATTTGATGACGAATCGAACTTTGATTCGATATTCTTTACATCAATCCTTTTATGTTGTTTAAAAAAACGCATTCTGAAATCTAATGATAACATAATATATAAACCAGTCTCTTTTATTTGTTTTCAATCAATTTAATTTCAATCTTAAATCGATAAAGTATTAATAGATATGACTATCATTTATAAAAAGTTATTCAGTCGCCATCCATCCTTCATTGGTAAAGGTTTTCTAAATAAAATAATAATAAACTACCCATTGAACTTCATCTACCCGGCTATCAATTTTGCGGACCTGGTACAAAATTAAAGAAACGTTTAGCTAGAGGTGATCAAGGAATCAATCCATTGGATACTGCTTGCAGAGAGCACGATATAGCATACTCAAACAATAAAGATTTAGAGAAAAGACATATTGCTGATAGAATTTTAACGGAAAAGGCTTGGCAAAGGGTCAAAGCAAGCGATAGTAGTTTGGGTGAAAAATCAAACGCTTGGTTTGTTGCTACTGCAATGAAAGCAAAAACAAAATTCGGTATGGGTAACGTTATTAGTAAAACTAAAAAGTCGTCTCCAGTAAATACCCACAAACTATTTACACATGCATTGAAAAGTGCAAGAAAGAATATAAAGAAAAGTGAAAACTTGAAAGATGCTATAAAGATTTCACGAAAAGTTGTAAACAATATTTTCAAGGGGAAGAAAAAATCGTTAATAAAAACACCTCGAATAATACCGCTACCAAAATCTGGAGGTTTTCTTCCACTTGCCCCTATATTTGCTGCACTGGGTGCACTTGGTGGTTTAGCTGGTGGTGTATCTGGTATTACAAAAGCAATCAATGCAGTTAAAAATGGAAAGGAACAGCTGACTGAAGCAAAACGACACAATAATACAATGGAAGCCATTGCGATGGGAAAAGGCATGTTCTTAAAACCATATAAAAAAGGTTTTGGATTATATTTAAAGCCTTATCAACAAAATTTTTAATGAAGCTACCTAAAAGAGCCCTTTCTGATGTAGACTTGAGAAAATATGCAAAACATATTCCAAATTTTAGAGGTGTGTTTATGTGCAACACTCTTCCAAGTACATCATTTAAAAAAGAATGTGGAATAATTAATCTGGATACTTCAAAGGGATCGGGCACACATTGGGTAGCGTACTGGAAAAACAACAATCAAATTGAATATTTTGATAGCTTTGGTAACTTGCAACCACCGAAACAATTAATAAAATATTTAGGAAAAAACATAAGTTATAATTATGATAGATATCAAAATTTTAATACAATAAATTGCGGTCATTTATGTTTAAAGTTTTTGTTTTCGAAACTAAACTAAAAAGAAACTATAATTGTTTTAATAAAATACATTGATTAAGAAATTGTTTTATTTATAAATAAACATATTATTTCATTTATTAAAAAAAAATTTAAAATAAATATAATTAAATAAGTTTTCTAATTTCGCTTGTTAGAGGTGAGTATTCGATTAAACGATCATGAATAACTAAACAGTATGCTGATGTATTATCTGGAATTAGTTTGTTTGCTTCAGTATCAAATTCAATTCGTACATCAATAGGTCCTATTTTAACAGCCTCATTTTGATGTGAAACATCAACAACAATAAGCGGTGCATAAGTCTTATATTCATCAACATTTAATAATGGTTCAGGTTCTCGCATGTAAAAGCTTTGTTGAAATTTTGCATACATATTATATAGAACAGAATACTGACCCATTTCGAAACGATTATTTAAATCATCATATGGATATGACTCTGAGTTTAGATAAACTTTTAAATTAGAGATATTGCAATGATCAAATATATTTCCTTCTTCTTTAATTTTCTCTTTTTGTAAACCAATTATAAGAAATCGTGGTCTTTCGTTTTGTGGAGAAAGCTTTACATTCCATAAAACCTTTGTACTCTTGGGCAAAACAGGATTTACATGACAGTCCCAACTTCTAAACGCAATTGGTATAGAATGTTTGCTGTTGATTATCTTAAACATTTCCAATTTTGCAAAGTCCGATAGTTGAATGTGTGGCATTTTCCATGTTATATCCAGAATTGTTAATTTCAACTGATCAGTTGCATTTGTAGAATAATATGATCTCTCATCGGATGTAGAACGTTGAAGGATAAGCTCATGTTTCGAATTTAATAGTATTTTGTTATAATCTTCAGCAAAACCCAGCAACATTTTCAGAGGTATGCAACAACTAAAATGACCTTTTACTAAAGCGTAAGTTTCAGTAAGAGACCAACCAGCGTTTTTTAATACATCACTTTCAGCCTTATTCAACGATACGAAATTTTTCATGGTGGATGAAATTCCAAGTTTACGTGTACGATCAACTTCAAAACCATTAATTTCGTAACGAATTTCATCAAACAAATATGAAGCAAAGTTGTTTTTTAATTTCACATCTATAGCTGGAACCTCTTTGGTTGCTTCCTTCTTTACTATAAAACCATGAATGTAAATCATACTCTCACTTGGTAAGACGAAGAGATCCTGATTTTGAATTGGTATACGAATCTCATCGTTGTTGTTAAAAGATTTTAGATATGGAGAGTAACTATGATATTCCCTTTTTACAATACTCTCATCATACATAGGTTTTTGAAGAACATTTAGTATTTCATTCATTGTTGAAGATTAAATCCCAACGATTTTAAGTATTCTGTATTAGATGAGGACAACAGTTTTTTATTTTTTATACTTTCTCGAATGTGAGTTGGTGCGGTATTGAATGGAAATCCTCTCTGCACTATGTTTTTATTGTAAATGATCATTATTCTGGTTTGAAGTGGAGTCTAAGAGTGATTTTTTCTCCTCTAAAATTTATAAGTTCACCGTCTTGATTTAAGATTCTAATCGTTATGTTGTTTATTTGTTGACAGTTGACGGGTAAATAAATAACATTTCGAGGTTTTTCGTTTATTTTATATCCTGGAGGAACATCAAGAGGAAATTCATGAATAGTATGATTCGTAGTATTATTAATAAATGAACCGGTTGTTAAGTTGCTTTCAATGCGTATTGTATTAACATTCGTAATATGTGTAGGTAAATCAGATTCAAATAACTTTCTAGTATTCAATGAATTAACATCTACAATCATCACTTCCAAAGATTTATCATTTTTAAAATTTTGATTAGTATTATAATAGTTAGTTGAATTTACTTCTAGTTTTGTTTTACTAAATCCAAGTAATTTTCCTATACTGTTTGGTTGTGAAAAATCTATATCCATAGATGAGGTTATTTCAGTTTTAAGTGTGTTATTATTAGCTTCAATTATTAGGTAAATTGATTCATCGATATCTCTTAAGCTTGAGTTTAGGAAAAAATCAATATCTTCAAGTTCGTATGAACCAACTGGAATAGTAATAACATGATTTCCTATATGAAACAAATTGTTGTAAACATCTACATTGGGTATGGAATTGAATGCTACAAAATCAATAAGTCCACAAACATATTTTGTAGGGAGTTCAATTGGAGGAAAATATTCTCCAACCAAAGTTGAAGCGTTTCCGGTTAAAGAGATCGTTATTGACATTACAAGTATTCAGAATGAACTGATGATTGATGTTTATTTTAGTCGATATAAGTGTTAAATAATAATAACCAAAAATTTCTTCTTTTATAATTTTATGTTTTCTTTATTAATATTTGATTTAATAAACTTTCTTAAGAGTATTACATTTTTTTCAGCACATATACAATATTTCCTATGATAAGAACAAACATTTACAGATTTATCATTTTTATATAATGTTTTCAAATTTGGACAATTTAGATCGTCATCTAGGTTATAAAAATTAATTTCATCTTTAAAAATATTTTGAATCCACTTAATTTTTTCTAATCCTTTAACATAATAAATAAAATTGTTGTCTTTAACATGTGTAATATAATAGTTCATAATATTTGATAAGGTTGAATCACCATCTTTCCATTTTAATCCATGATGATGATTATAAAGCCAGTCATTTAAAGCTTTTTCTTTTGTTGTCAACGATGAATATGGAGAAGGTGGTTTAATAATAAATGTTTGAACTTGTGAGTCATCAATTGAAATACTCAGTTCTTTTACAAGGAATTTATTGTTTAGATAAAAACCTTGTACGTCTACAACTAAAATTCTCTCCTCCGACATTGTTTAGTAACTTGACTTGTACTTAACTTGAACAGTAATTAAAGAAAAACTAGATGGAGGGGGCTTTTATATAAAATTATGAGAAGTAATTTTACAGCTTATCATTCTTTTTCAAATAAAATTTTAAAACAATATTTCTGTTGCGGTTTGTCCGTTGTTTAAAAAGTTTCTATATGATTAAATGGCGTGAGAAAGTTTTAAAAAGTTTCTGTTGCGGTTTTTCCGTTTTATTTTTTTTATAAAGCTTCTATTTAATCAAATGTGAAAGAAATTTTAATGTATGCAGAGTATATATATATATATATATATATATATATATATATATATATATATATGATTTTAATTTTAAAAGGTTTCTGTTTAAAATGTTTCTTTTATTTCATCATCATCATCATCATCGTCATCTTCTTCTTCTTCTTCAGTACTGTCATACAAGTTGTTGTAGAATACATATTGCTTCTTCTTTTTAATGATTAGAGTATATAATCCATTCACTTCTTTAACTTTCTTTAAAATGTGTGGATTTGCGTTTAGATAATCCATCTGATTTTTAGTAATAATCAGAAATCGTTTAGGTAAATAAATATGATATTCTTTATTTACAAGACATCTTATACTTTCACCATATTTTGTATCTACTCGTTCTATCTTGTTGATTTCATATGCAGTATTTTCTTCCATATCCTTTAAAGGTAAGTATATAATATTAGGATTTTGAAACAATTTTCTTAAACTTGCTCTCATTATTTTGCTTTTAACTTTTCACCGTAAAACGAATTATCAAACTGATTCTTTGTATTCAATAATTGATACTATAAGGTGTTTTTAGATATTTTAATAACTTCTTATCAATTGCGGTTAAGCATAAATATTAAAAAAGTATACGTATGTATGTATGTAATAATATATATAAACAGCTGGTGTTTTAATCTTATTGTATCCAAGTTTGTGTTATATATATACGTTATTTATAATGAGAGATTTAGTTGAATTAAAAACTTTGTTAAATATGTATTGGGGTCAATTTTTAAAAACTGGTGATAAATATTGTACTTGTCATGCACAGTGGAAAACTTTTCAAATAATAAATGCAGTAGTTTTGGATATTATAATGCAGGTGTTCCTAACCGCAGAAGGAGGGACAAGAACTCAAATTTTTTCTCTTAATAGAGGACAAGAAATGTCAACAAATATTCCAATATTTCATTTTAGTCACAATCAACATATAAAAATTGAGGTTATCGGTGGTATGATATCACTAGTTGGAACAGTCTATGAGGGTGGTTTTAAAGATATAAATGTACACTCATACAAACCATCGTGCGTTTATAGTGAAATAGAGGCTATTGTTTTCAGAGATACAAATAAACTATATAATAGTAAGACTGATATCCACTCATTGAATAAAAATCAACAAAAACCTCTTCTCCTTCAAAAAATAGTTAATGATAGTAAAGTTAAGAAAGGTGGTGGTAACGTTGGTGGCGACTCAGTTGAATACGACGATTATTAAATTAGTATATAAATATGAGAAACAATTCTTATCATCTCATTTAAAAATATATCGCTAACTTAAGAACACGTCTATTAAAAAGAAAAACTAAAATGAAAAATATTTTTATCATATTTTTTTCATATATCCATATCATACAAGTGTTTTCAGCTTCATTACCTATTGATTTGAGTGAAAATGAACTTAAAAATACAGAATTTGCTATAAAATTACCGAATAATGATACTGTGAGCATACAACTAAATTTCAAACTTTTAAAGTATAGTAATGATTTAAATAAAAACATCGAGTTAACAACAAAAGCAGAAAATAAATCAAACGAAGAACAAGAAGACTCCCCACCGCCTATTAGTCAACCTTTTACTGTTGAACAAGCTATTGAAACATTTAGGCAAGATTTAGTAAAAAAAGAAAAAAATATTGCAGGAATAATTGAAAGTTCGGCTCCATTTTATAGACATTTTCAACTTCAATACAAAGATAATATAAAATTGAGAATCCGTTGTACATATGACAGCAATTACTTGAAACGTCGATTAAATATTTCATGCTTCGAATACCGTCAAGTTGAATACGAGAGAATTTTAAGTAATGGTGAAATTGAGGTGGCTTCTGAGGATGATACAACGTACCGATCCGATGTTACATTAATCAACATTCAAGATTACACACATGATTTGGATATGGAAATAATATAAATTAGCTGATATGATGAAATACATTTACTATTAGTTAGTTAGTATAAACTTTGATGTTAATGTGATAAGAGGTTTTATTTAAAAAAAAAAAAGTTAAAATAAGAAAATAATGAATAACGAGTTTTATTCGAAAATTTTACATAAATTCATGAAGGAAGAAAAGCTTTTGTGTTATGATCATGAGATTATTTTGAAAAAATTAAAAGCTCAATTCGATGAATATGCATTTTATAAGAAAAGTAAATCAAAATTTGGATATCATTATAACAATTGTGTGTGGTCCAACGATGAAACAACTTGTGGACCTGATACCTGTAAATGTTCCCTTATCGATAACAGTTGGGATCAAGCATTATGTATAATGAATTTTTATTATAATTTAAAAGCATAGACTTTATCAACACGGAAAAACCGCAACAGAAACTTTTTAAAACTTTCTCACACCATTTAATCAAATAGAAACTTTATAAACAACGGACAAACCTCATCAGAAATATTGTTTTAAAATTTTATTGAAAAGAATGATAAGCTGTAAAATTACTTCTCATAATTTTATATAAAAGCCTCCTCCATCTAGTTTTTCTTTAATTACTATTCAAATTAAGTACAAGTCAAGTTAAAAAATGGAAGCACACCTAAAAACAATTTTTAAAAAAAACCAAACAAAAAGCATTCTCTCCATAAAGGAGATGCTTTTTGAATATAAATACAAAATCACCAAAATGGAGCGTGTCCAGACGCCTTATGGAAAAAAAGTTCGTTGTTTGGTGGAAAACACCAAATACATATACCTACCTGGTATATTCAACGAAACGCTAGACGACGATACCATAGAAGAATTTCAGCGTAATACCTACTATCTTACTAAAGATAGAAAAGGTAGCAAAGGTAGTAAAGGTAGCAGCAGCAGCAATGAATATTACGAGCTAAATATACATGCAGCTGCAACAGGTAATTTTTGGTAAATAGTTATTTTATTTATTTTATTATTATTTAATCTAAATATTATTTTTTTTGTGATCTTTCTAGCTCAAGATACACTAAAGAAGCAACCTGACTCTTAAATGCCATTGACGACGACGACACTGAACTGAAACGGAAGCCGAAATTATTTGTTGATTTTTATTTTTTTAATCGAATGTTATTAAAATTAAAAAATGAACTATTATTAATATTTCCATCTAATAGATAAAATTAAAAAAAAAAAAAATAAAAAAATTTAAGTAAAAAAATTCAAAAAAAAAATATTTGTTATTATTTTATTATATTTTTTTTTGTTAGATAGTAAAAACATTATAATTACTCCTACACTTGATTGTAATGTATTAGTTTATTATAAATACTTGAGTTGAATAGCAATATTATTTACAATGAATCGAATAGGAACTGAAAATGAAACTTTGGTTGATTCTTTGTATAATCATCAGACCATGAGAGTTGAAGTGGAAAATTTTCTAAACTATTATAGAGGATATATTCCGGGAGATCTCATCAGATATATGGAAAATTTCCTAGAAATCATACCTTTATATGAAGATTTGGAGTTAGTAGATTCATCAGTTCATGGTGTTCATTTTGAAAATTGTTTTAAATTGAAACAAATTACGACTGATTCGAGTGTTATGTGTAATTGTAAATTATTTAGTCTACAAAAATATAGAATTGTTTCTAATATACATATGTTTTATAAGTATGTTGGTATATGATGATGATGAATACCAAAAATAAATAAATGTTTTGTTTTTAAATAATGTGGTTAACATTTTATACTGATAACAAATACGTGTAGTATTAGGGATATTAATATATACCGCAGTAAATGAATTTTATTTATTAAATACTAGCAAAAAAACACAGACATTCGTAAACCGCCCTAATGTAGTTTAATTTATATTGTATTAACCCTCTAAACGACGAACATTCAATGTTACGATTTCACTTCAACAAAAATAACATCCACCACGACTTCACTTTAAGCAAAACCGAACACGCTAAATATCATGGGGTCGAATGTTACGACTTCACTTCAACAAAAATAACATCCACCACGACTTCACTTTAAGCAAAACCGAACACGCTAAATATCATGGGGTCGAATGTTACGACTTCACTTTAACAAAAATAACATCCACCACGACTTCACTTTAAGCAAAACCGAACACGCTGCCGCCTCATAACACAAAATATCATGGGGTCGAATTTAACCCGATCGACCGTTAAAGGGTTAAGGTATGCACATTTTTCCTTTGCACATTTCTATCTAGAAGCGCCATATTCATACTACTGATTATTAAAAGCCTTAAGGATGTTGAAATCAACAGATATCATGTAATTTTCTTAATTTTATAAAATAACGACACCGACAGCAGTAGCAAAAAACAGCCTTTATAAACATAACCATTATTGCATATTATCAACAGAAATAGTTGGAAAAAAGAACCACATCAAATATTTTGAAAATAAGGAACAACTACTTAAACTAGCAATTTTTAGGATAAAACAATTTAACAGAGAAACTACGGACGTATTACCATCAGCGACAACAACAAACTAATAACATTTAACTACTTGCAGAGGTTCTAAACACATACCGTATACTCAAGTTTCGAATTTGGGAATAACCATAACGCTCGTGTTCTCTGTTTTTTATGTCTTGTGGTTTTTGTACACAAAATAGTTCTTTGTTTATCTTACCCAGGTAGGAGGGCTAGCTACATTTAATTGCATTTCTTAGAAAAAAACTTTAAGATTAAGTTACCATCTTTATAAATGAAACTGACTATTGGATATTTTTCATAGCCTAACTGGATCATTTATCTACTCGTGAACAAGGAAGAAAATTGTATTACGTATAAAGGTTTCTTCAAGAGAGAAACATTTTAGGGTAGGGAAAGATTTTTCTTGGATGCGATTTAACCCTTTCAGATAAGCCTATTTATGCCAATGATGTTATCTTCCATCACTGACTTAATGAAATATGTAACTACTAAGGTCAATGTACTTAAGTCAAAGAGTTAGCAAATCGTTTCTGTTCAAAATCATTTGTGAATACAAAGAAGAAACATATTTATCGAAAAGCGGGCTAATGAATTTTTTTTTCTTAATAATACCTTAATAACGGGCGTAAAAGAAATCATTTTTCACTAAATTTATATTTTAATATACTAATTATTTGCTTACAGCCCAGCAAGCAAAGACAGTATTAAAGTTTATTCATCTTATATCCGGGAATTTTTATGCTGGCCCAAATTCAAAACCTTGATTTTAGTTACTACATATCGCTTCTTTCCTTGCTAATTCCCCTGCAGCACTGGCGTAGTTTAGTTTTATTTATCTCTATTTCTATTTCTACCAAATTTATTTAATGATTCTTCAAATTTGTTAGATACATCGTAAACTAAGACTTCAGAAGCGGACTAGAGATAATCTAGACATTCGACTAGAATCTCTTTCCACCAAGACAGTATATCTAATATAAAATCAAAAAGCCTAATATGAAAAATAAAGTATTATTTGCGTTTGAAATAGCAACTGTGTAAACGATAGTAAGAGCATGATCATGACGAAAGATCATTGTTTTTGTAATCACATGGAGCAGTTTTGTTCTTCATGTAATCATGTAATATTCTATTAGCAAGAGTGTTTCCGCTAATATTATACCTCTTACCGGAGTTAAAAAACGTTAAATCAAGCGAGTAGTTGATTGGGTCTTAATATTGACACTTTAGTTTATAGAAGGCGAATAGAGTTAGATAATGCACAAAATTTTGGCTGCTTCTACATAAAAAATTTTTAGCAGTTAAGCCAGGGCACTGCAAAGTTTGTGTTAACTGATTTAAAAAAATATTTTGTAAGTTGTATTCTGAATCATTTGGGTACGTATATTGTTTACGCTTCCATCATTATAGTCGTTGTCGCTGCTGTCTTTTACAATTCAATGGTGTGAGCAACATCCACGCTATATAAGTTCTTGATTGTTGCTGTTAAATAATGACTGTTACTTACACGCAGAAACCAATGTTTTATTCGTGCCTTTAGTTACCAAATTAAAATTTTAAGCAACAAGTAGTTATTTGTTGGTATCAAACGTTCATATACTTTCTCATGTTGTACTTGTATTTTCTTTCTTGAACACATTCCTTTAATGTTTGTGGTGGTGGGGTATGATTTTGTTTTATTTTTGTTGTTAATTAAATGCTTAACTTGATTTAAATGCGTGAAAGCATATTAAATTTTGCTTAAGCTGCATTATGACTGGCTTTATTTAATGAAGCAAATTGAACTATTGGAAATTCGTGACAAGCGAAATTAGGCATCTTAAAGACATTAGGAGTATGTGGCTATTATTTATGTCGAATAGAGCTTAAAAGGTTCCATTTTACCATACCTTTTGCAGTACATCATACTATATTTGGTTCTTGCTTATCGGCGAACACATGATTTTTTGTGCAAAAACTAGAAAAATAATTAAATATATAAACATATGTAATGATAAATAAGACTGGTATGTCCACAAATCGTACATAACGTAGATTTTTCCAAAAAAGCTTTTTTTAAGAAATTAAGAATTAATTCTGTCGAGTGTGCTGTCGCATAAAACAGAGCTACTAATAAGAACTTCTCCGCCTCAAAAAAAAAAAAAAAAAACATTGCACCTCATAATATATTTTTGTTTCTGTAAAACCCGACATTTCTAAGAATAATTAAATAAAACCTACACGATCTCTTAAAAATAATTACATAAAATCTACAGATTTATTCATTTGTATTAAATGTTATTGCAAGCCTTAAGGGTTAATTTAATTTAGATTTATATGGCTTAAAAATCTTCAAACTTAAACATATATACAGCAATTTAAAAAAATTCATTATTATTTTTCAAATTGCACACTCAATAATGAAGCCAAACTGATATTAAAATATATTGTAAATAATACAGCGAAATTGTGCCGTTTCTACAGGTATTTAGACTTACGTAGTTCATAAACGAACTAGTTTATTTAAACGATTCCATCGATTGAACTAAGTAAACTATTTCCTACTTTTAAGTAAACCTAGTTCATTTTTGAACTATACTTTGTATTTGAATTACCAGACAAGATAAACTAGAATCCATGTCTTATTTTTCTTGTTGACTATTTCCGACATGAAATTAGTGCTGCCATGCATTTAATTTAACATTCGTTATGGCAATGCTACAGTATTGTTGCCATCATATTTTAAAAAGAACATTTGAACTAAAATAGCTTTGAACTAAAGAGAGCCTTTGAACTAAATTTTGAACTAGTTCATTTTCAAACTTTGAAATAAAAAGAGCGATCACTAAATTAAACTATATGGCACAAGTCTACAGGTATTGCTTTAGGATGCTTTTAAATTCCTTAATCGATTTAGTATAATGTGTTTCTTCATTAGGAAGAAACTTGTTCCATAATCTTGACACTATAACTACAAATGATCTAGTCATATAAAGAGTTGAGTGATTTGGACATACAATAGTGTTGGTTCTTAATGACCGTCCAAAGTTAAATTTCTTTAAAAGATAAGGAGGCATACCATATTTCATTATCTTATAAAATTGAAGAAGCAATAGTTGGTAAATAAAACTATTAAAGTCCTAATCTAATCTGCTAATTACTTGTGCAGAAATATGTTCCCTAAATTTCAGATTACAAATATATCCAACAACTCTATTAAAATACAATTTTAGCTTCATCATGTTTTCTTGGGACGTTTCTGAGATTATTTCAATCCCGTAGAGAAATAAAGGAAGGCATAATGTAAGAGCTAATTTTTTTCTTACCTTCAAAGTTTAATATATCCCAAGGGAATACAGTTTCCTCAGTGTAAACGAAACAGGGTATATAATAAAATTAAGGTGAAAATATAAAAGCCCAAAATCTTATGATGAAATGCAAAACTCAAATTTTTATTCAAATTTAGAATTTTACTAAAATCAATTGTAGTTGCAAATTTGCATAGAATCTCTTCAGAACTGGCACTAAACTCTCAAAGCAAAAGGTGAATTTAACGGCTAATGTTGCAAGACATCAACCAAGTTGATACATGCAGTAATAAATACATACTATTCAATCACTGACATTCAATATTGTTAAAAATTTCTTACAAAATTTCGTCTTTGTATTGTGTTTTTTAAATAATGGATTTTATACCAGTAAATGTTATCTTTTTATCTGAAGACATTTGTTATTTACATAAAAAGAAAGTAAGAGTTAAGACTTAGATGAAGTAAGTGTAGACCAAAAATAAATTATAAAATGTTTGCAGTTTCGTACATTTTAAACGTATGTAGATTATTTTACCACAGTCTTAAACACTAAGCTGCGGCATATTTTAATAAATACATTTACGAAGGCTCATAATTTCTTTGTTTTATAAACGGCAACTGAATTTTTAAACGAAAAAATTAAGGAGTGAATAAATTACCGCACACACTGCCCTAAAGCAGCGACGTGCAAACACGCTGTTAAAGAGATTGAAAGTAAAATTAGAATTTATGTTAACCATTTAAGGCACTTAAATTGTACGTCTTTGTCCACAATCTGTTTTCTTTGTAATTCAACGATAAAGCAGGCTCATTCATGGTAAAGTAAAAAATTTTCTAGATGAAACTATAAATTTTTTTTAGATTTGTTCAAGTTAACAGAACTAACATTACACTAGAAATGAAGAACTGTTATATTTGTCTTTCAAAATTCGAAAATTTTCGAAAGAATATTAAAGAATACTACTTCATTGCTTAATTCCTTTTTCAACCCCTTTTACATCAGCCAGTGGCGAGCTAGAAATACTAAAACAGTATTGACGTCGCGTATCCTAGTCCCGCGGTACATTAGACTAATGATTTCTGATGAATATCATGGCAGTCACATCGAATATGATAGTGGTCGGGCTTTCTGGTGTAGCCTAAAGTTTCCTTTAGTGCCATTCGAGACAGGCCGCAAGACAATATTAACTGTCGTTTTATTTATATAAGCAGTTAAACGAAGAAATTTTCTCATTCGTAGTTAAAGTGGAATCGTGAAGGCACTAAGGAACTTCTTCAACGGTTCGTTTACTTCTGGAGAAATGTTGCCGCCCATATATATTTGATTCTTCTGCCATTTCATCTTTCGTTTCTGTTTTACGCGCTTTATATGTGCTCAGCTTTAAATTTTACTGCGCTAGATGCTTCTGCATACGCAAATGTTAGGTAGACCAATTTTTACTCTGTGAAACAAATTCAGTTTGAAGAAATTATTTTTTGATTAATAATTTCACATATTTAATGTCGCAACTGTTAAACTAGACAAAAGAGGCACAATTAGATCCAATTTTCCTTTTTTTAAACAAATTCAGTTTGAAAATGGTTGAGCATATGTATATGTTAATAGTTAAAACATTTTTATGCTTTTTTTGTTTTGACACATTTAAAATCTTAAAAGTACAATTTTTAACCAATAACTGTCTAGTACCATTTAACTTCTACAATTTTCTGCGCCCTAAATTATGATCTTTGTCAACAAGACCACGCACATCAACGCATTGTATAAAAGCAAAGCTTAACTTATTATCAAAATAGAAGACTTTTCACTTTTCGATACGTTATCCAATAAAAATTAAATTTATCAAGACCCGCTTTTTAGCCACTTTTTTTTTGCGAACAACCATGTGTGCGTTTTTTCAAGAACTGTTTTTTGTTTTCTTCTTTATGGCACAACTTAAAATTTCGAAAAACATTGTTGTTGTCACACAATAACTGTTAAAATAAGCATTAATTTTTTTTAATGAGCAATTAATTAAAGTAGTTGTACTGTTTTTCTCTATAGATTGAATTAAAAATTGTAACTAAAAGTTTAACTTCTCATCGAAAAACAACACCATAAACTAGCACTTTATCTTTCTTAAATAAATTTTGTATCTGTAATTGGCTGCAATCATCTTATGTCCCTTTAATAACTTCAACAGTCATACGCCAATTTTAAGCATACTTTCCAGTTATCAACACAATAAACAAACAGAAATTCTTTGCGGCCTCATCATAGTAATTTTATGCAAACGCGCACTGCTCCAACTCACAAATCTTCAAACACTGAGTGATTACTTGGCCAGCAGATCTCACTGCAATGATTATTGTGGGCGTGTTGCTTTAAGCATACATGTCAAGATCAGGGTATGATGAATATGAGAGTGTATGTCTGATTTACACTTTGGTTTTATTACCATGTGCATAGTGGTAATCAAAAAAGGTTTCATACAAACAAGCAACTGCGATTAAGCGACAAAATAAAAACAAATGTTTTGCAGGTTTCAAGGTTTGCGTGAAAATTTTTATTTCATGATTTTATCAGCTTTTCTTTTTTCTGGTAAAGATTTTAAAATGAGGTAGAATATAACCTTGCGTGACAGTCGTGGAAGAGCTTGGTTGTTGAAACAGGAGATCGTGAATTTAACGAAGCCACATAAAATTGTACTTTGGATGGTTGTTTAAAATTGTCAAAGTGCAAGAGATCGCAAGTACAAATCTAGCAAGAGTCGAAAAGTAAAAAAAAAACACAAGAATAAAAAAGTTAACAATATTTTTTACTTGTATTTGTAATTTGTATAAAATCATTGAAAACTTTTTATAGTCATGCGTCTTAATAATTAAATCTCCGCTTGCTTTAAAAGGGTTATTATTTAACCATATTCGTTTCAAGCTTTGCAGCTGCTAAAAGCGTAATTTCCTTATGTTAAAGAAACAGAAGATTTGTAGAAAATATCTTCATTGTCATGAGCAAGATGTAATAGATTTACAATTAACAAGACTAATTCGAATATGTTATTTTGTTAATTGGGTTTATTTGGTGTGGCTAAGTCACCCATAGAAAAAGTGTGAATCAGAAATTTTTCACAACTTTTTTCTTTTAATGAATTTTTTTCTTGTTTAAAGACCCGACTTTAAAAAACTTTCTAGTTACGCTTATGAATGTGTTAGAATTTTTCTTTTAGTATAAACGCCTCCCAACGAAGCTGCGGCGACCATTAGAACGATGTCTGTCAAGGCCTTGCAAATAGATTTAAAGCTTTTTAACATTTTAAATAAAAGTTATTTTATAAAATTTTACTATCCAATCCAATTAGATTCCAGTAAATGCAGTGGCTAACTATCCTTAATAATAAAAATACTCTAAAATATTTTTAAAGAACACAAAGACATAAAGAATCATAATACATTTACTTGATCGCACGTATTAGATTTTCAAATAACAAAATCGGAAAAGCGTGACAAAGAAGGAACTTATCAAAATCTATCATATCTGAATTGGCATCAAGTGGGTATTACAAGAGCAATTGATCATTTGTGGCATTTATACAATAATCTCTAGTAAAACAACTAAATTGTAAACAGAAGTATTTTAAAAGCCTCTTTTCCAAACCGTTTTAACTATTAGACTCAAGGTATGACGTTCCTTAAACTCCATCAAACAGCTTTTCCTGTGTGCAAATGAATTATTATAAAAAAGTATTCAATTGTAATACGATTACCAGATGCTAAATTTGTGTAATACGAACACACTTCTTTTTAATGATACAAATTGCGTTGGTTTGATGATTTTACTTTTTTCTTCTTTAGCATTCTTTTTCTATTTAGTATTTGTTACTTAAATTTATGGAGTGCTTAAAATCTTAAAAAGTTTATTTTTTTATACCTTTTACACATCTTTGCTTCACTCGGTCAAGTCTCTGCTGTTACGATGCTAATTAAGATGTAGAACATATTTTTATTCCATCTACGAGTCTATTTGTCTCAGATCTCTACAAATAATTTGAAGTTATTTCGTTGGTATTACGATATGAGATTTTTCAGTAACCTTACTACTATGCAGTGTTACTTTGAGTGGAAATTTCGTCTTGTTGCTAATTAATTTCTGTCTGGCAACTGTGATTGTAGCTAAAGTGCTTTCGGGTTGTCGGCTGGTAGTAGTCGATTTCTTCATTCTTAACTTATATGCTCGAAATCGTTAGCTTTTGCTGAATGCTGGAGGCCCTTATAATTTATATTTAACATGTGTCTGTTTAGATCTTTACATATAATAAAACTGTGACTGTTTATACATAAATGTCAAATGTCTATTTGTTGCTGATTCTTGCAAACACTACTGAAGATATTGTCACATTGTGGAAGGTACCGCGGTCTCCGATGCAGGACATTTTTAAGTCCAAAAAATATGCAATTTCTTAGGAAAAATATAAAAGACACTTGAATTTTTTAAATGAAAAATTTTGGACTATATGAATATAATTTCCTAATAATATAATTTTAACTTGTTGTGGTAAAACAATAAAACATCAGAGCAGACGAAGTCGTGGGCTTATGAGTTCTTTATACCTATGTATAGCTGTGTCAGCATTAAATAACTTGATTAGGCGTATTTTTGAAATATGTTTATTTCAAAATCGGTTTATAGTTCAATGCTTTTACTTAAACGCAGGTATATTCAGTAAATTACGTGAATATCTCTTTTATCTTTCAGACATGATTAAGTAAAGGTTCCTTTTAAACAAGAGCTTGTGCTCATCCGTAAACATAATATTCATCATTAAAAATACTGACGTTTTTTGTCATGCAGATATTGTGCGTTTAGCGTGTTTATGCTAGGCGACGTCTCATTTTATGTGCAGTGTTAATAGCTGCGCAGTCTTCCATCAAAACAATTCCATCGGTAACACATCAAATATTGGCTCAGTCGCAATAACAGCTCTGAATCAGTTCACTTTTAAAAAAGAAGTACATCAATTGCTTTTCTTTTAACTTTAAAGCTAGCCACGTGACTAAAATACTAAAAATTTATGGTGTTTTGGTTTCTAATTTTTTTAATGTTTTGCTTTTAAATTTTAGAGAAAATTTGAAGAAAGCGTAAAAGTAACATTTTTGCATTATTTAAAATCGCTGACAATTTTAACTACAGTTAAAATTATTAATGGTAGGCTAACAAATATGAACTTAATTGAAAAAGGGATTTTATCGTACTTCATCGTAGCCCTTGAAATCCTGCAGTCTTGTACTTTACCAGAAACGATCATAATATTATATTAAAAAGGAAAACATAGTAACTTGACCAACAGAATATACATGTATCTGTTTATTTAATTAATTACTTTTAACTACTGAAAATCCCATTTGCAGTTACTTTTTTGAATAAAAAAACCATGCAAAAAGTAAACGAGTGTATTTTTGTGTAATTTGAAGCTAACGAATATATTGATATTGAATAACCATAGAATTTTCCAAACCTTTAAATAAAAATTCGTCCAATCAAGGCTTAAATGATTACGAAAATGCAACTACATTCCAAATGTGGAAGGACTCTTAGCAAAAATGGCTTCAAGAATAAGTTTATGTACAAAATGACAAGTATGTTGTTAATATTAATGAAAATAAGATAAATAATTTGAACATAGAGACATAAGGCAAATTTTGTAAACGATTTGATGTTATTAGAAGTTAATATCTTTCAAGAATATTAAGAATTTGTAGCGTTTCAAGACCTTATTATTTAACCAATTTCTAAGAAATATTTATTTATAAGAACTTTGAGAGAAGTTAACTAGCTTTTTGTAAGTAGATTTTCTAACAAGCTATTATTAGTTTTAATTACTTGTGTGCTCTTAAAGCGGTTTTGAGAATATTTTATTGATGATGGAAGTAAATGACATACCCCATTATTGGATTTTCTGTGCCCAAATCGGTTTCAAAGCAGTTCAATCATGATGACAGTCTTTTAGAGCTATTTAATTAGCCAATGCAGATAAGGAATTGAAATTCAAGATATAACAGACTGGTAATCTTCATTTCCTAGTGTTAAAGGAATGTAATAAATTAAATACTAACCTAGTGCTCGTAGTACTATTTGTGAAATATTAGTTAATCTACTCAGACATATCTGTGGTATATATTAAAAAGCTCTGCACAGAGAACAATGTGCTGCGATACTTTAGCTTTGATTTCGCATTATTTCGTATGACATTTGCTGTACGTAATCCTAAGCCTTGTCAAATGTCATGTAAACAGATATTTCTTAGTATATGTTAAGTTCAAAATATTTTCGTATTATACCAGATAAGCGGTTGATTTTATTGAAAATAAACACGTTCGAGCATTATTATGATAAGCAATACTACTTTACTTTAATTGACGTTCTCAACAAATTCTTATAATTTGGAAAATTTTTCAGCTTCTTGAAACAACACTAGTCAGGACTTTCTTAACCTTAATTCTTAAGTTTTCATTTCATGTTTTAGCCGAGTGTTCCACTTTTTCTCATTTTAGGTTAAAAAACCTATAAATATAAAATAAAACTTTACTTTTTCGGCTTTGGTTCATTTTTTAATTTAATTTTTACAAGGAAAATTTATTTTTCAAATGTATGCGAACGTTTTCCAAAGAAAACAAGAAAAATTAGACGCTGGCACGATGTATTGCCGCATTTTCAGGACCGCCAAATCCCTCATAAGCAATCTTCGCATCTATCTACCTTAAGTTGTGTATATTGTAAATATCATCCATTTTATCAACAAATTAATATTAATTTGGTTGGACGAAAATCACACACAACTCAAAGCATTTGTTGTTGATTTCCCTACAACACGTCTTGTACATTTGTTGACTTTGTACTACACCTTCGGTATAAAAAGTCACAAAAAGCAAATTTTATTTTTAATCATTCATACTTGTTTCCTCACAACATTAAAGATGCTGTTCCAGTATCATATCAACTGTTAATGATTTAGGTATAAATGTATATGCGTTGTGCCTTGTATGCTTTTAAATAATTTTTTAATTTTTTCCCAGAAAGGGATTAAACCGTGGGTTTTCAAAAATCAATTAAAATTTTACTTTTTCCGCTTTGGTTCATTTTATAATTAAATTTTTACAAAGAAAAATTATTTTTCAAATGTATGCGGACGTTTTCCAAAAAAAAAAAAAAAAACTAGAAAAATTAAACGCTGGCAAAATGTAATGCCGCATTTTCAGGACCGTTAAATCCCTCATTAGCATTCTTCAAAATATACTTTAAATGTTGGTTAACAGAAAACTGCAGCAAGTTTATTATCATTGTAGCCATCACAAGCCACAAGCAAGAATAAAATTAAATATAAATTAACCAGGGGGGGTATTGATCTACAAAATTAGAAATAAAAGAATTTCTAATTATTGTTTGTTCTTGACATAAAAAAAAAAACACTGTGTTTACCTTATCTTTCGTAATTGCCTTAAATACTTAGTATTCTGTCCCAAGTTTTGTAAAACTACATCTTTTTATTTTAATAAAGTAATGATTAAAAAATTATCGCAAAAATTTTAATCATTATAACTAAATACGAATACAAAAAAATATGATACTTTTGTATTTTTCACCTAATAATTGTGTTTGTTTTCTTATATCTTTTAAATACCATGAAAACCCATAAAACAAGTCCTTTATAGGTTGATCAGAATATCGTGCGTCTCTTAACCTGTCGTAGAAAGCTACATTTTCTCTGATGGTGATTAAATTTAATAATGGTTTAGCACACTCTAATAACATTCACTATCTGATTTTAAGGAAGGAGAATTTTGGCAAGATTGGGAGTTTCTAAAAATACAATGATTTTTGGTGTTTATAAAGTTTCCTATTTTATTTATTTGAAAAAATATTTATTAAGTCCATTGTGAAGAGATGGAATAGGATTATTTTTAATAAACGTTATTGAAAATCATGAATTTTTCAGAATCCACATTTATTTAGTTTAATTTTCCCTAATATTAAGGCAATTTGTTTGCGGTGCAAAAAGTAGTAAGAGTTACGCGACGAAGGGGAAGAGTGTAAATATTTTACTCTTTCCTTAAAAATGGATTTAAAGCCGCATATGAAAGTTCAGCTAATTAACGGATTTTCCATGTTTTGAATTAGGAGATTTAGTTATAACTAATGACGGACATATAATAGGCATAAATCAGAAGTTACCGGAAGCAAGTTTCTTATATTTGCAGACCCCAACCCATTGAAAGATACTGTAACTGATTTCAGGTGCTTTAAGTTAAGGGTGGTAATTGCGGCCAATACATCCTTATGCGTACAGCAACATATTAATAGCAGTTAAAGATAAATGATTGCCAGGACACTATTTTTTGGACTTTGGATAACTTTGTTATCAGAAAATTTTTCAGAAATTAGTTTTTGAGTGGCGGCAATTTTCGAAACAAGTACTTCCATATATCACATAATTAGTAATGTTTAGGATTCGAAGAAATTTTTCATCGACATAAACACCACCCACAATTTGTCGGTGTTTTGGTAAAAGGTTAAATTTGCGGACCTTATTTTCTGCAATACGGCACCACTGAGCAAAACACAGCTTTAGTTGCCCACTGTGCAACAAGTGGACACTCTCTAAACATCAGTAGTGCAATTATATTTTAACAAGAAAACAATAACAAAAAAAGAGACACACTCTACTTTTGCTAGATAATATTGGCATTATTTTTATGTAGTTATTTATTTGCTTAGATTTTCTAGAGAAGGGTATCAAAGGCGTTCAAAACATTAAACAAAATTGTTTTAAATAAGATATAAAAAATTGTTTTAATTAAAGTAAAAGTTTACAACTTATAACTTCGAATAAAAAAAATTCAATAAATAAC
This sequence comes from Cistogaster globosa, assembly GCA_937654795.1. Taxonomy (NCBI): domain Eukaryota; kingdom Metazoa; phylum Arthropoda; class Insecta; order Diptera; family Tachinidae; genus Cistogaster; species Cistogaster globosa. The sequence goes on along the minus strand of OW569404.1, from coordinate 34,952,027 downwards.
AATCTGAAATTGTTGGCTTGTTTTTGGTGAGAGATAAAAAATTTTATACTTTTTCAACATTTTTTACAATTTGTAAAAAAATTACCAACTTTTAAACTAATAATTTCTACTTATAAATAAAATATTTCCTATATATTCCCTTTTACAATTCCAAAAAAAATTTTACAGCACTAAATTGCATACAAACATATGCAGGTTGTTACAAAACTTCTGTCGAGAAAAAGTGTAATAAATCGGTTAATTCGTATGCACCTACAAATATAAATTGCAGAAAATTCCTTGATGAGAGTGAAGACTTTTTATTTCTTCTTAAACAATGAATGCTTGCATGCAGATGCAGCTGCGGTTCTCACACACATTTTTTAAATAATTGCAGTCAGCAGTAGAATAACAATTAAGACAAGTGTTAAAAGAGAACCTGTAGTTAAAATTATTTTCAAATAAAATATGTTGCGGCAGTTAATCAGTAATCAGTCCAAAAATAGAGATTATTAGGGTGGCAACTACATACATAGAATAAATTATAATATAGACAATTTTGAAGCTCCCTCACAAAAACCACAAATGTCTTGAACAAGTTAAAGCCTTTAAGCATTAGTGTCGTAAAATACACTCCTTATTGTTAAAACTAATTTGGTGCAGTCATATTCCATTAAATAAATTTACTTTTTACATTTTTTTAAACGCACACTTGATAATCAAGCATGCAATAATGGTTATTTCAGTTATCTAAAATAACACTAAAACATTTCTATATATCATGTACAACTTAATTTTTAGCTAATTTTGTCGCCAAGTATACTAAAGGATATCATTAATTATGAATGGCTGAAAAACAAGAAGAAAATGCACACAACAGTCCTCATAAAACTTTTTATAACTGTATTTGAATTGTTTGTGTTCTGACTTCTTAACAACTTATTCAATAATCTACGACTAATGAAAAATGACGGCGTGTGAAGGTTAGATAGAAAATGGGCCTGTTGTTTCTCATAGTCCAGCGAATTACGTTTGTCGCCTGGTACTTGTCGAAATATTTTTACTTCATTTTCTAAATAAGCTAATATGACCTGTATTTTCCAATGTAAATAAAACAAATTTATTTTACATGTAAAATAAATGTAAAATAAATGGGAAAAATGTAAAATAAATTTGTTTTATTTACATTGGAAAATACAGGTCATATTAGCTTATTTAGGAAATGAAGAAATAAAACAAAATTGGCCAAATAATCCATTAAAGAAATATTTTTACATTTCTAAATTCCATTCAATTATTATCATTGAGTTTTAGCTTTAGAAAGTTTTTTTCATGTAGAATGACAATTATTGACAATTGCGCATTCTTTTGCTCTTTCTTGGAAAATTTATCTATTTATATATAATAATTGTTTGACAACTGAACCGAATTTTGCAATGGCGAATGGCTTTTAAAGGCTAAAGCATTTTATGAATACAAGCATTTCACAAATATGCTACTGATAAAAAAATGTCTATTTAAGAGCCGGAATTGCTCTTTCACCATTCTTTTTATTACATTAACATCTTCGCGTAAAATTCTATGGATGGAAAAATTATCAATTTGAAAAAAAATATACAAATTGTTTTGTAATTTTAATCCTTCCGAGATTATACATCATTTACTTATTTCCAACTCGGCTGATTTTATATTTCTCTCTTTTGTGTTTTTAATTATTATTTATTATTTTAAATTTATTTTTTATTTTAAATGTCCAATTTTTGCCTATTAATTCTTTGCCTTCAGCTTACATTTTTTAGTCACTTAGTCGAAATACATGATGCCGGTAGTTTAAAATAGAACAATAAAATAAAAAACCATGATAACAACTATTAACATGCGAAACTTCAAGTAAAACAAAATATGTACATAATTACGGCATTTAACCTCAAGTAACCACAGGTTCTCATTCCAAACTCCTCTGTTAAAACGAAAAACTACTTAAAAACAGTAAACAAGTAAACAAGTAACAAGTAAATGAGTGACAAGTCTTAATTAGTTCTAATGTGACTCAATTACAAATTGCGTTATGTCTCACACATAACGGTTTCTTTAGCAAAGAACGCGGTTTTTTTGAATAAATATTTGAATTTATTTCTTTAATAAATTAAAAACGGAAATGGTTTGCCATTTGAGAATGTTAAAGAGCAATCATTTTATTTATATTTTATTCAAAGCAATGATTATTAAAGGTGTACACAGAATTTGTTGCCCTTTTCGTTAAGAATAATACTTACGAGTATTACAGGCATTAAGATTGCTTTGTCCATTTTTATAACAAAGATATTGAGGTTAATGTAATCTCCATTTTAAAACCAATATAGTTAAAAAGTTCACTATACCTGCTAGCTTAGAGTCAGTGAGTATCCGTTATTTATTATTCTTAAAATTATGGAATTCAGAAACTCTTAAGAAACTTCGATAAAAGGCATACCTTAATGGAGAAGTTTTGTCAGTTACCAAAAGTAGAAATATATTGTGTCTTTTAATACCCTTCACTACAAAAAGTGTAAAAAGGGTATATATAAGTTTGTCATTCCTTGTTTAATTTCTACAATATCCATTTCCGACCCCATAAAGTATATATATTCTGACTTCTTATGCATAGCGAAGTCCATTAAGCGATGTCCGTCTGTCCGTCCGTGTTAGTGTTGAAATCATAGTATCGAAAGAGGTGCTATTGGAAATCAGCATTATCGGTCCATGTCCTTCGAAGCAGCAGGCGAATCACCACGCCTAGTTCTAATTTTTTCATGTCATTTGGAACAATTAAGTAACTCCATTAAAAAAATTAATGTATAGGGCGATAGAGAATTTAAAAATAAGAAAAAAACATTAAGTGAAAAATTTGGTGCTCGCCCAACTTTTCCGAGTTACGGGGCTCTGAAATTTTCATTTTTTTTTAATATCAATATGGGTATCATTTTAAAGCTTTGGAAGATATCTTTAAGGAAATACTAAAAATTTTTAAAAAATGCTTAACCCATTAAGAGCCAATGTCACTTTTATGTTGAGTTATATATATGCAGTACCAATTTTTTATTTTCTATTTCTTAATATTTGCTTTTTTGATTAGAGTTACTTCACTAAACTATATTTACAATGATAGTGAAGGGTATTTAACATTCGGCATAGCCGAATATAGCACTCTTACTTGTTTTCCATTAATTTTAATCATATTAAATGGAAATGAAATTTTTGTGAAATAAATGGAGAATTTTTATATTTTGTCCAAAGTCTAGTTAATTTTTACTAGAGATCCGATATGAAACAGAATCTACTAAAAATCTTTTAGTAATTAGTGATGTAACCATGCCATTGTTCTAAATAGTACCCAAAGATTCTTCTTTATTACTTTTTACACTATAGCTTTGTTTCTGAGACCTACAAATTTCATTGTTTTCTATTGCAGTAAGAATCTATATTTAAATTCAAGATTCGATATGATATGATCTTTAAATATTATAAATAATTAAAATTTTCCTCTTGGCTTAAACTTCATTTTTTGCATTTCATGGCTATACCGAAGCTTGGTACGAATTAAAAACAAATGTACAAGACGAGTTACAGATACAACAAAGAACAGAACAACAAAGAAATTCTTTAAGTTGTGTGAGGACTTTGTCCAGCAAAATTAATATTCCTAGTTGGTTAAAAAAATGATGTTTACAACGTACACAACCTTATGTATATGCGAAGAACGCTAATGAAGGGTGGAGCGGTCCAGAATTTGCTGAATTTTATTCTGCTCGCGCCTAATTTTTCTTGTTTTCTTCTGCACACATTTGTAAAAAAAAATTTTTTCTAAAAATTTTTAAAAATGAAATTAAAAATTCAACCTTAAGTTTTAATTTATTTATAATGTGTATGGTTAAAATCCTAATTAGGAAATAAATAAAAATTATTATAACTAATTTTAAACGAATATAAAATACAAATAGTTATTATTTTATAATAAAATAACAATTAATTTCTTCGATAGACTTATTATGTGCTTTCGTCGATGAGCACTACTTTCTTTTATTACTAAATATGTACCTTCGCGACTGACACTTATATCTGATACTCATAATTTTCTTGAAAACAGAAGGTGAAGCTAGCAGCAAAACTATTTTCTCTCTCAAAGCAATACGGCGCTGTTTACCTTTATGGACCCACAGGGACTGCCGATTTCATACAATTTCTTAGTGACTGGTTTGGCATGAAAAGGTAAATAACAGTTAAAAAAAAACAAACCTTTAGATATTTTTTTGCACTAAAGAAAAGTTAATTCGGATAAACAAAATAATTAAGAATTTAGGAGCATTACGAAAGGAATATATAAATAATTTAGACGTTGTAGAACAATTCTTTTTTTGTTTTGATTTAGAATGATCATTCGTCACAAAAAAAAAGAATTAAACACAAGCTTTGAAAGTATATTTTTACTTGAAATGTTGGCTGCGGTAGCACTGACTTAATGCAGTTTGGTATTTATTGTATGAACAGGTGATTGAAAATTTAAATGTTAATTGATTGTAAATTTTATATTGCTTTAACAAAAAACTTTAATTCAATATTATTTTAAATAGTTTCAGATTTCGCTAGGGTAGTCTATTTCTAATTGATTTTTTAAACGGTCCTTTTCAGGACCTCCAAAAGGTTTAGAAAGAGATGATATTTTATATTAAAAATTGTGCTTTTCAGGAGCCGCCTTAGAATTAAGAAAATATCGAAATAGTTTTAAAAGAGAGGTGTTATATTATCTGAAATAAGAAGTGGTACTGATTGATAATAAAAAGACTATTTTAGAAAATATTTTGATGTGATAGTTAATTTGGTTATAGTGCATTTCTACCGTGACAGAGGTTTTTGTGCCATATTTTATTGGTTTTAAAGGCGCATACAATTTCTTTCCTAATAGTTTTATTAATTATCTTGCCTTTTTTTGCAAAGATGTCGTGTTAATTTCAGCTAATTTGTTTTTGGTCATCGTTATGTTTTTCTTGTTGGCAAGTTTGTTTTCTTTCGACAACAGCATAGACACCAAGACGTTGTTTTAGGATAAGTTCCCAATAAACACTTCAAGTCCTATTTAGTGGTTCTGCAACTCAACCTATTGACATATTGCGGTGCAATATTATAACCGCAGGTCTTGCTTTTAAACTAGTTTTGTATTCACACAAAAAATAGAAAAACTGCTTACGCATCACAAAATATAAAACAAAGCAATAAATGTCTCTTTTTATTATTTTTACAAATAATGGAAAATTGAGCGGTCAATTTGGACAAGAAGCTCAAATACTCTATTTGCTATACCTTACATAAATTTTCCATATATATACTTCAAAGGATATCGTGTCTCACGCTTACACACCTACAGCTTTAAGTATGTCTGGAGTAGAGATTTGTATTTTCCGAGTTCATTCAAGTATTAAGATAGGTCAATTGTAACGTATTCTAAGCGTAGAATGTTCCCTAAACTAAAAGAGAACCACCATCGAATTTTATCTTGGAAAAATATCTTAGTATGCATCTGGGACATCAAAGTTAAATTTTTACTCATAAGCAAAATTACAGAACATACAAAATATTTCTCCAATTGAATTCTTAAAAGAACACCTTTATGAACTACAAAGATTTTCTCACATAATACCCATTTTTTTATATTTTGTAATTCTTTCATCCACACTATCTTACTCATCTCATGTGCCTTCTTTCCAGTAAATTTCTCTTTTACCTTGTAAGTACCATCTAAAAATTTTTCTGCATCATCATGTACAGGTTAGCATATTTTATCAATAATTATTTTTTTACAGCCAGTACTGCACGTAACAGTTGATTTGAAGGGATTCTTATTGGAGTATATAAAAACAAAGATTCGTTTACTGTGGTTTGCGAGGAATTGCGGAAGAATGTTTGTGTATGAAATGCCAGTTTCGCTGACTATCGGAACACCGTCTAGTGTGTTTTTTTTTCCTGAGTAATACAAGGTCTGTTCAGTATCTATAGGTCTGTTCATTAACTTGACTAACAAAAACTAGCAACGAGAGAGTAAAGAAGAAATGTTCAAAATTAATGTTCCAAATGTTAAAAAGAAAATGAACGCTTTACTAGCAAAAATTATCAAGGACAATTGTTGCGGCATGTACAGCATGGCCATTAAACAGTACCATTTTTACAGTAAATGTACTTAAGTGAAAAAATATATAAACAATAGACCACAAAAAGCTAGTAAACTGATAACCACAAGGCAAAATTGGAAGTAACACTCTAAGTAAACAAATAGCAAAAATATGAACATAAAATGTTTTACGTTTTCTTTTAATTACTTGGTAAATTTCAAAAGCGCTTATGATGTTTAAGCGCATCATATAAATATTTTTTTTAGATTAGCTTTTTATGATTTAAATGTAAAAATCTTTACATCAATAATTATCTTAACTTGATATTTCTAAACTTTACTGTTTATAAATAAAGTTTAAAATTGCATATAAAAATTGCACAATCCTTTTTAAAATTGTACCGAAAAAAGTACATTTCGTTGAACTCTTAAAAAACAAAAACACTTCCAAGCCAAAAAAGACTCTAAACCTAATTTCTGTTGCTTTAAACTTCTTTGCTGTATACTCCCCTATCTAACTTAAACAAAAATAACATAATAATAGTACTTTTATATTTATTTAATTGCTAAATACTTATAGTTTCTTCAATGCTTCTTTTATTTGACATATTTACGCAAATTTTAATCGTAAACAAAAGTAAGAAACAGCTGTTTGGCTAAAGGCCCAACTATAATGTGCATATACTAGCTTATGCCAACTTAAACAACTGTGCAAATACATATAAATCAAATGTGGTAAGCTATAACGTACTTGAGAGAACTTTTCGTCAAGTTTCGTCAAATGTCATTTGCTTATGCAATGTACGAAACTGATCGCACATTCCGTACAGAAACAGCTGATTGCGCTGGTGTATACATACATAAATTGATAAAGAAAAAATTGCAATGGATAACAACAGTGAAAAAGAATTTTTTTTTAAATATAATAGAAGATGTAGAAAAAAGTGTTTATATGAAAAAAAGGACGCGTTTTATTATAACAATTCGCTATAAAATTTATTTTTTAATTGCTTTCGAATTAAATCATGCACACCGTTGCATCTTTTGGTACTTTTGGCCAAAAATAAATAAACAAAATAAACATGCGATTTTTTATCGAATTTTATTGAAAAGTAGTAAAGGAAAATACATTTATTTAGATCAATGTTATTAAAAATATATATAATATATTATTTCGATGACTTTTCTTTACAAATTTTATTTATTAAAAATAAATATATATTTTTAGGAAAGTACGATTTAAACATAAATGTGCAACTGTGGAAAATTAGTTTTTAAATTTATGTAAGCACATTGTAGCCACATAAAATTCTTTAAAGAATTACCGAAGAATTTGACAGGCTTTTCGTTGGGTTTTTGACATAAGCTCAAGCTTGTTTATGCACATTATATTGGGCCTTAATTCTCCCAAGTAAAATTTTTACTAGCCAAAACTTGCAGCAAATTTTTCTCTCTCATATTTTAAAGCGCTCTTTTTTCCCTCTCTACTTGCAAGTTTGTCGAGTACGTAAAAACGTTCCAGTAACAATTAGCATCAATTAGTAACAGTTTTTAGGTTCTGAACAGAATTTTGTCAAGATTTTAACTGTCACAGGACTATTTTTGTAACCTTAAAAAAAAACTCCATAAACTCCATAAACTCGATATAAATACTGCTTTAATACAGGGGTCAAATTACGGCATTCGATATTGATCAAAATTTCTATAGAATTTAAATGTAAATTTCGATCGATATCGAATGCCCCAATTTCCCCCCAGTTTTCTTAATGTTACTTATTAAACTAATTACTTTTATGTTAATTAGACATCGTTTGCTAAATAATGACTTAAAATAGCAATTTCATTCGATAAGTTTTCGTATGAATTAACACTTTTTTTAATGTTTTACTTTTTATTCTTAGAAGTATAAATGAATAACTTGTAGAACATTTAATATGTACATAAATACATCTTTAATTAACACATTAACATATATATCTTTATGTTGAAAATAGATTGTTGCACGTCACCAACGGCAAAAATGAAAAGTGATGTTTTTTTGAAAAACAAAAAAGAATAAAAGTTAAATAAATACAAGCATTTCTATATGCAACATAACAGCTTTATTGCCGACATTTAAAATCCAGCCAGCATTTAGTTGAACCATCTTCGTTGTTGTTACAAGCAGATAGTATTATCAACATGTTTCTTTAATTTCCATTACAGGAATGATTTGTATGTTACTGTTACCACAAGATTACATTCATATAGACAAACAAGACAAACAATTTTTTTTTTAATTTTTTTTTAACAATAAAATGTAAAACTGTTTCCATTTTGAATTGTTGATTGAATGACAAAATTGAAATTTTTGTGCGATGATGAGCGACCATTACTTTTTAATTTATGTGAAGTTCGTTATATGAAAATTAAGGAAGCTTAGAAGAATATTATTTCAATTCTTTTTATATACGTATGTATGTATAAATTCCCAATCAAAGTGATTGGTTCTTTGACTCTTAAACCTTTAAAAATTAATTTTTTTTATTTTGCTTAATTACATAACATGTTATGTTTATTTGCACTTTTAGCTTAAAAGTAATTCAAATTAAATGAATGACAGATCAGAAACTTAAACAATTATATTAAATAGATATTGTTCACAAAAAATAGGTTATTCAATTTTAAAAAATTATTAAAAATAAAAAATCCCTTTACTAAGCACGTCTGATTGTATTGATAGTTCACAAAATGTTAACAAATTTCAGTTGATGTGACCATAAATTTGCTTTTATGGGTATACAAAAAGGGGAATCCTCTGAATTTGCGCTACTTACAACTGATAAAAGCAGTAAATTTAATTGTATCCACATAAAGGGAATTCCCATAAATTTCTTGTTTGCCAAAAAAATCTAAGCCCAAAAATTGTGATTCGTGCTAAATGGAAAAAATCGTGTAAAAATTTAAAATGCCCATTTTCTAAGCCGTGATAGTTAGAATTTGGTGTAGTTTTTAGTTAATAATTTAATAATGCGCTCCCAAACAAGTGGCAAATTTTTAATTCTAATAAAAATATGCACAATAAAAATATATTTTTATTTTAAAAATCCTAATATTCATGAGAGAAAATATTTTACTTTGCCCTTTAAGGACCAAGAGTTTTGGTGACACTTATCAGGTAGGCGCATTTGAAACTTAAAAATTTTGTATTTATAAAATTGGCCCAGGTATTTCAGAATATTTGCAACAATTTTCAAAAAGGACGCGAAGTTACCCCGTTTCTTTGTTAACGTTGGATGAATTATTTTCTAAATTTCAGGATACAGATTGTGATAATGTCACTATCAACATTAAGGTAGTTATGTCTATCTGGAGAGGGTGAAGTCACTAGCAAAATGAATTGTCCCCTCCTAGAATTAGTATACAATATAATTTTCCTCTTCCTAAAAGGGCTATAATAGCCTTTACAACTGCCGACTTTTTTTGTAAGCAACCTTTGACCAGGGCATTGATCCATTTTGTATCCATGGCATTCCTGCGCTGACTAAGAGCACTTCATGTCTTCACAAAATAGATCTTCACAAATCACTACTCTTAGCGGAGGGGTTTATATCTGCTTAAGGTCTTTTTCATCAGCGTATGACTTTCCAGGAATTCAATATATGTATGTATAAACAAAAGATGTACCTGATATCCTCCTAGATCATTTCTTATTCTTAGCTTCTCTTCAAGCCACAATAAAGCAAATAAAGTTTTAAGTGAGCCTTTTTTTTATTTATTAGATTCAATAATAACCAAAAACAGCCAAATGACTTAATACGTTAAATAGATACGTTATATAGATAGATAGATTTAAGAATAATAATACTTTCTTAGTTGCACGATAATGTGTTTAAAATAAAAACCCTGCAAGCTTTTTATGAAAAAATTTATAATATTTGAGTTATTAACGACTACACTGCGCAATTAAAATAGGCGTATATGAGCTCATTTTCTGATCATAAATGTTTGTTTTTCTTGGGAGAAAATGGCACGCTTGAAGAGCCTTTTATTACCCGCTTTTCTAATCAGTTTCGAGTATTTTTCAAGTCATTTTTTAGTCGTATTTCTAATGATTTATGAGTCGTGTAAAGTGATATTTCTGATCGTTTGCAAGTCTATTTTGACTCTTTTACAGTCATATTTGTAATCGATTACAAAAAGAATTGTTTTTTGATTTAATTATTAATCACTTTAGTTTATTTACAATAAAATTACATAAATTAAATTATTATTAAATTATAAATTAAATAATAATATAAATATGATTAGTAAAAATATTACAGTTAAAAAGGAATGGAATTTATAAAAAAATATTAATAGTGGCTGACAATACTGTTTTTTACTTTTCGTTTATTTTTATGTAGGTCTTGTTCGAAAATGCATCACTGGGCTGCATTTGATGAGCACGTGTGATTAGTTTGCATTGCCTATGCAAAGCTGCTGATGCTAATACTTACTTTACTTTACGTCTAACTCATTTTTAGAAATGTATATACATATAAAAATTAATTATTATCAAAAAAGAAATTTACTGATCTATCGCGTCAGCCATTTTTGGGATCCTTGTTTGATAATTTTTTCGCATCATAAGTATCTGTGATGCATTTTAGAACACAAGACAGTTAAATGATGCCATCTGATGCATTTTCGAAAGTACTGCGCATCAGATGCAGCACAGTGATGCTCACACTTTTAAAATTGTATTGTAATTTATGTTCCAAATTTACACCACGAGATCACTCTAAAAACGACAACACCAGTAAAATATGAAAAATATGACTGAGTATAAAAGCAAAACTTATTTTAATCAAAAGCATAATAATATATTGTATATAACTTCAAAACAATCATATTTCAAACACATGTATGATATATTTTCGGTTGATGTATGTTTTGTTATTGTATTTTCAATAAATTACTTTTAAAGCATAAGCAAGGTACATTTATTTTACTAGATAGTGTCGTCCGCCCAGCTGGTTTGTAGTTCGACATGTCAAAATTTGTTTATATTGTCCTACTTTTGTTAACGAATTTCAAAAAAACACTAACAACAAGCATATGTAGAACAAAGAGAGCGTTTGTTTTTAGAGCAATTATCTTTTAATTTCTGTTTCTGTTTTTGACATTTCCACTCACAAAGCAACAATAAAATGCCATGTTGATTTTACAAATGTTGTATTTGTTTTAGAGCCGGTATTACCTAGTAAGATAAATGTACCTTAAGCATAAGCAAGCATCGAATTCAAGTCTTTTTTCAAGCGCGCAAGTGTTTAATCAGTTTTTAATCGTTAAAAGTACTTGAGGAAGACTTAGATAGGTGATTTTTCCATCTTCCAAATGCTAGTAGAGATACATACATACATACAATAAATGCTAACAATAAGGGCTTAAAATAGCCAATGGTCGGAACAATACAAATTACTAAATTAAGTTCTTAAAAAGAGTCTGCAAATTATGAAGATTAAGTGCAAAATTTCTGGCATTGTGAGGAATATCATTGTTCCAGATCCTGGATATTCTAACAGTGAATGATCATGCATATAAAGAGTATTAATTCTTGGATATATAATCGCAGATGTACGAGACGAGTGGGCAAATGAAAAGATCTTGCAACAATTGTAGGCACCAAAATTTTTGATTTTATAAATTAGAGTAATAAACTTAAAATTAAAAAATTAATTTAAGTAAATTTCTAAAAAAATTTTTGGTTTCCACAGAAACAGTAGCACGTAGGTCTCACTGATAAACAAATCGTGTTATCTGTTTTAATACATTTTCTTATTTTATCCATATTTGTCATGGTTGTGGAAGAGTATATTCTTACGCTATAAGGAAATATTGGCATTACTAAAGTCTTCTCAATAAATTTTCTTTTATGAAATGAAAAAAAAAATAACCTAAAAACTAATATTCCGGAGTGTCAAATTAACCCTTGATACTTCATTATTTATTTGCTTCTCAAAAGATAGATGATCATCCAAGGAGAAACCCAATGACTTATAATTAGGAACATATTCAATATTCACACCATTCAAATTTAATTTTGCTAGAAATCTTAAACAATTGTCAAATTTCATTTAATAAGTTTTTAAAAGATTAAGACACAGCTCATTTTCAGCTGAACATTGCGCATTTTTTGCAAATCATTGCTAAAAAGATTTTTAAAAGCAGATAAAGTGGAACTCGCATCAATACAGGCATATAGTTGTACATCATCTGCGTAATTTTGTGCGGTACAAAAAGATAGAGTTTAAAATAAATGGTTTACATATATCATAAATATTAAAGGAACCATAATGGAGCCCTGAGGTACACCACAATAAGTCTGAGCAAATTCTGACATCCTGTCATTTACCTTAACAAATTGGAATCTTTCAAACAGAAACGGTGAGATTAACCTGCAGGGTTAAATTTATCATGTTGTTTTCGTTATAGTAATGAATGGTTGACATAATTAAATGCCTTACAATAATCTAAGAAAACAAACACAGCACCATAACCATTATCCAAATTTCTTCTAATTTTTTCTGTTAGATCTAATACCAGAGTAGTTAACCTATGCTCAGCCATAAATCCTGATTTAATCATGGAAATCAAATTGTTTCGATTTAGGTAATTCCTAAAACGTTTACTCATTATGACCTCTAATGTCTTACTACATATTGGAAGTATGCTTATTGGTCTGCAATCAAAAACACAAACTGGAGCAATTGGAACAATTCTAGTAAGTTTCCATTTACTACGATAAATGTTGGTCATGAAAATTGTATTAAAAATGTGAGTCAGAGGTTTAATAACAAAAACTAAAATAGGGCGTAAAAACTTAATACATATTCCATCGGGACCAATCGATTTTGATTTAATGTGACATATTGCCTGAAAAATATCAAGTACATCAACTCTTCCAAAGTCAAAACTAAAGGAGGACAAGTTATCAAAAACGATGTTACAGATAATATAAAACTGTCATTCAACACATTGAGATTTAGTTAAAAATTCAGCATCTTCTCTAAATGATGTTTGTCAATTTAAGTTTAAAAAGTTTAAAATAAAAGAACTTTTACACCACTACCTCTAAACATTTGACCTTGATGTTGCATACAATTCTTTATTCGAATCAGTTCCCGCTGTGTGACATGTATGAATGCAACTCAAGTTCCAACAGGTTGCATTGTTTATCAAATGGTTGCATTCAGAAAAGTTGGGATTAAATGAACAAAATATTTAGATGACGTTTAGTTTACCTGGCAAAAGGCGGCGTGATTGCGAGTACGGTTTCGTAGTAAAAAGATGTTCAAAAAAGTCGTAATTAAATATTTTTGGAAAATAGGATTATTAGAATAAGAAGTGTAGTTTCAACTAAAATGTGTTTATTAACGACGGAAATAAAATAGTAATGAAAATTAATCAGATTGATAAAATACAAAAAAATAAGTGTGCATTCTGAGCAAATGAAAAAGCCGTGTAGTTTTAAATAATAAATTAGTACTTGTATATTAATTGCTTCGTATAAATAAGTTTTTCAAGGTTGGCTAAAAAGCATAAATTTTTAAAGAAATAAATACATTCTCTTTTTAAAAGTGCATCGACTTTATTAAAAGTTTTTAAATTCTTCAATAAATATCATTTTCCTTTAATTTTTTCTCATTTATTTAGATTAATTATTTCTAAACTAATTGTACGTGCATTGTGCGGGTCTCTTTTAATAGCCTTTCTAGGCACAGCTGATAAAGTGCTCTATAAAGTTCTGGTCTACCCTGAGGTTATCAATTTGACTTAGTTATTTCTAGATCAATTTAAAAAAAAAAATTGTTTATTTGAAATGTGATGCTTACAGATGGGTTCCATTTTTAAAACAGTCCATAATCTTAAAAATTAAAGCGTGTCTCCATACCATATATATGTTTTTTACGTGTATTATAAACCGTAAAGGGCACTAATTTATACCTAAAAAAACTGCGCATCACTATGGCTCCCAATGATAAAAAGTAATACAAAAATACATCTAAAAATTAAAGGGTGTGATTATATGTAACGTTTATTGATCTATATGGGCTTATCTTTTGAACCGTGGTAGAAAAACGCTTGTAAATTAGATAGAATGTCGATGCTATGACCGTTATAGAAACTAGAATTAATATTCAAAATTTTAAATTAAGGGGTGCCCTAATATTTCATTGATGTATGTTATCAAGCTTTTAAACCGATATAGACAGATAGCTTCAACTTACTAGGAACATGTATCGTTTACTTCTTTATAACAACAAGTTTACCATTTGAATTTAAAAATACTAAGGGTATCCCTATAGTTGCTGTTATATGATTTATATTGCCAAACGGTTGAACAGTTGTAGACAAACTGTTGAAATTAACAAAGAGCTGTATTACTAAGTTTGCTATAACAAACGTAAAATTTTAAGATGGAATATAAGGGTGTCCTAAGAGTTCATAGACATATAAAATCTCTTTTGAAGTTTTTTTTTTGCAAGAATTACATTAAGTTACAAATGTTCGAACTGTAAAAACAATCATATATTTAAAGTTTCTGAAAGTATTAAGTTTTAGGGGAAACTGGCATTTAATTGGTTGTCGAAACTGACTGGCTGAGAGAATTTTTCTATCCTTGAAAAGGAAAACATCTACAAAGTTAATGCTCTATTTCTACAACATTTTATTATATTATCTCCAATTTCGTTACTAAATACACATGGGAGTATAAAATGTGTTATTTATTGTTAGGTTGAAGTTTGCTTTTCAGTTTCATTCTATCAAGAGCAAAATATAAATTTTAAACATAATATTTTGTAAAATGCTTAAGGTACCCTAAGAAAAATAATACATTTCAGAATAAAAAAACTAAAAGTATATAAGTGAATCTGAAAGATTTTGAAGGATAGAAAATAAGATTTTTCGTTTATTATATTAGAAGTGAAAAACGTATAAACAAATAAAGTCCGCAGCAAGGTATTGTTAGGTCTGAATAACTTTTAGTTATAGGAATAAGAAAAAGCTAATTAATTTTTGTCGCTTTACTTTTAAACAAATCGATTTTTCTAAAAAATTTAATTGAGTTAATTTTTATTGCTTTTAGAAGGAAAATAATGAGAAGTAAGGTAGCTTTACATTTTTATAATTGAAATTAGCTGACGAAAAAATTTTTAGAAAAAGGGTACATAATTCTTAAAATATTAAGGAATTACAAATGCTAATAAATTTAAATAAGTTTAAATAATACTTTGATGGGTTAAACTTGGCTTTGGGGGCTTTGTTAAGAATTTTAGATTATGAAAAAAACCAAGGAAATAAAAAACGTGGTTAAATTAATTTGATACCTTTTTTTGTATTTTTTTTAAAGAGAAGTAGCACTTCAGGCAGAAATGCCTTTTTAATTAGTGTAACTGTGCTACATTCTGTAGGAAAGGCATAGAGGAGAGAAAAAACAGGTGGTGAAAGTATAGCCATTTTATTTGTTATTTTACTTCGCCGGCGAATGTGCTATGTCGAAATACCGACCAAGGAGGCTGCGCGCTGTATTGTAAAATTATAATATTTCCATATCCGATGTGCCCATTCTGAAATTTTATTGCTCTGCTACTGAAAGGTCTTTAAAGCTCAAGATCTGAATTTAATTTAAAAACTTATATGCTTAGCGCAGCCATTAAGAAATTGTTGATTTATTTAAGTACAAAAATTTGTTGTCTAGTTGTTGATTATATTCTTTCTTTATCATTTTAAAAGCTTGCGAATATCTTTAATTGATATTGAAACGAAATCATAAACAAAGTAATATGTAAAATGTTTGGTTCTTTGTAAAATTAGACAAAAAATGCAAGAACGTTATGGATGGCAAAAACATTTTTTTTTTGTTTTTATTACTTTACGAAACCATTTTCTTAAAACTTTAATTTACCACACTCTTGCAATTTTTTCTTTAAAATAGGCCAATAATTGTCAACAACAAATTAACCGTCGACCAAGTCTTTCGATTATCTTAAAACTAAGCAGCAAGTTTTATTCCTGGATATTTTGGATGACTTTTAATAGCAGAGTGTCGTTAATGATTGTTTGGGTTGGCAATGGCTTTATATATGTGAAATATTTTATTTTTTCTGTTTGTGTGGGTGAGTTAAGTGTTGGTGGTTGTGTGACTTTAGTTAAGATTGGTAGTCATAAAGTAATGTAAGTGTCATAATATGTGGATTAAATTACAAAATGTTAATGATATTTGTAGCAACTAAGACTGGAAAACTAACAATGTCTATATGTGTGTATAATCCTATAAAAGTTGTTTTTATTTTTATTAGATTTTAAAATTTTTCTTAATTACTTATATTTACAATATTAAAAATATTCGGCATGTTCACTAATTTGATTACAATTATTTTGTTTTTCTGCTTTTAACCATTTTAGTCTTGTATTTAAAATTTCTTCAAATTATTTTCCTCACATGTAACCAAAATCTTTTTTCACAATTTATATTTTTTTACCTAATAAAGCAGTTTTTGATTTTGTGTTAATACCAAGAAAAAATATTTGTTATTAATTGAAACAGGTTAAAACTTATGTAGTTTATTTCACTCTTTCATTTTGAGCCATTAAAACAGCTGTTACTTTGACAGTAATGACAATAAGTGTCACAAAACGACAATCTTCTTTATAATATTGTTGATTGTTTAGTTTATTTTTAAGAAACAGGAAAAAAGCTGAAAGTGGTTGATTTTAAGGTTAAATATATGAGATTAATATGGAAACACAGATATCTTGGCGTTTAATGTTTTTTTAATTATTTGTTTTGAAAAAAATATTTACTTTTTTGTTGTGTTTTTTGCAAACTTACAGCGAATAGTTGACAACCATAGTAAATGCGTGGGTATTTAAAATATCTTTACAGAGATATACATAAATATAAGTAACCTTTATGAACTAAAAGCAAAGATTCAAAAATAAGACAGAGTTCACAAGAAAACTGAAAAATATGCAGCAAAATCCTCTTCTGAGTAAGAAATAAAAGAAATATGGAGAATTATTTATGAGTTTTAACACTACCACAAATCAAATGAGTATTTCTTTAAATTCCTATAATAAAAAATTATTAATTAAATAATTTAATTTCCAAAATAGTTATACAAATATTCAAATTTGCACACTTGTAGCACCTTTTTTTTTTTTTTTTGTTTTAAAGAATTTCAAGATTTAAAATTGTATATTTCTAAAATGAAAAAAAAGAAAATATAAATTTGTATGTTTAATAATATAAAACTGGTAAACTATACGACATTTCACTAGTTTCGTAAATGGTTTAACAAGGTGCTGACGCATGTATATATTTCAATATGATAAAAAGCAAAGAATGGCAAAATTTGTAAAATCGCACTTCTTTAAAGACTTAGGCATTTTTTCCTCCACAAACTTTAATGATTTTTGTTATGCCTTTCAGTATAACAAAATTATCCTTAATGTTTATTTCCAAAACATTTTAATTTTGCTTCACTGTATTTTGTGTTGTAAGTAAATCTTTATATAAAGAAAAGATTTATTGTTTGCTAGTTTACAACATTGGTAAAATTTTTACTTTTTTTACATTTTCTCAAAGAAAAAATTTATATTTAAAAATTTTACGGTTAACATAACAAGTGAACCCCATTTGTGAGAAGTTCTCGTAAGTGCGTGCAAGAAAATATATGAATGAATTTGCTGCAGTTTTATGCACATTTCGAATGCAAAAACAGACAGAAACTACTGGTTGTAGTGTCTTTCAGTTGTGTGGACTTAATCTATTGATTTCTAGCTTGTCATTGTCATGTTAATGATGAAAATATTACGATTTATATTTTCAACTCGAAGACGGGATGTAAATAAAAACTATTATTTTATCTGTAAACCTTTGATAAAAGAATAAACATTAAGTTTAATTGAGAAATATCGCATTAATCTCTCTTTCATTTTTTTTTTTTTTTGTGTTTTAATCATGTCAGACAAATGGTTTAAATGTAACATTATCTCCTAAAAATCTTAACAGTAGTCCGAGGTGTTAATGCTTTGCTTAGTGCATTGATTTATTTAAAGCAATTAAAAATGCGATTTATTTGAAATGAACTTAGAGAAAAATTTATACAAACAAACTTTTGAAGCTAAAGTTGCTACTTTAGCTTTCGATTTAGAACCAAATGTAGCACTAAGCACCTGAGACTATCGAAATGAATTTTTGTTACCATAGTTTCAAGTTCATAGTTAGTTTAGTAATAGGAAGACGGCAATATATTCTAAAATAAACATTAATCTGTGAGCATAAGTTTTTTAAAAAGAGATTAGATCAGCTAGAGCAATACTTTTTACTTTGAAGAGGTCACCTTTTAACTTGAATGTTATGTTCTTATTTGTAATTGAAGAGCCATAAATTCCTGCTTGTCTACTGGATTTGATAACTTTATTATGACATTAATATTGAACACTTAATAATGCAGACGCCGTTTCCGGATGGCCATCTGTAAAATGTACAAAAATGGAAAAAATTATACATCATTGATGTTCGGCTTGCGCATAAAAACTCTAATGAAGGCTGGCCGCTTAGAGGTGGACAGAGGCTGACACGTAATTAGATATCGCCAGAAAGCACATTGGCGAAGATATACTTAATTTATATCACCCTTTAAAATCGGCGGCATACGAAAGCAAATAAAAAATACACATTGTAACTGACTTGCGTATATAATATGCAGCAAAGACACCAGGATGAAGTTGAGATGCACAGCCTTAACAGCACAGTATTTTACACCTTCTAGCAGAGAACTTGTGTGCTTGTAATTATTTAACAGTATTTTTAATAAAATTATACACATATTCATCCGTAAGTTTAAGTCAAAAAAATTAATTCCTAGCGTGTCTGACTAATGAATTAGGAGAACTAATGAAGTAAATAAAATTGTAACAATTCAAAAACAAGTAAGAGTGCATTATTCGGCTATGCCGAATTTTATATACCCTTCACCATATACGTAAATACCAATACTGTTCATATTTACTTTTTTATAAAAAAGTTCAGAGGACCATAACTCGGAAAATATGGGCGAGCGCCAATTTTTTCTTATTTTTTAATCTCCATCGGTCCAATATATGTTAAATACTTCACTAAACTAAATTTGTTTTAAATGATATAGAAAAATGAGAGGGAGACGTGGTGTTTTCCCCGCTGCCTATAAGAAAATGGACCGATCGTGCTGATTTTCTATAGCTCATTTAGTGCCCAGCAAAGTTGACTTCAACCTGAACCAGAATCGACTTGGCTATGCATAAGCACTCACAACATATGTAATTTATGGGGTAGGAAATGGATAATGTGGTAAAGGGTATACTTATACATATTGTAGCTAATGTTCTTATATACATAACAATATTTGTGCAACTCTTAAAATATTAGTACTCTCCTCGACTTATAACACATATAAGAGGTTATGTGTAGATCACAACTAGAAAATTTTTCTTGTAATGAATCTCTTCGTCCATACAATATTTTAATATATAATTTCATTTTATTGTTTTATTCCAAGAGTTCGTCAGTATTTTGCAGGAAGTTGTAAGCTTTAATGCAAATTTTTATATTTTTTTATTTTTATTAAATTTGTTTTTAGTAACATGCAATCAACACATAAAAAATTTATGTAGAAGCTTTGGTCTGTATATGACAATGTCATAAAAAGCGTTAGAAAAAAAAAAAGACATTAACAGAAACATTTAATTAAATTTATGATTAATTTAAAAGCACTTTACATTCACTTCAATTCAGTGATCCCGATTATGCTTAAAAGCGTGCTACTTTTGTTCTTCTTCTGTGTTACTTTAAGTCCAATAAAAACACAATTAAAATTATTTAACCAAGTACAGTTTTTAATAGTCAAACAGCAGTTTGAAGCTATGGTTATAACAGAAAGAAAAAGAAATCTAAGGAAGTTGCTTATAAATTTGAAAAAAACTACATTTGTTTTCAATCAGCTACTACAGTAGTTTTAATGATATCAGCAAATTATGCAGGCATTGGACAATTGTTTCTCCTAGCCGCCTTTTTTCATATTTTATTTATATTTTTTATTTGAAAAAAAAAACAAATTTAGTTACGGTTATATAACACTTTTCTCAATGCTTTTACACTCCCCTTTCCTGCCGTTCCAGTGGCTAAATATACGCAATTCTATATGACATGTAACGTTTAGTTTTCAAGAAAGATAATTCTTACAAATCCCTCATTCATCACATAATGAAAGGTAGACAAAACAGTAATTTAACTTACAAGCTTCTAACACAATACGGCAAAAGCAAAGTTTTGATGATGTATTTAAAATAATTAAAATATATTTTAATGCATTTAAACTGCGCTGAAATTTTCACTTAGAGGAATTACAACTAGCGGGTCAACGCGAACATGTGTTATGTCAACCATAAGTGGGTTAGTAAACATGACAACTCTAAATTCTCTTACGAACCTGCGCCGAACTACTACTGTTTGCTGGGTCTGCAGTTAAATTAGTGCGCAGAAATCGTTTAAATATCTGTTAAAAAACCCCCTGTATGGCATCAACGAAAAATCGAAAAACGTTACTAAAATTGCTTCTTAAATTGGTAAACAAGGCTTATATGTCCCATGAGGTTCCTAAAGCCTAATAGTTAGCACGTTGACTACTAAGTATTTGACTAGTCCGAGTTCAAATCCTGTCATTGCTTGTTTAATGACATCAATTTCTCTTAGGGTTTTTCCAGCTGTATCAATTTTAAAAAATATAACGTGTCTACTTAAGACCAGATTAACATTTTATCTATCACACTTCTTCATCAAACGTCGTTTTTACTCTTATGTATGATAAATCAATTAGAAATAGTAAAAGATATATAAAATGTTAGTCCCGTATATTAAAGATTGACACACTTGCGTTACAATTTTGATCACGTTTTGATGCCCAAAATAGTAAGAAGTCGGTTTTCCCTAAAGCCACACGAGGCATAGTGTCAAACCATCCTGAAGCGCAGATAAATAAATTTATCCCAATAGTGTTCAGTCCGGTAGGTCTTAAATATTCTACAGCCTCGACTATCAATAAAACCTGATCAATCATTAAAAAAATGCTAGGAAAGAATTGTTATTGTGATTACATCTGCATTTGTTTCGTATTATTAAAAACAATTTTTTATAATCAACCCTTATGTAGAAAAATGAAAGGAAAAATAAAAATAGTTACTCAATGGTTACTGTGTTTTTGTAATAAAAATTGTTGAGTTATTTGCGGCCTTTTTACCTTATTGATTCAATGGAGTTCTCATTTAATTAATTTGGCTTTTGGTATAAGACTTTGAGGTTTTCTTTACAAAATTTGGGTAAAATCCACTGATACGAGCAGTAGCGAAATGGCCATATGGATATGCTTTGCCCACAGTAATACATTATAATAAATATTTCATGAGAATATCATGACTTTTTCCTAACTAATGCTCCGCTTGCAATGTCACCGGCTGTAGTAATTACCTGAGCTCTGACCATTTACCTGTCAAAATCTCTTTAAACAAATCAAAATCTCTTCAAACAATTTTCATAATGTTAAATAGGAGGAATTCCTTAGATTCCTTAATATTAACCTAAAGTTATCGAATTTTTTATTGGCAACGCTTCATAAAGCTGCTCTGCCTTTCTGGAATTCGATGAAAGTTATAAAACATAACAAGCATAACAATATTTCGATTTAAAACAAAATAATAATCGGTACACCACCAATGTTGAAAAGTATGAAATTTTAGCTCTGGTCTTTGCTAATAATTATTCTATTTCATCTGTCTTGGGTGACCTAATTACTACTTCTTTAGTTAATCATACTCTAGAATTTTATAGATCGTTTAGAGTAAATCCACTAAAAGAATTTTTAGTAAATAGTTTACAAATTTTAGATATATTGAAAACTTTAAAGAATAAAAACCAACCTGAGATCGACGGTATTATTAACAGATACCCTTCTAACAAGGGCATTAAGTTTTTAATTAATTCATATCTAAAGCTTATCTATTTCCTACTTCAAGGACGCTAAAGTGATCCCAATTAAAAAACTTGGCACACAAGCTAATTGTCTATCTTTATACCGTCCCATCAGTTTACTGTCGAGTGTAGGTAAAATTTAAGAAAACTTATTATAATGAAAATAGTTAATTTCATCGAAGTATATAATATTTTTCCTCCTAGAAAATTTCGTTTTCACAGAGAATATAATACATATTCTTATAGGAATTAGATAAGTAGTAAAAGAAAATTTTAACCATCAAAAATCAACTGCCATGGTACTGTCAGATGCAAGAACTGCATTTGATTTAGTCGGGAATGAAGGCCTAATTTTTTAGATGACAAATTTAAATTTTCATTAACATTAATAAAATAAATTCACAGTGTTTTCAGTTCTTGTTCCTTTAAAGCTCACAGCATTTTGAACTCCATTCCTTAACGGCAGGTTGTCCCCATGAGTCTTGCTTATCTCCTGTCCTTTATAATTTATACATATTCGATTTACCTCAATTAGACTATTGCACCTTGTCAATATTCAGATATGTCATATCTATCTTAAGCTCTAAAATTAATGCTGTTGATATAAAAGCTACATATATAATCCTAGCTGAACAAATGGAAAATCTTGTTAATCTATGAAAAAATCCAAGCGATATACTTTACACAAAAACGGAAAGACCACTATATACCGCAGGCCAATATTTTTTTGAATAACAATACTGTTAAGCGATCTGCAACACCTGATAGCTTTGGAGTGTTTTTTGAATAACAATACTGTTATGCGATCTGCAACACCTGATAGCTTTGGAGTGTTTGCCATTTATGACTTAAAAAATTAAGAAAAAATTAAATTTTCGTGTTTACTTTAACACGCAAGTATTGATAAAGTTTTTGAATTCGGTAAAAAAAAAACAGAAATAAAATACGTTTTACCAACATTTCAATATGTTTTATTACAAAATTTTCATTTAAATTCAAAACAGAGCGCAAACTACGGCATTCGATATCGATCAAAATTTACATTTAAATTCTATAGATATTTCGATTTGCCCCTAGAGTTCGAAAATCAAACAACGCTAATGCGAGTATCTTTTGAGGATAAATACCTATATTTTAAAATAAAATAATGAATAATAGTAAAATCTTACCATACGTTTGGTGTAAAACTAGAATTCGAAATTATATTCCTCGAAGCATTTTAATGTGTGCAAAACTCGACGTATTCTACGTATTTCACAAACAATTAAGTGTTAATCCTAGTGTTTTTCCATAAATTATACACCAATCAAAATACATATATCAATTCTAGACATGAAGCTGCAATGGACATTTGATACCCAAATAACACATGCGCAAGAAGACACGAGTCTCACTATCATTGGGTAGATACAACGTGCGGTGCTCAGTATTTATTAAAGAATATCCTCTCTTTCATTTTTACGTGATAATTATTTCTACACATGCCTTAATTTTTTATCTTTTAATAACTCTTTAGTTATTAAGAGAATTATTTTCGTATTTAAAAGGTAAACGTAATTTAATTACAGCTGGAACACTTTTTCGAACAAGAAAATGACAAATTAAAAAGTACTAAAAAACTTGAAAAGTGCTAAAAAATGGCATGTTTTTTAATTTATAAACGTTTTCTTAATACGTTTTCCTATAAAATAAACACCGATAATGCAGAAATCCCCAGAGCTACGCAAGTCTGTTGATAAGCAGTTCTTCCTTCATACTTCACAATGATCAAGTATTTCTTACATCCAACCAAGTGGAATCATGTTCTGGTCGACTCTTTTAAGATATTTTCCCTTTTTATGTTGAAAAAGAAAAATTGTGGGACTTTTATTTGTTATCTAAATCGCTAAACATTTGCATTAGATAAACGACGCTAATGTAAAAATATAAAAAGCAAAAGTGTTGTCGATAGAAGAGCTTTTAGTTTTTAATCGGTTTTGAAAATAAATTAACCATTCAAGTTTTATCGCAAAATGTATCATTGTTATTTAAAACTTTATTGGTTTGCCATACTCTACACTTTTTTTAAAGTCCAACTGCAGAAAACAAGTTGTGTGTCAAGTGGGATTGTTGCTCATTGACAGTTCCTATATTCAGGCCTAACGATTACAAGAAATCTTGTGAAGAACATTCACTCGATCAATGGTTGTTGCTGTTTGGCATATATTTATTGATTTTATACCTGTGAAACACATAATACAAAGCAAACAGTAGTAAAAGGTTTGTTTAAGCCTACGTAAAGATACATTAGCTGAATTTTGTCAAGTTTAATTTAACTTAATTTTATCTTTAACATAGCAAACCTTTAACGTTAGTAAAACTAGCTTAATTTTTTTTAACATTAAAAATAAACGGAGAAGAATATTAGCCTGAAAGTTTCGAAATATTTTTTTGTCTTTTTATAATTTCTAATTAAATCTAAACAGTAGCTTCTGCAAATACACTTTCTAAATTCAGAAATACAATTGGAATGTTCAAATTAAAGGGACATTTTACCAATTTTTTTTTCTTAATGGTCCATCTTTTTGTTTTCGATTGTCTAGTTAACCTCAAAGTTCTTTTTTAGTCTTTCCTGAACAGTACCTGAAAGCTTTGACATATTTTCCGATGCTTTTAAAATAAGAACATTCAATTCGAATGCCTGTATCATCTGACCCACAATGGATTTTTTTATTTCCAGCACAAACAAGGATCCAACTTTAAACAAAAACGCTGGCATAAAAATAAGGTTAATAATTAAAGTGACGTCAGTTGTGTCTCAAAGTAAAAGAACAAGAAAAATAGTTCTCAAAATGAAATGGATTCTTCGCACTTTACAGTCCACCCTAAATACGGGCGTTAGGCACGACGTAATTTAGCGTCTAGTTTTTACGCTGTAATGAGTAACTTAAATAAGAGCGCCAACGTTGTGAAACGAACAGTATTGTTTACTTATCTTATTTGCTAAAAACCACAAAATTAAAATAATTAAGAGAGATAAAATCGCGAAATTGACCTTAAAGTAGCTGTAATGTCATTACTGTTGGAAATACTTTTGTATATACCACAAAAAAAAAAAATAACAACACTTCTTTTGCAGCCAACTTCACTTTTTACGCGCAGTCAAAATTGGATTTTTCAATTGTCCAACGTTAGCGTCGCACTATTTGGGTTGGTCTCATACACCTTGTATGGGCATGAGAATTTTTGACAGTTAAATAACGTCTTACGCTCGTATTTAGGGTGGACTGTTAGACGTCGATTGATTTATGCAAGGTTGGCTGAAAAAAAGCGTAATAGCCCAATCCTATTCCATTGTTAAGTAAAAGTTTTTTCCCGTGAGGTTGACTGAAAAAGTAATTTACGATCCCATATCTAATGTTAACGATGAAGTTGATGAAATTTTTTTTAAGTTTTGATTTTCAGTAGGAATCCAAAGTGCTGAATTTTTTGTGCCATTTTGTAAACTAATTTTTATGCTTAAAGTTTCATCACATTTCTTAAAAGTCTTGTACAAAGCGTGCCCACATTGCATAGCCCCTTATGCCACCCAAGATTTGTTCGTTTTGTACGTTCGATTCGTTCTACATGTGATATTGATTAGTTTCTACATATGTATGAGATTGAATTTGTGTGGTAATCCTTGGGGTTCGAGGCATATGTTTGGTCAATCTTTTTTTCTCGCGTAGTAGGCTCGGTTAAACTGTCGAATATTGTTTTAAAAGGAAATTAAATTATTTAATTAAAAGTGTGGACGTGAAACAAATGATCATGAAATCGGTACGTGAAACATTCATTATATCGTTCCTACGTTGCACAAAAACATAAATAAACAAAATTTAGAGCACGTGCATCTTAAAAATTGTATTTTGATTTAAAAAGCAACATTAACTTGTTTGTTAAACATTAAAAAATGTTTGATCTTACTAAACTACTTAGCAGACAAATATGCAACATGTGTTGGAAATTTATTATTCTTATAACCGATAATGACAGTATCAGATTTTTTAAATGAAAAAGGAATTATATGCGGCTGCCAACGTCTTGTTTAATAACTGTAATATAAATTATTTTTATCAAAATTTTTTAAACTTTGTTAGAAAGTCTGACAAGTTTTAAGATTAAGTATCTAATTCTCTTCTAACAGGTTGTTAACAACAAAATGTGAGACAAATAAGTTGTTAGCTCTTTTTTTTTTAGCAATAAATATAAGATTTATTGAGATAGTATTGGGAGGACTGAGCTGTTGTTATATTTTTTTTACATATCTCGCTAGAAAATATTGTTTACTGGTTTCTAGGGATTTGTTATTGCTTAAGTTACTTAAAAAGATTATTCAATTTTATTACGTATTTGAACATTAATTTTAACTATTAACATTTCAAATTTAATTCTGGATTGTTACAGATTCAGATTTTCTTAAAAGTCGAATAGTCAGCTAAATGGCTAATGTAAGGAAAGGCATTAAGCAGTGATGTTCAGATATGTACAGATAGACAAGCGGTATTTAAATCCTTTACAATTGTGTTTGCTTTACAGTATTGGACAAGTAGAAAAACAAAAGGAGGCAAAAAAACAAAAATTGTACTGCAAAAAAGACGGGTCGATTTGATCATGGGCCTTTAGATTTTCTAATGTTTTATTATTAAGGCTTTTTGTAATCGTTGCATCTTTAATACTTTTGGACCCGATTGAACTGTCCTCTTTAGCCAACTATATTTATTTTACTAAATTAGTTTTAAAAGAACTTAGAAAATTGCTTTTGTACTTCTAAACACTAATTAAGTTCTTTGTTTTTCTCAACCTTAAGATTCATTTGCAATCGGATTTTAAATTACATACCTTTGCTTTTTATATATTTTTAAAGCTGCTTTAAAATTGTTTGCTGAAAAATTTTTTGTAATAAAAATAATTATTTATTTACGTTTTAGTGCTACACCGCTTGTCAGTGTTTATTAATGTAATTACAACAAAACTTCTACTTTCATTAAACTGAACTTAATTTTCAGTGCATAAAGTTAAATACACATAGTGACAACAAGTGTCACACTCTCTTTATGTTAGCACGCGTTTAAAGAAACTAGTTCCTGTGATTACAAATCAACACAAGAATGTTGTACGAGCGCTTTGCGAAAAGTTCTTTACGATTATTAACGTATCTGTGAGTATCTTCTTTTGGCACAAGACAATAATTCAAGTGCTTTATGATATTTAATTTCTTCAAGTTAAATGCGGAATTAATTTGTATCAATTAAATAACGAATAAAAAAAAAAAAATAAACAAAATCACAAGATGTTCTTTGGTTTATAGTTAGGAAAACAAATTAAGGAAATGTTGTAGTTTATTAATATCTTGATATTAAACTTAATCCATTGTATATTTATTTACTTAATATGTCTCTTGATTTTAAAAGATTAAACTTTCAGCAGTTTTGTTTTTTGGCAAGATTTGCCTTCAGACTGAATAGTTTATAGTTAATGAAAAATTAGATTTAGTTTTGTATCTTTCTTTGAAAAAATGTACATTTCACATTTCTTAATAAAATTCTACTTCAAATAAATTTTTTGGAAATATGCAATGGCATTAAATCTTGAATAGACTAAAGAGTGTCTTTAAGATTAAACAAGTATGGTTTGGTTGAGTTTGGTACTACATGAGCAGTAATATTTACAAATTGACCTATTTTTACCTTTTTAATCCTCAAATTCGTTCGTTTTGGAATTTAGAGAAGAACATGTGATTAAAAACAAAAAAAAAAAAAAAATCAGTATTCCATCGAAAATGAGATTAACAGAATTTAGTGCTACTGGTGCCCGACGTAGTCAAATAATTGAAGAGTTCAATGATTAAAGTGGAACACTTAATTGTAAAGATAAAACTAGGAAGACATTAGCCGTATGCACAACAAAAACTTTGCATGAGGTTGGCATGAGTGATAAAACTAAGCAGCACCTCAAAAGAGTGCAATATAGTTATGATATTAATTGCCAAGACGTTAGAAATTAGAAAATTAACTGAGTTCCAGCACAATCCCGTCACCAATTTCAATTACATTCTTATTTTTTTTATGCACTCGGTTCTTCCAACTTTTTGCATCTTCTGTTTAGACAAACTGATTCCTGTTATTAAAGTTATCAAAAAACATTTTATAATACTCCTCATAATAACTGAACGAGTTTAACTTCTCTATGAAAGTTTTAGTGCATATTTGTTGAAAAATTGGAACACCATCAGATAACTCTTGAGTAATACGAAAATCTATATATTAACTTTGTGCGAGAAGGGCCCAGCCCACCTGAAATAACAGAAACAGAAAATATATAACTTAAATTTCCTTCCACGCATCTGATAATAAACTGTGAAAATGTCACTCTTAAAAATTTATTAAAATCAAATTTCTCAGTTTACGAGTTTACTTATGAAAGATTCTCAGCTGTACGGTTTTTTTAATTATAAGGTTTCTTAGTATTGCAGTTCTTCAGACTCTACTTCGAAGGGTTTCCCAGAGAAGTTTTTTGCAAAAGGCTATAGCTTTTAAACGAACAGAAATGTTTATGTCATATATTAAAAATTCCACAAAATAAATATTATTCTGGGAGAATATTTAAAATTTTTAGGGCAAAATTATTAGATGTTATTTTGTTTGCGTTGTAAGCTGTTTTTAATTGGGTGTTTTTTTTTTTTTTTTTTTTGCAACGCATCTATAATTTAAGTGTCAATTAGATCTCCTTTTTTAACCTTCACCACCGGTGGAAAGATTATTTATAAGTTTTTAGTTTCGTTTGTAATTTCTGCAATATTCATTTCCGACCTTATAAGCTATATGTTCTTGATTCTTAGAAATAGCGCGATCGATTTAGCGTTGTCTGTATGCAATCGGATTTGAGTCAATTTTGCCACGTCTTCAGCTCAGCCACAGAAAATTTATCACCACCAAAACCAAAAATTGAAAAAAAAAAATCCTGGCCAAGCAAAGAAATTGGAATTTCACTAAACGATTTAGGTTGTACTAAAATATTTATTATCACGAAAACTGCACTAAAAAACTGTACTTCCCATAAATAATTCGAAATTTTATGAACCTCGAGCTTTTCGAAAGAAGTGGGTCAATAGACCGCCAGCATCAATGTTCTCCAATAGGTTTGACTGTTTTTGGTGGTGCAGAGCAGACCCAGAGCTAAGAAATTACCAGTTCAAGTTCTCAAATATTTTGGTTAAGGGTATATAAGAATTCGCATAGCCGAATATAGCGCTTTTACTTGTAAAATTTCTTTTTGCATAGTGTTCACCAGAGTAATATTAAGTATGGCATAACTCTTTTCATTTGATTTTTATCTGATTTAGTGATTAGAAATAATGTGACATTCAAAAACACAAGGCATTTTGAGACTATATCCATAAGTGTGCTGCTATTAATTACCCGCACCTTTCCCATGAATAGAATATGAATTGAAGCAACAAAAGTTGATATTGTAAAAGGGAAGTTTAAAATTAAATAAAATTAAATAAAATAAAGAAATTGAATTGTGTATATTTGATTTAATTTACAGTTAGCCGATTCAACGGTTAGAAAGTATAGCATCTCGCGTTAACTTTTTACCAAGTGGCATCAAAAAATAATAAAAAAAAATAATCATTTAACAAAATGTAATACTTTAGAATGTATTAAAGACAAAAAGTGCCAGTCAGTATTTAGTTTAATAAAGAAATAAGTATTAAATGATAATAAGAGCTGCCATGTAAAAACGTCAATTGCTTAACTGTTACCGTGTGTTTTTGAATACAAATTACAAAAAAATAATTAATTAAGTACAATATGTTTAATAACTAGTTTAAACTTAAAACCTAAAATATTAATTTTTTATGAATTATTTTCCTCTGTTCATTCACTCTGTGAATGGCATGAAATTAATTTTGCAAGATTATTTCTTCTTGCATCCATACAGAGACATATGGTGCTGATGCATCAACAATTTCTTGCGCTTTATTTTCTCGGCAGAAACATGTAAATAAGAGGCTCTAAATTAAAATTAAAAATTATGCATTAAAAGTTTTAGATGAATGTAATAAAATATATGTTTGGAGTAAAGATGGACAAATCTGAAAATACATTCCATTATTATTATTAGGGTTAATTCTCCTCTTTGATTTTATGAGAGGAATTATAAAAGTTAAAAAAAAAGAAAAAAAAAACTCCTCTTTTTGCACTGAATGATTGTAAAGGATAAGAAAACCTTTTTTATGCGACTTGAATCTATTTTTTTTTATTTTATTTATTTATTTTATTTATTTTTAAAATTTTGTAATAAAAAGCCTTCTGTGGCCAAAAAATATTACAATTGAAAAATGTTTGTGTAAAATTTCATAGTAACCCTAAATAAGTTTGAGTTAATTTTAATAAAATTAAATTTAACAATATATTAATCATGTAAATACATTTACCTAAAACTAAACTAAACAGCCTTAAATTTGTAACAGTAAAACATGTACCCAGTAAATATGAAGAAAAAAAAAATAGATCCAAATCAACAATGAAATACAGTGTAATACTTTCTACCTCAACCATGGTTTCCAACTAAATATGCAAGTAGTTTTTTACGATACACATTGTAAGAAACAGGAAATGTTCTTAAATCAATCGGCAAGCGATTCCATGTACGGGCAATAACAATTAGGAAAGATTTTTCAAAAAGTGCAGTTCTAATTGTAGGAATGATAATTTGGATATTCCTGGTCGAATGTGTAAAGTTAAAAAGTGTTACCAAAAATTGTGGTGTTGCATTTTTTATAATCTTATAAAATCTCAGTAAGTATCTCAAAGTTACATAACTTTTAAACGAACAACTTAAAAAACGTTCAAAATATGGCGAAATATGATTATAGTTTTGTTGGTTATGATTGTATAGTCTTATTCCAAACACAAAGCGAACAATTTTGTTGGTTATAAGTTTAATCTTTCTAATATTACTAACGCATGTAGATAAATAGATTTCCATACAAAAAGATATCTGTGACATTAATAAAGCATGGGCTACTCTAAACCTGATATGGTATGGCATATAAATATTTAAAGAGTACAGTCGACGAAGTGTAAAACTTACTCTTGAGCATAAATTATCTATGTGGTGGGAAAAATCAAGCTTATCATCCATCATTATGCCTAATATCTTCATCCTGTCCACAACTTCTATTTCTCTTTCTCCTATTCGTATTACTGTATCCTCTGGATGCAATAAACCAAATTTCATTATCTTAGTTTTAGACATATTTAGTTTTAAATAATTTGATGTCATCCAGGAATCAACTTGATCTAATACTCTTATAATATACGACTGCATATTGTCCCCTGAATTATTGTTTGTAAGTAGTAGTTGAATATCGTCAGCGAACCCATACGCATTACAAAATTCTGATTCAATTACGTCAAAAAAATCATTTAAGTATATTGAAAACAATATTGGTCCCAACACTGACCCTTGGGCCACACCTCGACTTATCTCCTTTTGACGTGACATTTGGTCATTAAATGACACGAATTGCCTCCTATCAGTTAAATAGGAATAGATTAGTA
The DNA here is from genome assembly GCA_937654795.1 of Cistogaster globosa. NCBI lineage: Eukaryota > Metazoa > Arthropoda > Insecta > Diptera > Tachinidae > Cistogaster > Cistogaster globosa. The sequence goes on along the minus strand of OW569404.1, from coordinate 34,920,283 downwards.
AGCAAGACGGCCTTGAAAACCCAAGATTATCTCTTAATTTTCTTATAAGATTGATGTGATTTATACAATTAAAAGCCTTTGAAAGATCTAGTGAAATTAAAATGCTACATATTTTCCCATTCAGATTATTTCTTATTGACTCTGTGATTCCTAGTAAGGCAGATGATGCGCAACAATTACGACGATAACCCGTTTGTCGATCATTTAGTAAGGAATAAACCTCAATATGTTCAATAGTTTGTTCTCTCATTACATGTTCAAATACTTTCGATAGTACTGGTAAAATGCTTATTGGTCTTAGATTCTCCTTTTCAAATGATGTACCATTCTTCGGGATCGGAACTATCTTCGCCAGCTTCCAGTTTCTTGGAAAGACTGAAGTAGTTAGTATAGAATTAAACAAATGCAATATTTGAGTACTTATTAAGGGTAGAATGATCTTAAAAAATTTTAATGGTATATTATCAACACCACATGCATTAGATTTGATGTAGCCAAATGCGGTTTGTAGTTCAGACATATTAATACATCTAAATGAAAAGATCCCATGACTCCTATTAAAATTCAGATTTTCAAATAACTCCGTCGAATTTGGTTCTATTCCATCCAAAAAATAGTCATTTATTGCATCAACATCCAAGTCGTCATTCATATTATTAATGCTATCAGAAGTTGCCGTTCTTAAACGATTCCACATATCCTTCGTTTTTGCAGTAGCAAACACCTTGTCAAAAAAAGTTTATTTTATTCTGCGAATAATTTTCTTGGCTCTGTTTCTATATTTACAAAATATACTCCATTTAAAAGGAGTAGGGTTAGCTACATATCCCTTATAAGCTATAACCCTAAGGGATGTTGCATATATTATTGCCGGAGATTTAATCCAATCCACTTTTCGTTGAATTTTAAAACGTGATATAGGTACAAGGGAAAACAATTTTGAAATCAAATCCTCGAGTACACTTGTTTGCACGTCAACATCAATCGTGTTGTAAAAGTCTGAAAAATCATATTGTAATACACATGAAGACAAGCCATTAGTGTCAACTAATGAGTAATTTCGATATTCAATATACTCCTTCAGGTTAATATCAGAAGAAAACAAAGTTAACCTAAATGAAGCGTAAATAAAAGCGTGATGTGATGATAAGAATGGACATTGGATTTGACTAGTCTCAATAAGAGATGGCTGACCACTTAAAAGAAAATAGTCCAGTAGTGTTGTTGTATTGCAACGTACATCAAAATGTGTTGGAACTGAGTTGTGCCTAATAGTAAGATTCATGCGATTACATGCAGACCGGAATCTTGCTGCCTTTATCGGGTTAAAGAGGTCAATGTTGAAATCGCCAACTACAATTTTATTACTATATCTTTCAAATATGTCACAGGCAGTAGATTCAAATATGTCGATATTTCCTTTTGGCAAGTAGACAACTCCTATCAAAATCACCATATTTTCATTCATTTCCTCAATGAAAAGTACCTCACATTCGTTATAGCATGATTGTGTTTTAATTAATTTATGCTTAATAGCTTTCGAAATATATAGTCCTACACCACCAGCCCCACCACAATGTCGGGGTCGGTCATTTCTACAAAAATTATAACCATCAATATTAACAGCCCCATTCGGTACTTCAGGCTTAAGCCACGTTTCAGTGAGAGCAACAATGTCAAATGGCGTATTCGTCATAAAGTTACTAAATTCATCAAATTTGGTCGAATATGGTGCTGGCTTTATACTCTGACAATTGCAGTGCCCTATTTTTAGCCCTGATCCCAAATTTCCTAAATATGTTTTAGCACTATAGCCATTGTCGATAATTGGACCTAAATTCGAATTAACCGATACCATTTCTTAACGTTACAAATTTAGGCCGAAGTAGTAAAAATAATCCTATAACTAAAAGGAGTAACATAGTAATTATTCTCATAATATTAGACATAACAATTTTAATTTTAATTTTAATCATAATATTCCATTCAACAATTTAATTAATTTTATAAAAGTACAATAAGCGTTACCCTATTAACATTTATGTAGATAAGATTCACAAGGTATATTCTATATGATTGTACATAAGTTATGAAAAATGTAATAGTTCTTAATATCATTTCATTTCCCTTTTTGTACTTTTTCATACTTTATTAATGTTGTCAATGTAAAAAATAAATATATGTACATAGGTGATTTTACTGCCACAGTAAATTCAATAAATTTGACAGTTATCTATCACAAGATAATCTAAAGTTGTAACAAAGAAAAGACAAAAAATATGTAAGTAATCAAAAGTGAACAGCATGCAAATAATACGAATGTAGATATAAAGCAAAATAAATTGATTTTTTCCCTCTGTTTATATATACATACATGTAAGATGAAATATATGTATGCAGTTTTTTAAGTTCATGCATAATAACATAAATATAATAAATTGTTTATAAAAAAAAAATCTTCTACATCTCTTGGTATTATTTATACAAGTCCTGGTATTTCTCCATTATATTAAATACATACAGTGTCTCTTCGGCTCCACTATTCAGCTTGATAACAGCTTGTGGTACATTAACATTCCAGAATTTGAAACTAGAAATTTGTTTGATTCTTTTTAATTGGCGACACATAAAACATAGCTTGTTGGCCAAGGGCGTAAGGTGGTCGCTCAGGTAAACTCTTTCCTCTAGGTCAAAACCCTCATTTGTGTCTTCTAATAAGTCTTTCAGCATTAGCTTTCGAGTAATATAATATTTTTTCATCAGCTTATCACGGGTAGAAATTAAGCTAAATCTTATCAACACTTCCGAATGATTTTTCATAGATGTATACTGAATATCATTTTCGCTAAATGGTACATTGAATACTTCTGACAATTTTAAGATCATTGCTTTCAAATTAGGTGATGCAGCTGGTAATCCAGTAACAACAACATCGTTTCGATTCATTCGTCTTATTACTTGGTTATGTGACTTTTCCAGTTCAATAAACTTATTTGAAGTAGTCTTATCAATTTGTTTAATGAACTCGTAACAATGTTTAATATCGGATTTCATGTTGTTTGTTTCTACTACATGATCTTGTTTAATTTTCGACACAAGTTCGTTGAATTTTTCATCAAGATCTTTCACAGCTTGACTAATACGATCTTCAGTAGCCTTAAAGTAAGCATCTAGCTTTTTATCAATATTTTCATTGATTTCATCAATGCCCTTGCGAAGCTGTGCAGCAAAACTATCCGGATTAGTCTTTGGAGCCATTTTTACAATATATAATGTACTTATATTCGTTTTTTAACTGTTTGCTTAATTTTATTTTTATTCACTTTTCACAGCTTTAAAGACACAATTTAGCACGTGTTAGCTTTTATATAAAAAAGTACTTTTGTTGTTTTTTATTACTTTTGTAAACAACTTTATTGATGTTTATCTCGATTATTAAATATTTATAAAATCATTTCGAGTAGATCTTGTTAAAATTAGATTTATTTATAAAAAAAATTAAATTATTGACCGAAACAAAAAATTTTTTCTTACATGAAGTTAGCAAAATTATAGTGTCATTTGTCAAATAAACAGCTTAACAGTCAATGCCTACGTTTTTCAGCCGTGTCGCAGAAATATTTTAGCATTTAGAGGGTGATCAAATTGATTTCAGACCATAGCGGTCTATCGGCTGTCAAGTTGTCAAACCTTCAAGTGTATAGCCGGCACCAGTGTACCTTATTTTTATCGGCCTAAACGTTTGCTTTCACCACACTTCTGCTCACAAGTGCAATGACACTTTAAGAAAGCTAATCAGTTTCATAAAAAAATATTACACTCCGAATGTAAAGTAGCATGGTCTGCGATGTTAGCTTTTCAGAATGCAACATTTTTTGGTGTAGAGCTGGTTTTTCATCTTCTAATATTATTTGGTCAAGCTGTATTTCCCGTAAAATATTGACCTTTTGATGAGTTTTTAATATTTTTTAGTACTTCATTCTCATTTTCTCATGTCATTTTCGTAAAAATATACGTCAACTGACGTATATATCGTTCCTCGTATACAAAATGATTTATTCGCATTTAAGACAAAAACTTATTTTATTCTACTTTATTTTATTCTACTTAGATACAGGAATCTTAATCCAACAAGAGATTAATGGAAAGTAGTAAACTTCTTCCATCATGATATAAATTTTCTTAATTCAATGTGTAAAAGTTAAATATTTTTTAATAATTTATTATTTTAGGGCTATTTTATTGCTATTACTTCTATAAACTGGATCATTGGCAGACAGTTTTGCTTAAGTAAAACCAAAAATTTATTAAGCTTATAAAATGAAATATAAATAATTGGGGCTATAAAAAATATTGATCTTGTGTTTGTACTCATTGCACAAATTAGAATACGAGGAGGAATGGGAATAGTACACACATACGTATAATAATAAATTGTTATGAACTTTAATTTTAATATATCACGAAAACACACATATTTTTGGAATTTTCTGTCATTTTTTAAAAGCATATAAAATTTTGAGTAGCGTACCTATATTTTGTAAACCTTAAGCTTTTGTTGAATTCAATGTCTGGCAAATGTTAGATAAACTCTCAGACAATTATTTATCAAAATCTGTTACTCTACTTCAATTTTATACTTCTGTACTTCTGTAAATATCTCTTAAGGTCTGTACATATTCTGAATGCTTTCTTGTTTGAATTAACACTCCCAGGGACCCTACACAACTAGAACGCGCAAGTTAATCAGTCAAATGGCTGAGCTACTAAAAATATAAATGTTAAAAAAAACTACTTTACAAGTTATTTAAATGAAATCAATATTTCAGAAAGAACTCAAAATTGCCGCAAGTAATATTGAATTCATTAAAAACTTAAATATTTCAAAAAAATTGGATTTTATTAAAAAAAATAATTCCACATAATCCATATTTACAAAATTATTTCATCTATATTATATATTCAAAATCGAAATTTTGCTAAAACCGAAATTACACTAACAGATTTTTATTTTGTAAAAAAAAATACATAATTTATCACTAAAAAATCTAAATATAACGGAAATTAAATAAATGAGAATCATCATAAGAGCGTACTAAAAGAAGCTTTTTAAGTTACATTAGAAACAAATGAATTAGAAAAAACACACGAGTCCAATATAATATACTAAATTGCTGTGTTGTAAGTGTATAAGATTCAATTCTGCTCAATAATTCGACATTAAATCGGTCAAGTTGTCAAGTTCATTATTCGTCTTATAAATCTTCAGTTTCATCGACAGTATAAAATGAAAAGGGAACCAAAATAGCATCACCCACATTGGCCATATTATCCTGATCCGCACATCGCTTCATTGGTGTTCAAACTTGAAAATAAGATTTGTTATTTTGAATTGTTTATGTTGTTTTCGTTTCTTGTTATTTTATTCGTTTTTACTGTTGCTGTTGTGCGTTTTCTAGGATTTCTTATCGTTTTTATGTTATTTTAAGAGTATTAAAAGCCTTAAGGATGTGAAAATCAAAAAAATTTTATGTAATTTCCCTAATGTTACATAATAACAACACCCACAGCTATTGAAAAAACTTGATAAACATTACCATCATCGTCATATTATCAACCGGAATAGCTGGAGAGATGAACCACATCGATGATTAAGAAGAAAAAAACAACTGGTTAAACAAGCAATTTTGATAGTAGAAAAACTAAACGGGGCAACTACGGACGTATTTCCACAAGCGACAACAACAAAATAACAACATTCATTTAATCGTTGTTCAAGTACTTCCAACACACGTTCGAGCATTATAAACACATGTTTTATACGCAAAATTTGTATTTGGCATGGAGATAAACACAAGGTTTGTTGTGTTCTTTTTTTGCCTGATGTTAGCAGCGCAAATGTAGGTTTTGATAGGCCTTGTGGAAAAAGGAAAAGGGTATATATAATTTTCAACTTACTTTATACACTTTGAAATAATCTATTAAGTTACTATTCCCTCCCATTATGATGTGATAAAAAAAAATTTTATTTTAATGTAAAGTTTGTCCATTCTTTTTTCTTATAACGTAGGAAGTCTCAGAACCAATTTTAAATTATCCAAACATCTAAATCACATCATGTGATATTATATTGCCAAAAGTGTTTCCGATACTGCTTTGCCGGAGTTAACACAACATTAAATAAAGCGAGCATATTATTAGGTCTTCATATTAAAACTTTAGCGAAAAAGCGGCGTTAACAAAAAATCTACACGATACAGAATAGCGTTTTGAGTATTCAGAAGTATTTAAAAAATATCAAAATTTTGACTGTTTATGCATAAAAAAACTAAAACAAGATTTTTATAAGTTAAAGCAGGGCATTGCAAAGTTTGTGTTAACTGATTTCGAATAAAATTTTGTAAGCGCTAAGTAAGCTTCTGGCTTATTTTGATACCTAAATTATTCACGCTTTCATCATTGTTTTTACAATTATTGTTTATCGTCAATGTTCCTGATATTTTTTAAATTTTGTTTCTGTGAGAAACATCAACATGATTCTTAAAAACGAATACTTAGTTTTTAGTTGTTGCTGTTCTTAAAAGAATGTTCGTTGCACGTAAAAAGAAATATTTTATTCGTGCTTTTAGTTACAAGGTCAATTTTTTAAACAACAAGTAGTTTTTTGTTAATATCAAATGTTCATATCCATTTTTATATTGTACTTATATTCTTACTTATAGAACTAATCTCTCTTGAATAAATTCCTTTTATGTTTTTAATGCTGGCATGAATATGCTTTGTTTTTGTTGTTAATTAAATAATTTAGGTTTGAGTGAATTTTAATGCGTGAACGCATATTAACTGTTGAACTGTTGCAAATTCGTGACGAGCAAAATTAGTTAAGGGCAAATCGGTTTAAGAATTTTAAACTTAATAAGTGTATGTAGCTGTTTCTGGAAATCCACATAAAAAAACTTAAAGAAGTCTCTTACATTCATTGCAAAAACTAAAGATTGCAGTATTGACATAAGTTACTACTTAAAAATAAAAAATAATAAATTTATTACGGAATTAATATTGCAATACAGAAAAAGTTTAATGATTTGGAGACGACGTTTGACTATTTATTTTTATGTTCATATTTTAGTTTGTATTTGTATTTTTATTTGTTTTTAATTCGAGTTATTTTATTAAACTTGATTTAAGTATCTCTTTTTTTTAACTCTCGTTTCTATTCCTAAAGCTAGACTAGTGACCTGACCGGCGTCTTTTAAATATTGTCTCAGGTTTTCATCAAAAAGGGATGTCATGGAATTCTCATCGAATATGTTACTGATCTTCATTGTTATTTTATTCAGTGCTGGACACACGCACACGGTGCGCAATGTAATTTCAGTTCCTTTCATGTGCAGCCTAAAGTCTCCTTATGGACCACTCGAGCCAGCCTTCAAAATGTTATTTTCGGCCATCCTTTCAGATTTATAGAATATTTTCATATATAAGCAGTTTTATACAGTAACTTTTGCCTCCATAGTTCAATTGGGTACGAAATTTTAGAGTTCTGGCGCTAAGAAACTTCTTCTTCGTTTACTTCTGGGGTGATGTTTTCGTCCGTGTATTTTTTGACTCTTCTGACATTTCTTTTTTTGTCGCTAGCTTGCACGCCTTGTATGTACTCAGCCTTAAACTTTTGATTATGCTAGAGGTACACGTTGAGGCTTCATAATACAAATGCTACGTAGACAAATTTTTGCTCTGTGAAACCAATTCAGTTCGATTAATGTTTAATAAATTATTTCACAAAAATCTCGCACCTGTTATACTAGACATGGTAGGCACAATTAAATTAAATTTCCTTTTTTACATTTTTAGGGTGAAAATAGTTGTAAAAATATGCCAAGCGGGGATGGTAAACCAATGATGGTTAACCAATTACAGTTTAGTGCCATTTCACTTCTATGACTTTAAGCGCACCTAGATGGCATGATCTAACATCACTGCCTTTCATTTGATTTGGTTGTTTAAAGTAAATTCTATGTCAACAAAACCACGATTGCCAGTGCATTGTATTAAAAATAGAACTTAACTTATTTACAAAATAGAACACTACTTCACTTTTCTATACGTGTTCAAGTAGAAAAATTAAATTATCGGGACATGTTTTTTCAAGAATTGCACTTTGTTTTCTTCTGTTAAAGTTATATGAAACTTAGAAATTCGTAAAAACATTGATAAGTTATTGTTCAAAGTTGTCACATAAGAACTGTTAAAATTAGCAGCTAATTCTTTTTTATATGAGAAAGTTGCAATTAATTCAAATCGTTGCACAGTAACTTCTCATCGAAAAGCTCAAATAAATTTTGTATGTGTAATTAACTGCAATAATTTTATGTAGCTTAAATAACTTTAACAGCCACACGCCAATTTTACTTTCCAGTTATCAAAACAACAAACAAACAGAAATTCTCTACGGCCTCATCATATTAATTTCATCCAAACGCGCACACCTCCACCTCACAAATCTTTAAACATATTTTTCACCAGGACCTTAAAGAGAAACCGTCACACTTCGTTTCCAGTTAAAGAAAAAACAACATAAGCATAAACAAAGATAATCACAGTGTACGAATATTAAAAAGAACTACAAAACAACTGAGTAGATGGCTGACTGAGTGACTAGTTGGCCAACAGAATTCACTGCAATTGTGGGTGTGTTACTAAAACATACAGGTCAAGTCTAGGCCATGATAAATATGTTAGTGTTTGTCTGATATACACTTAGGTTTTATCATCATATGCACACAATTCGCACAAGACATTGTTGAAAAGATTACATACGAACATACAGCTGATATAAGGGGACAAATTGAAAAATGTTTTGCAGGTTTTAAAGTTTATATGCAAATTATTTCTTTTTTCTTTTTTTTTTTTTTTTTGGCAAAGATTAAGAAAATTAGTTTCTTGCATTAAAATTTGGTCTTGTTTGCACAAATTCTCCATCTAGTAATCAACTTGTCCAAATGCACGAACAACAAATTCGTTTGTTTTATTTGTTCTTATATTATATTTTTGTTTTTTGTTTTTTTGGCATGTTTTTTTTTCTTTAACAGCAAAGTTCCTTGTTTTGAAAATAATAATGAAGATTTTTTTTAAAATTCTGTTTGTTGGATGTCAAAGCGTAGCTACGGTGGAAGTGCAATCAAATGCCCGCTTTATGATTCGCAACATAATAAAGCTTTTGTTGAGTAATGGCACCAAATCCATTAAAGTATTCATCTGAAAATTACTTACGTTTAATGTTACAATAAAAAAGTCTAAAGTAGTTCAGAAATGGTCTTAGTGCTGTTAATTGGTCCTGTTATGCCCTACTTACTTTTTGCTTGGCACCATTGCAACAAATTATTACTTTTTAAGCATTTCTGTGTAGTAAGATCAACGAAAACATACATTTATTTGTAGGCGAATTGCTTTAAACTTTAACCTGTATACTAACCATGTTTGATTCAAGCTTTGCAGCTGCTAAAAACGTGATTTCAGAATATTAATGGCAGATAAGTTTTGTAGAAACACCTTTATAATTTGCAAGAGTATGCAGAAGAATATGAAGAGCTCCATAGAGATGAGCGGGATATAATAGATTCACAATGAACATTTTGTTAGAGTCATTTGAATATGTTATTTCGTTAACTTGATTTTGTTAAGTCAGTCACAGAAAAAGTGTGAGCTACCACTTTACAATTTTTCCTCCTTATGGAATTCTTTTATGACATAATTTTCCTATTTAATAAAGAGCCCATTTTAAGAAACTCCTTACTATGCAAAAAATTTCAGAAAAGGGAATTACGTATGGAAGTAGACATTTTTGGCGTAAGTATTTCCCAACTAGATTATCAAACTAATGATTTTAACAAGGCATGAGACTTTAAAAATCAGTTATTGAGAACTGATTACAATGACTATTACAGGAAATTATAATTATCAACATTTTAATTTTAAGGTGTTCCTTTTTGAACTTAAAAAACTAGTTTGATTTCTACCTCATTTATTTGCCAACTAATGTAATGTGTCTTGTAAGCGAGCAACAAAATTTGGCAATAACAAAGGTAAATCATAATTAGGCAAGTACTTTTTAAGGTAATGTCTAATTTTTTCCTGGGTAGTTACAGCAACAACAAAGCTGCGGCGAAAATCAGAACGATATAATATTCTATGTACGATGTCTGTTAATGCCTTTCAAATAGAATTAAAACTTTTTGGCATTTTAAACAAATAATAAATAATAAATAATAATAATTATTAAGTTTTATTATCCAATCCAATTAGATTCCAGTAAATGCAGCAGCTAACTATCTTCAATACTAAAAATAATCTAAAATATTTTTTAAGAACAAAAAGACATGAAGAATCAAAACACATTTACTTGATCAACACGCATGAGATCTTAAAATAACAAAAACGGAAAAGCGTGACAAAGAAGAAATCTTTCATGTTTCTATTAATATCAAGTGCGTATAATAAGATTAACTGGTCATTAGAGGCATATATACAATAATCTCTAGTAAAACAAGTAAATTGTAAATACAACTATTTAGAAAACCTCTTCCACAAACCATTTTAACTGGCAGACTTAAGGTATGACTTTCGTTAAACTCCATCAAACAGTTTTTCTGTTTTAAAATGAATTATTATAAAAAAGTACTTAATAATAATCCGATTAAAGGATGTTAATATTGTATAATAACGAACACACTTCTATTTTATGCCGCGGCTATATAGTAAGTTGCTTTGGTTTGGTTTCTTTTTATTATTTATTACTTGAATTTGTGGAGGAGTAAAAATCGTAAAGTTGTTTTTTATTTCTTTTACATATTTTGCTTAGTCGGTAAAATCGTTGATGTTACGATGGTAACTAAGATGCAAAACATATTTTTGTTCTAACTACAAGTCTGTTTGTTGAATGCAATTGTGAGTTAGATACACGTACTATTATACTGATCTATGTAAATCTGAGATCTGTGTAAATTAATCTAAATGTTTTATAATTGATCTAATTTTGCTGCTATTAAATATTTTTTTGCTTCAAATAAGTTGGTCATTCTTACTTAAGGTCAGCAGAGAATTAGGAACTAGGTGTCATTATTACTTATTTCATTAACCCGCCCTCCCATGCTATCTTCACAACACACATCTCTAAGATAGCTCAAGTAGTCACTAACTGCTAATTTAAAATCCTTTCCTTGTTCTTTCTTTATAACTGCTTTTCTTTAAAATACCATGAAAACCCATTAAAATAAGTCGTTCATAGATTGATTAGAATATGTTGTGTATCACTTGGGCTATAGTAAAAAATATATTTTTTTCTGATGGCGATGAAATTAAAAAAAAATTGTCGTTGTTCCCGTGAATGCTTGTATTTGGGGACGTTTTATTAATAGCACTTAAAACTATATTGAAGTTGAATTGTTGTGGCAGAAATAACTCAAGCAATGTTCAATAATAGCACCTAAACCACATATATTGAATTTGAATTGCTGTTTTTTACAACAACAACACTTGAACTGTGTTCTTTACTGTTAAATAAAAGCCTTCCTTTGTCTTCAAAATAAGAATCTCCTCAATAATACTTTTTCCTAACTTATGTTCTAATTTAATAAATAAAATAATGCATAATTTGGTATTCAAAATATGCCGATACTATCTCTTATTATAAACTAATAATACGTTGAACCTTATTCCTGCTGAATCTATAAAATGTCATACAAATAAAAAATTTTAAAACAAATAAATTTAACCCTGAGTTTTTAAGTCAACGAAACCTACAAATTACTGAATAAACGAGATTAGCTAAAGATAAAATTAAAAGCAAATTAAAGAGCAAGCCAAAAGTAAAAAGTTTGCAAATTTAATGAACTATGAAATGAACAAAATATATGAATAGGTTCCAAATTTTCGGCAATTTGGCATCTCTTTTGTCCTGTATGCGATGCCAAATAGACTTCAAATTACGGACTCATACATCTTTGATTTTCTGTCAGATGAAAGCAATTGCGAAACAAAAAACAAAAAAAAAACCTCAAAACAGTAATTGCAAAAACTTTAAATAATTTTTAATAATGCAGTGATGTCCTAGTTGGTTTAATTGTGTTTTATTCAGTTTTTCCTTCATGGCCAGTATACTATGCGGTACCCCTGAAATAGTAGTGACCTCATTTGATTTCACATCTAAAATAGTTCTACAATGTCATCTCTAAGCAAAGTTTAATATACTACTTCTAAGAGATACTTAAAAAAAAGTGTTTAGTAACATATTTATTGCTTATTCCAAAGAGTTATTTCAGCGTTTAGATGTTAATTAAAAAAATTTCTGCTTGCCATTCATGCAAATCATACGAAATACAGGCTATTCTACCTTAATCGAAATATATATCAAAAGATTAGTTGGAATTATAGATCTCCCCAAACTTAAAACTGACTTTGGGAGTTAGTTAGTGGCTTGTTTTTGGTATGTAAGCTTTCGCTAAGAAGTAAGAATTCTTAAGTAAGTATTTCTCAAAAAGATAATAAATTTCATACATGTTTAACCTTTGTTATTTATTACATTTACGATGATAATGACTTTTAAATTATAAAATCCACGTATGAATAAAACATTTAAAATTGTAAAAGAATATTCCAAACAAAAAAAAAAAAAAAAAAAACAAAAAAATTGTAAAATAAACAATTGAAAAAAGCAGGTTGTTGAATAAGTAATGTCGGGGTAACAAGTGTATAAATAGGTGTCTGCATAATAAATCGCTTATTTCGTATGCACCTACGAATTAAATTCAAGAAGACCCAATGATGAGTATGTAGACTTTTTGTTCCCTCTTAACAATGAATTTTAAACAATAAAAGATTTCATACATATGCAGTGGCGGTTCTCACACATATTTTTAAAATAAATGCAGCCAACAATGAAATGGCAATTAAGACAAGTGTTGAAAAAAAACTTATGATTTAAATTGTTTTCGAATCGAATATGTTGCGGCATTTAATTCGTAGTCAGTCCAAAATTAAGCCCTGTAAAATTATTATAGCAGCAACTTAATATATGGAAAAAAATCATATACTGATAAATAGATACTTAAACTTATTAGATATGTTGTACGCAGAATTTCATATCGTTTCAAGTCCATTTTTGTCTAAATATATTTAATATTGAAACTTTAAAGCACCTCCACACATAATTTAAATGGATTAAACAAATGTAAATTTTTTCGGGGTATCGTATAATGCATTTGCTACTGTTCAGAATGTTTCATTTCAGTCGCATTCCAAATATTAAGTTTCTTTTTTACATATTATTTAAACTTGAAGACCTGCAATTATGGTTATTTTAATTATTCGGAATAACACTGACACATTTCCAAATAGCATGTACAACTTTACGATTTTTAGTACATTTTGTGGCCAATTAAACTTAAGGGATGTCGTTAAATTTGTGAGTTGTTAAAAATTTATGCAGGAGATTCCCACAAAATTATTAATCCGTAAATAAACCGTTAATGTCTTCATAAAACTTTTTTATGACTCTAATTTACTTATTAGCAACTTATTTGATGATTTAAGACTAATGAAAATTTATTGCTTCCCATTATAACAATGACATTAAAATATTTGTTTTAAATTCTCGCTTCAGCATGAAATAATTGAATGATAATTAAGATAAGAAAAATGAAATGAAGGCATATGCAGGTGGAATAGAGAAGCAGATTGCTGTTTCTCATTGTCCAGTGGATTACGGTTGTAGCCTGGTAGTTGTCGAAGTGTTAACACATTCCTTATTTCCATTCAATCGTTATTATTGAGATTTAGAAAAAGATTTCTTCCTGTCAATTGACAGTTATTGATCCTTTTTCTAATCATTGAGTCTGCTTAATCGCTGCCATAAGACGTGCTAATATTGAAGTATCCTGTACTGTCATCCACATTCTGAGATATATATTTTTATAGTTTTTTTTCACGAGTTTGACTTCTAGCTGTTTTTGCTTGCCATATTTTAAGGTTTGTCCCGTCTAAACCCTATATGGCTCTCCTCGCGAAATTTTGATTTTGTCTATAGTTATTTAAATTTCAGTTTTCAGAGTTGTTTCCCTAAAACTAATCTTTCTTGCTTTGATTTTCGGAGACAGTTTCTAATGCCAGCTGGGGTTCCTTTGATCTTCTTGGAAAACTTTTCTGTCCTTGTCAATTTTTCCATTTTAATTGTTATTGAGATTTTGGTTGATTTATTTTCTCCAAACTAGCCAAATTTAGTTATGTCCTCTCTGCTGTGCTCTTTACTTAAGATTTTACTTTACTTTGTTTTATATTTAACTTAATTATAAATTAAGCCACGCAAGATTTATTTTTAAGTTTTCATGCAGCCATTAGTCTAAAAAAGGACAACATGAGGAACTGATAACAACTATCAACAAGCGAATCTTAAAGTAAAATAAAATACATAATGGCCAAAGTTTTTATTTTTATTTATTTTATTGTTTGTTCAACTGGAAAAATACTTCGAATTGTCTCATGCAACATGTAAATAAGTGGAAAGTGGTAATTAAAGACTTTAAATAGTCAACAACACTACAAAATACTTAAGAATAGGGATCACATAGCAGCTAAAATGAACACTTAGTTAATTAAAGTTGTTACAATTAAAACGTTTACGATCTTTGTTGTGCAGACTATTGACATGTACCTATTGAATTGGCTAAATTGTTCTTTGACAATTGGAATACCAAGGTGTTTTTGTACGTTGGTACTTTTAGGTTTTCGATTGATATCTTTGTAGACTCATTATATTTGAATTTATAGAGAGATGTCCTAAATTAAAATGGGCTTCCAGGTTTCTTTAATGCGTTAAAAATGATATTTATATTGGTTTCTATATTTAAATTTTTTCTACATAGAGCCCAAATATCATTAGTTTTCGTGATCGAGATTTTTAAATGAATTTTAAAGAGCAAATGTACTCACTATTCTACTACACATTTTATGTTGTTCCTTATATTGATTCTTTTCTCCAAAGAAATCATAAAACTAAAAATTCTGAGTTGACCATGAAGAAATACTCTATTGTTATATACCTTTCATAAAAATATCCCTACGATCTTTAAAGAGTAGAAGCAATTTTAAGCCGATCCTAGAAGTATAGCACCATGTCAATTATGTCTCTTTTTGTGGCTCTAAAATTTGTCACATTTTAGAAACAATTTCCAAAATAAAAACAATTTATTTGTAGAAAAATTTAGAATTAAAAGATAATTAATGCTAGTGGGAAAAATATACTGTTAAATAGGACTAAATGTAATTTAAAAGGCGGGGTTGACTTTAAGAAAGAAAGAATAAACAAATTAAATTTAGTTAATAGACATTTAGAATTTACCATGGAAGAGGAAAGAGACAAAAAATTTCCATATTAAGATTCTATAGTAAAACATCATTGAAAATTACTAAACCTTGATTTGTGCTAAAAGCCAACATCATCGCGCAGCATTATAAATTTTTATTCAAGACATCCAAAACAGATTATAATGAACACAGCCTAATGTTTTGTTCGTTTTTGTTATTGATTGGTAACGGAGAATTTCACACAGCAAATATAGGAAGAATAAGACAATTAATATTCTAAGGCAAGCTCAGGCAATAAAATCAGGACGAAAAAGTTACTAAAAATATATAAAAGCCTATCGTATAGACCACATTTTTCCGAAAGTTTAAAATTCTCCAACATATTTTACAAAGATAATTACAAACTGCGACTGAACTATTATATAATAAAAATCATAAGCCAGATTTTAAAAATGTGAGAACTTTAAAAGAAGAGAATAATTATATATATAAGGTTTCTAAACTAGCAACAAGATACGGAGAGATGTGCTCACATATACGAGTATATAATAAACAAATATTAAAAACAAAAAATTTCCAGTTTAGGTGTTTGTTTACAAATGTTTGGATGTTTTTCAAAATTAGTTTTGTAATAATTATTTAATATTTCTTAAGTAAATTTGTCTAGTAACGTCTGTTAAAATTTTCTTACTAAGTATTTTTTTTATAAATTATCAGATCCCTAAAAGATGACGATGTTAGTCAAAATATTGGAGTTGTTTAAAAATTAGATATTCAATTACTTGTAATAAATACTTAATTTTATTAAAGAAAGAAGATTTTTTAATTAATTACGACCTTGCGATAGATTTAAAATGTATATTTACTAACATAAAACAGGTCAACTGTTTGAAAATATACATTTTATGCCTCAAGATATTTATCGTTGCCAGGCTGTGTTAGCAGCCATTTCTTCCTGCTGGGAATATCAATGCTTGCAATCCAATTTTGCAATTTGCGGGAAAATAAAGGTTTAAGAATTTTTCATTTTAAATAAGAAACTGACAGTCGATTTAAGGGTAATGTAATCACTTTTCTTAAATTTCACCTTGGGGTTTTATTTAAAGTTTTATAAAGGTTTTATAAAAATAATAAATCATTTACAATGGTTTCTTATGAAATTAGGAAGAGCGATTTCTTGTGCAATAAATGGCACAATTTATTTTACCAAGAGTCTTTGACAGGAAACTATCAGAGCACCGTGTATTTGGTTTGTTTTTGGGTAATAAAACTATAGTTTGCTGTTTTATTACCTCTGTGAAGGACTAATTTTATAACTTTAAATAGGTTTTGTAATCTTGATATAAATAATTGTTTTAATACAGTTTTCGTAATGTTGCATATTGACATTCTTTTCCTAAGAATGACTTAAAACAGCAATTTCATTTCCTAAGTTTTCTACAGAAATTAATACTTCTTATTTAAATTTTAGTTCTTATATCTCCAGTATCAATAAATATGTCGTAGAATATTTGATATGAACATAATTACATCTTTCATTACCATATTAACATACATATCTTCATGCTGAAAATACATTGTTGCATGTCACTAACAACGGAAATGAAAAGTGATGTTTTCCAAAAAAAAAAAAAAAATAATAAAAAAATCAAATCCTACATTCAACACAACAGTTTTATTGCCGGTATTTAAAATTTAACATAAAAAAGAGATTATCATCATTTAGTTGAAGCATCATCGTTATCTTTACAAGCACGAAGTATTGTCATCATGGTTCTTGTTATGCCATTGCAGCGATGATTTGTAACTGTCACCACATTTAACGAAAAAAAGGCTTTCATTCGTATAGACAAACTGAGGTCAGAAGAAATCTTTTCATTATTCATTGTCTTCTCCTCCAAACTATAAAAAGGAAAAACTAAGCAGGTGGGATTTTGCTTCTGTTAGTTGTTATTTTATTCTTTACTATTTTCTTAAGCAAAAAACATCAATCTAGACCCATTCTGAATTGTATATATAACGACAAATATTAAAATTTATGTGACATCGTGAATAAAATGATTGAGCGGCCATTATGTTTTGATTTATATGATGTACGTTACATGGCGCATAAGGAAACTTTACAAAGTTTTACTTTAAATTTCAAACATTCATAAGTAATTCGATACATACAACATGCATACATTCATAAACAAGCATTTATATATATATATATATTTTTTATTTTATTTTTAAAGAAGTGATAAGCAACAAAATCCAGAAAAAATTGCATATCTTTTAGTAACTAAATTTTTACTGATCTCCAGTTTTCGGAAGTTTCAAATTTCATTAAAAAAAAAAAATTGGTTTAATTTTCTTCAGCAGTTTTCTGTTTTTATGATAGCTCCTCTTTTTGTTGACCCTGGATGCACCATTTTGACCACAATCTTTCAAAATCCCTTCTCGGCCTCCCACGTGTGATTTTCGGCACTAATTGGTAACATATAAATCCTTATTTTCATTCAATATCGTTCTAGCCTTAGCTGTCGACTGCCTACTGTTAGCTTTTGATATTAGGAAAAATGCGCTTATCTGGGGAGGACGCAGCCACCTCCAAAACAAATTGAGGCCTTCTAGAATTTTTTGATCTTACTGAATTTTTAAAGTATGTGAAATTTTTTCTTATCGTAAAAGGTCGTAAGCGATAATCTTATTAATTAATTCATTTAAGTTCTTCGCTTTACAGGGAGTAAGATCCAATACTGTTTAGAGAAAAGCATATTATAAAGCCAGGTCTATCGTAGCATTTAATTATTTCTCAGTTCTCTACTTTGCCTTTATTTTGAACTGCTCATAATTTTATTTTGATATCTTTAATAACAAACACATATACAATTTTTACAGCTTATACTATAAGCTCAAAATAAGAAAGCTTTTGGATAACTACCTTCAAACAAAAGACCTAGAAGTTTCAAATAGTCGTTTAAACAAATCAGTTGCTGCTGGTTGGCATGTATGATTGCAACTCAAGTTCCAACACGTCGCATTGTGTGTTGTATGGTTGCATTTAGGAAATTTGGGATTAAATAAAACAAGTGTTTAGATGATGTTTGATTTACCTCTTAAACGGTTGAGTAATTGCGAGTGCGGTTTCGTAGTAGCAAGATGTTTGAAAAATTTCGTAGTTAAAAAATTATAGTTAAATCGGATTATTCTAATAAGAGGTGAATTTTCAATTACAAGGTGTTTATTAAATAAAATATTTCAGACTGAAACAAAATAAAATTTTATAAAAACTTAAAACAAATTGAAATAAAAATTAAAAAAATGGAACATCACAAAAAAAGTGAAGTAGAGCAAGGATGACATAAAAACACTTATTTTAGAGCCGAAGAAAAACAAATTCATTTTTTCAATTTGTGAGTAATTATTTTATATTACTTCACTTTTTAGTCTGCTGATAAGCGAATGTAACTAACATTTGTAAATCCCTAATAAGAAAATTTTTTTTCTTTTTCTCTTATTTTCCGACAAAGTTGCCTTCAATAGATCCAACAAAGAAAAAAAATGACTAGTACTAAGGTAATAATTTAATCTTATTATTTTTTTCAAAGTGCGTGTTTGAAGGAACTGTTAAAGTCGACAGTAATTATCCACCCCGTGGATGCACTTCAAATACAGCTGTAACAATTTGTAAAATGAAAAATTAGTTTCCGAGACAGAACCTTTAAGATCACAGCAATAGATTAACAACAAGCTTCTCCAATTATTATTAATTATAAATTGTTTTTTTAAACGAAAAACGTATAAATTCAAAAATTCTGCAGAACAATATTGGTGTAGTTAAATTTTGTACTTAAGGAATAATATAAAAAAAAATTATATAAAATTTATCTGTATTGGCTTAACTTTTATTGCTTTTTGAAAGAAAAAATATAGAAAAAAGTGTCAATTTTAAAAATTTGTTTTTATTCAGCTTCTCTGCTACTAACAATTATTTATTTTTAACATATCATTGAAAACAACAAATTATTAACAACAAATAAGCTTTCTGAATGCGTCCCAAAAAGTCAAATGAAATTTTGGTCAAATTGGTGGTAAGTGTGACTTCATGTAAAATTGTCATAAAGTAATTATAATTATATTTATACATTGTATTGTATATCAAAAAGATTTGTGCCAACCAACAAATAAAACTGACATTTTGACAAATTTAGCCTTGTAATTTAATTTTCTTTAAATTATTTTTATGACATGTAACCAAGATTTTTAAAATAATTTGCATTTTTATTCCATAAAGCAGTTTTTGATGTTGCGTTAATTCCAAGGAAAAATATTGTTTGCAATTAATTGAAACAGGTTAAAACTCATGTTGTTTATTTTTTTCTTTCACTTTATTTGCTCAAAATAGCTGTTACTTTGACAGTAATGGCAATACGTGTCACAAAATGACAACTTGTTTTTTAATTGTTGATTGTTTAAAGTATTTTTGAGAAACAAGGCGAGCCGCCAAGAATCGTTGTTTTTTAGGCAAAATGTATAGAATTAATTTGAGAACAGAAATATCGTTTCACTTAACTAGTTGTTTGGGCAAAGCATTTCATTTTTTTGTGAACACTTGTATGAAGTGTGTTGGCCAACCGTTGCGATCTACGAAGTATCTAACAATATTTATAATACTTGTAGTATTTGCAGTTTTTAAAATAATTTTTCTAATATAACATTGCAATAAGAAAAGGATAAGGTGGACTAAAAATTATTCCTATATTTGTACAAACCTTCTTAGTCTACCTTGTATTTATATGCAAATTAATATTCATTTATGAAATAAATGTCAAATGGTAGAGGTGTTAAAAAAAACATGTATATTTTATATGATTTCTATACACAACTCCAATTAATAATTAAATCAAATTTAAATTTGAATTGTCAATCTGATAATATGGACGTGGGAAGTACGCATCTCACTTCTCATGTTTGGAAGAAAAATATTTAAGCACAGGGATTACGAATTTAATTTTTTTTATAAAAATTAAGAGTTGAACAGTTGATATAAATGAATTAAAATTTATTTTTGGCTTGAGTTCATTTTTTTAAATTTCTAAAAACCTTTTTTTAGAAAGAAAAATTTATTTAACAAATGTATGCGGACTTTTCCAAAGAAAACAAGAAAAATTAAACACTAGCAGATTGAAATACAGCATTTTCTGGATCACTACAATCTTCTTCGTATCTATCTTCCTTAGATTGTGTACACTGTAAAAAACATCTATTTAACCAACTAATTTTGTAAATAAGAATAGGAGGAATATTAATATCAATATTAATTTGGATTACATTTGCCAAATTCATTTTTTATGTGGATTACACGTATTTTGGATTTAAATGTAACTGATACTCTAGTTTAATAAGAAAGTTGTTTTCTGGATAAAAAAATTATTATTAAAAGAAAACCTTTTCCGGCTTTCAGAAAAAATGTCTTTTTTTTAAGTTAATTGCGAATTTTACAATGCTGTAACTCTGTATCCCACATTAAATTTTCTACTATTCAGTGGGTTTTTAAAAGATTCGGGGAACAAAACGTCGCATTTGGTATTGAAGAAACACCCTGTTGATTATGAAGTGCAAAAAACCTAAACTATTTCAAAAGCCGTTCTTACAAAGCAGGTACGAAGTCTCCACAAGTTATGATTGTGTCGAAAAAACTATTTCGGTTGTGAATTTTATCAAAACTAAATTGAGCAATAAAATGCCATACGAATTTCTCAGTTCTTTACTGTTAGTGATATCATCTATATATATTGATGTAAATATATATGTATGTATATATATTTGTCACATCGTCTGTAGTTTTTACACAAAGTGTATAATATATAGGGAATTCGATATAGCGATGTCCGTCTATCAGTTTCTGGGATATAGTTTCGAAAGAGGTGCTATTGAAACTTAGAAACATCGGCCCGTAAATGGTAGGGTAATGTTAAAAAACACGAGCGCCTCTATTTTACTTACGTTTAATTTTGATTTTTTTGTTTGCAGTTGATGTTTTTTGCTTTGTTTAATGTAAAACCGAAAATTCAGAAAAAACTATGAATTACTATGTAGTTGGAATAGTACTAAGCCATCTAAATTTTACAAAAACTTTACTCTTTCACCAAAAATGTCAAACACAAGTAGACAGCCTTACCAATTCAACTATTAACAAATTCAAAAAATGTTAGCAAGCCTTTCCTTTTATTCTCTTCACAAAAGCGTTACTTTTTTAGCGGTGGAAGTAAAGGCTGGGCACATGGAATCCGTCATACGTTGTGCTTTGAGAAATTCAACTAAAGTCAAAATAACAGAGTACAATTTAAACACATCAAGAGTTAAAAGAAAACAAAGAAGAAGAAGAAGCAATTGAAAGCTATCAACGTATTCAAAGTACGTCAAAAGCTAAAAATTGACCAACTTTCGTACTTTGCGTTGACGTACACTTATTGATTGTGATAACGCTCATAATAAAACATGTATTTTAACTCACTTGTCAATTGAATACGTCAAAGTTTAACGTATAATAGATTCTATGTGGCCCAGCTTTAACACTCTTTGAAATTGAAGCATTAGCTTTTGATGTTATAGATATGTAAAGGTTTCAATATTTTGTTATTGTAAAAACATATTGGCTTTGTTTTAGTTTTATTTGCATTCATACCAAGCCAAGTGTGAAAACGTTCTTATGTATTGTAATGTTGATTAAACGGAATTTGTTAGTTGCTTATTATACCCTTCACTACAGGTGGAAAAGAGTACATCATAGTTTGTACTCAGTTCACAATATAACATTTCTGACCCTATAAAGTAAAAACATAGCTTCTGAGTTCTTTTGTATAGTGAAGTCGACTCAGCGATATCCGTCTGTCCGTCCAAGAGATTTTTGAGGAAATACTAAAATTTTTTTAAAATGCTTAACCCATTAAGATCCGATGACATTTTTATGAATTAAACCAAAAATTTTAAATTTTTGGTGAAATTTTTTACTTGCATTAAAAAATTTGAAATTTCATTTAAAACCGAAAATGCACAAAAACAACTTACCACTATCAAGAATTTAAGTTTTCCGAAAAAAGCAAAAAGACAATAAAAACTAACAGGTTTTTTATACAAAAACATAGAAAACATTTAGTATCTATTTTTATTTTTTGCTGTGTTTTTGTACAAAAAATCTGTTGAGTTTTTATTATTTTTTTGCTTTGTTGATTCAGTGTAGTTCTCATTTAATCAACTTGGCAATAGACATAAGACTTTCTAGTTTTGAATACAATATTTGGGTTAAATCCACTGATCAGCTATATAAGCAGTAGAAAAATGGCCATATAGATATGCCTTCCCCGCAGTAAATAATAAATATTTCATGATATTCCATGAAGAAATCAAGCACGGTTAAAGTAAGATATTTAAAAAAGATTTCGAATATAATTTTAAGTTATATAAAATTTATTTAATAAAAGAATTAAGATATCACATTAATTATAATATACATAAATCGTCATTCGTAATTATACGTTTCAGGGAAGATTGAATAAATATTTGTAAAAATAGTAGTTACGCTTTTTCTGTCAAATATTTGACTACTCTAGCCGCACCTTTACTTTTTTACGTTTTACAAAAGAAATGCAAAAATAAAAGATTTTAAAAAATATTACGTTGCAAAGTAAACCCCATTTTTTAAATATTTTAAGTCATTAAAAGAAATGATTCTGATGATATTTCTTCTTTTTGTGAACAATTCTCAATTGTAAGATGAGATTTTAATGAAAATTAACATTTATTTTGACTGTAAACCTTTGGTAAAAGAATAAACATATAAAATAAATCTCTCTTTGAATTACATATATAGCTTTTCATTTTTATTTTGTCTAATCATGTCACACAAATTGTTAAATAAATTGTTATCTCGTAAAAATCTTAAAAAAAAGTCTTGAGATTACAATGATTCGCTTCCTGCATTGTTTTATTTAAATCAGTTTGAAATGGGACTTATATTTAATTTATAATTAAAGAGCACAAAATTACTACTTGCCTGTTGAATTGTACAACTATAGGATTATGACTTCTGTATTTCGGGATAAAATCAAATTTGCAAAATTTACAGCGGATAAGAAGAGGACAAATGCCGACGTGCAATCTAATATCGATAGAAATCCCATGGAGGTGATCTTTACGTAATGCTAGAGTGACTACCTGACTACTTAATCAAAATTAGGAAAAAAGAAAGATTCTAAAAAAACGGAATAAACTGCTGCGATGGTTCTTTAGACAACCTGACAGATCTTTCTGTATGGGATAGTGTAGAAACATATGCACCTGAGGAAAAATTTTTATACATTTATAATTTATATGTCAAAATTGAGGCATAAGCTATTTTTTATCGAGCTAACTTGCTCAAAATTTAGGCTTTTTTATATCAAATCTAGAATAAATAATCGATACTATGCAGGTATCCTCTTTACACCATTTAATCTGCGTGGCTTAAGTCATTCTTAATGAAAGTTCTGCTTTTTTAATTCAGCGCTATTTCCTTCATCTAGAAATGGGGTACGTAAAACCGCCAAGTAACACAGTACCCGAGTTGAAATGTCTCGCCATCTGTCTGTCTGTTAACGGAGACGCCTTTCAAACTCTGCTTGTGAGTGTTACTCGATATTTTTCTTGCTTCGGCAGATCATACACTGACTGTTAAGTTAAATCTTCTTAAAAAATGTCCTTAGAAGTTATCAAAATGTACAGAGGAAAAGAATCTAACAAACCAACTCTGTCACCGCCATGATTATATTTAGAGTTTATTTTCCGATTGAATCTAGTACTGTACGACACTGTCTGAACCGATCATGGATATGTAGAAAATTTTTAAAACCTCTAATATCAACAATATCAATAGAGGAAAAAATCCTAAAGGAGGTTGATTATTATTTTTGTGACCTCTGGATGTGTTTCATATCGTTTAATATAATTTTATATTGTAACAATAATGTGACATCTTATTTCTGAATTGGTTAGTTAGTAATTTTTAATAAAACTATACAGTTCTTAATTCATTAAATTAAAACCAACGAAGGTGATAAATAAATAAATAACTAAAAACTTATGGAAAATAGTTTCACATAGGCTCTGGAGGGAGCAGAGCGGACTGAGTGCTAATCCGACCAAAACGGAACTTTTTCTCTAATCTAAAAAATACAAACTTCCATCTTTTGGTTTACCTAAAATAGATGGAGCCGTTTGATTAACGCCTATAAAGGCGCTTTTTCCATGCTCAACTGGCTGCCCGTCGATCTTATCTCAAAAGGGTGACACTGAGAACGGCAATAAGTATGATCACGGATGTTATTCCTGATCTTGTTGATTATTGCACTCCAAACCCTCTTTTACAAGGAGATTTCTCTTTAACCTGACTGAGAGCCATCCTCTCCCATCTTGACCACTCAGTGTATACACGGATGGATCCAAGAGACAGACGAGAGTCGAAGGTGGAGTCTATTTTGTGAAATTTGAGATAATAATGACTTTAGTGTTTAACAGGCATAATTATCTGCTATAAGTAGAGCTACGTGCTAGTTAAGAAACACATACAACAAGGGTATATTTTTTGTAGCGAGAGTAAAGCTCTTAAAGGTGTATTTACAAAATCTGAACTTCTCTCTGAATGCCGGGCATCAGCGTGCGGTCAGCGTGTTGATGCTCTTTTATACGGTCTAGCTCAGTTCAGATGGTCGAACTAGTTGACATGTTGGTTTGCTATGACAATCTAGCGGCTGCGGGTACTGCGCATTGCCAGTTTGGATCCCATTCTAGAAGAATGGGTCTTATTTTTAATGATTTCTGCAGAAGTTGTCTGGGCGAGGAGGTAACAGTGAAACACCTTCTCTGTCTGTGCCTCGTGCTGGGGTATATACTACTGACATACTTTGGTCAACGTTACTACAGAAGCCTATCTGGTATGTCATCACAGAGTGGTTCTCAGGCCCAAAATCAGACATTGTGATTCAACAATCATAGTCGTTTCGGAAACATCGGACACATTATTAACTTCCTTCTACTTTTTAAGTCAATAAAAAACGAATTAGATTATAAAGTTTTAAAGTTTTATTAATTTTACATGATTATAACTGGGTTTTCTGGGTGAACTTGCGGTTTGTTAATAAATAACACTTTTAGAATAAATATAACCGTTATAAATCACACGATATACTTGTCACTTTGTAAGAAACCACTAAGAGAAGCTGTACGAAATTTAGTTCTTATTTTATTGAATTATATTTAAATAAGTTTAAGTAAAAATTATAAACAGTATGTCGATCGTATCAGTCTGTATCTATTATGTTGATTGCCGATCTGAGAATGCTGCAACTTTATTTGAAAATGAAAAACTTATTTTATAATCTCAAAAAAAACTATATTCCGAAAAATATGAAAGAAGGTAGCAAAACTTTTTAAGTAGCCATAACATATTTCTGCTATATTTTACTTTCACTTATCGAAACTCATGCAATTAAATAAAAATTAAATACCGAT
The DNA here is from genome assembly GCA_937654795.1 of Cistogaster globosa. Lineage (NCBI taxonomy): Eukaryota > Metazoa > Arthropoda > Insecta > Diptera > Tachinidae > Cistogaster > Cistogaster globosa. The sequence continues at coordinate 34,894,390 of OW569404.1, read as the reverse complement.
TATACAAAAATTAAATAGTGCGCAACTATGACGTATTTCTTGTATTCAACTGGGTGAAAACCTGTTCTAATTCTACTTTTTTTAAATACACATGTGTCAGTTTTAAGTAAAAAATATGGGAGTTTTACATGCTACGTAACTTTTTAAATATTTTCGATAAACTCATGAACACAAAAGTTAAAATTTAAAAACCAAAAGTTTTTCTAGTCACTCAGTTTTTATCACAATTATATATTTTTATTATTTACCATTTTATTTAAGTTGTTTGTTGTGTTTAAAACGTCAATTATAATTCCAATTGCAGAAAACAAGTTATTGCTTGTTGTCCATTTAAAAGGTTTGTGTGTCAAGTGGGATTGCTAGTTCCTACATTTAAGCATGACGATCACAAGAAATCTTATGAAGAGCATTCAATCGGTCAATGCTTGTTACTCTTGCTGATATATTAATTGATTTTACATCAGTTCATTATCAGCAAAATAGACACAGACTGATTGAAATAGATTTTAAGACAGAGAGAAAGACAAAGTGTAAAACAAATAATACAAGGCAAATGGTAGTAAAAAGTTTGTTGAGGCCTACGGAAAAATACATTAACTGTATTTTTTCAAGTTTAATTCAGCATTAATTTTCCTAAGAGATGGAACCTTTCACGTGCCTTTAACTGAATAAATATTGTTGATTATTTTTAATATGAAAAATAAATTAAATAGAATTTTTATGTGAATGTTTTAAAATATTTTTCTGTATTTAATTTTTTTTTTCACTTAATAGAGAAATAATCAAAGTTATGAAATCTGTGAGGTAACGCTTACAAACACACTTGCTAATTTCAGACACAATTGCAATGTTCAGTTTCAAAGGACTTTTAAGCCTATCCATTCGTTGTCGATTGAACAGATAATCGCACAATTCGCTTTTCAGTTAAACAGTTTGTTTGTAGAATAAAGTGCCACAAGGCCCTTAAGTAGAACATTCAATTCGTTAGTTAGTTCTAGCACAAATGATGTAACAAAACAAGGCTGTCACTTTAAGCAAAAACGCCTGCACAGAAAATAAGATAATTATATGAAGCGATGTCACTCATGTGTTGAAGTAAGAAAATAAGATAAATTGATCTCAAAATGAAAAAAATGTTCTCAAAATATATTAGGTTCCATCCTCCAACTAGTTCAACCGACGATTTTTTTATGCGAGGTTGTGCGGAAAAGGGGTAAGTAAAGTAAAATTTTTCGTTCGTGAGGGTGAATTAAAAAAAAAACTCACGATTCCATATTTGAAAACTTATCGTTAGGCTTATGGTGTCAATACATTTCCTTAAAGTTTTATTTAAACCTGTGGTTTTCAGTTTAAACGTGCTCATATGGCCCCGTTTACCCTAAGAATAGATCCATTTTTAGAATCAGAACTGGTTAGCTGCTACATGTGTGCATGAAATTAGGTTGTATTCTTTGGGGATCGAAGTATATGTTTGGTCAGTGCTTTTCTTTGGGTGTTAGGATCGCCTAAATGGTTGAATATTATTTAATTGAAATTAAATCGTCTAATTAAAATTATGAACGTGAGACAAATCATTTTAAAATCGATACGTAAAGCATTTACATAATCGTACTTTCGTTTCATGTTTAAAGCAAATAACTTATGATATTATGTGGTTTGTAAATCGATAAAAAAAATGTTTTACATACTAAAGTAACAATAACTGCGCAACAAAACTGCTAAATAAGTAGGATTTTTATTGCAATAAACCGATGACGGTAGAATAAGAATTTATTACTAAAGCACGAATTAGTTGCGTTTGCCAAAACCTTGTTACTGTCTGTAATAAAAATTATTTCTATCCGACTTATAACATTGTTTCAGCAGTCTATAAAATAGAAATTTTAATGTTATAAGAAAATCTAACAATTTTTAAGGTTAAGTATTTTATTCTCTTTCAACAGGTTGTTAAGAACAAAATGTGAGGCAAACTAAATATTACTTCTTTTTTAGTAATAACAATCTATATGTACGTATAAGACAAGGAAAATTCATAATTATCCGTTGTGTTTATATCTTTTATTAACTTTATATTAGAAAGTATTGTTTACAGAAGTCTAGGGTTTTTTATTGCTTCAGGTACTAATAAAGATGTACAAGGTTATTGGGTATAGGAATATTAATTTTAAATAGTTGCATTTCAAAATCCAAGATCTCTAGTTCTGTGGACCTCGACTTTCTTAAAAGTCGAGCAGCCAGCTAAATGGTCAAATAACATAGAGTATGCTCTCTTTCTTAAATACATTTCTCTCCCTACATACATACTTTTTTTCTTTCGCCTCATTAGTGTTTACTTTCTGTTGCTGTTTTGTTCCGTTCCGTACCATTCTGCTTTTAAAATTTTTGTAATTAGTTTTTCTGTAAGAAAATATCAGCTGTTTATAATAAAAAAAGAAAACACAACACAACAAAAAATAAACTACAATTAAAATGACAAAAATGGTTTGTTTACAATTTTGCACTCACACTACCAAACAACTACCAAGTAACTTAACGTTGAATCCTATACTGATTCGAACGGAACAGAACAGAACGTCAAAGTAATAACAAACCACAAATACTTATTTTCCATTTAACAGAAACTGATCAGCTGATTTGTCGCGGAACGGAAAGTAAAGACTAATTCTGCCTTAAGCCAACAATTTTTTTTAATAAATTAAGTTTAACAGAACATAGAAATTGCTTTCGTGCTTTCAAAACACTGATTAAGTACTTCGTTGTTACTCAACCTTAAATGTTATTCGTAGTCAGGGTTGTTAAATGTAACGATTTTATCTCATTTTGACGATTTTGTCCATATATACATAGTTTGACGATTTTTATTTTTTAACTACTTCTATTTTGACGATTATCTGGTATCACTCATATTATTCCACACATTTTAGGTGGAATATGGTGAAAAGTTAATTGGATTTTTTCCGCTAGTATTTATACTGTTGTAATACCTTGCGGTGGAGACCGTGGTAACATTATTACTTTATAGAAAGAGTCCAGTATTCATCAATCTTCTAAAACATTTTTAAAAAAGAACAGATTTACTTAGATATCAAAATCTATGAAACAATTATTTACCCAAAGGCCTAAAATGTAATTAAGCATTTACTTTTTCTGCTAGTAGAAAATGTAAATGACACTATTGTACAATTATCCTCAAAGTGAAGATTTTCTTGCAAATTCATAATATGTACAATAATATAGCTTAAGTCCTGCATTTATTAAAAGTAATGAAATAAAGAACAATCTGTGCTGAATCTTCTGTACTGAATGTCATTTTTGGTGCCATACATAATTTTACATAAAAATTACATCGGCTCTCAATAGGTTAACTATTTTTAAAAAATACTTTAGTATTTTTTATTTTTTGGGGGATTTTAAGTGATACCGTAATTGATAACTTAAAAAGGAAGTTGCACAATTTTACTTTTCTATGAAAAATTCAGAGGCACACATCCCGGAAAATATAAGGGAATGTGAATTTTTTCCTACTTTTTTTTATGGTCCAATACGCAGTTCATCCATTTTTCTTCTATTCAATTTATTACCACTTCCTATATAGACCAAGTCTCCTATCCGAAAATCCACATATTTTCTGTGCTTATCAAATATCTGCTTATTATAATTGTGAGACCCAGTTGTGTTTTGTAAAGCTCTTTCTCTGTCTTGTACCACCAATAGTATTTATTGAAACTATTTCAAAAGTGTTTTTAGCATGGCCTAGATGTGACAACACGCCAATTTTTTTCTTCTTAATTTATTCTTTACAAATGTTTCACAGTTCTTGAAAATTTTTTTATACTTTTAGTTAAATTTTCCGCTGTGTAGAAAGGACTGATTTTGTTGTGTGTAGCTTTATTTCTACATGTCAAAATTGTTTATGAACTTTTTTAATTAGCTCTATGCTAAATTTTTTGGACAGAATAATCTTTTCTTTTCTTTTGATCTTCTTGTGATATACATTTTCTTTCAATATGAAATTATTTGTAATAGCTAGTAGTTTTCTATTTTCTTTTTGGTCTATGTATATATTTATTCGAGCTACATCATTGTTCCAAATAATATGGAAAAATTTACGGCAGTCGTGGTGTTTTGCCTGCTGTCTCGAAGGACATAGATCGTTTTTTCTGATTTTTAACAACAAATCTTTCGAAAGTATGTCTGATTGATTGACATATTTAAATGTTTTCTGGCTCATCTAGTTTCTTTGCAAAGTTTATTTGAACACTAGCATAGACGGATAATGCTCAATCGAGTTCGCCATGCATAAGATTTCAGAATTTATATATTTTATGGGATCGCAAATGAATACTGTAGAAATTACAAAAGGAATGACAAACTTAGATACACCCTTTTGCAGTTTTTTGCTGAAGGGCATAATAACTCAAAGCATACTTGAAATAAATTTTCAATAATACAGCATTTACACTATGCAATTTTTCACAATATTAGCATACAATTTTTTTTTGTGGATGAAGTAAAAGGGGTGAATTTTGAAGGGATTTTACTGTTGCTTACACTTATTTTTAAATAACGCATACCGCCACAACTTAAATAGAGATTGGCTTTAGGTTTCTATTGTAATTACTGAATTTCACTCGTATTCTTATTTACAAGACTTTTTGGTTAAATAAATGCAAAGGATGCTGATTACGGCTGTTGTGATCCAAAAAAAGTTGCTGCCTAATTTTTCTTGTTTTTTATTTTTATTTTTGTTGTTGTTGTAATTTGTCATTGTTAATATATTAAAATAGGAGTATTAGATAAAGCCAAAGTAATTAATTTATATGTTATAAAAAAAACATCCAACTGATAATTTCGAAAGATTATAAATATATTTTAAAAATCGGAATAAATTGTTACAGGGCAAAAATTGTACCTTGGTGCCTATAAAAAAACTCTTAATGTAAAATTTATCCCAAAGTTCAAAACTATTAAAAAACAAGTAAGAGTGCTATATTCGGCTATGCCTAATCTTATAAACCCTTAACCATTAGTGTAAATCTAGTTTAGTGACGTAACTCCAATCAAAAGGACAAATATTGAGGTGACAGGATTAAAAAATAAAAAACACCGAAAAAGTCACATAAAAATATCACCGGCTCTTAACGGGCTAAGCAGTATTAAAAATATTGAGGATTGATCTTTTTTATAAAAATTTAAAGTCAAGTGTTTAGCCCACTGTCTCGAGGTACAAAAACCGATCTTCTTGATTTTCAACAGCAACTCTTTTGGAACTATTTGATTTTTCCATAGCTAATCCAGTGCCTTTGCAAAGTTGATTTATTACTAACACGAACATACCGACGGACATTCCTAAATCGACTTCGCTGTGCATATTATTTCGAAATATATATACTTTATGGAATCGGAAATGAATATTGCAGAAATTACAAACGGAATGAAAAACTTATGTAAGACCCTTTTTTACTTTTTGTGGTAAATGGTACAAGAACTAGGGATGCACCCGATACCGATATATCGGCGATAATTCTGGTTTTCCCATGTATCGGTATCGGCGATATTTTACTGTCGATACGCCAATACTTTTTATATATTTCTTAAGAGTTTAATTTTCAACTCTGTTTTTTGCATGACAACTATGAGAAATAACATATTAAAAGCAGAACATAAAATCAAAACAGAATACATAATGGAATTGTTTCGTCTATTTTGCTTTGCACCATAGTAATGAAATGTTCTCTCGATGTTTGATCTTGTATGTGTAGATAGAACTGCCACTACTATATTTTCTGGCACTATTTCGCTAGTTAACAGGTTTCGGGCATGGTTAGAAAACTTAATACATGAGAGTAGTTCGGAGTCCCAAAAATTTGCGACTCACTTAGCATCAGCTCTAGTGAAAGAGTTGAGGGTTTAGAGAATAATGAAACCTTTTATTTATCTACAGTTTTTGACTCTAGATACAGTTAAAGACACAGTCCTCCCTACACGTCGCAAAAGTTATGATAAGTCTACAAGAAGTACTCACTTTTGGAGCATATGTGAAAAAATTATAAGAGAATCAGAGGAGGATAAGCCTCTACCCATCCTAATCTGTGGTTTTGCTAACGAAGAAGTCGAGAGATACCTTAGATCTCCTAATATTCCTAAAGTCGTAGACCCTCTTGCTAACTGGCGCAATGACATATCCTGCCCAAAATTAAAGAAAATGGTGCAGAAGTACTTAAGTTTTCAAATGAGTTCTGTCGCATCTGAGAGACTATTTTCCACTGCAGGTCTGCTTCAAACGGATTTGAGAAATCGTCTATCTCCACAAAATTTAAGAACACTTTTTTATTTAAACAAAAATCTTATTAATATCAATTTTAAATCTTGAGCCAAACTAAACTGTCGTTTATTTCGTAAAATCATAAATTTTACAGACGATTTGTAGTTTGAAAATTTGAATCTTAGAAACTGAAATGTATTTGTAATTTCGATGATTTGAATGGCTCATTAATAAACACTGTTAATTTGTGTAATAGAAGAATTACTCTACTTGAGTTTTGTTAATTTTTACTTGAGCTCAATTTCAATACGCGTATCGGTATCGGCGATATTTATTTTTGAGTATCGGTATTGGATCGGCGAAATGGCTTGTCGCGACATCTCTATTAATAAACCAATGTATTTTTTCTGGAAAAAAACTTATTTCCATTTAAAATCTTGTGTTTCTTGAAACTTCAATAATTGGTTTTTATTTTTGATTAAAGATGCATTCATATACTTTGTTTAAGATTTTTTTTTGACAAAATAATAATCGTTCGTAATATTTGCATACTTTATTTTACATATTAGCCCTGCATTATTTGTCATTATTTATTAGTGTAACTGCAACAAACTTCTTCTCTCATTAGACTGAAGCTAATCCTCAGTGCAACAAGTTAAATGCGTATAATGACAACAAGCGTCACAATCTCTTCATGTTTGCGTACTTTTGAAGAAACTAGTTCCTTAGGTCACAACTCAACAAATGCAACATCAAAGTTGCATGGACGCTTAACTTAGAATTCTACTAGGGAATAACAGTTCTGCAAGCTCTATGGTTTATATCATATCTTGTGGTATCTTCTTTTACACAAGACAATACCACAAATGCTTTAAAACATTTTTTTTTCAAGTTTTATGTGGTATCATGGTATTAAAGAATATATAGAGAATATATTCTTATTCTTATTATTCATGCTTATGGTAGATAAGAAAATAGTTTTAAAAAATTTTGTAGTTCATTATTATTGCAGTATTAATATCTTAATCAATTTTTTTTTTACGCCTTATACGGCGCTTGACTTTAAAAGATCTAAAATTTCAATAAACATTTATTTTTGTAGGAACTATTGTCGCTGAATGTTTTATAGCAAATTGACTCCCTGATTTCATTTCTAACACTTTTTAATAAAATTATACTTCAAATAATTTGTTTGAAAGTTTCAATAGCTTTTAAACAGCATAAAAATTAGATTGATAAAAAGTTCGTGTCACTAGTGCCCTGTGCAACGCATGATAATATTTATTCTTCCTGCCGTTCTCTTGTTCTGGCCATCGTAGTAGGTTTGGCAAATTAATGCATTTAACTTGATTGAAATATTGCTTGTTGATTGTTTTGAAAAAAGATTAACGAGTTCAATGATCGAAATAGAATAATCACTTTATAGAGGCGACATTGGGAAGACAGCAGCCGTATGCATGGCATGATGTTGGCATGAGTGACACAAGTAAACAGGGTCTCAGCAACCACCTCAAATAAATTCAAACTCAGTCGTCGGGACTGTCGTTAGGCAACTGCTGACTTATTTTAAAAATCTTCTATTCTTGCTACACTGTTTATTTTCATGCTCTAAATTAAGATGTTACGGGGTGCATGTCATTGGTAAAACAATAAATTTGTTGGGTCTTCGAAATGAAATATTACTAAAAGGACTTAGAATATGTTGCTCTTGTGTTTGTACTCGTTGATCAAACTAAGCGATGATGATTCGAATTGTACACACATAAATGCAATATTAAATTAAATAAATCACGAAAAATACTCATATTTCTTGAATTTTCTGGCATTATATAAAAACTTTATATGCAAGTCAATCTTCTTGTATAAATGCTGCATTGTGCGATTATTAGCGGCGTACCCAAAAATCAAAATTTTGAACGAAAAAAAAAAAATACTTTAAAGGAAATCTCAATATCACAGTAAACAAATGATATTCATCGTATTATTATTTATATTTAAAATATTAAAGTTTGACTCATCTTAAAATCACTGAAAGGATTTTCTTAAAGAAAGCATATTTCAAAAGAAAATGGATATATAATATCCATTTGAAACATTTAAAAAAATTGAAATCTTCAAAAATTTATAGATATTAGTTAGAAATAAAATAAATATTAAAAATCTAAGTTTAAAAAAAATGTAGATTTCGCTTATGATACTTAAATTGAATATACAATGATAAGAATAATAGATTTTTGACAGAAGCATATGAATCGAGTGAAATTAAGGATAAAGTAAGCAAAAAAAGTTTTTTTGTGATGTGTGCAGTTAACAATGTGCCATTCGTTTTAAGCCACTGATCACGTTAGATAATGAGAAATTTGAACGAGCTTCTACTTAAATGGGTTACAGCAAACATTATCTATAGTGGATGAACATGAAAAATAACTTCTCCTATTCGAAAAATCTGTGGTAATAAAGAATATGATTAAAAATTTTACATTGAGTGCAAAATAGGAATCTTAAACTGATAATCGAAATAACATTTGTTTGAAATTAAAATTAAGATTTCGCTAAAATTGTTAGTGCTCATAGAAATTTTTGTTTTAATTTCTCAAAACTTGAAAAAATTTTTAAATTATTACAAAAATCGTTATGTTACTATTCTAATATTCAAAATTTCATAAAAGGACAAGAATTTTAGAACATACCGATAATTCATTTCGAAATATTTCATTAAAAATTAAACTTCTGATTTTCTAAAAGCGTGCGTAAGGAGAATATTTATTCGTATATTCGAACCAAAATTATTATTCGAACGAAGATCGTTAACCATACACAAGATTAAAAATTATATTAAAGATCGGGCGCATCGGTTGATTGGTGTTCAAACTTTGAAATAAAGTGTGTTATTTAAATATGTTGTATGTTTAAGTTTATGTTATATGTTTACGTCGTTTTTGTTTTCTGTTATTTTACTATTTTTTTATGTTGCTGTTGTTCTTCTTCTAGTATTTGTTATCGTCTTTGTTTTTTGTTTAAGAGTATTAAGAGCTATTAGGATGTTAAAATTAATACATTATCATGTAATTTTCTTAGTGTTACAAAATAACAACACCCACAGCAATGGAAAAACAAAACCTTGGTAAACATATCCACCATTCTCGATATTATTAATAGGAATAGCCAGAAAGGAGAACCACATCGGAAATTGCAAAGTAAGAATCAACTAACTAAACTAACAATTTTGACGGTCAACAGTTAAACAAGGTAACTACTACCAAAGATATCAACAAAATAACAACACGCGTCCGTACATTTGTTGCAGCGATTCTCAACACATGTCGTATACACAAGTTTGGAATTTGGCATGGAAATGAATTGTGTTCGTTTTTGCCTTTTGTCAGCAGTATTTTGTTGGTCTTGTGGATAAAATATATTTTTTGTTTATCCTACCCTACAACATAATTGAAAGGTAGATGAGCCAGCTATATTTACTTGTATTTGTTGAGACAAGTTATAAAACAGGGGTTCCCACCTTAGTCATAAGAAATTTACTGAGCAATTATATATTTTGGCTTCTGAAACCACAGAAACATGCCTTCCTAACGTTCAGCTTATTTTTCATAAACGAGTTTTGCTGTCAAAAGGAATATAATTTAATGATCCAATATTTTGCATATGTTATTCTTCTCAATAAATCTTATTATTGAATATCTTTTATAAGCGCAACTGAAGAATATGTCTGAGAGGGTTAAGACCCTTAACCAAAGTGTAAAATTGCGTTTAATATTTGAGATTTCATGAGAAGAAAAATTTTCTAAGGAGAGAAAAAACTTTTTCTGGTGGCTTAGCAATGCCCAGACAAACCCACCTAAGCCAATGATATCTTTAGTTTTCGAAGTTTCGGATAAATTTTTTAAAAAGAAGGAAAACACTAATGTGGTTTCCGTATTTTAGAAAATGCAGGGTATTGCAAAGTTTGCGTTATCTGATTTTAAAAATATTTTGTAAGCTTCATTCTGGCTTATTTAAATACCCAAGTTATTCACGCTTCCATCATTATTTTGATCATCATTTACATAATTATAAGTAACGAAAACTTGGTTTTTGGTTGTTGCTGTTCTTAAAAGAATGTTCGTTTCACGTAGAAATAAATATTACATTCGTGCCTTTGGTTACCAAATCAATGTTTTAAACAACAAGAAGTTATTTGTTGATACTTAACGTTCGTATATATTCTTATGATGTACTTCTTTTCTTACTTATATAACTAAAATCTTTTGTATAAATCCCTTTAACGTGTGTGGTGTTGGTATGATCATATCTGTTTACGTTGTTAATTAAATACTTAAGGTTTAAGTTAATTCAAATACGTAAACGCATATTAAATTACGCTTTCACTGCTTTATGCTCGGCTTAAAAAATAATATAAATAAAACTGTTGCAAATTCGTGACAAGCAAAATAAATTAAGGGAAAATCCTCTTAAGCATCTTAAAGACATTAAGAGTATACAGCTTTTGTTGTAGCTGTTTGTACTAGGCAAAACCATTAAAAAAACTAAAAGGAGGCTCTATTGTTGATGCATTCACTTAATTGAAATAAGTGTGAATCCTAACTAATCCTATAAGAAAGCGCTACGGAAAAACCTTATACATATCTAATCAATTATTTATTTTGTTACGGTAAATGCTGTTACAGTTCTATGCTCCTTTGGAATAATAAGCTTAAGGTGTGCCTAATATATTAACGCACCAGCGCAACACGTCTTCCGAATGTATACTCAACATCGAAAACCAAGAGTCAAGCCTTCTGCCTACAAACTTAGGTCCTTCACATACAAAATAATTTGTTAACAATACTTTTTAAAAGAAAAGAGTCATTAAAAACTCCTTATCAATGCGATTAACAACTATATCAAAACAGAAGCATGATTATTTAGACTTAGTCGACTTGGATCATAAAAAAAACATAATATTCGAATCAAAATTTACTACAACCACCCCACACGAGTACCTGGTGGATTATAATATAATTTGTAATGAAATACCGCAATTGGATTAAGGAATCCTATCACACATTCTGAAAACTGAACTATAGGTGCAGTCTAGGTTTCTTATTTTTAACCCTTTACTGGTGACGCTGGTCCGGTGGATCACCTTAAAAAAATAAAGGCCTGTAAAACTTTCCCTCTCCTACATAACTCTCTGAGCTTCTCAGTAGCTTTAAGTTATTTAGTCTTACTGCACGTGTTGAAGTGAACAATAGAATTCTTTTGTTATAAAATTAGTAGCAGCTACCTTCATTTAGAAGTGTGGTCCCCCAGACCAACACCACCAAGAACGTAACTTTTTTTAAAATAAATTTAAAGATGAATAATAAAATTCCGTCGACTTCCGTGTGCACATCTGACAGAAATTTTGAGAGAATTATAAACGAATGGTTAAATGACTAAGAAGTTGGCGACTTTATCGAAAATTCTAACTTTGAATCTGTTCAGTGCAGCGATCATGAAACTGCTTCGGAGCAATCAATTGATGATAACCAAATTGGTGAAAATTTCTTTAGTAATCAAGGTAATCTGGCAGAATTTTCTGAACAGCCAGATGTAGATTACAAAGACTGCTATGAATTCATTTAATTTTTTTATCTTAATCTTTTGTATTGAACTTTATTCGTACTCAAAAACTGAATGATACACCTGAATATGTTCCAAAATTGCTTAAAAATAAGCCTTGCAAATTTTATGTTCTCAAAGATTATTATTAAGATGTTAATTTTATCTGATAATTTAATGTTTAATTTAAGAAAAAATATGTTTTTGTTTTGTCATTAAAAAAAATTAATTTTGCTTAGTTTTAAAAAAACATCACCTTTAAAAGAGTGTGTTATAAAATAAAGAAAAAACTAGTTTTTGTTGAGACAAATTTATCAATTCAATTCAATTCAATTTATTAACAAAAATAATATTTACATTTTAGTTTACAATATTTAATGATGATATGATAAGTTTATCTTTTTCGACATAAAATTTTTTTTGTAAATTAGAATATATAATACATACATATGTACAGATTGTGGGAGGACAAAATTTACAAGAGCCTATTTGAAAGGACAAATTTATATTTGCTTATTTTGTTTTTAAATAAAACTGAAATATGTTTATAAATTCGTTCTATAGTTAACTACTTGATATTGATTTTTTTAAATTAATAAATAATTTAGCAGTGTCCCATGGACCAACCTCCCCGTTTATATAACTTTTTTTAACCTCACGAGTTAAAGGTTAAAGGAATTTCTTCTTTTAATTGCTAATGCTAATGCTTAAAAGAAACTTTAAAGTTAAGTTCTTACTTCAATTGTCAAGAATAAAAAAGGATATTGATTAAAAGGATGACTAAAACAAACAAACATTTAAGAAAAAGTAATCTTTTTGCATATTTGTTAATAAAAGCTCGCTGATCTTAAAAAAAACATTTAAATAAAAATTTAAGTGTCTCTCGGTGGCAGTTGGGTTTTAATTTTAGACCCATAAAATTAAATGTTCTAAATATCCAAAAAGCTATTGCTAACTTAAACTCTTAGGAAGCCTCTCATAAATACAGTAATAAGATACTCAAAAAGCCGCCGCTTATAGAATCAAAAATATATATTTTTTTCACTTTGTTTTCTTTCCTCAAAAAATTTAACTATGGTCTTTAAAAAATATGTCAGAGAAAAAACTTTAATAAATGTTTTATATTGTACTCTCAATTTTATATAAAGGTAAGTATGCTTTAAGTTTTTTGGTAATAATGTTGCAAACAAATGATATTAACTTTTGTTGCTGAAAACATGACAGTGTGTTTAAGAAACCTTAGGCTTTATGTTTGTAACACTAATTAAACTTTGCAGATATTCGCATATATTCACCCCTATTATGACTTTCTACGCTTATATTTTAGCAACGGAATTATTTCGATATCTCTTTTTATAAATTTGAAAAGTGTTTAATTTATAAAATTTAAGTATAAATCTTTAAAAATTGATTTATATAAACTTTTGTAATACTAAAACATAAAGATTTATTTTTGCAGGTCAAAAACAACAACAGGATATTGCTAACCGTTACCATGAACGATCCAAGGACGAAGTTCAGGTATTTTGGCAGGAGGTAACACAAACTTTTAATGCATTGGGACCACCAGAAAAAAGTGACACCGCATAGAAGAAGGTATTGATGACATGTTATAAATATGTCGCATGTACTTATTCTTCTGTATGTATGGATTAACTGGAAGTGCTGCATAAAGCGAAAAATTTCGTAAAAAAAACCATATAATGAGCGCTGGAGTAGGAAACTGTCGCTTGCAGCGCATTAGCACATTAGAAGAAAAAAATAATCCACTTGACGGTGCTTGAAAAAAGAAAAGTGGTATAAGGAGTGCATAAGATTTTGGAGTGGTGAATGAAGTGCAAAATGACGTATCTGAAATTAATATTTCTTTTCGCTCGGAATACTCTTTAGACGTACCGGCCACTGCAAAAAGAATCCAAATTAAAAAAAAAACCTCTTGTATTTGCTGAGACAGCAAATAGATGCCCAGAAAAAGTTTTATGAAGGATCTAAAAACTTCCGTTAAAACTGTTTGAAAAAGTTTGACAAGGTGTCTACACATTAAGGGTGAATGAACCGATCGCTAGAAAAAAAGGGCATAAATCGCTGCAAAACAGTTGCAAGAAGAGCAGCGTCATAATGAAATAAAAAAACTAAAACAGAAATTAAACTTATTAGTGATTCAGATTAAACTGTGATAGAATTAGTACATGGTTTTGAATAAAATATGTTTAGTTCTTAATTCTAATTTCACCAACATACCAAAGAACTGAATACGCTTTAATTTTTATTAAATATAAAATGAATTTATTTACTGTTTAAAATAATAAAACAAATTGATGCCTTTAGATGAGACGGTTACAGATTTTTCCATTTTCCTATTTCCTATAAGTTTTTTTCTGTTTAGTGGTGTAAATACATATTCAGAATTAACATTAAAATATGCAGCCTCCTTCGTCGGTACTACTTCATAGCATATTCGCCGGTGAAGTAAAATAAATAATAAATAGGCTATACTTTCACAACCTGTTTTTTTTTTCTCTATCCCTTTCCTAAGGAATGTAGCACGGTTACACACTAATTAAATAGGCATTATTGCCTGAAGTGCTACTTCTCTAAAAAAAAAAATTCCTATTTCTGTTGTTTATTGAGACTTGTTTATTAAGATAGTAACAATTTTTTTCATTTCTTTGTTTCTATTCCACATTCCAAAGCAAACAAAATGGTTTTGTAAACATTTCGATTCAGTTTTTGTTTGAAAAACCAATTTTCGATCGAAGCGTAAATGAATGCGTAAACGTAATCGGAAGTCAGAATAGGGGTGATTATAATCATAATAGATGTAGCAATTTATTAGAGCTTATTTGAATGAACGGTGATTTAAATATCACGTTAACTGTATGACTATAACATAAGCTTAGGAGTAACCGAGCATAAGTTTTAAAGCTGATTACAATCCATTTTCCGAGGGTGGTGCTATGTGGTCTCAAAATTTTCTGCCTGGCCCTTGAAGATTTTTCTAATCCTTGGTATTTCTTCAATGTTTGCCTGATTTATAAAATAATTGTTAAACTTAGTTGTAAAGAGATGTCAACACAATATTCTTTTATAAATATTTTGTCTTTGATATGCTCGACAAACAAATTTGTTTTGTAGTGTTTCATCACATACTCAAAACAAATTGGTCTCATAACTGTAGTCAATTACTTTAAAACATAATTTTCATATTAAAGCACTATTTTATAGGTATTAACTAGATTTTAAAAATCATCTTTAATTTAAAAACATCAGATAAAAATTTAAGAAATACCAAGCTCTAAAATAGTTTTCATGTGCGAGGTGCCCAACTTTGAGCTTCAAAACTTAAGCTCGAATACTCCTCTGCTATACTCATGTCAAATTTTTAATCAATTGGCCTTTCCCTTAAAAATGGCTAAGTTATATCCAAAATATTTTTATTCTGATGCGAGGTTCAAATTTTGCTTCGAGTTTGAAAAATATTAATTTTGAATAAAACATTCACATTCACAAGCTTAAAGATCGTTGCACACATGCGCTAAGCTGGGATTGTAAAGTAATTAAAATTGTACTTCCATACGATATCAATAACTGTTTAGTGCCATTTAAATGCTACAATTATGGCTTTCTGACAGTGTTAAATTTTGGCCATGGTCTAGTACTCTCTCTTTTTATAGAGTGAATTTAATATTGATGCTAAAGCCTTGACCTTTTCATTTCTGCGAAACTCAAAGTCATGAGCTAACGCTTAATCTTGATAAATAAATTTTGTATGTCTGATTGGCTCCATTTATTTTAGATCCCTAAAAAACTTCAAGAGTAACACGCCAGACCATAATTTTAAATTATCCCCACAATGAACAAACACAAATTCTCTACGGCCTCAACTTTATAATGTCAGTAATTTTTCGCAAAATCTATCGCACACATATCCACCACAAAAATCTTGAAACATATTTTTCATCAGAACTTTAAAGGAAAACCGTCACATTTCGTTTTAAGAAATAAAAAAACAGTGATAAACATAGTGTATGAATATTCAACAAAACTACAAGACAACTGCATGGATGGCTGACTAAGTGAGTAGCAGACTTCACTGTATTGGACATTGTGGGTGTGTGTTGTAAAAACAAAGGTCAAGGCTTGCTAAATCTTTGAGTGTGTATGTCTGATTTACTTAGTTTTATCATCATGTGCACACAATTTGCACAAAACATTAAAAAAAAAACACAGAGTAGTAATCAAAAAAGGTTTCATGCGAACATGCAACTGCGATTAAGCGACAAAATAACAAATGTTTTGCAGGTTTCAAAGTTTATAAAAATTGTTTATTCTTGAATTTATTTGTTTCTTCTTTTTTCTGCCAAGTATTGCGAAAATCTGTTTGTTGCGGTAACATTTGGTGGTGTTTGCAACAATATTTCATGTTTTGTTTGTGTCTAAATTATTATTTCTGTATTTTTTGTTTGTTGCTATTTTTAGGCCTCTTACTTTTTCTTTTTCTCTTGTTTTGATAAGAAAATGCCTGCTTAAAGTTACTGTTGAATAATAGGACCTGAGAGTTAGTTGTCTTTAAGATGTTTTTTGACCATATGAAAAATTAAATAAATATATTGTATTTTTTCCAAATGATATCTTGAAGGGCTTTCCAGTAGAAATGGAGAATAGTTGTTTTGCTTAGAAAAACAAAAATGTGTGTAAGGTATTAAGGAGATTCTTTCTACGGATGTGACGGGTAAAGATTTTTGCTGGTGTGGAAAAAGTCTTTTTACAAATGTTGGCGCTTAGTTTAATATCAAAAAGAAAAATATAATTTTATAGCTCTTGTTTTTATTATGTCACAATCTGCATCATCCTAGTTTTTTAAAATATTATGAGTAATTTTTTTGCGTTGCAATACTGCTGATTAAAAGCTGGAATATATTAGAGTTTATCTTTTATTATTTAATAAACATTGCTTTCCTAAGATTTTTTCCCCAATTAATTTCTTTGATTAACCTAAAACATTATTTCAAAAAATCTAAATCCTTTTTTTTAATTTACTAATTCAAATCTTGTCCAATAGATTAAGAGTTTCATTTTCGCTTTGTATTATTTTTAATAGTTCTATAGCCAAGCAATAAGAACCAATAAAAGTCGGGTATTTTCGATGAGAAGTGTAAAGGCCCACCCGAATGTATTGTTTGATTTACATAATCCCATTAATGATCACTTACGTACAGTGTTAATAAAGTTTAAAGAAACGCCATGGCTTAAGAATTTTTTACCTCCTTGGCTGTTATCTTTACTTAAATTAATTTTTTTAGCATGAAACCGTGATTGCATCTTGAGAATTTCACATACAAATATGTGTTATTGGCTTCCAAGAAATATAGCAAAATGTAATATGTCTTTCTTGCAGCAATGTCTGGATATGTCCATTCATAATGTAGTAAAATAACTTAAACTGAACCCTTAAACATAAATGGCAAAAATTACCTTGCTAGATGAGCAACTCCTAGAAAATGCATATATTCCTGTAAAACTATGGGCTCGAGTGGTTGTGGATGATGGATGCAAAACTTTATGCGTTAGCTAGTTGTATAATCTACTTTTCATCTGACTTACAGCCTAACTGCTGTGTGAAAACGAGATTTTATCGTTTTTCATTTTAATTTAGCTCACAAACCTTTTGGGCAAATCTTGAAGCTGCATCAGAAATGGCTCAAATGCATCGTAACAAATTATATTTATTAAGCATTTCTGTGTTGTAAAACTAATGAAAACAAACATTCGTGAGGGATTTGCAGACTAATTAATTTGAAACTGGGGTTGGGATTGATTAATAGCACAAGGTCATCATAATAAATTGGACCATTTTATTTAACCCCCTACTTATTGTAGTTTAAATAACTCAATGCAAATTAATATTTAATTGAGTAAGTCGATTTATGAGTTTATGCCGATTTTAGTGATGTAAAAAAACTAAGAATGTAAACTCAGTTTAACTACAATAATTAATTGAGAAAGGGTTTCCAAAGCAAAATTAAGATGTCTGTGTGCCACAAATTTTAAGATGAATTTATTTGTATCTTTTAGTTAGTAAACCCTTTTGAATTCATTATGCTGTCTATTTAAATAAAAAAAAGTTATTGACACTTAAATTAATAGAAAATGAGTTGTTGAAGGCGCTTAAAAGTTATACCAGCAGAAAAAATAGTTAAAGTATTATTTAAAGTAAGACTAGACAAAAATGTTTAAAGAGTTTGGTTGGTGAAACAGGTCGTGCGTCTTGAATTTCAAGAAACCACGAACTTTATTGTTTGACTACTTACCTAAAGTTGTCAATGCCAGTTTTATGTTTAATAAACAAGAGGTCGTGAATAAAAAGTTAGAGTCAGTTAAAAGACGTTTTCGGTTTCAAACGTGGCTTAAAATCAATTTTGGAGCCTTTTAATATTTATGTAACATGATTGCGATGGTTTTATTTCTCTAGTTTATGATTTTTTCTAATTGATTTAGAAGCACAATCCTCGTAACTTTTCTTCTTTTTTAAGAATTATTGTTGTGTTCTCCGGTTTTTTTTTTTTTTGTTTTTGCTGGTGTGTGTTTGTGTGTGTTTTTTTTTGTCAAATACTTAGAGGCAATAACCGAAGTATGCAATTTCCTAATAATATGGAAACATCTTTGAGAGAGAATAAAGAAACAATTATAGAAAAAAAAAAGTTTTCCCCAGTTCTATTTTGTAATTTAGACATATAGACTGAAAGATTTTTGGCAGTTTACGGCAGTTATTTTTTGTAGTTTTCAAAACTTTTAGTCAACTAACGAACAAACAGCTCATTTTTGTATGTTCGCGAAATACAAGATTTGTGGAAAATATCTCCTCAATTCATAATAGTATGCAGGGGAATATCCGAAGATCTTCCTATTGTGTTTACTTTAATATTACACGTTCTAAGCGTGAGAGCCATGTAGTTCAATTCACAGTAAACATTCTCAAAGACTTCATTGAGAATTTCTTTGAAGCCCATTGGAATTCTCTTTGAGGTTTCCTTGTTTTAGTTGCAGCCCAATCAGCCACTAATAAATTGTAATGGCTCTATCAGAGTTGTCTTGCTACCACATTCTATGTTCCAAGGTCAACGGAGAATAATACTCCGCCAGGCACAACCCAAAGTTGCTGCCACGTTGCTTGTATAAGGCTTTCAAAAAGAATTAAGATATTTTGACATACACACTTTTTGCTTTATTAAATTGGGCTGTGGGTTATTAAAATTGGCATTTAGCTTCAATTGAATGCAGCGGCTAACTGTCTTCGATGCTAATAATAATCTGAAATATTTTGTTAAAACACAAATAAACACAGAAATGTTTATAACACGTTTTTTATGAAAAAATGCTAGAGTTTTTAACAACAAAAAAGGAAATTCATGAAAAAAGGCAACTAATCAAAATGTGTCATGTCTCTAATGGCAACAAATGCGTATAACACGATCAATTGATTATCAGTGTCATTTATACAGTAATCCCTAGTAAAACAAGTAAATTGTAAAGAAAAGTATTTAAAAAACCTTCTCTACGAAACCTTTTAACCAGCAGACTTCTCTTAAACTCTATCAAGCAGTGCTTTTTGTGTGCAAAATCAAACGTTAAAAAAGTCTTCAGTTATAATTCGATTAAAAGATGCTTGAATGGTAGAACAACAACCCTTATTTGCTACAACCGTGTGACACGTTGCGTTGGCTTGACGATTTTGTATTCATTATTTGTTATCATCTTTCTTCTTCTCTTTATTATTGGATTCTTGAATTTAAAGAGGCTTAGAACTAATTAAAATTGTTCATTTTTGCTTTACTTGGTCATAAGCCACTTATGTTACGATGCTAACAAAAATGTAGAGCGTGTTTGTTAAATGCAATTGTGAGTTTCTGTATCCTAATAAAAGTTTCTTCTTTTTTCTCATACTGTTATGTGGGTATTTGTAAATTTTTCGCACGTTCACAATCTAAAATCTTTACAAAGTGTTTTTATTGATGTTTGTTCACTTATATTTAAAGGGGTTTCTGGTGAAAATAAGGTGGTCACTGTAACTTAGGTCCAGCAGAGTATTAAAACTATTAAATAATTTTTGCAGTATTTCATTCACTGAAAGTTAAAGAGATGATGACATGATATTTTTCAGTAAAGTCATTGCAATAAAGTTGGCTTGCCTGGATATTACGTCGTGTTCCTAATTGATTTATGTCTAACAACTGGTTGTCGGAGATAGTTGTCAATCTTTCTTCTTTCTATTTAACATGTATTTGCTTCAAATCCTTGCATATAATACACAGAACAACTACTATTTTTTCTTACATTTAGAATATTAAAGTAAATTTGTTCTTTCTATAGAAAATTAATGAAGACTTTAGAAAATTTATGAATACTAGACTCCTTCTGTATATTTATTATATTACAATTTTTGGCAAATCTATCAATGTAATAAAAAATTAACGCAGTCATTTCAAATCATTTTATGGAATACAAAACACCTATTTTTGGAATTTTTGTCCGTCTGTCTGTCTGTGTTCGCGTCACGTAAAAACTGCAGGATGGCTTTGAATAAAATGTGAGGAGGTCCCTTAGAACCTTGGTGTAAATACAGAATAGTTTTTCTTCATTAAAATATGTGATCTTGGAGAAAAACTGGAGATAAGATTGTGAAAGCACCTAATATTACCGGTATAATGGTAATAGAACAGTTGTCAATACAATTAATATTTGTAGATAGAAAGTTTTTGACGCTGTTGAACTCTATAAAAGTTTAAAAACATATTTTTATAAATTTGAATTTTAAGAAAATTATAAATGTTAGGATAAAAAAGTCGTGGGCACTGCTAGTATATAATAAAACATTAACGAGGTCATGTCTGTGCATGAAATATTTTTTTTTTTAAATTTGGTGTTGGTGTAGATATTAATCAAAATGGAATACAAAAGATATTTTTTGGAATTTTTGTCTGTCTGGCTGTCTGTCTGCCTCATTTAGTTTTGGCTAGATCTAACCAATTTCTGAGTTTGAAAGTTTTAAGGGTAGTTATAGGTGTGATCTCTACTCACTACTCCAGTAGGCTAAGGATTCGTTAATGCGTGGTCTCAGTTCGTCCGCGTGTCATTAATAATTTTCTTAAAATTTAAATTTTGAAAAATGTGCTCTTTACGAAATGACTAACGTTTAACAAACAAACAAAAAAAAAGTATTCTATATTTGAACCAAAGTTTTAAGACTCCTCTACACAAATTGTTTTTCATATCCATCCAGCAATTCATCCACAGACAGGAAAAGTTCAAAAAATAGCTGCTTTGTATTCAATTTTGATTACTATCCACACCAACACCAAAATTTTCAAAAAATATTTCATGTACAGAAATGAGCACATTACTGTTTTTTTATATGTATAGAATATAGTTTTAAGATCATTAATCGTAGATTTGTCATAGAAGAATACTAAGAGTTTGTAGGGGTTCGAGACTTCAATATTTAAAAAATAAGGAAAGCTTAATTTTTAAGAACCTTTATAGCAAGCAAATTTTAATAAATCTGCTGTTTTATGGAGTATTTTTGACGAACTTTTATTAATTTTTATTACTTGTGTATGGTTCTAAGAATATTTTATTAATAATGGAACTAAATGCCGTACCCCATTAATGGATTTACTATGCTCAATTTTTTTTATGACATACTTATCTAATGCTCGTAATAATAATTATGTCAGTTAGGCATATCTGTTGTATTTATTAAAAAGGTCTAAACAAAGAGCAATAATCTGATTAATTTACGCTTTGATTTCTTATTATTTTGTATGCCCGCCACTGTACTTTCCCGTAAACAAACGGTTCGATAGGTGAGCTTTTTCGAATGTCATGTAGAATTTATAACTAGTTCTGTATTATAATTCTCTATTTTAAACATTAACTAACATATAACAATTGCAGTTTACCTTATCTTGTGTAATCTTCTCAAATTGTTTATTTAATGCTTAACTTATTCTGTAATATTTATATAAATATACTTTCCATTACCAAAATCTTTATAATTAAAAAAAAAAAAAAACGAATACAGAAAATATAATGCTTCCGTATTGTGCAAATTAATAATTGCTGATAATTCTATTTGTTCTTTCTCATCACTGAATTGTGTGTTCGAAGTACTTCGTTTATTTAATCTCATTACCTAATTATTATCTTATACCTTTAGTAATTGTTGCGATTATAATTTTAAATTCAATGAAATACATGAAAACAAATCTTTTATACGTTGATCAGAATATTTTGTATGTCACTTAGCCTCTGATAGGAGACTATATTTTTTTAAGAATGTGATGCAGTTAAAATAAAATGCTTTGAAAAACGCTTCCTGGCATGTGAATAGAAGCGCTTTGACTAAGGAGGCCTTATAGATGCGCTTCGCAAAACAAAAAAATATTTATTGTTTGAGTAAAGTGTGCTACTTCATTATAAATATTGGGTAAATTTAACAGAGGCTGAAAAGGATAAGGGTTAAACAGGATCAAGATGGTGTTAAAATTTTATTATTGACCAAAAAAAAATTTTTTTTCTATCAACATATATTAACCAAGTTCTAGACATTAGAGACGTAAAAAAAATTAGTGAAAAACATCTGCGGAAAATACGTCATAGATTTCGTTTCTAGTTTAGTTTTTATCAGTTTTTTATGCTGCAAGGTTAACTCATATGAACGAATTTCATTGCAAGATTTACTAAAACTTAAGAGCGGACATCAATAAATGACAGGGCACCGAAGACAATTTTTCTAATTTTTACAGAACCCAACCGGTTGGCAGATGCTCTGCAAATCAAAAATCTGGCTTGATAAGCTTTTATTTAAGAGTGATCTCACCGTTGCATAAAATAATACGGCCACTCGAATTGACGCGTACAGCCACATATCGTTAACAGTTTAAGCATTATTGTTGCCAGGAAATTATTCGTCTCCTTTGTTGAGGTATTGCAGATCATCTAACTTTCGCTGCGCCTATAAGGACTTATTATGCAGTACAACATGGAATCTGTATTGCTTTGTTATCAGAGAATTATTCACTACTTTGACCTCGAAAATGGCAACAATCTTGAAAACATGTGCTTCAAAGATTCGAAGCGATATTCCGTTGATGCTATAAGCGCTCTTCAATATGCTTCAAACCACGGACTCTTACATTTCTGTCCTCTTTTATTTTCTGTTCTTACAATTTAAAAAAAACTCAAAACACTTTTGTTCTTGCGAGATCTCAGTAGGTTACAATTTTATCAATAGATGTTACGGTTTTACACAATGAACCTTTTGGCATGGATGGCTAAACTGTCTTGAATAAATATGTCACTCAGTTTTTACTTAGTGGCCGATATACTTGACAGATTAGTACCTTAAAGGTGTAAGAGGTTCGACAGAGAGCCTTTGAAAAAATCAAATAGGAGAAACAAAATTCACATTCTGTCCGCTCGAAATAATCTTGAGTTCGTTTGATTTCACATATGTAAAAGTTTAAGCAGTGCCATCTCTAAGAAAATAGTAAAAATAATATTTCTTAGAGATATTTGAGAAGTATGTGGTGAAATTTTTATTAGTTATTTCAAAAAGTAATTTCAACGTTTCATATTAAAAGTGCCTACTTGCCATAAATGCAAAGTATAAGAATGCAGGTTCATCTGCGGTAATCAAAATATATCAAAAGGTCAGTTAGGATAATAGCTCTCTCCAAATTAAATAACTCACTGAATACATTTTCAGTTAGTAATATAATATTGGGGGTTGTTTTTGGTACTTAAATAATTATTTCTCAAAAAGATAATAAAGTACGTACATTTTCAAAGTTTATTTTAAAAATTACAATTTGTTAAATATAGCACAAATGTTCATTAAGATACTGAATAATAATTTCCATTTATAAATAAAACATTTAATGTTATAAAAGAAAATTCCAAAAAAAAAAACAAAATTGTATAAAAACAATTTTTAATAAGCATGTTGTTACAGAAGTTCTGTCAAGAAAAAATGTAATAAATCTCCAATTCGTATGCACCTACAAATATAAATTACAGAAAACCCCTTGATGACTATGTAGACTTTTTACTTCTTCTTAACAATGAATCTTAAACAATGAATGCTTTCATGCAGTAGCGGTTCTCACACATATTTTGAAAATAATTGCATCCAACAAAGGAATGAAAATTAAGACAAGTGTAGAAAAAAACTTATAAATAAAACTGTTTTCGAATAAAAGGTGTTGCGGCAGTTAATCTGCAATCAGTCCAAAAATAAATGCTGTTATTTAATAGCAATAAATAAAAATTAAAAATTATTAAGTATGCTGCGTTTGGGATTCAAAATGAATAATATGGAAAGTTTTAAAGCAACTCCGCATAAAACATAAATGGCTTGAACAAATTTAAATTTTATCCGGAGTGCAAAGGGCTCAGTGATGCATAATGCACTAGTTATCGTTTAAATTAACTTATCTCAGTTATATTTCATTTAATAAATTTCTTTGTTACATTTTAATTAAACGCCTGCAATGATGGTCTGGAAAAACATTGATACATTTTTAAATATCATAAAGAACTTTACGATTTTCTGGCAAATTAAACTTAAGGATGTTGTTTAAGTTGTGAATAATAAGCATGTAGAAAATTTTCAAAAGATTATGAGATTATAAATAAACTGTTTATTTCTTCATAAAACTTGTTTGTAACTGTATTTGAATATTGTTGTGTTTTTATTTCTTAGCAACTTATTTTATGATCTACGACTAATGAAAAATTATTATTTCGCATTAAAGTAATGACTTTAAAATATAAGAGTGTTTGGATTTTACACTTAGCATAAAATTGCTTAACACTAATTAAAACAAAAGAAATGATTATTCAATCATTAACCTTGAGCTTTTTTAAAAAGTGTTTTTTCCGTCGAAACTTCTTTTATATTCCTCTGACTTTCGGTGGCAGTGCGTTACGCCAGCTATGGTTTTTTTTTTTGCTCCTTCTTTAAAAAGCAATTTTGTTCTTTTTAATTTTAACCCTTTTGCACTGGTTTTTTCTAAGATTATAACCTAATCCACCATTCCGTTCATTTCCAACAGTAGAAAAAAATGTGTACACTCTCATCTGTACAAGACAACAATTAAAGTTGTTTTTTTTTTATTTCCATAAATGGAGATTTCTTAATGTTAAGAATTGGTAAACGCTATGAGATGTTACCTTTATATAAAAGACTTTTTTTATGATACTGAAATGATAGGTGGCAATATTTCAAAAAGGGTGCTGTCGCTGTAGTCGAAGTGTTCGGACGATTTAATTAAAAATTGTGAACAGATTTTAAAATTCCAAATTGCTTTTAAAACTAATGCAGCCACCTAAACTTACATTGCAACATTGTTTCTTTAAATATGTTGGTATCAATCAAGCAGACTGTAATAGTTATGGATTCTTCATATGTACTATTTTATCTTAACCAGAATCTTTTAAAAACTAATTGAGTAAAAAACAAGGAATTGTCTTTTTATCAATATAAGCAACAGCTGACAAATAAGCTACTGGTAAACATGTCAAAAAAAATTATATCGCAGGTGGATTTGCTACTCGAGCACTTCTTTTATCACAATCAACTTCTCTGCGTAATTTTCTATTCCAATGGAAAATAATTTTCTATTTTGAGAGGGTTGAAAAAATCATTGTTTCAATTTTGGTTCTTTTAGAGATATCATTATTTTTCTATTTTTCTATTTTTGGCATTTTTAAATATCAGTTTAGCGTTATTTTATTTTAAATAAGTTATAAATTTAGCCACGTAAAATGTTTGGCTCACTCCACATGCATGCGGTTTTTACTTTAAAATAGAACAACAGGAAAAAGCACAGATAAAAACTATCAACATGCGAATCTTAAAGTGAAACAAAATGCACAATGACAAAGGTTTTCATTCCCGGCTCCTATATTTAGACGAAAAACTACTGCAAAATAGTTTCATGTAACATGCAAATAAGTGACTCAAATGACTTAATTATGGGTAATTCCATTACAAATTGTTTAATGTTTAATTGTTTAATGTCCCAGACATATTGGTTTGTTAATGGTCAAACTTTGCGAACATTACAATTATAGATTTATGAGTTGGGTAGGTTTCTTTGTGCTTGCAGTTATCTGTATTTGCTTAAAATTTAATCAGAGAGTATTATCTAGGGCTTAGGATGTCTCGGGAAACGTGATTATCACATTCCCGGAATTTCCGGAAAAAAGCAAAAAAATTTTTTTAAAGAATTATTATTAAAAAAATTCATAGACTTATTAAAACATAACAAAAACAATAAAAATATTTTCTCAATAATAGTATTAAGAGTTTATATACTATTATTATAGAACTAGGCTAGTTGTATGCACATTTTTTATAGATGGAAGCTTTTTAACACTGTTTATAGAATTGTACAACAAATATTTCAAAACACGTGTTTTTTTAAGTTTAAATCTTAAGAAAATAAAATCTAAATTTGAATCTTAAAAAATACAATTACAATTACAATTTCAAAACAAATCTAGAAGATTTCGATATAACTTAAGTGCATATTAGGCAGTTCTTTAAATTTTATTTTTCCCAAATATTAATTTTTTTTTAATATTAAAGAAAATAATATTGGAAGAATTAGCAATTTAGTTGCAAGGGGCTTTAAATCAATACAAAACAGAAGTATTCTTTATTTTTAACCGACTTCAAGATTATCAATTTGTCTGAATGTTACTTTTTTAATTTTTGTGCCCGCAGAATTAGGCGTTTCTGAACAAATTAAAATTTTTTTTATTTAAAAGATGATGCTTAAAGATTCGTCCTGTTTTAAAAAAGGGTTTATAACCTTAAAAATTGAAGGACGTCCGCATACACCATACACGCTTTTGTACCCTTCGCCAATAAAAGTAAAGAAGGGTATATTTAAGTTTGTCATTTTCTTTGTTATTTCTACAATATCCATTTCCGACCCCATAAAGTAAATAAATACAATCTGAGTCCTTGTGTATAGCGAAGCCGATTGAGCGATGTCCGTCTGTCCGTACGTGTAGTGTTTAGAGCAATGGCACTAAATGAGCTAGAGAATATTTAAATAGGCCAATCGGTCAGACATGGTTTCGAAAGAGTCCACGTCCCTTAAGGCAGTGGGCTAAACACCACGCCAGTCCCTAATTTTTTCATATTATTTCGAACAATAAAGTAACTCCAATCAAAAAAGCAAATGTAGTGATAGAAAATTTAAAGCAAAAAAAAAATTAAATGAAAGGTTAGTGCTCGCCCCTATTTTCCAAGTTATAGGCCTCTGAAATTTTTATAAAAAATATCGATTGTCATAATGGTCAATATGGGTTTCATTTAAAAGCTTTTGAAGAAATCTTTGAGGAAAACTAACATTTTTAAAAAAGCTTAACCCATTAAGTGCGTATAAGGATAGCTTCTAAAGGCAAGAAGTTATAAAAAAATTAAATGGCAACGTAAATTAACATATATAAGCCTTTCTTTTTATAAGAACGCTTGAAAATTAGACAGAATGTTGACTTTTATAGTAACCAGTATTTATATTTAAAATTATTAATCAAAGGATGCCCCAATCTCTCATTTAATTTGATGTATTTGGCCATACTTTTGAACAGTTGTAGACAGACGGTTAAAATTTACAAAGAACCTGTATTCCGAACTCCGCTATAATAAAAATTATAAAAGTTGGATTTAGAAATTAAAGGATGTTCAATTAGTTAATATAATTTAATGTATGTTATCGAGCTCTTGAACCGTTATAGACATACAGCTTAAACTTTAAAGAGTATATAATTTGAATTACGAAAATTAATGTAATTTGACCAATATGACCGTACCTTTTAATTCGTTATATACATACAATTAGAAATCAGAGAGAATGTCTACTCCTTTGTTTGAGATGAGAAGAAGTATAATTTGTACTAGTTGATGTAATTTGATGTATATGGCTAAACAGCTGAAATTTACAAAGAACGTGATTGCTAAGTCTACTATACTACATTTATAAAATTTAAATTTGGAAGTTAAAGGAGCACCCAATAGATGATGTAATTTTTTTGCATATCGGCAAACTTTTGAACACTTGTAGGCAGACGGTTGAAATTAACAAGGAGCTGTAGTGCTAAATCCGCTACAACAAGTATAAAGTTTACAGATGGAATATAAGGGTATCCCAATAGTTAGTTTCATTTTATTTCATATTTATTATTTATTTATTTATTGAATAACTTAGAAATAATGAATTATGAGAAGTTACCGCAGAATTACCAATACTCGCTGCTAGGGCCATCAGATCTATGTAAAACAAAAAAAAATTAATATGAAAACATACAAAGGATTAATATAAACTGTGTACTAAAAGGCGACAGATACATATTTTAGATCTTGTCATAAATACTTAATAAAATTATCTTTTTAACAGTTACAGGCAGACTGATAAAATTTTTTTTTATGAGTCGGGTTTTTTTTGCAAGAATTGTGTAATGTAATAATAATTGCTTGTTTAGATAGATCATAGTTTTTCGATCTAGCAGGTACTTTTGTAGTGTTTCCACCTCTCCGATTATCTTCATCTTTTAAAATTAATAATAAACCATTTGCTTAACACAGGCTTGACCCCTATCTTCTTAAATTAATGAGAAACCATTTTCATGACACCTGCTGACGCTACATACAACTGAGGATTTCCTAATGTGTACTTGCGAGCGATACTGCAAAAGCGTTTATGTTGAATACAAACAGAGGGGCGATAAAGTACAAAGTTGTGTATCAAAATTTAAATCTACTCCTCATCATTTTTCGGAAGAAAAGTAAACAGCAAAACTGTTTTATCACTTAACGCAATGTGGCGTACTTAATCTTTAGGGATTGTATGTGCAGACCTACAGAGGCTGTCGATTATTTTCTTATAAACTATTTGGTGTTGCAATGGAAAATCAAATTGAAAAGTTGATTCGGATGAATAAAGTAATATAAGGATTCCCAACAAAAAAAGTTTGTGTGTATAATAACAAACAATGCCTTAACAATACTCAATAGTTATTTAAAACAAAAAAAAATCATTTGTGCTGCAAAGCACAACCCAGATGTGGTAAATTAATTATTTGCTGGAATTTTAAATACTTAAATACAGGCTTTAAAACGACATTTGGGTATGTTGCATTATATACTCTGTATAAATAAGCTTAGCCCTAATTTAAAGCAAAAAACACTAAACACCTTAGTAGTACTGGGAATGTCGGCTGCGGAAGTGCTAAATGACTTAGCTCTACGAATGCCAACACAGTAATCATTGGCACTAAATAGCTAAGTTTGCAAAATTAAGTTAAACAAAAATCGATGTACTTGAAGAATTAAATGAGTTGTATTTTCTTGACTCTGATATCCTGCATAACATAAATGCCATTCAAATTTTGTTACTTGGGGCGATAAATTTTCAAATATTTTTGTAGAAGAAGGCAAAATCTTTTTTAAAAAAAAGTCTTGAAAGATTTTCCTTAAGATCAAAGACTGAGAAGTTTCCCATTGCCAACATATGCACAAGCGTCTAAGGATATTAGCAAATTCTTGGATAATATAAATTTTTTACATGTATCTAGTGGTGCTGATTTGTAAATGTTATATTGTCTTAATAAAAAAATTTAATGCATTATTAATTTTACTATTTTCAGATTACAAACGGTCCTTTTCAGTACCTGCAAAAGTTTAAAAAAAGAGATGATATTTTTCTACTTAAAGGAAAGGTCCTTCCCAGGACCGGCTTGGAGTTAAAAAAAACAAAATAATTTTAAAAAAGAGGTGTTATTTTATCTGAAATGAAAAGTGACCACCACCAACAATAAAAAGATTTATTTTTGCTTTAAGGAAAAATATCGATTTTATAGTTAATTTTGGTGCATCCCTACCGGTACGAGGGTATGCACCATCAGTAATTTTCAGTAATTTCAGTCAACTTGCAGTCTTTTCGCTTTGTTATGTTTTTCTTGTTAAAAGATTTCTTTTTCCTGAATCCGTAAAAAATATTTCTCAAAAGCACGGCCACAAATACGTTGTTTTGAAATACCTACTGGTTACATACTTCAAGACCAATTTTGTGTTTCCGAAACTCAAACTATTGACGCACATCGTAGTGCGTTAGAGATTTCTTATTTTTATAGAAATAAATAAAGATATCTCTCTTTGCCATCTAAAAAAGCATTAACAATTATTAAAAATAACAATAAATTTAAATATATAAAAGTTTTACTATTTAGTGGGGAGTTGGGAGGCCATTTTGAATATCAAACTTAAATGCTACATTTACTTCACATGAGTTTTGCACATACTGCAATAGACATCCACACTTGGACACCGCAGCTTTAATATCAATAACAAAGCCAGAATCGATTTCGAGCACTGTGGAAAGTAAGTTTGTTTGGAGTAGAGATATGCACTCGTTAATTTTAATCTTTTATTTCTCTAATAGCGTACCATATGAGCAAAATGCACACTAAACTAAAAAAAATTATCAGCCAAATTTGTCCTGGAAAATAGTGTTGTATCCAACTAAATAGTCCAAGAAAATATTGTTTTCTTATTAAAAAAGCACAGATTATACAAAACATTGCTCCAATTAGACTTTTGAGAGAGAGCTTTAAAGAAGTGCATATAACATCTTGCACAAGATCACCATTCCTAGTATTTTGCAACTTCTGCACGTTTTTATATTGTTGGTGTTCTTTTATTTGGTTTTCTTTTACAATATGTGACTCTTCTCTTGTGCTTTCTTCCCCTTAAATTTCTTATTGCCCTGATAAGTACCTATCACAATTTCAGCATCATCATCATGAAAAGGTTAGCATATCAAAATAAACCTATTTCCTTTTTGTTTGGTGTAGCAAAAATCGACATAAGTATATAAAGAAACTGTATAATAAAACATAAAATCACCAAGGTTTCTCGTCTTTAGAAGTTACAAACGAACGTTTCTAAATTAAAATTTAGAATTTTAAGATTTTACTCTGCAGCAGTCAGGTGATATTGACAACTAAAACGTTTTTTACAAAGCTAAATTATTGTTACTTTTTTATTGTTGTACTTGTTTCAGAGCTGATATTGCCTGACGCCATCTATTATTTGGTTGAAAATAACCACTCGGTGAAAAAACTTTTCCTATCGCTATTCTTCTATATGGATAGCTATTATCGATTGCTCTAAATTTCATGTTACGAAAAATTATCGACTAGTATCCTGTTAGTTGCATAGGAAACATTCATTTGCGATGCACTGAGCTGAAGTCACGGAAAGCAGATGCGCTTGCTGATCCTGTAATATTTGTTTATCAGCTGTAAAAAGAAAACATTATGATTTCTTTAAATTTTTAAAAGCTCTAACGGAGAACTCGACCAGTTTAATAAATTAACCTTTCTTAATTTAGTGTAGCGATCACTAATTTCCAAATTTACGCGCGATCATTCGTGCAAAAGATTCTAGAAATTAATCGATTTATATTTCTACATTTACGCAGTCTTCTAATTTTATGAAATTTTATACAGCCGAATTTCTAGTCAAAAAATCTCTTGTTCGGTAGTTTATAAAATAGTGCAGGTTATAAAGTATCGCCGTTCTCTGATTAAAATAGGTCTAATTAAATCCAAACATCGTATGTCAGATGAATTCAAGCGGCACCGCAACAGATTTATTGTGATGAAGAACGACAGTAGATAGCAACCAGCACCAGTAACGGTAGTAGTGGCTATCAGGAAGAATTCGTATCGGATCCGACATGCAATAGCAAAGTTTAAGAGGTCAGGAATTCAGGGTTAAAAAACTAAAAAAGAGAATGAATTACAAAACCCAAGAGTTGACCAAAGCGGTCATTAAAAGGAAAACGCCACTAAAGATATGTCTATCTGCCTGTCTGGAGAAACAGAATTTTCACATGTTAAAGCAGTGGAGGGAAGTATTCCTATTGGGTACAACATTTTTGTCTCCGATATTCCACAGCCCTCTGCCGGTGATCTTCTACTCATGTATGCTGATGATATATTAAGACCAAGAATTTAAATAACAGGGCCAACAATTACCTGAGCGTTCTTAACGAAACACAGATGGAGTAATGATTAAGGGCAGATCTGGTAATCTCTATCCAAATGCAAAAAGTTTTGCACCAAACTTAAGCATTGCCGGCGAACGTGAGTTCTATAGACATCTTGATTTCATAACAGAACGTGCCAAGAAAGTTTATTTCTGGTGCCATTGGATTTTGCGCCGCAGGTGTGGTCTAAGTACGAAAGTAAGGCTGCAGATTATAAGACCTCTTATATCTTACGCTTTTC
Source organism: Cistogaster globosa (assembly GCA_937654795.1). Classification (NCBI taxonomy): domain Eukaryota; kingdom Metazoa; phylum Arthropoda; class Insecta; order Diptera; family Tachinidae; genus Cistogaster; species Cistogaster globosa. The sequence goes on along the minus strand of OW569404.1, from coordinate 34,862,160 downwards.
CAGTTTGATTTGGGATTTCTCTCTACCATATGGAAAGGCTTGTGATATGGGAGAGACGTATTCTTTGTTCCAGCCTACGGCTATATCCCAGAATGGACCCTTGCGCATTCTTCGAAGAACGTCTTGAAGAAAGACCTATAGAAGTATAGATCTGAGATCTGCACTCTGGTTTCTTGATAAATTATTTTTTTAAATAATAATATGGTAGGGGAATGTTTCCGGGCACCTGATGTTGAGGTTTTCCCTAGAAGTAAGTACTCTTCCCCAGAGGTCTTCTTTTTGGAGATTTAGGCCTCTAATTATATCACAGGGGGTGAAAATCCTTGACATAACTGATCTAGTCTACAAATCCTATATGCCTGCGCTGAGATGAAGCACACAGGCAACGGTATCGTATCTTTTGTCAATGTCATAAAACAGATAGGAAAAAAGTTAAAAATTTTGCCATACTGAATACCTATTAAAATATATATTAAAATGTTTAAATAACGACTGCTCCCTGCCATGCTTTCTTACACATCCAAGGCATATTAAGAATGGCAGTTGATGTACCAAGGGTAGAGCCAAGCAAAACTATGAACATTTTTATTTAAAAATTCAGCTCTCTCCTTTTATTTCTATTTATTTTTGAATATTATGCCAACAACAATTTTTTTATATGGAATTTGACAGTTTTATTTTACACAAAGTGCTCTGAAATTTCCTTTCCAATGTCACCACATTTCTAATCATTTTTTGGTTCGTATCTATGAAGTGTGCCAACTCTAAGACTTTAAAAGTCTTTATTTTTACACTGAATCCTAATATTTGAGTTTATAGATGCTACCCAAAAATTTTGATTGGGTTTCAAGTAGTTTTATACAATATAAAGAGGTGTTTGAAATTCAATATTTTCTATCTAAATATTTGTCTGGATTTTGTATTTACATGCCTTTCCATGTTTAACTTTTGTCAAGATGGAGCCCTAAATATCTTTAACTATCAATTTTTGTTTCAAGGTCTTTAATTGCTAATAAAAGTGGGGTAATTATGTCTTCTTAATTAAATTATAATACTAAATGAAGAGCTAGGCTTCTGCTACATATTTTTTGTAGTTCTTTATAGTTTAAATTTCTTAGTTAAGCATGCAAAAATTTTCTTCTGTGATATACCTTTCACAGTAAGATTATGACTTTATCTTTTACCGTGTCTGTTTTACTTAAAAAAATGTCTCTATAGCCTCAAAAGAATTCAAACATTTTAAAGCCTAACCGCATTTTTCTCAGTTTGTCTTTGCACCAAAGTTTTAGTAATAAATTAAAACCTCATTCAGATTAATTTGTTGCTTTAGTTTTATTATAGTAAATAAATATCATCAAATTTAATGAAAGCGGTAACATTCCCCTTGCTTCAAACATTTGCATTATTTTGTTAAAAGCAGGTTCAATGATGCAAAACCAAAACAAGATTACCAAATTCTTTGCTGGTAGAATACCTAAATTAAAGTTGGTTTTTCGGTTACAAAATGCCCAGTATTCCTTTGGTACCAGTATAACAAAGAAAATACCGTTATGATCCGTTATTTTGCTTGAAGAAACTGAAAATCAAGAAGAAAAAGAAATTCATCATTTATCAGAATCGTTTGGTAATTATGGCTCAATTAATTTAATGCTTTAACTGGCATGAAAGAGTTATAGCAAAAATAACAGGTGGCACAAGGAAATGTCATAATGAGAAATAAATTCAATTTCGTGAGAAATACATAAAACGATCTCAGTTTCAGAAAAAGAAAATAGTCAATTTCTTCATTAATTTGAGCTTTTAAATCCGGTTTGCCGTTTGTTGTAACACAGAATGGCTAGTTAATTTTGTTACATTAAGAAACTCAAATATTTTTTGTAAAGTTTATGTAATATATTTTTTTTTAATTCATTTGAAAAATAATACAATTTAATAAAGTAATTCATCAAGGTTTGAAAATAATTGCTTTTAAATGACCTTCACATTTGGTGACAGTGTTTGACATAATAATCTGCCGCCATTTAAATGATCTTATCACAATATTCCAAGCGAATTAGGAAGTGTGTTGTTGTCTTGTCTGCTTGTTAATTAATTTTTATATGCAAGTAAGTTTAAATCCTGGTGTAAAGTTGTCTGCAGTGACTATCTGCTGACATCCATCTGTCTTCGTTAAATCTGGTCATATGGACGACCAGTTCACATATCTAATGTAGGATTTCAATCAGCCTGGTAAAAGATACTTAAAAACCCGTACCAGTGTCAGACTGCGAGCCAGCTTGTATTATCCAGCTGGAAATAACAATGTTTGGAACCCAACTCAAAAATTTGCAGTAAACAAACTCTATTAGTATTTTCCGTTTGTACGAGACTCTAAGAAAAAAAGCCAATTTATTTTTCAGCGCAAACAAGATACTTGACAGTCGATTTGAGGCTGATTTATTATTATTATTATTTGCTTAGGATTGTTTACAAGGAAAATCAAAGAACGTTTGTTTTCTTGTATATAAAATGGCGTATCGCTATGAATTAGAGCCCAACTTAATTTACCAAGATTCTTTGCCAGGTATCGAACAAGAGCGAAAGATTACCAGCAAAACTGCCGTCTTAGAAACTTGTGTTTTGGGTAATATAAAACGGGGGCCCAGTCCTAACAACTACCCAATACGAAGAACCATAAAAAAAGTTTTTTTTTGTAATCTTGATAAAAATGTTCTGATATAGTTTTCCTAAACGGTTTTTACTTGAACAAGTGTTAATAAATATTTTGTTGAATATTTAATATTAACCTAAAAACATCTTTAATCAACAATTAACATACATATCTTTATGGTGAAAATACATTGTTGCATGTCACCAACGGCTGAAATAAAAAGCGAAAACAAAAAAGGACAAAATTTATAAAATTAACTCCTATATGCAAGCAACGGTTTAATTGACGACATTTAAAAAGAAACATGAAAAACAGATCATCAATATTTAGTTGAAGCATAAGCGTTGTTGTTATAAGCACAGAGTATTGTCATTATGCTTCTTGATGCTCCATTATACCGATGATTTTTAAATATCTCCATAAATAAGGAAAAATAGGGTTTCATTCATACAGACAAGATAGATTAAAAAATCTTTCCATTATTTAAAAAAAATATAAAAAGGAAAAACTAAGCAGCTGGGATTTTGTTTCCATGAGATTTAAATTTAAATTTTTTATATTTTTCCTTTAACAATAAATGATTAATGTGGACCGATATTGAATTGTGGATTAAACGACAAAACTGAAATTTATTTGACGTTTTGAATCAAGTGATCTATTGAGTGGCTATTATTTTTTGATTTATATAAAATTCGTTACATAAAGAATAAGGAAGCCTTACAGATTCATACACAAGCATTCATGTACTTCTTCATAATTTTAAATGAAGGTATAAACAACAACGACCAGAGAAAAATCATATATTTTTGTGACTAAATGTATAATGCACTTCACCACAACCTTCGAGTTGCTCATGCTATTAAAAGTACCAACAATGAATATTTAAACGCAATTTTTACTTTGCCTATAAGGAAAGTAGATGATGAAGTTGGTAACGCTAACGGGTTAGATGCATTAGTAAATTATAAGTTGTCCAATTCGGTCGAGTTATTCCAAAATAATTCAAACAATTTTAGAAAAAGCTATAATTTTCTTCAACTGTTGTATACATTTTTAAAATTAGCTCGTTTTTCTGTTAACCTTGTATACATTATATTGTAAGTTTTGAGACTTATATTTTTAAATCTGCGTTTTTTAATTCTATACCTTAATTGACAAAATACACGCATGAAAGTGAAGCAAACCACAATCTGGAACTCTTTGCTCCACGGTGTTGTTTGCCACCAAGTTGTAATATACGACTGCTTACTTTTATTAAGTCTTGTGATGTAACTAGCCATCGCTAGTTCGACAACCACCACCAGAATAAGCTGGGTCTTCTAGATTTTTCCTTAAATAGAATTTTTAAATTACAAGAAATTTTCCTATTCGTAAGAGGGCTATTACCTTTTTAACTGTCTACCTTTTTTTGAACAAGGTGTCGATCTGTTTTATAAGCAAGCGGTCACTTAAAGCAATTCACACATTAATAAAAGAGATCATCACAAAAGCACCCTCAATGTTCACATGGATAGGAACCATCTAACACATCCGTTGAAAATTATAGCATTGAATTATATATGTATAGCGGAGCGTTTTACAAATCAAAAATTCAATATGTTTTATTGTCCTCCTTATTGTAACTTCGTTCTTGTCCCTCTAAGTCACTGGCATAAGCATCTTACGAGACATTTGTGATGATATTAGACAAGCAGCTTGTACAACAGTGCAATAAGGCAGGGAAGGCTTTATCCATCCCAAATGCTTAAAAGGAGAAAAAGAGAGTAATGTACTGAGGAGATGTAATCTTTTAACATCTTCAAAATAAGAGAGCTTTTATACCCTAACAACAAGCAAATGGTCTTGCTATTGCAAACAGTTGTTTATACGAATCAATTGCTGCTGTACGTCATGCATAATGCAACTCAAATTGCAACATGTTTGTTGGATGGTTGCATTTAGAAAAGTTGAGGTTAAATAAAACAAATGTTTAAATGAAGTTTGATTTACTTCGAAAACTTTTGCATAATTACGAGTTATCGCATCGAAAATATGTTCAAAAAATGTCGTAGTTAAAAAATAATAGTTAAATCGGATTATGCGAATAAGGAATGACTTTTTGATTAAAATATGTTTATTAAATACCTAAGATTGATGTAAAACTAAAATTTTTGTAAAAGTAGTTAAAAGTTGACTTAATTAAAAAGGAATGAAAAAATAAACTAAATACTTTACTAGCAAAAATTATATAAAAAAGAATTAAATGTGCACTCTGCGGAAATGAAAAAATAGAGTTGTAATTTTTGAAAAAAATTATCAAGGGGAGTAATTTTTTAATTGCTGTATATAAAAAGAGTTTCTATGAGCTGGTCGAAAGAACCCATGAATAACAAATTTATATTTTCAAAAGTGTATCAACTTTTCCTTATTTATTAAGATTTGTTTATTTAAAAAACAGTCGCCTGAAACAAAATCCTTTGACCAAGTTGTCACTACTTGGTCAATCACGACGATTTTTTGCTTTTAATATTTATTAAAGGATAAGTTTGCAAAATATCTTCCATATATTTTAATTCCCATTCGAAATTTTATAATTTTTTTGCATTCAAGAAACAATTACCCTAAAATTGTATACCGATGAATCTTCCTTGGCAGTGTTTCTACTTAATTTTTGTGTAGCCAATATTTTCTCATAACCTTAAAATGGTCATTTAAATTTGACCTAAGAAGCCCGAATACATATAAAATTTTAGAAAAACAAAATGATAATGAATTTCAGGAAAGAAATATAAATTTTAATCATAATTTTTTAGAAAATGCTTGAGCCTCAATATATAAAATTATTTATTTATTTATTATTTTAAACATTTTTGCTTTTATAAAACGAAAAAGCTGAATGTATGGGAATAAATTTGAATGGTTTTGAAAAATAGAAAATGACAAACCCTTAGCAAAAAATTAGACATTACTCTAAAAAGTACTTAACATATAAAAAATTACTTTTGTTACTCGCTTACAAAACACATTACATTAGTTTACAAATAAATAAAGTAATAGTTATTGAACTAGTTCTTTAAGTTTAAAAAGAATATCTTAAAATACACACTAATGAATATTATTATTTCCTGCAATAATCAATGTAATCAATTCTCAGTAATTGACTATAAAAGTCTAATGCCTTGTTAAAATCATTTTGTTGTTAATATCGTTGAGAAGTCTTGCCGCCAAAAATTTTTAATTAAACACTCGATTACCTTTACTGAAATTTTTTGTTGGCCACGCTATACTCCAGTTTATAAAGTTAAAGGTTTGCATTAGTAACTGCACTTAGTTCTTTTTCTGCAGGTTTCAACAATACTTCTACATTATTTGGCTCGTAATTAAAACTTGGCAATTTAAAAAAATCTTTATTTTCTTTTACTGCTTTTCATCGTCATTGAATTTTCAAAATATGCTACAAACATATAGACTGCTGCATAATATACTTTTTTACGTAAACGAACTTAAAATATAGATAGATCAATCGCGGTATCGTACACCAATCGTGTGTTCGACACACATACACGAATTTCAAATATATACATTTTACATGTGTGTTTTTTATTTCACGACACATATTCTCTATTATCGAACACCTGTTCGTGCAACAATCAAATATTAACAAGCATATATGTGGCAACATACAAAATTAGAAACACACATAATTGTTATGTAAATCAAGTAAGAATGCTGTATTCGGCTATGCCGAAATAATATTAAAATATTAAATTTTTTTTTGTAATTTTCGTATTTTCTGAAGGATCTTATCGAAAGATTTTGAATGATACCTATATTGATACCTTAAAAGGTATGGTGCACAATTATACTTATCTTTAAAAAGTGCGCATAGTTCGGAAAATATTGACAAGCGATTTTCGTTTTCACCTGATATTTTTTCTTACTTTTTAATTCTCTATTGCCCCATTTACTTTTCTTTTTTTGGAGTGACTTTCTTCTTCCAAATGATTTGGAAAAAATAGAGGTAGGTGTGGTGTTGTGCCCGCTGTCTCGGACAAGGACCGATCTTGCACTATTTTACTGGAAAGATTACAAAAGAAAAAATGTCCAATTGATAGTAAAAAGTGTAGTAAAGTATGGAAAAATATATGAATTTCAAATGCAATAAATCGTAAATTTATATAATAACTTGTTGATTTTAACTGTAGAAAAATTAGGAAATCAAAAACAAGTACGATCTATAAGCTTGAGTTCGAAAACTTCTCTTCTACTAGCATTTGTTTAAATCAATGCGGCTATTAGGAAATTGTTTATTTATTTCATATTATGCCATTTTCGACGCTCTGTGATGTGGTGTAGAAGATAGGGCAAAATGTCTTAATCGAATTTATTGCAAGTACAAAAAATTTGTTGTCTAGTGGTTGTATAGACTCTTCCCTTATCACATAAGAAATCTGCACATATCTTAAATTACTAACAAAATAATATATAAGATGTTTAATTCTTCGTAAAGTAAGATAAAAAATAAACAAAAAATTTAAAAACGTTATGGGATTCCACATTGGTTAAAACTTTTTTTGTTTTTATTACTTTACAGAAACTATTTTCTTACAACTTGCATTTACCATAATTTTGCAATTTTTTCTTTAAAACAGACTAATAATTGTTAACAACAAATACACCCTTAATTAAATCATGCGATTATCTTACAATGAATCAGCAAGTTTCATTCCTGGTTTTAACGTTACGAATATTTTGGCTGACGTTATATAGCAAATTGTTTTAGTTTTCAATGTCGTTAGACAGCAGAAATATTTTTTATTTTTGCGTAAATATAATGTCAAGTGCATTAAGTGTTGGTCGTTGTGTGACTTTAAGTAAAATTGGTAGTCAAAAAGTAATGCAGTGTTATAAAAAGTGGGTTAAATTGCGAAATGACAATAAGATTTGCAGCAAATTAAACTGGAAAACTGACAATGTCAATATGTTTGTAGTATCCTATAAATATTGTTTTTTTAATTTTTTTGTTAGGTCTTTAAATATTTTTATAATTTTAATATTTAAAATACAAAAAATATTTTAAGTAAGTTCACTCATTTGATCACAGTTATTTTGTTTTTCCGCTTCAAGCCATTTAGTCTTAGTTTCTTCAAATTATTTTTCTCACAGGTAATAAAGATTCTTTTTCCCATTTTTTGTTACCCAATAAAGCAGTTTATGATTTTGTGTTCGTACCAAGAAAAAAATATTGTTTATAACTAATTGAAACAGGTTAAATCTCATGTGGTTTATTTCAATATTTCATTTTATGCTTTCAAAACAGCTGTTTCTTTGACATTTTTGACAATAGGTGTCGCAAAACGATAATTTTGTTCTATAAGATTGTTAATAGTTTAGTTTATTTGTGAGAAACAAGAAAAAATCTGACAGCCGCTGTTTTTAAGGTTAAATATATGAGATTAATATGGAAACACAAATATATTGATTATCATTCAATATTTTCTTAATTACTTTTTCGAGAAAAATATTTCTTTTTTTCTTTTGTTTTTTGCAAAATTAATTGCCGACAACCTAAAATGACTTGTTCGAAAAACAGATAACCTTAGACTAAATTTAGCCGGAAACAGTATCGGCGGATTTCATTAGCCCCAATTTCACCGAAAACGCAATGCAACAATAGTTTGAGAATTGAAGAATCTTCAGATTTAAGATTTAATTTTTTAACTTTGTTTTTTAGCTATGAAAATTTGATTTTAAATTAAGATAACAACCGGGCCCAAGCAGTAAAAGCTATAAATTTGAATATTTAAACACATTCAGCTGGCAGACTGTAGGGAATCTTACAGGGTTCTTCTGCGTTTTCACGAGATGCTGACACATATATTAAACTATTTAAATCGGATAGAAAACAAAGAGTGCCAAAAGTTCTAAAACCATAGTTCTTAACTGGTTGGTTGTTTTTAATACATCAGTAATATTTTTACTTCTTTATTGGATTTTTCAAGGAATTTTACGTAACAAATAAACTTCAAATAAATTAATGAATGCAATTGCTGCTACCTTATGTACGAGTTCAAAAACAGACAGAAACTACTGCACTTAGTGTCTTACAGTTGTTTAGACTTTATCTATTGATTTCTAGCTTGGCATTGTCATGTTAATAATAAGGATTTTAGAATTTATATTTTAAACTATAAGATGGAATGTTAATAAAAATTTACTATTATTGTAACAGTATATTTTTGGCGAAAGAATAAATAATGCACGTAAATCTTTTTTGGAATTATTTAGTTTTCCATATTTATTTTTTCTAATCATGTCAGACAAATAGGTAAAATGTTTTATCTTCAAGAGAACTTAAAACTAGATCGCCTTGTTTCGCTTACTGCATTGATTTATTTAAAGAAGTTGTATATGCGATTTACTTGTAAATGAGAAAAAACAAGAATTTATATAAGTAAAATGAACTTCTAAAGGTAAAATTAAAATTTAGCACCTGAGACTCTCAAAATAAATTAAGCATTTTGCGTCACTTTTGCAATCTCTTACCATAGTAGCAATTTTCTATCGATTTGATGTGGTGTTTAACGTTGAAAATGTTGCCCTAAAACATGTTTTTTTGTGCCGTGATTTGTAAAGTAATTTATGCAAATTAAGCAGACGGCCATGAATATAAATTAAAGATTTGAGAAGGACCAATCTGTGAAAATAAGATTTTAAAAAATAAGGAGAACTCAAGAAATAAGTTAGAATGTAAAAATTAAAAAATTTTACATGTTGTAGCAAATGTTAATGTAGAAATAGCCATAACATATGTACAACTGTGTATATTATAGTTGTCTCCTCGACTTATGAAACATACAAAAAGTTATGAATTCAGCATTGTCTTACCCTCGTATAGATTGTAATAAAAAAATTTTATTAATAAGAATATTTTGAAACTAGGAAATGTTTCTTTTTATAATTTTTTTCCCTCACACAATTTAATTTTACAACATAATTTCATTTTATTGTTTTATTTCAAGTGTTCTGCATTATTTTGCAGGAAGTTGCTGGCTTTTAAGCAAATTCCTATGATTTTTATTATTATTATTAAATTTTTTAAATAGTAACATGCAGTCCACATGAACAAATGCATATTAAAGTATATATTTTTGTGAACATAAAGAGTTATAATAAAAAAAGAGAATAATAGAAACCATCATACTAGATTTTTTATCATTTTACATGCACTTCCCATTCATTTTAATGCAGTGAGTTCTTGGTTGTTTTTAATCTGTATTAAATCCACATAAATTAATGCAATGAAGAAGAGTATTTAAAAGCCAAAAAGAAGTTTGAAATTACTATATAAAGCAGGGAAAAAGAAACCCAGTTATATTGTTCCTAATTTAGCTTCTTGTTTAAGACTCCAGCAACTTATGCATCTTTTAAAACTTTAAATAATCTTTATACTATTTCCCAAAAAAGCCGTGTTAGTTTTATTTTACTTTTTAGTATTCGTCATCGTTTTTAATTGTTTGGCAAATTAAAAAAAAAAAATCTAGCTGGCAAATTTTACGTTAAAATCATATCTCCGACACATCATAAAATCATCAATGACTGTAGCACTCTTTAAGTAGAGATTTGTACAAGAAAGAAAGCCTTGAACTGTATCACTACGATAAAAAAAACTTAAATCAAAGCACCATTTTGTAGGTATTAACTAGACCTTTAAGATCATGTATTATTAAGCGAATAAAAGAAATGCCAATCATTAGAAAACTGTGAAGATGCAAGGTACCCAACCTTGAGACCACATAGCGCCATCTCTGGAAAGTAGGTTGGTGCTCCTGTTCTTTTCTCATGTCAAATTTTAGATCAATCTGCCAGGTTATTTTCAAAATATTTTAATTCTGCCTCACTGTCCTTTCTTACAATTAAATACAATTTTATAATGTGACATGTTTAAATTGAACTGGTTAATTAAAAATTTAATAAAACGATACTGTTATAAATTAATTAACTTAAAAGTAACGAAATAAATAAAAAAAACTCATGGAAAACATTTGTTTTTATGCTCTTAGAATACAAAGAAAAAAATTTTGTAATTGTTGATGTACCAGTTGAAATATTAATGGTAAATCATGTTACATTTAATTCATTATATTCTTGTTGTTTTATTCTGTTTAATAGCATCATTTAAGTAGTATTAATTTTATGAGCCTGTATCTATAGTTGTATGTAATTTTCAATTAAAGTAAATTTCGAAAGTATTTGTTGTATCATCTGCGCTTCAAATTTAAAAGCTTATCAGATTGTTTTTAAAAATTAATCTTAAGAAGAGTTTTCATGGTTAAAAGAATTTTAAAAGCATTTATTTTTTAAAAGTTATATTTGTTTAAATATTTGTAGTTTTAGTTATAAGTCAAATGGTTTTTCGCCTTAAAATGAATTATATTTTGTAAACGATCTTTTTTAATCAAAAGAAAGAAAATATTTAAGGAGTTAATTATGATATTATAAAATATGCTTGAGCCACAAACAAATTTTTTGTATGAAAAAAATTGCCTTCTCTTGTAGAAAAAAGACCAAATTAGCCAAACAACGTTAACCACAGCATAGTTTCTCAAAGTTAATATGAATTAACTGTAAATTTTGTTTCTTAAAAATCTCGTTTAGGTTTTTCTTAAGGCAAATACGGAACACGAAGGCAATTAATGTGTATCGCGCTGCTTTCTTAGCAAGATTAAAGAAAACAGGTCGATTTTAGTTACTTATAAAAAATGCTTCATTTTTTGTGTACACTATGCACTTGTTCTTTTTTTATTATTGGAGTTGAATGTTTAGTTTTAGAATATTTATATTTAGAATAGTATATAAATGAATATTAGAATATTGGATGATGGGAGCAATATCATAATAAGCATGGCGTTATCCAGGCATTTGCAACGCTGTTGTGCTACCAACAATAAAGAACCATATTCTTTATCACAATATTACAGTGGAAACATTTTGTTACATAAGAGGCTGCTGTAGTCATGGTAGTAAGAACGTTGACTACAAATTCGGTTGGCCGAATTCAACCCCTGCGACAACCAAAAAAGACAATTATGTGTTTTTTTTCTGTTTAATAGTACATATACGTGTTCAGAATTTAACAATACAGCACGCTGCCTCCTTCGTGTGTACTTCTGCATAGCACAATCAGCGGCGAAGAAAAACAACTTTTAAAATGGCCATACTTTTCTCTTCTCTATCCCTTTTCTAAGGAGTGTAGAACGGTTACTGCTACTTCTATTAAAAAAAAAAAAAAATAAAGGTAACGCAGGAAATTTTGTTTTACTGTACTTAATGATGCTCCACGGCATGAATGGCGTATATAATTTATCTTATTGGGCAAAAACAAAGCATATTACAAAAATTTTAACTTTAATTGATTTTTCCACGACCAATATATATTAATATAATTGGGTTTTTTCGAAGAACTTGGGGCGTGTTAACTTTAAAAATAAATCTTAATGTTAAAAAGCTTACAGTATGGTGGGCCTATTGTGATCGAATGTAGGTTAAGATCATGCCGCTTTATAAGGTACGACTGTTAAAATCAGTCTATTTTAAAGTTTATTTTAAAGAAAATTTATTAACATTGTCTACATTATGTCAGTCTATATCTACTGTTGATTACCGACCTAAGGATGTTTCATATAAGGCTACAATTTTTCTATTTGTAAATGTAAAAATTAAAAAACCTTAGAAAAACCGTCTAAAAAATATTACAAAACGGCGACAAAATTTTTTAATAACCATAACCATATGTCAACTATATTTTATTCGCACTTTAAATCCATTCAATTATATAAAAATTAAATACCCATCATATGAAAATCACATAAGTAATCGCTACTCTGGGCCATTGTTATACAACTCTACTTCTTTCAATTTTTGCATCCAATAAAATTGAAGCAAGTTCTAATTCCATTATTTTAATAATTAAACTAAGTCCAGATTTACACTATGCAATTTTTTGAGGCATTTTTTTCTCAATTCCTTATTTAAGTTGCAGCGATTTGCGCTATTTAAAAATAAACATAAGCGAAAATAATATCCCCTCAAAATCCCAGTAATACCATATTGCTTACTCCTCTTGCTTCACCAACAAGCAAAAATTTCATGCAAGTTTCATGAAAAATTGCCTAGTCTAAATGCGGTATAAGTGAAAAATATACGGGAGTTTTATTTGTTTCTTAAATCATTAAATATTTTCATTAAGCCCCATAATCACAAAAGCTAAATTTTAAAAAGCAAAAGTTTTTTTATTAAAAGCGTTTTTAAGTTAAACGGGTTTTTAGTAAACATTTTATTTAAGTTATCTGTTGTAATACAGACATTATTTAAGATTGCAATTGCAAAAAACTAGTTGTTCCTTGTTGTCCATTAAAAAGGATTGTGTGTTAAGTGGGATTTGTGATTGTTGCATAACGATAACAAGAAATTTTATGAAGAGCACATAATCGATCAATGCTTGTTCGTGATCAGCAAAAGAGACACAGCCTAAGCGAGATAGATCTTGCGTCATAGAGGGAGATAAACTATAAAACAAATACTACAAAGCAAACAGTAAAGAAAATTTGTGTCAGCCAACGTAAAAATATATATACCGTTTTTTGTGAAGTTTAGTTGAACATTAATTTTACTAAGAAATAGAATCTTTCAAGTGTCTTTAACATGGATAAATATTGTTGAATTTTTTTTTAAATACAAAATAAGTATTATAGAGAATTTTAATTATTTTGGTTTTTAGTAAAAAAAAATAATTGTTTTGAAACTTTAATAGCAACTTCTGGAAACACAAATTCAGAAATAAAATTGGAAAATTTTAGTTTTAAAGGACGTTTTAAGGCCACATCTTTTGCGTCTTTCCCATTATTTTTTTATTAAGGGTCCATTTATTCTCTGTCGATCGCCAAGTAATCGCAAAATTTGCTTTTCAGTCGAACAGCTCGTTTGTGGAATAAAGTTCCTAACGGCCCTTGGTCACTGGTTTTCATTCCGTGTTGGAATCGATTAACTTGTTGAACATTGTTTAAAACGCGCTTTCATTTTCATTTAACGAAATACAGTATTTCCTTCTTTAATTTAAACTGTCTAATTAAAAGTGTTGATGCGCGACAAATAATCTTAAAATCGGTAAGTAAAACATTCACAAAATCGTTATTACGTTGCATGTTTTAAACAATCAAAAAAGCATCTTAACAGTCTTACCTTTTTAAGAAATCTTTGCTCATACCATACTGACAATTACCAGTGGAAAAAATTGCATAAAACTATTAAACCGATGACGAAAGAATAGGAATTTATCAATAAAAAAAATTTGTTCCATTTGCCAATGACTTGTTTATTTTCTCAGAAAAATTGTGGGTAACATAAATTATTTTTATCAGATGTTTAATATTGTTTCAGAAGTCTTGGCAACAATTCTAATAATTTTTTACTCTTTTTTTAGCAATAAATATTAGATTTTATAAAAAAGTTCTGGGTTATGTGACGATGCTTTCTTATGGCTGGGGTATCACTCGCCGGTGTCCAGGATTTGTCACAATATAATTTCTTTACTTATTCGTGACCCTCGAGAAAAGAATAAGATCCATTTTGTTTAAAATCCACACTTTATTTTATACCAAAATTGATTAAGGGCAAAACTAAACTAACTCCTAATTAACAGTGCCACCAGAACCCACCGCTACGATCTGGTTTGACTAATCTCTTGTGAGTGGGATTCCTCCGGGAACAGTTAACTCACTCCACCGCGATCAAGCTCCTTTACTACTCGAAAATCTAGTACAGGTTAATCAGAGCAGTCAGCGGGACACCACCAACAAGTTTTGTTTAGCTCTGTACTGACTCTCAGGGTAATAGATTGTAAGCAGCGGGAGAACACCGAAAATAACCGTTTCACCCTTCAGCGAGAATTCCCTATTTACTTGTTATGTAATAAACACAATCATGTCCACCGACCGTCGACTAGAAGATGTCAAAAATAGAATACATGCGTACTTATGAGAATAATTCTTTTAGCCGCTACAAGAATATCGACTACACGGCTACTTCTGTAGCCCGTAGCCAACTTAGGCTAATTTCTATTTTTCTTGACTACAAAAAACAGATTAGTGCTGCCAATACAATAAATGCATGAAATGGTGGTTTTAAAAACGCAATACATCAAATATCGCTATTAAAAACGCGCAAAAATATTATAGTGGCACCATTGAAAAATAATAATCATCTATCCATTTGTTTACATTTTTCATTTACTTTTTATTTGGCGCATTTTTTTTGTTGTTTTGCTAACTTTAATACATATGTCAAAACAGATGTTTATTTTTTGTAGTTAGTGGTCGGTAGTCGTTAAAAGAATTAAGTAGCTGGTGACTTGGCTATTTTTGTAGTCGGTAGTCGATGGTCGGTAGCCTTTGATTGCGTTAAAGCATTACTTATAGTATTAGTTGAACAAAGTAGTCAGCGGGACACCACCAACAACCTTTGTTTTGATTGTACTATAACCAAAGGTAATAAATAATAAACAGCCGGACATCACCGAATATAATTGTCTTACCTATTTGAGCTCTGCTCAAAGACTGATCATTTTATCCATACGTTCACTCCTTTTATAGTGATTTTCTACTGTAGTTTACAGTTGTACTATTTAATAGTTCTTTTAACTCATCGTTGTATTTTTCGGTTGTAGATTATAATTAGTACTAAATTTAAATTAAATGAGATACAGTACAAACATTTCTTATAATGTTAAACAATTCAAAAGAAAAAAATGTTTCATAATAACTTTATAACTTTAATGTTTATATACAAATATATTTTTAGAGGACAGTCATCGACTAGAATTCAAAGCGTTCTCATATACGGTTGTTTTTCCTGTCAAATTGAAAATTTTTTTTTCAAAAAATACAAAAATATAATTTTTCAAAATATAATTTTTGTTTGAATTTTTTTTTTTTTTTTTTTTTTTTTTTTTTTTTTCTGATTTCGTTTTGCATTTTTGTTAACCACATTATTCTTTAAATCTACAAAAAAGTCGCGAATAGTAATATGTCCGATCCTCCCCGCCTGGGGGACAACCGCTGGGCAATACTAGCGGATCCCCCTCGTACCAAAAAAAAAAGAACAAACTTGGATATTATAGATTCTTTCCCAGAATTGCCAATAATTCAAAAACCTGATCCGAAATACATAGTAATTTCCGCAACTTCCGGTAATAAGAAATTACAAGAATACTCGTGCTTTGCCGTAAACCGATCATTAAAACTAATTTGTTCCGACATAATACGCGTATCCGAATTAAGAGACGGAAATTTACTCCTTCTCATAGGCAGCAAAACAAACGCAGAAAAATTAATATCAACAAAAAACTTACCAGAGATATGTAACATAAAATGTGAATACCACTCAAATTTGAATCATACAAAAGGGACCATATATGCTCCATATTTAAACAATGTGCCTGAAGCCGAAATTGTAAGAGAACTTAAATCACAAGGAGTCGTCGAAGTTTACAAATACCAAAAACCAAACTCTGATGGTAAACTCTCCCCATGTGGAGTTATTCTCTTAACGTTTAACAAGTACTCCATTCCTGACAAATTGGATATATCGTGGCATAAAGTTAAAGTAAGACAATATTTTCCCAACCCTATGCGTTGCAAAAATTGCCAACTACTAGGGCATACCAAAAAATGGTGTAAAAACAACCCGCTTTGCGATAACTGTAGTCTACCTCCCCACTCTCCAGCCGAGTGTACACGTACTTTCTGCATAAACTGTAATGAAAAACACCCATCTAGCTCCAAAGAATGCAAAATATTTAAACAACAAAAAGAAATTCTTAAAATAAAAACAAAAGATAAATGCACTTTGCGAGCAGCAAAAGAAAAATATCGAATGCAAGCACCAACAACTTCAACTTTATCTCAGTTATTTTCTGATGTTACTAATAACAATTTAGTAAACAAAACAACGAATTTAAATCACAAATCAAATAATAAAACAGAAACCCCAATACAAAATATTAACTTTCCAACAACTTCTACGCAAGTAATAAAAAAATCTGAACCAACAAAAAACAATACAGAACTAAACATTCCTACAACAAACGCGCAAGAGAAAAAAATACAAAAGCCTTTGATAAGTAATCAAAAATCTCAATCAAATACCATTTTAACAAGATCAATGGAAAAAAATTCAACAACTACAACAAATGCAATTATACCTAAAGAATCGCTTAACTTACCTCATAATAAAACAATTATTCCTGCAAAATCTGTTAAAAACTTAGATGAAGACGAAATAATGTTTGAAGACGAATAGTTCTCTAACTTATTTTCCAAAATGAATCTCAGAATCTTACAGTGGAACATTAACGGCCTCATAAATAATTATCACGAACTACAACTCATAATAAGAGACAATAATCCTGACATTATTTCATTACAAGAAACTCATATCCCACAAAAAAAAAACGACATTATTTACCCAAGACAATACATTGCTTTCTTCTGTAACAAACCTGAAAATACTACAGGTAAACAGGGTATAGCTTTACTAATTAGAAAAACAATTCCCCACCGATTAATTCAAGTTCATAATAACCCGACAAGTATAATTGTGGAAATAGATATTGGTTTGAAGTTTTCAATAATAAATACTTATATTCCACCTCATGAAGCAATAACAGAGAGCAGTCTCAAACGCCTTTTGGATAAATGCACATCTCCCCTTCTTTTAACCGGTGATCTTAATTCTTGGAGTGTACTTTGGGGTTCAGCTCAATCAAACTCTAGAGGTAAAATTATTGAAAATCTTATACTAAATGAAGACCTTGTTATATTAAACGATGGCTGTCCTACTCATTTCACCACTCACAACAGTTTTACAAATATAGATATATCGCTTTGTTCGTCACAGCTTGCGCCAATTTGTTCATGGAAGATCTCCAATTGTTTACACGGTAGCGACCATTTCCCAATTTTTATAGAAATTATTAGTACAGCAGATTTTTTAAAATCTAAACACATTCCGAAATACAAAACTAACATGGCAAACTGGGCCTGCTATCAAAAACTGGCTGACGAAAAGTTTTCAAATTTTCAAATTACTAATAACGTTAACCAACAAGCAGCATTATTAGTCAAATCAATAAAATTTTCAGCTAGTAAAAGCATTCCTCAATCTCAAAGTATCAACTTCAAACCTAGAGTTTCATGGTGGTGTTCTTACCTGCAATCTTTAAGAGATAAAAAGCAACAACTTTGGCACAATTTCAAAAGGACTAGAACCGACGATAACCTAAATATGTACAAAAAATATAAAGCAATGTTTAAGAAAGCAGTGAAAGAAAGGAAGGCTGCGTGCCTACAAGCCTTTACAGAAAAAATTAACCCAATGTACCCTCTTCAACGTATTTGGAATGACATTAAACGGTTGACAAATGGAAATAGCTCAAATACAATAAAGTATCTAAAAACCGATACCAACATGTTAACGTCTCCAATAGATATCGCGGACTATTTTGCAAAGCACTGGTCATATCTATCAGAAGATAGAAATTTCTCTTCCGTTTTTCAATCAGAAAAAAATAAATTTTTAAATTTAAACTACAGCCCGTTGTTACTTAATAAAAATGCAGAAAATATAGAAAAGGCTATTAACATGACCGAGCTTGAAGATGCTCTTCACTCAGCCTCAGGTAAGACTCCTGGCGAAGATCGAATATCGTACCCAATGTTAAAGAATTTACCAATATCTGCGAAAATTCACATCTTAAATGTTTACAACAACATATTTTCATTAAAAACCTATCCTCAATCTTGGAAAATAGCAACAGTTTTACCAATACCTAAACCTAATAAGGATCATACAACTATTTCAGGATTTAGACCAATATCCCTACTTCCTTGCATTAGTAAAATATTGGAGAAAATCGTTTCCCGAAGATTAATGTGGTTCATGAAGGTGAATAACTTTATTACTCCCAATCAGGTAGCATTTATGAGGAAACAGGGTACCGAAAATGTTCTTCTTTACGTCCAACATTTTATATCAAAGGCCTTGTCAACTAAAAACCACATTAATATTCTTTCCACAGATTTCGAAAAAGCGTTTGACCGGATAGGAGTCCATATTATATTACAACAGTTAACAGATTGGAAAGTCGGACCACAAATGTTTTTCTTTGTAAGGAACTTTCTTTGCAATAGAAAATTTAGAGTTAGGATAAACGGCCACAAATCCGCAATATATCCGTTAAACAACGGCATACCACAAGGATCCCCATTGTCAGTTGTACTTTTTATTATAGCTTTTAACCAATTCAGCAAAATTGTTTCCAAATATAATCAAATCGAACACTCCATCTACGCTGATGATGCAGTAATATTTACCAAAATTAAAGACAACAACAAAGTAGAAGAAGTTTTTTCAAACATCTTAAGGGATATTGACAGCTGGTGCCAACACTCAGGAGCTAAAATTTCCTTTGATAAGTGTAGTACCCTACATATCTGCAACAAACATTCTTGCAACACCTTTGTACTAAAATACAATAACATCATTATAAAGCCAGTAAATCACCTTCGCATACTAGGCGTTATCTTTGATAAAAAGTTAACATTTAAAGAACACTGCATTGAACTAAGAAAAAATCTCAATTGTAGATTAAATATTATAAAATATCTTACTTCCAAAAACTTTCGAATACATACGTCCACAATCATAAATATAACTCGCTCTATAATCCTTTCTAAAATTGATTACGCACTCCCGATTTATGGATTATGCGCCTCCTCAACATTAAAGTTAATTACAACCCCGTACCACGCTGCTGTACGCCGCAGCATTGGCGCCTTCAGAACTAGCCCAATTAGAGTTATTTTAACAGAGTCCGGCATGCCTACAATTGAAGATAGATTCAAACAGCTTACGCTAAAACTTATCCCAAAGCTATATATTTGCTCCAACAAAATATTGTTCGAGGAAGTATCTAAAGCGATTAAACAGCAGAGAACTTATAGACTCCAGTCCACAATTTTTAAATGCATTAATTTCTTTCATGAACTTAATTATCCGATTCAACCACTGAAACAAAAAGAAATGCCAGTTCCGCCTTGGTTTTTAGATAAATCATCTTTTATCTTGAACTTAGTGTCGCTACCAAAAAATTGTACAACACCTGTTATCTATCAACAAAATTTTAAAAATTTATCAGATCAATTTATGAAAGAAAACTGGAATTTGTTATACACTGACGGCTCGAAGACGTGCGCGTACACAACATTTGCAGTCGTTAATCAAAACGGTAATAGCGTAAAACTGGGTCACTTAGATAATCATTGTTCAAACTTCACTGCTGAAGCCTTTGCAGTCTTTAGTGCCTTAGAATATGCCTGTAAGACTAAGTTAAAATGCATAATTTGTACTGACAGTCTTTCCACAATTTCTGCTATCCAAAACACCTTGTATGACTCTCCATTAGTTAACCGTATAAGAAGCATACTGATCAAACGGCGCGAATTCATTAAAATTATGTGGGTACCATCTCATGTCGGCATAAGAGGTAATGAATTTGCAGATTTACTAGCCGCTGAAGTAAGTCGTAGACCGACAAAAAAATTCCACACTTTGGAACGTAAAGATATTTTAAATAGTATAGCAACTTATTTAGAGGCTGAACGTCTTCAAAAATGGGGTCAATATCAACACAATTATAAATCCTTCAACCCGGAGGGTAAAAAGCAAATTTACCCTAACAAGTGTTCCAGAGCTGAAATAACAATTTTCGCAAGATTAAGATTTGGACATTGCAAATTTTCACACCAACACCTACTGGATAAAACACCATCCCCTATCTGCGGTGCTTGTAATACACAATTAACAGTTCCACACCTCCTAAATGAATGCATTATTTACAACACATCAAGAAGAAACATCTTCAACAGTAACCTTCCATCTGATCTTTTGAAGAACATATCTGTAAATAACATTAAGTTAATCTGTAAATTTATAAAAGTAAATAATATTCAAAACCAAATATAATTCTAACTTTCGGGTCGAAGGCCTCTTTTTGTGCTAGTACCTTAACTTTAAGTCTTTTAGTTACACTAATTGTATTAGGTAATTAAATTATAATAAATAAATAAATAAATATTTTTAGAGGAGTCACAAAGTTAAAGTTTATTTTTTTTATTTTTAGATTTTATATATTCTCATATTATTCTCATAGTTTTTTAAACTTGTAATATATTTATATTGGCCAATTAGGCTACAGATATCGCATATGAATAAATAAATGAAATGAAAATGAAAAATAATTTATTAAAGTAAATAATTATCAGGTCTGTTCTGTAAATCACTTTTTGTCAAAGTGATTTCAAATCACGTAAAAGGTGTTCTGCCTACAAATTATACTGAAATCACGTGATTTAAAAACGGTTAACTAAATGACTGCCGGTTTGAAATCACTTGCCTATTTTCACTAATTATTTCGTTTAGAATATAAAAATATTGATTATATTTATTTTAAATACTATGTATTTTATTTATTTTTGTGAAAAAAATAGATTTTATACAAACAAAAACGAATTTATTTATAAAATCTTGAAGACTCTGCATGTTTTATAAAAAAAATTTTGCTTATTCAACAATGCTCGTGATTTCTTCTCTCTTAGCAGTTAGTTTTTGTTTTTGGAAGTTAATTCTAATTTTTCCCAATTAACACAGTGTTAAAACCATCCTTTTTTTCACATAAGTTTAACGCAAAATTTGATCATTGCTGTTAAAAAAAATTAAAAAAAATCAATATTTGGGTTAAATTTGCAAAAAAAAAAAAAAAAAATAAGTGCGAAATGTAAAATTTTTTTTTCGTTTTTTTATTTTACGAATTTTCATTTGACGCCGAGTTTTAAGCAATTCAATCAGCTTCAGTAAGGAAATAAAAGTAAAAATATATGTACTACTATAAACAAATAAAAATTCTCTTATTTATTTTAGCTTAAGGCATTTTGACTTTATTGAATTTCCAATAATATTTTTGTTACGAATTAAAAAAATAAAAAAACAAAACACAAATCTAAAAAATCAGTTGTTTTTGAACATTTAAAACCACGCCGAAAAATTGAAAATCGCGTGGTTTTCAGAACAGCACCAAATCGTTGGCGTGATTTTAAAACCGTTCGTGTTTTGAAATCACGTGATTTTCAGAACAGACCTGTATATGTAAGCAAATTCGTTATAATAATAGTAATAATAATATTAAAAAATAAAAGTAATAATTCCAATAATAATAAAAATAGTGGTAGTAATGGTATTAGTTCCAAACTAGGCATCCATCATGCCATGTTATCGGCTGTTGCGACAAAAACAAGGCTACCACTGACTTTTGTCGTCACAGTTAAAAACTTCATAATTTTATCTTATTTTCATATTGTTTTATACTTATACTTCCCAATCTGAAGAATTAGAAACAAAAATTTAAAATTATAATTCGATTGTTATGAATTTAGATTTTCTTAAAAGTCTATATCTGATACAGAATGTTCCATGAATGCATTTCATCCTTTGCAATGATGATGGAATATTCAACGATTATCCTCTCTTTAATGCATAGGCGTGGTTATATTTTAGGCAGTTGTTTTACTGATGGGCTGGCAAAGGAATCCCTTTTTGATGCGAGGACATGGAAATATTTTAGCTAATCGAGTTACTGATCGTTTAGCAAGGAATGGAACTATGCGACGCAATGAAATACTAGCTTTACTTCTTTCTTTTTTCTATTTTTCCTTTTTTCACTCTTAAAATTGAACCAGAAACTGCTCACTAAAATATAACCCGGAAAGGTCTTTGTTGCTCACGTTACCACCTTTTTCACGTTGAATACTTCGTTAGCCGGCATTTAGTCGATTTAAGGATAGAACAAATCTCTTGGAGAAAATTGATATAAAAAACTCGTTCCTTATGTGGTGTATTTTTTTCTAATCAAAACTATACAATTAAACAACCATTTTTATATATAGTTTTTTCATGACGATATAATTAATTCTTTGTTTACTTATTGACTGTAGCAAGTTTAATGAGCAGTTATGAATAAATAGATAAGTAAACAATTATATGGTTCCGGCGCATTACCTATTTCTACGACACTTTAAGATCTTTTGTAACTTGACATTTTAAGAAACCAAAATTTCCTGCCATTTAATCTACTACGAACCTGATTAAAGGGACTCTGTCCAACAACGGCGTTGAGAGTGAATTGTTAAAACAGGAAAAGTTTTCATATTTTGGCTATGGATGTCTTATGTTGGATCCAAATCCTAGAGTGAAAACGATGCTCAGGACAATGGAAACTAATTGGATAGCTTACGTAGCAGCGCTTCTATATGATGCCAAATCGTTACCACATAAATTTGATGCTTGATTATTTGCCTTCATCCAATAGTGGATTGGCAATATCTATTTTTAAAAACTGGATAACCGTTTTTAAGCGGACATTTCCCAAGTAACATAACGACTTCTCTAGAAAACACGTGGACGCTTTGAGCAGAGCTTAATCAACTTTGAACGTCTTCAATGCAGTGTCGGTCGTTTTGCTGCTTATCACTATTAGAAAGAGTATTTTCGAGTACTGAGAGAGCTGAAATACATTATGAACGTGACAAGAAGAAAAGGTGTTTAGAGCTTCTTGATAAGTTATTAAGAATCATCCTAGGTAACCCGCTAAGATATCTAAAAGCGCCTAATACTTACTCTTTAAGGTCCATGAGTTGAACGGAATCACTCTGTTCTACTCAATATTTTATGAGCTTAGCAATCTGCCACGTAATCCACTACCAGCCCCAGAGATTTCTAAATATTTTATCTAACTTAAACTTTTGCATAACACAAAATTCACTACTTTTACCATTTATATCATTTTACCTATATTCTTTCCCTCAATTCTCTTGGACCCAATTTATCATAGGTCGCAGATAATTATTCGCAATCGAAATCTTTTAGTTTTGAAATCCCATGTCTTACCGTTTGTTTTTGTTTAAAGCTGCATTCAAGGCGAATCGATTACCAGGTGGCAGCGTAGGCGAATTCAGTATTTTTTGCTGGCGTACACCACTGTCAAACTCCATATATAAAAAATTTGTGTATATTTTTTATATATGCAGTTTGACAGTCGTGTATACCAGCAAAAAATATTAAATTCGCCTACGCTGCCACCTGGTAATTTATTCGCCTTGGCTGCATTTATATTTTTCGTTGAATATTTTTTGTCTATGTTTACACACTTTTTTTACACATTTTCGCCCTGAACCATTTTTCAGTGGTTACTAGTGTTATTAAAACATTTCTTCTATTTCACAGTGCACAAAATTCAATGAACATAGTGACAACAAGTTTAATACTCTTCATGCTTACATGCATTTGAAGAAACTGTTCCTGTGGTCAACATTATTGTCAGTTTTAGAGATTTCTCGCCAAACGTGGCGATTAAAAATTAAATTTTTTATGATTTTTTTTATGGTAACATAGCATTTAAAAAAATTGCAGATTTATTTTATTTGTTTTAGATCGACTTAAATGCATATCGGCAAATTAACTAAGCTCACTTTGGCTTCCATATTTTTGAATTACATATCAACAGATAAAGGAGCTACAGAAAAAAGGCAAGGAGATACAGTTGTTGAAGTTAAAGTACCATTTTGCTTTGATATCAACGGCTAAAAACGATAAACCAGCTAAAAATATTTACAACGAATTGTATGATGAAAAATATAGAATTCATAAACAGAACTATAAATGAAATAAATGTTGAATATGGATTACAATCTGACTAAATGTATGCAGGAATTCTCACATTGCTTAAAGAAATGTTTAATCAGCTATGAAAAATCAAATATATATATACTTTTTTTAAGGTTTGCAACATAGTGGAAAAGCATCCTTTTTATAAATTGGACTCAATATTTTTATAATAAGTAAGAAAACGCCTACTCGAGTTGTGGCCTAAAGTTTACGATTACCAGGATCCTGCGAGTACTTACCGATTTTTGTATTTATCCATGTCCGATTAAATATTTTGATTGCTCCCACAAGTATGTTTGTGTATAATATTTTAAACGCCATTATTATATATAAGTTTAATTATACCAATAACGTAAATGCCTTTAATTGAGTAGCCGCTTTTCTTGAGCTAAGATATTTCAATTTTTTAAATAAATTTTGTATTATTATTATTTTTTTTTTTTTGCTTTTTTTTATTTATGTTGGTTTTGTTCTTTCTTATTTTGGATTGTTTTATACAATGCACTTTTATTGCTTTATGATAAATTCTTTTATTAAATTAAATAAAATGAAAATGTTTCTATAACTAGTATTTAATATTTTTGTATATTGGCGATATCCGACAGACCATTTAGCGAGAAAGCTAAAAAAGAATCTATCAACACTGTTGGTCACGAAGTGAAGAATTCTTAATGACTCATATCAGTCTTAGTGTATCTTATTTTACCGTAGAAAAATCCGTCAATCCCTTTTAAATATTCTAACTTTTGAAGGTTAATGCAGTATTGCTTTGCATTAATTAAAATTCAAATAAAGGTTTAAAATTTAAAAATTAACTTTAATTTATAGTTAAGAGAACAGGCAAAAGACATGTTGTAGTTCAATATTCATTTTATCATGGCATTAAAACCTAATCAATGTTATATTTATGCGTTTAATATGGCGCTTGATTTTAAAAGATTTAAAATTTTTATAGACATTTTGTTGCAAAAACATTTGTCATCTTCGAGTTGAATGTTTAAAAGTTAATTGAGAATTAAGTTTGGTATCCTTTCCTTTATTAACTTGAAATTCTTTTAAATATTTACAGTCTTATTCACAAAAAATTTAAACTGCTTAATAAGAGGTTAATAAGAAAAAATCGCTAAAGTAGTATTCACAAACGCTTAATAGCACTATTAGGCTGTTATTAATCATTAATAAATTTCAAATATTTAATGTAGCAGTTACCCTGCTTTAAACTTTCAAAAAGTTGGTATTCCTGTTTTGAAAAGCATTTCTGCCGTTAAATTTGTTAGTGAAAAAGTGTGTAAAAATATTAATAAAAAAGAATACAATGAATGTATAATACATACATGTTGAAAAATTATCATACAACTGGTTTTGGTAAAAATGGCATAATACTGGCTTTTACTCGGAAACTAAAAATTATTTCTAAACAAGTATGACACATTTTGAGACAAAATGCACTAGTTTTTATGCAAATCGATGCAGTGGTTCCAGAGATATCAGCTTTAATGTTGAAAAGTTATCATTTAACTGATTTTGGTAAAAATGGCATAAAAATGGCTTAAGACTGGCTTTTACTCGGAAACTAAAAATTATTTCTAAACAAGTATGACAGATTTTGAAAGAGGAATATTAGACGAACAAAATGCACTAGTTTTTGAGAAAATCGATGCAGTGGTTCCAGAGATATCAGCGTCCATGTTGAAAAGTTATCATATAACTGATTTTGGTAAAAATGGCATAAGGCTGGCTTTTACTCGGAAACTAAAAATTATTTCTAAACAAGTATGACACATTTTGAAAGAGGAATATTAGACGAAGAAAATGCACTAGTTTTTAAGAAAATCGATGCAGTGGTTCCAGAGATATCAGCGTCCATGTTGAAAAGTTATCATTTAACTGATTTTGGTAAAAATGGCATAAAAATGGCATAAGGCTGGCTTTTACTCGGAAACTAAAAATTATTTCTAAACAAGTATGACACATTTTGAAAGACGAATATTAGACGAACAAAATGCACTAGTTTTTATGAAAATCGATGCAGTGGTTCCAGAGATATCAGCGTCCATGTTGAAAAGTTATCATATAACTGATTGTGGTAAAAATGGCATAAGACTGGCTTTTACTCGGAAACAAAAAATGATTTCTAAACAAGAATGACACATTTTGAAAGAGAAATATAAGACGAACAAAATGCACTAGTTTTTATGAAAATCGATGCAGTGGTTCCAAAGATATCAGCATCCATGTTGAAAAGTTATCATATAACTGGTTTTGGTAAAAAAAGGAATAAAAATGGCATAAGACTGGCTTTTACTCGGAAACTAAAAATTTATTATTGAAAGAGGAATATTAGACGAACAAAATGCACTATTTTTTATGAAAATCGATGCAGTGTTTCCAGAGATATCAGCGTCCATGTTGAAAAGTTATCATATAACTGGTTTTGGTAAAAATGGCATAAAAATGGCATAAGACTGGCTTTTACTCGGAAACTAAAAATTATTTCTAAACAAGTATGACACATTTTGAAAGAGGAATATTAGACGAACAAAATGCACTACTTTTTAAAAAAAATCGATGCAGTGGTTCCAGAGATATCAGCGTTCATGTTGAAAAGTTATCATATAACTGGTTTTTGTAAAAATGGCATAAGACTGGCTTTTACTCGGAAACTAAAAATTATTTCTAAACAAGTATGACAGATTTTGAAAGAGGAATATTAGACGAACAAAATGCACTAGTTTTTAAGAAAATCGATGCAGTGGTTCCAGAGAATTCAGCGTTCATGTTGAAAAGTTATCATATAACTGGTTTTGGTAAAAATGGCATAAAAATGGCATAAGACTGGCTTTTAATCTAAAACTAAAAATTATTTCTAAACAAGTATGACACATTTTGAAAGAGGAATATTAGACGAACAAAATGCACTAGTTTTTATGAAAATCGAAGCAGTGGTTCCAGAGATATCAGCGTCCATGTTGAAAAGTTATCATATAACTGATTTTAGTAAAAATGGCATAAGACTGGCTTTTACTCGGAAACTAAAAATGATTTCTAAACAAGTATGACACATTTTGAAAGATGAATATAAGACGAACAAAATGCACTAGTTTTTATGAAAATCGATGCAGTGGTTCCAGAGATATCAGCGTCCATGTTGAAAAGTTATCATATAACTGATTGTGGTAAAAATGGCATAAGACTGGCTTTTACTCGGAAACAAAAAATGATTTCTAAACAAGTATGACACATTTTGAAAGATGAATATAAGACGAACAAAATGCACTAGTTTTTATGAAAATCGATGCAGTGGTTCAAAAGATATCAGCATCCATGTTGAAAAGTTATCATATAACTGGTTTTGGTAAAAAAGGAATAAAAATGGCATAAGACTGGCTTTTACTCGGAAACTAAAAATTATTTCTAAACAAGTATGACACATTTTGAAAGAGGAATATTAGACGAACAAAATGCACTATTTTTTATGAAAATCGATGCATACATAATTTCTACAATAGGTAAGTTTTTCAAATATATTGATATATAAATGCAAATATTTAGTAAAATAAAAAATTATTGCAGATGCTCTTGCCCAAATGACGAAACGTCCTAAAATAATTAATAAGGGAAGTGATCCCTTCCAATT
The DNA here is from genome assembly GCA_937654795.1 of Cistogaster globosa. Classification (NCBI taxonomy): domain Eukaryota; kingdom Metazoa; phylum Arthropoda; class Insecta; order Diptera; family Tachinidae; genus Cistogaster; species Cistogaster globosa. The sequence goes on along the minus strand of OW569404.1, from coordinate 34,834,060 downwards.
ACCTAACCATCTATTTAAATCAAGATATAGGTTTAATAAGGATACGGTTAACAAAATTATAAACATGGTCAAGGATGACATAGATTTGGACAAAAGAGGCTGCGGAACTTCAGCCAAGTTACAGGTTTTGGTGGCTTTGCGTTGTTGGGGCCGAAGAGAGCTAAGTATGAGTAGCGATATCAATAGTTTTAGGTCATTACAAAACACATTTTCAGGTTCAAGATGATGCGGCTGATCTTCATGGTCTTTCTCAGCCTACTGTTTCTCGAATTTGTGCAAGAGTTGCTCAAGCCTTAGCCCGATTGGCGAGAAACAAAATTTATATGCCTAAGTCTCTTATGGAAGAAGAAAAATAAATAAAAGAATTCAAATCAATAAAAAACTTTCCTGGAGTAATTGGTGCTATTGATTGTACGCACATTAAAATTAAAAAAACTGGTGGTGATATGGCATAATATTATATAAATAGAAAGGGATACTATTCCTTGAACGTGCAGGTAGTTTTTATTAAACTTTGATTTAATCTGTTTAAAAATTGAGATACTATTAAGCTATATTTGTATCTTTTTTATAAAGGTGATTTGTGACGCAAAGCTTGTTATAAGGGATGTAGTGGCAAGATGGAGAGGCAGTACGCATGATTGTCGAATCTTTAAACCTTATCAAGCAACGTTTTGAAAATGGTGATTTTAGAGGGCGCATGTTAGGTGACTCCGGATATAAATTGCAACCATATTTATTTACACCATTATTAAGACCACAAAATGCCAAAGAAATAAAATACAATAACGCCCAGATTGCTACGAGATATCCAGTGGAACGTTGCTTTGGGGTTTGGAAGCAGCGTTTTCGTTGTTTGTTAGATGGGCTTACAATAAGTTTTCCAAACGCAAAAAATTCACAAATTTGTTCTATAAATAAGCAAAATAATATAGTGATGTACAAACAGTAATGCCAAGCTCGGTATGGATACTTTTTTGTACTCGTTCAGTGAATCATTTTATAAAAAAAGATTTAACACCATTTTTTATATTATTTTAAATTTTTTTCTGATATAAAACAATAAATAATAATAAAATAATGATAATTTAAGTTACGTCAAATAATATTATTGCTGATTTAAATATTTTTCTTTAATTATAAAAACATTATCAGGTATTTGGTTCATTGTTGTGTGCATCACTAAACGTAAATTGACATATAATATTACATGATGTTGCCAACATAAAACTACAATACTAGAAAAATCTTTTAATAGTTAATTTTGCGTTATTAAACGTTTGTGAATAAAAATTCTTATTAGTGGTTAATAAAACAAAAAGTGTTTAATAACTGAAGTACACCTTAAGCTTACAATAAGAAATTTTTGTGAATAAGACTGTTAAACTCTCAGATTTAATCTCCAAAATTAAGTTACGAAATTATTGTTTTAATGATTTGCTTAATAATTTTTTAAGTGTATTAATTTACGTTATAATAAATTTTCATATTAATTTTTAAGGGTATTAAATCTGGAACAGAATAAATATTGTCCCTAAAATTACACAAGAGTTAACATTGTTTCTACCTACCACCTACCCGTTTTTCTTCCCTTCTTTCGTTACAGTAATCATTATCGGTCTTATTAGCATAATTGGCCTTTTTTGAATTTGTTTTCAAATAATATTCAAAAAGATTAGGAGTTCAGTGATAAAAATATGATTCTCACCATATAGAAACGAAACTGGGAAGACCAATTAAAATCTATAAAAAACTTGGCATGAGGTTGACATAACAAAACTTAACAGGTTATAAGCGAGCGCCTCAAAAAAATTTTATATAAAACTAGTTGTGATCACAACTTCTTTCTTAAAGGATAATGTTAAGTCCTTCAGAAAATACAAATATATTAAAAGCTAACAATTTTTCTATTCAAACGACAAGCAGATAAGACAATAGATACATGAAGAGGAACAATGTAAATACAATAGATATGATTAAACCAAAAATTTATAAGACTTTATGTATCTAAGACATAAAACCATTTAGAGATAATTTTTTACAAAAAAAAAAAAAAAAAAAATAGAACTTAAGATAGGTTATAAGTTTTCTATTGGACTTATTTACCCTTCACCATGTATAAAAATCTAGTTTAGTGAAGTAACTCCAAAAACAGATATTTAGGTAACAGTGATTTGAAAAAGTAAAAAAGTTACATAAAAATGTCATTGGCTTTTAATGGGTAAAGCACTTTTAAAAAAATTTCAAGTTTTCTGAAAGATTACTTCAAAAGCATTTAAATGCTACCCAAACTGATATCTTAAAAATATGACGCACAATCGTACTTTTCTATAAAAAATTCAGAAGCGCATAATTCGAAAAATATGGGCAAGCGAAAATTTTTGCACTTGTTGTTTTTATTTTTATTTTTACCGCTGATAAAAGATGTATAATGGAAAAGGAATGTTTGCAATACTTGGCACTAAAATAAAATTATTTAAAAATATTAAATTGTATTTGTTTTATTAAATTTACAGTATGCCGGCTTAACAATTAGATACATTTATAATATTGCGTTAAGTTATTGAAAATTTTTAAGCGACTGTGCTTAGCAGACAAAGAAAAAAAATACTGTTATTGAACCAGTTGGTTTGCGAAAAATGTTGTAGAAAATGTTGCTGAAATAATGCACTAAATATGATAATCAAACAGTTTTTTGTGCAAAAGAAAAAAAAAAAAAAAAAAAAAAAAAAGAACTCTTAGTAGGTTCTGATTAAGTTAGCCGCTTTATTTAACAAACACCAATTCGTATTAGGAAGATTTTGGTATTTCTTTATAAAGATCTAAAATATAAAAGAATTTTAAATTATTTTTGAGAAATAAATTTTGTTGTCTTGTGCCAACTATTCAGTCTACCTTAAATACTGTAAGCATCTAAGGCAGGTTGCACGATGAAGCTGTAACTTTGTGAAACTAATTCAATCTGTTGGTACAGAAACATTTTATGAGTTTAGGGACAAGTACGTTTTTAAAGAACTTAACAAGTTTTACCCTGTTATGTTAACATATCTCTCATATTTTTAAAATAATTATTTTTCCGACATTACTTTGTGCAATAAGGGATAATCAAAGTATTTATTATTTTTTTTTTTTTTTTTCATTTATCTTCGATGTGTGAATTCGTTAATAAAAAATTTATAAAACTGATCCCTTGCGCAACTCCGTATTCAATAGGCCTAAGACAACTTCAGAAATTGCTTTATTTACGTATTAACTTACGTGTAGATAAATATAGCTTTCTAATATCCCATAAAATATCAAGGAAATGTTTACTGTGATTCTCAAATTCTTTCGAAACGTCAATGAAAAACGTACTGAATATTCTTTTCCCCAAATTTTTTCTTTTACAACACTAACTAACCAGTGTTTTTGCTCAGTAGTGACATATTGGCTTTTAAATCCGAGAAGATGGAGCACAGTTCGTCCTTTTTTGCTTAGAATAGAAAAATATGTTATTTTATCATTGGTTGTAGAGTTCTGCAAACAGTGTCGAAAACTGTTCTAATATCATTATTCCGGTAAATTGGGTATATTCTCATTTGTATCTCTAGTTTCTCTACGAAATAATTTATTTTTATATAAAAAAATCTGAAGAAATTACGCCGTTACTGTTTTATTTTTATTATATGTATAGATAGCCATATTTAATAAAAATGAGAGGAGTCAACATTATTCTTTATTAAAGTGAAATTTTTTTTGGAATCATCGAAACTGAAAAAATCTTTAATTTTGCAGGGTAGTACTCAAGCCGTGGGAATGTTTTATGTAAAAAGTAATTACTCTTATTACAAGTTTTGTCGATTCCAGATCATTTGTTACAGACTTCCAAAATCTTGTTGATTTAGGTTAAAACCAATTATTTCTTGACCATTCTCATACACACGATAGGTTTTTTAAGATTTCAGCTTTCATGACAAAATAAATAACCTGATGTTGGCCTTCATCAAAGTCTTTTTTGAAAAAATAAACTAATATTTTTGACGCTTAAAAACCACGATCTAGTGGATAAACTACAATTTTTTTGTACCCCACAACATTTTTGATAACTGTTAATTCAATGCTTTTTATTCGGAATCAGCTCGTACGTTTATGATCATAATTTCCTCGGCTTGAACCGCTAAAAAATGAAATATAACGGAACGTTATTGGACCAACAAATTACGTAATATTGATTGAAAAAGTACAGAGTTGAGCTTATAACTTTTATAGTATTCGGATAATTTTTTAGATTTGGGTTTTCTTAGCTAATTTTTGCTGTTGATGATTTAAGTTAATGAGAGTTTCCCTTTTGCAACAAAGGTTACACAAGCCGATTCCGGCCAAACACCATCTATATCCATTACAATATGAAAAGTAAATTTTTTTACGTGGTATGATGGAAATATATATCGGTTCATAAAGTTTACCTATATTATGTCATTTAACTTAAAATGATTTGTCATTTCATAACTTACGCTTGTTAAGTGCGTGAAAACTTTTAATAAATATTCTGGAAATTCAGTATCAGTGGTAATTACGACACGTGAACTTCGTTTTGCGGTTGGCTTGTACTATTATATCAGTGCGCAGATAAGTCGAGATGGTGTTATTGCACATTTTGTTAACGGATATACGCCAAGACTTTCAGACGCTATCGCGGAATAATGCCGAGCATATGGGTTTGTTTCTGTTAAATGAAATGCCTTTCTAAGTTCAACATCAATCAAGATTTAACCCGATGATTTTGACCGTCTAGATGTTCGAATTTTATTTTTTCGAATGGTGGGAGGTCATGATTTCCTTTACAATAAAAGGTTAACTCAGCAATTGTTTTACTAACCTTTATTTTCCGACCCCTAAACCAAAGTACTAAGTCTATTAGATATTCGTCAAATCTTCGAGAACAATTTTTTTTCTAGGTAACCTATAGATCCTCAAAGAATTTCTCAAAATAAAATAAACAGAAACAAGAACGAAAAAATTAGTGATAGAAATAAAAAAATCATAAAAGTGCCAAAAGTTTATATGTATAAAATACTAAACAAAAACTGGAAAAACTTCAGAGTTGTGTAGTGTATTGTATCGTATTTATTTTAATACACGCAAAAAAAAGTTTTCCCAGAATGTATTAAATATTTAAATGTAACCGTAAAACATTTACCTCTATTCACAGAAAATCAACGCGCGGGTTTTTCTAAATTTATTTTATTCACAAACGGTGAAATTTATTTTGTCTACTCTATTGATAAAATCAAATTAATCTTGTTTCAAACTGATGGCACTAACTGCAACCGCAACTTATGTTAATGGCGATACACAAAATTCAACATTTATTTTCAATAGCATCCGCGGACATACTGTGGTGATGCATTAACAACTTGTTTCGCTTAATTTTCTTTGCAAATACATAAATATAAGAGATTTTTATTTAAATTTAAAATGATGCAATAAACGTTTTTGATGAAATTAATACACATGAAAAAAATGATAACTAGCCGTAATATTATTTTTTACTGAGCCAAATCTGAAAACAGCTTACATTACTAAAATAAATGCTTTTTTGTTCGATTTTACGAGGGGAATTCTAAAAGTCTTAAGTAAAATTGAGGAAATACACTCATTAGATGATTGAATATCTTTGCACCGAAGAATTGTGACGGATTGCATGACTTGAATATATTTTCGGCGAGTAAAAACTCAATTATCATGGTAAAAAAATTCACAAAAATATTTAACAGATGGCAACTAGCAAATGGTGTTAAAAATATTTATTCTGTTTTCCACTTCTTGTGGTGAAGGGTAAGAGTTTAGTGAAGTAGCTTCTATCAGAAGAACAAATTATTCGGTGACAGAGAAAACAAAATAAATAAATTAATTTAATTATATAATTACATAAAAATGTCTTCGGCTGTTTTTTTTAATTTAAGTACTGCCTGAAAGTTCTCTTCAAAAGCTTTTAAATGATATCCGATTTGACCATATTGACAATCGAACTTCTTATGAAAATTTCAGAAGCCTACAACTTGGAAAATAAAGGGGCAGCGCCAATTTTTTCACTTAATCTTTTGTTTGGCCCAATGTTTCAAGGAACATGGACCGATCTTGCTGATTTTAAATAGCAACTCTTTCGAAGCTATGTGTGATGGATTGGTGTATTTAAATTTTGTCTAGCTAACTAACATGGACGGACAGACGGACATCGCTCAATCGAATACGCTATGCAAAAGAACTTAGAATATATAAATTTATGGGGTAGGAAATGGGTGTTGTTGAAATTACAAACAGAATGACAAACTAAGACATATCCTTTTTCAACCTTTTATGGTGGAAGGTCAATTACACATATATGTTATGCTCGGCGCATCATTCGGGCTGCCGGAATGCTTGAACTGACATAGTTGTCAAAATGCAATAGTTCACATTAAAGACAAAAACTTTATTTGATGCTATTTAGACGTAAATCATTATCCAACATAAGATTAGTGGACAAGAGCAAAGTTCTGCCATGACAATATACATTTTCGTATTTCTCAACAATTAAGTCTTTAACTTATACTAGGACTAAGCCTTATTTAAACAAGATCATCGGCAGACGCTAGGCATAAGTAAAACAATAGATTTATTGGGTACAAACAAAAAAATGAAAATAAAATATTACTAATAGGAGGAGCCTTAAAGAAATGGAAAGAATACACAGATAAATACAATAATAAATTGATATGAACCATAATTTGAATTAAGCACGAAAACATACATATTGTTAGAATTTTCTAGCATTTCTTAAAAACTGTATATGAAAGTGTGTGTATGTATAAAACTGCAATATGCGATTTTTAGAGGCGAAATTTATTTTAGTTTAAGAAAGTACAAACTTTTTTTAAATTCAATATACAGCAAAAAGATTAGTAGACAAACTCTTAGACAATTATCTATCAAAATCTGTTACACCACTCCCATATTATACAGCACATATAAAGTTTTTTGAAAATATATCTTATATTTCAATTTTGTTTCTTGTTTCAATTGAATTTTCTTCGGACCCCACATTTTATTGTTTCTTAAATTAAATGTCTTATAGATCAGCCCATAATTTGCTGAGTTAGTGACCAAGAAAGGAGGAGTATAAAAAATATAAATTTCGCAAAGAATAAAAAAAAAACAATATTTTAGCAGAAGTCTGAGATTGCCGCAAATCGCGAGAAAATAAAAAATCAATAATAAAATAAACTAATAAAATTTTAATAATATTTTTTTATACGTAGTAAAATTCGTTTCTTTACAAAATCTGCATATTTCATTTACTATCGAAATTAATAGATTATATTAGTTAAACAAATATAAGTTCAAACAATCTAAGTTTTTAAAAAATAAGTCACAGATCACGTTAGACAAAGAGAAATTTTTACGTGCTTATACTTAAATAGGATAGATGATAATGAACAATTTTACTTTTTTTGTTTAAAAATTTGGTATTTAATTAAAATAGAGATTCGATGTGAAACATTACATTCGGCGAGAAATATAAACTAAACATAAAAAGGAATTTTTGCCCGAAAACTAAAATAAACCAATAATTTACTTTAAGCTGTGATATCACAAAAACTTCTACTTGCAGAACGAGAATTTTAGTTCGAAAAATTATTATTCTAATAACCTTTGTTAACCATACACAAGAATTAAAATATTATTAAAAATATTAATTTACAGTTTTCTATTATAATTTAGTGAATAGCATGGCCCACATTGGCCATATTGGTCAGGATCCTTGTTAATAAGTTAAGCCGCACATCGGTTCTTTGATGTTCAAATTTTAAATTTAGGTTTGTTATATTAAATTGTATACGTTGTTTTCGTTTCTTGTTATTTTATTCATTTTTATTGTTGCTGTTGTTATTCTTCTAGTATTTGTTATCATGTTTGTTGTTGGTTTTTTAAGAGTAATAAAAGCTTTGAGGACGTTAAAATCAATGGTCATGTAATTTTTTAAATGTTACAAAAAAAAAAAAAAAAAAACGACCTCCACAGCAATGGCAAAAACAAAACCTTGACAAACATAACCATCATTTGCCTTATTTAAGAAGGCATAGCCAGAAATAGGAACCACATCGAAGATTACGAAAAAAAAACGAGCAACTGACTAAGCGACCAGTTTTGATAGTAAACAACTAAACAAAGCAACTACGGACGCATTTCGTCCAAAGCCAAAAACAAAATAACATCATTCATTTAATCGTTGTTCAAGTACTTGCAACAGACGTCCTTACATTTGTTGAAGCAATTCTCCACACATGTCGTATACACAAGTTTGGAATGGCATGGAAATGAGTTGCTTTTTTTGCATTTGTTAGCATTATTTTGTTGATCTTGTGGATATTGTGAATAAAATTAATTTTTTGTTTATCGTAACCTACAACATAATGTAAAGGTAGATGAGCCAGCTATTTTTATTTGTATTTGTTGAGACAAGTTATAAAACAGGGGTTCCCACCTTCATCATAAGAAATTAGCAGAGCAATTAAAAATTTTGACTTTTGAAACCACTGGAACATGCTTTCCTAATGTGCAGTTTATTTTCCTTAAACCGGTCTTGCTGTCAAAAGTAATATATATTTTAACAATCCAATATTTTGCATATGCTATTTTTCTTAATCAATGTTATTATTAAATACCTTTTATAGACGTAATTGAAAAATATGTCTGGAAGCGCTAGGACTCTTAAACGATGATAAAAATTGTGTCACGTAATAAAAATTTCATGAGAAGAAAAGCATTCTGCGAAGAGGAAGTTTCTTTTCTGGGTATTAAGCCCTGCCCAGGCAGGCCTACATAATATATATTTAGTCTTCGAAATTCAGCATCCAATGTTTTATAATTGTGTATGAAAGCATTAATTAAGTTATTTAATTTTTAACAACATCTATTTCAATGTTTTAAAAAAAGTAAAAAATCGTTTTTGTTAAGATTCATTTGTAAAATAAAAAGGTAAAAAATAATTTTCATTTTTAAATATTTTTTTAAATATTTATCCGCTACCGTTATTCTAGCTAAATGAAGTTGTCAAAAGAGGTTGGGATGTTTGCTCATAGCATTTCAAAAGTAGAGAAGATTAAAAGTTTATCTTATTTTCTTCTTATAACTTGGAAACTTTTAGGCCCAAATTTAATATGTTGACTAAAGTTACAAGTTACTAGGTTCTTTTCTGTCACCAAATCCACACTCTGTGATACAAGCTTATCTCAATCTAATTTATCTTGTGATTGTATTCAAAATTCTTAGCCACATCGTAAAATAAGACTTGAATGTTTAATCAAGTCTTAAGACATAGAGCCGGAATAAGTAAAATATATTTACTTACATTAAACTGTTCAAATATATGAAAAGATAAATGTATGCTAAATCATGTAATATTTCATTGGCAAGAGTGTTTCCATCAATATTCTGCCTTTATATTGAGTTAACAAAAAATTTAATTTAAGCGAGTAGTTGATTGGATCTTGATATTAGCAATCTAGTATAGAAGGGCTTTTAACAAAACATTAGTAGCAGGTGAATAAAAATGCAATATGAAATAGCATAGCGTTTTGAGCTTGAGATAAATTTCAAAAATTATAAAATTTTGGCTGCTAATGCATAAAAAACTAAAACAAGATTTTTATCAGTTAAAAAAGGGAGTTGCAAAGTTTGTGCAAACTGATTTAAAACATTATTTTGTAGGTTTTATTCTGGCTCATTTGGCTCACGTGAGTTATTCACGCTTCCATTATTATCGTCAACCACACCGTCATTGTTGCTGTTGTCTTATACGTTTTGTTAGCATGAGCAACATCATCATGATTCAAAGAAACAAATATTTAGTTTTTGATTGTTTCTGTTCTTAAAAGAATGTTCGTTACACGTAGAAATTAATGTTTTATTCGTGCCTTTGGTTACCAAATCAATGTTTTAAACAACAAATAGGTATTAGTTGATACCAAACGTTCATAGATATTCTCGTAATCTAAATTACACAACCAATCTCTCTAGAAAAAATCCCTTAATTGTGTATGGTCATGGTATGATCTACTGTTTTATTTATTAAATACTTAAGGCTTAAGTTGATTTAAAAGCGTGAACGTTTATTAAATAAGGCATTATGCTTGGTCTAAAAACAAAGAGATAAATTTAAGTGTTGCAAATTTCTGTCGGGCAATTCCTTTTAAACATCTTGAAGAAATTTCGTGTACGCAGCTTCCTTTACAAATTTGTATAAGATGTCTCTACTTAATTGAAATTAGTATTAATCCTAACCATAAAACACAATTTTTAATAAAATTAATATTTATACAATACTGTAAAGTTTTACGTTAGAATACTTTTTTACATTTTGTTAAATCCGACTTACTGAAAATAAATTTTCATATAAGCACTAAATATTGCTCACAATAAGAAATAACAATATATTTGGTACAAAATTTATACGGAAAACGACTAATAAGCTTTATAAGCGAGCTTAATTCATTTTCAAGTGCCGTAAAAATACCGAAAATATATCTAGAGTGAATACATTTCTAAAATTTGGGACGACGTTAATTAGCATATTTAATATTGTTAAAGGCAGATAGAAAAAAAAAAATACAAAATAAAAAAAATTCCATGCACATGTAGAATTTTTAAACTCTTTAAAGAGTTCATGATAGACTAATCACCAATGGTAACAATGCAATTCCCAAATGCATGCCAAATATCAAAAACCAAAATATTTTATTAACAATTCTTTTGAATAGATAGAAAGAGACTTTAAAAAATCCTGTATTAACTGAACAACTATGCGACTCAATTATGCTATTTATGGTGAATTAACAGAGTCGGATTTAGGAAGTCCATCACACATTCAAGGACACGAACGAAGTGAGCAGTTGCTAACACATGCCTCACGGCAATCTATTGCAAAGAATGCAAACGATATTATACCTAAGACTTTAGCAAGACATACCTGAATACCTCCAATTAACAGCAAACGGACCTTTTTCAATGCTGCAACAAATTAAAAAACAAAGTTTAATTGAAAGCATTAAACACGGGTTTGAAACATATTGAGTGTTCGGTTAAACTTAAAATTTAAGTTCTTTGTTAAACTGTCAAGGGATAGACAAGAATTTATTTTGTCAGCGAAAATTGATTAAAAAAAGTGATGGCAGCAACTATTATTCAATTTTAAAGCCATAGCTTCATGGGGAAGTTTTCTTTCGGAAGGTACAACATTTTCTAACATTATCTATCTCAATGTTGTAATGTGCAGAAACACAATTTTATTTCTTTTTAACAACTCCTATAAATATTAAACATAAGTCAAATTTAAAAAAATTAAAAAAAAAATCTCAAAATTCAAGAATGAAAAACAGACAAAAGTGTTGTAAAATTTATACATCAGGCCGTTTTCAGGCAGGATACTCCCCTACCAAAATGATGTTTTAGTTCTTTTCTCTACCATTCTTTCACAAAATCTTAGCGCTTTCGATTTTTCGGCAGCGTGCTTTATACCGCTTGTATATATTTCGAATTATAACAATTATAAATGTTAAAAGCAACATAATTTAATAAGTCCTATATTTGATTACATTTTTCATTGCCCTTCTAAAGGTGACAAGAAGAAAAAGTTTTTTAAAGATATATTTGTATGTAGAATTACACATACCTTACATTTATTGGTATGTGTAATTCTACATACATTATTACAGAACTAATTACCTCATATTAGAAACACAATGTTAAAAGTAGTGTGTGAATGTATGTAAAATAAGAAGCAATTATTTTAATCGCATTTAAAAATGTAATACATTATAAACAAAAAAAAAAAAAATATATACCGAAAAATAAAATATTAGGACAAATTATTTGCATATTGTTTCAGTTTTTGTGCAGTAGTCAAATTGAAGAATGTAGTATGTTTCGTGTAAACGGTATGCTTCTTAATCATGATTCGAAGAGCGAAGCAAGTGCTTCATTTTGCCGTGGAAATACACTATTTTTGTATTTTTTGCCACAATACTTTTTGGAAGTGTTTCCACTCTATCAATATCCACGTTATTCACAAGTTTAAAATGGCTTAAGGTTTGCGTTTGCAGTTACTGCACTTAAATCTGTTTTTGCAAGTTTCAACAATATTTTTGTCTCGTTATTAAAACTTAAGAATTTGAAAAAAAATATTTTTTTCTTCCTATTTTTAACGAGTTTGCAACTAATGCTTTAAAAACATAGACTGCAGCATAAAATACTTTTGTTCATATCCGAACTTCAAATACAGATGCAGGCAATCAATCGTGTGCATCGTACACCAATCGCGTGTCTGATACACCTACACGAACTTCAAATATATTGTACATGTGTGTTTTTTAGTACACGACAAAGGTTCTTTCTTGTCGAACACCTTGTTCGCATTACAATCAATCATAAAAAAATAACACAATAACGCAACATTCAAAATTTAGAAAAAAAACATAATTAATATGTAAAAAATATGTGAATGTTTGTTTAGGCTGTGCTTGTTTAAATTTAGGTATGTATGAAATATAATAGATTCCTGTTCAGTGAAGACAGTATAGTATGAGTAACCTTATTTTGCTAAGACCACATATCCAAAGCAATAAAGTACTTAAGCTGAAACACCAAAAATTTACATAGAATGAGCCGTTTTTCCATTAAATTTTACATAGTTGCTTCCACCAAGTCTGCTCTCGCAGAAAACACTGCTGTCAATTAAAGCTCCTCCGTTTCTAAAATACACACTGCAGTTTATGTCTTAAAAACAGTTTGAATTGTAAAATGTGCTTGTCAGTTCAAAAATAATTGAATAATTGAAAATCCCGCATACAGAATTATTTAAATTCTTTTAATAAATTTTACTTGTTAACAAGAATTGTTTTTAAGACAATTGTAGTTTTACGAATTTGCATGAAATACCTTCAGATACTTGACTAAAAGTCTTAAGGCCAAATTTATATAAAACTAGCGGAGATTTACGGCAAATGATGTGAAGCATAAATCAAGTTCATACTTGCAACAGTAAATACATTCTATTCAATCACAGACATTAAAGGTTTTAAACAAATTCTTAGGAAATTGTTGTCTTTGTATTGTATTTTTATTTACAATGTTGCTTATGCCATTTAACTCAAGATTTTGAGATAAGGATATTTGCTATTTACATAAACATGCTGTAGAAAGTAAGAGTTAAGACTTAAATGAAATAAAAATATCTTGAAAATACTTTACGAAATATTTTCAAATTTTCATACATTTCCAACTTATGTAAATTATTATGCAACAGAGCTCAACGAGAAGATCTGCTACATTTTTATACAAACATTTACGAAGAAAAAAGCAATATACTCGCAACTTTGTAATAATTACGATTCAAAGAGTACAATTTCTTTTTACCATAATATAATCGAAGAAATTTTTAGCCGATATATTAAATCGGACAAAAGTACAGGATAAATTTCAGCGAAAATAATGAAGATATTCGAAGGAGACTGAATACACTACCTTAAAACAGCAACTTTTGAACGTTCTGTAAATAACACAGATATCTTCCAGCCAAATACATTCAACATGGTGATTCAAAGTAAAACTAGAATTGGTGTTAAGCATTTCAGGCACTAAAAGTGTATTATTTTGTCCATATTTTTTTTCCTCTGTAATTAAACGAAGAAGCAGTTTTATTAGAGCTAAAATCAATGAGTGTTTTTAATAGAATTCAAAAAATATTTCACATGTGTTTACGTTAACAAAATTTACATCTCACTAGAAATAAAAACCAATTATACAAAAACACTAAAAGAATCGTAGCGCTGTAATAATTCTCTTATAAAATGGAAAAATTCTTGGAGAAATATCAAAGCTTACCGCTTCATTGCCAGAAGTAATACAAAAGCACTTACGTCTCAAAACCTAGTCCAACGCCAATAGAGCGGCCTTTAATTTTGTAATAAATAAGTAGTTAAACGAAGAAAATTTTACGCGAAATGGCACGAAGGAATTTCCTCACCGGTTCGTTTACTTTTGGAGTACTGTTGTTGCCCATATATTTTTTGATTAGCATTCCTTCCTCGTATTTGTTCTACGCGCTTTAGCTTTTTAAATACGCTACACAAATGTTACGTAGTCCATTTTTTACCCAATTAGGTTTGAAAAATAAGTAACTTAGACATATTCATTTTTTAAATGTACATATCCCAATTAATGTATTGTCTTTATTTATAGATCGTATTCAAATTTGGAACCAGAATTTTAACTTCTCATCGAAAAGCAAAGTCTTAAACTAGCGCTTATTCCCGCAAAAAGTCACGCGACAATTTCATGCATACTTTCCAATTATCAACAGAACTAACGAACAGAATTCTCTACGGCACATTATTGTAATTTCATTCAAACGAGCACACCCCCATCTCACAAATCTTTAAACAAATTTTTTGCCAATACTTTGAATGGATACCGTCACATTTCGTTCTTAGTTGAAGAAAAAAAAACAGAGATAATCACAAGACAACTGAACAGTGAGTGGCTGGCCAGCAGACTTCACTGCAACGGCCATTGTGGGTGTGTTGTTTTAAAGACAGAGGTCAAGATCAGTATTTGCTAAATATGTATGTGAGTGTATGTCTGATTTACACTTTAGTTTTCTCATCATGTACACACATAGTGGTTATCCAAAAAGGTTTTATTTGAACATGCAACTGCGATTAAACGACAAAACAAAAACAAATGTTTTGCAGGTTTCAAACTTTACATGAAAATTATTTATTCTAGAATTTATGTGCTATACTTTTTATGTTTTTTGGCAAAGATTTAAAAAATTTGTTTGTTGCAGTAAAATTTAATGTTGTTTGAAATTATTCTTCACGTTGTAATCATCTTGTCCAAATGCACGAACAATAAATTATTTTGTTTTGTTTGTGCTTAAAGTATTACTTATTTTTTTGTTATTGTTTTGTTTACTTCTGAACTGTTCCTTTTTTAAAGCAAAGTTCCTTTTGTTTTAACAATAATAAGTTTTTTTAATTCTCTGTGTTGGACCTCAAAGAGTACCTGTGGTAGAAGTGCAGTCATGTGTCGTCACATAGTAAAGTTTTTGTTAAAAAATTGCACCAACATAATTGAACTATTGATCTAAAAGTAATTAAATTAAGATTTCTGTTACAATCAAAAGCCTTAAAGACTTATTCAAATGAAACTGTAACAATTGATCTTTATGATGTGTACACATTCCTACCTAATTCCTTCTTAGCTGTATTGAAAAAAATTGTTAGTTCTTAAGCGGTCCTGTGTGGTAAAACCAATAAAAACAAACATCCGTATGTGACTTGCCGTCTTGTTGCTTTGATCTTTAACCTGCGATTGGTTATTAACACAACATCATCTTAATAAATTGCAAAGTTTAAGAGCTCCATATCGAGTGGATGTCAAAATTTACCTTTACAGATATGAACGACATGTAATAGACTTAAAATGATCACTCTACATAAGTCATTTGATAATATTACTTCGTTATTTGTCTTAGGCTAAACCATCCAAAGAAAAAGTATCCGCATAACATAATTTACATATTCTTCCAGAATATACACCACCCGGCGAAGCTGTGGCGACCATTATAACGATATCATATTCTACATATCTACGATATCAGTTTAAGCCTTTCAAATAGAATTAAAAGTTTTTGACATTTTAAACACAAGTTATTTTTTTAATTCTATTATTCAATCCAAATAGCTTCTGCTGAATAAAGCGACCAAATGCTTAAAATAATCTTTAATATTTTTTAAGAACACAAAGACATAAAGAATCATAACATATTTAGTTGATTAACACGTTTAAGATTTTAAAATAAACGAATAAAAAAATCGTGATAATGAAAAAAAAATTATGTCTCTTTATTGTCTCTATTGGCATCAAGTTCGTTTAACAAATTCAATTGATCATTTGTGGCATTTATACAGTAATCGCTAGTAAAACAAGTTAATTTTAAAGATAAGCCTCTTCTACAGACCATCTACACTTGCAGACTTATTCCCTGTTAGCAAACTGAATCGTTATAAAAAATATTTAATTACAATAAGTACAATAAAAAAACTTGTAACAAGTTCTGTTAGTTTAATGATATTGCTTTTTCTTTAAGATTCTTCTTCCATTTACTATTTTTTATTTGAACTTATGGAGGGCTAGAACTCATAAAAATGGTAAATTTTTATTTCTTTTCCACAGTTTTGCTCTACTTGGTCAAGTTTCCTATATTTTGATACTACCCAAGATGTAGAACATATAATCAATCCATCACGAGTCTGTTCGTTACCTGCAATTGTGAGTTCTAATCTGTAGTATGTATTTATAAATTTTTGCACATTAAATATTTTAAGATCTGTATAGAATATTTTAAGTCTTTTGTAAGATGTTATTTTACTAATACTTAAAGGAATTTCTGTTGCAAATAAGTTGGTCATTCTAACTTACGGCTAACAGAGTATTAATGTATTAAATATTTAAATTTGTTAAACTAAAGTGATGATAAGGTGACCTTTCTTAGTAACCTAATTACAATAAAGTGTTTCTTTACCTAGATATTTTGTCCTGCACCTCATTGACTTCTTTCCGACATCGTACTTTCTGGTTCTTGGCTAGTAGTTGTTTTTTAATTTAAAAATGCGTATTCGTTATCTCTTGCTAATGATTATAAAATAAGATAAATAAGTTAAACATGTAGGAAAGAACAGCATTAATAATGTTGTGAGGAAACAATTATGAATGATTAACAAAGAAAAGTTGTATTTCGTGGCCATACCGAAGGTGGGTACGAAGCAAAAACAAATGTATAAGATGAGTTGTAGAGAGAACAAAAAAGAATTCCTAAGAGTTGTTTGTAGGCTTAATATTGATATGAATACTTCTCGTATTCTTATTTACACAAATAATTGGTTAAATAGATGATGCTTACAACTTTAGGTAAGTAGATGCAAAGAATGCTGAAACAGGATGTGACGATCTTTTTTTTAATTGCGAAACGTCCTCATACATTTGTAAATAATTTTTCTTTCTAAAAATTTTAAGAAATTAAATTAAAAACTGAACGTAAGCTTTTTCGGTTATATTAATTCATGTAAGAAAAAGACGAATTTTGTAAACGATTCGATTTTGCTATAAAGATTAGATTTTTTTAAAGATATTTAATCGTAGAATTTTAAGAATACTAAGCAACTGTGGCTATTTATAATAACAAAGGATGAATGAATCAGGTGATCGATTAAGTTTTGTAAGTCAGTTCTTTGAAGCCCTACTTATATGCCAGTTCTTGAACGTAATAATGCAGGCAAGTTTGCATGGTTTTGCAATTTAACGGAGAATACTTTTATTAATTTTTACTAGAATATTTCATTGATACTTAAACTAATTGCTGTAAAACTCAATGGAATTCGCCGAGCTTAAAAAAACCTCCAGGAATCAAAAAAGTGAGGTGAGTGAGTAACAGGTCTAGTAATTGTCAAGGTGAGTGTGGTGATCAGATTTTCGGATATTTGTACTAGTAGTAAATTATATTTATATTCTCTAATTTTTTAGTCATGTCCCTTAATTCATGATATACTATAATATAATAATACTATTTATGAAGAATTACTAAATCTACCGTAGTTAGCTAATCTATCGTATATATAAAAAAGTTGAGGACCGAGAATATAATATTCTATGGAACTCAAACTTTGAATTCTTATTATTTTGTATGATATTCACTGTAAATAATCTTAAACAGACAGTTCGATAGGTGAGCTTTGTCAAATGCCACGTAAACAGAATGATAGCTGTTCGTATTCTACCAGTTAAGCGGTTAACTTTATTGATACCAATAGTATCAATTCGAGCTTATGAGCTGAGAAAATAAATTCTGATTACCTAGAATCATTGTAAATTTGTAATCAAATACAAGGAGGTACTGTACGTACGTTACTCAGTTCTTTGAAAACAATTCTAATCAGTAAATATACACATCCAAGAGGTTTCTAATCACACAGCTTTTTAGTTTTCACTCCATGTCTCTTTCGAATTCGCCAACTTTCTAATACAAAATTTAGTCACAGATCGGAAGTTTTTAGTTCATAAACAAAACGTCCTAATGCTACTACGTGAGTATAAAGCAAGGGGTTTTTTAATTTTCATTCATTTAAATCTAACTGCTTTTCTAACAAATAAAACCTATTTCAAATATTCAGTTCTTTCTAACAGACAGACCTGATGATGCGCAATATTATGTTTGTCTCCTTTCTTCGTTTTTAGAATTCGAACTGTTAAAAGAAATTTTGAAATAAAATTTCTAAAAGATTTATCGATATGTTTCCGACCCTTAAAAAAAGGATACCTGAGTTTGAAACTGCTTAATAATTTCGGTATTTCTAACAATTTGTTTCGACTAATTGAATTGGTTAAAATAAATTTCGAATACAAATTTTGTAGCAAATAAGTATCAATTAAATACATAAAATTGACAAGGCCTAAAAGAACTAAAATTTTCTAATATCAGAAGCCACGTCAAGTACGTTAGTTGTTAGACTTCAGTAAGTTTATATATCGCTGAAGACATCATAAAGAAAAACAAAAATCGGTACAATGAACAGTTAAAATATAGTTAAACTCCTAAATAAGCAATTTTACTAAATTAATTTTGCACTTTTAACATAAAATTAAAAAAAAAATACAATACTAAAACTAATACTAAACTGCGCATTTTGTCCCTAGTATACTCTCTTTGAAAGTAATAACTTAGTAAAAACACAACCTTAAAAAAATTATAACTAAACGCGAACAGTGTTGCCAGCAAGTACCTGGGTCTTGTCCCCAATTTGAGTCATAATGTCCCCAAAAATCCCCAATTTCGAAACGAAAGTCCCCAATTTTGTCCCCAACAAGAAACTATTTAAAATAAGCATTTTTATTGAAAAACACAAACTTTTTTTTGTTTTGTTTTTGTTTTTTTTTTTTTTTTTTGTTAATTCAGGAAGATTTTCATTTATTCTTTTAAAGCATGAAAATCAATAGAAAAACAAGTTTTGAATGTTTTTGTTAGTAACATAATTTTCGTTTTAGCTGACCACATGCGTGTATAATATAAATCAAGTTGGTTGACATATACTACATTTATACGAACGTCTTATTCACAAATAAAAATATTGTAAATAGAAAATTTTGCCGCATAAACGCTGATTTAATTTTTTTATTTGCGAATAGCTAACTGACAGAAAAAATTCGTAATTATCTACACTATTTGCAAATAAGCTGTTAAGTGCTACCACTTTTGCCTATTAGTTCTTATAAAAACTTTGAAAAGCAATATTTTGACGGTAAAAATTATTGTTTAAAAACAAAAATTGTTTATAATTAATTTGTTATAAGTTTAGTGAATGGCAAACGCATTTAACTAATTAAATAGAACTATTTTTTTTTTAAAGAAAACATAAAAATACTTTCTTGCCCACACATATTGATTGCATCGTCTGTTATAATGACAGATAAATTATTAAACCCATGTTCATAAAAGCTGATAATGCCTTTGCTGTTACTGCTTTAAATAGAATGTCAAAAAAACTCTGTGATTATTTTCGTTGAAACACCGAATGCAAATTGCCATCCATTTGAATCGATACATTCGATAACTCATCAATAAAGAGTATTTATAGGCATTCTATTGGGGGTTTTCACACAAAATATTGTATATTTTTTACGAATTAAAAATCGTGCATCCAAAAATCAAAAGTATATCGTAAGCTAAAATGAAAACTCAAATATTCAAAATTGTTTTTTCTTTTTGCAGGGATATACATATTCATTTAAGGTATGAAATTCAATAGAAGAACAAATTTTGAATATTTTTTTAGTTACATGATTTTTCATTTTAGCTGACGACATGTTTGTATACATCTTTTCGAGTTACATACAAAAAAATTTAAGTAAAATTAAGTACAAAAACTGACAAATGCTTTAATCAGAATTTAATACTTTAAGAAATATTTTTTTCAATTCGCTTTTCATAATGGTTTTTCTGAAATAAAATTTAAGGTTGAGAAAATATATTTTGTGTTATATAAATATACATGAATGGTTTGTACTTTTTGCTATCGCTTCAAAAATATAAGATTTAAATGCATTATTGCTTCAAGATTTTCGAACTTATAATAGCAGATGTTATTCTTATTAGTGATTCCAACAATTCAAACTATAGATTATTCCCCAGTTTGGTTTTCGTAGTGCTATTGGGCTAAAACATACTTTCTACAACACAGAGGCAGCGATTTCACGAAAGAAACAATTTCCAGCAATATCTTCGTATAAACTATTGCCCAAAAGTCAAAAATTTAATTTTTTAGTTCTTATGTTAATTAGCAAGTGCAATTTTGTTCCACTGGCTTTTGTATGTAGTTCAATTAAACTTTTGAGGCTATGGATGTTTTAAAAAATCTTTGCAAGAAATTAAATATATTCTTGCTTTCAATATTTTTAAATTGTAAATTTTTTAAGAGTTTGTAGTTCTCATATTTTCGAGGAATTTTTTAATTTTTTTAATATACGGTTTAGTATTCGACACAATTTGTTTAATCGATTTGATCCGAAAGTAGTAATAATTGCAATTCTTCACAACATTATATGCCAACATCTATGTCGGTAATATTCAAATAATTGTTATCTTTATCAGAATCGAATTTAGTGCAGACTGCGAGAAGTAGTTATATAATTCCTTAACAGGAAATTCGACAGAGTTAAAAATTGATTTAAACGCTTCCGAGCTGCATAAGTTTAGTTAATGACAAAGACATTTAACTTTTTTAATTGAACTGTTTTTCCTTTTAAGCAAAACATTAAGACACTTTTTTGCCCCACACATATTGCTTGCACTTTCTCTACGAATGGCAGTTTACTTATTAAGACATAAACCCAAGTTAAAAAAAATGATAAAGTCTCCGCTGTTATTATTGCTAAAACTAAAATGTTCAAAAACTCGGTAATTATTATTACCCCTTTTTTATAAAAATACCGAGAGCAATCTGCTATCCATATAACTCGATTGATCCGTTTACTCATCAATCAGTTAGGATTATTTACCGGCATTCAATATTATTATTCAATGTTATCTGTGTTAATAAAGCTGGCGCTATAACAAATTTTATTATTGCCTAGCATTTTGTCCGATACATATTTTGTATTGTAGTTATTAATTTGACCACTTTTTGAAAATAAATCGCAAAGATGACCAATTGATATTATACTAGAATTTGTAATTTTATTTTGTCGTATATTTAAGTCAATATTAAGTGTTCCTTTTAATATGTTACCTAGATTAGACAGTCGTAGAGGTATTGAAAAAAAAATCAAAATATAAAAATCAATGCCAATAAATCAAGTTAGTGCTACTAATAAAAGACCTAAGAATCCCCAAATCTCTCCCCACGAATTTCTGTCCCAAAACTTATGTTAAAATTTCCTAATTGGGGCAAAATACCCTTATCTTTTTATATATCATTTCTAAGGATTAGTTGCACATAAAAGTAGTCAATTGTAAACAAAAGCATAGTTGTTATAAGTTTGTACTAGGAGAGTTGTATTTAAATAAATTCTGTTCATTTCAAAATATAGGATAAATTTAAAATTTAATAATAAAAAAGGAGATATTTGATATAATTCATTACATTAAATTGAAAATAGAAATAATTATAAAAAATAAAATTAGTGGGCTGATTCAATATTTAAAAGGATTTTAAGTTTAATGTGAACCTAACCCATTGACAGTTGCTGTACCTGCTTTCATGACGTAAAACAGTGCTGTCGAAACCTTTTTACGCATACTGCTAAAAACGAGTTTATGCATCACGGTTGCCTGGATATTATTCGTATCAATTTTTGGGGTATTGGGACCATCTATATTTTGTTGCGCTTGTGGATGCCTATTATGCAATACAGCATTGATCCTAGATCGTATTGATCGATCAAATCATGGACTAATACATTACTGTCCTCTTTAATTTTTTGCCAGATAGAAAAAGAGAAATAATATTTCTTACAATTTTAGAAAAATTTAAGGCACTTTAGTTTTTGCAATACCGCACTTAGTTTTTAATGCTAAATAGTCGAACCATGACCTTTGTTGTGCTTATGCTAAAGCATTTATCACTAAACATTACCCCTTTTTGCAAGCCCTTTACAACAATACTTTAATTGTATTGATTAAATTCTCATTTTGTTTTTAATTCATGGGCTGGATACTCGATAGATCAAGAAAATAATCCATATTAATGAAAACTACTGCTGCCATCTGCAAAGAAACGGAAGTTTTAAAAGGACACTTAAATTGGAATAGAAGAAATAACAGAAACATATGGTGCCCTCAAAATAATATTTTGGTAACCAATCTTTAACAGTTTAATCTCTAAGAAAGTCTGGTAATAATATTTCTTAGAGAAAGATAAAAAATAAATGATAAAAATTTTATTGGTTATTGGAAAAAAAAAATTACAGCATCGAGGCGCAGATTTTATGGTTCCGTTCAATAAACAACAATTCTGAAGGTGGCTTATTTTAGGAGATTATTAAAAGTTAAGAAATAATTACGCAAATTAATTTTGCTACCTATGATGAGTTTAAAAATTGCGAACCGCCCCATTAAATTTCGTTTAAGAAAATAAAATGAATTTTTTTAAATCAACTAATAGAACTTCATAGAAAAAAATATAAATTTTACGTATTTGCAAGGTATGTGGACTTTTAAATTTACAATTTCCACATATTAATATATCATTTAAAGTTGCAAAGAGCAAAAATCCAAAAAGCAACAACAGTGCATAAAAACAAAATAAGCATGTTTCTGCAGAAGTAATGTAAAGAACAAATTTATTTACAAGTATTTGTGTTATAAATCGCTTACTTCGTATTTCTATTTTTATACAGATGCGGCAGCGGTTCCCACACATACTTGAAAATAATTTCAGTCAACAATGAAATGACAATTAAGACAAATGTTGAAAAATAACTTATAATTAAAATTGTTTGTAAATAAAATGTGGCGGCAATCTATATGTGATCCAAAAATATATTCTGTAAGACTAAATTAAATTACACCATTCATATTCCATATAATAAATTTACTTGTTACATTTTACATTTAATATTTAAGCTTGCAATGATGGTTTTTATAATTATCTGCAATAATTTTGGCATATATCTTAATATCATGTACAAATTTTTTACAGTGGATTTACCTAAGGTAAAATTTTATTGAGAAAAAGAAGTATACTCGCATCAATCATATCGCTGTGGCCAAAAACTTCTAGTGTTGAAATCATAAAGTTTAAAAATCCCGACTCTAGTTCAAAGTCAATCGATAACACGTCAGTGCATTAGGTTATGCGGGCTACAAATTATTGCCTGTTTGTAATTTACCAAAGAGAAATTGGTTGTTTTTGTATTGCTACTGTTTGACGACTTTACCGAATTTTGTTATGGTAAATTTTTAAAGTTTTTTACCCCTTCACCTTGATGCTCGTTGCTACTTTACTGCGGTCTATACTTACATTGCAACATTGTTCCTTTTAAGTATTTGAACCATTAGGTAGTAGGCCTTCATCTTGGTAGGCTTTGCTTGGATTTGAAGGCTTTATTTTCAGTTTTTTAAGGCTTTTTTTTATTATCTCATATGCCCTTGAAAAATCACGAACTCACAAATTTTTGTCCTCTTTCATTTTCTGCCAGATATAAGTTAAAGAGAAAGAATATTTCTTATAATTTTTGAAAACCTTAAAGCACATTAGATTTTGCAATACCTCAATAGGTTCGTATTTTCTTATAATGAATTTTCGGACCATGACCTTTATTGTGCTTATGCTTAGGAATTTATAACTTAACATTAGTCCTTTTTGCAAGACCCCTGCAAGGATAGCTTAATTGTATTGATTAAATTCTCATTCAGTTTTTACTTCATGACCGGCATACTCGATAGATCAGGAACTAAATCCATATAAATAAAAAGCACCGCTACCATTTGCATCCGCCCGCCATAATTTGCTTAAGAAAATAAAACGATTTTTTTATTAATGAACGAAGCCATATTTCTTTAAAAAAAAGATAAATTTACCCTTATTTAAAAGTATGTTAAATTAAAAAATATACAATTTGTAAAATTTACAATTTCCGCAAAAAAATAAAACATTTAAAATTGCAAAAAATAAAAATACAAAAAACACCAAAACTGTATAAAAACAATGACTAATAAGCATATTGCTGCAGAAGTAATGTGGAAAAAAAATTATAAAAGAAGTATCTCTGACATAAATCGAAGAAGTTCTTATGATGAGTATGTACAATTCTTAACAATGACTCTTAAACAATGAATGCTTCCATACAGATGCAGCAGCGGTTCTCACATATACTTTTAAATAATTGCAGCCAACAATGGAATTACAACTAAGGCATGTGTTGAAAAAGGACTTATAATTAAAATTGTTTGCGAATAAAATGTCTCGGCATCAGAAATGATATTATGGAGGCAAAAGTTGGCAACTAATTTCTTAAAAATAAAAATATGTATGTAATTATTTATTGTATTTACAAAAATAACCTTTATAATAAATACAAAATCTACATTATGTACACTTATATCATTTAATTCATATAACTGCATCTAAATAGAATAATTAATTTGCAATAGGTAGTTCAATATTTTGTAACAAAAAATTTTGTAAGGTACTTTTAAAAGTCAACAGTACCGAGATGGCCTTTAAATGATCAGCTAAGTGATTGTACTCATTAGGACCAGCAAAAAAATCCGCTGTTTTGTGACATGCATCTTACTACTTGTAAGTTCATTGACTGCCTTGTTATTTTCTCTGTATATGTACCAATACGGGAAAACTTTATTGTGCTGTTTCCAATACCATTTTATTTTTAAAAACATATAATAACCAGCAACAAATTTCAGAAAAGGTAATCGAGTGTAGAATTAAGCATTTTTGGCGGAAGGACTTCCTAACTAGATTACCAACCTAATGATTTTAACAAGACAAGAGACTTTTATAATCGATTACTAAGAATTGATTACATTAATTTTTATGGAAAATTATAATAAAATCATAAATAAAATAAAATAAATAAAATGTCACCAGCGACTGAAATAAAAAGTGATTTTTTCGAGAAAAAATAAAGATGAAATAAGATCCAGAAAAAAAATCCTACATGCAACATTAAAAAAGAGATCATCATTTATTCAAAGCATCATCGTTATCGTTAAAGCACAGAATATTGTCATCATGCTTTTTGATGTTCCATTACAGCGATGATTTGTAAATGTCACTACAAATAAGAAAAAAACCGTTTTATTCGTATAAACAAACTAGAATCAGAAACAATCCTTCCATTATTCATTGTCTTTTTTTTAAACATAAAAACGAAAAACTAGGCAGGTGGGGTTTTGCCACTGTGACTACTTTTTCAAGCAATAAAACATCAATCTGGATGCATTTTGAAGATGATTTAGTTTAACGACAAAATAAAAATTTATGTGACGTCATAAAGCAGATAATGCTCGTTAAACAGATAACATGGAAACTTGGCAGAATATTACTTCATTTTAAAAACATTCATAAAAACTGAAATATATGTATATACACATATACACTCATATACAAGCATTCACGTGAATTTGTCATTCTATTAAAAATATCTACAGGAAAAAGAGAAAATTTTTTACTTTTTTATTTTAATTTGGGTTTGATTCTGGATTTTAAAAACTTAAGTCCAACAATTTTAAATAACTTACAACGACTTTCAAAAAGCTACAGTTTTTTTTTACCTGTTTTTATTATTTTTTAAGTAACCTCTTTTTGCTGTTAACCTTGGATGCATTATTTTGCAAATGTTGAGATTCAGCTTATCAAAAATTTCCTTTACTTTTATTGACCAAATAACCACACGCAGGAATGTAGGAAGTTTAAGTTAAATCTGAGCTTTATAGAAGAACGTGAAGAGACGACACCAAAGCAGATCACAATCTCTAAAAACCCTTTCTTAGCCACTTACGTATGATTCTTAGAACCAAGTTGTAATACATGACTCCCCATTTTTATTGAGTATCGCGCTGTTGCGATGTTCACTCTCGACTGTCAACTGTTAGAAGTCGTCAATGGGGAGGGCGCAACCATCATTAAAATATATTGATCCCTCCTAGAATTGTTTTTTATTGATTTTTTACTTTATGAAAAAATTTTTCTCTTCGTAAAAGGTCTATAGCCCCATCGAAGAATTCTTTAATTACTACATTTTACGTCATTCATAAGTCTCTTATAAAAAGCCACCTTTAACCAGGGCGTTGAACCATTTAATGAGCACAGAACCGGCCTTGCGCTCTCAAAATATTTTATAAAAGAGAACTTCTTAAAAGCACCTTAATAGTTATAACATACCAACAAAGCTACTAAACCATTTAAAAATTATGTTCAAAGATCGATTGATATCTATTAAATGCACCGGTTATCTCGCTAATACCATCAGCCAAGAAGCTTATACTTAATAGCAATGAGGTAGAAAAAGCTCATCCATTCCAAAAACTTAAAAGAAGAAAGAGAAAGTAATGGACTTCTGATACTATTCGGAGCTATAGTCCTTTAACCTCAATCCATCTATTGCCTGCATCTACATTTACAGAAGCCCAAAAAGCTATCACGAAAATGAACGTTCACAAGTGACAGTTGCTCCACCGCATTATTATGTGACTTTTATCTCAAAATATAATTTTTATAGTCGGCTTACCAGAGATATATACCTCATATTAGAGTACAAATTCTCTTCCTGTAAGTCTCTTGCAAACACTAAATATTTCCTTCTGCTCTGCTTTTTCTTTTTCTTATAAGCGTATTTTTTCACTTCACCATAAGGGCCACTTTTGTATTTATATTTTTGGGAGTCGCATTTTTTTTCTCAACTACTGTCTAAGGAAAACCATATTAAAAAGCCGCTTTTTCGTAGTATTTAATCGTTTCTCAATTCGCTGCTGTGCCCTTATTTTGAACTGGTCACAATTTATTTTAATATCTTTACTAATAAACACAAATAAAATTTGTACGTGTGTGTATTTTAGGCTTAAACATTGATAATAATGATATTTGCTTATTTAAGCTTTATAAACTCAAAATATGAGAGCTTTTCAATGCTTCCTCCAAGCAAAAGACCTTGATTCTGCAAACAGTTGTTTATACAAATCAGTTGCCGCCTTGTGGCGCGTATGATTGCAACTTAGGTTCCAACACGTTGCATTGTTAATTGGATGGTTGCATGTAGGAAAGTTGGGATTGAATAAACAAATGTTTAGATGAAGTTTGATTTACCTGGCAAACGGTTGCGTGTTTGCGAGTGCGGTTTCGTTGTAAAAATATGTTTGAAAAATGTCGTAATTGAAAATTATAGTTCAATCGGATTATTTGGTCAAGAAGTGATTTTTCAGAAGGTGTTTATAAAATCAAATATTTCAAACTAAAGTGAAATATATTTTTTCTAACAGAAATAAACAATAATTGAAAATGGACTTTTAAAATAACTAATCGTGCCCACGACTTCGTCTGTGTGTAATTTCTTATTTTTTTTAAATTCCATTAAAAAAATATGTTTTTATTGTATAGTCCTGTGAACAGTGTTTAAAGTTTTTGATCGTAAAATTAAAATGTGCTGACAACTGTTTTATGTTTTTATTATACCGGTAAAATTAGGTGCTTTCATAGACAGATAGATAGACAGTCAAAGACTTGGTGTTTTGTATTCCATATCGATTACTATCTAAATCAACAACAAAGTTGTCAAGAGATATTTCATGTACAGAAATAATCTTGTTGCATTTTTTTATATATATAGAAGACTTGTTCACGTTTTATTTTAATCAACATTTGTAAACTCCTTATTTAAATCATTTATTTAAATCTGCTTATTCAAAACATTTCACTGGAACTAAATGAGGTTTCTATGAAAGGACGTGTATATCAACCCTGATGAATCAGTAATTTTACCATAAGAATCAACTTTGTCCGAAAACAGCAGTTAGTTGCATTTTGTAAAACCAATAGAAAAACAAAAATAAAAAGACAAATTGATAATCTATCATAAAATATCTAGTACTAAGGTAATAATTTATCCTTATTATTTTTGTCAGTTCGCTCTATGATGATCTAAAAAAACTATCAGTTGTGTTAGAAACTTAGGAAAGTAGAATTTATATATAAAACACCACATGTCCGCCGATCATAAAAATAATTATTTCTAACTAATCCAGCCCGTTGCTCCACTTTAAATCAATCATAAACAATTTCAAAAATAGAAACATAATTTAAGAGATAAAACTTTTAAGATCTCAACAATAGCGTCGCCTGTAACATTTTAAACTATAAAATGTGAATTGTTATTTTTAAAAGAAAAACGTAAAAATTTAGATAAATTGTACTTAAGAAATAAAAACAGGTAATTATTTTTTTCTTGTTGTTTTTAAACGAAAATATTTACCAAAAAGATACTCTTTGGCTTAACTTATATTGCTTTTTCAAACAAAAATTTGAAAAAATGTGAGAATTTTAAAAATTTGATATAAAAAAGGCGCAAATGTTCTTATTCTGTAAAGATATTATGTTACAATTTTTTTAGTAGTTTCACAATTTTTTCTGGGAAAATGCTGAAGAAAAATATAAGTATAATATTTGGAAAAAAGTGCACAAAGGCCTGAAAAAGTTTAAAAATTAAAAATATATTTAAATATTAATGTTCCATAGTTGACTTTCAAGGCCTTGTAAGAGATTTTACACTATAAACGTAAACATATCCAAGTCCAAGGTATCTGTCGCTGGCTTCTAGTTCTCTGCTCCTAAAAGGTCTAAAAAGCTTAAAAGCTAAACTTCATCATAAATGCCTTTCTGCTACTTACATTTGTTTTCATGAAATTGCTCTGTGGTATCGTGTGGAAGATACGGCAGTTGCTGCTTAGATTCTTCCTTCATCACAAAAAAATATATGTTCCAGGAATAGCTAGTGACTCAAAAAAAAAAAAAAAATAATAATCTGTAAAATATTTAGTTCTTCTTAAAACATTCATTCACCATCATACTGCAGATTATTATACCCCTTACCACAGGTAGAAAAAGGTATATCAAGGCTTGCTATTTCGTTTCTAATTTCTACAATATAAATTTCCGACCCCATAAAGTTTATACACCTATTTTGAGTCCTTATGCATAGCGTAGTTGTATGAGCGATGTCCGTATGTCCGTCTGTATTGGCGTTGAAACCAACTTTGCTAAGGCACTGCATGAGCACAATTTTAAAAATTATGCTATTAAAATTGACCAAGATCAGTCCATGTCCTTCGAGGCAGCTGGCAAAACACCTCGCCTGCCTCTAATTGATATGAAAAATATCATTTGAAATAAATCTAGTTTAGTGAAGTAATTTCAAATACAGTGGACGGTGGAAAATTAAGATATAAGTAAAAACATGAAGTGAAAAAATTGGATTGGCCTCTGAACTTTTCCTAAAAAACTACGATCGTGCACCATATTTTTTAAGATATCAATATGTGTATTATTTAAAAGCTTTTGAATAGATCTTTCAGGAAATACTAAAAATTAAGACCCGATGTAATTTTTAAGTTAAAGTTTTTTCTTAGTTTTAATTCTTTGTCGCGACAATATTGCTTTTTTTATTGGAGTTACTTCACTAAACTAGATTTACATATGTACATGGTGAAGAATAAAAAAAGCACTCTTACGAGTTTTTTTTCATTTGAAAAGGAGTGATAATTATTAAGAACAACCGTACCGTCATCCATGTCCTGTTATTGCTTTCGATAATATCGCATACAAAACAAAGTGAATCATCAACTTTTGAAATTTACGAGAAGGACCACCTTCATTTTCAATCTTTAATGTTATAAATATTTTCCGTGAAATATCAAAGTATCCTTAATGATTAAGATATCGTTGTCGTTATGCAGCAGAAATGTTTTATTTTTCTCTATGCGTAAAAATAATGTCAAGGTGCATGAAGTGCTGATAGTTGGAGTGACTAAGTAAATTTGCTTGTCATAGAGAAATGGCAGTGTGATAAAAAGCATATTAAATTAATAAATATTTGTAGTAATTTAAAACAAAACTAAGAACTACTAATGTCTATATATTTGTATAATCCGATAAAGGTCTTTTAATTTTTTATTTACTTTTTACAAAACACATTTTTAATATATTTGGTCCCGGCTATTTTACTTGATAGATTTTAGTAATATGTATTAGTCTCCGTATTATTTTCAAATCAAAATTGTTTTTCATAGTTTGTATTTTTACTCCTTAAAGCAGTTTTTGATGTTGCGTTAATCCAAATAAAAGATCATGATGTTGCGTTAGTCCAAATAAAAATTATTTGTAAATAATTAAAACAGGTTACAACTAATGCGGCTTAATTGTTTCTTTCAGTTAATGGGATCAAACCAAGTGTCACTTTGACAGTAATGACAATAAGCGTCACAATATGACAACTTGCTTTTTTATTTTTGATTGTTTAGTGTATTTTTGGGAAACAGGAAAAACAGCTAAGATTCGTTGTTTTAAACCAAAATATGTGAGACTAATTTAAGAACAGAAATATCTACATATTTCCTTAATTACTTGACAACACATATAGTATTTCTTTTAATTTAATTTTGTTTTGTTTTTGTTTTTTTTTTTCATTATGGCAATACAAATTTTTGATTTGGGTTATACATAAGAAGATCATGAATAAAATCCCTACGGAGCCATTAATATAAAGAAAAACATCAATTCTCAATTCTTATTTTGCTGCATGGGATGAGTTGTTAAAGGCTGGTGTAAGAGCAAACAACATTCAAAACGTTACAGAAGCCGTTAACAGAAAATTAACTGCTGAACCTAAAACGACTGTATTGTAAAACAAAAATTCGTGAACCAAATCTAGCAGGAGCATTCAAAGTAGAAAGTAATAAAATAGTTGTTTGTTATATATAGTAATGCCTGCATGTCCTTTTAGTAAACAACAAAGGTCCGAGAACTATAAAAACTTTATATTGAAAATTGTTTTTTGCAAAGTAAAATAAGATTTATTTCATACTTAGAAAACTTTTTGGACTTCAAAATATTAAATTTTTTAATATTTAAACGCATACAACTGGTAATTTCTTCTACGGATAAACGACGACCTGACGCAAGCATTAAACATTAAATTTCTGGAAATCTCAAATTTAATTATTTTTAGTTATGCCTCTCTTTAACATAGATAGACGTCATTTATACCAACTCCACTGTATCCTGTATTGTAAGTACATTTTTGTCCAACAACGCTTAATTGTTGGTTCATTTTATACATCAATAAAATAAGTACTTTCTGTTACAACTAAGAAAACATTATTTAAAAGTATTACGTTTAACGTAACAAACAATCCCAATTTTTAAGTTTTCTAAGTTAATAAAATAGATGATTCAGGTGATTATTTCTTTTTCTTTGTAAAAAATTCTCATAAGTGTTCGTGAATAAATTAATGAATAAATTTACTGCTGCACATGCATATTTCCAAAGAAAAACCAAACAACAAATACTGGTTTTAGTGTCTTTTAGATGTTGTGACTTAATCTATTGATTTTTAGCTTGTCATTGTCATGTTAATGATGAAGATTTTACAATTTATATTTTTAATTAGAAGATGGGATGTTAATAAAAATTAACTATTATTTTGATTGTAAATCTTTGGTGAAAGAAACATTTCACATAAATCTCTCTTTGAATTATTTAGTTTTCCATCCTTTTATTGTTCTAATCATATCAGACAAATAAGTAAAATTTAACGTTATTCATGAAGAATTTATAAGTAGTCTTGAGATTGCATTGTTTCGCTTCCTGCATTGGTTTAATTAAAACAATTTGAATTGCGGTTTTGTTAATTAAACTAAGAAAAAACTTTCTTTAAGTTAAACGAACCACCATTTAAAAATAAACTTGGCAATTAAGTTTAGTTAGTTAGTTTATATTTATTCCATTACGTGTCAATGCCATTTGAACTGTCAAATTAACATGGTGGTTGACATTAAAAAGTTTGTATTAAATCATGTGCTTCTTTATGGATATTTGTAAAATAATAAAAAGCTGCAAAGTAGCCTGTCAATCTGAAATATACATTTAATTGCGACCAACCTGTAAACATAAGTTGAGAAAATATCAAAGTTCTGTCTACTACGGTTCAAAAGAAAAGAACATAAATATAAACATGTCGTCTTTTCAATTTTATTTTCTTATTTATAATTAAAGAGTCCTAAATTACTGCTTGCCCGCTGCATTAGACAACTCTAGATTTATGAATGTAGAATTGACCAATAAAATGAGGTACAATTAATAACCCAGACGCCCTTTCCAGAACGATATGTCTTAGCAATGCACAAAATCGAAAAAAATAGCACATCGTTGATGTTCGAAAAACTCATATAACCTCAAAAAAAAAAAAAAAACTGACGGCATAGAAAAAAGTTGCAAAAATTAAGGCTGCTAAAAGGAGGACAAAGGCTAATGCGCAATTAGATATTGCCAGAAAATCCATTGGCAAAATTATAGTGGGCAGTCGACCTAATTGTCAAAATCGGCGAGATAAGTAAGCGGTTACTCAACGGCCTGAGTAAAGTTGATCTCGGCGTAAGAAAAATCCTAAGAAAAAACACACACACACACTGTTACTGACTGGATAACCCTTTGCGTATAATGCATTGCAGAAAAGACTCCAGTATGAGAATGACATGCACAGCTTCAAAAGTACAGTATATCACTCAACGTAACAAGGTCCTGTGCCTGTAAGTAATGCTGGAAAATAATACATTTTAGTGATGAAAGACTATTTATTCAAATGGCCTAGACCTGTCTATTTAATTTTACTAAACTAAGTGTACTGCGACGGTGTTCTTTTGGAAAAGCTTTTAAGTCTTTCTGTAAAGGATAGTGTCGACGTTTCAACTCACCTACAAATAGAAATCACAGTTGCAAGCGTTAAGGCAGTACTAGGTATACTATTAGGCAGAGAAGTTGTTTGCATACAGTAGTAAAGTGTGTGTTATTATTAATAACACATAAGGTATAACTTATTAAACTCTGTAAACGAAAATTCACAACTGAGTAAACAAGGTGATATCAAAGAAAATAAATTGTAGCTTGTATGAGTATGCAAATAAAAGAACTTAAAATTGAAACAATTTAAAAATGGTGTATGCTGTAGCAAATGTTCTTGTAGAAATAGCCAATAACATTTATTTAATAGTTCTCTCCCCAACTTTCAATACATACAAAACGTTATGAATTCAACAGTTTCCAAGCCCTCCTGTAAATTAGACTAATAAATGTTTTAAAACTAGAAAATATTTCTTATAATAAACCTTCTGGATCATAGAAATTAATTTTAAACTATAATTTTATTTTATTGTTTTATTCCCAGTTTTTTACATTACTTTACAGGAAGTTGAATGCTTTAAAGCGAATTCCTATATTTTTATGTGTTTTAAATTTGCTGTTAGTTACATGCAATTAACGCATAAACAGACGCATATAGAAGTTTCATTTTGCATATTCTTATGTGAATATAAAGCGTTAGAAAATAATAACAAGACAATAAAAGAAACTTTAAAAGCACTTTAATGCAGTGAGCCCGCTGTGGTTGTCTCAATCTGTGTTATTTCCAGTCCAATAAAAATACAATTAGTTAAATTCAACGAAGTGGAGTATTTAATAGTCAAACAGCGGTTTAAAACTATTAGTACAAACTAAGAGAAAAAGAAAACCTAAAAACCACATTTGTTTTTAAATCACCTGCTTTTTTATGAATGCAACGAGTCATGCATCTTTTAGGCTTCAAAAAATCTTCATCCTGTTTTTCCAAAAGTTCCTGTTTTTCTACTGTTTTTAAGTACTCGTCATATTTTTTTATTATTTCACAAACTAAGAAATAGCAAAGTTAAGTAAACATTTCAGTTTGACATGACATATCAACCCTAAGAGGCAGAACTAATCCCCTATTGACAAATTTTGCGTTAACATCAATACTTCCAATATATCATGTACAGATATATTTTTTTAAATTGGCAGACAGTCTTAGTCTATCCAACAGGGGTGCTTAAGCTTATGTATTTAGCACGTTGACACTAAGTATGTGTTTGTTCTTGTAGCCTGAGTTCGTATCTCGGTTGTTGCCAATTTAAAAATAAGAACTTCTGTTATTTATTCTAGTTTTACAAAACTATTTATTTCACAGAGCCCTCCTTGGCCAGTACTACACTGTTTTTCAAATAAACGTTAAATTACAGGGTTCTGAAAGTGTTTTGTTCCATTTAATTAACCTTTTTATTAAATATTTTCTATACTCTTTCGCTTTTAAAAGATGGTGATATGTGCCTTAGTGTCAATTAAAAAATGCTGAGGTAACAGCAAGAAAAAAATCTACATATTAGCCCATATTCCATAGAATATTTACTAGACAGATTTGAATTATAACCGAAAACAGCAACATTGGCTTTGGTATTACAGACATAAAGGTTATAAACTAAATTTTCACAACAATATAGAAAGGATGGCAAAATATGCAACTGAACAAAATCCAAACTGTTTGGTGCTTAAACTACATCTTGAAATATAGATGTTGACAATTTAATATTAAACAGGAACTATTCAGTGTTGTAGCTTTTGGTTATAAAGCTAACTTACTTCATATCGAGTTTTTTTTATAGCAACTTGAATAAGAAGCAAACGGCTGAGTTGTACATGCTGCAGTTCCCTAATGTAATGCGCAAAGAAGGAAATTGAAGGAGTCACGTAGAGTTTTTTTTAAGTTACTAAAGGTCTACAAGATAATGCAGGCTTTGACTGCCAAGAAAAAATAACCCGACTATCATTGGAGATGGTCAGACAATAGAAAAGAAAATGTTCTACCATCTCTTTTCCCTCTTAAGCTTTGCAACTTCAGACTCAATCTTCATATGACCTGCATAGTTACCAGTAATTTTGGATGAAAGTAACACCAACCCATTTCGATAAATTTCTGGATATCCCCACCATATATCCTGTTGTACCTTAGGCAGCGTGCCTCCTTTCTTAAGTCCTAAATCAAAGCCTGTATTTGTTCCAGCAAAATGAACTTCTTATGGTCAAAAGTCTATAAATATTGACTAACAATCAATATTATTTTAGTTTTGCAGTGATCTTTCTAAAAATAATATCTGTGTTATATGTTAGAATTATAAGAAAAGGAATGTAACATATCAACTCTATTTATAATATGGTCAAATTTGGAGTTTTTCTATTCGACACCTGATAAAAATGCATTTGAGCGGGCTTTGTCATTGTATGAGTTTGAACCGATTGTAGATGTGTAGAAAATTTCCATGATCTCTAATATCAAGGCATCACAAAGGATAAGACAGTATGGGAAACATGACCTTAATATTTTCATTATTCTGAAGTCTAAAAATAGGACCTGCATAAGTATGTTAAGAGGTCTGTGGAAAAATGTTTGAGAACATTCCTCAAGATCAACGCGTAAAATATTTAAGGAAGGAAAAATAAATTTCTTTTCCCATAGAAAAAAATGATATAATATTTAATTTTAATGGGCTATTTATCCATTCAAATGTTGATGGTAATTCGTGTGACATTTTATTTATTTACGTTTTTGTCATTGCATTACTAACAACAATGCATTGCAGTATTAACATAATCATATTAGCCCGTATCGATAGTTGTTTGTTCATCTTCAATTAAAGAAAATTCCAACATCTGCACTCTGCACGCTTTGGAAATTTAAAGAGTAATCCTAAAAGGAGTTTTAACGGTTAAAGAAATGTTAAAAGTATTTGTTTGTTATAAGTTACATTTGTTTACGCTTTAAAATGGATTTTGTTTTATATGCGATCAGCTGAAATTAAATGGAATAAAACAATTATTGAGACAATTTGTGATGGAATGTAAGCCCATGTACCAGCTTAAAAAATAATCATTTTATGAAAATTTCTGAAAATAATATAAAAAATTACTTTTTCCTTTAAAAATTAAACAAAATAAAGGCAGTTTTAAGCGAACAATATTAAACACAGCATCGTTTCTAGAAGAAATTTAACGTGAATGTTTGTGATATTTTACTGCCTTTTAAAATATTTTAATGCAGCGATATTGTAATTCTTTGCTCACTTAACAAAAATAAAAAAATAACAAAATTTTGGAAATCTTTAAGTGACTTCTGCAAACACACTTGCAAAATTCAGAAATACAATTGGAATGTTCAGTTTTTAAGCACGTTTTAAAATCATATTTTTCACATGCTACCCATAATTTTTATTAAATGACCATACATTCGTAGTCAGTCGATAGCTCAGTTAAGCACACAATTCGCTCTTAGGTCGAGCAGCTAGTTTGTCGATTAAAGTCCCTGACGGCCCTGACCTACTTTCTGTCACAATAAAAGTAAGAATATTCAATTCGAATGCGTGCAACATCTTTTCCATAATCCGTTTTCTTAATTCAAGTACAAATGAAGTATTAGAACAAGGCTGCAACTTCAGGCAAAAGCGATGGCACGGAAAACAAGATAGTGATGTCAGTCGTGTCTCACAGTAGGAAATTAAGAAAAGTCGATCTGAAAATAAGATTCCACCTCAAAACCACTTAAGACGACAATCCCTTTATGCAAGGTTGTGTGGAAAAAATGGTAATGCCCCAATCCTATTCAATCGTTGAGTAAAAACTTTTGTTGGTGAGCGTGAATGAAAAGTAACACGATCATATATTTTATGTTAATGATTAAATTATTTTAAGTTTTGGTTTTCTTTTGAGGCTCAGTGCTGATTTTTTATCATCACATTTCTTAAAAGTTTTATGCGAAGAGTGCTCTTATAGCCGCTATTGGCTTACAAATCGAACCATTATTAGAATCATAACTGGATAGCTGCTAACTGTTCCAGAAATCGGATTAAAGCCTTGTGTAGTATATCGAAGTAAATTGTATATAATAATCACACAAATGTACTCACGTTACATGTTTTAAGCAAAAACAAAAAAAATCTTTGAAACACGTGCAGCTAGCATTCTATAGCGATTGTATCCCACAACATTAACTAGTTCGTTATCATTAAAAAAAAATGTTTGATCACACCAAACTGACAACAACCAGCAGACAAATATGCAACAAAACTGTTGGAAACGTAGAATATTTATTACAACAAACCGATGACGAAAGAAAATGAATTTGTTAATGAAAAAATAAAATAGTTCCGTTGCCAAAGACTTGTTTTATTTTCTGTAATAAAAATTATTTCTATCAGATGTTTAACATTGTTACAACAGTCTGAGCAACAATTCTAATAAATTTTTTTAACGTCGTTAGAAAATTTAAGTTTAGAATCTTATTCTCTTTCAACAGGTTGTTAACAACAAAATGTAAGAGATATTTATTACTTCTATTTAGGCAATAATTATTCAATTTTATGAAGAAGTTTTGAGTAGAAAAATTAACAATTAGCTGTAAATGCTTTTATATTTTTTATATATTTTTAGTAGGGATTTATTACTGCTCAAGTTACTTACAAAGGAAGATACAATGTTATTGTGTATAAGGAAATTAATTATAAACATATGTAAACATTCAAAATTAAAAATCTTGATTACTATAGTTTAAGAATGTCTAATAAGTCGAATAGCAAAATAAAAACAAGACGCGCCGATTTAATTAAGGCTTTTTGTAGTCTTTCTGTCTTTAATACTTTTCACCTTAAATATATTAATTTTTTTCTGTAAGGTCGACTGAACTGTCTTCTTTATCCAACTATTTATATTTTACTAAATTTGGCTTAAAAAAATTAAAATTTTGCTTTCGTACTTCATAGCATTGTTTTTAAACTTTGTCGTTACTAAAACTTTAATGTTATTCACAATTTTATGTTTTAAATTACATACCTTTTCTTTTTGTATTTATTTAAATTATTTGTTGAATAATTTCTTGTGACAAAAAAAATAATCATTCGTTATGTTTGCGTACATCATTTCACATTTTAGTTCTGCACAATTTGTCAAGGCTAATTAGTATAATTGCAACAAAACTTCTACTTTCATTAAACTGAAATTAGTCCTCAGTACACAACGTTAACGACACATAATGACAAAAGTGTCACATTCTTTTTATGTTTGCGTGCATTTGAAAAAACTAGTGTCTGTAATCACTAATCAACACATTCAACATCAAACTTCTATGAATTCTCTAAGATTCATGATTCATATAATATCTTAGTGTGTCTTTTCTTAGCACCATTGAATAACCCAAGTGTTTTAAGGCATTTAAGTTTAATGCGGTATTAATTTGTTACAATTAAAATTCTGATAAAAAAAAGTAGCTTGTTACATGACCAATAAAAAATTAGAAAATAATCTTTAGTTTGTAGTTAAGGAGATATCTTGTTATCATGTTATTAAAACCTAATCAATTTCATATTTGTGGGCCTAATATGGTGCTTGATATTAAAAGAAAATTTGCTTGCAAAACATTTGCCTTCAGACAAAAAGCATCAATTGAAAATGTCATCAAAAGTTTGTTTTGAACTACGATTTAATTTAATAAGTCCTTAAAATTATCTAAAAAAGTTTTCTCACATGTATAGGTTATCTCTGTTAGTTGAAAGAAAATTGGATTACAATTATATTTTTTTTTTAAATTTTGGCCGACCTTACTTAGTATTTTTGACGTATTGCACTTATTAAACATCGGATTATTATTTTAAGACATTTATTAAATTTTTAATAAAATGTGTAATAAAAAACTTTCAAGTTTTGTTTTCATAGTACCTTTTGTTACTGAGCTATCTTAAGTGGTACATGTGCTTGCGGAAAATACATATACATTTCAAACATTAGTATGTACTTTAAACAAATAAAAAATTACAAATGAATTTTATTAAATCTAAAATTGAAAGGTTTCTTTTCCTAATTCTTTATTCAATTATTTCAAAGGCTTTGGAGCAATACTGCAGTACGTCAGAGACTGAGAGATAGAGGGAAATGAAAGGAACAGTCCATATTTATTAAAAATGATTAACTGGAATAGGAAAACCAGTTGTTTTTTAGTATATCAGAAATTAGTGAATAATAATAGATTTATGTTTTTCTTTTTGCATTTTAGAAGATGTTTTTAAAATAAGTTCAAATTGTTAATAAACTTCTAACAGTTGTTGAAGTTTAATAACGGTCTTACTTAGAAAAGAATAAATAAAAATAAAACAAACGATAATAAGGTATAATGAAGTTAGTTAGTTGTTGTTTTACTAAAAAACGCCAATTTGTTTTAAGTAGAGTTTAATATTTTTCAGCTTTTTTTTCAAGGACTGATATTATAAAATAATGCCCAACCAATTATGATTTTAAGAAATAACTTAATGTAAGTTATTTTTTCTTATCATTTGTTAAGACAAGTTGCACGGTAATGCAAGAACTTTACAAAATTAAGTAATTCTCTTGTTAAAAATGTATTTGATAAGTTCTAAAGATTTTAGCAAGTTGGAACCATATTTTTTAGTATATTTTTCTGTTTTATTTTTAAAAATTTTTTTCAAAACTTTGTGCAATTATTAATATTTTTGTTTGAGCTAATTCACACTAGAACAAATTTTAGTCCGCTTAACTTTTGTTCTTTTTAAAACACACTAGATTAATTCACCTGGCATAAAAATCTATACGTAGACAGAGCCTTGTGTGTGTTAGTATTTTTTTTTTTTTTTTTTGTTTATTTGACAATTGTTTGTAGTATATGTATTGGCTTTGT
This sequence comes from Cistogaster globosa, assembly GCA_937654795.1. Classification (NCBI taxonomy): domain Eukaryota; kingdom Metazoa; phylum Arthropoda; class Insecta; order Diptera; family Tachinidae; genus Cistogaster; species Cistogaster globosa. Next base: position 34,794,177 of record OW569404.1, on the reverse strand, counting down.
TCTGCTAATGCGGAGTTGAAGCTGGTCGAAAAATTGTGCCAACCAAAAACGACTCTTTTCACCGAAAATGCCAACAAGCTGTCATGTTATTCCAGCATAATTAATCCAGTGTGAATTGGCTCTTTCAAATTACTTATTAAATGTAGTTGGCATACATACCACAAATATATACCTAATTAATTGGAAAGTCCGAGTTCAGTCTTTTGCTTTTAAAGCAACGATATACTCTTAAGAGCATGAAAAGGCAACGTTGTCAATTTAGCTAAGGTCACGAACTTGAGAAGAAATGGCAGAGAGAATTAAAAATAATTACATAATAGGTATTATGTATGTAAAAACGCTTTCGAGTCTCTGTTGTTCATTAAAATCAAACAGCTGCAACTTCAATGGGGATCTCCTCCGAAGGCTGTTTAGTTAGCTATAATAATAATATATCCTTGGCTTACCGGCTTAAATTAAAAAACATAACTAAATATAATTCAGTTAAAACATTTGCCTCTTCACAAAAAATCATTTCACGCTTGCCAAGGACGTGGCAACTTTTAAATATAATTTAAGGGTTGGTTGACACTATTTCATGAGTTCGCAAGCAAGTTGATATGAAATATGCAGAATAAAAGTGTACATTTATTCTATTCCGTGAAATGTTTTTAGTTACTTTCGTCACTTACTTTCCTTAAATGCATTTTTAAGTTAAGCAACAATCAAGATATAACTTGACGTATTTGACCACCGAAAGTTATTAATTTTTTACCTTTATTTTTCGCACACTTAACCTATTTTCTAAATCAAATACCTATTCGTAAGATCTCTAAAAAAAACTTCGTTTCTATCTTACCCCAGACCCCCAAAGAGTTCCTCAAAAAAAAAAAATCAAAAAAAAAAATAGTGTTACAAATAAAAAAAATTCCTCTGCTCATAGAGAAACAACGTCTGAGCTTTTTTTAATTCGTTTGATTGCAAAACAAAGAGATTTATTTTGTCTACTCTGTGTATGATATGAAATTAATTTTGTCTTAAGCAGATAGCACTTATAACTGCTACTTATACTTAATGCGATACACAAAATTATATTCATTTGCATTCACAGACATACGGTGCTTATGCATTACCAATTTGCTGCACTTATTTTCTTTGCAGATACATGAAATTAAGAAAGTACTTATTTAAATTTGAAATAATGCATTAAACGTTTTAGATGAATGTTATACACATGAAAAATGCATATTTGGAGAAAAAATTTTATTTTAGTGTTTAGAGTGGCAATTGGAAGATTAACCAGCTGCAATATTATTTTTGTCTGAGGCGAATCTTAAAACACATTCGATCCACTATTATTGAAGGTATTTCTTTCATTTGGTTTTACGAGGGGAATTAAAAAATAGATAAATATATTCTTCATAAGTTCAAGAGTACGTAATTTGTCAAAGGACGAAGATTTTTTAAAATTCCCACGGCTCTAATGTCTAACACAAAACTTAAGGGCTATTCTGCAGAACTCGAAAGTAGAGTTGATAGAGCTTTCCAAACCGATGAAGCGAACATCGTAAAGAAAGCCCCTTTTGAAGAAATAATTCTGAAATAAGCCAGCGTATGTCTCGAAGCTATACAACGCAAATCGCACGCCATTATCGTCTAATAGGCTACATTATCGAAGACAGTAAAAAATAACAGTAACAGCAGAGATATGATATTGCAAAAAATATGGCAACAAAGCAAAATAATACCGCACCCAATATCAGTTCATATATGTTCAGCAAAAAAAAAAATAATCTAACAACATCGTCCGCATTAAGATCTTCGACAATATCACTAATATAAGATTTTTATTGGCAAAGGTGCCGACGTATCTGGCTTACCATCATAAGCATAGAACAGGTACAATTAGTTACACTCAACTCAATTTTACACATCAAACGGCTTAATAATAAGGCGAAAGATGAACCAAAATCTTTCTAGGCCTATAACGAAAATTCGACTGGTGACCGGTTCGATTTCGGCACTGAAATTATGAATTAAAATAGACAGTGAAACAATATTGTGTCTTACAATTTCCGAGATAAATACGCTGGTCTTTTACACAAAAGATTTTTCCACGTTTGGCAGCATGTCAAAAAATAACTTCGGGCAGTGTAAGGCATCACATAGCAAGAACTAGTAACCCAGTTTCTGCACGTGTGAGAAAATCAATTCGTCACAAGCCACTGGCGGCAAAAGCAGATGGTGAGAAAATCTAACAGGAACCGGCGGCCGAGTGGCAGATATCGCTTACTAAAGGATATCACCGTCCCATACAGGTACCTGATACCCAACCTCACACAAGAAACAAAATTTTTTTTTTGTAATCGACATGCAACGGGCAATAAATAAATCCCTGAAGAGACAGCCGATGTAGCATAAACCGCTATTATAACGCTGTTTAAGTTTAAGCGAATGACTTTCGGCTTACGAAACGTCGTCCAAACGTTTCATCGTCGAATGAACGATATACATACTTCGAAACATCAACTGGGTATCTATGCATCGGCGATGTCGTAATCGCCTCACAATTAGAAAAAGAACGAAATAATCATTTACGAACTGTTTTTGGTCAACTTTGCCAACGCGTTCCAACGTTCCAATATTACCCGAAGGAATCTAAACAAAAGCCGAAAGAGTGCGCACAATAAATGACTCTCCATTACCAAAGTAACAAAGCAGTTGAAGAAATTTTATGAGATTATAAATTTCTATCGGTTCTCCATACCTCGTGCTGCTGGTCGTCAGAATTTGTTGCAAGGATTAATAATGGCGAATAAGAAGAACGATAATACCCAACCCAAAGCAGTTGGTGCTAAGGTCCACCATGTTGTTCAAAACACATCTCAAACGCTAGGTTTCTACTCGAACTCTCATGCCGCCATATCAATCCTGCAACACATACGAGCAAGAACAGTTGGCTATTTTTCAAGGTGTTTAACATTTCCAGTACCTAGTAAAAGGGAGAACTTTTAAAAATTTTACTGAGTACAAACCTTTTGCCTACGCTTTTAACCAAAATCGTAATCAATCTATTGCGATGCAATTAAGCCCAGAAAGTTATTCTTAGATTACAAATACTAAAAAAAAACTGCACTGCTTATGACAACCAGAATCATTTTGTGCAGACATCAATGTCCAGAGATGTCGAAAGATTTGACAATAGTTAAAATAAAGCATTCATATCGACATCGTTACGCTACTTCCGTCTGCTACAGGGTATCGTTATTGCCATTTAAATAGCAGACATATCTCTTGAAGCAATCCTTTTTCCCTTAATTAACGGATGGATTTCATAATTTCGCGTTCCAGGCAGAATAGCGAAAGACTTGGGTTAACAGTATGAATCGCAGCTTTTCAAAAAATTAATGCGAATTCTGGGCATTGATCACCTAAAAATACCGGCATACCATCTACAATCAAACGGTATAGTCAAAAGCTGCATCGTCCACTAAAGACCGCAAAAAAAGCCATGCTACACAGGATTGGTTCTTCATATCTTACTGGGACTGCGCGTAACCGTGAAAGAAGACATTATTCCTGGTGGATTTTTTTAAAAGCTTAAAAAATGTGGATAGACTTAATTTATTAAACTAGTTCGCCTAAAAATACGAACTTTAAAGGGTACTTTCGCCTCCCGTCATTAAGTCGAAAAGCCTTCCCTTCAGCCAACTTTAAGAGGTTGTTAATTCGCTTTTGTTTCAAGTGATTATGTGCGAGCGCCATTGGGATCCCCTTACACAAGCCCATTCAAAGTACCGCGAAAAGGCGATACATTTTTTAAAAGTAAAGCTACAACATCGTGCAGTCAATATCTCCGCTGACAGATTAAAAACAGCCTAATTTCCAGCCGAATTCGACGAATTAGTTTCACTTTTATATTATATTCTTATTTACGTAATTTTTTAAGTTACAACATTGTATGGCAAATAAAATAAGAAAACATACGGGTACAATGTAATATTCTAAATCGCTATTTTAAAGGGTGCGTATGACTCGATACCGCTCAAAAAAAACGACTTTTAATCGGTCTAGTTGAATTTCCTTCTTATGATTCTGCAGGTTAAGCGACATTAGATAATAAAAATGTTTGAACCCGATGTATTATTCAAATAATCTTCGTAAATAATACATAAGATTAAAAATTTGAATGAAAGAGGTGAACTTATTTACGATATTTTATTTTTAACTGTTTTATTATTTAGTTATTAAGCACCACTTACGTTGTCCATTTTGATCAGAATCCTGATTAATAAGTTAAACCGCACATCGGTTCATTGTCGTTCAAACTTTAAAATAAAGTTTTTTGTTTTAAATTATTTACGTTGTTTTTGTTTCTTGTTATTTTATTCATTTTCAATGTTGCTGTTGTTCTTCTTCTAGTATTTGATATCGTGTTTGCTGGTTTTTATGAGTACTAAGAGCCTAAGGATGTCAAAATCAATGGATTATCATATAATTTTCTTCATGTTACAAAATAACCACACCCACAGCAATGCCAAAAACAAAACCTTGGTAAACATACCCATCATTCGCATTATTATCAACAGGAACTGCCAGAAAGAAGAACCACAACGAAGATTACAAAAAAAGAACAACTGACTAATCGAGCAGATTTGATGGCAAAACAACTAAACAGAGCAACTACGGACGTATATCCACCAGCGACAACAACAAAGTAACATCATTCATTTAATCGTTGTCCAAGTACTTGCAACGTACGTTCGTACATTTGTTGCAGGTATTCTAAACACATGTTTTATACCCAAGCTTGGAATTTGGCATGGAAATAGTGCATAATGCTCATGTTCTCTGTTTTTTCTGACTGTTTAAAACTAATTTTTTATACGTCTTGTAGATTTGGTAGATATAATAAATTTTGTAGTTGTATACAACATACTGCACAGATAGGAAGGCAAGCTACATTTACTTGAATTTGTTCAGACAAATTTAATCATCATAAATTAACTGTGCAATCCTAACATTCAAGATTCAACTTATTTTCTTATTTGCTGTCAAAAAAAATATACTTAAGTGATCTAATATTCGGCATTTGTAGACTATTGACTATTAGATATCTTTCAATAACTGGATAATTTGTCTGGAAAACCTTATACCCTTAAACAAAAAAAAAAAAAAAAACAAATTTTGTCACGTATTAGAGATTTTAATTCAAGAATGACATTTCGAGTAGAGGAAATTTTTTTGTGAAGTTGGTTTAGTTTTTGTCTTCGGATTTTTAAATCAATTTTTTTAATTTTTGTGCTTCATTGACTCAATAAAATATAAATGTTTTGACGAAGTAGCATATCGCTTTTCTTCAAAATTCAAAGAAGAAACAGAAGATATAGATTTTGTTTTTATCATGCCCTCTCTCAAAATATGAACGTTTTCATTAATTTATTTCTTTTACCGGACGTAAAAGAAGTCATTTTCCACCTATTTTATTAATTTTTAAAAAATTCCTTGATATATGTTTAAAAATTTCCTCTCGCTTTTCCAGCTAAATGAAGTGGCTATGAGAAGCTAGCAGGTAAAGGAAAAATTTTTTACGTTATTTCCCGGTACTCGCGTAATTAAGTTTGTTTTATAAAACTTAGAAGCCTTATATGGAATATAAAGTTGACGGAGTATTATTTCCTATGGAAACTGTAAACGTTTAAAGCCGAGTATTAGTAGGGTAATTTTAATTTTTTAAGCTTAGTAAAAATAAAAAATATGATGTGATCATATGATATTCAATTGGCAAGAGTGTTTCTATTATTATTCAGTGATTATTCGGCGGTCAACAAAACATTAAATAAAAATAAGGGTCTTGATAATAAGATTTTAGTGAAAAGTTGTTTTCAACAAAACATCAACTGCAGGCGAATAGAGTTTGATTACGTACTACACGAAATAGCATAATGTTTTGAGTATTAAAAAGTATTTTAAATATTTTAAAATTTTGCATAATAAAGTTAATGGAAGGTTTTTTTAAAGCAGGGCATTGATAAGTTTGTAGTAACTGATGCAAGGCATTATTTTGTAAGTTCTATTCTGACTTATTTAGATACGTAAGTTATTCACGTTTCCATTATTGTCGTCAACTTCACAGTCATTGTCGCTGTTTTCTTCCACATTTGGTGGCATGAGCAACATCAAAATGATTTTAAGGAATGAATATTTATTTCTTGATTGTTGCTGTTCTTAAAAGAATGTTCGTTGCGAGTAGAAACAAATGTTTTATTCCTGCTTTTGGTTGCCAAATAAATGTTTTAAACAACAAATAGTTATTTTCTGATATCAAACCTTCGTATACATTCTGATGTTATACTTGTATTTTTGTATATACAACTAATCTCTCTTGAATAAACTCCTTTAATGTTTGTGGTGCTAGCATGATTACGCTTTGTTTTTTTTTTGTTTTTTTTTTTTTGTTAACTAAATACTTTAGATTTAAGTGCATATAAATAAGTAAATTGTATTAAATTGTATTTTCCCAGCATAATGCGTGGCTAAAAGTAATGAGATAAATTAAACTGTTGAAAATTTGTGACAAACCAAATTAGCTAAAAGCAAATCGCTTTAAGAACGTTTAAGTGTTGTGTATGCAGCTGCTTTTGTAAATCCACATAAGAACCTTAAAGAAATTCTTACAACCAATGCAAAAACTAAAGGATGTTGTATTGTTGATGTATCGACTTAATTGAAATTAATGTTAATCCCAGCAATAATATACAACTTTTGATAAAATTAAATTTTCTAAAGTTTTTTATGGTTCTACAGTACGGTGGAAACCTTTAATTTTAATTTAAAGGTTTTTACTAACTCAAAATATTAGAAATAAAAGCTATTATGGTCACAAGATATCTAACATATGATTAGTTCGAAATTGTCCGGAACAAAATTTCATTTAACGATAAATAAATTATAATGAAGGCTCTACGTATTGCTCAAAAATTAAAAATAATAATAAATTAAGTACGGAATAAATAAATAATAAACAGCAAGTAAGCGCGATATTTTCGGCTATGCCGGATATTTATTATAAATGTATAATCAGATGTACATATAAATGAGTAAAATTAATTCATTTCTACCATTAAGATATTAAAATAGTAAGTTTTTCGCAGGGTTGTTGTCCCATCAACTTTTGTTTGTACTCTTATAGGAGGTTGTTTTTACTATTTAGTACTTAATGTTTAGTAATTAATAAAGAGAACCACCTGAAGAAATTAATACGAGACTTCTAACAAAAACGATAACCAATTTTAAAGTAAAATTGGTTTTCTGCTTCTGTTTTATTGTTCTGTTTGACAAATACACAAAAGAAGGAGTATGAAATTTCTAGAAAGTACGGCAACATAAAATAAAAGAAAACTAAAAATGGTTCTCCGACATAAAAATGATTCTTTTTCCCAACTGATTTCTCTATGCGTTGTATGGGGGGTTATATAGTCCCATTTTCCCATACCCTTTTTAGTACATCCGACTGAATTTGTTTCTCGCTTATCGGCAAATACGTGATTTTATACGCAAAAAAAAAGTAATAATGTGGATAAATAAGATATTATGGCTAGTAAGCAGACCCATTTCGTAAAACAGCTGGTTAACATTTAGCGTTAATTTCAGTGCACACAGTGTGTCACTTGATCTTCTTTCGCTAAAACCACATACCTGAAACAATAGATTCTTTTAGTTTAGGTATCAAAAATCTTACATGTAGTGCTGCCAACTAAGACTTCTCCGCTTCCAAAATACACGCCGTAGTTCATAATATATTTTTGTTTCTGCAAAAGAGTTAGAATTTAGCTGTCAGTTCTTTACTTTTTAATAAGATTAATTTTAATATCAATAGTAGTTTTACGAATTTGCATAAAATTCTTTGACTAAAAGTCTCAAAGTAAATGTACATTGAAATTAGGGAGATTTACGGCGAATATTATAGGACATCAATCAAGTTGATACTTCTAGCAGTAAATACTTACTATCTAAATATAGACATTCAATATCGTTAACAAATTCTTTATCCTTGTATTGTCTTTGTGTTTCAATATTTTGTAAGTGCAAGATATTGAAATTAAGATATTTGTTATATATATAAAGAGTCCATTGAAAGTAAGAGTTAAGACTTAAACGAAATGAAAATATCATACAAATACTTTATAAAATGTTTGCAATTTTTTATACGATTAAAGTTTATGTAAATTATTGTACAATGGACGAAGACAACAAGGCAATATACTCTTTGTAAAAGAATCTCTTTGTACTTTAATATAATCAAACGAATCCTTAGACGAAATACTAAATCAGAGTGCTTAAGTGTAGCATACCTTATATAATACTGTCAAGGAACTTAAATGTAAAATTAGAATTGATCAATCAAACAAATTATTTCCGATAAACCTCAGATTTTTTCACGATAACAAAACTTACATTTCACTTAGTGCTGAAAATATCGTAGAGCTAAAATACTTCTCTAATGAATCCTTTTTCAACCTTCCTTACGTTGGCCAGTGGTGAGCCAGAAATACTACGTCTCATATACTTCAATCAAGCGGTTTTTACTAGTGACAATGTGTTCAAATTTGTTGTTTTTTGTTTTATTCCAACTGTAATCTTTAAGTAGAGCATAAAAAAGAGATCAAGCAAACACTTGGTTTTTGCGGGGTGAAAAAGAGAAAAATTAAATGCAACTTTAAATTAATTAAAACAAGAAAAAAATTTTGTGCTGAAATAAATCAAAGCAAATATTAAATTAAAAGGTATTAACTTAATTTTCAATTAATTGCAATGCATTTAGCTTTTAAAGTACCAAAGAACAATGCCAACAGTCTCCTTTGGCACAATTTAAGTCCGCTCGCAGGAAGCTGTTTTTTGTCAATAACTATCAGACTACACACCAGTTATATTATATTATATTATATTATATTATATTATATTATATTATATTATATTATATTATATTATATTATATTATACAAAGGAACTTTTCTATCCGCAGTTAAAGCGGACTTGGACTTTAAGCGTAACTGCACTAAAAGTTCTTCACCGGTTCGCTTACTTCCTTTGAAGTATAACTCCCCATTTATCTCCTAGTTCTTCTTCTCTCATTCGTCTCTGTTTCACAGACTTTAAGCTTAAATATTTTTATCATTCTGTGGGTATTAGTTAATGCTTCTGTAAATACAACTGTTGTGTGCCAAGTTTTGCTTTTAATTTTACAAACCAAATTTGAATAAAAAAATTCGTAAAAAATCGAAATTGTTACACACGCATAACGCCAGAGCATACTTTCCAATTATAACCAAAACAAACAAAAACAAATTCTCTACGGCCTCAACTTCAAAATGTCAGTAATTTTAATCAAAATCTAATGCACACACCTCCACCTCACAAATCTTTAAATATATTTTTCACCAGAACGTCATAATTTATTTCCAGTTAAAAAAGAAAAAAAAAAAAAACAGAGATAATCACAGTGTATGAATATTCAACAAAACTAAAAGGCAACTGAGAAGATAGATGGCTTCACTGCAATGATCATTGTGGGCGTGTTGCTTAAACGCGAAGGTCAACACAGGGCATGCTAAATGTGTGAGTGTACATATGTCTGATTTACACTCTGGTTTTATCATTATGTGCACACAATTTGCACAAAACATAAGTTAACAAGTAAATCTTAATACCCTTCACCACCTTCGCCTTCTTCTCAATCGCCCCATATATACATATATATATATATATATATATATATATATATATATATATATATATATATATATATATATTTTTTTTTTTTTGGTTTGGACTTACTTCATTAAACTAAATTTGCTTTAAATATGGACAAATTGGAGACAGGCGCGGTGTCTTGCTCGCTGCCTCGAAAAAGATGGACTGACGATTTTCAATAGCAAAATTTTCGAAACTATGTCCGATCGATTGGCGGAGCTGGAAAAAGCTCATCTAGTGCATGGTCAAAGTTGATTTCAAGACGAACACGGTTGGACGGACGAATATATGTCAATCGACTTTGCATAAGAACTTAGAATATACATGTATACTTTATGGGGTCGAAAAAGAATATTATTGAAATAACAAACGGAATGATAACTTAGATATACCTTTTTTTCACCTGTTGTGAAGGGTATAAAGAGGAAACACAGAAAGATCATCAAAAAGGTTTCATACAAACATGCAACTGCGATTAAGCGACAAAATTAAAACAAATGTTTTGCAGGTTTCAAAGTTTATATGAAAATTTTTTATTCTTAAATTTATGTGTTTTGTCTTTTTTCTGGCAGAAGTTTCTAAAATCTGCAACAAACAGTCGAATTGGGTGTTGCTTGCAACAAGTTTTCATATTGAAATCAACTTGTCTAATGCATGAAGAATAAACTTTTTTGTTTTGTTTGTGCCTAAATTATTTTTTCTGTTTTTGTTTTTTTAGTGTCTTTCTTTTTCCTTTTCCTCTTGTTTTGATAATAATCATAATTTTTTGTGTGTTTTGGATTTATGTCGTAGCCTAGCTGTGGTGGCAGTGTTACAAAACGCCCGCTTTATGTATAAAAAGTTACTGTTGAATAATACGGCGAACATCATTGAGGTATTTATCATAGAAATTTTTATTTTTAAGACCTTCTCAGATTATTATGATCAATTAAATGACAATATTTTTTCATATACTATTTTACAGGCTTTTCCAGTAAACATAGAGCATTATTGTTTTGAGACGAAGAAACTTATTTGTAAGATAATAAAAAGATTCTGTTTTACGGATATGATGGGTTATAATTTTTTCTGGTTTTGGCGTTTAGCTCATATGAAATTTTGTTAATGAGAAAAATATTATTGTGTATCTTTTGTTTTTGTTATATAACACTCTGCATCATTCTAGCATCTTTGAATTACATGAGTAGTTTCTTTACGTAATATGTTCAAGTTTATCTCTAAGATGTAGATCAAATGCTATAAGATTGCCTACAATGGGCACTTTTAACCATTTTTTAAGGCTTCTGTTGCATTCCGCTTTAGCATGTTGACAAAGCACAATGTAATCGTCAAAAGCTTTAAGCACTTGGTTGACAATCATAAGCACTTGGTTGACAATCATAGATTTTTACTCAAAAGAATATCAATCTAATTAACAAACTAGGTAAGTGTGAGAGCAATTTTTTATCGTTTTTTATTTTAATTCAACTTCTCGGTACTTTTTTTCGAAATTAATAAAAATAAAAGCAACGATAATGAAAATTCGATGCAATTAACCACCAATCGAATTCTTACTCCAGAGCTGTATTTATTTGAATTAATACTGAGCTATTAATCTCAAGATTTTACTATTTTAATAATGTTTTTATTAGACCTTTTTAAATATTATATTTTACTTTATTTATAAGCAATAGGTCTTATATTTATCATGTATATTTTCAATATTTCCCTACTCCATTGTGTAGCATCATCAGGAAAAAAATTATTTATATTATACTTGTTTTTTTCCTGATGATGCTACACAATGGAGTGGCGACATATATATGACAAATAAAAGACCTATGTATATAAATTAAATACAATTTAAGATTTTACTTTTATATTTTGCATTTTTAATTAATTACTATCAACAAAATATAACTTTGTAGTTTTTTATTTACAGCGACGTAGTTCGTAAAAACGAAAAACATAAAAAACTCATTTTATAGTTCACTCAAACTTAAGTTCTTAAAGACAGGTCTTGGATTAAGTGAAGTTCAATTTTATCTTTATGAGTTTATCTTTATATGCTTGTCCAGAAATAGTTTCATTGTTACTAGTTGGTCACGTTATAAAATACTAACACGTGCTTGAATGCATTGCAAAAACTTATAGGTTTTAGGCATTTATGTGTTGTAAGTCCAATTAAAAAAAACATTTGTAAGGGATTTGTAATCGAATTGTATTAAATTTAAACCTGGGATTGATTATGAACACAACGTCATCATAAGAAATTGGAATATGTTGATTAACTCCCTACTTAAGGCGAATCATAAAGCAAAAATTAACTTAGTTTTCATATTACACATAACGAGTAATTCCGACTTTAATAAAGCTGAAGTTAAACTACAATAATTAATTTAAAAAATTATTTTCAGAGCAAAATTATGATGTCAGGTGACTCAAGTTTAAAGATAGATTTAATTGTGTCTTGAAATTCGTAAACCTTTGGGATTCCTTATGCTACCTATCAAAAGAGTGATTCAAAGATATTGAGAAAAAAACTAATAGAAATTCAGTAGATAAGTTGTTTAAGGCGCTAATGAGATAGTTAAGATTCCTGTACAATTAATCTAGGGCCTGGTTTGTAAAAAAAAATTATACAGTCTCAAAGCTGCAGAATAGTATGGCTTATGCTTAATAAACAATTGATCCTGTGTAAGAATTTAGCTAGAGTCAATAAAAAGATCATGACGGCTTACAGCATAAAAGACGTTACACTATTTCAAACTTATGTAAGAGCATTTTTAATGCCTTTTTGATGTCATTGTAACCCGGTTATAAAATTTTAATTTTTTAAGTTTATGTTTTCTTCTAAATTAATTATGAAACAAAGCAAAATCGTACTTCGAACAGAAATGCTGACAAAAAAAGCAAAGCTTATTAGAAGGCTTCAGTAAATTATATTAAAGGTATACTTGTTTTTTCTTGTTTTTTTTTTTTATCAAACCTTCAGCAGCAGAAACATAAAAAATGCGATTTCTTCAAAGTATGGCAACATCGTTAAGAGAATGTCACTAAATACGAGGATAAGAAAATATTGTATAGAAAAAATATTATTTCTCAGTTCTAATTTAAAATTCAAATTGAAGGATTTTGACAATTTAGAGTAGTTGATACTTGTTGTGTTCAATTCTTAAGTCAACTATACAACGTTGGGTGACCATATTTCAGTCGAGCATTTTATGGAACAAACAACTCATTTTTGCACATTACCGGACAAAAATATTTGTAGAATATAGACTTAAGTCGTGAGAGTATGGATAGCAACACCCTTGTTTAAGTCAAAATTCCATCTTTTTAACATGAGAATTAACATTGAACATACTGGAAAAGTCCATTGAAGATTTCGTTGAAGCCCGTCAGAATTTCTTATTGCTTTTTCTTAAATCTTAGTGCAGGCCAACTATCCATTTATAAACGTTGATCAGCATAGTCAGAAGAAGTATAATGTTCTGCAATGCATGTCCCAAAAAAGCTGCAGCGGCGATTAGAACGTTATCGTATTCTATATACGACATTTTGCTGTTTAAATTCAACTTTTTTTATTTAATTGGTTTGTGAATTAAGGTACTCGTATTTAAATTGCAGCGGCAAATTATCCAAAAGAACACATCTTATTGAGTTCGATATTTTAAAATCAAATAATAGGGATTTTCCGATAAAAACCAACATATCTAAATCTATCATGTCCTTAATGACAACAAATGCGTATAATAAGATTAACTGATCATCGGTGACATTTCTACAGCCATCCCCTGTAATATAAGTATTTTAAAAGCCTTTTCTCAACCTCCATCAAACACTGTTTTCTGTGTGCAAAATCCATTTCTTTAAAAAATGTATTCAATTATAATTCGATTAAAAAATGTTAAAATAATAGAAAAACAAGAACAAATTTTTTCTTTTCTTTTTTGCTGCAGCCATGTGACAAGTTTTTTCTTTTATTATTTGTTTTTATCTTTCTTCTTCTATTTATTTGTTTTTAAATTTATGGAGGCTTAGAACTCATAAAAACTTGTTTAATTTTTATTTCTTGTTAGACAGTTTTGCTTCACTTGGTCAAGTGGCCCATGTTACGATGCTAATCAAGATGTAAAACATATTTTTATGCCATCTCTGTGTGTGTACGTGTAAATGCAACTGTGTTTTCATACTGTAGTATGTATTTATAGATTTTCGCACGTTCAATAATAAAAGATCTTTATAAATTATTTTAAGTGTTTTATAATTGATGTTGGTTAATTGATACTTAAAGAATTTGCTGTTGGTTATTGTAACTTAAAGACAGCAGAATGCTAAAAGTATGAAATATTTTTTTAAGGTTTGCGTTCACTTAAAACTTTCTCTAAAGAAAATAAGAATGCGTTTTTTTAGTTACAATATTATATCGTTACGTTGGTGTGCTTAAATATATTATCTTGCTCCTCATTGATTTCTTTCTAAAGCTACGGTAGTAGTTTTTGTTGTCTTCTTTTTAACTTAGACACACTTAACAGTTAGCTTTTGCCCAATGCTGATAGACCCTTAAAATGTCCAAATAATAAAAATGTATACACAAAATAATCTTTAAAAATTTAGTTGTCTATCTGTTGCCGCATCTCGCAAACACTACTAAAGATATTTTAATATGATTTTGTGGAAGGTACCGTGGTATCCCAGGAAATATCTAGCATACTTGTAAACCGAAAAAGTGTAAAATTTTTTAGGCAATAATATAATAATGTGCTGATATGCACTGGAATTATCGTTTTTCAGAAAGCTTCATTCCAAGACCTAAAATCAACGGGTAATAGCTGTTCTAAAATAGCTTTAACAATAAAAAACAACATGTATTTTGTTTATGTTAAATATGTTTTCAGATTTCAAAATCAACTAACGCTGCACACAAGGACAAAAAACCGAATTACGACCACACAAATGGAATTTTGTTAAATGTAACCAATACATACTAGCACACAGTAAACTTATAAATATTCATTATTTTTAACGCATCATATTAGTCTGTACGTGCAAAGTATAGATGCTGCTGAGGTATAAGCGACTTAGAAGACTTGTTTTTTGTAATGTAAAAATACTGTTCCTTCATAATGCTTAATGCATTACATTAGTATTTATATTTTTTGAGTATTAATACCACACTTAGCATTATATATGTATGTTTTTATATGGGCATCCTCTTAATGACTGTTGTTTTTATAAGGGTACTTCCTTTAATCTTATTTCATTCCAAAAATTTTACCTCAAAACTGTTTATGTTTATGAGTAAAAATTTGGATTTCGTTATTACTAAAATATTTCTTATTTTAAAATATGCTTACAAAATATTTCTTATCTTAAAATAATGCTTGGGATTAAAAGCAGTTAGTCATAATCTTTTGTTCTGGCAAATATATATTTTTAATATAGTATTTATCCCATGTATGATGATGGGTCTAAGTTACTTAACTAGCGCGTGTAACAGATAATGATACAAGTGAGATTGGTTAAAAAAATAAATGCTTGTAGGTTGATTGTGTACTAGCATATAGAACATATTAAGTGCCAATAGTGGTTACATTTAACAAAACTCCATTTTTGTCGTCGTTATTCGGTTATTTATCCCAATATGCGCTGTAAAGAAAAAAGGATATTATTATTTTTTAATTATTTCACAGAACTCGTAAGTCGTTATGGATGCATTTCGTGTATGTGTTGCGGTTAAGTGATAAAATCGAGCTTCATAATAAATTTTTACACACTTTTTTGTTCTATGAAAGTCTTAAAGATATATCCACGACACATGGTATTATAAAAAAAAATAATAGAAAAAAATATGTTAAACAATTTTTTGACACCTCAAAACGTAAAATAAAAGTTAGCTGATCTACTGCCACTATCTAGTATGTTAAAAACTTTATTTAAAAGTTGAGAATTTTATGCTCCGTATGTCAAATACTATGACTAAAAATGATCGAAAAACATTTATTTTATCGCTAAGTTTAATTTAACGAATTATAAGCATTGTTGGGGCTTAAGTTCTTAAATACTAAATTACCATTTTTTATGGAGCACTTGGGATTTAGACACATGTTACTTGTACGAAAGTGTAAAATTTTCAATATAAAAAAACAAACTATACGCACTTGGTCTAGTGGGCTTAAAAAATATAATTTTTCTTTATAAATTTTTTTACCAAAACTTTTTTTGCTTAACTCATTAGTTTGAAGTACTGATAAATCCCTTTGCTACTTTTTGCGGTTTTGTAAATAAAAACAAACTCGTGTGTAAATTTATAATAATTTGAATTAAATATAGAAAATGTGAAACATTAAAATAAACATTCCGGATATGGGAGGATTCTTAGTTAAAATAGTTTTAAAATTATGTTTATTGCACTAAAGGACTTTTTATTTTTAATTTTTCTGTAGATTAAAGAGAATATGATAAATAATTAAAAAATATAAGAAAAAAACAATTTTTGTAAGAGATAAGATTTTATTTAAAGATCACATTTTTTTAAGAAAATTTTAATGTAGTTTTTTGAAGAAGAGTTAAAACTTGCAGCCATTCAAGACTTCATTACTTCAAAAAAGAGGCAAGATTATATTGTAATAGAATAGGTAATTTACAATCCAGCTTAAGTTAACTCATGTTTTAACTTCCGAACTTATTAGCCGGATTATTACTTCATGTTATATATGGCATTCAGTACTTTGTAACCGAAGACTTTATTACCTGTGGGCACTAAATAAAATTATTCAACAAAGGCAACGGCTCAAAGCTTTGTTAAACAGCATGACCTGTGTTTGTTTAATAAAGTAAAATCCTGTCTTGCTATTTTATTTAGGTGCGTGACAGTAACACAGCTTACAGCTTAAATATATATTATTCTTTAAAAATTTTAAACGAAAAAACCGATAAATACAAATATTAAGATTTAAAACTTTTGATAAAAAATTACAGATATAATGACAGAATAAAATATAAGTTAAAAAAGCGTGCACTATTTTTGAAAAATCAACTTTAATCTCAGTTACGTTTTGGTCACTGATTGAATAGATTGGACCTGATAGGTAATGTCATTTCAATTGCAATTACAAAATATTGTTTCTCGATTTAGAGTTCGAAGTAGAACTCTATAAATCAGGCGCGCCGGATACAATAAGCTACTAATAAAAAAGTTAAATCGTCATATTGTTTCACGTTGCAAACACAAAAATACTGAATATTTAATAATGGAGTGAAAACCATTAGCATTTTAATCCTGGCAAAATTTATAGATTATTGCAACAAATTGCAAAGCCAAATTATTATTTGGCTATGCCGAATCTTATATACCCTTTAACAAATATGTTAATATAATTTTATGAAGTAACTCCAAGAAAAAAAAAAATTACATAAAAATTACATAAGAATGCCATCAGTTCTTAATGGTTAAGCATTTAAAAAATTAAGTATTTCTTGAAAGAACTCTTTAAAAGCTTTTAAATAATACCCTTATTGTTATTTTAAAATGTATGGAGCATACTCGTAGTTTTCTATGAAACGTTCAGAGACTCATAACTCAGAAAATATGGCGACAATTCTTCATTTTCATCGCCCAAATATTTGTTTTTTTTTTTTTTTTATTGGAGTTACTTCAATATATTTGTTTCAAATTATGAGGAAAAATTAAATTTTCGATTATGTCTGATCTATTGGATATTTAAATTTTCTCATCTGGTGCCTTTGCAAAGTTGAGCAAACCGGACACGCGGACATCGCTTAATTGGCTTCGCTATGCGTAAGAACTCAGTATATAAAAATTAAGTGGGATCGGAAATGGATGCAGCAGAAATTACAAACGAATTTCCAAACATAGATATACCCTTTTTTACCTGTGGTGAACGGTATGGTTTTAACTTTTCCATCTCTACTGTGATGTGAAAAAAAAATATTGCTCAAATAAGTATCAGCCCAAGGAGTGCTGGTCATAAATAGTTCATTTCGAAAATTTAAAAAAAGAAATCACAATTTGGCTTTATGTAGCGTTTTGAAAAGACAAATTGTAAATTTAATACTAAACTAAGATTGATATACTGTTAGTTTTCATAAAACAAGATAATTCTATATTAAGAAGTTATAATTGAATAAAAAAAAATACTCTTAACAAACACAAATGCAGAAAATTTAATGCTTCACCACCAGATTGCGTTTTTCCGTTTTGGAGTTTTGGAGAAGAACATGTGATTAAAAATTCAAAACAAGCAGTATTCCATAGAAAGTAAGAAGTTTGTGTTACTGGTGCCCAATGTAGCGCAAAAAATGAGAAGTTGAATGATTGAAGTTGGATTCTTACTTAATAGAGACAAAACTGGGAAGACATTAGCCGTATGCACAACAAAAACTTTGCATAAACTCCACAAAACAATACAATATAAAATAAAGTTGTTTTATAAATTGTTAAGCAGTTAGAAATTATAAAAAAAAAACAACTGAGACCCAACTCAATACCGTCACCTATATCAAATGCATTCTTTTGACAACTTCTTGCATCCTCTATTGTGACAAATTTATTTCTGTTTAATAACAATGAATATTTTATAATACTCCTCATAAAAACTAAAAGAGTTTAACTCTTCTTTAAAAGTTTTAGTGGATATTTGTTTAAAAATTAAAACACCATCTGATAACTCTTGAGTAATACGAAAGTCTATATGTTATCTTTGTGCGAGAAGTGCGCAGCCCACCTGAAATAACTTATATATAACTTAAGTTTCCTTCCACGCATCTGATAACAAACTGTGAAATTGCCACTCTTAAAAATTTATTAAAATCAAATTTGGCAGATTACGAGTTCACTTATTGAAAGATTCTCAGCTGTACGGTTTTTTAAATTATAATTTATTTGAAAAGGTTTCTTAGTATTGCAGTCCTTCAGACTCTACTTCGAAGCTTCCCAACTATAAGCATTAGCATAACCAGAGAAGTTTTTTGCAAAAGGCTATAGCTTTTAAACGAACAGAAATGCTTATGTCATACATATATTAAAAATTCCACAAAATGGAGATTATTCTGGGAGAATATTTTTAGGACAAAACTATTAGAATTTATTTTGTTTGCGTTGTAAGCTGTTTTAAATTGGATGTTTCTTTTAATAACCTCAACGCATTTACAACTTTAGTGGCTATTAGATCTCCTTCTTTTACCCTTCACCACAGGTGGAAAGATTATTTATAAGTTTGTAATTTCGTTTATAGTTTCTGCAATATTCATTTCCGACCTCATAAGCTATATGTTCTTGATTCTTATACATAGCGCAGTCGATTTAGCATTGCCTGCATGCATCCGATTGGAGTCAATTTTGCCACGTCTTCAGATCAGCTGCAGAAAGTTTATCACCACCAAAACCGAAAATTGAGAAAAAATCCTGGCTAAGCAAAGAAATTGAAATTTCACTAAACGATTAAGATTGGACTAAAATATTTATTATCACGAAAATTGCACTAAAAAACTATACTTCCCATAAATAATTCGAAATTTTATGAAAAATTGAATTGGCACAAAACTTTGAGCGTTTCGAAAGAAGTGGGTCAACAGACCGCCAGCATCAATGTTCTCCAATAGGGTTTACTGTTTTTGGTGGTGCAGAGCAGACCCAGAGCTAAGAAATCAACAGCTCAAGTTCTCAAGTATTTTGATTAGGGTATATAAGAATTGGCATAGCCGAATATAGCGCTTTTACTTGTGAAATTTTTTTTTGCATAGTGTTTACCAGAGTAATATTAAGTATGGCATAACTCTTTAAAGTTGTTTTTTATCTGATTTAGTGATAAGAAATAACGTGACATTCGAAAACGAAAGGCATTTTGAGACTATATCCATAAGTGTGCCCCTATTAATTACCCGCACCCCTCTCATGAATAGAATATTAATTGCAGCAACATAATTTGATATTGTAAAAGGGAAGTTTGCCTATTAAAATTAAATAAAATAAAAAAATTGAATTGTATGTATTTGATTTAATTTAGAGTTAGCCGATGCAATGGTTAGAAAGTTATCTTAACTTTTACTAAGTGCCAACATAAAATGATAAAAAAATAATCATTTAACAAAATGTAATACATTAGAATGTATCAAAGGCAAAAAGTGCCAGCCAATATTTAGTTAAAAAAAAGGTTTAAATGATAATAAGAGCTGCCATGTAAAAACGTTAATTGCTTAACTGTTATCGTGTATTTTTGAATACAAATTACAAAAAAAAAATAATTAAGTACAATTTGTTTAATAACTAGTTTAAACTTAAAACCTAAAATATTAACTTTTTATAAATTTAAGTATTTTCCTCTGTTCATTCACTCTGAGAATGACATGAAATTAATTTTGCAATATTATTTCCTCTTGCATCCATAAAGAGACATATGGTGCTGATGCATCAACAACTTGTTGCGCTTTATTTTCTCGGCAGAAACATTATTGCATGAGGCTCTAAATTAAAATTAAAAATTATGCATTAAAAGTTTTATATGAATGTAATATATATGAACAATACATGTTTGGAGTAATGATGGACAAATCTGAAAATACATTCCATTATTATTATTAGGGTTAACTCTCCTCTTCGATTTTATGAGAGGAATTATAAAAGTTAAAAAAAAAAAACTCTTCTTTTTGCACTGAATGATTGTAAAGGATAAGAAAACCTTTTTTATGCGACTTGAATCAGTTTTATGTGAAGTAAGCAAAATTGTAGTGTCACTTGTCAAATTAATAGCTTAACAGTCAATGCCTACGTTTTTTCAGCCGTATCGCAGCCATATTTTAGCATTTAGAGGGGAATCAAATTGACTTCAGACCATATCGGTCTTACTTGAACTACCTTAAGAGCTATGAAATTGTCAAATCTTCAAGCATATAGCCGGCACCCGTGTACTTATTTTTATCGGCCTAAACGTTTGCCTTCACCACACTTCTGCTCACTAGTGCAATGGCACTTTAAGAAAGCTAATCAGTTTGATAAAAAAATATTTTACTCCGAATGTAATTTAGCATGGTTTGCAATGTTAGATGTTAGAATGCAACATTTTTTAGTCTAGTGCTGATTTCTCCTCGTCTTTAATTATTTGATCAAACTCTATTTCCTATAAAACATCGATCTTTTGATGAGTTTTTGAATATTTCTTAGTAAAATGATTTATTCGCATTGAAAACAATAACTTTGTTTTATTCTACTTAGATGCAGGAATCTTAATCCAACAAGAGATTAATAAAAAGTAGGAAACTTCTTCCATCATGATTTGCATTCTTAATTCAATGTGTGGGAGTTAAATACTTTTTAATAATTTATTATGTTAGTAATACCAGGGCTTAAACTTTAATTTATTGCTATTACTTCTATAAACTGGATCATTGGCAGACAGTTTTGAAATGAAATATAAATAATTGGGGATATAAAAAATATTGATCTTGTGTTTGCACTCGTTGCATAAATTAGAATAAGAGGAGGAATGGGAATAGTACACACATACGTACAATAATAAATTGTTATGAACTTTAACTTTAATGTATCACACATATTTCTTGCATTTTTTGTCATATAAAAAAAGCATATGTAAGTTACTCTGTCTGTTTAAATGCTTCTTTATAAGATTTTAAGTAGCGTACCTATATTTTGCAAGCCTAAAACTTTTGTTGAATTTAATGTCTGGCAAATGCTAGATAAACTCTCAGACTTCTGTAAATATATCTTAAGGTCTGTACATATTCTGAATGCTTTCTTGTTTGAATTAAAACTTCCAGTGACCCTACACAACTAGATCGTGCAAGTTACTTTACAAGTAATTTAAATGAAATCAATATTTCAGAAAGAACACGAGATTGCCGCAAGTAATATTGATTTCATTAAAAATTTAAATTTAAATAAAATTTGGATTTTAATTAAAAAAAATTAATTTCACATAATCCAAATTTACAAATTTATTTCATCTATATTTTGTATTTAAAATCGAATTTTTGCTAAAACCGAAATTACACTAACAGATTTTTATTTTGTGAAAAAAATGCACGATTTATCACTAAAAAATCTAAATATAACCGAAATTAAATAATTGAGAATCTTCATAAGAGCGTACTAAAAGAAGCTTTTTAAGTTACATTAGAAACAAATGAATTAGAAAAAACACACGAGTCCAATAAAATATACTAAATCGCTGTGTTGTAAGTGTATAAGTTTCAATTCCGCTCAATAATACGACTTTAAATCGGTCAAGTTGTCAAGTTCATTATTCGTCTTATAAATCTTTAGTTTCATCGACATTATAAAATGAAAAGGGAACCAAAATAGCATCACCCACATCGGCCGTATTGATCCTGATCCGCACATCGCTGGTGTTCAAACTTGAAAATAAGATTTGTTATTTTGAATTGTTTATGTTGTTTTCGTTACTTGTTATTTTTTTTTTTTTTCATTTTGACTGTTGCTGTTGTACTTTTTCTAGAATTTGTTATCGCTTTTATGTTATTTTAAGAGTATTAAAAGCCTTAAGGATGTAAAAATCAAAAAATTTTATGTAATTTCCTTAATGTTACATAATAACAACACCCACAGCTATTGAAAAAACTTGATAAACATTACCATCATCGTCATATTATCAACAGGAATAGCTGGAGAGATGAACCACATCGATGATTAAGAAGAAAAGAACAAGTGGCTAAATTAGCAATTTTGATAGTAGAAAAACTAAACGGAGCAACTACGGACGTATTTCCGCAAGCGACAACAACAAAATAACAACATTCATTCAATCGTTGTTCAAGTACTTCCAGCACACATTCGAGCATTATAAACACAGGTTTTATACGCAAAATTGGTATTTGGCATGGAGATAAATACAAGGTTTGTTGTGTTCTTTTTTTGCCTGTTGTTAGCAGTATAAATGTAGTTTTTGATAGGCCTTAAGGAAAAAGGAAAAGGGTATTTATAATTTTCAACTTACCTTATACACTTTGAAATAAGCTTTTAAATTACTATTCCCTTCCATTATGAAGTGATAAAAAAAAGTTAGGCAGTGTGCTCATAGACTCGCGTGCAAAAAATTTTATTTTAATTTAAAGTTTGTCCATTCTTTTTTCTTATAACTTAGAAAGTCTAAGAAGCAATTCAAAATTATCCAAACATCTAAATCACATCATGTGATATTATATTGTCAAGAGTGTTTCCGATACTGCTCTGCCGGAGTAAGCACAACTTTAAATTAAGCGAGCATATTATTAGGTCTTCATATTAAAACTTTAGCGAAAAAGCCGCGTTTACAAAAAATCGACACGATATAGAATAGCGTTTTGAGTATTCAGAAGTATTTAAAAAATATCAAAATTTTGGCTGTTTATGCATAAAAAAACTAAAACAAGATTTTTATTAGTTAAAGCAGGGCATTGCAAAGTTTGTGTTAACTGATTTAAAATAAAATTTTGTAAGCGCTAAGTAAGCTCCTGGCTTATTTTGATACCTAAAGTATTCACGCTTTGTTCATTGTTTATCGTCAATGTTCCTGATGTTTCTTAAATTTTGGTTCTGTGAGAAACATCAACATGATTCTTTGTTCTTAAAAGAATGTTCATTGCACGTGGAAATAAATATTTTATTTGTGCTTTTAGTTACAAAGTCAATTTTTTAAACAGCAAGTAGTTTTTTGTAAATATCAAACGTTCATATCCATTTTTATGTTGTACTTGTATTCTTACTTATACAAATAATCTCTCTTTAATACATTCCTTTAATATTTTCAATGCTGGCATGAATATGCTTTGTTTTTGTTGTTAATTAAATAATTCAGGTTTGAGTGAATTTTAATGCGTGAACGCATATTAAATTATATCTTCACTGCATTATATGTGTTGGACTGTTGCAAATTCGTGACGAGCAAAATTAGTTAAGGGCAAATCGGTTTCAGAATCTTAAACTTATTAAGTATATGTAGCTGTTTCTGTAAGTCCACATAAAAAAAAATTAAAGAAGTTTCTCATTTTCATTGCAAAAACTAAAGATTTCAGTATTGACATTAGTCACTGCTCCAACAAAAAAAAAAAAAAAAAAAAAAAAATAATAAATTTATTACGAAATTAATATTTTAATACAGAAAAAGTTTAATGAATTGGAGACGACGTTTGATTATTTATTTTTATGTTCATATTTTAGTTTGTATTGGTATTTTTATTTGTTTTTGATTCGAGTTATTTTATTAAACTTGATCTAAGTATCTCTTTTTTTTAACTCTCGTTTTTATTCCTAAAGCTGGTTGTTGTTAATGTTGACAAATTGATAAGCTTTCACCTAATACAGCAACTTTTGCATTTAAAAAGTTAGGATTGGATGAACAAAGCATTATGCCCCAATTCTCTATGCTTTACATACGGAAGACAGAAGGTCTCATTTTCCTACACTCTATGTGGAAAATCAGACTATATTTCTATTTGGTTTATCATTCAAGAAAAAATTCTTTGTGCAACACCTAAAAAATAAGAAGATGGTTAATAACATGATAGCAATGTCGAAAAATGATTGGTTTGTCAAATTAAAATTTTCACACAGTGTTGCAGGTGTGACCTTCTTTCACTAAAGCTGAATTTAAACCAGTAAAATCTTTTTATTAAAGCGACAAAAATCGTAAACAATGTAGATTTTTCCAAACCAAACTTTTTTAAGAACTTTAACTCATTTGCTTCTGTCAAGTCTGCTTCCTGTCGCAGAAAACACTGCTGCCAATTAAGACGTCTGCGCTTCCAAATATTTGTTTGCAGTTCATAATATCTGTTTAAGCAAATAGTTAAATTTGTAAAATTTTTCAGTCAATAATAAAAATAATTAAATAGTTAAATAAGCTACATATAGAATTATTTAAGTTCTAACAAGAATTGTGCTCAAGTCAATTGTAGCTTTAAAATTGCATAAAATACCTTGGGAACTGAGGGAGATTTACGACGAATGTTTTATGACAACAAACAATTTCATACTTGCAGCAGAGAATACTACAATCACTGACATACATATGTATGTATAATATTTTTAACAAATTCTTTAGAAATTTTTGCCTTTGGTGTTTTTTTTATTTTAATTTACAATTTTTTTTTAATAGTTAACGCAAGAATTTGAAATGAAGACATTTCTGATTTTATTAAAAGAACTATTGAAAGTGAGAGTAAAGACTTAAATAAAAAAATGTGAATCTATAATAATTTATATTTATTTGCAGATCTACAATTTAAACTTTTATAAGTTATCGTACCGCAGTGGGGCAGAATCAAAATATTTTGGAATAAACTCAGCTATTTAAAAAGGGCTGAGCCGAATCATCCAAAACTTGGCACGAACATAGTGGAGGAGCATTTGAACCAAAGTTTTGAAGCTGGGTACCATCCACTTTCCAAGGATGGCGCTATGTGATCTCAAATTTGGGTACCTTGCACCTGAAAGTTTTCGTTACGCTTGGCATTTCTTCAATTTTCGGCTGACTTTTAAAAGTTATACATAGTCATAAATGGCTCATCAGTACCTACTACATGGTGCTTCAATCCACATGTTTATGTTTGAATATAAGGCAGTTATAGGCATTTTAAATAAAAAAAAATTCT